>OZ007546.1:309578-1620255 GCA_963931895.1 Eupithecia pulchellata | reverse complement strand
AGCGCTGCTGCCCGCCCCCGCTGTGTTTCCCTTAGTCGCCTCTTACGACACCCACGGGAAGAGTTGGGGTGGTGAAATTCTATGCCGGCACCACACGGCAACGGATACCGCGCCACAGAGTTCGCCAAAAGTATTTTGGGTTCAAGAGACACTATAGATTCTCATCTATACATCTACCTTACCAAACCAAAAATTTATTCATTTAATAACAGCTAATTTCCTCTACCAAGTGACAGCACCAGCGAATTCGACAGCATCAACGGCTAACCTAACCGAACCAAAGGAAAAATTCATGCAGTAACTCTTAATTCAAAGACTTTGACTTGACTTCTTCGTTATGCTGTGGTATCCGAGCAATATATGTCTAATTTGCCACATTTCTGCCAGTTTCCAGTTCAACTAATTAATGAATTAGTTAATCTTATTCAAAGATTTCCTCGGCCAGTTGGCAGCATCAGAAAAGGCGACGGCATCCACGGCTAACATAACCAAAGGAAAAATTCTTGCACTATCTCTTTAGCTAATTTCCTCTGCTAGGTGGCAGCACCAGCGAAGGCGACGGCATCCACGGCGGCGGCGGCTGGTCGTACGTGGACCACGCGCGCGCCATCAAGGACTGGAGCGAGGTGGGGGTCGCGAGCCGCGCCGGCCCCGGCGAGGTCATCATTATACCCGCTATACATGTGAGTGATCATCATTGTAGGGTAGGGGCCCCCCACAATCCTGTGTCATTCATTACATTACATTATACCCGCGATACATGTGAGTCGATCATCATTGTAGGGTAGTAGGCCCCCCACAATCCTGTGTCATTCATTACATTATACCCGCGATACATGTGAGTCATCAGTGTAGGGTAGTGGGCCCTCCACAATCCTGTGTCATTAATGACTCATTATACCCGCGATACATGTGAGTGATCATCATAGTAGGGTAGTGGGGCCCCCACAATCCTGTGTCATTCATTACATTATACCCGCGATACATGTGAGTCAACATTGTAAGGTAGCAGGCCCCCCACAATCCTGTGTCATTCATTACATTATACCCGCGATACATGTGAGTGATCATCATTGTAGTGTAGCAGGCCCCCCACAATCCTGTGTCATTATACCCGCGATACATATGTGAGTCATCATTGTAGGGTAGTGGGCCCCCCACAATCCTGTGTCATTCATTACATTATACCCGCGATACATGTGAGTGATCATCATTGTAGGGTAGTGGGGCCCCCACAATCCTGTGTCATTCATTACATTATACCCGCGATACATGTGAGTCAACATTGTAAGGTAGCAGGCCCCCCACAATCCTGTGTCATTCATTACATTATACCCGCGATACATGTGAGTGATCATCATTGTAGTGTAGCAGGCCCCCCACAATCCTGTGTCATTATACCCGCGATACATATGTGAGTCATCATTGTAGGGTAGTGGGCCCCCCACAATCCTGTGTCATTCATTACATTATACCCGCGATACATGTGAGTGATCATCATTGTAGGGTAGTGGGGCCCCCACAATCCTGTGTCATTCATTACATTATACCCGCGATACATGTGAGTCAACATTGTAAGGTAGCAGGCCCCCCACAATCCTGTGTCATTCATTACATTATACCCGCGATACATGTGAGTCGATCATCATTGTAGGGTAGTAGGCCCCCCACAATCCTGTGTCATTATACCCGCGATACATATGTGAGTCATCATTGTAGGGTAGTGGGCCCCCCACAATCCTGCTTCATTCATTACATTATACCCGCGATACATGTGAGTCAACATTGTAAGGTAGCAGGCCCCCCACAATCCTGTGTCATTCATTACATTATACCCGCGATACATGTGAGTCAACATCATTGTAGGGTAGAACATCGGCCGCTCGCCCCAATAGTAACCCAATAATTAGATTAATTAATTAATAAAGAACATGACATCACAATTGAAATTATTAGGTACTATAGATTTAATCATTCGTTAATTGTAATTTTTCTGTACTAATCATTCTAAATCATCATCATAAAATAAATAAATATTGCTGGACAATCCACACGTCCACACAGCATCATCTAGCCCCAAGCTAAGCAGAGCTTGTGTTATCATCATCAGCCTATATTAGTCCACTGCTGGACATAGGCCTCCCCTAATGAGCATTCTAAATATATAATTATAATTGTGTTACTAACAAAATGGATATCATATCTGAAATAAACACATTTTCAATTTCAATAACAAAAAGGATCACAACGTTGTTAATTTCCAGGATTGTGGATGTGACTACCGCTGCGTAGCCCTCAACGAGTACCGAAGCGTCGTTAAGTGCTACTGTCCGTCAACTTGGACAACCGATGCCCAGGACTCTACTAAATGCATTCGTAAGTCTATTATTTATTGTTCCGTAGTTCATTCTTTAGTTTTTTAATATTTCATTCTTTAGTTAACTTATTTCATTCTTTAGTTAACTTATTTCATTCTTTAGTTAACTTATTTCATTCTTTAGTTAACTTATTTCATTCTTTAGTTAACTTATTTCATTCTTTAGTTTTTCATAATTTTATTCTTTAGTTAACTTATTTCATTTTTTAGTTAACTTATTTAATTCTTTAGTTAACTTATTTCATTCTTTAGTTTTTTATTAATTGACTGTATGAAATTTGACTTGTTTTGTAACTTATTTTGTATTTTGTAAGCCTAAAGAAATAAAGTTATTCAAATCTGAAATCGATCGTTCAGGAATAAAGAAGCTTTTTCATCAGCCTCTTATTATATATGTTACTAGCGGCCCGCCCCGGCTTCGCACGGAAATTTAATAAACTATTGTGTGTAATAAGGAAATTTATTAAACAAAAATTTCAGAAATTATACACACTAACACGATGGGCTTCACAGTTTTCATACGGATCCCTTACTTTTTGTAAAAGCATTGGGATTTTAGACATTGACTCGACACTCCATAATTGACACTGACCGTAGAGAAAAAGCAAGCACCGTGCGCTATTATATTCAAACTCTTTTTCTATTCTGAAGCGCCATAATAGAAAAAGAGGTTGGATATACAGCGCACGGTTCAATTACTGATTTTTTCATGCGGATCCCTAACTTTTTTGAAAATATTATATAGCCTATGTTCATCACGGAAAATTTAGGATTCTAATGGTGAAAGAATTTTTCAAAACGGTCCAGTAGTTTCGGAGGCTATTCAATTCAAACAAACAATCAAATCTTTCCTCTTTATAATATTAGTATAGATATAGATATCTCCAGATAGGCAGTTTTATTATTATCTCTATTATCATTATTGTTTCAGTTGAGGACTCGTGGCCCAGAATCTCGTGGGTTCTGATCATCATACTGTCCATTGCTGTATTCATCTTCGCGTTAGCAGTTCTATGCATCTGCCTATATCTCTGTACGTACCAACATGATGTTTGTCTTTATTTGTAAAGTGTTGTTTTTTTTAGGATTATCAGTTGTGAAACCGATTTTTTTTTTTTTTGTTATGAGATCTCGCTTTGTCTGACGATATTTCAATCTTTAATGTCTCAGAAATTATGAAATGATAAAATTTCATGCACTTGTACAGATTTAGATAAAAAAAAACAGTATGTAGGACTTCGACAACAGTGAATCAATTATGTCACTAGGTGCCGTGATCGTGAGTTGGTTGTAGCTTTATAGCATAACAATAATGTGATTTTTAAATATATAAATATGGGGACGAACGGAAAGCAAACTTCCTATTGGTCCCCTCTGGGGACGAAGAGAGGGGACGAGCGGGAATAACCTATTTAATTTTGATGTCGATATTTTAGAAGAAACCTACATAATCAAAAAGGTATCAAATCAAAGGCACCGGTTTGTACGCCAATTCCAAATTTATATTATATCTATGTACTTGTATATTATTATGTATATCAGTTATCTAGTAACTACCCATAACACAAGCTCTGCTTAACTTGGGGCTATGTAAATTATCCAGCATTATTTTTTTTTCTGTATCTTATCTACGCAATTATTTATTGCCCTCTGCAATTACAGCGGCAGTTTATTTTTCAGAGTAGCTAGAGACCTTCACCATTTCTTCTAGCCATTCCTTTTTGTCTATTTGTTTCTTAATTTGATCATTAAAATGTTTTATTCTATCACAAAATTTTTGATTGCATTCATGTACGTTACAAGATGTTACAATTCGTTAGAATCTACATGAAATCTAAAGGTATTGCAACATTCTGAATATTAGTTTAAGTATTCCTTTAGTCCTCTACTTAACAAAACCTCAACTACTACCTAACCTAAACTTTCTATAAATCCCAAGAAACCATTATAAATAACACAAAATAAATCCAACAGACAACATCTACATGCGTAAAAAGGAGCAAGAAGACAGATCGAAGCACATCGAAGATCAAGAGATACAGCTGCAAAGACTTCGTAACAACGGCAACGAGAACCCCCTGACCATGGCATTCAACCCCCACTACGGGAGCGAGAGTTTCCTACCCCAGGGGATCGATGTGAGAGAGCTGCCGCAAGTTTCTAGGGAGAGTTTGAAACTCGTTAAGTAAGTATTCTTGTATCTGCTTTAGAAACACACCAACTAACAAACATAACATACCCACAACACACAATCAAATTAAAATTGAGAACCCCCTGACTATGGCATTCAACCCCCACTACGGGAGCGAGAGTTTCTTACCCCGGGGGATCGATGTGAGAGCGTTGCCGCAAGTTTCTAGGACTGCTGATTACTTCTAATTTGCTTCTGTTTATTTTAAATATTATAAACAAAAAAAATTACAAAATAACACCTATGTAACAAAATTAGAACTAGTATTTTCAATTGAAACAGTTACTTATGTAAATAACCAGCATTAGGTACTAGAAGGGTTTTTATAGAAGTATCACAGAGTTCAAAGTCAAACTCACCTTTTCCAGGGCCCTTGGCAACGGCGCCTTCGGAGAAGTCTACCAAGGTCTCTACCGACACCGCACCAACGACACCATAGACATGCCGGTCGCTGTCAAAACACTTCCCGAGCTGTCGACAGTGCAGGCCGAACATGACTTCCTGATGGAGGCTGCGATCATGGCCAAGTTCAACCATAGCAACGTTGTGCATATGATTGGAGTGTGCTTCGATAGGCATCCGAGGTGAGATACGTGAATTGATAGTCTTAAGGGACAGAAAGAACAAGCTAAAATACCAGTCGACAGGTACTTTAGCGACTTTAGGGTTGACAGGTTCTTTAGCGACTTTATCGTCCACACTAAGCTACGTAGAGTCGACAGGTACTTTAGCGACTTTAGGGTTGACAGGTTCTTTAGCGACTTTATCGTCCACTCTAAGCTACGTAGAGTCTATAGGTACTTTAGTGAGTAGTAGGGTTGCCAGGTTCTTTAGCGTCTTTAACGTCGACTCTATGAGCTTTGTATGATTTAGATCTTACAAAGCTACTCATAGAGTCAACAGGTAGATACTTAGCGACTTAGCGTCGACACTTTAAGTAGCTTTGTTGATTTAGATCTTACAAAGGTACTCATAGAGTCAACAGTACTTTAGTGACTTTAGCGTTGACTCTATGGCTAGCTTAAGATTTAGATATACAAAACTACTCATAGAGTCTACGCATACTGGCTCTTATTTCGGTTTACGAAGCATCGTCATCAGTACAATGCTGACAGCATTCTAGACACTACCTGACGGATTAGATTTATCAGCAAACAGATATAAGTCAAGCATTTAATCTGAAAATCTATTTCCAGATTCATAGTCCTAGAGCTGCTAGCTGGAGGAGACTTGAAGAACTTCCTGCGAGAGTCTCGCCCGAAGCCCGAGCGAGCCAGCGCGCTCTCGATGAAGGATCTACTGCAGTGCGCGTCAGACGTCGCTAAAGGATGCAGATATTTAGAGTCCAAGAGATTTATACACAGGTACCAATCTGTGCCAAGTCCATCATCAACATCATCAGCCAATAATAGTCCACTGCTGGACATAGGCCTCCCCTAATGAGCGCCATAGGTGGCATTATTTATCATTTGGGGATAATTGCCCATAATCCCCACGCAGATAATGCGGATTGGGGATCGCAGTTCGGTGGAGATGTTCTGCAGAGGGCGCTGCTGCCCGTCGGTGTATCACCCTTGTAGTCGCCTCTTACGACACCCACGGGAAGAGTGGGGATGGTAAAATTCTATGCCGGCACCACACGGCAATTAGTGCCAAGCTGCGGCTCTATTGTCTAACTCAACTGGTAATCGTAATCGACTTCAGTTTGGCATTTCAAACCTAGCCTGGACTTCGATTGTCACTTTCGTATTGTGTAAATAGCTGAAACCGAAGACAGTTGAATACCTTAGACGATACCGACAACATTTTGACTGGGTCTACAACTGGTAATCGGTTTGAAGTTCACTGGTAATGGATTTCAAGTTAGATAATAAGGCTGCGGGTCCTCTTTTTGATTTGAATAGTTCAACTATATTTAACCATATTATTAAAAGAGGTCGGAACTGTCCAAATTTAAGTGGTCCTCTTAAACTGAACTCTTAACTGCATCATCGTCTAAAAATAAACGCCACTTCTAAATTGCTTACTAAGCGTAATCACTACAGTTTAAAACTCGCTACATCAATACATAGCTTAAATATATTAACAGAGTAAAAGCTAAAACTGAAGATAATACATTAATAATTTAATTAATAATGCCGGACAATCCACACAGCATCATCTAGCCCAAAGTTAAGCAGAGCTTGTTTTATGGGTACTAGATGACTGATATACTCATTACAATATATTAAATAGATTGATAATTTTTATTTTACATAGAAAACAACCAGAACACTCTTACAAATATCTGCAGATCGTACAAATATTTGTCCCGGGAATCGAACCTCCTGCGTCGCAGGCGGACCTTCACCACGCCACAGAGGTCGTCAAGATAGCTGTATTGTTATTATTTCAATCATTCACCTACCTTATCCAGGTTTATCTAACTGGTTTTTGTTTAAATATTATTTTCCTTATTTTTATATATTAGGTATGTCCCTTAAATAAGCAACAACTTAATTTTTTATTGTATAATGGTAAGAGCGGGGTCTCCCAACACAACTCCAGAACCTGTATGTTATAGTTTTTAAGTAATTGCAATAAATACATATTTTATTATTATTAGCTGTATGTTTCAGGGACATAGCGGCTCGGAATTGCCTCCTCTCCTCGCGAGGTCCCGGCCGGACGGTGAAGATCGCAGACTTCGGCATGGCGCGCGACATCTACAGAGCTGAGTACTACAAGAAGGGCGGCAAGGCGATGCTTCCTATCAAGTGGATGCCGCCGGAGGCTTACATCGACGGTGTTTTTACTATCAAGACTGATATTTGGTAAGTTACATTGTGTCACATATTTTTTTGTGTTACATTATATAGGTACTTAAGTTCTGCATTAAAAGAAGATGAAGAATTTACTTAAACTCACATTTTCTTTTCATTTTATTACTTTTCATTTCATTTTATTTAAACTCAGATTTACTAAAATTTTAAAAAACTTTTAAACTCTCTCTTCCTTCTGGAAGAGTGAGTTTAAATGTTTTTTTTCGCATTTTTAGGAAGTTTGTTCTAACAACTACTAGACATTGGGACATACCTAGTCATTGAATTTATCGGCTCGCTTCGCTCGCCATTCGTTCCGCAGTAGGAGTTACTTTGTTGTTAATCTAAGAAACAAAATCGTTCTTAACTTTCTTTTCTTGTCCATGATTAATTACTTGCCATATAATTTAAAAAAAATGTGATATTGTTCATTTATTTACTATAGACTAAAGAACTCGAAAAGGAAATAAGATTTATTTTTCTTAAACACACTTTTTAAGATTAAAAAAAGATCTTCATCGCTTATAATGCATTTTTCATGATCGATGACGTAACTCCTTACATGAGTTTCCGATAACTTTCACGGTTTCAGAGTTTCCCTTAATATCCTGAAAATATATCCATAATCCTTAATTATTATTATATTATTATTAATAAACATTTGATTACAGGTCATTCGGTGTGCTTCTATGGGAGGTGTTTTCTTTAGGCGTCATGCCGTATACTGGGTGTTCTAACCGAGAGGTCATGGAAATGGTGTCTGGAGGGGGGAGATTGGAAAAACCTACTGGTAAGAAATTAAATTCTGGTCCGTTTCGAGCGTTATCTTAGGCTTTTTATAGCAAGAAAAATGCTTAAGCAGCAGCTAAGTGTGAGAAAGATGGCGTTGTTGTAAGCAATTGCATCATAGGGAAATAAAATAAAAATATTCATTGTAATTACTTAAAAACTATAATATACAGTTTCTGAAGTCGCCCTTTGGCAAAATTAGTTTGTTTTGGAATACCCCGTCCTTACTATCAATATAAAAACCATTTAAAAAAAAATATTATTATTTTAATTCTTTTTTTAAATTAAAACTAATTATTAAAAACTGTCTTGTTTACACGTAAGGCAAGCACGGGCTTTCTTGTCTAAGGTAGAATAGAGAAAAATTACGTCACTTTGTCATCGAATGCGTAAATTATTTGAAATTAATTTCTTCAACTTCAATAATGTACGCAATGTATGGCGATGCGATGCCATTACTGTCTATTCTACCCTAGAGAACAATCCCCGTGCTTGGCCTCACTCATTTTTCCTTGACTGTCCGTCTTAGAAATTCAGCTTGAAGATCATCATTATCCAATTATTATTTTTTTTTAATATTAACAGGGTGTCCATCGGAAGTGTACCGACTGATGTGCGAATGTTGGGCCCCGACTCCGGAAGACAGGCCTTCCTTCGCAGAGCTGTTTGACATGCTACAGATTATGTTGCAGGTTAGTCATTCTTTATTATTTAATAATAATAATAAATCATTTATTTCAGGCAACATATGAACAGTTATGGATTGTAAAAAACTTATTCTAGGGTCCATATCAACAAATACCTTACAGACTAACATACATACAGTTGTATGTATGTATGTATCTTGCACGCATCAAAAACATATACCGAGGTAATGAACTTAAATTAAAAGGTTATGTACATAGGCGAGCTTAAGAGTTTTCTTCCAGCAAAACTAAGAGTTATAGGAGAGGCGATGGAACAGATAGAGGAAGTGTACAAAGAATGAGTCGGAATGACAAACTTAACAGTTATTTCCGACAGTAATCCTATTGTTATTCAAGTTAAATACAAAAAAACATTGAACTTGACATATTTGATCCTAGAATTAACCATTTCTTTAGAGAACTTAAAAATATCCTCCATTTTAATGATCCTCATATCGCTAGTAGTCCGTATCGTAGTAGACACTGGTCCACTCAATCAAATGATTAAATTGAACAACATACCTTGCCTGGCCTGATTGTTAGGCTTTGTTTAATTTAATTTAAAGCTAGAAGTTTTCTGGCAAAATCCGGCATATATTATGCGGCATAGAGTTTATGATTCATGGAAAACGTTCTGGTCGCTTACCCTGAACAAATATTTGCAGATCGTACAAATATTTATCTAGAGGTCCCGCCTCTCGAACCCGCAAACTACTACATCGCAGGCGGACTTTTACCCACCGCGCCACATAGGTCGTCGAATCAGAAAGACACAAAAATAACATATATGTATAACTTTCACATACAACAGAAAAAAAACCTAACGCTATTCCAAGATATTTTAGTGTGCGTCATAGAATTTCCGGTCCACAGGGTTTTATAGTGACGTAACGCAAAACATGTTTTAAAATGTCATTGTCTTGGCGAAATTACTCACCATTATGGATTATATTTTAGGAACATATCTTATACTGAACGCGACACAGTTTTATACTTTTAGCGTCAGTACCGTTGCATTATGTTTTAGTTATAAATTATGTACATGGTATCAAAAAATCAAAAATAAACGATTTTGATTCTTGATTATTTGATCTTAACAGTATAATATACTACTATACTATAGTACTGTTGTGGAAGCTCTGTTTAACTCGCGGCTAGATGAAGCTATGTGGACTGTCCAGCTATATATTTATTGTTATATATTTTATTCCAGGACCCAGTTATCTGTAATACCTCTCTACCCGACTTAACTCACATCGGCGGTATCACCTTCCCAAACGGCACGCAGGTATGTACTTACTGAGCACTACCCTTTAGTTATAGATACAATTAAGAGGCGTTTTTCCTTTATATGTGTTGTATTTTTTATATGTTACCACAGATAAAAAATAGTCTAGTATCACAGAAAAGAGAAATGCAACATTTAAACCGAAGTGTGTGAATCAAAAACTATTTGAATCCACGACACCACATTCATATTTTTTGAATTGGAAAATATGATATAGTTTTTTTTTTGTCAATTTTTTTTTATTAAAATAGAAAGAAACTAATTCCAAGCGCTGGTCTTCCGCCAGGCTTTTGAGTTAATCGGCATCAACTAATTATTTATTTTTTATCTCGCAGAAGTTTGAAATAAAAAAAAATATATATATTTTTTAATTTTGTAAAAGTTCTGTCACCAACATACACAAACATATTAAGTAGGTAACTAAAGATGTTTAACATATTGGTAGATGTAATGAAACAAATCCAATACTTGTTGTTATAAATAAATGTTTTACACCTGTCATTAACTGGAAAAACGCCTCATAATATAATCTCCCAAGTTCCAAAATTACCTGAAGTACTTCCCCACATCACAAATAAACTCAACTACTATAAAATAAAATACTAATTTGTCTTTTCTCTTCCAACGTTTTCGCTCTGGCTACTAGAAGCAAGTAACTGGTTTTTTTTATCAAAAGAATCGTTTTTCGGAATCGATGTTAGATTCGTGAATTCGTTGACCCATGCTTAAAGCGCATGTTTTTTATTTCCCCCCTTCCTAGAATGCCGCGTAGATAGACCCCGTAGATTAGAGAAAGAGATTCATTGGAATTCCAAATTCAAAATTGGAAGTATGGAAGTATGCATGTAAATGTCAAAATTAAAAAAAAAAACATTGACAGCTAAATCTTGATCGTTGAAATTATTGTAACAAAATATCATTGAAACTTCAAAATAATTACAAAACATCATTGTTACATTAATCATCGCTTAAAAAACATTGTAAGGATCATAAATAATCATTATTAATTTTGTGTTTATCATTGCTTGCTTTACGAGTTTAACAAATAAATAAAGTAACTAATATTTCAAGGAATCTCTTCGGAAATACTTAAATGAGTGTACTTGCCTAGTAGCTATAGCGAGGAACTACCTATTCTATATTTTACCTCTGTCCTTTTCACTAGGTTTTATACTGCCCTCCTATAGCTAAAACATCGCTAAGCCACAAGTGGTCGATTTTGAGTTTTTGATGCCATTCTACATAGAAAAAAATTCTCTATCGATCTGTTTAAGAAACTTTCCTGTAGTGTTTTTAGTTCAGGAGATAGATCTTGTAAAAACAACGTTAACTACGGTAAAATACACATTTTCCACTACTAAAACTACGTTAACCATCAAAACTTAGCTAAATAGTCACTTGGAGCCTTTAACGTTGTCAGCATATAAAATATATTCCATTTATTGCACAGCTAAAACGACTTTATTCAATTTTCCATGACTAGGCTGTCGTTATGGTGCTTTTGCGATCTTTAAGTTATGGTTCAGCTACCCAGAAAATGACATTAATCTTAGCTTAAAAGACGTTATACAACAATACCTTACTATAAACACGTTAAACTCTCTTAGTACTTTTATAGCGTAGGGTTGCGTTCATAAAAATAATCAGTTTACTTTTCTGTAAAACTCTAACCGCCTTTAAAGACTTAGATGATTTATTAACTTTGTGTGAATCATATACTACAAGAACGCTAAGCCACAATACTTAGCTAAAACATCGCTACCTGCGCTCACGTCGCCAGGCAGTTATCAGGGAAGGAAGCACATCGCGTCTGGCTTTTTCTCGCCAAATTGTAATACGACCAAGGGCATTGCTGTCGGTAAGTTACTCGTTTTTATTTTGCAATCCAGCATTATAAAAGCATTTAAAATTTAGCTTGTCGCTAAAGCTAGTTTTAAATAATAGGTTGAAGAAACAGTTTCTTCGCATTTTTTAAGAAAATTTAAAACATTTTTAGTATTGTTTATAATGGTACAATTTTATTCGATTACTTTTTGTCATCTTGTAGGAGTTGTAGGTAGGGAGGGATATGATCCCATCGATAGAAATACTGGTGCTCCTGATCAAAATACCGCGACAAACGGTTTCGGCAGTCCTCTTATGACGTTAACCTGACACTGTCTAAAGAATTCTGAAGAGACCGAAACAGGTAGAAGAATCTGAAGGTGCAAGATAAAGACTATACGGCGGATGCATTAACACCTCAAAACTCTCTTAAATTTTGCTGAGTAGCAAAAGATGTGTGAGGTCTAGCTTTATCATGATCAAAAAACCACACCCCTTCTGTTGATTGATTCCGGCCGCTTTCTTTCACCTTCTTGCTTATCTTACATATATTAGTTGTTTGCAGTAGAGCTCAGAATCGATGGTCCAGCCTGGTTGTAAAAGCTCATAATGATTAATGCCCTTGCAATCCCACCACACATACAGCATCACCTTGTTACGAGTTAACCCGGATTTCGCCACAGTCTGTGAAGCCTGACCGGCCTTTGACGACCTTTTTCGCACGTTCTAGTCCTACGTGATCCTCCACTTTTCATCGCCAGTTAATTTATTAGCTTCTTCAAAAATGGTTCATTTTTAATTACGTCCTAATAAAGAATCAGAAATGAGTACACGGTTAGGTTTCTTTCAGTGAGCTTGCATGAGATGTATGCAAATATTGAGCTTTTTTGTGTACCCAGTTTTTTCAAACAAGCCAATACTGTGTTGTTGTCAATTGCTAGTTCTTTAGCTACGTCGTAACTACTGATATGCCGATCATGCTCCACTTTTTCAAAAATGGCAACCATCTTATTCTCTATCTTTTTGGTAGTGAGATTTTAGATTTACTCATCTTGACAGTACGAAAAACAAATAAAAATCATGCAGTTTCCTAATATGAAATTGGAATTATCTTTCTTAAAATTTTAACTTTTAATACTTTTACTTTTAATGATACAAAAACCAGCCAGATACAAATAATACAGCCAAATAGATTGTATTACAAGTTCATACATACGATAATGCGAAAGACTTTTTCCCCAACCTAATATTTGCTTGTTTTTTACAGAAGTTACGATTAAATTGATCCGAACGAAATCCATACTCGCTATGGCAAATGTAAATTCTACTAGGATTCGATATTCGCTAAGATTTGGACTACCGATGCTAAACACTGAATTAGCTTCATACTCGTGTTTAACACTGATGATTTAACAACATAAGAATGCTTAGAGTTGCTTGAAGTTATACAGTGATTAAACAGCTTATGTTTAAATTTAAAAATTAGATACTCGTATTTTTAGGTGTAAAACACAAGATAACCATTAAATATTGTGTTGGTATAAGTGGGTTTACATACGTGGAAGACTGATTTAACTGCCATTTAATATTTTTATATTTTATGATAAGATTATTAAGAATAAGTATGATTGCAATAAAAAATAGGTTTTTCAAAGTTAATTAAGTACAAATTTCCAGTTACTAAATCGGTAAGCATGAACCTTTACAAGTTATGGTTTTTGTGTTCAATAATATACTTACCAAGTGATTATGTTTTGTATTTCTGACTAATATTTAATAATTATGTAGCTTTGATTCTTTTAATAAGCCATTTGTAGTTGTGATTGTTTCTTTTTATTGTTGGTAACGTTTTTTTTCGGTACCTCCGTTGATTTAGTTGAATCCAAATACATAACTAAAA
The DNA here is from genome assembly GCA_963931895.1 of Eupithecia pulchellata. Classification (NCBI taxonomy): domain Eukaryota; kingdom Metazoa; phylum Arthropoda; class Insecta; order Lepidoptera; family Geometridae; genus Eupithecia; species Eupithecia pulchellata. The sequence goes on along the minus strand of OZ007546.1, from coordinate 1,606,399 downwards.
CAACGTTATCGTTATGGGTTTAAAGCTTAGCGTCCTTTTAACTATGTATTTCTTTGATAAAACCCTACTGAAAAGCTACAATAAAACGCTTATGTGAAAAAGCTAGTCTATAAAAACTTTAAACCACTATAACGACATTGTAGCTAAGGAAAAATGGGAAAAACTCAAATCGATACTGAACTATAATAACGCTAAATGATCTTAACGACTTTTTAGAGTACGAAATAGGAAATTCACGTATAACTCCTACGCTTAAACATCGCTAGGGTATACTTAGCGATATTTTTGTAAAGTATTTAATAGTATAATTACTCAACATTCCATAGCTAAAACTCCTAAACGCATTTTTCTTATTTTAAAACTATTTAATTAAAATCGAGATATTTGCCATTCGAAAGTAAATAAAATGAGCTATCTTTTGATACTTAAAACTTTTTGATACGACTAATATCACTTAAACAGCATCACTTTAAAAAATCTTCCGCGTTTTTCGTTAATATCTCAAAAGTTGGTTTTGCGGCTTAGCGATGTTTTAGCTATCGGAGGGCAGTATAATAAAAAAAAATTTAAACTGTGGTCAAGCCAAAAGGGAATAACTTCCTTCTATTTGGCCATATCGAGCGAGACTAGCCAAAGGCGACCATCACCATCATACTAAAAAAAAATATATAAATTTATAAAACCTAGTGCAATGCACGAGTAGTGTTTAAAGTGCGGGGGGATAAGTAAAAAACAAATAATATCAGAAGCCAGGGATTTTTTATAATCGGGGAATAGTTCGATAAATCCCGCGAAATCCCTCAAGTCGGGGATTTTTTATAATCAGGCAATAGTTCAATAAATCCCCCAAAATCCCTCATGTCAGGGATATTTTTTATAATCTGGGAGATCGATAAATCACCCAAAATCCCTCCGCACGGTGTTATTGAGCCTGGCATGTTGGCAGAACGACGACGGTGACTACCTCGTGCCGATGTCGCAGGAAACCGCAACGCAAGCTAGGTAACTATGCTGTGAGGCTGGCAGGGCATTTATAAATAAGACTCACCTAAACTTCGAAGAAAAAAGATTACGAATCAATCCCCAAAAATAGTAATTTATTGGCAAAAGCACGTTACTGAATGAAACAATAGATAAATATAAGAAAAAAATTGTGCAAAAGTGAAGCTTACGTAGGTATGTTATGTTGTCAACTCAATATAAAAATTAATGCTAAAAATTACAATTTAAATAAAAAAGGAAGAAATTTAAAAGAAATTGGAGAAGTATTATAATTGTGTAAACTTTTATTTTAACTTTTGAAAATACTGCTAAAACGCAAAAAGTGGCGCTGCTTTTAAAAATGTTCTGTCAGCCTTATTCCATTTATTTATTCATCATAATAACTTCTAATTCTAATACAAAAGCATTACTAAAATAAATCACGCTGCACCTTTCCAAAATGTATGTTGTCATGTTATAGTCCCCTTTCAATGCAAAATGGGTAGTAAGTCGATCATTTCTCGAAAATATATAGAAAGGTTTGTTTCTAATTTTATTTAAAAAAAACAATTAAAAAAATCAAAAATCTGCATTCTACAAAAAAGTCTTACCTACTATTTTTCGTATTAAGACAATTTTTTATCAGAACATATATTAAAATAATCGAGAAATGACAGGCCTATTACTCAAGAACCAAGTTCTTTAGAAAACATTGCATGATGAAGCCTCCCTCTTAACGAAAAATCTTAAAGCAAAAGCTAAACTGTGCCGACACTTCTCAGTCTCTTAGAAATTTAAATTTCCAATTCTAAATATTAAGCTACAAGTTTTTTGTTTTACATATTTATGTTTTGTCTCAATAGCTCATCCTGAAATTTCCTGAATATGAATGAAACAAGTATACTGAACTCGAAAGAGCATAGTTCAATCAAATTCTACGAACACTATTGTAACGGGTATTTATTGAGTTTCAGAGTCAGTTTTTTTTTTTTTTGTTTCAGTCAGTCTTTCCCGTCGTTTAAACAGGTTTACACACTATATAAACTATCGTAGTTTCACGAATTCATTATGAATGTAAGCAGGTTAACTGTCAACCTATTTTGTAGAAGCTATAGAAGCGATCGATACGGGCGCGACGTGAGTCGCAGTCACCCCCGTTGGTGTTCTTCCAACACAAAACAGGTTCGTAGTTAACCCGCTTACATTCATAATGAAGGTTTACACACTTTCGTGGTCACGAGATGACTGTTATCCGTAAATAAACGCATTAAATACCCGTTCAAATAGTACATACCTACTTATAATAATTTTGTTCAGATCGCGTAAATTTAAAAATATTTAACTTCTAAGAGATCTTTTCATTCAGGACTAGTTTCTGCTTGCAACTTCACCTTTGTCCTGGATAAAAAGTAGCTTAACATTTTCGTGGCCCATACAACGCACTGCTCTCATAGGCTGAAATTTGATAACGAATAAAAAAAACAAAAGACAGCTAACCAACGAGCAGCAAAAAGAGATTGCATGGTACCTACCTACACCCATCTGAATAAAACAGCTGTTCGCGTTCACAATAAAAAATACCTAATAAATTAAATTCAAAGGATGAGCTATAGAGACATGTACGAGTTGAGTCCATTAGTAATGCTGTATATGTTATAGCTCTATGGATCCGTTGATGATCCCTCATAGCATCGCGCCAACGACGGCCATGGACCCCGAAGAAATAGAGGATTCACAATATCAACATCTTCTGAAAGGTACGCAAAAATACATTATATATAAAAATGTTGGACAAATTACGCAGCATCATCGTCTGTCTTCTTTAATATATTTTTTCAGGATAATTTTTGTTAATAATACCTATACGTATACTAAGATATCAATATTATACAACGTAAATACTAGTACTAGACTTACGTAATATAGCACTGTTTGTAAAATAAATGAATAAAACGCCACAATAAATAAAATCTGAAATTTGCCCTAAACTAAGTAGAGCTAATTAGGGCGAGCATTGGCATGCTCGTCCTAATTAGAAGCTTTTACTTGGGTAAGATTTTTTAGTAAAATATTTATTGGTTGACTAAAATAATTTAGTGTTCGTATATGAAGGAAAAGAAAAGACTACTTACCTACCATAAAAGTGTTACATACGGCTATCTATCGAATTAAGTAGGTTAATGGATATTTATGTAGATAAAATATACCTAATATCGTATAGAGATTTATCAGTTGAGCTGCCTTTAGTTTGTTTGCAACAGTCTGCAGTTAGCTCATTTGTTTCAATCGTAAATACAAGTTCGAATTTGGTTATTTCGTTATAATTTTCTTTGTTGATAAAGGTTGTAGATATCGTGCCTATAAGATATCACGATATTGAACGGTAATTGGTAATTTATATGGCAACACTTGCAGTATCACAAGAATATGGCAACATTCAGCTGGCGCGCCAGCCCGACGGCGCGAAGCCGGATGCTTCCGCTGGCGAAAGGAGCCAGCCTGCCAAGTTTCTGCCGTCTAACTCCACTGACAGGTGAGCTTGAGAATGTGGCAACACTGGCAGTACTACCATGTAAAGAATAAGGGATTTAAGTTTCTAAAACCAGTAGGTATCTCAAGATTATGGGATATATGTAAATCAGCGCGCATTCAATTTGCTATATTTTTGCGTTGTGATAATGCATCGTAACAATAACAATATTGTTTACATTCTTAATGGCTGCTATATGTAACAAACATGATAAAGAACGTACCCATACTACGTGACCCGATAATAGCAGTTTAAAAAAGTTTTTTAAAAATATGTAAGAAATGGATGACGTTTGATATGCCCATATCGATGAACACAATATTGTATTGTATTTGTTTCTTTATGAATCAAAAACTTTTTCTATTCTTATTTCTATGACACTTTGAACCATATAAGGTTTGTCTAGTGTCGATCGTTACAGCGATTACGTTGCAATATAAATATGATAACTGTCAGCTGAAAACGAGTTGAAAAGTATCACTTTCAACCCGCTCCTCAGGCAACTTTAGACCTACTTTTCAAGTAAGAGCAATGGAAAAATTGGTTAAAAAACCTTAACCTATTTGCCGTGTGGTGCCGGCATAGAATTTCACCACCCCCACTCTTCCCGTGGGTTTCGTAAGAGGCGACTAAGGGAAACACATTGGGGGGCGGGCAGCAGCGCTCTCTTCAGAACAATTTCCCCGAACTGCGATCCCCAACCCGCATGCCCAGCGTGAAGATTATGGGCAATAACCCCCAAATGATAATGCCATCTATGCTGCTAGGGGAGGCCTGTGTCCAGCAGTGGACTGTTAAGGCTGGTGATGTAACCTATTTGACCGATAGAAAGTTAACACATAACCATCTATTCCAGATTGCTTAGATCAGCGTCACTCGACAGCTCCGGAAGCGAAGGACCGAAGGTTGTCTGGGAGACGTCGTTCACCGAGGTACCGAGGGTCTCCAGCGAAGGACCGGCTGTGAGTCTCACAGACTACTATATCTAGGGTTATACTAGACAGTTTATTTAGACCTTAATCTATATTAAAGATTTTAATCCTGATGGGTATAAATAAAGCAAGGCTTCGGCAACTGATGAATTTCCCAAATACCTATAGGTATACAAACGTTATACCAAAATGATCTGTTATAATTTGTATTAAAATTGTATGTATCTAAGTGCCAACCACAATTTTTCCAAAATACTTTACTTTTTTCAAAGGAAACACGTTTTTTTATTATTTTTGTTGAAAGGTAAGTATTTTCAAAAAAGCTTGTGGTAAGAACCTAGATAATTACTACCTATACTAAAATATGCTCAAATTACAATACATTTTGGTAGTACGTTTGTATGGGAAATTCATCCGTACCCGGAGCCGCTGCTGTTATCTCAATTGAAGCTTTAGTTTATGATAAGTATATTTAAAGCTTTATCCACAAATACTTCACAGCTTAAATTTTTCTTAAATCGAATTTACAAATCAAATTGAATAGATTGTAGGACCGCTACGTTAGTGTAATATTGTACTATAAAAAGTTTAACAGGCCGAAACATCTCTATCGAAAGCGTTCAGGTAGCCACTGAGCGCGTTCAATACAAACGCCTCCATAAAGTTGATCCGGTTAAAATGCTGTCAATTTGATCTCGACCAAGCTGAACTTATTTTTGTGGATCTTAGTTTTGACAGCAAAAGGTGATATTGGACCTTATGAGATTTTGAAATCATCGGTCATATAAGTTTGCCCCACGTTGGGTGCCACCTTAGATAATGAAGTAGTTCTCGTAAGTATTGTAAATGTTTTATCTTTTATAGGTGGATAAACTGATAAGCATAACCCCGACCTCGCCCAAGCCCCCAGAGAATGCCCTATCCAAGGCGATCGAAGCCAACGTCATAGACAAGACGAACCACAAAAACACCCTCGTCCCAGAAAGGAAGGCGGCCCCAATAGCCTCCCCTGACCCACCCCGCATCAACGCATGGAAAGAACAACCAAAACTAAACTCTAAACCGTTCCCAGCAAAGCCTTTATGCCTTGACGCAGCACAGCTAGAGCAAAACCTAAACGCACTCAAAAAGAACAGTGGCTCAGTAAATTTGAACACAATGAACATCCTCCCTCCTTACATAAACGTAGTCACGCCCAATAAGCTATCCGAGTCAAAAACTATCCAAATAGACCCTAAGAAAGCTGTTATCGATGATTTACCAAAGGAAAAAGAACCTAAAGAAGAGAAAACAAAGCTTAAACAGTCAAACTCCGCCGCTAGCTTGCTGAACGGTCCTATGACAGACGTACCTTACGTCGACAGCAGCGATACGACTTCCTCGGCCAGTAACACAAGTAATAACATAAAGAACATGAATAATATGAATAACTACGGAGAAGTTAAGATAGGAAAGGGTAAAAATAAAGTCTGCAAACAGGGTAGCAAAGGCCAGGCCGAGTTTGTCGCTGAAGCTGAGATAAGCTGCTAGATCAGTCGGTGGTATAACAGATATGGAAAATTGTGAATTTAACTCGGTTGTCCAGACCGTCGTTTGAAAAACTTAAGTGAACTTTATTTAATAAGTGTATGTATTATAAGTGTATTTAAGTCATCACTGAACATTATCGTGCGTCAGAAACATAGAAAAATTGGATGTCCGTCATGCTTTTAGAAAAATAGTTTAATGCTCAATTTGCTCAATATTTTGCATTAAAACATTTGAAGGTCAAAATATAGTGTCAATAGTTTTTCTACTTAGGTATTTAACTGATTTTGACTTTTGACTTGTGAATATGTAAAGTTTTTTATCGCTTGGTAGCGTATTTTTAATAATTTTATTTTTGGCAATGGAATATTTTCTGATATAATTTAACACAACTTGAAATACGTTCGAAGTTCGCAGATTGCATTGTTTACTAGCCTTTTGTCAAAACGAGGTTAAATATACGAAATATACAAAACAACCAATAGTATTGATGTCTAAAATATTAAATAAGTATCTTTAATAGTAAATAGGTGTTGTTTTTGTCATAATTATGATATATCAACCCTTAGATTATATAAAGTAGTGCTTAAATATTTGTAAATATTATTAAAAAAGTAGATTCGTCCGTAAAATTAATTTGAATGATAAATAAAAAAATGAGGGCACCTGATCCTATTCTGTTCGTTGGATATGTAAAATATGGAAATTCAACCTAAACAAATTAGAAATATATAAAAAATAGTAGAATATATTTACGAGGAAAAGGTCTTTTCATGAAATCATTTTTACGTTTCTAATTAAAATGATTCTCAGAAAGATTTCTGTTTCAGTGGAACTAAAGTTATAGGTTGTAAACCGAAACAGAATTTTACTAAAATAAATAGTATAAAATAGCAATGATTTAATGAATCGACCTTTATGACAAAATGTGTTTACACATAAGAAGCTTTAAATTACACTATAAGATAGATTAAGATTTCAACAAAATTATTTATTTTAACCATAGTAGTGCCAAATATTATCTTTAGTTAATTTTAACTGCCTCTAAAAATGCATTTATATTGTTTTGTATTGAGGCATGTAAAGACAGGGTATCATGGTATTTTTTCATTATTTTATTGTTGCTATTATTATTATTAAGAACCTGTCAACTTGACAGCGAATGTCATACAACGTATGCCAAACGCAAATGCCAAAATAATTTAAAAAAATATTAAACGAACGCTAAAATGTTGCTTGCATTTGTTTCTCATTCGATACTCGTATTTAGTTATTTGTTTTGAAATTTTTAAATGCACGTAACTAAAATTTTAACCTGCACTCTATCTCTAGGCCAAATTTTTCATCGTAATACATACATATAAAAACGATTTACTCAAATAGTTATTATTTAAGTTTAATTTGGAATTGTTTTTAAAAAACATTTATATTGGTAGTAACATTAAATGTCTTATAGTAGATAATGGTCTAGAAAAGTTCTAGAAATTTCTATAAAAGATATCTACCCTATATCTTACAGGTTTTCGTCAATCTGTCGGATAGAATCGACTAAAAACATAGTTTCTCGGACGAATAACGTTTGATTGTCACTTTAGTATTTTTGCTCAATTAAGGACATTATTTTATTAGAAAAACCTTTTTATAAAATTTTCTTTTAAAATATAAGGTTGTGAGGTATATAATAGCGACGGAAAACACGAGTATTGTCGATAAAGTTCCTTTAAAAGTTTGTCTTAAAAGTGACTTTGAAATGTTATTCTTCAATATAATCTTTTAAAACTTAAACAACGAAGTTGGGTTTAAAATTATCATTATCAGATTAAATGTAACATAAATGTACCTAATAGTCACCAAAAATATGTAAATCAGTGTAAAACCGTGTTAGATTGTACATTGCTATTAGAAAGCACATTTATAAATTACGTTCATATTAAATATAAGAAGTGTATCGTAAAATTTATAATAAACAATAAATGGAAAAATTGTAATTGATATTCAAAAATAAATCATTAATAATAAATGTACACTTTTGTAGTTTTATTTAGACCTTCCTTATCTTATCCTGAGACTATATTGAGCAAACCAAGGTTTTTTTTTTTATTTTTCTGTGGTTATCTTGTTATTCGTTCAGTTAATCTGCTGTACTCAATAGATAAGGTAGTATGTTGCGTGGCTCATTAATTAAAACGAATATATGTTCAATGCTGTTTTTATTCTTATTAATATTTAATAAAAAACACTAAACATCAATTTCATAATCCAAATCCTATTACCAGCATTATTACAACAATTCATATTTATTATTATATAAACAAAGCCAGGCGTAAGCTATCTGTATTATTATATAGATTAAGAATTAAATAAAATTAGATATAAACGAAGAAAGCTAAATTGCATAATACATTTTTTGCATAAGAATAATGGCGAATCAATTGATCGCTGGACGAAGTGAATAAAAGCTGATTCGGGCAACATTTTTAACGGGTAAGTATTTGATCAGATATTTTACTCGTAATTAGGTATTTATTTTATATATTTATTACTTAGGTACATTTCATTAATTTTAATTACATTTTTAGATTTTTTATGAATTTTTCATTAAAGGTTCAGTTATATTGAATTCTTTTGAAAAATAATTAGGTAATACACCTAATAAAAATAAAATTGTTTAATAATATTTACTTTTCTAATTCTACTGACTAATTCATAAAAATAATACATTTGAACTTTAAAATCAAGCAAACTGCTTTTTAATCAACATTTTGCCTGAAAATTATCAAATAATAAAGCTTTTTATATTTCTTACCATTAAATGTAACTAAAAATAATCACAATAACTCATAATTTTTGTGATGCTAATACTATTGCACTAGAATAAAACAAACTAAAAATACCTCGATGTTGTGAAATGAGCAATATGTAAAATAAAAATGACATAAATCTAAATCTACCTACATACATCTAGACATTGGACATTATTATCAAATAATAATAAAAAAATTGTACATTAGTATGTACCTACCTACCTACTTTTAGTTTTTCGTTCGATATATAAACACTCACGCACTTTATTATTAAATCACATTTAATTATGATAACATCCATTTATAATTTTGGGGTGATTATTCAAAAAATCTAAAACAAAGAGTTGTATTGTTGTGCATAAAAATTACTGTCTCAAAAAATAAAAAGCCTTTCTTTTCGTGGCTACTTTGACAGATAAACAAGAAAAAAAAAACCAAGCAGAACGCAAACCTAAGTCCCAAACAAACGTCAGTGTCACATCAGATTTATCACATAATGCCATAGCAATTTCGACCGTATCCGTTCGCGTTAAAAGTCGTTGTCGCTCGACGCGTCGAAGCTCTCGTTTATATTGTCCGGAGGTTGGTACCGCAGATTTGAAGATAGAACGGGCCCGTGAAATGACTGCGAGCGGAGGACGCTACTGAAAAAAAATACGCCATTTTGAAAATTACGTTCCATTTAACATTTTCTAAGCGCATAAAGACACTGGTTCAGGTTGTGAAGGTGTGTTTGGCTGGAAAATTGCAAGTTTTGCAGGGTTGCATTATAAAAACCTTATTGAATAGTGTGATATGTGCATTTTTTGCTAAACATTGAATATAAAAAAGAAGCTGAAAAAGTTAGGCGTTGTAACTTTATGCTTGGTATTTTATTCTAAAATAGAAAACCAGTTATTACAGGTAAACTGAGAAAACCGTTAAGCTTTTGGTTAGATTCGCATAAATATAGGTAACCAGATATAATTTTCATACACAAAATAAAAGTTTTAATAAGTCCAAAGATTCAAAATACCCAGAAGTTTGCAATCATGTTATTAATGAAAGAATAGAAAAAGCTAATAGAACAACCTTAAAAAATACCAAAAAGCGTTCAACAGGTTTATTTACAAGTGTCTTTGACAGCCGTCACCTGTCAATGTCAATTTGACAGTAAACTAACCTTACAAACCATGATGGCGGACAGTTCTCTGAATTTCATGCATTGTCACGCTCTAGAAGTTACAACGAATATGGTTAAATCTTAGTCTAAATACATAAATGGTTAATGTGTAAAGAAATAAGTAATGTAAATTAATACGGTAGTTATTTCTTAAACCAAATACATCTAAACTCTACGGCAAACTAAAACATATTCATTCAAAAATGGGTGAAAATCAACCTATGTTTGTCCACTGTTTGACCGCGACCTCCCCTATTGGGCATCATAACACCTGTATTCTACCAAACCCAAGACAAATTTGCAGAAACCACAACGTGATAAGGCTTTAGCTCAGGTTCTCAGTATTTGGGCTTAACTCAAAGGGTCATAAAGTAATTGAATCTGAATCTAAAGCGGAAAAAAAAATAAAAAAAGGCTATGTAGGATGCTACTGGTGAAAGAATTTCACAAATCGGTCCAGTGGTTTAGGAGCCTATTCCATTCAAACAATCATCAAACCTTTCCTCTTTATAAGTATAGTATCAAAAGTTCCGCTAAATAAAATTAAAACGGAAAACAAACGTTTAAATAATTTGATAAATGGGTACTGTTTCGGTTTAAAGATCTTTATTTATACTCAAAAAAGAACAAACAAGTCCACTTAGAATGAGTATACATTGGTATCTAAAAATAAGTATTACTTTAGTAAAGTTACGGTAGATCTGCGGCGGCGTTTAACAATCTAGGAAACAAAAGCTCCCAAACATGTAGGCAACAATTAAGTGACCCCAAAAAGGTAGGTAATTAAATAAATAAATAATGCTGGACAATCCACACAGTATCATCTAGCCCCAAGCTAAGCAGAGCTTGTGTTATGGGTACTAGTTGATTGATATACATAATACAATATTATTAAATAGATAGATATTTTTTATTATACATAGAAAACAACCAGAACCCCTGAACAAATATCTGCAGATCGTACAAATATTTGTCCCGGGGCGGGAATCGAACCCGCAACCTCCTGCGTCGCAGGCGGACCTTCGCCCACCCCGCCACAGTGGTCGTCGTAATTAGAATTAAAATAAAGTGGGTAGTGTTTGTTTGTTTGAATTGAATAGACTCCGAAACTATAAACCGATTTGGAATTATTTCACCATTTATCCCTGATGAACAAAGGCTATAGAATATACTCAAAAAAGTATGTCTATACGGTTGTATGGAAATTGATAAATAATTTCCATACCAACATAAAATTGATTAATAGCGAAGCCGGGGCGGATCGCTAATCTATACTTATATATTATAAAGAGAAAAGATTTGATTGTTTGATTGAATAGGCTAAAAATAAGGGTTCCGTATGAAATGGATTTTTTTTCTTCAAATACTTGTGTGAAACCGGGGTGGACCGCTAATGATCATCATCAGCCTATGTTAGTCCACTGCTGGACATAGGCCTCCCCTAATGAGCGCCATAGCGCCCTGTCTTCGGCTTGTCGCATCCAGCATCTGCCAGCAACCGCTAATACAAAATATAAACCTTACTCTAACATAAAAATCCTATGTACTAAAAAAATATAAATTAATAATAATAATGCTAAACAGCGGGTATGCAGTACCTTGCAGTCTTGGGCGGCGCTTTGGTCTTGCCGAGCGCAGCTGCTTTCCTCGGATCGTACGAAGCCCGTCGTTTCCACTTTTCTAACTCCTGCTTCTTTTGTTCTGGAAAACAAAACAAACATTGTATTAAGAAATAAAGAAGTTTTAAGATTGCTTTAAAGCCGAGTTGACACGATCTGAGTCTGCTCGGACCGAGTAGACTCGGATACCAACCCGGACGCAACTCGCATTGTGGCAACCCATAATCCGAGCGCACTCGGACGACGATTATGGGTTGCCACAATCCGAGCTGCGTCCGAGTAGGTACCCGAGTCCACTCGGTCCGAGCAGACTCTGATCGTGTCAACGCGGCTGGCACTGCTAACATAGTATGTATTTTTACAAAATGAATAAATAAATAATCTATCTTTATTAGACAAAACCTACATAAGACATACATAAAAAATTATTACAATACTATTGGAAAATAAAACAATACAATAAGGCAGACTACTATCAGAATCGTGGTTTTTACTTCTTCCACAAGTGGACAAAAATTCAAATGAAGAGAAATCAATAACAAATTATTTCTTATTTTACTATCTGTTTGAAATTTGACTTGTCTGAGTGCTTATTTTGTAAGCCTAAAGAAATAAAGTTTTTGAATCTGAATCTGAATCTGAACCAATATCAAACCCCAGTCGAGTTATATAAATCCACTCACCCATTTCATAATGCATAGCGCTCCCCTTACTAACCGCAGCTGGCTTCTCCCCCAACACCCCCACGTAAGTCTTGCTGGGGTCTCGCCGGAGGAAGTTCCGGGGGGAGTTCTCGCTCTTGTACTTGGATATGTCGAGGTAGCGGGGCTGGACCTTCTTCTGGCTTATGGAGGTCGTAGACGATGATATTGAGTAGTCACCGCTATACCTGGAACAATAAGATTGAGTTCATGCATCCGACTGGTCGAGCTGACAGTATACTTTGTTTACAACCGTCTGCATACTATAAATTGTTTAAATTTTAAATGAGCCTTGTGAAATAAAGTTATTGAATCTGAATCTGAATTCCGAAAATCCCACGGGATCAGGACTAACTCGGGTGAAACCGAGCTCACCCAGCTAGTTTTAAATATCCTAGCTAGTTTTAATTATTTTAAAATTTCAGTTTCGGCTCAACTTACAGTAAAGCCGATAGTTTGACTGAATAACCGAAACCGAACTTTCGGCCTTGTTGTTTGGACCAAAACCGAATCTTTAACATGTATACAAAACAACCACACTAATCAGCTATCAATGATGATTGATGACCAAAGTATTATACTATCGTCATAATTACACCTCACCTCTGCTTCGCCGACGTACTTCTCGCCTTATCATCTTTCTCCCTCCTCCTCACGACAGGAGCGCTCTCCGTCCCACTCTCCCCTTCGCTCTCACTCACTCCCTCGGTCAGTCGCTCGTGACTGAAGATAGAAGAGTTCCGCGGACTGCTGCCATTGGTTGTCGAGTTCGTATCCGAGTCTAGGATGAATGTTTTCCGCTTGTCTATGGTCAGGAAGTCTACGTTCTCTTTGGTAGGTGTTATGTCGTCGACTATGTAGGTTTTGCGTTTTTCCGCGATGCGTTTTTTGTCGATTGGTTTTGGCTGGAAAAAGAAGGGGATCTTATTATTTATTTATTCAAAGTTGACCAACGGAATGTTGAAAATTGTTTTAAAATCTAAAGTAGGTAACGTAAAGTTATATAAAATTATTTGGACATAATATAAAAAATCTTAAGACTAATAAGTTTAAAAATTTAAATTTAACAATCAGTAGGTGTATTACAAATACTTAGTCACAGGCAGATTAATATAGCAATCAAATCGATGCGTAGTACAATAAAAAAACCACTACCATCGGTTCATTTATCGAACGTAACTCGATAAATATCACGTTACGTTATGAATGACTTTTGTGTCTTCGCTTGCGATTCGATTTACCCAAAAAAAATCGAATATTATTATATTATCTTCGCCCACCGCGCCACAGAGGTGGTCAAATATACAAATATCAAAATTTTCGGTCGTCTTATTCAACTGTATTCGGTTTCAGCTATTTACACAATACGAAAGTTACAATCGAAGTCCAGGCTAGGTTTGAAATGCCAAACTGAAGCCGATTACGATTACCAGTTGAGTTAGACAATAGAACCGCTGGTTGATTTTGATTGGCATATTAAAATTTTCTAATATCCCAAGCCCTGGTGCACATGTTTGATCCTCAGTTGCAGTATATCGGAGCGCATCGATGACGTCATCGACCTTCGCCCACCGCGCCTCAGAGGTGGTCAAATATTCAAATATCGAAATTTTCGGTCGTCGTATATAATATCAAAATTTTCTAGTATTCGCAAGCCCTGAGTGACTCCTTGAGTGATACCTGGTTGATTTAGATTGGAATATCAAAATTTTCCAAAACTCCCTACCCTGAGTGACCCCCTCACCTGGTGCCCATGTCTGATCCTCAGTTGCAGTATATCCGAGTGCGTGGATGACGTCATCGGGTCGGAAGGCAGCGCCGGCTGCTCGTCCTCCGTCTCTGATGATGAGTACTGCAGCATGTTGGTGGTGTGGAAGGATTGCGAGCGGTGGACCGGCGACGAGTGGCTGGAATATATTACAGGGAGTTTTTATTTTATTATTTTTATGCAGGGTTTGAAATATAGGTGACTGTTATGAATAGTCTTATATTACTAATCAGATTCTGTCTTTGAGAGCTACACGATATAGCTTTTTATAATTATTTATGGAGGATGACGTATCGGAATTCTTAATTACAAAATCCAAGGGCGCTTTCACATAGAAAACTGTAAGTGAGGGTAATGCAGAAAACACACTGAAACGCCATGCAGCCTGACGAAACGCGATGTGTGGTCAAAGAAAATTTATTAGATGCAACCTAGGATTCAACTCAAGGCATTTCTTCGGTTAGCTTGACGGACTAGAATAAATAAATAATGCTGGACAATGGGGTCACCAGAGAGGTTATAGTGAATTTTGTCTTGACGTTTTTCTCAGAGCATCGAGTCCAACATTATTCTGTTCCCATCAGACCAGTTTATTCCTAAAGGAACTTCCTCACCGGAAAAATAAGCCAGTGTAGTATAAGTACACACACCATCATCAGCCTATAATAGTCCACAGCTGGACATAGGTATCCCATAATGAGCGACAAAGATGGCATTATTTATCATTTGGGGGTTATTGCCCATAATCCCGCTGGGCATGCGGGTTAGGGATCGCAGTTCGTTGGAGTTGTTCTGTAGAGGGCGCTGCTGCCCGCCCCCAACATATAAATCGACCAGCAGCTGTCTCATACCCTTACCTCGGAGAACTAAGATCCTCTTTGAAGTCATGTCGCTTCTGCATCAGTTTCTTCCGCCCCTCCTGAGCCGCCTTCATGGGGTCGTATGAGGAGCGCTTCTTCCAGTTCGCCAGCTCAACCTCCTTGGTGGCGAGCGCTGATGAGGAACGGTGCTGGCTTGGCTTCTTGGGCCCTGGAACGGCGAGAGGATATTTTATTTATTTATTTATAAAAATTGTTGACTGACTTACAGTAAACCCAAAGCGTCAGACACTATAATAATTAAAATGAAGTACATACAAATGAAACATAATCGAAAGAAGAAATTTGACTTGTCTAGGTGCTTATTTTGTAAGCGTAAAGATATAAAGTTATTGAAATCTGTAAATTGAATCTTAAATCTCAGTGGACTAATATAGGCTAGGCTGATGAATTAGGATTTAGATGAAACGAATGGTAACTGTTGAATAGAATTGAATCTGCGTATTCAGAGAACAATCAAAGGCATATTGGGGTTCTCTAACACAAGCATATTTATGCTTAAAAGAGAACCCCAACCCATGTCAATGTTTACCCCTTATGTACAGAAATAAACATTTTTCATTTATAAGAGTCTCTTTGCTGTGGATAAAAATATCAAATGAACGATGTATTGAACGGTAAAAGTTGTGGATTAGATCCACACTTATTACATCCATTTCCCAAATATCAAAAATCAAATATCAAAATCAAAACGTAATATCAAAAGGATTTGTAATTTGAGGATATTTTCAGCATAATCTGCTATGATTTGTACTAAAATTTTATTTATCTAGGTTCAATCAAAAAATGTTTATAAAATACTTACATCATCGGCCTATAATAGTCCACGGCTGGACCTTTAGGCCTCCCCTAATAAGTGCCATTTTTTTGAAATACTTTACTGAAATGATTTCAAAGCAAACGGATTTTTTCAAAGAAAACACAATTTCTAATTAGTTATGGAGTTATGTAAGTCTTTTCAAAAAAGCTTGTGGCTGGAACTTGGTTTAATACTATTCTAATACAAATAATATCAGGTCATGGAGAAAATATGCACAAATTACAAATCATATTACGTTTGTATGGGATGTTCATCTTCATCCCTAATTATCATACTATCAGAATACTCGTACATTTCTCACCTTTATCCAAAGTCTTCGGCGACTGCACCTCCCTCGTAGAAGACCTGGACTTCGTCAGCCGATTCAGCACCGCCTGCCTTGTAGGCTCGGAGATCCTCCTGCTCTGATGCCCTGAAGCCGTCTTCCTCTCCTCTTTAGAAACCGGTGGCTCAGACATACGAGACACAACTCTCTCCTTATTCGGAGTACGAGAGGAGTTCCTAACTAACCCTGGTCCGAACTTCCGCTGAGGTTCCGGCGTATTCGGACACCGAGGGGAGTTCGCTGGAGCTATAGACTTGAGATCTGGAGATTCTATCCTAGTTTTCCCTTGCCGTTTGTATCTTATGTCTTGGCTGTGAGATTTGTCATAGCCGTCCGACTCATCTGAGTCTTTGAACTCATCGCTGGATCTCCTATTCAGTCGACCGTCAGTCAGCCTTTCAAAGTTATTGTTTCTATTGACGGTATTGAAAGAGCTGGAGCGTTTAATTGAAGTTCCAAACGAGTAGAGCTTTGATTCGCTCGCGACCTTTTGGTGTTTCTTATCCCCTTGGTAACGCGTTAGAGGTTGATCGATTCTAGGATACTGTGCTTCCAAGGCGTTGTTCTTGAGGACAGTTTTGAGGCAGACATTCGCGTTGTGAATATCGCTGGTGATGTCGGTCGTGTTTTTGTCGAAAGACCTGTGTCGAGTGTGAGTCTTTCTATGCGGGGATAAAATCGCTTCTACGTCATAAGGTGGCCGATTCGACAGTGTTTTGTCATCCGAACTGTGGCTTTGGCTGTTACCCCTATCTGAAATTGGACTGTTCATATTCGAATTCCTCCTATCCTCAAGAGATCTTGACGCATTGTTGAGCAATTTCTTCGTGCTTTCCGGAATTTTGGAAGACCCGGTGATGACATAATGCCCTGGGCTTCTCAAGGGGCTGCTATCGGAAGAATGGTCTTTCCGTCTTAGACGGTAGTTTAAAGAGTTGGATCTACTGAGTTGAGCTACGGGAAGACGGGAGACGACGGTCTTCTCGCTAATGAGACTAGAGGTGAGTAGGGGGGGAATGTTGAAGGGGTTAGAACGGTTGGAGTGGAGCTTCGCTTGTAGATTTGTAATAGCGTTTTGCGTCTTGAGTAGATAAGACTCGGTGTCTTGGGGCGGGATGAGATCCTGTAACAAGGGAAATGTACATAGTTATAAACACAATTCTGAATACAACTACTACTACTACTACAAAATAGAATTACGCATCGGGCGTTATTTTCGATAATTACCAAAACATTCTCAGATTTGATCGTAGGCATCCTATCAACAAATTATTTTCTTTCTATTATTTATTCTTTTTGATCTACAGGTTTTTATTTGTTTAGGGTGTTCTGGTCATTTTCTATGTGAAAGAAAAGTATATTACTTATCTAGTACCCATAACACAAGCTCTGCTTAGCTTGGGGCTAGATGATGCTGTGTGCAATGCATCCAGCATTGTTTATTTCATTTTATTTATTCTACAAAAATAAGAATAATCTTATTTAGCACTAGCTTCTGTTCGAGGCGTCTTTGGTACGTCATTGGCACTTTGCAGCTGTATAAAGAACGGAAAGAAATATCAACAAATTGATGTTATCCACTAAAGTACTAGTATGTAGTAATATTACAACTACATATACAAAACCTTTAACTCCCACTGCGTGCCTGAATGCTGGCAGCATTGCCACATTTGCCACGTAGAATGTCATATATATTAAAAAGAATGATGAATATAATATAATATTATAAAGTGGAAAGATTTTATTGTTCGTTTGGTATATGACCTGTTCATTTCAAACCGAAACTACGGGGCCGATTTGAAAAGATATTTCACCATTAGAATCCTACATTATCTCTGATGAACGTAGGCTATAAAATATTCAAATAAGTTAAGGGATCCGTATGAAAACTTCAATAATGTTACCCGTGTATTTGTGAGTAAAATCTATAATTTTTTTTTAATATTCTTGCGAAGCCAGAGTACGGACCGCTAAAAGCTAAATAAAAAAATAATACAACAAGACGAAGTCATCTCAAAACACAATATATTTTCTCATACAGCGTCATGATCTCGGCAGAAAACAATCAAATTAAAATAAAACTAGAACGTATAACGTGAATCAGGAAATACAATTTTTATTGTTTTGAGAGAAATTCCCGACTTTACGGAGTTCTGTTTTAGTTTACAAGCCATTATCTTGGACACGTTACGAGTCATGACGTGTCATAACTTATGACACACATTACTCTTAGATCAAAGATTACGAAATGGCATTCAATTCTGGGACTTGACTTAAATAACTCGAGAGCTGTCTATAATAAACGAGAGATATTTGTCGGATTCGTTGTCGGTTATTATTAGGACAATTCGACTTGATTGTGCCACACTTGATATGAAGATCTGGTAATTTAAATTAAATAACCAAATGATCTTGTATAATTTTTAATTACACCCTATACTTAGGTATTTCATGTTGAAATAAAAAATAACCTATTCTTTTCTAAGGTTTTTCTTACACTGACTTTTTACTATGTTTCTGATTTTGACCGTGAGATCCGATTTCCTCAAATTCAAGTACAAGGTACACTTGAGTTTTTTTTTTCAGGGCTACCAGCTAATTCTGAAACCGTGAGACTTATCGAATCGTAATCGAAAGAGTCATGTAAAGAGTTACGTGCTCGATTTTGAAAAAAATAAGTTCTGGCGAAAAACTTTATTACTTTTACCGGAAAAGTGACTTTTTGAATAAAAATCTACCTACATCAGATAAAGATATAGATACATTTTATTCAGACCCACAAAAGAGCAAATACATAGTTATTTCCACTTTAAGACCACACAGCCCTTTTAAGTAAAGTTGTCACCAAAACAAATCGATTGTAAAACCATTGTATACCGATCTTCGATTGGACACGAGTTTGCGTCAGCCGACCCGAATCGGGTCGACCCAGTTCTGTATTATTTCAGAAGGAAGGCCAAGATTATTCGAGTCTAAAATTAAAATAACAATACAGTGGATCTTTATTCGAATGCGATTGTTATGGATCATTTGCATCCACGCAGCGAGTACCAAAGGCAAAGTTATTGGTACTAGGATAGCAGAGAACAGTATAAGGTTACTAGGAGGTTGCGGGTTCGATTCCCTTCGGGACAAATATTTGTACGATCTGCAGATATTTATTCAGGGCGATCTGGTCGTTTTCTATGTATAATAAAAGATATCTATCTATTTAATAATATTGTATTACGTATATCAGTCACCTAGTACCCATAACACAAGCTCTGCTTAGCTTGGGGCTAGATGATGCTGTGCAGCTTGCCCAGCATTATTAATTATTTGCAATTGAGCTGACTGCTGACTACAAACAGTCTAATGAATCTAAAACCACTTATTATTCCGAGCAACTATCTCTACATAGCCCATTAACAAACATGTACCTACTAAACTCAATCAATGATGGCCCCTCATTTAAAAAGTGAAAGTATTACGTGTTGGAGCCTACTCAATTCAAACAAACAAAATATCAAAACTTCTCTTTATATTAATTAAAGCATAGAATTATTATTATAATTTTATCAGATTTGCAGATAATCTAGCGAAAAAACTTTGGTCCACAAATAGTACACCAATTTTTCGAACCGATGTACCTACTTGTCACTAGCCGGGATGCGAACCATGAATATTAACAAATATTTGTCACATCGGTAGAAATCGAACCCGAAACCTCAGGCTACTATGCCACAGAGGTCATTATTCTATTTCTACTGGAAGGAGGCTAATCTCTAATTTATTAACCCTGAATCACTAACTGGTTCTGCTAACCGTGTTAGCCAAAACCGGCAGTTTGTAGGGTTATGCCTGGCTAAGCGAAAGTGGACACTGTATTAATGTGCCCGATGGTCTAGAATTCTAGATTTTTATGTCGTTTAGTTTGTTACTTTTAATTTGATCAAACTTTTTGTAGATTTAATGAAAAAAAAAAAACACTGAAACGGTATTAGACACAACACATAAGTGATTGATAAATATACAAAATAAGTGGTTTCTTTTTCACTTCTTCCACTAGAGAGGACATAAAATTTAAGTGAAGAGAAAATCAATAACACTTTATTTATTATTAAATATTAATTCACTGTATGAAATTTGACTTGTCCATTGCTTATTTATTATGTAAGAATAAAGAAATAGTTCTTGTAATCTGAAATTTTAGGCTAAATAAATTTACTTGGTAAAACTTTACATTTGTCTGCTTAGTGCTTCCATAATTCAGAATTTTAGAGGCTCTTTGAATTCCTATATTTTACACCTGATGAACATAGGCTTATAGAATATTTTCAAAAAAGTTATAGATTCGTATAAAACTTCAATAATGTAAACCAACGTGTAAGTGTGAAAACACTTATATTTTTTGTAATAACCCGTGCGAAGCCGGGACGGACCGCTAGTATTATATAAAAAGGAGTGAACAACAACTTAGAGGTCAAGTTCAACAAGTAAAAAGCTGAGTGATGACCAAAGATGGCTGCTTGAGTCATCAATGACTCATCGACTCACCGGCATGAAATCATAGTTGCACAGATATGATGAACAGGTGGCAATTAGGTGGAGTTAATATTGACTGTGTTAATAATAACTAAACCTAAACCGTGTGGTGCCGTAGAATTTCACCACCCCAACTCTTCCCGTGGGTGTCGTAAGAGGCGACTAAGGGAAAACACCGGGGGGCAGCAGCGCCCTCTGCGGAACAACTCCACCGAACTGCGGTCCCCAATCCATACCCAGTGTGGGGATCATGGCAATATCCCCGAAATGATGAATAATGCCATCTATGTCGTTCATTAGGGGAGGCCTTTGTCCAGTAGGCCAAGCACGGGGATTGTTGTCTAGGGTAGAATAGACAATAATGACATCGCATCGCCATGGCCAAGCACGGGGATTGTTGTCTACGGTAGAATAGACAAAAATTACATCGCATCGCCATACATTGCGTACATTATTGAAGTTGAAGAAATTAATTTCAAATAATTTACGCATTCGATGACAAAGTGACGTAATTTTTGTCTATTCTACCTTAGACAAGAAAGCCCGTGCTTGCCCTACAGCAGTAGACTATTGTAGGCTGATGATGTGATGTGAAATAGACTGGACCTACCTACTAATCCTTTATTTTTTATTCGGCCAAGATATTCGTTACGAATAAACTGGTCTAGTGGGACTAGACCTATGTGGGATTCGACACCCTGAGAAGGGCGTACCTACCCAACGTAAAAACCACGGGAACATTAAATCTACCGCGGCCATACGGCCCGCTTAATAATAAATAAATGATGAATGAATGATGATAACAACCCACATTTTATCTAACTAAATATATAAAAAGGATTCCCTATTTCCCTTGATCATCCATTTATTTTGTATAATTTAGGCATAACGCGTTGTATTGTGTTTTTACCATCGGGAAAAAAGTTGTTATTTAAAAAAAAACTTATAAAACACCTACGTCTACTGTTCTGATCGCGGGTAGAGCCGCGCGTCGCAGCTAGTGTTACAATAAAAACTAGTGTATTTCTAGCATTTTGGTAGGTACTTAATTAAAACCCGCTAATATTCATAATGGAACATTTCCAAGATTTTCATACTGTGTAGTGTAGGTTGTAAATTGGCGTGGGATGTTGTTAACACGTGTTATGTCATATTTAAATTATGAAGTGACTTATGTGGCGCATCGGCCCACCTGCGAACCAGGAGGTTGCGGTTTCGATTCCCGCCACGGGACAAATGTTTCTACGGTCTGTTGGTATTTAGGCTAGGTTGTTCTGGTCGTTTTCTATGTTTAGCACAAAGTATATACGTATATTATGTTTATACTAGCGGTCCGCCCCGGCTTCGGAAAAATAGGTATACACGGGTATTTAACAACATTGAATTTTTCATACGGATCTCTAACTTTTTTGAAAATATTCTATAGCCTATGTTCATCAGGGAAAATTTAGGATTATAATAGAAAACGAATTTTTCACTGAACCGATTCCAGTATTTTCGGAGCCTATTCAAACAAACAAACAATCAAATCTTTCCTCTTTCAAATCAAATCAAATATGCTTTATTGTACACCAGAAATTGAACACAACAAAAGACATTACATAAGACAAGTACAATGGGCGGCCTTATCGCTTAGAAGCGATCTCTTCCAGGCAACCTTTGGATGGAAAGAATTATTTTAATTTAAGAAAGGCAGGGCTCTTTATAATATTAGTAAAGATTAATAACATCACTTATCTACTACACATAACACAAGATCTGTTTGGGTCTAGATGATGCTGTGAGAATTATCCAGCATAATTTTTTTGCCGATTCACAGTCCCATATAAATTAAACCTTGAAGCAGTTTCAGTTGAACAATTTAAACAATGAAACAAAAAGTTCAAGAAAACAGTTAACCGTCGACTCATAGTTATCAAAGATCATTATCCGTTGACTCATGACTCATGGCTATCAAAGATCACGTAAGAGATTGCTACTGCTCTGATTTGTGATTACTGTATTTTTAAAACGTATAAAAAGTTCGCTGAGTCATTTTATGTCATTGAACCCTGACTCTTAATTCTATATACATATCTATGTTTATTGGGGCTCCTAATCTGGAACCTCGTATTTTTTACTCTTTTTGGTCAAAAACCTAATTCTCAAAGATGGCGGGGGCTATTTAATTGAGTGAGATATTACATCAATGGTTGGACATTTTGGAAATTGCAAAACAATTATTGAAACATTTCTTAGTATCATACTTTTTGAAATAAATACATTGAAAACGACAAAAATGAAATTGAATTTTGACGACCACTGTGGCGCCGTGGGCGAAGGTCCGCCTGCGACGCAGGAGGTTGCGGGTTCGATTCCCGCCTCGGGACAAATATTTGTACGATCTGCAGATATTTGTTCAGGGGTTCTGGTCGTTTTTTATGTATAATAAAAAATATCTATCCATTTAATAATATTGTATTATGTATGTACGAGCAGTCATCTAGTACCCATAACACAAGCTCTGCTTAGCTTGGGGCTAGATGATGATGTGTGGATTGTCCGGCATTATTTATTTATTTATGAAGAATGTTGTTTTATTTATTTATCTTTAGGAGTATCCTAATCATAAGTCTTACTAACTGTAGAGGTATAAAAACGTTATAATTGGTAGAAATGGAGACAGAAAACACATAAAAGGCTCGCCTCTAATATCGATAAGTCTTTATTATATCTTTTAATTTAACAGGTGATATAGCTAAGCGAAAGGTAATAAACGTAGCTTATTCATGGACGCGAAAAGAACCTAAGCTAATACGAAATAGAAACAATAAGTTTTTACTTATATACTACACACAAGAGACAATATAAATAAAATAGATTGATAAAAAACATTGTTAATTATTAGTACATACTATATTTTAACGGGTATTTATCGCGTTTATTTATCTTATTTTTTTCTCGACGTTTCAACAGGTTTAAATAGTTTACTAATAATTATGTGTTCAGATCGCGTAAGTTTAAAAATATTTAAAACATAGTTAAGTAAACAAAGAGATTAAGGCTAGAGACGAACGAAGACAAGAGTTTACGATCAACTGTTCGAGTTCTTATGAGACTTGCATAGTAGATCAGTATGGAGAGCATGAAAATGATGATATTGTTTATTAGAATACAATACAATACACTTTATTTCACACCAAATATGAAAAATACACAATACACAAAGTTGCACCATAGACAGTATTATCGTTGAGCGATCTCTTCCAGACAACCTTGGAGTGAACACGAAGCAGTTGTACCTAAAGACGGTGGCGTAATTGCGTCATGTAGAATCTAATAAGAAATCGAGATTTTCCATCAGCGTTCATGACATCATTCAAAAAAAAGTGTTTTGAATCTATGACCTTCAAACAGTATATTACAAATTAGCGGTCCACCCCGGCTTCGCACGGGTATTTAACAATAAAACAATTTTAATGCGGAACCCTAATTTTTTTGAAAATACTATGTTTATCACGGAAAATTTAGGATTCTAATGATGAAAGAATTTTTCTAATCGGTCCAGTAGTTTCGGAGCCTATTAAATTCAAACAAACAAACAAATCTTTCCACTTTATAATATTAGTATAGACATGCAACATGGTGCGTTGGGTGTGACAATAATGTAATGACGTGACGATACTGACATGGCGTGACATTGCGACACAGGTGGCAGGTTTGGGGAGTGGCGAAACGAGGGTAATTTAATTTTTGCTAATGCTGTCCAAGGTCGACTAACGCGATTTGGTTTAGCTCCCACGCGAGTTTTTACAGTGCTTCGTTTGGTAGGTACTGAGGGCCATTGAAAATATTTAATGTTATAATTAAGATAATTAAATATTTTCAAGGGCAATGAAATTATATAATTATATATTTAAATGGGTATACGCTTGTACAACAAAACTCCAAGTGAGTTACAAAAAATAGCTATAAATAAATTCAAACGAGACATTCTGAAAGACATTCGATTACTTTATGGAATACTCAAAATCAAAATCAAAGTGCTTTATTTGGGTTATTCCCGCTCGTCCCCTCGCTTCGTCCCCTGAGGGGACCAGCGGGAAGTTTACTTCCCGCTCGTCCCCACATTCATATACGTGGGGACGAGTGGGAAGTAAACTTCCCGTTCGTCCCCCTTTTAGAATTGGTACCAAAATGGTTTACACACTAGAAGTGAATATTACTAAGTAAAAACAAAAAGCTTATACAAGGTGTAACAAAATATGTGTACTAAGCCGAAGGGGGAGGTTTCAGACCCCAATGGTGATCAGTTGTGAGGGGGAGAAAATTAAAAATTCCTATTTTAATTATCCTATTTTTTTTATTTTTTTTTTCCTTTTTTATTTACTTATCCGGGTAACCTATACATACCTACTACCACTGCAGGTAGGTAGGTATTTATCTTCGTAGAGTTCAGCTATGGCGGAGCGGGAGACTACCTAATCTATCTATCTATCTATTATTCACTCTACATCTATGCCCATACTGATACCAGTTGTATATCAGATAGATAAGAAAGTTCACAAACATAGACAGCATACAAACAAACATAGAAATACCTCGTATTATATAAAGCTTTTTGTTTTATAGTCACATCTAGCACAGTGTACATATAGACAGTGTGGAAACTACCTACAAACGCTCGGAACGGCTCACTCACACAAGCATGCGCATCTACGAGAGCTCTAAGGGGTTTTCGCAGTGCTGTCAGTAGCGATTGTCGCGTCGCGATGAGCGGCCATGCGTAATTTAGTTTTTTGAAAAATGCTCGATTATTTTGCGTTGTATACAGCTGTGTGAACTCAGTTTCATCGAAACCGGGGCTTTCGTATTTTAAACTTCCTGCATTAGTAACAAAAATGTACTATCATTATTTTTGTTATCGAATAATGAGTCCGTGTAATTGATCATAATGAATTCTTGAATTTATTTGAAAATCCAGAATGAAGGCGGTTTAAAGGTTGTTTAAAGTCGATAGGTAGAATGAGAATATTTTATACAAAAATTCCTATAGGTAATAAAGAATTTCGACGTGTCGTAGTAGACGCAAGTACTTTTATTTGAATCATTTGTAATAATTAAGAATAAACATATAAAGAAATGTTTTTTAATTACTAGGTAGGAATCACACGCATTTTCGTATATTGAAACACGGTACGGTTTGCAGCCGCTCATGAGCGTTGCCCACGCGCCACCTGCGCTGCAGTGTTTGCGTGCGCCGCCGCCCCGTAAAGTTACAACCCTATTGCTATAATGGAGCGTAGGTATTTATTTCATCAACTAGGCTTAGTTTCGATACTGGTCATATGTGTACTGTGCATCTAGTGTGTTAACCATTTCGGTATTTTTATATGTTGATTATCTTATACTATTATTGTAAAATAAAAACAATAACAACTTGATTTAAATTGTTCAAAATTAAAATTAAAATTCCTTAAGATAATTTAAAGATATTCTTTTAAAAGTTAATGTAATATTATACCTAGTAATTAATATTTATGTTTTATGTTTCAAGTTGATTACTAAATATGTTCTGATTTTATTCAAAAATATCCGCATAATATCCCCTGAGGGGACCAACGGGAAGTAAACTTCCCGTTCGTCCCCATCGGGGCCAGCGGGAAGTTTCCTTCCCGTTCGTCCCCTCAGGGGACGAAGCGAGGGGACGAGCGGGAATAACCCCTTTATTTCCTTTAGACCTTACAGGACTCTTGGACACGTCACTAAATACAAGTTAAATAAGAAATAAAAATGGGAAATAAAGTGATCACTTTGATTAATTGTTCACTTCAATCTTTTTTAGGTAAAGTAAAGAAGCAAACAAGAAACCTTTACCTTGTTAGATTGTTAGTTTTAGAGTTGGAGCATAACTCGTACCAAACTTTTTTGTCGTCTAGATAATCTGATATTTTATAGTAAGCTTTTTTACAAAGTATATTTTTGACAATCCGTTTGAATTTATTTATAGATAATTTTTGCAACTCACTTGGAATTTTGTTGTAGAAGCGTATACATTGCCCTTTAAAAGATACATTAATCTTACGTAGCCTAGTAGTGGGCACAGCCAGTTTGTTCTTATTTCTAGTATTTAAATTATGTATATCGCTATTTTTAATGAACTTATTGATATTTTTATGAGTGTACAACAAATTTTCATAAATATATTGACATGTTACTGTCATTATGTTTATTTCTTTGAATTTTTCACGCAAGGATTCTCTGGGACCCATATTATAGATTGCACGAATAGCCCTCTTCTGCAGCACAAATATGGTGTTAACATCTGCAGCGTTCCCCCACAGCAGTATGCCATAAGACATAATACTATGGAAGTAGCTGAAATAGACTAGTCTAGAAGTATCAACGTCTGTAAGATGACGGATTTTTTTGACTGCATACGCTGCAGAACTAAGTCTCCTCGATAGCTTATCTATGTGTGAGCCCCATTGAAGTTTACTATCTAAAGTTATTCCTAAAAATACAGTACTTTCTACTATTTCTAAAGATTCCTCTTTTACCTTTACATCGGCCTTAACTTGTTTTACATTGGGTAGAATAAATCTAATACATTTCGTTTTGGTTTCATTAAGCAGAAGATTATTGACACTAAACCAATTGACTACTTTTGAGATTGCATTATTCACATCGTCGAAATTTGTGTTATGACGTTTCATTTTAAAAATTAGTGAAGTATCATCAGCAAACAATACAATCTCGTGATTATTCTTAACGAGATGAGGGAGGTCGTTACTATAAACAAGAAATAGGAAAGGACCGAGGATAGACCCCTGCGGTACACCCATTGTAACTACAGATCCCGAAGAACGTTCCCCATTAATGTCAACTCTTTGTATCCTGTCACACAAGTATGAAGTAAGAAGATCCAAAGAGTTATCTTTTATTCCATAATGATGTAGTTTCCTGATTAATGTTACATGGTGTACACAATCAAATGCTTTTGACAAGTCGCAAAAAACGCCTAAAGCATCTTGCGACTTCTCCCAAGCATCAAAAATATGCGATACCAACTCTACACCAGCATCAGTGGTAGACCTGCCGCGAGTAAACCCAAATTGCTTACAGTGAAGCAGGTCATTGCCATCGAAATGCCTTAGCAATTGATGTAAAATAAGTTTTTCAAAAACTTTGCTGAACGTTGGCAATACTGATATTGGTCTAAAGTTAGTGGGGTCAGACCTACTACCTGATTTAAACAATGGAATTATTTTACTATGCTTCATTAGATCAGGAAATACACCACAGTCAATAGATTCATTGAATATAAAAGCTAGATCTGGTGCAAGTGTATCAATCAATGGTTTAATAAGTCTAACAGAAACGCCCCAGAGATCTGCAGTTTTTTTTACATTCAATAGATTAAAAGCTTTTTTAATATCAGTTTCATTGACATGATTGAAATTAAATTTATTTTTGCATTTGGGTACATTTTCTATAAGCAAAGACTCAGCGATAACTTGAGATGAGTTTAAGCACTTTGTAGTAGAAATTGGAATGTCAGTAAAAAAGTTTTCAAATGCTTGGGCTACGTCAACGTCATTTTGGACTGAGCAATCATTAATCTTTAAGTTATAATCATTATCGTAAGTACTGACCTTTCCAGTCTCACTATTTATTATTTTCCATGTCGATTTTATTACATTTTCACTATTTCTGATTTTCGAGCTTATATAATTTGATTTTGCCATTTGACAAACTTTTCTGAACATTTTTGAGTAGTTTTTTAATTTTTCTTTGAACTCAAGACTAAAATTGTATTGTTTTTTATTATACAGTTCATACAAAGTTTGCCTACTCTTATGTATACCTACTGTTGCCCACTCACTAAAGTTGAGTTTTTCTGAGACCACAATCGACTTGGGTGTGAACTGTGAATATTGAATTGAATGCAGTGGTGAATTTGTTAAAAAAACTGCAATATGACTCATTAGGGTTGTTATTAGGGCATCGAGAACCGGTCATATTTTAAGAACCGGTTCTTTCGATTCCTGTTTCAACGCAGAACCGGGTACCCGGTTTTTTCGGTTCTTTCGGTTCTTTTCTTAATTTATTAGAATTATATTTTTGTCTTACAATATCTATAGTGGGGTCCAAATCAAACAGGGAATTTATAATCATAACTATTTTTATTTCTTTATTTTTACCTTTTTAATCAATCAGTCTTGCAACAATGACTTTTTACATAAAATTATTTTTGTAAACTATATAGCCACCGCGAAGCAACTTAAACATCAGCTATTGCAATAAAACGAAAGAGAAACAAAATTATTCAACTACACATAATTAACACAAAAATAATAGAAACTTTTACTAATCAAATAAAATAAACATAAACAATAAAGTAGGTTCCCATTGAAAGAACTTATATTATTCACATAAAAAAAATTACACATAAAATAGTAATAGATCTTGATTTTTAACCTAATAAACTAATTTTTAACTTTGAATATATTTTTTTACCTAGGTAATTAATATGAACGCAAAAATATGAGGGCATCTAGTGTTTTGTCACCCAAAGCTGAGCGCAGTCTGTTACATATTATACCAGCAGATGAAAATATGCGTTCCGGCTCTACACTGGTAGGTGGGATGGTGATCAAATGGTAAGCCAGCGAGAGATATCGGTCTCGTTGACCGCCATTCTCGAAGAGTGCCATTTCTACCCTCACGGTAGTATATAAATCATCTGGCGTGGATGTTCTCGCAGTGAAAGCTTCTTTTAATTGCCTGTTAAGTTCCTCTTCATTTGTCAAATATTCCGCTTTCTGCCTTGTTGACTATGTATGCAAATATTCAATAAATAATTTAAGAATATAAAACTATACATGCATCTGCTTATTGTCTTAGTCTGTAACGACTTCTGGGTTATAACGGCGATATCAGTGGACCCTTCATAGTCGTTATACCCGAAATCCACTATACTTACATTAAACAACTTATAAAAAAGGCAAAGAATAAAAGACTTTACTGACTTCTTTCCCTACCTATGCCTATTTTTGCCATCTACAATGTAATAGGCAAAAAGTAGTGAACCAAAGAATAATAATGATAGAAGACGCACTGACCTATAATAACAGCGTTAATCCAAACGAGCAACTATACACACACAAACTATACTACGCTGCAAGTGCTGCAACATACACACAACCACGAAATCGGAACGCTTTCGACAGACTATATAAAATAAATGGCGGATGGCAGCACGGTTTGAGTCGCTGCTGTGTAGGTACGGGTCGGGAGCGGGGAATGTCTTCCCGCCCCAAACCCGTACCTACTCCTTATTTTATGCAACGCCTTGATGCGTAGTGACTTCTGAGTTTCATTAACCTACAATAATCAATATTTTAAGGAGAATCGAAAGAACCGAAAACCCGGTTCTGAATATTTTGAGAACCGGTTCTTTTTGTAGACCCAAGAACCGGGTATTCCCGGTTCTTTCGATTCCGGGAAAACCCGGTTCCGATGCCCTAGTTGTTATATGAGTAACAAGGTGGTGGTTTAGAATCCCAATCCAATTTCAACCGCTCAAATCGACTGGTGGTCACAGGTATGTATGTTATTTTTTGTTTTACATTATTATTTTTAACTTTAATTTGTAATTTGATTATTTGACCTAAGTGGTCTGATTTTAAGTTACTTATTATATTCTTACTAACAATTTTATCATTTAAGCAAACAAACATATTATCTATACATTTTGCTGAAGTTTCAGTTATTCTAGTGGGTTCCAAAAATAGTGGCTTTAGATTATAAGAGTTAAATAAGTTAATTAATCTACTACTTAAGGAGTACACTTCTAAAAGATTAATATTAAAGTCTCCACATACTATGAGATTTTTGTTTTATTTTGATATTTTAAATAAGATGTCATCCATAATTTTTTCAAATATTTCAAAAGAGGCTGATGGTGGGGTGTATTGTATACGCTTACTACAATAGTTTGCTCCAACTCAACACATGCTACTTCAATGTGGCTTTCAATCGATAAACAAACTATGTCTTTACGTTCTTTAAATTTTATAAGTTTATTTAGTAATATTAAAGAGCCTCCACGAATAGCATGTGATCTGCAAAAAGAACTACCAACCTGATGGTTACTAAAGTTAAACGATCTCATAGCTTTTCAGCCAGTGTTCTGTTAAGCAGATGATGTCAATATCAAATGAGTTCATGTATAATTCTAATTCTAATAATTTACTTCTTAAACCTTGAATATTTTGGTGCACCAAGTTGGTAAACTTTGCATTTATTTTACAATTTTGTTTTTGTTGTTTTTTCTTGTGATTAATAATATTTGACTTTATAGGGCTAGAGACTTCCTCTATTGTCGTTATTTCTAATTTAAATGACTTGGAATAACTTCCAAGGTATTGTTTGTCAATTTAAAAGAATGCTCAAAAGAAGCATTTTTATAGCCACTAGCGGTCCGCCCCGGCTTCGCACGGGTATTAAACAAAATTTTCAGAAATTATACACTCTAACACGATGGATTTAAGTTTTCATACGCATCCCTTACCTAGTTTTTGACATTTACCTACTCGACACTTCATAACTGACACTGGCCGTAGAGAAAAAGCAAGCACCGTGCACTATATATTCAATCTCTTTTTCTATTATGACGCGCCATAATAGAAAGAGATGTTGAATATACAGCGCACGGTTCAATTTTTGAATTTTTCACGCGGATCCCTAACTTTTTTGAAAATATTATATAGCCTATGTTCATCACGGAAAATTTAGGATTCTACTGGTGAAAGAATTTTTCAAATTGTTCCAGTAGTTTCGTAGCCTATTCAATTCAAACAAACAAACAAATCTTTCCTCTTTATAATATTAGTATAGATAATGTTAGTCCAATGGCCGCCGCGACTGGGCAGTAGGTGGCGGGGTGTATCCGAGTAGAAATTTGTATTATTTCTTTACATATGTACATTTTACATAAATGGGCCTCAATTTCACGAACAACGCGAGTTATGTTTTGCTTTAGGGCTGCAATTGTTAAAAAAAAATGCTGTGATTTATCTATACCCTATACCAGAGATTTCACAGAAAGTAGTCGATTGGTGTTAAATCACAGGATCTCAGTGGCTACTTGATGTCCCCACCGTAAATTTGAACAATTTCTACGCCTTGTTAAAGCTTATAGCGTTACATGTTGAATGTAACAGCTAAATATTTATAACCGTCAAATTTGACAGCTGTCGCTTTACCAAGATGGCCGCTATCGCCGCGTTCGAGCGTCCATGAGAAAACCTTTGCAACAACCACGTTAGAATGACCCCTTGAGCAAACATAGTAACTAACAGGCAAAGAAAACGGCACCTTTCCCATTGTAATTCACCACCCCAACTCTTCCCGTGGGTGTCGTAAGAGGCGACTAAGGGAGACACACCGTAGGGCGGGCAGCAGCGCCCTCTGCAGAACAACTCCACTGAACTGCGATCCCCAATCTATGCCCAGTGTGGCGATCATGGGCAATAACCCCCAAATGATGAATAATGCCATCTATGGCGTTCATTAATGAGGCCTAAGTCCAGCTGTGGACTATTATTGGCTGGTAATGTGATGTGATGTGAAACAGGCTGGACCTGTAATGACCCCGTGAGCAAACACAGTAACCAAGTCATTACCATAACTAACAGCCGAAGAAAACGGCACCTTTCCCATTCAAAAGACATAGTTTCAAGGGCACGGTTTCCCGTCACAGTAACCGCAACCTGTCTTGTGGAACAATATCCAAACGGACACGCTCGGCTGGTTGCCAGCGTATCCTGTGGTTATACGAGTGGTGGTACAAGGTTGGAGATGGTAGCGGGAGTAAATACCGCGCAATTCATGCGGTATTATGAGCGGTATCGGTAAATTTCGCTTGGATTTACAGTCGCGCGCTCTAAAAAGTCTCTTATGTCGTTCGAGATAATTCTTTATTGCAACATAAAAAAATGTAAATAATGGCAATTTTCAATTTTTACAATTAGATTTGTCTTACAGGAAACCTTATTTTATCATTTACTAGCTTTTACCCGCGGCTTCGTCCGTGTGTCCGTATCTATTCTACATATGTATACTAATAAAAATATCCTGTAGATAGATATGTTTATTAGTATTATTTAGTATACATAGAAACCCAGAACCGCCAATCAGAACACCATAAACAAATCTGCAGATTATAGAAACATTATTTGATCCGAGGCGCGAATCGAAACCGCAATCTCCTCCGTCGCAGGCGGACCTTCGCCCGCTGTGCCAAAGAGCCATATTTGTTGTTCTATACGCTGAGCTTGTGATCTTGGACCATCCAGTAAACTGTCTTGTGTTCGCATCACGTCACCTGTCGCATCCGGCGGCCCTTTGTCGTACCTTTCTAAAATGCTAAAGACTCGACATCTTTAATTTGTGACTAGAGAATAATGAGCGCCACAGATGGTAGATCAGTTGGGGGTTATTGCCCATAATCTAATCGCAGTTCGGTGGAGTTGGTCTGCAGAGGCTGCCCGCCCCCCGGTGTGGGCAGCCACGGGACGACACCCACGGGAAGAGTTGGGTGGTGAAATTCTATGCACCACACGGCAAGACTAGAGAATGCTGTTTGTAATATTAAGAAGTGTTTTAAAGAAGTTCTTCATAACACTAGCACTACAAAGGTGCAGGCAAGACGGCTAAAGCTTCGGCCAAAGCCGCGCGTCAAATTGATGTAAGCAAAAAGGCGTCAAAGATTGAAAATAAATGTATTTTATGATTATGACCCAGTAATAAAATAAATCTATACAACAACAACTAATACAACAATACAATACATTTAGATTTAGGAACAAAAACAGGCAACAGAAATGAGTACCTAGACGACCTCTGTGGCGCGGTGAGCGAAGGTCCACCTGCGACGCAGGAAATTGCGGGTTGGAATTCCGCCTCGGGACAAAAATATTTGTACGTTCTGCAAATATTTATTCAGAGTGTTCTGATAGTTTTCTATGTATAATAAAAATATTTATTCGTATATTATTTATTATGTATATCAGTTATCTAGTACCCATAACACAAGCTCTGCTTAGCTTGGGGCTGGATAATGCTGTGTGAATTGTCCAGCATTATATTAAGTTGTTTTTATACTAATAGAGTGGTCTATAGAGTACTAGCAATAAAGCAGAGGCACACTCTTGAGTAGATAGATTAACCAGATACACAATAATTGCTTCTAATTGCGCTAAAGCACAATAACTATACAGGGTGCACAATAACTGCAATCCCCAAAGGTGAAACTAGATCAAAAATCATTTATAACGGGATATTTACCATGATAAAAAAAACAACTTTTAATTGGCCGTCCTTACTTATATTTTATTTCTTTGTTTGTGTTTAGCTGTAAGTTTTCCTAAAATAAATAAATAAAATAAATAAATGATTAGAGTTTTGTTCCGTGATCATGGCGCATGAAACTATGCCGAAATATTGGAAAACTCAAAACTCTAATCATGGTAGATGACTTTAGTGTTAATAACCATGATAGTTTCAAAAGTTCTAGATGAAAAATTTATATCAGATCTATCAACCATAGTACCAAGCCCAAGAGTATCAAACACAGATGACAAAATATACAACTACACACACACACACACACATACAATTTGGGCTATAGAAGTTTCCACATAGATCTCTAACTTTTTTGACAATATCTTCTAGCCATAACGAACAGCCAAAGAAAACGGCACCTTTCTCATTCAAAAGACATAGTTTCAGGAGCACGGTTTCCCATCACAGATATTCATCAGGGATTAGCTAGAACTCTAATGATGAAAAAAATTTTCAAATCGCTCGTGTATTCTGAGCCTATTCAATTTTAAAGGATATAAGGATATAAATTTTGCATTTTGGTTTTATATATCTTTCGCACGACAATTTTACATTTCACATCAATAACATGTCAACTACTGGTTACAATGAAAATGATAATGAAAAATGTTTATTTCTGTACATAAGGGTTGGGGTTCTCTTTTAAGCATAAATATGCTTCTGTTAGAGGGACACCCTGTATACTCTAAAGCGAGAGATGATGAGCGAGATAGTTCGCGGAAACCACGAGGCGTGTCGGATCACGAGCCTTCATTGCTAATTGGTGCACTTTCATTTATTTCTGCATTTCCACGTCTGTATGAGGAAACATACAGGTCTGTTGACGGTGACGGTTGACGGTTTTCCCTTTTCATGTTCGTGGGACGTTGCGATCGCGGCAGAATCTACCCCCAACTGAGACCGTTGGTGTTGTAGGACCCGTGTAAGAGGGAAATCTATTCATGTCGGACGTTGCGGCAGAATCTACCCCCAAGTCAAACCGTTGGTGTCGTAGGATCCGTCTAAGATGGAAATTACCTACCTACCTTGTTGTTGTTGTATAAGTACCTATCCAGTCGTCCATAAATAACCTTAATAAAATAGTTATTAATTAATTAGGTACTATAACTCTATTGTAGGTACTATAACTCTATGTATATTTTATTTATTTAAATATGTAAAAAATAATATGAATTCATTGCTATAATCGGGTGTATCATATTGTGCAAACGTGGATGATATCCGCTATTATTATTAAAGGCGGTAGCTACACCCACCCCCTTTAAAATTAACTCTCATAAAAGGCCTCTGTGCCTGTTGGTTACGGCACAGATAACATTATACTAGCTACGATTACCGATATATTTAATACTAAGGGGGAGGGGGGGTTAAATGGGTTTCACAGTTTTCATACGGACCCCTTACTTTTTTTAACAGCATTGGGGTTTTTGACATTGACTCGACACTCCATAACTGACACTGAATTTTTCAAATTTGTCCAGTGGTTTCGGAGCCTATTCAATTCAAACAAACAAACAATCAAATCTTTCCTTTTTATAATATCAGTATAGATATTATACTAGACTAGCGACCCGCCCCGGCTCCGCAGGGGTATAATGCTGATACTAATGCATGTTGTACATATAAACCTTCCTCTTGAATCACTCTACCTATTAAGGCCCTGTATAAAGACAATATTTAGGTATTAGTAGTATTATTTAGTAGTTCGTAGCGCTTGACAAATAAAGTTGAAAATGGTGATGCGTTTGATTTAGTTGAATCTCTTGTTCGACAATGTCAACATTATTTATCGGTTTTAACTTATTTTAAAAGTAAATACACCAGTAAATTAAAATCTTTATACATATTTCTCTAGATGATAAAATTACCTTTCTTACAGTAACAAAATTATAAAATGTTATCACTCAAAATATTGAGCATTTCGAGACGAAAAAATATTTTCGTGTTCTTTCTTGCGATATTTTTTTCAAGTTTCTAGATGGTTTTTATGAAATATTTTTGTATAAGTCTTTTTTCCATACACTTGACTATAAACTGTATTTTTTTTGGGCTTGTAATATGTCGCAGTAAGCCTAACTGTGCGACGAAAAAGTGGTCGTTTTACGATGTCTGTCGTATGGCAGCGCCTTAAAAACTTCATCATAATCCGTTCGTAGTTTTAAAAATTAAGCATTTAGCATACATAGGGACATACAGCGAGAGGCGACTTTGTTTTATACTATGTAGTGATAGATAGATTTTGGATGGTGATAGATAATCTGCGTGACGTAAGTGGAAAACATAAAAAAAAGATCATCATCATCAGCCTATGTTAGTCCACTGCTGGACATAGGTCTCCCCTAATGAGCGCCATAGATAAAAAAGATCATTTCATTATTATTATTAATTCGAAATAATTGCCAATTAAGATTTCAGCAAATTCTACACACTACAGGATATTTACTATGTATGAGCAATTTACCCGTGATTAATTCTAGCGATTGAGTAACCGCCGCGTTTACCGTTTAGTTCAGGAGAACGTGTTTCTACGTGATTTACTGTTTATTTTATTGTAGTTTCAATATACATTGCTATTTTTGCGGCTATGTTTTTATTTTTATTTTTATTTTTTATTTTATTTATTCAGGACAACAAACAATTACACGTTAAGTTATGACTTACTATAAACATATTTATACTTAAGTAGTGTTACTCTAAGTATAATCAGCACCGTTGTCCACGAATTTTTACAATTACATAGTACCTAGGGCAAAACGGATACCTAGGTGTTTATAAATACAATTAACAATATCTCCTTACAAAAAAGAAAAGTTATATAAGGTATGTTTGATATATCTATACTAATGAATTTAAGTTCGAAGTAAATTCTATCAGAGCACATTATCTATCATCTCACAACCTATGTTAGTCCACAGCTGGACATAGGCTTATAGATAATGCATTATCTATAGGTAGTTAAATTCTAATCCATACTAATAAATTTAAGTTCGAAAGTAATTCTGTCAGAGACATTAACTATACTAATATTATAAAGAGGAAAGATTTGATTGTTTATTTGGATAGAATAGGCTCTACAATACTCTACTTTGAATAGGAAACTACAGGACCGATTTGAAATTATTTCATCATTAAATCCTACATGGTATAGACTGCCTTGTAGTGCCGCCAGCATAGAATTGCACCACCCCATCTCTTCCCGTGGGTGTCTTAAGAGGCGACTAAGGGAGACACACCGGGGGGCGGGCAGCAGCGCCATCTGCAGAACAATTCCACCGAACTGCGATCCCAACCCGCGTGCCCAGCGTGGGGATTATGGGCATTAACCCCGAAATGATAATGCCATCTATGGCGCTCATTAGGGCAGGCCTATTATAGGCTATTATACTATTATAGGCTGGTGATGATGATGTTATAGATTATTGTTACAAAAGTTAAGGATCCGTATGAAAACTTAAATAATGTAGGCCAACGTATATGTTTTGTTAAATGCCCGTGCAAAGCCAGGCAGATCGCTAGTTATAAATATTCACGGTTTTTTTTTATCTAGTTTTTTTACTATCTCAATAAAATTTGAATCCGTTTATACGTAGAACATAAAGTTATATTTTGAATCACTATCTTATAGCGCGTCGCATCTCGGTATGAGCTAAACCTAAGATTATCTGCGTGTCTTACAAGAATAAAATATTCGAATTTCGTTCCAAATACAAAATTTCAAACAGCGAATACCATAACTAGATACCACACCTGGGTGCCCAAGGTCTATAAAAAACTCGTAAAGCTGAATCTTATTTGTTTAACTATAAAGTTCATATCGCAATGGTAGTAAATGTCCAATTGCCACTCCTTTAAACTTGGGTCAATGTTTTAAACAAATGATTCTAGTTTTATAAAATGACTCACGTGTTGAAACACGGTATTTGTGATAGTGGTTATGAAAATTATAGCTATAAAGATATAGCATAGCTTTACTTTTGATGTATATTTTTTTTTACAGTATCTTTGAAGCTGTAATTAGGAATATAACCTACTTATACATTACTAGCAGTCCGCCCCGGCTTCGCACGGGAATTAAAAAAAAAATCATACGTAATCATAACTTTTATGAAAATATTCTATCTATAGCCTATGTTCATCACGGAAAATTTTGAATTCTAATGGTGAAAGAATTTATCAAATCGGTCCAGTAGTTTCAGAGCCTATTCAATTGAACAAACAAATCTTTCCTCTTTATAATATTAGTATAGAAAACCCACCATACGGGAAAATAACGGAAAGGAGTTCTATCGGATAAGATTCCAAAACTATTTATTATTCAAGGTTTCGAGTATTTTCTTGGGGAAATAAAAATTGCAACGCACACAAAAAAACAGCTGTATTTTTGTGTGCGTTCTAAAAGTATTAAAACTAACTGAAAATTAATTTGCCGCTAATTGGAAACTATTTATCTTCGAACCCATGATGTAACAAACTTCAATTTTATATTATTTTGGAAGAGTTTGTGTCATCATCATCATCATCATCACCAGCCTATAATAGTCCACTGCTCGACATAGGCTCCCTTAATGAGCGCCGTAGATGGCATTATCATTTGGGGGTTAATGCCCATAATCCTCACGTTGGGCATGCGGGTTGGGGATCGCAATTCGGTGGAGTTGTTCTGCAGAGGGCGCAGAGAGTTTGTGTGGACTATCTTAATTTCCCTAATGCTCCAAAAATATCAACTATCGGTTAGTTAGTTCGTTATCAGAAAATGGGTTACGATTTATTTTAAGTTATAGAAAAAAACTTAAAACAAAAAATATCCAGCGTCAGCAAAAAAAAAACCATCAAAGAAAACTCGTCGATTACCAAAACATACATAAAGTATTCTTAAACAAATTTAAAAGTCTTAATGAAACATTTCAGCTCTCAATCATTCACACATTTTTAAGTCTATATATTACTTAAAAAGACATATAGACAGTCAACTTAAAAATGTAGTACAGCCTACGGCACGGCAGTTCTGACTTACTTAACACATTCGATGCCCACGTCACGATTGCAAGCCATTTGCATTGTCATGTCGTGCGCACGACTCGCTTTGGTTTTATCGTTTAGCATCAATCACTTCTAAGAAAACAACATGGCGATTCCTTAGGAGTTAAAACTTACTTTCGTGGGTTGAATTTTAATATAAATTAAAGATTGAGTATACAATATTTCCGGATAAAAGTTAAGTTTGTAAGTAAGTACTGACATGTATCTAAATCATTTTAAACTTAGATTAAGATAGGCAAAAACAAACATTGTATTAGACACATAAGTTACATATGAATGTACTAGTGGTTTCTTTTTCACTTCTTCCACTAGTGGACAAAAAATTGAAGTGAAGAGAAATCAATAACAACTTATTTCTTTGTAATAATAATTAACTGTATGAAATGTGACTTGTCGTAGTGCTTATTTTGTAAGCCTAAAGAAATAAAGTTATTGAATCTGAATCTGAATCTGTTTAGTAATACGTTCTTCGCCGGGACATAACTTGTGTGTACTTGCCAAATTTCAGAGTATTACCACGTATTTAGTGAATTTTTTTGAATTGTATCTCAATTAGATTCTTGAATTGCAATTTATTATAGTAAACACCACTAAAAAAAATATTAAATCAAGAAGTGCCATAGAATGTATTTAAATTTTACATTACCTAGGTAAATCAAATTGTGCGCGTAATTTGATGAAAGTGCTGTACGCTAAATAATATTAATTACGCTAAATAATATAATATTAGTATTTTTTCCATTATTATTGTGCTAAAGGGTAGGTACTCTACTAACCCACTAAGGTAATATTGTACGGTTAATGATTTTAGTAACCTCAAACAATAAATTAAAGTGAATTCACACCCACACAAGGAAACCAGAGATTAAGGTCAAGTCAGTGCGTATCCGTTACAAATTGTGATCATTGCTGTAACAGTAAACCAGTTCTATGTTACTTTATTTTAACTTTTATTCTTATAAAGTAATACGGAACTCAAGGCTTCACACGGGTATTAAAAAAAAAACAACCATACAATTATAATTTTTTTACACACATACCTCACACGTTGGGTTACACTGTTGTTGATGCTCTTTAAAAAAATAAAAAATATCGAATGATTAAAAAACAATACCTGTTTGTACGAGTATTTCATTTCAGTATCTCTCCCTAATAAAAGAACTATTGAAGATATTGCAAAAGAAAAAAAAAACAAAAGATTTGCTTTTTTTTTGTTTGTAACCTTAGCCACACAACACAGTGCATTAAACATCACCTTTTATTTCCATACAAATTCATAATTCGAACCTTGAATTCGAAAAGTGAACGTTTAAATTCCGAATGTCTTCGCAAGACAAAACGTTGAGTCATTCATAGACTAAAGAACGTTGCCCCCGACTCCCGCGCAGCGACAGGGATTACTTCCGTTACATAAAATAACATATCTTATTGTCTATGGTTTAACTTTGATTTATGGGGGTAGATCATTGACGTTAATTTGTTTGTTTCCGGGCGTTGACAGTCTGATAAATGATCTGTTATAAATATGTCATAACTTTCGTATAAAATTAAATATTGTTATGAAAATTGAACCTGATTTTAAGAAGCCTATATCGAACGAGAAACAAACCTGATTTGTATACCTGAGGTAATAACTCAGCTGTCCTGGTTCTACTTGCCTAAAATGTCACATGTAGAACCTCTACCTTATTAAATAATATCGAAAGAAATTAAAAGTTATCCCAAAAAAATATAATTCGACGGGACTTGATCCCGCGACCTTTTTACCACCTTTTGGGATATATTTATTATTTATCTTAGACATTAACCTGATTGCGAGGGCTTACGCACTATAATAACAAAAATCCTACCCTATCTTTAAGAAAACTAATAGGCGACTGCGATTTATCTAACAATATCATCATCAGCCTATTCAAGTCCACAGTTGAACATTATACCTCCCCTAATAAGCAGCATAGCTGCCTGTCTTCAGCTTATGTGAAATTATCAAAACCTTTTTTCTCATGTAGTCCCCTGAACTCAAATCAAAGACCGATCTTTCTCACTTCTTCTAGCAATTGTCAATAAATTTTGAAAATAATAATTATTTAGGGACCTAGATATGTACATGCTATGCTATACAAATAGTAGCATAATTTTCTAGAAATATGCTCTATGATTCTATGATTATTACAATTTATTTTGGTATTACGTTTGTATGGGCAATTCACCGGTGGAAGGCCTCTTAAGCTGTAGTAAAAAAAAATTAAACCAGAGCGGCGCTCCCATCTACATCACCGAAGCTAACTAAGCGCCTACTGAATCTAAACAGACTGGATCTACATTTCTTGGTGGGAACTGGGAACACTAACAGGGCATTGCCCATTGAGCAAAAACCTTTTCACCATCAGAGCGACAGACTGCGCATGCCTCCGTTACGACAAACTAGCTGCCCACTAACCCTGGAATGCGAGGGAGTAACAGCACGACGAACAGAAATCCTCAACTTGCCGAGGTCACTCCGCGAAGCCTGTGAAGACCCCAGGAAGATTCTGCACTTCTGGACGGAGTTAGACTGGCTAAGCTAGCACACTTACGCA
This sequence comes from Eupithecia pulchellata, assembly GCA_963931895.1. Taxonomy (NCBI): domain Eukaryota; kingdom Metazoa; phylum Arthropoda; class Insecta; order Lepidoptera; family Geometridae; genus Eupithecia; species Eupithecia pulchellata. The sequence goes on along the minus strand of OZ007546.1, from coordinate 1,564,820 downwards.
TAATGGACCAAAGTTAAATCCAAATGAATAAGGAAATAGTACCCTAACCTAACCTGTATCTGTCCAAAAATTCATCAACCGCAGTCGGATCCAAAATTTACAAATTATAAACGATTAAGCAAATTCCAACGAGCTCATGAAAACACTTCACGCTTTCTAATAGATTTAATACGAGAACATTATTTCACGACCAGATTTTATGAAAATCGCGTAACACACAATATTCTATAGCAGAATTACTGTGGGTAAGTACTTTTGCTTTCACTCGATTACGATTAGTTTCGGCCAAGCAAATCAGAATATAATTTTCTAGATATTTCACATCAATGATTTGAAATTTTGTGGCAGAGGTAATAAAAATATATGGATGAAGTTTTGATGCTAAAGTCATTTATGACGGGATAATTATAATTACCATGAGTTGAGTTTTGAGTTATCCAATATTCGATGTAGCGCTGTTTAGCACCAAATTGTTCGCACCACAAGCTAAAAGTATACGCCCTAAGCCACAGAATGACTAGGTTACCTAGAGTACTAAGGTACACGACACTAACGAAACCCCAGGCAAAAGATTTACTAAAAAAAAATACCAACAGTAAAATTACCAAAGAGATTCAAACAAAGAAAATTGATTGAATTTAATTTGATGATTCAACTTGCTGCCGCCATTTTCGTTTAGCTCTTTTTTTGCCGCGCGAAAGTTTTGACAGGTGAATCACGTTCGAATTACGAACATTCTTTGAGTGGCATCATTTTGTTTTTATATCTTTTTTTATGGTTTACCTAATAGTCAGCTTGTCTTCAGTTACGTTTATTTTTTAATTGTTATAAAACAATAGCTTAGTAGCGTACAATTTATGTTTTATTAGAACTTTATAGAATACACACGTTGGGTTACACTATTGAAGTTTTCATACAGATCCTTAATTTTTTGAAAATATTCTATAGCCTATATTCCTCAGGTATAATGTAGAATTTTAATGGTGAAAGAATTTTTTAAATCGGTCCAGTATTTTCGGAGCCTATTCCATTCAAACAATCAAACCTTAGAATATTAGTATAGATAAACAAGAAAACTGAAGGAAAGGGAGGTAACCTTTAGCCCACTATTGTTTCTTTTTAAAAAACAAGTAGTTAATATCTATTCTACTTTGAAACAACATAATTATAATAACAATAACGTTACAACATCTGACCTTTTAATTCCAATAAAACTTATTTTGGCGTCCATAAAAAGAACATTAAACTTTTATAGTCTGTGATGTTACAACTTTATTATATATTAAGAATAAGAATGGTGTTATATGTTTTAGTTTTAATGTTTATTAATCGTTGTTAAATGCTTCTATAAAATTTATATGTTTAGTAAATATAGTAAAACATTTTATATGTAAAAATTTGGCAAAACCCTTTTTTGGCGTAAGCACATTACTACAGTGATTTAAAATTTCAATAACTTTATTTATTTAGGCTTACAAAATAAACACTTAGACAAGTCTAATTTAATTTCATAATTATAAAAAAAGAAATAATTTGTTATTGATTTCTCTCTTCAATTTTTGTCCACTTGTGGAAGAAGTTAAAAAGAAGTGGACGAGATGTGCCCGAAAAGGACATAAAATCACAGAGGTCTGTGATGAAACGTTTTGTTTTCGAATACTATTTACTTGCATGATATTTTGAACAAGCAAGAGGTTTCAGTCTAGTAGCAATCTATGAGTACCAAGCTAAAAACCAATTATGATGAGCGACGACACGGCTAGAATATAGTTTACCACACTAAAGTTAATAAACTTGTACGCAAAGTTTCTAGAGTGGAACTGTCTAGATTAATTTTGTAATTTGTATTTATAGATAGATAGAAAATACTTTATTATACCACACAAAGAAAGAAAACATTACAAACAGACATGCTTAAAGTATAGGAAGTATAAAGAGTTTCATAAATTTCCTAATACATTTCATTTCTTATCGCTATGAGCGAGTTCGTCCAGGCTACCATAGAGCATAGAGCAATAGATGTAACCTTAACGAATGAGTAATTGTCTATGATGACATGATGCGACTCTGTTGCAATCACGTGGCCAATCGCTTATTGCAGCGCTGGCTTCCTCTTGAGAATATTATAAACCGATTAAACCGTATACATTATAATTTTATTCTCATATATATATTCTCGCAGCTTGGCAAGCGGGATAAAATATAGTTTATAGGTATTAATTATTTAATTAGTTATAAGTCTATCATAAGTGTGATTTGCAAATTTGATTCGATGATCATCATTTCAAATCGCTCGATACCACTATCGAGTCAGACCTATAAATAGAGTGATGTTCGCTTCGCCTGTAAAACAGGAAAGTTAGGTACCCGTGTGGTGCCGGCATAGAATTTCACCACCCCACCTCTTCCCGTGGGTGTCGTAAGAGGCGACTAAGGGAAACACACCGGGGGGCGGGCAGCAGCGCCTTCTGCAGAACAACTCCACCGAACTGCGATCATGCCTAGCGTGGGGATTATGGGTAATAAGCCCCAAATGATAAATAATGCCATCTATGGCGCTCATTAGTGGAGGCCTATGTCCAGCAGTGGACATAGGCCGGTACATACATAGGTGGTATTATAGGCTGATGTTGATGTTGTTGTTGTTGATCATTTCAAAACGCTCGATACCACTATCGAGTCAGTCCTATAAATAGAGTGATGCTCGCTTCGCCGTAAAACAGGGAAGTTAGGTACAGATTGAGTTATGGGCATCGCTCGATCTAAATGCGCCCGCGCACGATAAATGCCAGATGTCAGCGCTATTTGTCACTTGTCAGGATATTTAACATTTTAAGCTTTCTTGGTTAAATGGAAAAGAAACCGGCAAAGTGTGACTCGGATTCATAGTACTAAATGCGAGTGTCTGATTTTTATAGATTTTACCATACGCAATAAAAAACATGGTAAAAATTTACGATGAAAAATGTTGCCTACAGAGTCATGGGGTCATGGCGGGCGAAGGGCCGCCTGCGGGTTCGATTCCCGTGTTGTAATTGTTTTCTATGTATAATTCAAATATCAATCTATTATTCAGTCACATAACACAAGCTCTGCTTAACCTGGGGCTAGATGATTGACAGCATTGTTTATTTATTCCATTATTTATAGATAGAGAAAAGAGGCAAATATAGCGCAGACTGAAGTAAAATGATTTTAAAAACTCATGATTGTAGCATATTATCTTCATACAAACAAACGGAACATTTTTCATTGCCTGAATAGAGCCCGAAAGAACTTCCAAACTTCCAAAGATTTTCGACACCTACGTCACTTGACCTGGCAGCTCAATCGGCTAGCGCTTTCCCTAACTGAGGGGAAGGTTGCGGGTTCAAACCCTCTCAAAGCCGAAATATTTTTGCACAAATTAACTTCTTGGTTGAAACATATTCAAACAAAGCATTTTTTCTCTAATCCCCTATAATCTCATGCCATTAAACGCTCAATTGCCCGTACACATAATTGCAGTATACTTTTTATTTCATTTTCTAAACAACTCGATATTTCGAACGATGAAAGTTAGCATGCATAATTCATAAGACCAGTTAGGTAAGGTTCAAATTCGTGCCGTACATAATCGTACAATCGTGTCATATAATTTGACATAGCTACTTAGTACATAGAATAGCTTCGCGTATGACTTTTCTTTCTATTGTACACTAGCGGTCCGTCCCGGCTTTGCACGGGTATTTATATTAAACAAAGATTTAATTTTTCATGCGGATCCCTAACTTTTTTGAATATTTTCCATGTTATTTAGTATATTGCCTATGCTCATCAGCGATTTTTCAGGATTCTAATGGTGAAAGACTTTTTAAAATCGATTCAGTAGTCTCTGAGCCTATTCAATTCAAACAAACAATAAAATTTTTCCTCCTGTTTTCGAGTGTGTGGTGGACACATTTTTACCGCGTTCACTGCCGCGTCTGTCGCTAAACCGCAGTATTGAGCAAGTGAGTCGAGGGCCATTAAAGTGTTAACATGTACTTCATCAAATCTAGAGCGATTTTAATAAATCATGTATCAAAATACTCGTCTTGTTTCCTATACGATACTTAAGGTGGCATATTGTGTTATTGAGAGGGCGAACGCACCCAAAATGTAGCTAAACGTTTTGGGTTGTTCGCTCTCATTTGGAGAAAAAAGCGTAAAAGCCAAGACCGAGTCAGGTTTTTGTATACAACATCAACATCACCAGCCTATAATAGTCCACTGCTGGACATAGGCCTCCCCTAATGAGCGCCATAGATGGCATCATTATGTGGGGGTTATTGCCCATAATCCCCACGCTGGGTATGCGGGTTGGGGATCGCAGTTCGGTGTAGTTGTTCTGCAGAAGGCGCTGCTGCCCGCCCCCCGGTGAGTTTCCCTTAGTCGCCTCTCACGACACCTACGGGAAGAGTTGGGGTGGTGAAATTCTATGCCGGCACCACACGGCAAGGTATTTGTATAGCTTTCAATTAATAACTACATACCTTACCGTATGCCATACAGAATATTTATATTCTACCTAAAGTACCCAAAGAAGTCCCCACCGTCTTATAAGACGGTGGGGACTTCTTTTGGTACTTTATTATATTTATTTACCTAAAAACGATTGAAGTGAATAATTAATCAAAGTGGTCACTTTATTTCCCATTTTTATTTCTTATTTAATGTATTTTTTGACGTGTCCAAGAGTCCTGTAAGGTCTAAAAAATAGCAGTTTGATTTTGATTTTGACTGAGCTCTGCCGATTGCGATCTGTCATAGGTGTTTTAAGTTCATAATCATGATCATAGGATATCCTAGAGAACTTTAGTAACTATATAAACCTAATTAAGGATTTAAAACTCTACTTTTTTTTATCAATTTTTATTAATATTTTTTTTTATTAATCTATCCAACTTGCTATTAACTTACAAAATGACAAACCTGTTTTATTGACCTATTTCCGTTGTTAATGCACTTGGAACTGATATTGTATTAAAACTTTAATACCCTATTTTAAGACCTATAAAACCACCGCTCAGTTTACGTTTAAAACAACAATCTACCATAAAATCAACTTTAAACTCAAGGTCTACCATCTTTATTAATAAACTAAAAGAACAACGAAGGTATATGAACTATATTAATATTACAAATTCAATAACAATAACAATTAAATATTCTTATAAAACATTACATTAGTATTCATTCATCATATGTTATACATAGATATAATATCCCGAACGAGCCTTTCTAAGAACTAACCTAGTACCTATAGTCGAGCTTAGACCAAGCTGCAAATTATATTAACGAATCCGAATAAATTACAAGTGAAATTCTTATGCTTGGAGTTGAGCAGGATTGAATAGGCTCCGAAACTACTGGACTGAATTGAAATATTCCTTAATTTCCAAGAAAGAATTTTTCCAAGGTGATAGAGTTTTTTAAATCGGTCTAGTAGTTTGCCTATTCAATTCAAACAATCAAGTCTTTTCTCTTTATAATATTAGTATAGGTGAAGTAACGAATAAAAAACTTGGGCCGAACTTAGAGCTGAAAAGTAGGACGAACGAAGATTTTTTGAAATAAAATATATAAAGGGCCGAATATGGCATACAAAGTGGGACGAAAGGAGATTTTTTGAAGTGGGTCGAACTTTCTAGGGACCGATGTGGCATACTCGTAAATCTAATTTCAAGTTCTACGCATTTTATGACAGTTTAGTACACTTTAACATAGAGTTTGCCTCATCTACGATCTATACTTACCAAGGATCTATCAATACTCGGCTCAAAGCCCCGAAAACTGGACAATAACTAAGAAATAAAGGCCCAAGTCATTCATATTACCAATAATCTTGACACACATCTGGCAACACTGAACAAAGCTTCTATTCTGGTTCGTTCGTTGGTGTAAACATCGTGAATATGTTGATATTCTTTGCATCCTAAAAGGAATGCAAGAGTTAGATTTCATTTTGGATAAACTACTGATGCGCGTAATTTCGAGTCGAAAAATGATGTCGGCTTAGGACCTAATGACCTTAGGCAAACATGCTTCCCGCGTGTCTTCGAGGACGCGCGAGGATGTTTTGTAAGGTTCAAGCACGTATGCATTTTATTTTAATAACTTTAAAGTTGATTTTCGAGTGCGTTATAAAAATCCTCTCCGCTGCGCTCCTCTCTGTCTGCGCTGAGCCTTTAGCTGAGCCCGTGACCGTTTACTGTTGCTTTTTTGTCTCCATATTCAGCTATTAGCTATAAGCGTAATATTATTTTTTTGTGACACAAATAAAGATTTTCTATTCTATTCTTAATAAAATAAAATTGTGTTAAAGTAGACTTACCGGTGTTCTTCGATGCATGAGAGTATTGACGGGGCTGGGTATCTTCGAAGGGGCGCCGTTGAGGGGACTCCGCGCTAGAAACAAAGTTACATTGTCAAAGACATGCTCAAAAATCAAATTAATAAAAAATATAAGTATTAATCTCAAGGACCTAGAGCCTTTACTTATCCCTCTCTCTTTTATATACCTTATATGCTATTAAGTATTATGTTTATTAACTTATGTATGTTGGTAGCAATCGCTCAAATTTATTAATGTATGATCATTATGCTTTAGGTCATTATGCTATTAATGCAATCTTTACGAATTTTAAAATATCAAAAATCAGCACACAAGTGATGTTAAAAATAAATACGATTAAATCTACTCTAGTCTTGTGTAATTTTATATTCTATTAAGTTAATATAGATTTGTTGAAATTGACTCCCTCTCTCTATTGAATACTCGTATCTAGCTGGGAAATACAGATCTGGCACAGACAAGACCGTGACTTGTCTAAAACTGATACGCAAAAAGAAACTAAACATGAATAAAATACAATAGTGGGCCTAGATAAGTGCCTTGCTGAAGACCTTCATATACTAAGCATAGAAGGCATGACTTTTTGGCCAGTTTTCAAATAAGTTCTGATGTAAATGACTCAAGTCTTAACCAAATGTTTTAATCAAGGATCTTTCTCAACTCGCGTTTTTAAATATAAAAGTTTATGAATCTCAAATTTGGAATATTCTTTAATAGATTTCAGAGAGGCGTCTGACCAAGTTGTTATTAAACTTTTCACGTATTCAAGTATTATTTTTGCAATGCTAATACAGTATGAAAGGGCCTACACATTTAATTTAAAGGGTAGGTTGTAGGAATTCTATTTGGTGCATCATCAGAGGTACCTTTTTCTATGATTTTTCATAAACCTTCTCATTTTTGTAGACTCGTATCTAGTTGGGAAACACGGATTTGGCACAAACAAGGCTGCTATCAAAGCCAATACGCAAAATGGATCTACGCATGAATAAAATACAATGGTGGTCCTAGATTAATGCCTTGCAGAAGACCTTGATATAATAAGCATAGAGGTCAAAGTGCTTTGGTGTTTTTTGAAATAATTTCAGATGTGAACGACTTACGTCTTCACCAAGTCTTTTAACCTTTCTCAAATTGTATTTATAATTATCAAAGTTGTGAATATTAAACGCGAAGTAATCTTTTATACATTACCGACCAAGTTTTCAAGTTTTTAAAAATTTATTTTGCAATTCTAATGCAATGTGAGAGGTCATAAAATTAATTTGAAGGCAATAGGTATTACGATGTCTGTTACATGCATCTTGAGAGGCTTTTTATAATTTACAGGTCGATTTCGAAACCCTTATAGTCTCGTTTATTTCTGTCCTGTTTTCAATATTTAATAACTCAGCTACTATTGCAGCTATTAACTTAAAATACTAATTTTCGTGCGCCTATACACCTAATTTAAAGAAATGAAAATAAATTATAAATTAAAATGAAGATTTTCAATACAAATTTTGATGTCGATATTTTAAAAGACCTATCATGAGGAAAGTGATACGAAATAAAAGTTTTCCATAATATTTGAAATACATTGAAAAGAGACGAAAAACCAGTACCTACCTACTATATTCTCTGAGGTAACTGGTACCAATATGTATACATAATGGACAAAAGTTCGAAACCCTCGGCCCGCGAGTAACATTCGCACTTGACAGATCTTGTTTCTATAGTAGAATCCCTGTTAGATTCATCTTAAGAGGTAGCTTTTCCTAAAATCTTTTAAACACAAGCCGTTGCTAATGGACAAAAAACACGCAATGTAAAAGTAAAAGATATAATATTACGAAACGCGAAGTGTATGACAGACAGCACAATATGTACCAAAACGTAGCATAGCAAATGTGTTCACGGTCGTATGGAAATTTTATGGTAATGGAATTCCATCTCGATTGTGGCCTTTATTGCAGTGGATTAAGGTGCAAGTATGTACGTTTATTCTGGTATTTGTGGCAAGGAGAGCGCTATTGAACCTGCACATGCGATTATCCAACTTTGAGTCTAATTCTGTATTGAATAATAATCATTCGAGATTGAATAGACAGATTATTGGACAAAATATGTGTTTTGATAGCGCATTTTAGTAAATCTTAAATGAATTGTGTTAAATAAAATACAAATTTATAAATTGTGGTAGGAACCTAGATATATACAATTTTAATACAAATTATAGATCAAGGTCTAAATATGCTTAAATTACAAATCATTTTGATATTAAGTTTGTATATATTTGGGAAATTCGTCCGTGTCGCCGGAGCCTTAAGGGCGACTTTCCTCGTATCATTGTGTACAAAAAAGAATTGAGTTCTAAGACCAATTAAGTAATAGTATGCTCACAAATTGTTTATTCAATACTAATATTATACAGAGAAAAGATTTGATTGTTTCATCAATCATCATCATCAACAGCCTATGATAGTCCACAGCTGGACATAGGCCTCCCCTAATGAGCGCCATAGAATGCATTACTCATCATTTGAGGGGTTATTATGTTACGGGAAGAGTTGGGGTGGTGAAATTCTATGCCGGCACCACACGGCCCTTTGATTGTTTGTTTGGATTGAATTAGCTACGAAACTACTGGAGCGATTTGAAAAATTCTTTCGCCATTAGATTCATCCCACGTTATCTCTAATGAACATAAGGTACAGAATATTTTCAAGAAAGTTAGGGATCTGTATAAAATCAAAATGCTTTATTTCCTTTAGACCTTACAGTATTCATAAACACATCGATAATGTGACCATGTAACCAAATTTATGATTTTTGTGCGAAAACTAGTAATGACCGCTAGTTTTATTAATAAATACAGCTCAAACCTCACCACAAATTTATTTTCAGTGTTAGCTAGTTCAGCGTGTAATTGTTTTAGGTCAATACATTTAGCCACAACCATTGATAACAATTAGGTTTAAAGTCAATGTACGGTTCTACGCCCCTATACTGGCGATAGTACAGTGACCTGATTTACTGAGGTCAATATAGTCCATTAGATAAGAAGAAAGGCAAGGCAAGGGCGCTGACCTCTGATTTGATATCGGTTAATATGATTACGTTTTTATATCCTGTATAAACTGTCTAAAACATAAACTCAATCTTGCATTCTTAAATATTTATTACAATCCGCCCGTATCGTACAGGTATTTAACAAAACTGAATTTTTCATGCGGAACCCTAATTTTTTTGAAAATATTCTATAGCCTATGTGCATCAGGGAAAGTATAGGGTTCTAATGGAGAAAGAATTTTTCCAATCGGTCTAATTAGTTTCGGAGCCTATTCAATTCAAACAAACAAACAATCAATCTTTCCTCTTTATAATATTAGTATAAGATAAGCACAAACCTCACCACAAATTTATTTTAAGTGTTTGCCAGTTAAGCGACTAATCCAAGGATGCAATGCTGATACAAAAACCACAGCAAAAACCTTCCTCTTGAATCACTCTATCTATTAAATAAAACAGCATCAAAATCCGTTGCGTAGTTTTGAACATCTAAGCAGACATAAATGAGGGAGATAACGGGAAGCGACTATGTTTTATACTATGTAGTGATTACTAACGGACAAATCGACACAATTATAATTATGACATATATTGTAATTTTTAAGTGTCAGTTTTTAAAGCACGGAACCCAAAACGGAAAGAGAAAGGGCTGCTCTACATTTTATGAAAATTAATATTTCCAAGAGACTTATCATTAATATTATTTCACGTAATAAATGAGTTTGTTATTGTTTACATTACTGAAATTACTTAATGATTATGACCAGCGCGGTAAGCCGCGGCTTAGCACAAGTATTTAACAAAAATTTAATTTTTCATGCGGATCCCTAACTTTTTTGAAAATATTCTATAGCCCATGTATAGTGAATAGACTCCGAAACTACTGCACCGATTTGAAAAATTCTTCATTATCCCTGATGAACATAGTGCTTTATAATATTTTCAAAAATATTAAGGATCCGTGTGAAAACTTAATAATGTTACCCAACGGGTATGTGTGGTGTGTGTGAGGTGTGTGTAAAAATTACTAATTTTAGAAAGCTTTGTTAAAGTTTGGTAAATAAAACCGAAATAAACAAACTCGTAGGTACAGTCAACGATCAAAATCATCAAAATCAAAATAAAAAAAGTGGTTTGATTACTTTGACTTTTGGACATAAAAATTATGTATATTGCGCAGTGTTTTTGAATATTACCAATGTTGAGCAACTGTTTAATTTGACTTTCATATTTATTTATGTGTTATGCGTAAGTTTTGCATGATTGAAATCACAGATCCACACTTCCGCATAAATAGGTACGTATGCACGTAAATACGTCACCCAGTGCAGTCTGCCAGTTACTTAACACCCACCCGTGCCAAATAAGGGATTCTTTCGCTTTTTAGGTCACAAGGCATCAAGGCCTATGTCTGCATATTAATTAAGTCTAATGTCTATTTTTATACAACTAATTGAAGGAAAAAGCAGATGGTCGACTGATGTCGTCAATCTCATGTAGAAAAATATTTAGGTCTGTGGATTGATGATAAATTGTCATGGAAAAACCATATTGAACACGTAAAAGCAAAACTAAAATCCTTACTAGGGGCTCTATACAAAGTAGCAAAATGTATACCAAAATCAGTGCGAAACATTATTTACAATTCTCTTGCTAAATCACACATAGAATATTTAATAGAAATTTGGGGAACAGCTGCTGCTACAAACTTAAACCCACTCCAAAGGACCCAAAACAAAGTAATAAAAGTCCTATACCACTTTGACTATCTTACGCCGACAAAAGAGTTATACAATAAAACTAAATTTTTTAATATAAATAAACTTTACATATATAATACATGCATTTTGATAAAAAAAATTACTTCAAACTCTATTCAGTCAAACATTAAATTACATTTGAAAGAAAATAAATACAAACTCAGAAATAAAATAAAATTACAAGTTGCTAAAACACGTACTAGTTACGGTAGAAAAACAATATTATCAGATGGAGCTACACTATTTAATAATTTGCCAAATTCCATAAAAGACTGTGTTAGTTTGAACGCTTTTAAAAACAAACTTAAATTACATGTACATACTTTATAACCTTACTAAACCTAACCTAGTACATCAACGATATCTTAATAACATTTAGCTATAATTTAATTTTAGGTACCAGAGGTAACTTATATATAAACCTAGATTTATGTTCAAATTGTATCTCATTTTAAGTGAACCATTGTGTTTTTATGAGAATAAAGTTCTTTAAACCTATGTCGAGTGGAGCAGCGATATTAATTTTATAAATTGATGACCTCGTGGCGTGGTGGGCAACTGTGACGGAGGTTGCGGTTCCCGTCTTGGGACTGATAGTTTTTTTATACTAATATAGAAGAAAGAGGAAAGATTTGATTGAATTGAATAGGCTCCGAAAGTACTGAACTGATTTTAAAAAAATATCTCACCATGTGAATCCAAAATTTTCACTGATTAACAAACGCTATGGAATATTTTAAAAAGTTAAGGATGCGCATGAAATATTAAATTTTTGTTCAATACTTGTGCGAAGCCGGGGCGGACCGCTAGTAGTCTATATAATTACTTACATTATTATTAGAAATATGTAATAGAAAAAGACTGTTACAAGTGAGTAAGTGAGTGAGTAAATAAAAGATACTCGGTTCCTCCGACCTTGCCGACAGACGTACTTAATACAATATTTTTCTTAGATAGATATTTTAATCATACTTAGAAAACAGAACACCCAGAACAAATATCCACAGATTGTACAAACATTTGTTCCAAAACGGGAACCCGCAACCTCCTGCGTCGCAAACGGACCTTCGCCCACCACGCCACAGAGGTCGTCAATGATATTAATCGGTAAGAAAACAAGGCATATATTAATTTGCAACTATAACCTACTTACAAGCTTTTCTTTTCTCATGTCGTCCCATACAGAGATTTAAAATACCCACGTTTTTGCAAAGTATAACAGCATTAGAACTCCAAGAACAATGCATTAAGGTCACAATCGCCTGCGTCTTCAGATAATATTGTTTTAATTTGATACTATCAGAACTTTAGTTATCTGTAAATACGATAAGATAGAGTAATCGGTAGCTTTGTTTTAAGTATTATTGTTTTCAATGCTTAAATTGTTATTCACACGATCTACTACTCTACGTCGTAATTTACTATACTCTACCTTCTTACCATCTTCCTTCCCTATACTAAGATAGCCGTGTCTTAACTGATGAAGCTTCCTCCTGAGTATTAATCATCATCATCATCAGCCCATGTTTATCATCATCATCATCATCATCAGCCTATAATAGTCCACTGCTGGACATAGGCCTCCCCAATGGGCGCCATATGTGGCATTATTCATCATTTGGGGGTTATTGCCCATAATCCCCACGCTGGGCATGCGGGTTGGGGATCGCAGTTCGGTGGAATTGTTCTACAGAGGGCGCTGCTGCCCCCCCTCGGTGTTTCCCTTAGTCGCCTCTTACGACACCTACGGGAAGAGTTGGGGTGGTGCAATTCTATGCCGGCACCACACGGCGTCATCATCATCATCAGCCCATGTTAATCATTCATATGATATTGTTAGTCCACAGCTAGACATAGGCCTCCCTTAATGAGCGCTATAGCGCCCTGTCTACAGCTTGTCGCATCCAGCATCTGCCTGGCAGTCTTTCGGAGATTGTCACCCCACCAGGCCGGAGGGCGTCCTACACTACGTTTTCCGAGCCGCGGTCTCCACGCAAGATCACGTTTACCCCAGCGGTTGTCGGTTCTTCGTGAGATATGGCCGGCCCACTGCCATTTCAGTTTGCTAATTCTTTGAGCTAGGTAGATAATTTTGGTCCTCTATCAGACGTATTCGTTACGAATAGAGGTAGTATCCTTCAGAGAAACCCAGCTGTCGCTGAGATGAGTATTATTAAGTAACTCAAATTACAATTTTTTTTTTTTCACTTTTTTATGGGAAATCATCGGTCACTGGAGACTTGAGCACCTTCAACAAATCAATCAAACATTGGCGTATACCTACCAAGGCTCACGCTATGGATGGATGGATCACTGGACCATTGTGGGATCATTTGGAGGCCTAGGTCAATAGACATAATACGGGGTGATAATGATGATATAGTATAGACTATAATAAATCAGTGTGTTAGAAAGAGATGTACTTACTTCTCCCAGGCAGATTCCTTGGACTGATCGGAGGCCGTTCATCCACCTCATCTTTGCCCAGTACATTGTTATTGTACTTCTTAACGCTGTCTGCCCAGTCTTGGATCCAGGTCTTATCTCCTCTACACCGATTTAGGCTAAGATTCGACAGCCTTCCTACCACCTGTTCCGGTGTGATATTAGATGACAGCCCAGGGTCATCTAGAACTTTCTGCGCGTTACGCAAAACCGTGCTTTCGAATGTCTTGTCTTCAAAGAGCTTTGTGCTTGGCAGAGAAACGGGTACGGACGATTCTCTTGACAGCCTTTGCATGTACTCGGGTACTATAGGTTCTCGGGTACGGAAATCTGATATGGGAACAGAGGACTCTCTAGATAGTCGGTGAATGTAGTCTGTCTGATCTATTTCTGATTTCGTTAAGCTGCATCGTCTACGTGTTGGGATCTCGGATTTCGGATGAGGTTTGCTTAGAACCCCGGATGTAGTGACAGATTTGAAATTAGAGGGGTATTTGGAGCTTAGGACACCCGATGTGGTAACTGAGGTGAAGTTGCCCACATCATCATCATCCCTGGGTGGGGATTTAGCGAAAGTTTTCTCGGTTATTGTTCGTACCCGATTTTTAATCTTTTCTAAGTAGCTGCGGGTAGATTTTATCTGTTTTGACGTCTGCGCGGCGAGATCATTTTCTGTTGGCGATTCATAGCAGCAAGATATTTCCAAGACGTTTTTGTCTTTGGACACTTTAGGCATTTCAAATGTTTGGCTGTCTGTGGGACTACGTAAGGTTGTATCTCGTCTTGGTTCTTTTGTTATTACCCTATTGGGAAGGTCGAATAAAAGCTCAGGGTCTGCACTGGATTCACGTTTAAAAGACTCTGTCAATGCTGCTGCTGCAAAACTTCTGTCTATACTCATTCTAGCTTTTTGCTCTTCTGTGTAATTATCACCTTCTATGGTGTAAGTGCCAGTGGAAGAGTTTGACTGTCTGTCAACATCATCATCAATGTACAACGGCTCATTTACAATACATTTCTTGAAAAGATCAGGAGTTTCTGCTGCTCGGTTTTTCCTAACCGGACTTTTAGCTTCAGGTGTGGATAAGGCATTATCTGGAGTAAGAATGTCTAGCTCAGGGCTAGATATGTCTGTGAGGAGCACAGGGCTCTGGTCTACAATGTCAGCCATGATTTTTGGCGGGTAGTGAACCGCTTTGACATATGATTCAGAACTTTTCAGAGGGAGGTTCAGACCATGACGGGGGTTTAGAGTGAAATTATCACTTCTGGACATAATACTGTCTACAATAGGGCTTTTGGATGGACGTCTTAAGGTATCAGAGAGTGGAGATGTGATGTTCCTGTTGATAGGAGTAGGGCATTGTGCCCTGTGTTTTAAAGAGTTAGACAAACCGCTGTCTTCTTGGTCTGATGAGAAGTAGCCTTCAGAATTGTAACCTTGCGCTTTTCTTGGCAGCTTAGCGCTCATAGGCGATCGATGCGAGGCTGGGCTGGTTCGTGTGAGACTGGCGGACATAGACTGGACCCTCTGATGCCTGGCTTGGGATTTCTTTGCTAGCTCCTCTAACCTTTTGTTGTCTACCGCTTTAGCTTCACCAAAGTCGATGACAAAGGCCATAGGAGTAGGTTTAGGTGTGCTGGGCTCCGATTTGGCATCCTGACCTACCACAATGTCGTCAGTCTTCAGACTTTGACTATCGGAGGAGGATTTTGAAATCGTTGGATCCAAGGTGCTCTGCCCCTCCGATAGAGGGCTGGATACGTCTGCATCAGCACTAACACTCATGTTTTCAAGGATTTACCAAAATGACATCATAAATCACATATTCACAGAACTGTACCAATGCCAAACGGCCTTTGTCTCACTTCACTGATTTGGGCGAAAGCTTCGTGGTGATGTGTGCGCGATTATAATTGAAGGGGATTTCGAAAAGTGGAACGAGAGCACTAAAATAAACTAAAAAAACTAACGAGCTCCGCCTACATTTGCATTCGCGAACTCAAAAATCGAGAAACACTAAAATGTCAGCATGACATGACAGGTGCTTGTGACGTGATGTCCAAAATGAAACTGATTTTTTTTACAATTTCCATTTTCCTCTTGGATTTCCGCACACTGGCAGCACCGTGCACTTAGTCATCGATTTTTACGTGGTATTTCTGGTATTTTTGACCAAAAGTTAATTCTATCAATACCCTTAAAAATTACTTGTAATAAATAGCAGAGCATATTTAGAAAGAAACAAATAAACATCAATGAAATCAAATAGTACGTATTTTTTTAGAATGGTAATACATTTTAAGAAGATCAAAAAACGTATCATTGGACGCAATACTTTTACGTTCACTGTACTCGATAGCTCGCATAAACATGGATCGTCGAATAAAAGTTAGGAGTCTAAATATTTAAAATTAAATAAAAAGTGGTAAATTCAATATAACGTAGTCAATTCATAAATAAAATGGTTCTACATCTCGAATAAGATCGATGAGCTTATATTTAATCAACAGGTGTTGAACAAGAGCTCATGAAAACGGAACGAAAAAACAATGTCAACGACCATTCTCGTTGTGTCAGTTGAGTCAATGTCAGTTCGCTATTGATACGCGGAACATGGCAGAAACAGCGTTTTCCGAAGACGGAAAATATTATTCTGCTATTTCCGCAGATGGCAGGCTAAAGATATGGGACACAGAAACCAACGAGCTCAAACAGCAATACACACCTGACCTCCATTTAACTTCGCCGCCGTCATGTTTACATTGGATAACCATCACAGTGTCCGCGGTACGTACAACACGTGGTTTTTGTTACATTCCCTGCAATTCCTATAGTTATTCCACTTCCCCGGACTCTTGCGCTGTTCATTTGTATCCCGAAGAACCCTCTGAAGCGATATTTAACGATACAAAAGTGCTGAAATAATGTAAATATGCATCTAACCTAAAAACATTTTTCAGGGCCAGACACCAAAACAAAAAAAGAAAAGGACAAGTACTAGTGACAATGAGAGTCAGTGTATAGCACTGGGCACACACAGTGGCAAAATCCTTCTATATTCAGTAGCCCAGGCTAAAATAGAGACTATTTTATCCAGTCGATCCTTCAGTAAAGTGGCTGCTTTAGATTGGAGTAGAGATTATGGATTGTATAGTGTGGGTAAAGATGACCTGGCCATTGAATGGGATATACAAGAGGGTAAACCTAGAAATCAATATAAAATAGCAGTAGAGAATAAGAGTAAACAAGGAAATAGTATAAGCGCTATCAAAATTGTACCGCATAAGTTGGTAAGTAATTTTTGTTATAACTGTAACCTTTTGGTTGAACTCTATTAATTAAAACAAACATTAAACCAAAACAAGCTAACTTATAAAGCTGAATTATGGTTTAATATTATAATTATGTACCTATGATGTCATAAAATCTTTGGAATAGTTGTTTTAATTAAAATAATGAACATACAAATCACTTACCATTCTTTAAAAAAACCAGTCTTCAGTAAAATGTTAGAAAATAACAGCCAGATATAAAAAAAACAAATTCAAAAATCAATTACATTATCATAGCTTAGACCACTACAGAATTCCCAATTTATTATGATAAACAATTATCTTTACTAACATTATAAAAAGGAAAGATTTGATTGTTTGTTTCAACTGAATCAACTCTGAAACTACTGGACCGATTTGAAAAATTCTTTCACCATTAGAATCCAAAATTTTCAGTGATGTACATAGGCTATAGAATATTTTCAAAAAGTTAGGGAACCGCATAAAAAAAACAATTTTTGTGAAATACCAGTGTGATGTCGGGATCTCTAGTGTATGATAATCTGACATCATGAGTCACTGGGTTGTAAATAAACATCGGCTGCTCACCCCAACAGTAACCCAATAATCAGATAAATAATTAATTAATAAGATGACATTACATTTGAAATTATTACCATAGATTTATCTTTTTTTAATTGTAATTTATTGTACTAATCATTCTTATTATATAATTATAACTGTGTTACTAACAAAATGGATGTTATAATCTGAAATAAACAAATTTTCAATTTCAATAAACACTTCCTAAATAATTTCCAGGAAACAGAAGCACACTATCTGGTGGCAGCATCATGGCAAGTCAGGCTATGGAGGTTGTACAAAGGAGAAGCATCTATAGTCAAAACCTTCGGGCACAACGCTTCACAGACAGCATTGCTGTCGCTGGCCAGGGTCAAAGATGTGTGCTGGCTGATAGAGGGGTCACAGTAAGTTGAGTTTTATTTGTCTAGATTTAAAGTTGTAAATTAAATATATATGCAAGTCCATAGATCAGAAGACCTCTAATTAAATTAACCAAGACACAACACTACTTGTTGTTGGGTATCTCGTTCTTCTGGACACCTCTTGAGGGTAATACTGAAAATCAGTCTTTGAGCAAAACTCAACGAGTTATTGCCTTTTTGTTTCATTGTTTGTATTATATGGGTAGTATATAGCTACCCATGTTGAAACTTTGATGCAGTTTTTTTCCGAAATACCGATCGAAATTCGAAAAGTCGTGTAACAAAAGTTGGTCCCCTGGGGGGTGGAAATTCACCTCCTTTCGCTTAGTACATATATTTTGTTACACTGTGTATAATGTACTTCTAATGTTTAAGTATATATATATAAGTATCTATACACAATGTACCTTATTGGATCCCTAACTTTCCATATTGGAACATACCTTTGGTTGGATGTAAGGTGTTGCGCGCCTAGTCAACGCCAGTGCGGTACTGCTATCGAATAGCTTGGTCATCATCACGGATTCGTGTATAAGGTCTGTCGGTCGGTTATCTCGCCATGCCAGCCTTAACGACATCATTTGGCCTTTGTCACTGCTAACGTACTAGCTATTCTCGAACCAAATGTTGCGTGACGATGGTATAGGCTCGATGGTATGATACTCGTCCATGGGAGTTCGGGAGGGCCCAGAGTGTGGCCCGTCGATACACTTACGTCTTACTGTCTTACGAGGACATCCGTGAAGCCAGCTTCGCCTCAGGGGTGGCCTCGATGATCCTCAAGCGGCAGATTTGGCCGAGGATCTCAAGAGACGCACATTATATAGTTCTCCGTAGGTCTCGACAGAGCCCACGCATTTGGGCTCATTGTATAGAAGCTAATTTTAGTTTTTTAGTACATATGTATATTTTTTTCATTTAACAACCTTATGGAGTCATAAGAGTTAGAAGCTTAACATCCAGTAGTCCATAATTTATTTCACTAAGCTAAGCAAACATAGTGAATTTTTTGGTTCACATCAACTGTTTGTTATTTTATTAAAACCCCTTTTTAGATAGATAAAATAAGGGTTTTTAATAAATAATTAAAGATTTTATTTGCTTCTGCAATACAGAGTAATTTAATTTGTTTATTGAGATGCATAACACATAAAATAATCACAAAATACACTAAATTTAAATGATATTGGATCTATAGCAGGTGGGATGACGATCTGCGAAAGACTGCTGGCAGATGCTGGATGCGACAAGCCGAAGACAGGGCGCTATGGCGCTCATTAGGGGAGGACTATGTCCAGCAGTGGACTAACATAGGCTGATGATGATGATGATGATGATGAGATCTATAGCTTGATTATTTTACAACTCAGTGATAAATCAGTATAAATCAGAGATCTTTTTTTATCGATTGTAATCGAACTATCCCTAATCCCTTACAGAAACGAACGCCTCCTATCCTTCTGGGACATAACAATATCCGAAGACCACGACCTAATCACCAACGGCGATGAACCGGCACACAAGAAGCAGAAGAGACGCAAGAAATCCCTCACCAACATACCTATTGTGAACACGCCGACGTATAACTTCGTGTTGGAGGACGCTCCGAGGATGGTCTGCGCTGAGCTGGTGGACGGTGATGGGGTGGTGAAGTTGAGCCTCGCAGCGGCTACGAGGAGTGGCGTGGTGCATTATTATGCACAGACGTTGAATGGGTGAGTTCCAATATAGATTCAATAACTTTATTTCTTTAGGCTTACAAAATAAGCACTTTGACAAGTCAAATTTCATACAGATATTATTATTTATAAATAAATAAATAATTTGTTACTAACTCTTCACTTAAATTTTTGTTCACTAGTAGGAAGAAGTGAAAAAGAAACCACTGGTAAATTCAAATATAACTTATGTGTCTAATACAATTTTTGTTTCGCCTATGTAAATCTAAGTTTAATGTGATTTAGATACATGTCAATAATTATTTAAATTGGTACCTACCTATACCAAAAACTAGCCTATAATTACTAGCTGCTATCAACTAGGAGTATAATCGCCAAAATAAAAACTACGCAAATTAATAATAATGCTGGACAATCCGCAATGCATCATCTAAAGTTCCATCCCCAAGAATAATGTAATATTTTAACACATGACATAATGAGACAAATTTAAAGCGGAGAAATTGCGAAATTGTGCAGTAAAATTTTCCTTAACATTTCCCAATAAATTCCAGGTCTTCAGTGAAACCCATGAAGCCACTAGTGACCATCCAGGCGAGTACTCAGGACGCTGTGCCCATCCCACTGACCTGCTGTCGGTTACAGCCCTCTGGAGACTTACTGCTGGGATCCAGTGACGGACCTAATATGACCTTTGAGAATGTGGTGAGTTATTGTAGCCCATTAGCTCTCGTTTCTTAGGAAATTCATTCGTCACCGCACCTTTTGACGATACAAAAGGTGCGGTGATGGATGAATTTCCTATACAAACGTAATAATAAATTTGTAATTTGAGCATATTTTCACCATGTACTCTGTTATTTGTATTAGAATAGCCATACTATAATACCAAGATTCAAAACTCGTCCCAAACCTTTCTTTCATCTAGAAATAATCATTCCTATACTAATATAATAAAGATTTGATTGTTTGTTTGCTTGAGTTGAATAGGCTCCGAAACTACTGTAACGATTTGAAAAATTATTTCACCATTAGAATTCTAAATTTTTCGTGATGAATGCTATAGAATATTTTCAAAAAAATTTGGGTTCCGCATGAAAATTGAATATTTTGTTAAATATGGCGAATCGCTAGTATTTTATAATAAGCCTTTTTGCAAAGAATATATTACACAACTTGTTTGATTTTATTTATAGATAGGTACATAATTTTTGTAGAAACGTATAAATTAAAAAGCCGCTATTCCGTTTCAGACGCCCGACACAAAAACGAAAACGCAAGTACTCATCCGCGGCCCGCCGAAGACGAGTCAGAAAGGCAACGACGTGACTAAAGTGCGGGTAGACAAAAACAACTCGGTGCAGATTGTGGAGCCGATGGGCGGCGTCGCGAGTCGCAAGCGAGTGGTGCCGGGGGGACAGGTTAGTGTAGACTGAGCGATTTTTTTTTCTGATAGACCTGTTTTTGGCCAAGATCAGAGCAACAGACTAATAATCAATCAAATCAAATCAAAAATGCTTTATTGTACACCAGAATGCTTCATTGAACACAGGAAAAGACACTACATAGACAAGTATGGGCGGCCTTATCGCTTAGAAGCGATATCTTCTAGGCAACCTTTGGATGGAAAGAATTATTTTCATATAAGAAAGGCAGGGGGTGTACCAACGCTAAACTAAAATATAATATGTTATGTATGCTAGAAACAAAAATTATAAATCTATACTAATATTATAAAGAGGAAAGATTTGATTGTTTGTATGTTTGTTTGTTTGTTTGTTTGAATTGAATAGGCTCCGAAACTACTGGACCGATTTGAAAAATTCTTTCACCATTAGAATCCTAAATTTTCCGTGATGAACATAGGCTATATAATATTTTCAAAAAAGTTAGGGATCCGCATGAAAAATTTAATAATTGAACCGTGCGCTGTATATTCAACCTCTTTTTCTATTATGGCGCGTCAGAATAGAAAAAGAGGTTGCGCACTGTGCTTGCTTTTTCTCTATGGCCAGTGTCAGTTATGGAGTGCCGAGTCAATGTCAAAAATCCCAATGCTGTTAGAAAAGATGGGGAACCGTATGAAAACTGTGAAACCCATCGTTTTAGTGTGTATAATTTCTGAAATTTTTGTTTAATACCCGTGCGAAGCCGGGGCGGGCCGCTAGTAACTAATAACTAGCTTAATATACTTACTTAATAGTCCACTACTGTATACGGCGCCCTTTTTTTAACAAACCTCAGCCAGAATTCAGAATTAGTTTTGGTTGTTTTCTAAGTAGAATAATAAATATCTATCCATTACATAATATATTTTATCAAGTATATCAGTCATCTGGTACCCATAACACAAGGTATAGTTACTCTAGTCTCTTAGCTTGAGGCAAGTGTTCTTCTTTACTAATATTATAAAGAGGAAAGAATTGCTTGTTTGTTTGTTTGAATTGAAAAGGCCCAAAACTACTGGACTGATCTGAAAAAATCTTTCACCATCAGAATCCTCAACTTTCCACAATGAATGTAGGCTATAAAATATTTTCAAAAATGTTAGGGTTCCGTATGAAAAATTAAATTTTTGTTAAATACCGTGCGAAGCCGCGACGGACCGCTAGTCTATAATAATAAATATCTATCTATTTAGTATATTGTATTATGTATATCTTTTCTCTAGTACCCATAACACAAGCTCTGCTTAGCTTTGGGCTAGGTGATGATGTGTGAACTGTCCAGCATTAAATAAATAAATAATGCCGAACCCGCAACCTCATGCGTCGCAGGCGTACCTTCGCCCACCGCGCCACAGAGGTCGTCAGTATTAATTATATTGATTTATATTCCAGATCGAAGTGCCAATGGAGGCGCGTCTGTCGAACCTCTCGCTAGACCCCGCGGGGCGCAAACAGACGGCGGTTAATGAGAACTTCACCAAACTGCTTATACAAGGCTTGCATTCTAAGGATAAAGAGTGAGTTAATTAATAATCAAACTCAAAGTGCTTTATTTTCCTTTATAAAAATCAAAATCAAATACAAAGTGCTTTATTTCCTTACAGGACTCTTTGACACCGCATAAAATACTAATTACATTAGTAATACTGGGAAATGAAGTGGTATACATTGCCCTGTGAAAGACACATTAATTTTGTCTAATAATAATAAACGTTTATTTCAAAAGGTCTTATTGGTAACAGTAGGCACAGTGTATTAGACCTATGTTGTTTCTTAGACTTTATATTATAGGCAGTAATCCCAAATGATAAATACTGCCATCTTTGACGACCACTGTGGCGCGGTGGGCGAAGGTCCGCCTGCGACGCAGGAGGTTGCGGGTTCGATTCCCGTCTCGGGACAAATATTTGTACGATCTGCAGATATTTGTTCAGGGCGTTCTGGTCGTTTTCTATGTATAACAAAAAATATCTATCTATTTAATAATATTGTATTATGTATATCAGTCATCTAGTACCCATAACACAAGCTCTGCTTAGCTTGAGCTAGATGATGATGTGTGGATTGACCGGCATTATTTATTTATTATTTATTTATGGCGCTCATTAGGGGGGCCTATGTACAGCAGTGGACTATTATAGGCTGGCTGATGATCATGATGATGTGGCGGCGTGAGAATTGATCTCTTCAGCCCGTAAATGTCGTGGGAATCGAATAAGCCACAATCATATTATATTAAGAGTGTACCTTATGTAATTTTATAGTTAGAAATCGTTATTTATCTCAGAATCTGTGAAAGCTACCACCTTCATATTTAGGTAAATGATAATTCGAACTTTTATCTTGGATTCCGTCTTTTCAAAAACACGATTGGTGAAAATTTTCTCGATACTTTTATTTTTTGAAAAATACATGTTTTGCACACATTTTGCTATTTATCTCAGGAACCACCTCATTTTTTTTTTGGATTTTTGTTTTGTCAAGAAACGTAGTAGAATTTCTTCGTTTTCGTCTTTTTAATTTTTCGATTAGTTGTGTAAATAACTTGTAATTAGGCATAACAGTTTTGGCGGAGCAAAATACGGAGCACGTCTATCGCTCTGTGCTTCTCACTCATACGAAAATCATATCTTGTCATCCTGCTCGAAATTTGAATTTTGGCTGAGGTATGGCACGCTCTTAAGGCGCGATACTAATTTCCCATAAGAACGTAATACTAAAATGATTTGTAAATTGAGCATATATTCACCATGATCTGCACTTTTTTGTATAAGAATAGTAATATAGTATAAAAAATGATTTTATTTCAGACACAGATTCATATTTTCTCAAACAATTTACAATTGTGTCGGAAACATATAAAGGGACAGACAGACAGGCAGCATAAAGCTACTTTGTTTTATACTATATAGTAATTATTATATAAGCGGCCTTATCGCTTACAAGCGATCTCTTCAGGCATGGATGGAAACTTTTTATCCCTCAATCTCATGGGATCGGGAGTTACGCAAGGGAAACTGCCGGCACCCTATTCATATATAGTGTTTGTTTTTGCTAAAAGCTATTAATTTTCGCAGGATAATCCGCACAGTCCTGATAAAGAACCGCCTGGAAGTGGCAGTGAGCACGTTGTCATCTCTCCCCGCGGAGTACGTGCCCGCGTTGTTACATGAACTGTCCGAGATGGCGGTGAGGAAGACTAGCAAGTGAGTACTAGAAAGAAATAAATAAATAATTATATTTATAGTAATTTATTTATAAATTGAGAACAAAATTCATCGATTTAGCTCAGAGAGCAAACTGAAGTGGCAGTGGGCCGGCCATATTTCGCGAAGAACCGATAACAGCTGTAAACGTGTTCTTGAGTGGAGACCGCGACTTGGTAAACGTAGTGCAGGATGCCCTGCTGCCAGGTGGGATGACGGTCTGCGAAAGACTGCTGGCAGATGCTGGATGCGATAAGCTGAAGACAGGGCGCTATGGCGCTCATTAGGTGAGGCATATGTCCAGCAGTGGACTAACATAGGCTGATAATGATGATGACTATGTCAGCATCATTATGGTACCCCTAACACAAGCTCTGCTTTGCTTGGGGCTAGATAAATACAGTGGATTGTCAGGCATTATTACTAAAAAAAATATTATTCAAAAAATTAAGGGCTGTGAGATGAGCTAATCACCATTAACTCCGTTGGAATGCGCTGACTCTTGAATTTCCTAGAGATTACCCCGAGTGCGTGGGCTTATGCACTATAATAACGATCAATTTTGTGGCTATGTATTGAGAACTAACATATTTCTGTTCCAGCTGTCTCCGAGTATGCACATGGCTGACAGCTCTGGTGCGGACACATTCCGCTCTGCTCCTGGCTCTCATGAACTCCTCACACAGCGAGGAGCTCACACATCTACACAGCATATTCACTAACAGGTGTGTATACTGGTGTAAATGTAGTTTTGGCCCGGCTTCACAGCATGGAGCATGAGAACGGGTAAGCTACTGAGTGTAAGTCTTGCACTCAATATCTTACTATGTTCTACATTAGTATTACTTTGTAAATGCATTCGTATAATTATGATAGTTTTTGTTCTGTGCTGTAACTGGGTTGTATCAATAAATGTTTCTCTATCTCTATCTATCCAGTGTAGGATGCCTGTGGCCATAGATAGACCAGCAGCCTTATTGTCCTTGAAATCTATTACCAGTGAACTTCAAACCGATTACCAGTTGTAGACCCAGTCAGAATGTTGTCGGTATTGTCTAAGGTATTCAACTGGTCTTCGGTTTCAGCTATTTACACAATACGAAAGTTACAATCGAAGTCCAGGCTAGGTTTGAAATGCCAAACTGAAGCCGATTACGATTACCAGTTGAGTTAGACAATACCTGTTGTGTTGGGCGGTACTAGATGAGTTATAGCGCTATAGTTTTGTCATGCTTACCATCAATATTGTGATGCACTAGCGGTCCGCCCCAGTATTTCACAAAATTGTTTTTTTCATGCGGATCCCTAACTCTTTTTGAAAAAATTCTATAGCCTATGTTTATCAGGAAAAATAATTTTTCAATTCTGTGATATAATATAATATTTTTTCAATGATGCTGTGTGGATTGTCCGGCATTACATATTTATTTAATGTGTCTACAACAGACGTTCACACCTGTGCCAGCTGATGAACCTCAAAGGTCGGCTCAACCTCACCATACGACAGCGGGACGCGGCCAATAGACAAAACAAGGATAGCTCCAAACCCTTGCTACAGTACAAAGGTAACTTTCTTACTTGAATACTAACAATCTAACAATGGTTATATGGTTTGTTTCATTTATTTATTTAATGACGACCACTGTGGCTCGGTGGGCGTAGGTCCGCCTGCGACGCAGGAGGTTGCGGGTTCGATTCCCGCCTCGGGATAAATATTTGTACGATCTGCAGATATTTGTTCAGGGATTCTGGTCGTATTCTATGTATAAAAAAAATATCTATCTATTTAATAATATTGTATTATGTATATCAGTCATCTAGTACCCATAACACAAGCTCTGCTTAGCTTGAGGCTGGATGATGTTGTGTGGATGGTCCAGCATTATTTATTATTTAACAACAAAACACATTACAATGCAATCTATAATAATCATAAAAACAATGATATGGTTATAATCTGGATTGTACGGTAAAAATATGTGTGTTCATCATCATCAGCCTATATCAGTCCATTGCTGGACATAGGCCTCCCCTAATGATATTTATTATAATATGATGGTTAATCATAAATATAAAATAATCCCTTTAGGGGATTATGGGCAATATACCCCCAAATGATAAATAAAGCCATGTATGTGTGTACAGCTATAGCAAATATATATTATTTACCTTGAAGTAAACAATGCATCAACGAATATTTTTATTTATTTTTATTTTCATTTCTTAGACGTCTCATCAGATGAAGAACTGATGTTGAACGATCGCGCGCGGACCGACAGCGAAGGATCCTGGGATGATGACAAGTTCGCGGACAAACCGGATGATGATGACAGCAGTGGTGATGACGATAACAGCGGTAGTGGTGATGAGAGTGATGATGATGAATAAATTGCCTATTGAGTTAGAAAGTTAGTTTTATTTGTTCTGTATTTAGTTTACTTATGTTAATGACAGATACAGGGTTATAGGTAGATGATCAATAACCTCATAGGCGACTTATGCGGGTACATCAAGACGATAAACTTTAGTTCTATGACTTAGTCTAATTCAATGATATTTTTTTACATACAAAATAAATTAGTAAATTCATAAATCCAGTTCTGATATTCTTAGCTCTATGTAACCGGTCACAGATTAAACCCACAATACGAAAGCAGCACAACAGATTAAGACAGGTCAATAAATGACGAGCACGCGGCAGCGCTTGTTTGTGGGTATCTAACAAAGAAAGAATTGCGAAAATTTAATAGTTGTATTACGTTTCGGCAAAAGTCATAGAAAAGCTGTTAGTATTGATTTTCCCAATTCGCCTTTAAGAGGTTATTGATCATCTACCTATAACCCTGTAAAAGTCATCAAGTCGCCTTTAACCCTAGAATACTAATATAAATTTACCACAGCAATTTACTAATGATCGCCTGGGAGGCTACTTTTAAAATAAAACCAATTTATTATATTAGTTATTTATTAAACTTTTATAAAGATAACATAAATTACTTGGCAAACCTCTACCTTTTCTAAAATTAAATTGGAAATTCTTTTTTAAAATCAACATTTGTCTTAAAATATGACTTAAATCTTACAACAGCGAACATTTTTTCTCACTCCAATCAGTCTGGTTTAAAAAATATACTACTATATCCATACTTTTTTGGCATCAATAATATTATCCAATATGTAAACTTTATAAAACACTAAATTAAACTTAGGGTAACATCACATTTTTGTCTACAGACTAATTTGAAGTCAGCTTCTTATTTTTTGTCACAGGAACTGCAGTTTGGAGATCGATGTTCCAAGCAATAGTTTTTCTTACATTTAGCGCAGTAATAAACAGTCATACGTCGCTTAGCTGGGCAAAAGCGACACATACTTGAGACAGATTCATAAGGATCGTACATACAGAGTCATAAGGATCGACTTCCAGGTTGTCCTCAGTTTCGCTATCGGAGTTCTCATTTACTAAAAAATCGGCAATTTGTTCTTCGGTGAGATTCATCTAAAAAGAAAATAAACATTTGCCAAGTTATAACATGTCTAGATGCTGAAAAAAAAGCAAAAATCAAAACAAGTCACGAATAATAAACTTACCGTTAATACTAATGATCGCCTCCCAGGCGATCAAGTAGCTTATATTTTGAAAACGGAGAGTCCGCGCCGGGCCCGCTTATGCTCGCCTCTGCCGGCGCGCGGGGAATACTGAATTGGCGCGAAAACACAACTTGAATCGCGTTCGCGTTTTTGAAATAACGGAAAAAAACTGACCGCGCGCGGCCTCTCAGGCGATGATTAGTATTCTAGGGTTAAGAGGGTATTGATCATCTACCTA
Source organism: Eupithecia pulchellata (assembly GCA_963931895.1). Taxonomy (NCBI): domain Eukaryota; kingdom Metazoa; phylum Arthropoda; class Insecta; order Lepidoptera; family Geometridae; genus Eupithecia; species Eupithecia pulchellata. The sequence continues at coordinate 1,536,743 of OZ007546.1, read as the reverse complement.
TAACCCTGTACAGTACACGTTGATGTACAATTCACACAAACATGTTTAGTTGGTGAACTGCAAGGTTCATGAGGAACTTTCCCCCGCGAACAGTCAGGATGTGGAATGATCTCCCAGCCGAGGTTTTCCTTCAGGACTGTAAAATTAGTTTTTTTCTCAAAGGGGTCTTCGCGTTCAAGCATTTTCGGCCAAACAGCACAAATCAATCAAATCATTTATTTGCCGAACTAATTTCAAATGAAAAATCTGTATGGAACTTTATAATAAAAGACAAAAATTTTGGTATGCCTTTACTATCAAATCAGCATCTATTTAATTAGAAAAAGTTATACAATGGTAAGAAATTTTAAATCAACAAGTACATAAAAGCTACAGTTGCGAAAGGTATAAAAAATTCTACAATTTTGTTGCTTATTTTCCAAAATTGATCACAAATTACAGACCTACAAATGTGAAAAAATTACAATTTTTTAATCCTAAAAATACTCTTTATCCGACTTATGAAAATAGCGGAGTTTCTAGGTTCAGTTGTGTGCATTTTTTTTTCAAAAACAAATTATTGATAGCGGTACATTTTTTATCATTCTACAGTAGAATAATAAAATACCATATTCATACAAAATATTCAATAATTTCCTACAGAACAATATCATTCCTCAAGCACAGTTTTCAATTCAGTTTAAACAGTCACCGTCAACGGCCCCAACTTAATCAATTATCATTTATTTAGTTCCTGTCTTAATCAATTATTATTTATTCGTTTTCTCTATCCATTCCCACGTGTGAGACGCCATCCAACATTCCATAGACATAGTACTCTATGCCCTTGAAGGCCCTAGAAATAGACTGTCTCCAAGTTTATATAAATAGTTTACCATTAATTTGACCAAATAAGTGCAGATATCCAGCAACAATTTTCATTTTGGTTCTGTTATTTAATTGTAATTTTAAATCTTTAAATTAATAAAGATTTTATTTTACTGTAAAAAATATATTGAATTGTATTACAAAATTTTCACCATTATCCTTCGTAAGAAATATTTTATGTTTCATCCAAAATCCAAGTTATAAATTGACAAAATTACTCTCATCTAATCATATTCTACTTTTCAAACATCAATTAATATAATATTCATTTTTGATATTTTTCTGTTGGAATATATCATTATTTATTTGACTAAAGGTCCATCGTTTCATGTTAGCGCAAGATTAAATTTTATGTTTTTTTGTAGAACAGAGTAAAAAATGAATACCACAGATTTGAAATTTTATTCTCACGTAAACATGAAACGATCCACCTAAACTAATTGTTAAGAAGGTAGAGTATAGATAAAAACGGAGGCAACCAATATTTTACAACTTAAATCAAACTAATCTTCTCGTATTCTCGTAACTAATCTTAAGGCTTTACTACGCATCTTATTATGATAAATTACAGATCACTAGTCTTTCGACAGATCTTAAACTAAGAAATGTACAAAAATCTTATTTTAATTGTGCACTAACTCACTCCGGACCATTCTCTGCGACGTCACCGTTTCCTGAAAGAAGAGATCATTAAAATTCTTATTTTATTAATAGTTTTCTCTTTCCTTTCTTATATAAGTCGTGTGGTGCCGGCAAGGAATTTCACCACCCCAACTCTTCCCGTGGGTGTCGTAAGAGGCGACTAAGGGAAACACAGCGGGGGGCGGGCAGCAGCGCCTTCAGCAGAACAACTACACCGAACTGCGATCCCCAACCCGCATGCCCAGCGTGGGGATTATGGGCAATAACCCCCAAATAATGATGCCATCTATGGCGCTCATAAGGGGAGGCCTATGTCCAGCAGTGGACTATTATAGTCTGGTGATGATGATGATGATTTCTCTTTCCTTTCTTATAAGTGTAGATTCTTATCTATACTAATATATTTAACCAGCGGTCCGCTCCGGTTTCGCACGTGTACTTAACAATTTTTTTTTATTTTACGGAACCCTAATTTTTTGGAAAATATCCTTTAATCTATGTTCATGAGGAAAAATTTTGGATTCTAACGGTGAAAGAATTTTTCAAATCGGTCCAGTAGTTTCGGAGCCTATTTAATTCAAACAAACAATCAAATCTTTTCTCTCTAGAATATTAACATCGGGGCTGTCATCCAGTAGGGCAAGCACGGGCTTTCTTGTCTAAGGTAGAATAGACAAAAATTACGTCACTTTGTCATCGAATGCGTAAATTATTTGAAATTAATTTCTTCAACTTCAATAATGTACGCAATGTATGGCGATGCGATGTCATTATTGTCTATTCTACCCTAGAGAACAATCCCCGTGCTTGGCCTACAGAAGAGCGTTGGTAGTAAGGACCGAGCAAAGCCACGTACAGAAGCTAGTGTACGTACCTTGATGTCCGTTCGTATGGTTCAGGTTCATCTGCTGCAGTCGGGATGCTGTCTGCTCCGCTGAAGACTCCTCAGCGTCTTCAAACATGTCGTTGTCATCTAGAAATGAGGAAATAGATTTTACAAATCAAATCATTTCTTTGCCAAATACATTATAATGGGGAGTAAACGCCCCCCTATCTCAATGTATGTGGAACACAGAAGTTGTTATTGTTGGGAATTTCAGACTTTGAGTATTATGGTGGGTGGTTCGATCCTGAGCGGCGGCGTAATAAATTTTTGCATGCGAAAATTTGTGATGAGTTACAAGGGAATTCGAAGTAATAAATATGATGTAGACAAGGGGTACTTAATTCTGACGCGCACTGTACATGTCAGATCTTATAAATACAGTAGTATTCAACCCGCAAGCAGGTGTGCAAATATTAATAGTATTGAATCGTATATCTTAAAAATTCATAGGAAAGTAGGTCTGAAGTTGCCAGAAGAGCGGGTCGAAAGTGATACTTTTCAACCCAAGGGAGAATCGTTTTCAACTGACAGATAACATTTCTATTGATCCATGATAATGATATGTCAAAAATATGGCTGATGCTAAAGAAAAAGAAGCGGGGACGCGGCAATTCTATCTCCATTTGTTTTCTCGTGTTGTAGAGTTTTGTTTGTAGTGGAAAACCTTTAAAACCTCATCTAAGGTTTAAGTTTATGTAAATCACCCTCGCCCATAAAGAAGTCATCATCAGGGTCTGAAGCAAAGCCTCTTTTTGTGCGTTAGACCACCTACAATCATCATCATCATCACCCTCGCCCATAAAGAAGTCATCATCAGAAGCAGGGTCTTAAAGCAGAGCCTTGTCTTTTTGTGCGTAAGCATTAGAAGCCTATCTCTTTTTGTGCGAAAAGGTCCACCTACCTTCATCATCATCACCCTCCCCCATGAAGAAGTCATCATCAGTCACCGGGTCAGGGTGGAGCGCCTGGCCGCTGAGCAGAGCTCCGAACATCTCCTGTAGGGCTGCTTCGTTGTCCGGCACGAATCTGATGAATGGTTGACATTAGTTTGTTAATCAATTCAATGCATATATTTTAGAACCGCCAGCGACGCAGGAGGTTGCGGGTTCGATTCAAATATTACGATCTGCAGACAAAAAAAAATCTAATGCAATATTGTATCATGTATATCAGTCATCTAGTACCCATAACACAGCTCTGCTTAGCTTGGGGCTAGATGATGCTGTGTGGATTGTCCGGCATTATTTATTTAGACTGGTCTGGTTCGCCCTGGCTTCGCTCGCACTGGTATTTAATATTAAATTTAATTTTTCATGTGGTTCCCTAACTTTTTTGAAAATATTCTATAGCCTATGTTCAACACGGAAAATTTTGGATTGTAATGGTGAAAGAGTTTTTCAAATCGGTCCAGTAGTTTCGGAGCCTATTCACTTCAAACAAATAATCAAATCTTGCCTCTTTTTAACATTAATATATGTAGATGTACCCCGGTAGCCGTGTGGTGCCGGCATAGAATTTCACCACCCCCACTCTTCCCGTGGGTGTCGTAAGAGGCGACTAAGGGAAACACACCGGGGGGCGGGCAGCAGCGCCCTCTGCAGAACAACTACACCGAACTGCGATCCCCAACCCGCATGCCCAGCGTGGGGATTATGGGCAATAACCCCCAGATGAAATAACGCCACCTTTGGCGCACATTTGGAGACCTATGTCCAGCAGTGGACTGATATAGGCTGATGTTGTTGTTGTATATAGATGTACCTTAACTGTGTGATAGGCTCCATGTCTTCAACACAATCCTCATCACCCTCATCACCATCATCACCATTCTCCTCATTATCATTCTCCTCGTTGGCTGATGCAGCTTGCTGAAGCTCTGGCAATCTGGTAACAAAAAAGGTGTAAAGGTGCATTCGATTATTATTATTTTTCAATTTATTTATTACAAAAACAATCAATATATACATTGTACCTACTTCTAAAAAATAATCAAGATATACATTGTATTTTTACCATACTAGCGGTCCGCCCCGGCTACGCAAGGGTATTATAACAACAATTTAATTTTTCATGCGGATCCCTAACTTTTTTGAAAATAATGTTTATGAGGGAAAATTTTGAACGCTAATGGTGAAAGAGTTTTTCAGTCCCGTAGTTTCGGAGCTTATTCAATTCAAACAAACAAACAATTAAATCTTTCCTCTTTAATATTAGTATAGATAGATGAGCAGCCTATGGCTGATTATGTTTATATCATGTGTTGAATTCTGTAATTTCGTCACGTATTTAGTTTGATATTTTTGTCTCAACCAGTTGTTGAGTTTATTTTGATAGCGTTTATTGATGTGACTTATATTATGTCTTCTGATAATATATTTCAGTTGTGCACCACTATTGCACTCTACAGCTGATAGGCGAGAGTGAAAGAGAAAACAATAACAATTGAGTTCAGATGACGATGATTATATGATTCAGATTCAATTACTTTAATATAATATAATAACTTTATTTCTTTATTATAATATAATAAAGAAATTAAGTTATATTGTAAGTTTATATTACAAAGGTTGACTTACTCAAGTTCATAATTCAGCTGCAAATACAATGCAGGGCTCGGTTCACGTTGAATCGCATGAAGGGATATTGTCGGGTACAGTAGAGATAATGTGGAGGCAGCCGATCCGGTTGGGGTGAATCCTCCGCCCCAGACGACATTGCTGTAATATAATAATTATTTTTATTGTATCTGATTTTCATGATCACGGGCAATATATTGCTATATATGGCTGTAGCCAACTGCAGAGGCCCTTTATGAGAGTTAACTTTAAAGGCAATTGAAAAAAAAAATTACCTATTATTATTTGAGATACAAAAATAAACAGATAAAATAAATAAATAATGCTGGACAATTCACACAGCATTATCTAGCCCCAAGTTAAGCAGAGGTTATGTTATGCATACTAGATAACTTATATACAAGTACATAGATCATAGATAGATATCTCAAGACAAATGTTAGTGCGATCTGCAGATTTGAGTGTTCTGGTTGTTTTCTATATACCTATGATAAAAAATCTATTGATGTAATTATATTAAAATATTGTATTTAAGTTTATCAGTCATCTATTACGTCTTATAAATAATACACATACTGTGTTGATTGTCCATGTCCAGTATTATTTATACATATAATTAGGTACATTCCAGAACTAAGCTTAATATTATCAGCCACAAAATAAAGAGTAATCAAATCACCAAATATAGATTTTCAAGCAAGAATCTACAAGGTTGTAGGTAAATAAAAACCACCTACCCTAGTTTTAGTCAGACAGAATACAAAGGATTTCTTGAACTATATAACATTTCTTATAACTATGAAAACTAACCTAGCGTCTTGATTAACGTAAATACTCACTCTTGTGTGATGTACAGGGTTGCTGTACCCAACTCCTGATCATTTACAACCAGCTTAGTGTTTGGAGTCGCCAAAATAACTCCCTCGACCGGCGCCTCGAAATTAGAAGCAACTACGACCATTATCACAGTAATTACAGAAAATCACGTGGAAACTAGATAATATGTGCGTTTTATTGAAACGCAGAGTGTTTGGTCGTAGAAATGAACCTATCTACGCGAAAAATGCAATAATAAAACACGTTCACAATGAAAAATTCCGGATTTCGAAAAGAATACAAAATTGACAAAATTCATGTGGAAACTGGAAAGCCGCATGCCAAATGCCAATAAGTATAAGTATTGCCACTATTGCCAGTTTCTTTCTTGACCAGTTCGCCATAAATGTGAGGGATGCCAACTCAATTCCGAATTTTCAGTTTATTTTTGATATAAAAGAAAACTTTTCTGTTGCACCAGTAGCATTATAGATAATGATGCACGTTTTAGGCGTCTATCTAAATGCTATAAGCAAAGTGTTTTATTGCTGGGACAGTACGTGGGTTGGGCTCCCTCCCATAACCAACAGACCACATACAAGTGCAGTTTCTTTTGAATATCAGCTCTGATGTGGAGATAAGTATCTTAGCCAATTATTCTTTTATTTTTGTAAATCGTAAAGAGGGCTTTTAGATGACTGAATTTGTAAAATAAAAAAAACTATGACGCAGTTCCTTGTTAGAATCGTTTTATTATATTAGGGATGAAAAAAATGTACGACAACAAGACAAAGCTATATTCCTCCGACAAACATCAAAGCATATTCTTTTGTACATTAAAAAAGAAATTAATGCTCCCGTGATAAAGAAGTTTAAGAACACAATGCCTACCTAAAAAGATTTAGTATTCAGAACAATTTTTAATTTAGAACATGGTTTTTGCATCGACGAGTGTTAAGTGTTTTAAACTAATTTATCACCTGAATTTTTTTTTATTCATAAATTGAAACACAAATATTATATTTTGAATTATCGTATTCATATATAATTTTAAAATTTTATATTTTAACATTAACTGCCACTGTCAATGAATTTCAATTAAAAAATAATCTTAAGTAATACTCTAAGTAATGAGACCTACGTTGGTTGATCGCGGCGGTTTTTTCATTCTACCTAGCTAGACAGTGATCCATCCTTACAAGTGAATGCGTCGATTGTCATATTTTTTTTCCCTATGTTATTAAATTTAAGGCTCTATTCACGCTTGACCAAAAAGTTTACCCTAGCCACCTAGCCGTGTGCCGGCATTAGAATTTCACCACCCCAACTCTTCCCGTGGATGTCGTAAGAGGCGACTAAGGGAAACATAGCGGGGGGCGGGCAGCAGCGCCCTCTGCAGAACAACTCCACCGAACTGTGATCCCCAACCCGCCCAGCGTGGGGATTATGGGCAAGAACCCCCAAATGATAATGCCATCTATGGCGCTCATTAGGGGAGGCCTATGTCCAGCAGTGGACTATTATAGGCTGGTGATGATGGTGATGAACAAGTTTATATCAAAATGATTTTCTGTATTCAAAACATTTTAGCTTTCTCACTCGTGTTGATTTCAACATGTAAATATTTAAAAAGGAACTGAAAATTCATAAGAAATTTCACAAGCATTTCTTCTCAAAAAAACCACTGTACATAGATCACATGAATAACAAAGGAAGAGCACTACACTACTAGTATCTTTATTATAAATTTTCTATATGAAATTTTACTTGTCTAAGTCAATGAAATCGGAAATCTGCCAAAATACAAGTTTGAAACTTAGTTGGGCACAAAAACCATACTTTATAGTAGATATTTTAGGAGGACGGAAATTCACAAAGATCTTTGAAAATATCGATAAACAGTTAGGTCTAACTTTTTTGAGAGAAAGCTGGCAATCATAAAGTTCCTCTGTCATGCATGCATGCATGTCATGTACAATTGAGTGTACAATCAAAACGCGGTTGTCAGAATTCTGTCACTGAGGCAAGTGATATTAATGTTCTATGAGGTTCTGTGGAGGCAAGTTAGAAATAAAATAAAACCATTAACTACTATACTTCGTTGTCCGTGTTTTCGAGATTGAGGTGGTGTAGTTCTAAAATCATGAAATAATTATAGAGGTAGTACAGGACTACCACACAGCATCATCTAGCCCCATAGAGAATGGAGGCATGGTACAATACAATATAGGTACATACATAATCCCTCTATAGTATCTCTATAGTATAAGGTTAGGTACCTACATTATTATTATGACCCGTTAGCGGAAAGTTGTTAGTGAACAGAACAAGAGAACAAGGTTGGATACTAAAAGAAAACTGGCAAACCAAACACCAAACACATTTTGCCAAAAAACGTAGTTGTTGATTTGATGGAGTCTATAAAATAAGACTAATAAAGTTATAATAGGTATCGATGATAGAGTCAGACTATGGTTGAGTTGATGGAAAGGCGCGGCAGACACCAACGGACTTTTGACTTGACTTCTTCGCTATGGCACTACGAAAGTTGGTCAACTGACTTCTACTAAATAAACCGTTGGTTGTGTTGAAAATGTGTGCCGTTTCGAATTTTCACAGAGTATGTAAAAATCATGGAAATACAGACAACATTCAAAAAATAATAATTAGCTTAAGGGGTAGTCTGCCTGAATTTTTGTTACATTAACTCATTAACTGTTCTTGAAGGACGATTTTTAACGAGGAAGTTAAGGCTCTGTTGTAGTTTTATCCTGGAAAAAAGCCCAGAAGCGAATGCATTATTATTTTTATATTTCAAGTTAACAGCTGCAGACGTTTTCAAGATATTGAAGATAGACAACAGGACAGAAAAAAGTGAGCAAACGATCTCGAAACCCTAAAAATTTCAAACCCTTCCGGTTAATCTAATGTACCTACGTAATGTACCTACGCATAATTTATAGGTAAGTAGGTACGTACGTACTTATATTATAAAGTGTAATTTACTAATATCATGCTTTCTCTTCAAAATAGATCTCGCCTCCGAAGTTTGTTTAAAAAATAAATAAGTTTGTTTGACCGTAAATAATCTAAATTAAAGCTGAAGTAATAAAGATAGTCTGTGTACAAAATAGTTATACATATAATAAATAAATAAATAAATAATTCTGGACAATCCACCCAGCATCGTCTAGCCCCAAGCTAAGCAGAGCTTGTGTTATGAGTACTAGATGACTGATATACATAATACAATATTATTAAATAGGTAGATATTTTTTATTATACATAGAAAACAACCAGAACCCCTGAACAAATATCTGCAGATCGTACAAATATTTGTCCCGAGGCGGGAATCGAACCCGCAACCTCCTGCGTCGCAGGCGGACCTTCGCCCACCGCGCCACAGTGGTCGTCATATATAAGGAAGGTAATAATTTGCATTTTTGTTGTTCTTCATTTAGGTACTTAATCCTAATAAATTAATTAATTAGTTCTTCCTAAAAATAAATAAAATTAATTAGTTCTTCCTAAAAATCCTAAATAAATTACTTAATTAATTAGTTCTTCTTTTACATAAATAAATTGTGTTTAAACTTAGTATAATATCAAAGTGATCACTTGATTTTTGTTAATACATTGTCAGGGTGTTACATCATCATCATCATCATCATCACCAGCCTATAATAGTCCACTGCTGGACATAGGCCTCCCCTAATGAGCGCCATAGATGGCATCATTATTTACATCACTAGGTACATAATATAAAACAAAGTCGCTTCCAGCTATCGGTCTGCATGTCCCTTAAAAAAAAATCATTAATTATTGATAATCATCAATTAATAATTCTTATAGGTTAAGGGCCGTGTGGTGCCGGCAAAGAATTTCACCACCCCAACTCTCCCCGTGGGTGTCGTAAGAGGCGACTAAGGGAAACACAGCGGGGGGCAGGCAGCAGCGCCTTCTGCAGAACAACTACACCGAACTGCGATCCCCAACCCGCATGCCCAGCGTGGGGATTATGGGCAATAACCCCCAAATAATGATGCCATCTATGGCGCTCATTAGGGGAGGCCTATGTCCAGCAGTGGACTATTATAGGCTGGTGATGTTTTTGATGTTGATAACTTTTAACAAAGCGTACTTATGACTTAAAACTCTCTGTATGTCCTGAAAAGAACAATAAATTAAATATGTATTTCACGATTTTCCATAATATTCCTCAAAAATTGGTTGAGACGGTTATTAAACTTTAAGTGATTCGTAGTTTGGCTCCGTATTAAAATCTTTGTAACTTTTTATTGAAGGATGGTAGCGACATAAAACAGGAAAAACAATAGTTTTTCATAAAAGTTAGAATTTAAGAATAATGAAAGTCGAATTGCTTAAGATACTTTTTGGAATTTTTTAACTGTGATGGTCCAGCAAATGACGATGTCATTTGCTGGACCATCATTTGCTTGAAACTTACAGAGAATATCAAACAAACAAAAATATAGAATACTTATTTCAGGATTATCAAAATATGTCTGTATATGGGTGAAACCGTTTATTCAAGTTTGAGATTTGTAAAACTACAAAATACTCCGCTCTGAATTGAAATATCTTTAACTTTATAATATGGCATATTAATGACTTAGAAGCTTCCAGTGTGTACTGAAAAAACAATAAATAAAAACACGTGTTTAAGAGTTTTTCATTAAAGTTACTTTATAAGTATAAAAAATAAGTAGAATTATTTATGATGTTTTTGTTGCAATTTTTTAAGTCTGCTTGAAATTTACAGAGCAAACCAATAAAATATTAATAATAGAATATTGAATACGTTTTGCAAAATATCCCTGAAAATAGGGTGAAACGGGTTATTAAAGTTTGGAATTTGTAGTTTCTATATAGTTTTTATATAGAAGGCAATGGATGACCAAATCTGAAACCATGAGTTAAAAATACGTCTTGATAGGATTCATACCCTCGATTTATGAGAAAACCATACCTGCCAGATTTTTTAATTTCGTTGAGTGGACCCTAAAAAATACACCCTATATTTTTATAACAACAGATTTGGTTACTAATAAGGATCATTGTTTGAAAAGAAATGCATAATTGTAATAATCAAAATAAAAGACCATTATTAATAATTTTGTTCGAATACTCTACTGAAATTCATGTAATATATAGAGTAATTTTTACAATCTTTTTCAACAACTGGTTTGTTTGCCGCTACCCAGCCTTTAATTCAATGGTGGTTTTTCCTGGATAAATCAATTCGTAATAATTTTTATTTGAACTTTTTCCGTGACTCCTTTCACGACTTTTCTGTAAGTGACGTGGTTTCTGATTTTGCTATCCAATCCCATCTCAGAAAGCCAATCTGTAGATATATTTAAATAAAATAGTATTTGAAAATTTTAAAACTAAAGTAGATTGTTTGAAATCCACCGTGTCATTAGATTCACTATGAAAAAAAATACAGTAAATGGTTATTTAAAAAAAACCATATAACGGGCTTATAAATAATATTAAAAGAGGGTATCAGGTATTCCTGACTCTGAAATTACCTAGGGTATTAGCTGATTTCCTCAAGATTTTTTACACTAAAGTCCACGCAAATAAAATTGCGAGCTGGTCAGCTAGTTAAGTTTATAAAGGCAGGGATAGATAATGTAGAGTTCTAACGGTGATTTTTTTTTAATCGGCTCAGTAATGGAGCTTCGTAATTTTCCGGAGCCTCTTCAGTTCAATAAAATAACAGTTAAATCTGTCCTATATGTATAACTGTACCTATAGAGTTTGCGTATTTTTCTTTCACTTAAATTAATATCAGTCTTTACCAGAATCTTACTTCAACCGAACAATGTAGAAAATTGTAGCATAAGAGACAAGAAATTGGCAAATTAGTACAAAAGAATCAGCACAGAAAATATTTACATGAAAATTTAATTTAACCTAAAAATTAATATACAAAAAAAAATATTAGATTCGGATCAAATCAAACATCTAACACAACTAGATGATGCTGTGTAGATGATTGTCCGGCGTTATTTAAGTTAATGATTTCATATTTATAAAATGTTTATGATAAGCAGTTACCTATAATAATAGACATAAAAAAGTATTATAATAATCGAAACATCGAGAAGATTTTCAACATTATTATTAGCTAGGTAGGTAATTAATTTTAATTAAGTACCTACGCGTAGTCTTAAGTTTGCTAGTACCTACCTACCAAAAATAGATAGAAAAGGCAAACAGCAACGTCAGTAGCTACATTTACAAAAACTTGATCAGACAAGTGATTTTTATTTTATTCAGTGTAAAATATGTGTCGTTTTAAGCATTTAGCGTTCATTAGCTACGAGACTGCGAAGGCGAGTTTTTTGACGATGAATTTTTAAAAGCAAATATCGAAAAAAAATGTCTGTATTTGGGAGCAAAAATTAAAAAAAAAAATTGCTATTTAGTATTAATTATAATTAATCTAATTTTTACTAACTAGCAAATTTTAAAACAGCTGTCGTTGACATTGACATGACCTATTGCGCTAAATTGCACTACGAACATTATACCTACCTACTAGGTATCAAAATGTTCCCAGCAAACTTCGAGCAACAATATAGTTCGAAATTCAAAATGATTGTTCGATGTATGTACCCTACCGCATGATATGTATTTATTAGCGCGAGGAAGGCGATATCTCTGCCTACGAATCACTCGCACCCAATAGCTCCAACAACGTCGGCCATGTTGATTGATATAGCCGATGCGCCACCGGGCTCAGCCCGCCAGTTTAACGCGGACTCTGATACGCGCCTATCGCATTACGCGCGGGTAAAATCATACGCACGAAACTAGAATTTTGTAATCAAGTTTTTTTTTTGTTTTTGCTATGGGTAGGCACAGGGACGCGGATGGTATTAAAAGTAGTTTGATCATTGTTGAGGTGAAAAATAGACCTTGTTTATTTGATTCGAATGATCCGAACTATGGGGACAGGACGGAGAAGTCGCGGTGTTGGGAGGAAGTTTGCAACAGCGTCGTGCCTCGGTGGAGCTCGCTCGCTGCGGCAGAGAAGTTCACCGCTGGTATGTCAACCGACTGAGTGGCGATGCACGTATGGCTGTATGACCCAGCCGGCGAATATTAGCCTCCATAATTTGACAGGATTGCAATTGTCGCGTATTGCGTGTTCTTTGTTTGTGCGGAGTTGCTTTCGAAATTCGTTCGAAATAACGTTTCAGGCGACGCCCGATTGAGACACGTGGTGGTTACTTATTATTTCATGATATTATTTAGAGTGCAACCATTTTGTTTTATATAATACGTGTCATATTTTTTTTAAATGTTGCATTAAAGAAGCCTAAATTTTAAAATTAGATTTTTTTCTTATCTTTATGCGTCACTAATCAAATCACAATGAATAGCAATTCTAAACTTTATTGAATATGTTTTAATTTATTGTTTAGTTAGGTATTATATTAATCTTTGATTATATACTATATAATCAAAGGTATTGATGAATATACTGCCCTATTATACATAAACTACATTTTAGCATTTATAGATGACTTAAATATTCGATACCTAGGTAGTAAGAAAGAAAGATGAATTGATGTAGTCGGTTCATACACTACGTCATGTATTTTTCTTTGTCTTATAGGTAGCTAGTTAGGTAGGTATAGGTAGGGCGGAACAAGATTGCCTTGTTTGGTTACTTAACATGTACTTACCCCAAATGAAGAAATTAATTTTAATTATTAACTAGAGTTACTATGACTAATAAATAGTAACTCTAGTTAATAAATAATTAATAATGTTAAAGATCATATCGATTATATGATATGATAAATTCTAAAGCAACTCTGTAACTATTTTATTTAGGTATAAACGGCTGAATGGATTTTAATGAAATTTTAGAGAGATTTAGATGATATCCCAGGGATGGACGGCTACTATCACGGTAAAGGGCGTGCAAAGCCACGGCCAGAAGCTAGTATACAATAAAAGTTTAAATAAATAATTTTAATGATGTAATTAAGTAATAGTATGTCGGTATTCAATTTACTTAACTTATCAAAGTGTAAACGTGACATTATTCACATACATTATGGTTTGAGTAAATTTAGAGTAGGTCTTTACCTAACTCTGGTTACATTGCATCATCAACTGATAGGTACGTAAAATGGCGCTGTGAAATTATCCTGGACTTATGTATTTGAATTTACAATACTTAATTTAAATTTGTGTATTATTTATTATGGGTTCATGAAACACTAAAAGAAAGAGTCAACTTAAGTGAACTTGTAGTTTGAAGGGTTAATAATGGAATGGACTGATTTTGAATATTTTTTTAGAGTCGTTGGCGTTGTTCACTATATTATTAAACAAAAAAGATCAAGTAACTATCATCATCACCAGCCTATAATAGTCCACTGCTGGAGGGACACAGGCCTCCTCCTAATGAGCGCCATAGATGCCATCATTATTTGGGGGTTATTGCCCATAAACCCCACGCTAAGTAACTATATCGATGTTTAAATTTAAATATAAAATTAAATAAAAGATTAGTTTCTTAATACTTAAAAAAATATGGTTACGCTGATAAAAATAAGAATATAAATTAAAAAATTTAATGACAATCAAATATAGGTATTAATCAGTGTTAGTCTAGAAAATGCATTTCTTGCGGAAGACCTCTTTTATTCCAGGGAGGCCTCTCCCCTACATTGGAACTACATTTCGATATAAATAATAATATATCGAGTTGATATCAAAAAAAATCTACGTCTGGTCGAAACTAGGTACGTGTGCCAGAACCTTGGGGATACGTCTGTTATTGATATGGCTCAGTTGAGCTACCTGTAGATTGTTTGCATTTATCACAATTGTTTCAATTAGTTACTAGTTGTTATTGCCTGTAATTTTGTTTGTTAATAAAGGTTATAAAAGTAATTAGACTAAGTAATAAACAGTAATGATAATTCATTAATAATTTTATTTAGAATTTTTTTTTGACATTGATTAACTTAGGTATATTTTATTGAATAAACATCGTTTGAAAACCTATAACTGTGAATTACATACTTAAATAGTAAATGTAACAAACTTTTTAAAAGTAACTTTAAAATATTAACCTGTTTAATTAAATAACTTGAAATCAGTTAAATAGGATACCTATAATAATATGATAAATGATAATACAATTTTTTCAAGCTAATAGCCGAATGGACTTCGGCAACGGTCGTATTCTACCGAATGCTTAGACACGCATAACCTTGGACCATGATAATAATTTTCGTTTTACAGTCTAGCCTAGCTACGTGGCATATTTTGTATTAAAATAATTATTTCAAGTAGGTAACTGTTATTTAAAATGTTAATTTTTATTTGGTTATTTCATTTTAATTCTGCAGACTGATCCATATCAATACCAGTCGGTACCTACCCAAGATGGCTGTGTATGTGTAGCTGCTTAGTCTAATTATTTATTATTAAACCATAACAAAACCAATCGAGCGATCCCCAACCCGCATGCCCAGCGTGGGGATTATGGGCAATAACCCCTAAATGATTATGCCTTCTATGGCGCTCATTAGGGGAGGCCTATGTCCAGCTGTGGACTATTATAGGCTGGTGATGCTGATGCTGCTGCTGCATAACAAAAAGTGAAAATAATTACAATATTTCATTAAAATACTAACAATAGTGGGCTATTGCAATATACTAGTGTATATACGATCAATAGTAGGCTTAGGGCTGGGGCATTAGTATATTGCAATAGCCCACTATTGATCGTATTTTAAAAAAAATATTGTAATTATTTTGTAAAAACCCACTTTTTTTACAATAATTATCTTTTAGATAAGGCCTCTAAGGTACAAGAGCCTCAATAAAAATATCTATCACAGTAATCACTTACAATCATCTTTGTAATAAAAACTAGGGGACGGGGACAGTGTCGTAAACACTCGCACGCATTGGGATTTCATTGCAGTCTAGTTATTTTATAAACAATAAAAAACCGATTCTTTACTATTTTCAAAGATTGAAAGAGAGTGTGAAGAAAGAGATGTAAAACAAGTGATAAAACAAAGATTTTAAATATAAGCAAATGATTGCTAATTAAGTTAATGTTTTAGTTGTTTTTTATGTGGCACTTGTACCTTTAAGGCCTTAGTTTTTATAAAAATAATTATTGTAAAAATGTGATTATCTCACTGTGATATAAAGTATTTAAAAACAAATGTATTTAAGATTAGAAAACTAATTTCGTATGATTTTTTGATTTCTCACTGCTTTTCCTAAGATTATTATTTGATTTTTAAATTAGCGTAGTTTACGAAAATAAATATTTACAATAAACCAGAACTTGATTAGCTCAAATAAATTGGCCTTTTTATTTCCTTTTGTTCCTACTAACAGTTAATTATGTAAATAGGAACAAGAGTATCTGAATATGAATAGTGAGATTTATTCTTTATATTATTAAAAAGTCAATGGGGCAAAAAATCCCATCCACCCCATTGACTTAAATGATGGGGCAGATGGGATTTTTTTTCCCAACTGCCCCATTGATGGGGAGGATAATGGGGCGGATGGGAATATATCATTAATACCATAGTGGGTTTTTACAATCAAACAGATGCAGAACGAAGTAGGTAATATTAGTGTAATGTAAGAGCATCGCGCGAATTGTACAAAACAAAATGTCGGTCGCAAGTTATCTTGCCGATAAAACGCAACATCATTGCATTCCTTTCTTGGGTATCTACTCGTATAAATCCCTGTTTTGTTTTCGGAGTAGGTTGTCGGTAGGTAAAGGTAATGCTGCTTTTAAAGGGTAGTGAGGTGAGGGTAATTAATCTAATTAATTACCTACCTAGTACACTTTTATTCACAAAATTTTAAACAAAAATGTACTAAAATTCAAATGTATCGAGATTACGTAAAAATAATAATAACTAAAAACAGCAAGAAAGTGGTTTTTTAATTATGATTATGTAAGGATTTAGGTACCTTTTTATATCGAGTATACCTACAGTGAATCAAGTTTCTAAGTTCCTATCATAATTAATTATTTATTATGTTGTTGTACTTGATCACGACATGACAATAAAGTAGTGGTTCCCCGTTCGAATTTTAAAAAATGTCGTTCTGGCTCATTGATAAAGATCCCGATAAGTCATAAATTATTTGTTTTTATTTTTCCACATAAAGGTTGAAATGCTTTTTTCACTACTATTGTTTGCAAGATAATTTAACTCATAATTTAAATAACAGTGACTGTAATTTACAAATAAATGCAGTGGTCTGCTGATATAAAACACTTATTAATATTGAACAAGGCAGAAGCCACACCTTTTACCGTATAGTAAGTATTAATTATCTGTGACCCTATACTACACGCAACGCAAGCTATGCTGGTAAAACACGTGAGCGCAAAACTCCAACATTACTGCTTTAGTTTATTACAAGACACCATTGTCAGCTAAGAAAAACCATCAATGTAAACCGAAACATTCTTAACATTCGATTTTTGGCTTGATTTGAATAAAATCTTTAAATAAGGAACGTAGGTAAAAATAAGTTTTGAAATCAACAAAAAATTTAACGTTCTTACTTATAATGCTAAGGTTCGTTTGTCTCATGTTCGCAACAAAATGGCTGCCAGATACTGCTTCATTTTAATTTCGTTATTGTCATTCAGATTGGTAATGAGTTCTAATTTTATTCAAATAAACCATTGGACTGTAAACACTTACAAATTATTGACGAAGATTATTAGAAGCTGTACGTAATTTTACCAGAGTCGCTTATAAATACGAGGAAAGACACAGAACATAATGGAACACGGTGTCATTTAATTAAATTATTTAAAACCCGTACTAACATTATGAAATTGTTATGTTAAATTATGTAATCTATTCGCACATAGATATATTATAAACAAACTATAATATACTACCTAAGAAAAGAAATCAATATCAAAAGAGGAAAAGTTTTAAATCATACGACCGAAAAACCTCTTCATGGGTATTCCTATGAATCACAAGCGATTTTTTTTAAATATTCGAAGAAAATCGAAGCTTGCTTTAGAACGGCACAGATTATG
This sequence comes from Eupithecia pulchellata, assembly GCA_963931895.1. NCBI lineage: Eukaryota > Metazoa > Arthropoda > Insecta > Lepidoptera > Geometridae > Eupithecia > Eupithecia pulchellata. Next base: position 1,518,850 of record OZ007546.1, on the reverse strand, counting down.
AAATTGTGATATACGTCAGAATAAGTATCAGTTGGTATGGGAACAGATAGACTGAGTCACGTCGTCCGTTTTAGCGTTGGCGATAGCATAAGTAGCTAAGTAGGTTGGTACCATACGTCGCCGTGTCGTCGGTCGTCGCTCGCCAACCGCTGCGCGCTGGTTATGTTACTGGCTGTTTTTATACGCATTGATAATGATAACTTACATTGTGTGAGTGTGAACTCATTGGAATAGGGATTTGATTGTTAATAAACAATTTTATAATGACTCTTTAAAAATACTAAAATATCCTAAAATACCTCATTAGTGTTTCAGAATACAGGTAAAAGGTAAATAATAGAATACTCAGATAAGCATGAATGTTGGGTAAAATAAATGGTACCTAATGCGGCAAATAAATTATTAGAAAATGTTTTAAAAGAGAAAAATGGTTTCAAATATTTCGTCACGCGACAAATTAAATTACCTACTGTACCTACTTCTTAATGGTTAGGACATATACATATAACATATTTTTATGTTTAGGTAATCGTGTTACATTAATGTTGATTAAAATAGCTATTAAGCTTATTGCTAGAATCTAGATCGTAGATCAACAAAACATACCCAAAACGATTTGTTGCTCTGTAATTTAATTATATAATTATCCATAACACAAGCTCTGTTTGGGGCTAGATAATGCTGTGTGAGTTATCCAGCATTATTGACTTATTTAATTTAGTACTTAAGTACTGAATTACATTTAACTTATTCTGATCTAAGTATACAAAAGTACCTACTGTTGTTACGTCACCATCGTCAAAGATAAGGAGTCCTTTCTAAACATGCCCAAGAATCTTATCAAGGAACTAGTTTTGTGTGTTTGTTTAAATCTTTTGAAGGATTTTATTCATATTTTGAACCATTTGTGTGACGAATTCTTCTAGACCTTGGATTATTTTGTTGCCCCCGTCATGGTGTAACTTACAAAATTTTATGATTATTTAGTTGTGTAATCTTAAATTCATTACTTGTTATTTAGAGGGTTTTAAAAATAAGAGAATTTTGCAATTACATTTTACATAAGGTAGTAAATAGGGACGAGCAAATAGGGACAAGATCACGCGAATTATGAAATCTGAGCGATCCATACCTACTCTCTTTTGATCCTTTTTAGTTACCAAAATTTGGCAAATAAACAGTCTTATATTATTTATATTTTATCATGTTGTTATGACTAATCGATATTTTCTTCTCATAATGCTTCCTATTACGGTTACAATGACGATGACTCAATCACGTTGGTATTGGATTGTATTCGATGAATTCATGAGAAACCATCGCTAATCGTGATGTAGATTACTTCTTAAATTTTGTTTTGATCTTATTCCTTCTTTTCTTAGATTCCTGATGTCTTCCAAAAATTCGTTTAAAAACGTTAACGTCGTAATAAATAACTAGCTTTTGTTCAGAACCTATGAAACTCAAATTACCAGCTTTGAAATAGGTAAGTAAAAGAACCTTTAGAAGTTCTCAACGTGCCAAATTGTTCTGTTTCGTAATAATAAAGTTGGAAAGGCAAACTTGATAGGGAAAACAAAACATCGACCACGTCATTTAAAATTTTCTCTGCCAAATACAGTTTTATTTTACATTCATAATTTGTTTATTACATTAACCGAGCAACGAAACCTGTTCATGTACTAGGTAGTTATTCTTTTATTTTATACTAGACTTTAAATATACCTCTTGCTTGCGTTTCTGAAACGCGGTCGACGCCGTCAGTGATCGCTGGGCACTGCCCGTGTACGCTACTATTTCAACAAGCGACATCGCGCCATCTTGAAAATATGATTAAAATTATATTATTTTCTTCAAATAAGCAGTGATCAAGCAATTCCGTTCAAAAAACTGTTTCTTTTATTGTACTTTAAATTTTTCTTGTTTCTTTTTAAAAAAATACGCTATAATTTTGGTGGAATATTAAATTATGAATTCAGCATGAAAAATGCAATTTGAGAGTTCATTTTGTGTGAATTGGAACGTCGACGTCGAAAACAATTGAGTCAAATTTGAAAAGACGGAAAATGAAGAAACAAATGGGTTTGTAGTGTTATGTTATTTATTTTTCTCATAAACATACTTGTTTTTAATACCTTCACTTCTTCGATTGCTTTAGTCTGACCTGTTTACTAGTTTAAAGACCATCTTAGTTTTAAATAATCTTCTGGTAATTGGTTTGCTTATTCGGTAATTTTATGTAAGTATTAGCTCTAAAAATATTAATTTAGTTTGTATTTTAATAAACAAACAATTTTTTTTTCACTTCGCAGCATAAAAATATCGCCGGAAAGATAAGGCTAACTAATACCTTGATAAGTAGATTATTTATTTTATGTTACAAAATAAAATAATAGTTTTTCACACATGCCCACTGGGTTATTAACATCTAGAAACAGACTTAGAAGGCAAGCAGTCATATAATTTTATATTAAATACCTACTAACATTTATAATAATGAAGGTTGCTGAAGAAAATTTAGAATTGAGGCTAGTTAATTTAGGAATTCATTGTTGCTAATTATCTACTCAAATTTAATTTAATTCTGCTGTTTTAATGCTTACCTTTTGAATAGGATGGTACCTCTAAAGTATTAAAAAAATATTTTTTAGGTAGCTAGTAGATTTTTTTTACTTTTAGTTGGCATAGTGGCATTGAGCTTAAATTAACATTAACACCATAGCAGAATATGATTTGTTCCAGAGATAATAATGTTAAACGAGATTGTGAGAACAAAAGGCCTTTTGTTTTAAAATTTATTAATAAAAGTGCGTTATAAATAAGAAACTTGACCCTGGAATGTACTTAGCTAGATACTTCGTCCGCCCGTGGAAGAAACAGCTATCCGATTACGTAAAATCTGAAAGAATTGAGAAATGAGAAGGAAACAAAATTCAATCTTGCGCCATTGCAATAAAGACGTTTATTAAACAAATGTGAATAATGGCTTTGTTATTCTTTTGTATTGTTTTTCAAAACATTTCGCGTTTGAATTACAATATTAAAAATATATAACAGTACTTAAACAAGCACTAAGTGCAAATGAACTTCCTGAATCGTTAGTATTTTATATCATAAATACAAGTACCTATTATTAAGGCCTTTTGATCAACTGTGGGTCGAAATATATTAAACAAAAATACTTCCCTAACAGCCCTACCGTTACAGAGTCCACCAAATCTCTATATTTCAATAAAAAATAAATAACAATAGGTTGGCCTAAATCCTTGCTAAGTGAACGCGCGAGCGAAGTGTCTCAGTTTTAGGATTGGCTAAATAATGCTTTTGTCGGTCTGTCTGTTCTGGCCTAAAACAGTCCTACTTTTCAACCAATGTTGACGAAAATTGTCACGCAAGTTCCTTGATTTATTTAATTTTTGTAGTCGATCACGATTTTTGATGTAGCGTTATTTAATGACATATTCCAATCTAATTGGAGAGTCAAGATTAGGAACTTTATTCTATCCAAGATGTGAAAAACGCTCAAATAAACAAACTCCATTTAATTTGAGCAAAAAATATATGCAGGATACTTATTTTATTAATTCGGTTACAATAAAGGTCATACGGTCTTCACCCCTGTCTAATCGTACCCCAACATCTTACCCATTGGATATTACTTGTACGCAAAATATCTTGGTTGGATGAATGGTTGGTTAGTTGGACCACCGTTTCAACGTGACAACAGTAACATAACTAACGATGCAACATTGTTGCCCCCTTGTGTAATGAACTTGGCGTTACGATAAAATCCTGTTGAATTGATTTATTCTTCAACAATTCTACTTTATAAGGGGCTGTGACAAAGTTCACTTTATCAGTAGTTCGATTCAGTAAGTACCTGCCTAATCTAAAAATCGTAACCATTGTATCTTATTATTTAGTAGAATACAATTTTAAATTTAACAATACGCCTTGTTTATTGTAAACAATGAATAGTTTTACAAACAAATGACGTAGCTCATATAAAATCAAAACTACTGAGCTAGTTACAAAATAATAAGCTACAATCATGATTGTATTACCACCATTGCCTTTACCTAGATAAATAATCTAGCGATATGATAGTGCGGGGCGGTGACGTTGAACATTTTATATACTCGTTTGACAGCTCAATTATTATGGCTATGACTTTGGCAGGCCCCAAAAAATAGTTATTTTTAACATAACTGTCATCATAACATTTTTTACAAAACTCTTAAAGTTAGTAAGTGACTAATTTAATTTAAACATGAAAGAAGAAAAATGCTCAAAATCAAGTGCTATTCTTATTTTAGTCAGTCAAGTTGATAGATGCTAATGCTAACACTTTTATGGTCGAAAACTCTTATGTTAGGTAAGTTACACACAAAGGGACACTGGTTTTGTGTAGCATGAACAATTAGCTTAACCCTTTCCCCCCGGGGTAGTGATTTTTAACGAATTTCCGCTTATGAACTTTATTATTATAATAAGGTAGGTAAAAGGAAACGCACAGATTTTTTTTAGTTTTTTATTATACCTAGAAGTACTATTTCCAAGACCTAGACTTAAAAGTACCGCCAGGAACTTCGTGTCATCACAATGTCAGGAACTTTGATAGAAACTATAAAAGTAATGAGATCTAATATTGACCCAGTAATAATAAAATTAATAGGTTTTTAGTTACAGATTAACCTCGTGGTATTCAAAAAAACAAATTTTCTTTTCATTGAAACTCAAAAACACGTTACAATGCGAACATTTACTATGAGTTTTCGACTGAATCTTCTTCAAACTAAAAACCTTACACCTTCCCCCTATTCTTCACGAACTCAGGCCGATGAATGCCTGTGTTACCCAACCTTACATCTTATATAGTGGAAGAGTGAGATTTGCGCCTTTTGGAAGAGCTGCCTTTCGCAGGATTATCAGTAGAAGTTTTTCTTTTCCAACTAGCATCTTCCATCGTCATCAACCCTTGAGTAACAGAACGTTGATAATCTTATAGGGTAGTCTGTTCCATTATAAGTCTATAAATGACTTATGAATTGACAAATGAGATGATGACGATGTCCAGAAGACCTCAAAGCAACCTGAGCCACCATTTCGGAGATTTTCCATCTATACAGTAAAGGGCTCTCAAACAATCAGCTTTATCTACGCCATCCATATAACTAGGGTTACATTGCCTCTAAATACCTATAAATGTTAGGAGTTCCTCCTTTTTTAGGTTCAATACCTTGCCTTTCTTCAGAAGCATAACGGATACTTTAGTTTACAATATTGTTTATTATATCTCCAATCAATTCTATACCTATATCAGTCGGCGTGTTACACTGAGCAAAACAATCTTCTACTTCTCCAGTATCAGCAATGTATTCAAAATTGTATCTAGATCCCTCTTTTTATATTTACGAATTGGTTCAGGTCATCGTTAGGTAGTGCTATCAGAAGATGTATTTCCAGACGGTAGATCAGTCAGAACACTAGATCCAGGTATTGGATAGGTGGGTACCTGATTCTCACTCTAATACACCTTCATTTGACTTGACGACGACGATGGCGGAACTTTCGGCAAAAACACTGTCTAGGGCTCTTTCAGAAACTTCATTGAAGCCTCCTGGTAAGGGTAGTTGAGGATTTTCCACTACATCATCAGATACACCTGCATCAGAATCTTCATCGCAGTCCGGAAGCTCTTCAAATAACAGGGCTTCATTTAGGGCAGTAATATCCATATCAATGACTAAAACAATATAAAAACAGGTCAGAACAATAATAAAAATAAAAAAAAACTTTTATTATAAAACAAAATACTTACTTCATCGAGTATGTGTATTATAAAAACCCATAATTTTTTAGACTAAAATCACCTGACGGTACTTTTAAGTCCACATCAGTTTTTATCAAATATTCATATGAAACAAAGTGATAATAAATTATAACAGCTTTTAGAAATGTAGTCAATGATATAAACAACGTAAATAGTAAAAAAAATAGCACTTACCTATGATATTTTATTTATAAAAAAAACTCGACTATACCGCACTGCGAAGTGACAAAATGTTCGTCAGGTTGTAACTTACTGTTCAAATTCTACGGCCACATCACGTGGTAACTGAAATAACGCGCTGTGATTGGCTTACGGAAACGGTACTCTAAAGGATCGTCAGTTGTAGTTAGCATAAAGTGTTTTCGTACTGAAGATATTAGACGAAAATTGAGGCGGTACTTCTAAGTACCGTAAGGAGGGAAAGGGTTAAGCAAACCAAATTTATAATAATTAACTCCGTAATTTAAACAATTACTTTGACTGTAATTAGGTAGGTTCTTTATTTTGTCAAAACTTGACTTACATGGTTTTTCTTAGATAACGACGGTTTGCAAGCAAGCGGCCATTACGAAAACATTACTTTGTTTTATTTTTATGTTTCGAACTTTTATTTTGTAACACAAACTATAACTTAAAATAAAACAAATCAAATTTAATTGTATTTTTGTAAGATTGCGTTATTTTTGCTACTGGCTGGCTATTATCACTGATTTGGAAATAAAAGGTCAATTGATTTTTCTGTTATGTCAATGTCCAGTGCTTCTCAATCTTTGAAGAGTTCCCGCCTAGAAGTGACAATACCATAATCTTTTATTAAGTAAACTTACGACATATTATTTATGGCACAAAATGTCGTATGTTTTATTTATAGCTGCTCTTAACACGGGTATTATTGTTTATGGTAGATTACAAATAAATATAGGTACCTACGTCACTTTGTCATAGAATGGATAAATAATTATGAGAAATGAATTCCTCAATTATACGCAAAGTATGGCAGTGGGTTGTCATTATCCTCTATTCTACCCTAGTGAACAATTCACGTGGTAGCAGGATCCCTAGCATGGGGTTTGTTGTTGGTAATACCTAGTTGATAGTTATAATAATTATACTTAGGCAAATTAATTAATTAATAAGCATACTTAGGTACTATATACTAATAACCTTTTTGGCCGACAGGGGGCAGCACAAACGCTAATTGTATTAAGAGTGTATACCTACTACCTCAAACTGCTAATTTTCAACTCCGCCGGATGTCCATCGTCTAAACTTCTGAATATTTAACTTTGAAATTGATATATGGTAAAGTTCAGGGCTTAATCTATCGATCTTAAGTTTCGAAAACACGATTCCATAAAATTTTCTCGATAGAAAAAATCGCAAAGTTACCTCTAAATTTTTACTAAAACCTAAATTTCTCAACAAATACAGAAGTTCAGATCTTGACAAAAAGCGTGGTAATAGAATTAAGTATAATAAAAATGTTATATGTTTCTGTTTTTTCAAATAATGTCTTAATTGATAATAAGCTAAAACTTGATTTTTGGACTTGTGTTGCAATGCCCTGTCCCGCTCTTATGAACGCAAAATCATATTATGTCTAGCTTTTTCGCACAGAGTTGAGGTTGTATGCGCCCCTAAGTCTTATCTTGTTTAGTGTTACACCCGTGTTGTATTTTAATATTTTATTCTTTTTATGTTTAAGATCTAGTACCACTCTATTTTGGCCAAATAAATTCACATTTCTTTCTTTTCTATAATTTTTTAACTACCTAGTTTATCTCAATATCTTTAGTGAAATATTTTTAATTCAGAGCATAGTACTTATATAACAAACACTTAAACGATAATTTAACATACGAAATCGGAAATTATAATATGGGTATCTACCTAGGTATTATATAACTTATCTATACTTAATATAAATATTTAATTGTTTGTTTGAATTGAATAGGCTCCGAAACTACGGGACCGATTTGAAAACTTCTTTCACCATTAGAATCCTAAATTTTCCCTGATGAAAATAGGTTTTAATATATTTATAAAAAAATTAGGGATCCGCATGAAAAAATAAATTTTGTGTGCGAAGCCGGGGTGGACTGCTATATTATAGTATACCATAATTTAATATTACCTAAAGAAGTTGTTTACAAATTATAGTATTGGTACCAATATCGTCTGATTCGCGAATTCGCACGTCACAAGCACAACAATCGAATAGGTGTGCAATATTGTCCTTCAACTTGACTCGCTTTGACCTCCGCTTATAAAACTTTAATTTATCTGTGGTCTGTATATCTCTACTATAATATATTAATTGTTTTTCTGTGACTGATTCCAAAGGATACCTATCTTGTTTATTTTCAACTTGGGTACCAAATCTATACCTACCTAATCAATTAATATATTTAACTTAAGGGAAATTATTATTTAAAATTATATTTAATTAAAACGGTTATTAAAACCAATTACATAAATAAAAAAAACAATTACTTACAAATAGTTATAGTATATTTTATATTTATTTTAGAAAAAAACAATAATGGTGGCTATGCACTAGGTAGCTAAGTTGATTACTAAAACTAAAATGCTAGCGTATGCTATAAATTAGGGAAAGTTCAATAAACTCCAGCAACCCCCAGTCTAAAGCCTAGTTATTTGCGTCATAGAAATCCTTTAATCATTGGAATGAAAAGATATGCTCCGTTCTACATACACAAAAATAATATTGGGTTGAAAAATTGTGGGTTGAACGTGTAAGCACTCCAATATTTCGTTGCAGGCAAAGAGGTCCAGAAGCGATGGCGCTCGATCCGGGACTCCTACACGAAGATGTTCCGACAGGGCAAGTGCGTGCCTCCAGAACAGTGTATGCTGGGCTCGCGGAGGTATCATTACCACAAGGACTTGACCTTCCTGAGGCAGGCTTTGCAGAATAAGTGAGTAGAAACTAAACCTAATATTACTTCTATACTAATATTATAAAGAGGAAAGATTTGATTGTATGTTTGTTTGTTTGTTTGTTTGTTTGTTTGTTTGTTTGTTTGTTTGAATTGAATAGGCTCCGAAACTACTGGACCGAGTTAAAAAATTCTTTCACCATTAGAATCCTTAATTTTCCGTGATGAACATAGGCTATATAATATTTTCAAAAAAGTTAGGGATCGGCATGAAAAATTCAATAATTGAACCGTGGGCGCGTATATTCAACCTCTTTTTCTATTATGGCGCGTCAGAATAGAAAAAGAGGTTGTATAGCGCACGGTGCTTGCTTTTTCTCTACGGCCAGTGTCAGTTTTGGAATGTCGAGTCAATGTCAAAAACCCCAATGCTGTTAAAAAAAGTAAAGATCCGTATGAAAACTGTGAAACCCATCGTTTTAGTGTGTATAATTTCTGAAATTTTTGTTTAATACCCGTGCGAAGCCGGGGCGGGCCGCTAGTAGTGTATATTTTACTATAGGGGAAACATTGTTTCTATAGTGTCGTAATAAATAATATATTATATACTAATATTATACTACTGGACCGATTTGAAAAATTATTTTCTCCTAAATTTTCCCTCATGAACATAGGCTATAAACAATAAAAAAAAATTAGGGATAGGGTATTCAATTGTTGTTAAATAGGCAGGGCGTGCTGATGGTATATAAATAAAAAAAATAATCAGGTTCGGTCGGGGTTACATTTGGCCAACAGATTTTTTACAAGTGCCGGTCCTGTAATAATTTTTAGTTACATAATTAAGAGCTAGGGATTCGATTTTGTTGGTTAGCCCTAACGCTACTAATTTTTATTTGGGCTTTAAACGGTTACTTATTTTAAACTAAACCAAACACTACTAAGACAATTAATTATACAGGTAGTTAGTAACTTAACTACGCTATGATGATCATCACTGTTGAAAGAATCGTCTTTTACGCTTTCGCTAATAATAATAATAATATACCTACCTGCTTGACCCAAACTAGATTGGAATGCTTGTAAACAAACTCTCTTAGTTACCCTAAAATACACTCAGTTATCGCGTCCTTATTTACATGAATTGTAGATTTGAGATCTTTTTTCTAATATACAATTATAATATAACACTTTTGATATTTACTATCAGGGCTACTTATTAAAACTAAATTATAGCTTATGACAGGATATTTACCATGATTTGAATTTAAAGTTTTCCAATATATCACACAGCTTCATAACATAACACAGTTTCATGGGCCATGATCGCGGAACAACTGAATGAAACTGCGAGTTAGTTTTTATTGGCAGATATATACCGATCTACCCTCCTTGTCTTTTGCTAACTCAAATCATGGTAAATACCCGTCATAAATTACTTTAAATACTTATAACTGAAACTGGACACAAAGATAGTGATTTCCAATTATTTGTGTCTTTGTTTGCCTTCAAACATTTTATATAAGTTCTTCCGCTATAAATTCTTATAAGACCGATATATTCACAGAAAACCAAGAAACTCGATCGAGAAATACGAATCCTTCTCCGAACTTTCAAGCTCACCACAACACCCCCCACCCGAAGAAATTCCCCGCATCAAATCTGAAATGGCTGTCAATGACAAACCACTCAACTTGAAGACAAAACCTGATACCGCTCCAGAAGACAAAGACAAACAAGACAAGCCAATAGAAAAACCAGAGACAGTAGACAAAGGCAATCAAACAACAGAGAAATCAAAGCCGTTAGAAATCAAAATCGATGCTAACTCTATGTCGATACTGCCGGAGGATCATTTTGATGATGACAAGCTGTTTATGAACTCCCTGATCCCTTGTTTTAAGAAGATGAATGATGATACCAGGCTGTTATGTCGGATTGAGGTTCTGAAGATCATCAGATATGCTCTGCAAGGTACTTGTAGCTTATTTTTGTCGACCTCTGTGGCGCGGTGGGCGAATGTCCGCCTGCGACGCAGGAGGTTGCGGGTTCGATTCCCGCCTTGGGACAAATATTTGTACGATCTGCAGATATTTGTTCCGGGAGTTCTGGTTCAGGTTTTCTATGTATAATAAAAAATATCTATATGTAGGTATATGTAATAATATTGCATTATGTATATCAGTCATCTAGTACCCATAACACAAGCTCTGCTTAGCTTGGGGCTAGATGATGCTGTGTGGATTGTCCGGCATTATTTATTTATTTTACTAGCTTTTTTCCCGGTTATTAAGTTCCGTAGATTAAGAGACATTTTACGATAGTTACTTTTGCATACTTAGTTCCCAACTGAAATGTCTCTAATTTTCCCTATTATTAAATTATTTCATTCAATTAATTTTATACATTAAATGCAAGGCAAATTATTTAACTAATGATAATATAACACTATACCTAGGTATTAGTCTACAAAAAATTATTACAAAGAGTTGAACGTTCTATCACACACACACAACTATCTCTGTACTTAAAAGAGGGTTCCAAACCCATGATCTATATTAATTTAAGTTACCTGAAATAAATATTTGTATTTTTAAATTTATTCCACAGGTAAAACCTGCTTTGAAGCAATGCGGATGGCGGAAGATAATTACCTCCTCGACCGGATGCGCGTGAAAGAAGAGCTAGTGGAGAAGAAACCTGAATCGGTATCCACTTTGTCGATGACTACGAGGTCCGCGGATGGAAGTAGACCTATAAAGAAACGAAGGGTAAGCGAAATAGTCTATACCGAACTAATATTTTTAAGATTTTTAAAAAGAAAGAATTTCAGCCCGTTCCATTCAGTTGATTTACACATTGGTTTAATTTGTTACATTATTGAAGTTTGCATACGGAACCATAACTTTTTTTAAAGCCAAATAATCTATAAAAAAAAATGTATTTATTGCCTTAATTAAAAATTAAAAAATTATACCTAAATAATATTTTAAAGATTTTTAGAAAGAAAGAATTTCAGCCCGTTCCATTCAGTAGATTTACTCTTCGGTTTAATTTGGGTTACATTATTGAAATTTATATACGAATCCCTAACTTTTTAAAAATATACCATAGCCTATGTTCATTAGAGATAAACGTAGCATTCTATTAATGAAACATTTTTGAATCTGTCATGACAGTAGTTTCGGATCCTATTCAATTCAAACAAACAATCAATCCTTTTCTTCTTAAAATATTAGATAGAATGCAATAAATGATTTGAGTATTGAACTTTGATTTATATTTGTACTTATATTTTCCAGACTCGTTCACCATCACCCCCTCTGATGCCAGTCAAAAAACGAGGACCTGGTCGTCCAAGAAAAGTAAGAACTTTATTTTGATGCCTACCTAATTAAATAATCCAGGACAATCAAAACATCATCTAGCCCCTAGCTAAGCAGCTTGTGTTATGTGTACTAGATGACTTCATACAATATATTAAATAGATATAATTTTAAAAAGAAAACTACTAGAACACCATTTAGTATTATGAAAACTTATTTATTTTATTTGGAAAAAATGATTATTATAATACTAAAACAAAAGCTACTAAAATAACGCTTAAACCAGCAAAGTTCCCTCCATTATTTAAATCCATTAGAAATTTTTGGTTCTTGTAACCGCAATGTGTGTAGCAACAATTAATAGATCTCTGAAAATAAATAGGGTCAACATTATCCTGTAACCAGTGTTTTATGTTCCTTAATAAACGATTTTATTTTAATATTTTTTACTATATTTATTTAACTTCAGATCCGCCCACCACCATCAGACTCTGAAGAGGAGCAGCCCTTCAAGAAAAGAACCCCCAAGCTCAAAGTTTCCCCCGTCGAGATCTACCCCCCTGAAGTAGACGACGCTTATAGCAAGCTGACGAGCGTTGACCAACTCACTCCTAGGATGTTTATGCAGGTGAGGTTTTATCGTGTTTTATCTTTTAATTTTATCTTTTGTTTTTATTTTATTGATAAAATAAAGAATTTTCGATGCGAATAACAACCGGATTTAGGGTTATTATTATGATTGTATCTGATTTTCATGATCACGGGCCATAATAGTGACCCGGGGCCTTATTCTCTATGAAATAGGAGAATCCTTGCCCAAACCGTGTGACGTCATATTGTGTTCTATATACGATTTTGTTCGATTCCACGCCGCTGTCTTGTCATATCTGTGAAATACGTTGGGATTGGCGATAGTGATTAAAGGCCCCGGTCTTTTAGGAGGCATGCGTGGGGCCGTAGCCAACAGCACAGAGGCCATTTATGAGAGTTAATTTTAAAGGCGGGGGCACATAAATAGTGTGTATCATCTTCGTCTGCACAATATTATTATTTATATCGTTATTTAATGTTTTGACGAATCGAGCCCCAGAATTTAATTAAGGAATCTTTATTATTGTATCAAAATTTTTATGTAATTTTTTTTGTATAAGTAATAGAAGTTATACATAAAAAAATCTTTATTTACCTTGCTTTATTAATAAGTATTTACCAAATATATAAGACAAATTCTGCTACTGTGTGAAGACGTAGAAGATTGGAAATTCGATGCACGAAACGGGACAAATAATTGTACCTATGTAGCCAATCTATGGATCACAGTGGAATAGAATAAAGCACTAGAACCCAATCCATCCGAGCTATGGATTAGATTGAAACAAAATGTCGTATCTAATCCGTTAATGGATTACCTCAATGGATTAGAGTGGAATATGGCGCGAATATTTGATTATAGATCATTTTTTCATTAAAAACACGTTACCGACATAACTTGACAGTTAGAAGTGTCTTAAAGTCTATATTACGTTTGTTTAGCCCTGGGTTCTCTTCTATTACTAAAAATCTATTATAGGTAATAGCAGTACATGCTGAAAATATACTCAATTTATAAATCATTTTGGTATTACGTTTGTATAGGAAATTTATCCGTCACCGGAACCCTGTCATACAATCCTGCATTAGTACCTAAATAGCTTACTAACTAGCCTAGATATTTTTAGTAAATCACTTTAGAAAAAAATATATTTAAAACCTAACCGCAGTCATCTAGACTTAACCATTATAATAACCAGCTTGAATAACCAGCCATAAGTAACATACAAGTATCAAAATTATTTTGAATAAATACGAGTACCTAGGTAAAATAAAAATCAGTGAACAACATAGCTAATAAAAATTGTGTCTATCTTTACAGATGTACAATTTGAATCCAGTGGAAAGCAGCACACCAAATATCTCAGTCAAAATCGAGCCTTCAGATATCAACGGACAGCAACCTGAATAGAACCTTAGATTTTTCGCTATAAAGTATACTATTGCTTGTAGAGTATAAAGTATTTTGGTAAAATGTACAATATGCGTCGAGCTTTCCAAAAAACGAAGCTCATTTAAAAATGTTTGATCTAATATTGGGCACATAAAAATTGAACAAGATAATTTAAGTAGAGGTATATCTAAGTATGTGGTAAATGTCTAAATGTGATAATAATTATGTATCAAAATACTAATATAAGAATATTGTGTATCTAATCTGAGTAGAAATCAAAAACTTTTTTGTAGAAACGAAGAAAAGTTAAGAAATAATTTTCTACGGTGTCATACATCTACAGATTATTCTTTTGCGCTTACAAGTTTATATAATTTGTACATTTATTGTTCACCTTCATTTATTATAAATTGCATTGCCTTATTGAAAAAAAAGACTTAAACAAGGTCTAAAGGTCTCACATCCTTACGCACACATGCCTACCTGTCAACTTTGACAGATTTTTGATTTTATGTATGTGATATTCATGCTATTAATAATTTCGTATAATAAGTACCCTTATAAGTTTTTAAAATAATTCACCATTATGTTTGTTTAAGGCGTAATTGATAGTAAGCATTTCTAGAAATAAGGAACAATGTGTTATTTAAATGATTAGTTATTTGAAAGGAATTCATTCCAAATAAGTTTAAAGTTAATAAAAAAAATTAATAATATCGATGAGAGGAAGAACGGAAATAAAAACATTTTCAAAATAGTCACGTAAGTAATCGTTTTTTATTAAAAACATAAGTACCTACTGAATACCTCATTCATGTAATTTTATTCATGTATCTTCGAAAATTTGTCAAAATATCACCAAAATTAATTTGTGTAATTGGTGTGTTGTAATAACCACATAGTATAAAACAAAGTCGCATCCCGCTGTCTGTCTGTCCCTATCATAGCTTAGATTTTTCTAACTCCACAAACTATTTTGGTGCGGTTTTTTAATTGAAAGAGTGATTACAGATTCGTTTTATAATGTATAACATGCATTATTAAAAGCATTGCGGGACACAAGTATAAAAAAAAAGGAGTGACCACCACTTATGAACTCATTACATTATTGGCATTAATTTGAATGCAGAATATCCTTTTCCGGTTTCGAAATACAAATATCGCTAAAGTTCACATCCAACCCTGCCCTTTGTGGAGTGCAACACATAAGACCCACGAAGTACGATGCGGATTCCGGGAATGGACACAACCTGAGCAAATTCCAAGTTATGTTGTCAGTGGAATACTTGACGCAGACAACGTTCTTCACTTTTGATAGACGAATGTAGAATTTACGAGGGTTTCCTTTGTAGATTCCTGTAAGAAGAATTAATTTTAATTCCTTCATTTCAAAGTGACAAAGATTTAAATGTGAAAAATAATAAAAATTACAATGTCTTTTGAAAATTATTTACCTACTCGACTTCGTCCACGCTTAGTCACTTTATTTCGAAAATGAGAGGGCAAAAGAGAATTCCTACAAAGTATCAGATACCTAATCATTAATAAATACTCTATAAAACATCACCTGCCCACGCTTAGCTAAGGTAGCTAAGTAAGTATAACGAAGTTGAGCTACTTTGGTTAGGTAAGACGCTTCTCACGAAATCCACCTTATGTGGTAAACGAAAAGAAGCATTATCTACAATGTTTACCAATGGTTAGCTGGCATGCACATTGCTTTGTTTGGTTATGACATTATTTCATAGATGGCGCTTTCTAAAATTTTATAAAAAATTTCTGCAAAAATGTCTGTAGTTACGTTAAGCTGGAATTGCTTACCGGTCGCCCAATCAGATACTTCATTGGTCACCACGCTTCCAATCATAGGTTGGCCATCGTTGTATTCTATTCCAGCTTTAACCCAATGCTTTTCGTCTAAATAAATCATCAATCCTGCTTGGTCGTACAGCTCCTTGAAATCAGCTTCAACACATGCCTGAAAGTGATTATGATGATTACTGTGATTTTATTAATGACTATTTATAGTTTCCAGAAAAAGTTTGAGGGCCACTGTCCGGAAGATGTTGGACAAAGTTACGTCAAAGTATTTTACAGTTGTGTTGTAATTTGAAATACCTACGAAAACGTCGAAAACTTGTCCAAAAATCGATGCCAAAAATTAATAAGAAATGTGAACTCACAGTAAAAGTAAAATCGTCTTGTACTTTTAATCCAAAAACATGACCAGTGTTGAAGTAAAAATCATACCAAGTCCCTTGCCAAAAGTCCGTTTTGTTATCCGTCGTAACTAAAAGAGTATTGTTGGTATTGGTAACCTTCCACTTTGCTGGCTCATTTAGCCACTTGAAACTATTTATGGACATTTTGCCAAAACCACTTGACTCCATTGTTGTTTTCAATCAACTGGACGAATACCTACTATATTTTGTTTGTTGAAGGACCTACGATGATAACAACTCGAATACCTACGTAATAGCTGGTTTACCCTTACTAAGTAGTCATGTAGGTGTATAGTATTTACCACAGAGTACCCACCTACATAATATTAATTATTGTGTAAGTACATACCTACGTAAGTATATTTAGCTCAGATATTTAGTTATATTATAATTGTGACTTACGCTTTTAAAACGTCAAATAAGTGGGCTGCAAGTTATAATGCCACGACCCGTAGGTACCGACCACCCGAACGAGCAGAATCCACACTTGGTACCTATGTTATACAACGCAATTACAATTAGTGTGGAATTGTTGGAAAGGCTATTATGAGTTTTAATTTATTGGTTGATCGGGGTTGGCGCGACGACGACATTCTATTATTTTCGTAGAAAGGCCCACATTGTCTATTGAATGATGCACGGCACGCATGAGCCCTTCTTATGCCTATGAAGAATTTACAACCTTGCTCTTGTTGGCAACCTTTTACATCATTTAGGTCTGGCAACAGGTGGCATGCATGCATGGCAACATTTTATATTCAAAATGGCGTTATTTCCAAGGACGGCTGCGCGGCGTGATGTCTCCGCGCGGTCAATGAAGAAATTGTAGTTTATTTGACATAAATAGAAAAATAAGTAGCTATTGTTTGTTAAAAAACTGAGTGAATATTGTTTGTGTTTCTATAATGGGAAAACCTGGTAAGTTATTTTATGTTATTCGAAACACGCGCGGTAACTATTGGACCACGTGTGTATTGTAGTTTTGTCCACACTTCGGCGTAAATACCACGTTTCAGCTACGGTAATTCATAATTACATTTGAGCACTTCATGCAGCAACCGTATGGAATACCTCTGGCATAAGGGCCCCCAAAAAACTCCTTGGCATTTTGAGGTTAGAATAGCATTTCACATGATTATTATGTCCATAATTTTTACTTCTGCAGCTAGGAATAACTTTAATTATGTCAGTAACCTCTTCATATCCTAAGATTAGCACAAAATTTTTTATATTCATACATGATTTTGAGGTTAAGTAGCATGACAGACAGCCACAAAAGGCACGCGACGCTTATTTCAATACCTAACGCTCTATTTCGAAAACTCGTGGGACCGACCCAACAGCATGTGTGGCGTGGCTATTAACGCAATATGACTTTAGAATCATCATAAATGTTCATTTAAAAAATAATAACAAAAATGAACTTTACTTTAGATAAGTCCCTAAAATTTTCCATGCGGTATTGTAGACAGTGACTTTAGGGGCAAGTTCTATTCAGGTGATTCTGGCAAAAGCAACAATTTTTCATAATTTTATTTACTCAATTTTTTTTGTCAGTGTTATTTGTACATTATAATATAATACACACCGTCTGATAAAAGTATAAACACTTTTTACATTGATGTTGAAACTATTTATTTCTTTGCTGTTTGTGGTACACAGAAGATCTTATTTAGCTTATGTTCTACACAATCTCCTCATTCGAGCGTACAAAGATTAGTTTATGACTAAGTAGTATGTTGTACATTATGATATTAATACCTACAAGATGTAAAAATTGGTTTTGCATCAATAAACTGAAACTAGGTACCTTTGAGAGAAACCATCTCATCAGCTTTTGATTTGGTTATAGGTACTAAGCTTTTCTCTACTATGTCTATGATGAAATCTGGCCTCATCAGCAGCATGTCATATACATTTTTCAAAAGAGTTCATCTGATTATTATTGATGTTGAATGATGTAATGTCTAGTCTTAGCTATGAGAAAAGTAGTTCTATCCTATTTATTTATCCATTGGTGGCTCTGGTATCACTGCGGCCTGATAGGCCTATTATGACCACTTTGTAGGTTCACCGCCGAAGCTACAGCGTTAGTTCTAACCAAGCTACACCTTCCAGAGTTCAACGGAGGGCGAGGCGGGGGCGGCGGCCGAGGTGGAGGTCGCGGCGGGTTCCGCGGCGGTCGCGGTGGTGACAGAGGCGGCCGTGGAGGCTTCGGCGGCGGCCGGGGCGGAGGCAGCTTCGAGAAGCGAGGAGGAAGGGGCG
This sequence comes from Eupithecia pulchellata, assembly GCA_963931895.1. Lineage (NCBI taxonomy): Eukaryota > Metazoa > Arthropoda > Insecta > Lepidoptera > Geometridae > Eupithecia > Eupithecia pulchellata. The sequence continues at coordinate 1,500,320 of OZ007546.1, read as the reverse complement.
GCGGTCGGGGCTTCGGAGGGGGTCGCGGCGGTGGTGGTAAGAAGCACTTATATTGATTTATACATAGACACTGACGCATAGTGGCAGTGCTTGTGTTTGAAGCAGAGGAATAAGACAAGAGGAGAATTATACACTTTGTTGGCGATATTTGATATTCAACTGTTGCTGGATTAAATAGGCTTTGATTTAACTGAATTCTGGAAGCTAATAGATTAAAAGGATAAAAAAAGGTACCAGCAGAGGAAGCAAAGAACAAAACAAACTATGATGAAATCCAATTAAAAGGGTGTCAGGCTCCTGAATTGCAAAAGGCAGAAAACAGCAGAAGAATTTTAATATTAAAGGCTATTTTTATTTTACAACTGAATCCTGCGGTATAGTTCTATTGTCTCACGCTTGTACTAAATTTGTATTTGCCTACTTACATAAACCATCGCCTTGGGGTTAATAAAAAAACATGTAATGATGTTATACTGTTTTCTAAATAAATTAATTTAAAGTGATGATCGTGGTCCCTCTAATCTAGACCTATTCATGAAGACTATGTCCACATACCCACTTCTGATAACACCAAGCATTACAATTGAACATAAAGTTAATGCTGAGCTAAAACAGATGGTTCTTTACAGGCCGCGGCAGAGGCGGTCCCGGCGGCGGCAGAGGTGGCTTCAAGGGAGGGAAGCAAGTTATTATTGAACCACACAGGTTTGTAGCTAACTATCATAGTATTAGATAAAAAACTTCAGGTAATTAAAGACAGGATGCTTTTTTACTCTTATGGGGAAGCCTGTCTGTGAGAATGTCAGCAGTTGGTAAGGTTGGCGATGCAGTTATCATTATCAATCAAAGTTACAGAAGTCCCGTCAGCTCTTGAACTCCCTAAAATTATCTCTCAAGAAGACCAGTGCAGCGCAGTCTATTACAGAACAGGAACAGCTTTCGAGAAGCCTACAAATCAATTTAAACAACAGAACATGACTCTAGAAAAGATTTTTAATTAAAAAAATATATTCTAGTTAATTTTTTGTCCACTTGCAAAGATTGTGGGTTCGATTTGAAATCTTTTTACAGTAATGATGAATATTGTGTGCCAGCGCAACAGTGTCTATAGTCAAGTGAATTTACTTATTATGACCTGTAAATGCAATAAATAATTGACTATTAAGTATTCTCTGACTGGGATTTCCGATTTCGGGCTCAACAAAAATAACCTAGGAACATAAGTGTACATGTTTTGAAATGATGCATTAACTTATAACTTTCGTTCTTCTGAAAGCGAACGCTTGAAGCTAACTATCAGTTACTGATCACAACCTCCCAACTCCCAAAACCTTTAGTTATCTTTACAATTTCTAAGCAAATGTGATATTTACAGACACGCAGGAGTTTTCATAGCTAGAGGGAAGGAAGATGCTCTTGTCACAAGGAATCTGGTGCCTGGTTCAGAAGTTTACGGAGAGAAGAGAATATCGGTTGAGGTATGTATCCCATCTTATCAGCATCAATACACACTGCTGGCGTTCCTGCTCTATGCTTGGTCAGATGCCAGTCTAGTCTGCACTGACAATTAATTGTAAGAAACTGCTTAACTTTAGTTGTATATAAATAAATATTTAAATGTATCTAAATCACATTAAATTAAGATTTAGAGAGGCAAAACAAAATACATATTGTAACAAGTGATTTATGAATGTAGTACTAGTAGTTTCTTTTCACTTCTTCCACTTATGGACGAAAAATTTTAGTGAAGTGAAAATCATACTATACACAATGACACCTCGTTTCTTATTTTACAATAATTCATAATTCATTGTATGAAATTTGACTGGTCACAAGTGTTTGTAAACATAAAGAAATAAAGTTCTTGAAATCCATCATCTCCTAAGATAATTTAGCTGCCCACCCAGGTGTGTATCCCTTAGTATAGAATAGAAAATCTTTATATAGCTAAATATGGAGACAAAAAGCAACATGAAAAGGTCACCGCCTCTGACGACACCCACGGGAAGAGTTGGCTGGTGAAATTCTATGCCGGCACCACACGGCATAGCTATTTATACGGGATGCATTTGCTATAGGAAAACAAAAGCTACAAGAATGAATATCAGAAAAACCTTAAGGCCCTATATAAAGACAATATTTAGGTATAAGTAGTATTATTTAGTAGTTCGTAGCGCTTGACAAATAAAGTTGAAAATGGTGATGCGTTTGATATAGTTGAATCTCTTGTTCGACAATGTCAACATTATTTATCGGTTTTAATTTATTTTAAAAGTAAATACACCAGTAAATTAAAATTTTTATACATAATTCTCTAGATGATAAAATTACCTTTCTTACAGTAACAAAATTATAAAATGTTATCACTCAAAATATTGAGCATTTCGAGACGAAAAAATATTTTCGTGTTCTTTCTTGCGATATTTTTTTCAAGTTTCTAGATGGTTTTTATGAAATATTTTTGTATAAGTCTTTTGTCCATACATTTGACTATAAACTGTATTTTTTTTGGGCTTGTAATATGTCGCAGTAAGCCTAACTGTGCGACGAAAAAGTGGTCGTTTTACGATGTCTGTCGTATGGCAGCGCCTTAAGAAAAAGAAAAAATCATAATGATGATCGTGGTCCCTCTAATCTAGACCTATTCATGAAGACTATGTCCACATACCCACTTCTGAATAAATTATAAAAACAATAAAAATTAAAATAAATAAAAAAAATGCTGATATACTTCTTTTGTATTGTTAACAGAATGAAGGAGAGAAGATTGAGTACAGGGTATGGAATCCTTTCAGGTAAATAAATATGCTATCACGTTCATTCATTCATTCATTATTTGTTTTTCAGCATCAATTTTACTGGAACTTTTTTTCCGAGATGGCGTTTGTAGTTTTAGAAGCAAGTTTCCACGTCCGACATTACTATCCAAGGATCATAAGAAGCTAGTAACACCATAGTTTGTAACCCTGATACCTAAATGATGATTGTGGTCCCTCTAATCTAGACCTATCCTTGAAGACTATGTCCACATACCCACTTCTGAAGCCTACAAACATCTACACAAACATTCCTACATCCGACACCTCTAAACATATAACATCGTCCTCAGATCAAAGTTGGCCGCTGCTATAATGGGTGGAGTGGACGCGATACATATGCCTCCGGGGTCCAGGGTGCTGTATCTGGGAGCTGCCAGTGGAACCACAGTCAGCCATGTCTCGGATGTTGTTGGACCTGTAAGTTATATTGAGTTAATTTAGCGACCGGATAATGTGATTGGTGCTCGATACATACCCCTCTAGGTGAGGAGTTCAACATTTTGACAGCATTCAGTTAAGAAAAATCACATCTGGTGATGTATTTATTCAATCAATAACAAAATTTTTAGAAATGCTTCTTATATTTTGATGCATAATAATGAATGACAATTGGATTTTTTAATTTTCTTAAGTAGGATACACAGATTTTAGGTTTGAAAGTATAAGAAATAAAACATAGAAATGTTGATACCAATGCATGTTATACATATAAAACTTCCTCTTGATTCATTAAAACAACCGCAACAAAATCCATTACATAGTTTTAAAGATCTGAGCATACATAGAGTTAGTACAGCGTGAAGTGACTTTTTTTATACTGTGTAGTTTCTGTGTATGTTCAATGTAGAAATGAAACTATATATTGTGGTAGTTACCATGATTATTTCGTGATGTAAGACAATTTTGTAAAACCTGAATCAATTCAATTAGTTCACCATTACATTATTTCTAATATTAGCTTAACTACTCTACGTTTTCAATGAATTCATGTATTTTAATGGCCTATTTATATTTAGTTCTTAATTAAATTAACATAGTAAACTCATTAATTTTCCAGTTTGTGTATAATATAATAATAATACAACATAAACACATTTACAGCAGTTTAAAAGCCATGGGCTTTTTAAAACTTAAGGTCATTCGTTTTTCATACATTTGTATTTTCCCAAATATGAGCCATATGAGCTTAATTTTACAAATAAATAACTGTTATTGGCATTGTTATAGGTCGTTATTTGCGGCAAATTATGTTTCATTAAAGAAAACACTTGATTTAATTAGAAATAACGTGGTAATTTTAGTCCATTTTTGTCACTGTGTGGGTGAACACCAATAGTATCGTACAAGAACGTCATGAACCTAGGAGTGTGAGCGGCGACGACAACGTCATCTGTGAGAAACATAACGAATCAACTCGTAATACCATAGCTTACCATTCATAAACTTTGATTTTGTTCGTTCAAGCATGTAGAACGTACATATTTCGTCTTTTATTGTTGTCATGTGGCTGTCTATTCTTTCAATGTCTATCGTTTTCGTAGGAATGTAGGTATTCTGTTGTCATTGACTTGTTTTGATTTTTGCAAAACGAAGCAAAACTATTTTTTAAAACAATCAACTACCCAAAATAAAAGATGGAGTCACGGAGGATGAAAATTCTAATAAGTAAATAATAAATTTCAATTGTCCTTAGTTGGACCCAAAAACTTAAAAAAGTACCTATGTACTTACTAAAAATGATTTCTGTAGTTTTTTTCTTTCAAGTTTTTTTGTCCGGTGACCACAGTACTTACTGTAATGTATGCTCGTCCAAAGCTAGTCTAGCTAATAATAATAATAATTCACGTATACTGTGTCTAATGTAAAAATTTAATATAAGTACCTAAATTATTGGTTGGCATCCAATATTTAAAATTACCTACCTCTCAAACGTTTTTTCGAAAACTAGGGATACTAGATATCACGATACTTATTTATTGACATCACTCTGCAACACAGTAAGTTGCTGGTTCAATTCCCGCCGCGCGACAATACCTACCACTGATCTTGAAGAAGTAATGAATAAAGTTTTATGATGAATCATTATTTATCAGATCCAGGATCAACTACCTGTATTTTACCAGTACCTAATTGTGCTCAAAAGTCCGCAATAAACAAAATTGCATTGAAATTAAAGTGTACCTACAGAAAATAAATGACACCTAATTTCTTATTTGATAATCATTACTAGCATACTTCTCTTTGTTTTTGTGTGATAGGGACCGAGGTCAAACAAGATACTTCGTTTGAGTACGTAGAAACTCCATCATCGATTTATTACAATCGAATCAAAGGAAGGCTTGAAAACACGAATTTATTTATACCATGAATAAACAAACAAACATGAATTTATTTATACCAATACTTGGTACTTCAGATTCTGATATAAAATATGCGATCAGAATAATTTTGATAAATCACAACGTCATAACAGGCAGATTTTGCATTTGCAAAATATGTTCACTAACAAGAAACAAATAGGAAAATGTACATACTTAGATAAAATAGAGTTATTCGCACCCAGGTACAGGCAGGTGGCGTATCGTGCCCAACAGTTCACATTATAATCTTTGCTTGTGTGAGTGATTTGGTCCGGCGATTTTGCTCTTCCCAAATACAAGTTCTATAAATTTTTTCAACGCTTGAAACATTTATTGATATATGAAAAACAACGTACCATTTGCGGCAAATGTATCACTTTTAAATAATATGCACTATTTAATAAGAAAACAATAAAAAATCAACAAATTGAAAGTCAGCGCCATCTATTAGCGAAGCTATACCTAAACAAGGAGACCGTTCCACCTTAAACAAGAATTACCTCATAGTTTTGCTTCTTCTTCATCTTATACATATATAATTTATTAAATTTTTAGGGCTTCCAAACAAGATTTAACTTACATAGTACAAGGTTTATGTAATTTTTAAAACGAGATTACATTAAAATGATGATCGTGGTCCCTCTAATCTAGACCTATCCATGAAGACTATGTCCACATACCCACTTCTGATGCCTCTACATCGACTTAACATAAATTCATGGTATTTTCGTCAAATAATAGATATCTTTCTCCCACAGGAAGGATTAGTATATGCAGTGGAGTTCTCACACAGATCTGGAAGAGATTTGATAAATGTTGCCAAGAAAAGGACTAATATTATACCTATTATTGAAGATGCCAGACATCCATTAAAATACAGGTAATTTTTCTTATTTTATGTGGTCTAAAGATTATGCTTGATACTGTAGGTGCAACTGCAAAAATTCTCTGTTTTCAAAGGATTGAATTGAACAATGAAGTGTTAGATAAAAATAAATAAACGGTAATTGACACAACATCTAGCTCCAAACTAACTTAAGTGGAGGTTTTTTTTACTGATATGATAAAAGCAATAACTGATAGACCTCTATTAACGTTAGGCTAGATGAGTTAATTTTCCAGCATTGTTTTCACAATGTTGCACACTTTTAAAAATCCTAAATACCATATTTTGATGATACTAAAAAACTACCCAAATCAATAAGGCCCAATAATATCTTTGATGACGATGACGCTGTGTGAATTGTCCAGCTATACTTGAATTAATCATGTAAATGATTTTGTAGCATCTAAGGATATTTTACAATTTGTTGATATTGATTTTTTATTTTGAAATAAAACACCATCACCATCCAATATGATGAATCGTTCTTTCTAAATATTTCATGTTGAAACATTGAACTCTCTCTCTGATCCCCTCTAACTACCACATCTATCCCCCTCTCGCAAACGCACACTAACCCCCCCCCCCCATCTCTTGCAGAATGCTCGTCGGTATGGTGGACACGATATTCGCGGACGTCGCACAACCGGACCAGGCTAGGATAGTTAGTCTCAATGCGCAACACTTCCTCAAGAATGGGGGACATTTTGTGATATCAATAAAGGTAAGATATCAAGCTATTTTATTGTCTCCTATGATAGGCGATATGCTGGCAAGGCATTGAAAGGGAAACTGACACAAGTCCATAAATAATATTTTCGATACAATGGAATTGAAATTATACAAGTTATTGACATGATAATAAGTAACTGCTTGTGAAATAAATAAATTGAATAAAGAAAATTGTGAAACTTAAGTCTGATATGATGCTGAATGAGCCTAGGTGTGACTTTACCAAGGTTTAAGCAGTTTTGATTTATTACTTGACTTAAAAGCCTACTATCCCATCCTACCCACCACCATTATATTATTCAAAGGGATTTTACGCACTGCTGGCTATATAGACAGCGACATATACTAGCGCATCTTTTAACAAATTGATGGGTCAGTGTAACTTGGGATATAACTAAAAAATTATGATCGAATTTGACTACGACTTTAAATTATGCACAATTCAAATACTTGTGTACTACTGAATTTGTATAATCGGTGTTGATTTAATCCCGGATGCCGCCAGAACACTCCAACATACTTCCTATGATGTTAACAAAACGGCTAAATTTTTCATGTTGATAATGAACTCTCTCACTGAGGTATATACCTTCAAAACTATCAACAAACATCTAACTACCAAATTCTAACCAGAACTTATTTTTCAGGCCTCTTGTATAGACTCAACAGCGCAGCCCGAAGCGGTGTTTGCGGCTGAAGTAAAGAAGTTACAAGCAGATAAACTAAAGCCACAAGAACAGCTGACCTTGGAGCCCTATGAAAGAGACCACGCGGTAGTGGTAGGAGTTTTTAGACCTCCGTCAAAGGCGAAATAGGTGTTTTAGTTTTGTAGGGCATTTTTTTAAGTACTAAGTTGCTAGGGTTATGATCAGGGCCAAAAGGCGCTGGGCCCGCAAATATGAACAGGGAGGCGTAGAATTGCATTACCTGATCGGATTCAGATGTGGCAGTGTTTAATTCGCAGTAATACAATGTTAAAGTATGTCCAAATACAAACAACATAAGGTGCGCTAAGTCTTACCTAACGCTTTGTCTCTATGTTCATAAATTTAAATAACTCATATATCGATTTCCTTTTAAAAACTGCAAAGATGCTGTTCCTACCTTAAATCTGTCTGAATTTGTAAGAGAGAGAGAGAGAGAGAGAGAAAGTTTGAAATGTCATAGTAAAATTCTCATCATTATCTTTAAAACTTTGTGTTTATCTAAATCTAATCATTACTCACTTAACCAGTTAGGAATTATCAGCGTAAGAGTATGTAATCATTTCCATTTCTCTAACAGATATGATAAATATAATTTAAACATTTATGTTACAGTGTAGCTTTTTGTAGAGATTTCAGTAAGTTAACATGCTACATTGGTCACGGCACGGTCAAGGATGACTACACAAAGTGCCTTATTTGTTTGTACTAAAATTTACAAATCAAATGAACTCTTGGAAAATGCTCTGCAAAATGTAATTTAGGATTGTTCGTTTTAAGTCAGCCAGGACTGCCACAGTCAATATTTTTGTATTCAAATACCACCTTGCATCTCAAGAGCGCTATTTTATAGGAATAGTGTTATTTTTCTTATTGTTTTGTATTGTTATACCAATTCAATGATAACAGTGTATTCCAACAAAAGCCTCGTAATGTTAATTTAGTTTTAAGTGGACATACAAAAGGTAGTATGTTTTATTATAAGTTAAGTAAGAAAGAAATATATGAGAAGGAGGATATACATTTTCTGTTTTATTTTGAATTCCAAGGGTAGAAATGACGAATTTTGAATCACCTAAATTAACCGCATGCAGTGAATTGATGCAGAAATATTTTCTTTTCAAGGTACACAAGTACCTATGTATAGGTATGAGATATGACACTAATTTTTGTAAAACTCGATTCTAGAAAAAAAACTACTGGGCACGTATAAAGTAAATCCTAGGCACATCATAAATCTTAGGTTAGTATTAGAACGATATGATATCAAGATAGGGCCAAAATATTTTACTAATAAACGGGCGGCCGCGTATATAATGCAGGAAACAAACTGAAAGGTAACAGGAGACGAACGAATATTCTATTATCATTTATTTTGAAAATACTCGATCTTGCCGCTGCAGTAGTTAACGCACACTACATAAATTGTAATAATAACCCGTGTGCGTTCGCCCAGCAAAAAGTATCGTCTTTTCAAGAATCGAATGATGCAGATAATTTGTGCCCTATGTCGTGTAAATGTGCCCAAAATTTTAAATTTGTGCCCCCAAGGGCTGCAGAGTTATTTAGGAAAATCTGATTTTGCTGCACGAACGTTCGCCCAGTAAAACTTTTTTTAAAAAAAGGGTATAGCTGTATTTTAAATATGCAAAAAGATAGCTTAAATACTAGTCTAAATGTGCCGTTAAAGCAAAATTTGTGCCTCTAAAGGTTTTAGAGATATTTAGTTTTTTGCTGGGCGAACGTTTTGGTGATTTCTATATCTCGGAAACGGCTGAACGCACAGTCATAATTTTTTATTCCTACAGATACGGTAAATTTGTGCCATTTGTGCCGTAATTTTCATTAACATGAGTAGCATGGTTCAGGAGCTATTATTGTTTTTCCTAGAAAACGGAAAAATGCTCTGGCTCTCGAATGAACAAGACCATCGACTTCACGTTGGTGCCGACTGGTACCCATTATATATTCACACGATCCTGTAAAGTTTCACCGGCCTACTACTTATAATAGACGAGTTATTAACGATTTTGTCTTTTTTTTGAGGTTATTTTGAGTGAAATTACTTAGGATACGAAAACACTAGTTTCCTGTGAGCTGGTTTATTACATGCTTCTACAATAATTAGAGCCCTATTTTAAGAATACGTATGCAAAAAATCATCTTTGTATACCCAATACTTTTGACAATAATGGTAATATACCATTCGAAGTATTTTTGGTAGATAACCAGACCAAATTCGAATGAACATTAAAAAGCGGCCGTACGATACTACAAGCTATCCTTCTTAAATCGTCATGATAATATTTAGTGTTTAGAGAACGTTGCGTACAAAAGTGGAATTGTCATTTAAAAAAATATACTTTTGCGCTCGTTTGATTTTTAAGTATAATATGATGATGAATGATGAAAAATGATAAATATATTATGATGAAAATGCTCTTTTCAATAAATAATTAAGTAGGTACCTACTTAGTAAGTACCTATACGTAGGCATACCTGTACCTACATATGTTTTTTTATCTGATAATCCTAAAGAGCATCCCCTGTTATTTAAGAAAATAATCCACGGCTCTTTTGCGAATAAATAATTAGTAGGCTGGTTTGTTTGTTTGCTAAATCCTAACGAGCCAACCTTTTGATAGGTACCAATATTATAATGGTAGGTAAGTATTTGCCAACACGCTCTACAAATTGATAAGTAAATACAATATTCAACTCGGAGTGACCGACGACCGTTGTGTGTGCTCTTCGAATGCACACACACACACACACACACCCCTATTGCACGCACCCATAAGTAATTTGTTTTTGAGTCTGCCTCTCGGGTTATTGTAATATACACTCTATGTTCGTGGATTAAGGGTGCTGGTGAAGGAAGCTCAACGCACGGAAGCACCGCGTGCCACATTGACCAATGAACGACAAGTTTTGGTTCACAATGGTTTATTTTATTGTTTGTTTGTTTAGTTCTCATCTCTGCCCCGTCGGACCCGGGGTGTTTTATACCTATACTGTCAACGGCACATCAAGCTAGATCAGATGTCAAGTTGTACCTATAGGTATTTGGTGATCATTCATTCATTATTATCTCAACAGGTCACTGATGTGCCGTTGTCTCCGGACAATTTATTTTTAGTAATACCTACATTACAAATTATAGTGTACTAGATGCACCCCGCAGCTTTGCCCGCGAACCAGTTTATTTCGTATAAATTTCAGAAATTTATTGCACACCCCCTAGGGGTTGTGTAAAAATACCTACATGTTTAATTATTCAGTCCATAGTTCATTTATACCGAGTTTTGAGTGAATCGAATCAAGGAAAAATTATTTTCCATACAACCCTTACCACCATATTTAACCCCCTCAGAGGTTAAAATTTCCAAATTTTAGCCTATTTAATCCTACTCTAGGTCCTAAACTATCTACCTACCTACCTACGAAATTTCATTTAAATCACTTAAGTAGTCACAAAGATTACCTAGGTACCTACTTATAACGAACATTCACACAGACTTTCCCATTTATTATAATAGTAAGATTATTAAAAACAAAATAATTCACATTTTATTTCATGTATAATATTTTTCGTGACAAATATTATTTTCTACTTAACAATTCTGTACGCATCTGTACTACTTAAATTTCATTACAACGCCACCAAGTAAGGAAGGATAGCTTGTAGTATCGTACGGCCGCTTTTTAATGTTCATTCGAATTAGGTCTGGTTATCTACCAAAAATACTTCGAATGGTATATTACCATTATTGTCAAAAGTATTGGGTATACAAAGATGATTTTTTGCATACGTATTCTTAAAATAGGGCTCTAATTATTGTAGAAGCATGTAATAAGCCAGCTCACAGGAAACTAGTGTTTTCGTATCCTAAGTAATTTCACTCAAAATAACCTCAAAAAAAAGACAAAATCGTTAATAACTCGTCTATTATAAGTAGTAGGCCGGTGAAACTTTACAGGATCGTGTGAATATATAATGGGTACCAGTCGGCACCAACGTGAAGTCGATGGTCTTGTTCATTCGAGAGCCAGAGCATTTTTCCGTTTTCTAGGAAAAACAATAATAGCTCCTGAACCATGCTACTCATGTTAATGAAAATTACGGCACAAATGGCACAAATTTACCGTATCTGTAGGAATAAAAAATTATGACTGTGCGTTCAGCCGTTTCCGAGATATAGAAATCACCAAAACGTTCGCCCAGCAAAAAACTAAATATCTCTAAAACCTTTAGAGGCACAAATTTGGCTTTAACGGCACATTTAGACTAGTATTTAAGCTATCTTATTGCATATTTAAAATACAGCTATACCCTTTTTTTAAAAAAAGTTTTGCTGGGCGAACGTTCGTGCAGCAAAATCAGATTTTCCTAAATAACTCTGCAGCCCTTGGGGGCACAAATTTAAAATTTTGGGCACATTTACACGACATAGGGCACAAATTATCTGCATCATTCGATTCTTGAAAAGACGATACTTTTTGCTGGGCGAACGCACACAATAACCCTACGTGTGTGGCGCGGAGGGCGAAGGCAGGAGGTTGCGTGTTCGATGCCTCCGTGTCAGTAGTACTACTAAGAAGTACAACTGGTAGTCAAATGACACACCGTTGTATCTCTAGTACTACCAGTAGTACTAGTAAGCCTCCATGTCAGTAGTACAACTGGTAGTACAAATGACGCACCTTTGTATCTCGCCTCGCGACAAATGTTTGTATGGTTAGTACCTACCTATATTGAAAAATATCAATGTGCTCTGCTTAGCTTAGGCCATTATAATATAATAATATAATATAAATAAGGTATTCTGTGGCTTAGGCCTAGACTCGCTTGTGCACGGCAGGGGGCCACCTGCTAAAGCATGTGGGGTTACGTCCACTCGTTTTATGTAAAAACAATTGTACAACCAGTTGAACATTACTTGATAATTATGATGTCAGTTAAAAATGTGTTGACTAATCGGGACTGAAAATTGCAATAAGTAACAGGACAATACATTTATTAGAAAATAGTTAAATAAAAATAACTATTCTTACCAGTAAGCGAAAATATATTTTTTCTCTCGAAATAGTTGTTCATAACTTAAGTTACGGATTTCACCACAGAATAGGCAATTTTTTATTCTTTTTTTAAATCTTACCTGCTATCTACCCTTCCTACTTCATTCCCCAGATTTATAATTCTGGGTAAAAAAGGTAAAAAAAATTGGCACCGAAAAGGATACTTCAATAGTTAGGTTCGATAGACGAATCCGCCGTTTTCTCGTGGTCCTACTATTTTGTCCTACTAGTAGGACCACGAGGGAGACCAATTTCTGTTCGTCCTACTATGACATGTTAGAGCAGCTCTAACATGTCATAGTAGGACTACAGCTGCTGTAGTCATTTATTTATACAACCTGTATATAGTTTTTCTCATTATCCTACTCTTTTGTCCTACTAGTAGGACCACGATGAAGGCCATTTTCTGTTCGTCCTACTATGAGATATTGGAGTTTTAATAATTTATTTATGTCACCATAATTTAATAAAAACAACTAATAAACTTTTTTTAAAAAAAGGGTATTGCTGTATTTTAAATATGCAAAAAGATAGCTTAAATACAAGTCTAAATGTGCCGTTAAAGCAAAATTTGTGCCTCTAAAGGTTTTAGAGATATTTAGTTTTTTGCTGGGCGAACGTTCGTGCAGCAAAATCAGATTTTCCTAAATAACTCTGCAGCCCTTGGGGGCACAAATTTAAAATTTTGGGCACATTTACACGACATAGGGCACAAATTATCTGCATCATTCGATTCTTGAAAAGACGATACTTTTTGCTGGGCGAACGCATACAGCTGAAGGCACAATAATTACTTTAGCTGCACTGCAGGCATAGTACCTACCTAATATTCCATGTAGCGATAGGTACCTATATGCAAGGAGTATCTCCGAATTCTTTCACTAAACTAGCATCATTTATGTTCGGCCTCACGCTCGCGAAGTCAGGGTCAAGTTTACAAGCTTAGTGGACCGACGTGTCTTCATAAAAATGTTAGGTACGGAGGCAACTGGCCTGACTTTTTTTCAAGTAAAAGCTGAAACACTGGCCTGTGCTGTGCTGTCGCTATAAATTTTTATACGTATATAACGTCAGACCATAAATGGAGTAGGTTTAGTGGTTTTTTTCCAACACAAGAAAACTCAAACAATTTTCACTACTATTTTATTAGGAAAACACAATACAATAGTTCTTTATTTTAACAATAATTATGATAAAAGCGTCGCTTGAAAGAATCGTACAATTTGTACTTTTAAGAATAATGCACAGACTATAAAATAAAAACAACATACCTAACGTTTTGTAAGAACACAAACGTATCCTAAATCAGAATTTTCAATTTTGTACCTCTGGACACACTTTACCTAATTAAGTTTTACATACTCTAGAAACCATAAACCTTGCGGGATCATCGTTTCACTGTAATTTAGCCTTCAATGCGCGTACCACATTTACGCGATCTATAAATAAATAAAAACATAAAGATCTCGACATGGCTTCAATGGTCATAGTTAGTAGCTTTTACATCAAAATCAAAAAATAAGCATACATTTCAAGCAAAAAAACTTAACCAAACATATTACGCGTCACATTATTTTATCCAGATTAATTTTGCAGTCAGTACTTTCAATTACTGTAACCTTTTGTGAGATTTAACTCATAAAATATTAGATGAGAGGGAGCCAATTCTGTAAAATAGCTTCGGATACATAAAAAATCCACTATTACTAGCTGCATTCTTCATTTACGACAATATTTACAAACTACAAACTTCATAGATTAAAAACTAACAAGTACACCCATTATTACATCTTATGAAGGTTAAAAACTTAGACTATTGGATATCAAATTAAAAAAAAAATGAATACCGAATTATTAATTCCATTATTTTAGTAAATAGATTTTGAAATATAAACATGTGTGTGAGTTCTAACATCGCGAAACTAAACAGATCTGACTGCACTGAAAATGATGACTTTTATTTTGATTGTCGAATTAATTTAGTTTTGTCGACGTCGGAATTGACACCTTCAATAAAGAACTAAATCTTTATTAACCTTGTTTAGGAAAGTTGGTTAAATTGCACTTTAGAAAAGATTGTAAGCTTATGTTCAATTTATCTTCAATTTCATTTAATGCCTAAAAATATTAACACCTTCGTTTTGTTTTTATAAAAGGCAACAGATGTATAAAATGTCTTTGAATGTGGCATATTATGCTAAACAGAGCTTCAAATGATGTAAATTCTTTGTCTTAAAAGTTGAAATTTTGATAATGAAATGGTATTTAGCAGAATTACTTGGATATGTTTTTGTACTTAAATTTTCTAAAATTTTAGGCGTTTTTTTGGACCAAGTATTATTTTATTCTATGTTACTAGTTTCAAAGTTACTGTAACAATATCATAATCCCACTAATATTATAGAAAGTTTGTATCTATGTTTATTACTTTTTCACGTTCGAACGGTTAAAAAAATATATAAACGCGAAAGTATATCTGTCTTTAAAAAACAAGCGGCTAAACATATCTAATTGTATTAAAAAAGACACAGTATAAAGGGACATGAGCTTGAATCTATACTAATACAATAAAGTATAAAGATTTGTTTGTTTGTTTGAATTGAATAGACACCGAAACTACTTGACCGATTTGAAGAATTCTTTCACCATTAAAATCCAAAATTTTATTTCATGGACATAGGCTTTAGAATATTAAAATATTAGGGAAAATAAATATTTTTTTTGTTAAATACCCGTGCGAAGCCGGGGCGGACCATGTACTATAATTATGCTAATGTCCCCAAAATACAGTCAACAGTATGCAATTTTTGATATAATGATTATTTGATGCAGAAATACACAAGGTACGCGACAAATTATCATTAATTACAGTGAAACCTACATTTTATCAAAAAAAAAACGCGAACAAACCATCTGTTTGTAGTTATTTACATCAGTCACAGTATCAAATGATGCCATCTATGGCGCTCATTAGGGGAGGCCTATGTCCAGCAGTGGACTATTATAGGCTGGTGATGATGATGACAGTATCAAAATCTCAACTCGACAAAGACACATCACGCTGTGGTAACAAGCGGGTTGCTTGCAACCTCTACAGATTTCACCTCGACCTTTTCACTATCTGTGCCGTTGATTTCTGGTTTCTCAATATCTTTCTGGTCGTCCTGTGACCTTGTTTCGCTGTCTGTGGTTCCCTGGCTGGATGTGTCGGTTTCTGGTTTCTCCGTTTCAGTTTCTGGTTCGGTGTCCATTTTCTCTGGTTGTTCTTCTTTCTCTTTTGTTTCTTGCGGTGCGTCTTGTGAGTTGTCTGTGTCATCTGGAAATATAATCAAAAATATCATCAAATATAATCAATAATACTGGAAAATTCACACAGCCTTATCTAGCCACAAGATAAGCAAAGCTTGTGTTATGGGAACTAGATGACTGATATACATAACACAATATTTTTAAATGGATAGATATTTTTTACTATACATAGAAAACGACCAGAACCCCTGAACAAATATCTGCAGATCGTACAAATATTTGTCCCGAGGCGGGAATCGAACCCGCAACCTCCTGCGTCGCAGGCGGACCTTCGCCCACCGCGCCACAGTGGTCGTCACACGTACATTATTATGTTTATCAGTTATCTAGCACCCATAACACAAGCTCTGCTTAGCTTGGGGCTAGATGATGCTGTGTGGATTGTCCGGCATTATTTATTTATAATATACGAGTACGTAGATATTTTTTTTTTATCATTCATAGAAAACGACGAGAACACACTGAACAATTTGCAGATCGTACAAATAATTGTTCCAAGGCGGGAATCGAACCCGCAACCTCCTGCGTCGGCGGACCTTTGCTCACCGCGCCACAGAGGTCGTCAACTAGTTTAATTACACACCCGCACACTTACGTTAGGTTACATTTGTTTTACTTTTAACAAAATATTATAAAACCTTGTATCTGAATTGTATAAAACCTATTATCTAGATTAGCTGAAAAAAATTAAGAAATCTTATGTAAAATACAATGTTAGAGTAAATTTAGGTTATGAAATTAAATTCTACATCAGAAAATCAGTTTATATACCTAAAAATAAATGATATTCTTTTCTAAATAATAAATAAACAAAACTATAAGTGGAACTAGTACATACCAGTGTGATCAACGTCCATAGGGGATATTATCTTTTCGTCACCATTCACCTTCTGTAAATAAAAGCCAAATCTAAAATAACAACGCAAAAATGCAAAGACAGCCTCCCAAACTACACTAACTACGCTACTGTTTATCGTGATTACAATTAAACACAGCCACCGTCTTCTTTGTTGCACAGACATCCTTTGGCTCGAACGGTTCGGTGAATACTGAACGGCGCGCCTCACTCGATAGATCAATGCTCAATGTGTGGACGAAAGCCCATGCCATGGGTTTTACTCGACAGTTTAGCTCGATCGAGTAATACCGTATGTGAGTACTGAGCTTAAGAATGCCTGTCTATAACTCGACTTAAAGAAAGGGATACAGATGACATCTATCATGCGGTCCCAATTTTTGAATCCCATCTGAGACCTCAATCCCACTTTTTATGTACTCATGTTATACCAGATATGTACTATGTAGCTAAGCTGCGAAATTTGACGAAACCAAGTATAAGCTCAGGTTGGTCGCTGATTTGGACCGCACCACTGCCGCACAGTACATTCAAATATGGGCTTTAAATCGTAGAATTTATATGATATTGAATTGGCTTCAATTGACATATTTCGCTGCTTAGTTTATTTACATTATACATATCTGCCCCTAGCACGGGGATTCTTGTCTATGGTATAGATACAAATTACGTCACTTTGTCATCGTTTGCGTAAACTATTAGAAATTAATTCCTTCAACTTCAATAATGTACGCAATGTATGGCGATGTTATTATTGTCTATTCTACCGTAGATAATAATACCCGTGCTAATGGACTATTTCTAACTCTTTCTTTAGGACATAACAATAACAACACAACAATGATCTAAGTACAAACATGCTATTCTAAACTACGGCAAAGTAACATAAGGTTAAGACAATTCCTCCACCTTGTAAGTTCTAATTACACAAAAAGAATCTGCAGTTTTGTAATGTCACAAAATAAATAATGATAGACAATCAGCATCATCTGGCCCCAAAGTATGTAAAAACTTTATTTTTTTTAATAATTTATTTGATACTTGAGAGTTTTACCAAACATAATGTGTTAAAGGAACGAGAGATGTCATTTTGTTTTTTATTTATCTATACTAGCGGTCCGCCACGGCTTCGTACGGGCATTAAACAAAAAATTTTGCACACATGCGAATCCCTAACAATTAAAATAATCTATGTTCATCAGAGGAAATTTAGGATTCTAATGGTAAAACAATTTCTCAAATCGGTCCGTTTCGGAGCCTATTAAATTCAAACAAACAAACAATCAAATCTTTCCTCTTAATAATATCAGTATAGATATAGATAAAAAAATATGCCGTGTGGTGCCGGCATAGAATTTCACCACCCCAACTCTTCCCGTGGGTGTCGTAAGAGGCGACTAAGGGAAACACACCGGGGGGCGGGCAGCAGCGCCCTCTGCAGAACAACTACACCGAACTGCGATCCCCAACCCGCATGCCCAGCGTGGGGATTATGGGCAATAACCCCCAAATAATGATGCCATCTATGGCGCTCATTAGGGGAGGCCTATGTCCAGCAGTGGACTATTTTGGGCTGGTGATGATGATGATAGATAAAATGAGGAAAGCTTTGAAAAACTCTTTTACCATTGAAGTCTTTGTTTCAAAAACCGCTCCAATCTTCAGAAATCTCTATGATTTCTGAAGATTGGAGCTGTTTTTTAAATTAATTAAAAAATCCCACTCTAACAATAAAATTGTATGGTTAGATTCTGGCTAGATTATATAAAAATAAATAATAATTATATAAATAATGCTGGACAATCTACACAGCATCATCTAGCCCCAAGCTAAGCAGAGCTTATAAAGATGATGCTGTATATTTTGTATTTGTATAATTTACATAACTTTATATAATATAGATATTTTGCGACATTCCCCAACAATTCTACATTAACTAGTAAACAGAAGGGAACCTAATTCTTTCGCTTTTTGCGAGAACTGGCGCTCGACGTCGACGGCGTTGGCGTGCGACCTCTTTTCTTCTGGATTCATTCAACAATAAAATTAACAAGCTGTCTACAAAAATAAAAACATAAGTGCATAAAATAAAGCGGCGTGTCTGTAAAGAATGGCTAGATATTATGTATTAAGTTAAAAGGAGATGGGACATTATAAAATCATAATCACACCAAGAAAACCAAAGCTAGAAATCCGCTTAAGACTCCGGCGACGGATGTATTTCTCATGCAATACTATGTTTGTAATTACCAGAATGATTTATAATTTGATAATAATTTCACTATGGTTTGCTATTACTTGTATTAGAATAGTATTTATTTAGGTTCCTGACACAAGTTTTTTTGTAAATACTTCTACAAATACTAAGAAAACATGTCTTGTTTTAAAGATTAGGTTTAATTCCACTTCAGATATTTTTGTATACTTACAAAAAAAATTGTGGCAGGAACCTAGGTAAACACTATTTTAATACAAAAAATAGCAGATCACGTTGAAAATATTCTCAAATTACAAATAATTATCTACGTTTGTATGGGAAATTAATCTATCGCCGAAGCCCGAGCTACGCAAAGTACGCAGTGTATGAAAAGTCAGATAGTAGTAGTATAGTATATCTAGGCCATCTGTTTCGATACAAATTCAAGTGTCTTGGTGATTCTGTTATACCCATCGCTTCAGGCTCTTTATTCACTATTGCCAATCCCAACGCGCTTCACAGATATGACAAGACAGCGGCGTGGAATCGAACATAATCGTATTTAGAATACATTCTGACGTCACACGGTGTGGGCAACGAATCATAGATACTAATGCTTGGCCAGATATCGCTCGATTCCACACCAACAATAGCATGTAAGAAACTGAATGTTGTGCTTAGTTTTTGGTACCAATTTATATAACTATTGACATGTATCTAAGTCACATTAAACTTAGATTTAGAAAGGCAAAACGAAAATTGTATAAGACACATAAGTTATAAATGAATGTACTAGTGGTTTCTTTTTCACTTCTTCCACTAGTGGACAAAAAATTGAAGTGAAGAGAAATCAATAACAAATTATTTCTTATTTAATTAGCTGTTTGAAATTTGACTTGTCTAAGTGCTTGTTTTGTAAGCCTAAAGAAATAAAGTTATTGAATCTGAATCTCATAGAGAATAAAAGTCCAGAATGACAATGGTATCATCACAGAATCGCTAGCCAGTTATCTAATAATGTATGTTGTGGATTGCAATAAATGAGATGGTTTTAATGTGTCGCGTATGTGACAGCGACGGCTGAGTCATTTTCTTTTCTAGCTTAACTTGTAATCTTATTTTAGACAATTATTATGATCAAAAGACTGATTTATTTATATTATCGAGATCCAGCTTGTTAAAGCCTATCGTTACCGCGCATGGAACGTTCGAGAACCTTGCACAGTATAGGAGTATTTACAAAATTTTAAATTAATTTAATATAATTTTATCTGTGTTTGCCTTATTGTATTGTTTTATTTTGTAATAGTATTGTAATAACTTTCTACGTGTGTATTTTGTAGGTTTTGTCTAATAAACTATCATCATCGCCTCTTCTATAGCTCTTAGGTTTGCTGGAAGAAAACTCTTTTCAGGGTTAAGCTCGCCTATGTACATAACCTTTTAATTTAAGTTCATTCTATGTTTTTGATGCGTACAATAAAGAATAAAGAACTATTTCTTTCTCTCTTTTACAATGAATTTACTTTATAGCTAACCTGTGGTTTATTTACATCTGTAACTTCGCTAGCAGATGTAGAAGTAACCTCTCCCTCTTGTTCCTTCTTTTGTCTCTTCGATCGTGGCTTTTCCACCGCTTTTTCTTCTTCCTCCTCCTCTTCTGTGGATGCCTCTGTTTTCTGTTCAGCCGTCTCTGGTTCGGGGACTGGAGAGGTTTCCTTTTGAGGGTTGGGGTCTTCCTGTTGGTGTTAAGGTGGTGTGAGTTTTATGTACAGTGCGTGTGTTTAATTATGCACATTAAATGTTGTCATCTGTAACGTTTGTTATAGAAGGGCGAGATCGTAAAACACAAGTTTTTTAATTCTTAATTGAGGGTCTCAATTGAGGAACAACTTATTGTAAGCCAGTTACAGATATATTTTTTATTACAATTTTTTTTCTTTTACAAATTGAAACTAATCTTTAACTATCTGTCCACTGCCGAACGTGCCTACCTTAAACAAAAGAGCTATTTGCCCTAAAAACCACACTTGGACTATTTATACCTCGACTGCGCCAATTCGCCTAGGATTGGCGCAGTCGAGGATTAAATATACTGAATAAATGTGCTGTCTTGGTTCTGGTACGTTCCCTTAGTCTTACGATAAACGGGGGGTTTGGAGGCACAGATTTTTACGCCATCGTCGAGTATTTATACCACTAGTAAGACGGTACGCCGTCGGCCAGCTACCCTCCTCGTATTGCACTTTGTATTGTATACTACTATATCTTAATTTGTGTCTGTGCTGTTCTTCTGAAACTGAATAAATGTATCGTTCGAGTAAGCATAAGGTCAATGTATCCGCTCTAGGTACCACCTGGTGGATAGCGATATACATAATTTAAATACTAGAAATAAGAACAAACTGGCTGTGCCCACTACTAGACTACATAGAATTAATGTATCTTTTAAAGGGCAATGTATACGCTTCTACAACAAAACTCCAAGTTAGTTGAAAAAATTATCTATAAATAAACTCAAACGGATTATCAAAAATATTCTTTGCAAAAAGGCTTACTATAAAATATCAGATTATCTAGATGACAAAAAAGTTCGGGACGAGTTATGCTCCAACTCTAAAACTAACAATTTAACAAGGTAAAGGCTTCTTGTTCGCTTCTTTACTTTACCTTAAAAAGATTGAAGTGAACAATTAATCAAAGTGATCACTTTATTTCCCATTTTTACTTCTTATTTAACTTGTATTTTGTGACGTGTCCAAGAGTCCTGTAAGGTCTAAAGGAAATAAAGCACTTTGATTTTGATTTTGGCCAGTTGACCATCTCTATGTATCCATGCCCGGTACCACCCGGTGACGTTCTTGCCCAGCTGACCTAAGTAATCAAGGTGCACTAACCACCAGTAACACAGTGTGCTGCCCGCCGGCCGCCACTCGCCTGGGCACGAGCTCGCCCAGCGCGACGCACAGGCCGGGCGCGGGCGCCGCCGCGTCCGCGCACTGCCCTGTGCCCAGCTGGCCCTCGCTGCCCATGCCCCAGCCGAATATCTCACCTGGGTACACACAACGTATACAACAATTAGTAGGGTTAGGGTATTTAACATAAATTATTTTTTACTATGATCATTAATTTTATTGGAAATATAAATAATGAATAAATGCCGGGGGGATTCCCCCACAAAAAGAACCGCGTCGGACAATTTCGTATCTTCCCTAAAATGTATAAAATAAAACTACTACAGGGGCATTAAAAAACATTATTATAGTGATATAGCAAAAACTGCCCAATGAAATATCCTTTGACCAACGTAATAACGTTAAGTGAAATCAATAACAAGTTATTTCTTTTTTTATAATAATTGTCTGTATGAAATTTGACTTGGTTAAGTGCTTATTTTGTAAGCCTAAAGAAATAAAGTTATTGAATCTTAACATAACATATAAGGCGGCGGTCATTTAGGTCGGGGTAAGGCCTTAAAAATACCAGTAACGTACCTGTTTCAGAAACGGCGAAGGAATTACTAGTCCCCGCAGCTATACTGACACATTTCTTGTTCTCTAGTTTGGGAACGGGAACCAACGTCTCTGCGTCGCCTTCTCTATCGCCCAGGCCTAATCTGTGGACAACATTGTTATATGTTTAAAATATTGTTTATTTTCGTTATAAAAAAAAATCATGGTCATTTATTGCCCATTCCTTAATTACTTAACCTAAACTATACAAAAAATAAGAATAGGTAATAATAGGCAAAGTTATCTATAGTTTATGGAAATATTTTATAGCTTTACATTATTCTAGAACCATGAAGTATGCTTTACAATTTGTTAGTACACCAATGTGGAAAAACCTAAGTTAACCAGAACCCTCGCATCTTTTAAGTTAAGACCATGTGCGAGGAACTCACTAGCAATGTCTTAATATTATTCTTTTCACACATTTGGTATGTACACGAAATAGCAATCTCAATCTGTACTAGATTTAATAACAGTGTTACACAAGACTACTAAAAATCTTAACTTTTCTAAAACAAGGTATCACGAGGTCGTGGATAAATGAGTCTCAATTTGCCTCTCTATTATTTCTATTTTAAAATAATTTACTGTATAAATCAAACTTGACATGTCTAAGTGCAAAGAAATAAATTTATTGTAACCTGATTCTTTCCCCAAATCGTGTGAAGTCAAAATGTGTTCGATGCTGTTTTAGGCTCAAAGGTCCTGTTTCCAATCTACTTTCTATTCATCACCTAATTAACAGGTGGTGTTGCCCCAAAGCTACACTCCTGAGCTAGTAACTGAAGGTATACAATTACCTGCCATATTCACAGCGTCCCACCGCGTACACCTGTCCCCTGTGGTCTAGAGCCAGCGAGTGATGTTGCCCCAGGTCTACTGAGCTAATTGAAGGTATATAATTACCTGCCATATTCACAGCGTCCCACCGCGTACACCTGCCCCCTGTCGTCTAGAGCCAGCGAGTGATGTTGCCCCAGGTCTACTGAGCTAATTGAAGGTATATAATTACCTGCCATATTCACAGCGTCCCACCGCGTACACCTGTCCCCTGTCGTCTAGAGCCAGCGAGTGATGTTGCCCCAGGTCTACTGAGCTAATTGAAGGTATATAATTACCTGCCATATTCACAGCGTCCCACCGCGTACACCTGCCCCCTGTGGTCTAGAGCCAGCGAGTGATGTTGCCCCAGGTCTACTGAGCTAATTGAAGGTATATAATTACCTGCCATATTCACAGCGTCCCACCGCGTACACCTGCCCCCTGTGGTCTAGAGCCAGCGAGTGGTGTTGCCCTGGAGCTACACTCCTCCAGCCGGAGCTGACTGTGAAGGCGTCGCACTCGTTGGGGCCGTACAGCGCTGTTTTACGTTTCTCGCCTGTTATACCTGTGGATAAGAGGATACACTCGATAAAGTACACATTCAGATACAGAATAAATAAATAAGAATTAAAAACTATATAGAAATTACAAGAGATGTGACAAATTTGCTGTCTTGTTGCTGAAAAGATATCTCCGTCAGACAACTGCGGATTGATAGAATCTTTGGATTAAACAAGCGCAATACAAATATACCAAGAACTTGTGACGTCCTCCGCGGTGGGCGAAGTCCGCCTGCGACGCAGGAGAGACAAATATGTATTTTCAAGATCTGCAGATATTTGTTATCTCAGTCATCTAGTACCACAAGCTCTGCTTAGCTCGATAGATGTTGTGAGGATTGTCCAGCATTATTTATTTATTAGTTAACTTACCGAGTTGTCCATAATTGTTGAGTCCAAACGCGAACACCTTCTCCTGGCTAGCGTCCAATACGAACGTGGCGTGGTACCCCGCCCACACGCGCGACGCGCCCGCCTTCAGGCTCACTTTGGATGGCACTAGGAGCGCACCTGGAAAATGATTTATAATATTAATATTTGCGACCAGATTCAAATACACAGGCTCTTATAATTTTTTCGCTATTTTACTATAAAAACTATCGTAGTTTGATGAATTCATTATGAATGTAAGCGGGTTAACTACGAACCTATTATATGTTGTAAGAACACCAACGTTTCATCCCTTAACGAGGGACTTCATCAGGGTGAGTGCGGCTCACGTCTCACGTCGCGCCCGTACCGCCTCTATGCGCTCAGTTAAGGGATGAAACGTTGGTGTTCTTACAACATATAATAGGTTCGTAGTTAACCCGCTTACATTCATAATGAATTTTTTCGCTCTGTAAGATTTTAGTATTCTTTTGCAACGTATGAGGTATAGTGAATATGACAAGTAACAGATTTGTGCTAATGTTACAATACTGATCCCACAAGATTGGGTCTTGCCAACAATACAATAGGAATATGTTTTAATTGTACACCAGAAAAATAACAACAAAAGACAAGTACAATGGGCAGCCCTATATCTTAGAAGCGATCTCTTCCAGGCAACCTTTGTATGGAAATAATAAATTTGTATTTAAGCGGGCAAGGGCGAGCTTTAAAAGCTGGTAAGGAAACTGCTTTTCTAATGGATTCTGGTAGTAGATTCCAAAGCCTTATGGCCTGAACAAGGATTTGTCATAGAAACTGGTTTTGTGAGGTGGCATTGTCAAAACCAAATTATCTGACGACCCGAGGACTTACATACCCGACACTGCGGATAATTTCTAGATTGTTAGATATTTGTGTACCTTATTCATTTATTATTATTTCTGTTTACGCCATCTAATTACGCACGCTGGAACTACATATACGGCCGTAATGGCTTGATCGATAGCAACCTGTTTCTAAAGCTGACACTGGGTGTCATAATATTAGTATAGATGAAGTAGCCCCTTTTGTTTGTTTGAATTGAATAGGCTCCGAAGCTACTCGACCAATTCGAAAAATTCTTTCACCATTACCATCATAGATGTGATTTATTTGCAATACTTCTATTTCAAATGCAAATACAAAATGCAATGCGTATTTTGTGTTTTTGATTTAAATGCCTTTTAGTAAAAAAACATTTTGTATTTAATTTGAAATACCTTTCCGAGATGTATTTTTTTATTCTGCATATAGCATTAATTAAATACAAAACGCAAAACTATTGGTATTTTGCATTTAAACGTTTTTATAAAAACATTTTGTGCATTTCTGATTAGCTCCTTTAACTTTAGCCTATCAATAATCCTACATCATTCATATGGAAACTTCAATAATGTAACCAAACTTCAATAATATAACAGCAGAAAGTATTAAGAACCCGGCGACCCTCGCTCGCAACTCGAGGCGCGTGCAAAAATCGCCCGAATATCGCTATCTCTGTTTAGCTGGCGCGCGCGGGACGACGACGACGCGATAGCAATATTAGCCGTTTAAAATTTGGTATGAATTTGGTTGTGTTCCGTAATACCAAATGATGAATGAAAACTTTTTGTATTCTTCACATAGTATGGTTATTCTGTAACTAGACAATATAAGCTATGTTCCTTAACAAACAACACGTAAGATATTGTTGTTTTTAATAATAAACAGATAGGGAGAAAACTTGTCAATTTTGGCATAAAAATATGCAAAACGCGATTGGCTTTCATTTAATTTTAGGTAAGTATTTTGAAAAAAAAAACTATCTTGGAACCTAGATAAACACTAATCGAATACAAATAATACAATAATAAAGTGGTAATATGCTTGAATTAGAAATGATTTTGGTATTACGTTTGTATGGGCAATTCGTCCTCCGCTGGCCTCTTAAGATACTCACTGAACCCTTGCCGGGCCTCTCTGGTGGCGGAGCGCTGCGGCAGGCGGCCGAGCTGACCCTGCTCCCCGCAGCCCATCGTGTACACTGTGCCGCCGGTCTGTAACGATTATATACAGATATAGCTTGCTTTTAACACAGAATAAGTTACAATAGAACTAGTAGATCATTCTATACACAGAACAAAGTACAATAGTAATAGAAGATCATCATCTAATTAAATAAATAATGCTGGACAATCCACACCAGGGTTGGAAAAAAAACAGTTTTTTTTAAATTTTATAAAACAAACAGTTCAAATTGTTTTAAACGAGTGTTTGTTTTGTTTTTTTTTTTGTCCTTTTTAGTTTAGGGCATTATTTTAAATTAATTCGACCTATAATGTTTCATTTCCAGACTAGATCTTTTGACTTTTAAAATTTTCTACAGTAAAATAAATATTGACAAAAAACGATCAATGGATAAACATTTATTTTATGTTGCGTATCTCTAATCACTACTAAACGATTTACATTCACCCTAAATGTTTCCTAGCAGGACTATACCGGCGGGGAAATACCTATAAACTATAAATTCTATTCTATGAATAGGGGCACCCCCAATATTTATTAATTAGTGATGGGCCGAATGTGGTTTGAACCGAATACGAATTTCGGCCGAACATTCGGTAAAAATAAAAAATGCCGAAGTTCGGTTTTTATTCTGCACTTATATGGTAACAACTAACAAACAACAATAAAATATACCTATAAGTAATTAATATATTGAATTTTCAAAAAGTTTATTTGATTCAAATCATAAGACTTCCTAATTTAATAAGAACTTATTGAATTTGATTTTTTAATTCTAAAACTTAAGATTGAAATGTCGAAAAAGGAAACTGATAATGACAGTTAGTTACTTGATTAATAAATAAATTACTATGATTTTAAATTATGTAAAAGGCTTATTTATTTAATCAGGTATGAGTGAGTATGACAGATTTGATTTTTTTTATGTTTTATTAATCTTAAAATCAAAATTGTGCAACTATTTCACTCTTTTCTTATACCGAATGTTCATGAAATTTCAACCGAATTTCGGAAGAATGCCGAAGTTAGGCCCATCCCTAATATTTATATTTAAATGAGGGGAATAAAATAACCACTATTCCATTCGACAGCCATCCATTAGGGACTTTCCTAACGGGACTTTACCGGCGGGGAATTACTTAATATGAATTCTATAAATACGAGTGCCTTTCTTTCTCACATTTCATTTCATTATTAATTCTGCGACTGATAACACCTCATAAAAATGTCAACTCCAGGACGCAAAAAGCATGCAATTTGGGAACAATTCACATCGATCCCCCAAGAAAATACCACACTGAAGACCAATAGGGTGCGTTGCAGAAAATGTAAGAAAGAACTAGTTGGACTTGTGAAAAGAATGGAGGCACACTTCCAGCAATGTAGCACCACCACCGGTTCTAACACTGACGCAAATCTTGACGCGGACAGGGACGTGGAGGAGGAGTTGTTGAGTGATGCTGGTTCTTCCCGATCTTCAGATAATTCTTCTGCTACACCCACATCTTCTGTTACTACTCTTCAATCTAAAAATGCCAGTACCAGCAGCAGCGCGAGCGTGAACATTTCAATGAAAAGATTTATTATTGCTACAAGTCAAGAAGATAAGAAGAAAATTGATTTACAATTATCTCGTTATATGTTTGCTACTAACACGCCTTTTAACCACGTAGAACACCCAGAGTTACTGAAATTAATAGAAATTTTACGCCCAGGATATAAACCTCCAAACCGCAAACAAATTGCTAGCAAGCTACTCGACGAAGTCTACAACTCGACTCAAGAAGCCGTAAAAAATGAATTGAAAAACAAAGTTGTTAATCTGGCAATTGATGGGTGGAGTAATGTCAGGCAGGACTCGATAGTTTGTGTCTGTGTTACCGATGTGTTGACAGACTCAACTCATTTAATTGATACAATAGACACAGGAGCCGAAAGCCATACAGCTGACTACTTGGTTAAAGTTACTACTGCGGCAATAAAACAATGTGAAACTTACAAATGTACGGTGCGAAGTGTAGTGACAGACAACGCAGCAAATATGAGCCGTATGAGACGAGATTTAGCCCAACAGGAAGAACTAGCTTCTCACGAGGATATACTTACATACGGCTGTTCATCACACATATTAAACCTTCTAGCAAAGGATTTGAATGCAGAAGATATTACTGATAAAGTTAAGTCGATAATGCGGTACTTCAAATACACTCACTTTGCATCTGCCAAATATAAAGAAGCTGGTGGAAAAGCAATTGTTATACCACAACAGGTACGGTGGAACACAATGGCTGACTGCTTAAAAGTGTTATTAGAAAATTGGCATATAATGTCAGATATATGCTTAAATCATTCAACTGCTATAGATCTGTCAATTTCATTGAAAGTAAATGACATGGCGCTGAAGCAACAAGTCCAGGCTCTCTACAAAAAACTGGAAAACATCGCAGTTACACTTGACATCTCCCAAAAGACATCCTGCTGTATTGGCGAAGTGACTGAAGCATGGATAGAGCTTAAAAATATGTTTGAGGGAGAGAATGTACGACTGCGTGAGACCGAGTATTCATTGGATGATTTAAGGAAGTTCAAAGCTCGTTATGAAATGGCAATGTCTCCAGCTCATTTTGCAGCAAACTTACTACATCCTAAGTACAGGGGTGAAAAACTCACGAGTGAAGATATTTCTGAGGCTTTATTATTTATAGAAGCTTATCACAAAGAGGCGATGCCCTATGTTGTTAAATACAGGGCAATGACAGATCCCTTTCATAACTTTCTATTTGAAGATCATGTAGTAAATCAGGTCGGACCTCTCGAATGGTGGCAGTCATTAAAAAAACAAATTAATGGTCAAACAATGAACTTAGTGGCTCAGCTTCACACTGCTGTAGCTTCAAGTGCTGGAATTGAAAGACTGTTTTCAACATTTGGATTTATTCATTCTGACGTACGAAATAAACTGGGTACAGAGAAAGCTGCAAAACTTGTTACAGTTTTTAAATACCTTAATAAGGAAAAGAAAAAATAATTGTTATCTTGATCTTGTCATATTGTCTTACTCTCTCTCCTGACTGACAAACAATTTTGATTTTATAATGTTTATTAAATATAGGTAATTTTGTTTGTTATAATTTTGTTTTTGATTGATTTTAAATTGAAATTTTTAATATTCTATACTATCTAATGCATGTTTCAAAAATACGTGTTATCTTATCCCATTACCCATATAAATCCTGGTACTTGGTAGGTACTTAGATCTTTGTTTGACTGAATAACAAACAAAGATCTAAGTACCGAAAACATGCTATACTATCTTCAGACCTAAAAATAAAATTATCCCACCTCACATCTCACTTAACATTAATAATACTCCGTTAGAACATAAAAACAATGAAAAATACCTTGGGCTAAGAATGGATTCATCTCTAACATGGAGCGCCCACATCAATCATATAAAAACAAAACTGTCATCTTTAACTGGTTCGCTGCGAAACATCGTTGGATGTGTCCCTCGGGAGCTACGTCATACTCTATATAACTCACTGGTTAAACCACACCTTCTCTACCTGATAGAAATCTGGGGTAGCGCTGTTAAAACGAAGTTAAATATACTGCAAATTAAACAAAATAAAATAATTAAGCTACTCTTCAATTATATTCTTAGCCCAAGGTATTTTTCATTGTTTTTATGTTAATATATACAGATAATGATAATTATCATTATCTGACACCTACAAATAAAATTTACAAAGAAACTGGCATTATGAAAATTAAAGAGCTATATCATTACTGTACATGCATTCTTGTCCGCAAAATTCTAAAGAAACAACTCCACACTAACTTAGCCTTTACTATTAGACAACAAGTTACAAAACGAAGCACTCGACGTGCGAGTTTTATTGTGCTACCAAACGCAAGGACGAACTACGGCAAGAAGACAATAACTTACGAAGGCGCGCAACTTTATAACAAATTACCCGCAGATATTAAAAATGTTAACTCACTTCACGTATTTAAGAAGAAACTATCACTGCATATCAAGCAGTCAAACTAAATCATATGAAATATTCTCGGTACCTATCTACTTAATTTAAATCAATTTAAAACAACAAAAACCTAATTAAACAAATAGGTGAAGTGAGTATATTTTATAATTAGCTCTTTGTTATATTCGTAGTTTATTATTTAGTAACCTATTTATTAAGAACGACTTATAGATTATAACTAAGTACTAGTTAGGTACTTATTAATTAGTTCTCATGTAAGTGACGTAATTGTCTTTATGAGAATAAAGTTCTTTAAACCTAAACCTAATAAATAACTTATCAAAAAAATATTACTTTCATTTTATATCATTCATTCGCAATGAAAAGTAGTTTTAAAGCTTGTTTTTTTCTCATCGTTTTATACAATGTTTAAAACTTGTTTTAATCTGTGTTTTTAAACGTGTGATAAAAAACACGGTTTAAAATCAAACTGTTTTAAACATGTGTTTTAAAACCATTTGTTTTAATCATGCCAACCCTGATCCACACAGCATCAAGCCCCAAGCTAAGCAGAGCTTGTGTTATGGGTACTAGATGACTGATATACATAATACAATATTATTAAATAGATAGATATTTTTTATTATACATAGAAAACAACCAGAACGCCCTGAACAAATATCTGCAGATCGTACAAATATTTGTCCCGAGGCGGGAATCGAACCCGCAACCTCCTGCGTCGCAGGCGGACCTTCGCCCACCGCGCCACAGTGGTCGTCATTATTTATTATTGGGCATGCGGGTTGGGGAGCGCAGTTCGGTGGCGTTGTTTTGCAGAGGGCGCTGCTGTCCGCCCCCCGGTGTCTATATACTTTTTTAATGAGTAATAAATAAATTCTTTTCTTTACAATTTCCTTCGTCCATGATAACTAGTATTGGTAATATGTTTTCACTTACCGTTAAAAATATTCCTTTCTTTACGATTTCCTTTGTCCATGATAACTATTATTGATAATATGTTATAAGTTATAACTTACAGTTAAAATAACAAGATGGTCGCCGCCGGACGCTATATCAGCAGCCGTTTCGCTGATGTCTATTTTGATGGGCTCCTTGCTGGACTTGTGTTCGCGACCTTGCATCACCAGCCCCATACTGCCGTGCGAGTCCTGCAAATTATTTATTAGTCACGTCGTGTAAAAACAAAAGTCAAAAAGTAAAAAGTCAATTATGCTTCAGCCTTTCAGAAAGTACAGGGCCTTTATTCACTATTGCCAATCCCAACGTGTTTCACAGATATGACAACACAGCGGCGTGGAATCGAACAAAATCATATTTAGAACACATTGTGACGTCACACGGTTTGGGCAACGAATCTCCAATTTCATTTTCATAAATCATTTATTTGCAGGAATGTTGGTACAATAGGTCTTACAATACTAATAATAATAATAATAGGTAGTTCCAATACATTCTGCCTCGTGAAGGCGTGCAAAATTTTATTCATAGAGAATAAGATGATGTTGTACATACCCTGAATGAGCCCCAAGCGTACACATCTCCATTGTCCAGCAAGGCAGCGGAGTGGGAGTCCCCCGCAGTCACCAGCACAGCCTTAGCTGGTAGCGTCACCTTCTTGGGGGTACCCTCGTCTTCGTCGCCCGTTGTGTTGCGGCCGAGGGCGCCTTCGTCATTGCAGCCGTAAGTCCATACCTGGGAATTTATTACCATGAAAGGAATTTTATTTTATTTTTTTAATTGAGATGCACATAACAAAAAATAATCACAAAATACTATAAATTTAACTGATGCAGATCTATAGCTTGATTATTTAACAACTATGTGCATACAGAGAATCAATATGGGTGCTGCCCTGTTCAACCCAAGATTTTTCTACCATATGAACGAGACTTACGTAGAGCTAACTGAAAATATTATTTTTTTTACAATATTAAGGGGTTAGTAGGGGGTATTACCTAATTATTAACTAACTTACATAAAGTACATCAACACTTTCACAATTTTAAGCATGCAATTAAAAATTTAAGTGATTTTAGAATAACTTGACTTGACTTCTTTATAGCAATATGTGTCAGATTTGCCACTTTTCTGCCAGTCAGTTCATGGAAATTTCATAGTTATAGAATTCACCGTTCATAATAATATGAGCCTCATATTATTATACTATAGTATAACATCATCCGTGTCGCCGGAGCCCTAATAGACTATTTTTAACTGTATTTGTTAAGCTAAAGGCACAAAACGTAGTGTTACCTTGCCAGCACTGTCTAGTGCGATAGTGTGCATGCCCCCTGCGCTGACCGCTACAATCTTATCCCCCAGTGCGGGCACATTTCTGAATCTGAAATGAGAAAGAGTGGTAAGTTTTTGCATTTATTCCACATTCGCCTCCTATTTCATTTAAATTTCTTAGTTTTCAAACATTGAAAATTGTTTGGTTACAAGTTTTCATACTGATCCCTAAATTATTGATAAATATTCTATGAACAAATGCTATGTTCGTTCATCAAGGATATTTTTTTTATTATATAAAACTAGACGACCCTGTGAACCTTGTATCATATAAAATTTTTCCTTTTATTATGATTAAAATCTCATAACCATAACTCTTAAAATTAAAATAATATAATATAAATTTTCAATATCTTATAAATCTAATTTATTTTAGCATTAATAAATCTATTTGAATGTATTCTGAAGTTTATGTTACAGGAATGATTGATATTGATAAATATTCTATGAACAAATGCTATGTTCGTTCATCAAGGATATTTTTTTTATTATATAAAACTAGACGACCCTGTGAACCTTGTATCATATAAAATTTTTCCTTTTATTATGATTAAAATCTCATAACCATAACTCTTAAAATTAAAATAATATAATATAAATTTTCAATATCTTATAAATCTAATTTATTTTAGCATTAATAAATCTATTTGAATGTATTCTGAAGTTTATGTTACAGGAATGATTGAAATTTGTTTTTATATTTAATAGTACATAGGTAGGGCATATTAACCATTTATGGTGAACAGCTGAATAAATAATATTCTCTTGTACTATTAAAAGTATGGTTTACAATAAAAGATAAAAATGGACTGTTCTTACTAGACAAATCCCAATAGGTTTTTTGGTCCCACTTGGCATTTCAACCTACACCCTCATTAGATTTTTGCTCCCACTCCACATTTAAACTTACATCCTCATTATCACTCATTCATTACTACTTTATCACACCGTGTGTGTACCCCTACTCTTCCCATAAGTGTCGTAAGAGGCGACTAAGGGACACACACCGGGGGGCAGCAGCGCCCTCTGCAGAACAACCCTACCGAACTGCGATCCCCAACCCGCATGCTCAGCATAGGGATTATGATCCCCACAATGATAAATAATGCCATCTATGCCGCTCATTAGGGGAGGCCTATGTCCAGCCAGCAGTGGACTAATAGGCTGATGAAGACTACTTTTATAATGATTATTCTGGTAGTGGGATACCATAAACAACTTACTTGGTACTCTCTGGTACGCTGTCACCGAGGCCGAGCTGGCCGACATCCCCCTGTCCGCATGTGAATACACGTCCCTTGTAGCGGGGCGCTGTAGGAATCTCCAACTGGACAACTGTATGCAAGAAATAGCAGGATAAGTATTGTGTTTAGAATTGTTCCCTTTATGTTGAGTCCCTTAGGTTTAGGTAGGAGTATTTGACTTGTCTAAGTGCTTATTTTGTAAGCCTCAAGAAATAAATTTATTGAATCTGAATCTGAATCTGCTATTTCCGCATTTGGACTCAGTTTTGGTCCATTCGAGTCGAGTCCCTTTACATCGAGCCTTGAATGTTGTCGCGCTTTTATAACCCCTATGTCAAGTTTATGACTTCAGACCCGCTTCTTTTCCCTTTGTGGAGCTTCAATTCCTCGCTTCTATTACCTTTACATTGAGCTTAATAACATCATATTTTAAAGTACAGTGAGATTCATGTCTGTATTTGAGAATTACTGTTTTTAACATCATCATCATCAACTTATGTCAAAAGTAATTTTCTTGTTGATTTTTTTTGAGGCCTTTGTTCAGCAGTGGACTAAGATGATGATTTAAGAAGATGATGGCAGATTTTAGATCTTTCCCACGATTCTATATTTATTATACACGTAAGAAAGCTAAATCGCAATTCGCTTTCAAAGTCAATGCCAAAAACAGATTGTATTTTGGTGCTGAATTCTCTAGCTTAATTGGATGGCTGATGGTTTGCTAACAGAAGGTGTAGTCCGATTTGGTTCTGTTTAGGTATTTTAAGTTTAAATTATTGTCTGAATTTGGACTCAAAACATTTCACAATCGTCAGCCTGCTGTTTGTTATATTTTATATTACTTTCATTTTTGACTGACTGATCCCGATCAGCCTCAGATTGTGAAATGTTTTGAGTCCTAATGAAATGTTTTGACTGATATGCATCAGTCAATCAGTAATGTAAGTCAATAATATAAAATATAACAAAATAAATTAAGTTCAAGTGTACTATTAATTAGAGGAATGTGGTCATCAATAGGTTTAAGATAAGTTACAATATTATGATCAATTTTACTGTTCAAACAGATGTAATGTAACGGCAGATTTGTTTTGGTATATATTGTATATATATTGATATTGTGATAGTAGGTATATAATTATCCATCTCACTACATCAATAGTGTATTTTTCCATGTTATCTATTGGAACCAGTTTATTAATTACATACCAAATTATTTCAAATTGCTGTACAATATGATGGCATGTAAGCATACAAAATTAAGCAACCTAAGGTCATTCTTATTTACGGAAATGACCATGAAATAACTGGTAACTGTAAACAAGCTAAGTTTGAGAATTTCAATAACCTAAAAACTTTCCATTGTAGATAAAAAGCTTACGTAACGTATGGGTTTATGGCGTTAATTAGCGCCAAGTTCATTTGAGACTATTAGAATGTCTTCGCAGGACAGTTTTTAGCATAAAAGCCACGAATTAAGGTGAAAAGCTAAGCATAAATTTTCCCGCCATCCTCGTTTGACAGGTCATTGACGTCGCCGACCACCGTAAAGAAAACAAAATATCTGTTCTTACCTCCACGCTTCTTTTTACTCTTCGGTGCCGCCGTCGAAGACGCCGCCGAAGTGGCCGAAGGCTTGGGGGCCGCTCGTTTTGTGCCTCGCGCAGCCGGCATTATGCCTGCAAGTGCAATCGACGCGTCAAAACACCACACAAAGCGCGGCAAATGACCCTCTTGATTGTTCGATGCGCACAAGGTGATGACGTTTTGTATTTTACTGTAATCTTGTTAGCACCTGATACCATATGCGTTGCCTCAGCCAGCATCAAGTACAAGGCTATGGCCTCATAGATTTATGCAGAGCGCAGTTAGGTTATATGCATTTGTATAGCCACTGCAGAGAGCGAAACCAAACAACGCGTCTGCACTCGCTAGGACAGTTTTTCCATGGCACTGAACTGTTTACTTACTTTTCTAGATAATATTCCACAACAAAGGTGTCCAAATAATCTAAAATAAATAACACTTTAGATCAAAAGATGACGTACTAAAATAAACTTGGTACGAAATTCGTACATCTCCGCTCGCAAAGCTTGGGCCGAGTGACGTAATCACGTGAATGAATTGCTCGATTCCTGTTATCGCTCGTCTCGTTTGCGATTATTTTATCGAATGAACATACATCATGGATGACAGATGCTGATGATAATTATTATAATTTGATAGCGAAAGGTAGGCGGCTAATACTTGAATAAAGGTGAAGTTCAACATTGAGTGATATAAATGTAGTTCTAGTTATTTCATCATAAATAATTCAATAATTATTTTGATAATTAATTACCTACAAAACACAGTTAGGGTTAGTTAGCTACTTACAGTTTGTAAGTAAAGTACCTATGAAAGAAGAACATTGTTGAACATTGTTACGTGGTGAATTATTTTATTTTACCTTTAAAATCAAAATTCACAACTATATGTAGGTAACTAACTTTAATCACACATTAGTGCTAGGCTTTTACGTTAGATACTCCAAAATTCGTTTCTTCGTTTTGAGAATATCGATGAAAAAATCGAAATGATAAATAAATCGCATGTAACATCACCATGAACCATAAACTAGAACTTGTTCTAGCCATAGACAAAAAATGTCAGTGTCACTTCTATTCTACCATCAAAATGTCATTGTAACGTAGCCCGCGAATGTTTGAAAAAAGAAGGCTAGCAGACTGTGCTGTGCAGTACAGACACAGCGAACCTTGAATAAAATTTGAATTATTTACGTAATGGCAAAGAGAAAAAGAAATAAAAAGGCAGGAGGCTTCAGAGCTCTTCAGAGTTATCAAAAACAAAATTAAACCTCTATGTTCGTATGACAATAAATACACCTAGTCACTGTTAACTACAGAGCAGTTTTAGGCCTTCTATGTCATGATGTCTCCATTTTATTGGTAGGGTATGGGTAGGGTACATAGAAAAATGCTATTTTTAACAAAAACGCCCTGTGTGGTTTTGTGTAGCGAAATGAATGCGAG
Source organism: Eupithecia pulchellata (assembly GCA_963931895.1). Classification (NCBI taxonomy): domain Eukaryota; kingdom Metazoa; phylum Arthropoda; class Insecta; order Lepidoptera; family Geometridae; genus Eupithecia; species Eupithecia pulchellata. The sequence continues at coordinate 1,463,494 of OZ007546.1, read as the reverse complement.
ATGATGAACCTTTGTGGGAGATATCCCCTAGGTTGATTGATTTTTTACTGCATAGACATATAGAACCTTGTGTCCTTGAGTTTTTTGTTGTTACGTGTTCTATTTTGTCGTGTCTATTTTTATACCTCGATGCCTCGTGGAGTTATTGCTCAATGAACCCATTCAAACCTTCAACCCTTCAACGACGCACATAAAAAAAGTGTAGTGATCTTCATCATAATAATTAATAAGTAAGTATTTGTATCATATTTGTATGACAAAATTTGTAAGGCTTTTTGTGAGTGGAAAATAGACTAAAATTTTGTTGATGCTGAAAACATACTTAGTTTTTAATAGATAGGTACTCATAAGTGTGCTTGTTAGGTAGGTACCGAGTAGGTACCTATTATATTTGTTCGGGCTGTTATGGGAAAACGACCAAATGGCGTTAAGTCGTAGGTACCTATGAAATGGTATCGGCCCGTACGCTGGTGCTCAATAAAAATGCAAATTTTAATGCATTTCGAGGAATCAATCATGCAGCGTAGGTTATGGTTAATTTTTTGTACCAGACAGTGCTTGATACAGTCCATATCCCAATCAATTTATTAAGATTTAGACGTATTTTAGGTACGATTTTTGTTATTTTAGCTCTGGCATTAGGGGACATCCCTAAGGAATTAAATACTGGTAAGTATTCATTTCATAGGGAAATATATGTACCTACCTATAAAAAAAATCGCAGTGGGACTTGAAACGTTTGGAATATTACCTAATCTCTCTCTAACAATTTTTTTTAGTAGGTACATGTACAAAATAAATGTTTCACTTTGGTTCGCTGCAACAGTTGGTGTTGGTTCGATTCAAAATGGACTCGAAACCCGTTCATTAGACCTAATTATAAAATATGGGTAGGTACATTTTTCGCAGTTACTTAAGGGATATGACTGCGAAAAATAATAAACCGAAAAATGTTTTATCGATTACTAATCATCGATGATGTAACGTTCTTTCGAAATATACTTATTACCCTTTATTACCTAATTAACAAAAAAAAAACTAAGTCTATGGTAGAGTAGTGACCATGGTAAAAATGACATCGAAAGCTTTAAATATTTGAAATGAATTCCTTTTACCCTCAGAAAAAATCGTTTTTCTGAGCTTTTACCTCATTAATTACCGCAATGTATAACAATCATCCAATCAGGCATTTTTTTACGTATAACAATATCTATTGTCCTTCAAAAATTAAAAGAAAGAAAACCCTTTTGTTTTTGGAAATCTCGCTCTAGCTTATTTAGTTTCAAAGGCATCATTGTACGAGCTGTGTACATAAATACGTTACTCTAGAGATTGCTAATTATCTAGCCAAGACATAAAAAAGCTATGTATGTAGGTGCCTTTCTTAAATACAAATAATTATTTCCATCCAAAGGTTGTCTGGAAGAGATCGCTTCTAAGCGATAAGGCCGCCCACTGTATTTGTCTATGTAATGTCTTTTGTTTTATTATTTTACTGGTGTCCAATAAAGCATTTTTCGCCTATTGTTTTAAAAACCATCATTTCTAGCTTTGTTAATTTATTTTCAAACGCATCATAGTACGAGCAGGAAAAAAAAGTGATTAAAATTGTTTTAAAAGAGAAAGAGAGCTTTGTTAGACAGAGATAGAAGGAAGGCTTTCGCGGTGGGCGTGGTCTGATCAAGGCCAACCTTCGATGACCCGCCCTCTTGGTTTAAACGATAATTCAATGTTAAAATGTTTACGACCTCAATGGCGTAGTAGATCAACAAAGATCTACCTACTATAGATCGCACAACAACTGTTCGTAGATACATATACGAACAGTCGGGAATGGTCCAGAATTAATTTTAATTGATTTACCTATTACTTAATTGATAATTATATTAAACTGTTCAATTGATGGTAAGTCGAATTTGGATAGAATAAATAATTGCTTCTACTACACGTTGCCATGCCACCAGATAATAAAATATAATTATTTATAATACAGCACATGCAATGGAAAAATGCTTTATTGTATTTTATACAAGAAAAAGAAAACAGACATACCTAATAAGACAAGTGACAATGGGCGGCCTTATCGCTAGAGGCGATCTGTTCCAGGCAACCTTTGGATGGTACTTAAGAATTATTTAAATCGTGTGTTTAGTTAGTAGTTTAGTACCTAGATAATGTATATTCTGTATAGCAGAAGGAGCTTTAGAAAATTAATTTTAAGTACCTATGTATTATACCTAACGAAAAATTTAAATATTCAATATAACCTCTTACCTACCTATTTAATATTTTATAAAAATTTATCGTATGAAATTTGACTTCTATAATTGTTTCTTTTGTAAGACCAAAGAAATAGTTATCTATTGATGTCTAAAAATCTTCGCAATATCAAACATTTCAAAAATGTTTACACACCTATACATTGGGTGATTTTTCTTACTTCCGTTTTTGTGTTACCTAACCTTATTTAGTTTTTATATTATATCTACTGTGTTATTTTTTGTTTTTTTTAAAAGGGTAAAAATAAATGTATTTTCTTTCATTCTTCTTTTCTTTCTTTACTTTACTGAAGTTTTCATACGGATTCCTAACTTTTATGAAAATATGTTAAATTTAAGTAGGTACACGGCAATCAGGGATAATGTGAAGTTTTCAATCAAATTCCTAATTTTTTTGAAAATATTGTTACATTTAAGAATGATGTTAAATCAGGGATAATATAGGATTCTAATATCGAAATAACTTTTCAAACCCAGTAGTATCGGAGCCTATCCAATCCAAACAAACAAATCTTCCCTCTCCATAATATAGGTAAGAAGTAAAGGACAGGGCCACACCGGCAGACACCCGACACCCTCTGCTTCGCCGCGTCGGTAATTATTTCTCCGGGATAACTCGGAATTTATTCCACTATTTTAACGTATCCGAATAATATCGGATTTTCAATATAGCTTTCGCTTTTAGTGTATGAAATGAAAATGGAATTTATTCCACTATTTTATCGTGTCCGAATAATATCGGATTTTAAATAGAGCTATAGCTTTTAGTGTATGAAATGAAAATGGAATTTATTCCACTCTTTTATCGTGTCCGAATAATATCGGATTTTTACATATAGCTATAGCTTTTAGTGTATGAAATGAAAATGGAATTTATTCCACTATTTTATCGTGTCCGAATAATATCGGATTTTAAATATAGGTAGCTATAGCTGTGTATGAAATGAAAATGCTTATCGAAAAATAAATATACAACTATCGTACCGCCCGGCGTCGCACGGGTATTAAACAAAAATTTAATTTGTCATGCGGATCCCTAATTTTTTGTAAATATTCTATAGCCATGTTCATCAGGGAAAATTTAGGTAACTAATGAAAGAATTTTTCTAATCGGTCTAGTATTTCTATTCATACAAACAAACAAATCTTTCCTCTTTATAATATTAGTATAGATAGAGTGATTATAACATTTGAAATATAAAGACATAGTTTTTAATGTAAGTTTCAAACGAAATGAAAATATTTCGAAAAAGAAATATGGAACAACAGTGCAGTGCAGTCTATGTTACTCTAATAGGTACCTAATTAGATTTTTTCTCGAGTGATGTTCATTAGTTCCTAGGTATCATATTTGTTGTCGTATCATAATTATGTGTTGACGACCACTGTGGCGCGGTGAGCGAAGGTCCGCCTGCGACGCAGGAGGTTGCGGGTTCGATTCCCGCCTCGGGATAAATATTTGTACGATCTGCAGATATTTGTTCAGGGGTTCTGATCGTTTTCTATGTATAATAAAAAATATCTATATATTTAATAATATTGTATTATGTATATCAGTCATCTAGTACCCATAACACTAGCTCTGCTTAGCTTGGGGCTAGATGATGCTGTGTCCAGTATTATTATTTGTTATAAGTGTTATTAGAGTAAGCTCCTCATAGAGTAAGTGTAACAACGTGTACAAATTCTGTTAAATACTCGTGCTAAGCCGGGGCGTACTGCTAATAATAATATACATCTATACTAATATTATAAAGAGGAAAGATTTGATTGTTTGTTTGTTTGTATGTTTGTTTGTTTGTTTGAATTGAATAGGCTCTGAAACTACTGGACCAATTTGAAAAATTCCTTCACCATTAGAATCCTAAATTTTCCGTGATGAACATAGGCTATATAATATTTTCAAAAAAATTAGGGATCCGCATGAAAAATTCAATAATTGAACCGTGAGCTGTATATTCAAACTCTTTTTCTATTATGGCGCGTCAGAATAGAAAAAGAGGTTGTATAGCGCACGGTGCTTGCTTTTTCTCTACGGCCAGTGTCAGTTTTGGAATGTCGAGTCAATGTCAAAAACCCCAATGCTGTTAAAAAAAGTAAAGATCCGTATGAAAACTGTGAAACCCATCGTTTTAGTGTGTATAATTTCTGAAATTTTTGTTTAATACCCGTGCGAAGCCGGGGCGGGCCGCTAGTATATAATATATGCCTTTATTACTGTTTGAATGTTTTACAGGGTATTTTAAACTATGCCTTATCACTAACTAATTATTTTCTAAGTTTGTTACTATTCATCGGCAAACGTTGAATTGTCTGTGACAGCTTGTTCTCCGAGATAGGCCTCCTCCAAAGATTTCCATTTAGTCTTGTCCGTTGCTGCACGGATCCATGGACCGGCTAATTTCTTAAAATCGTCTTCCCATCTTTTAAATTGTCTACCTCGATTTCTTCTGCTATCTCTCGGATATCATTAGTTTTATTAAAGAATATTTATCGGGTATTTATCGCGTACTTTTTGTTTTATTTTCCCCTACGTTTCCATCGCGTTGCAGCGATCGTGGTCACGGGGCGACTGGATGTTCTGCGAGTTACTGCCAAGAATTGACGGCAGTATCCACGACTACCCTCAATTCGTCTTCTGAATCAGGAATGTTCACGTTCACAGTACGACACACTACACTGACCGTGTCCGAATGCAGTGCAGTCTGTACACGACGCCCGCACTTATTAATCACCGGATTCCACGAGGACGAGAGACGAAAACCATCTTCACGATTGAAATTTGGGTGTTTTTTGATAAATATTCTTTAATATGTCAACAAATCGTGAAAGTTTAAAAAGTTTTTTTACCATTAGTTTTGTCCATTTCTCTTTTGGGGCGTAGGTAGGTACTGCTAGTTATAAATAAATTTAAAACTTGTTAAGATAATCACAAAAATACTTATTGTTGCTAGCACAAGTGCCATACCATTAAGACCTTAAGAACCTGCTCATAGAGTCCACAGGTAATCGGAATTCGGAATGCTGGCTTTGGTTTCGGTCAACGAATCAGCATCGCCATACAACGTGGCAATGCTGACAGTATTCTGGGCACTCTACCTTCTGGTGACGACTTAGATATTTAGGGAATAGATATAAGTGTAAATGCCGTGTGGTGCCGGCATAGAATTTCACCACCCCCACTCTTTCCGTGGGTGTCGTAAGAGGCGACTAAGGGAGACACACCGGGGGGCAGGCAGCGCCCTCTGCAGAACAACTCCACCGAACTGCGATCCCCAACCCGCATGCCCAGCGTGGGGATAATGGGCAATAAAATGATTAATAATGCCGTCTATGGCGCTCATTAGGGGAGGCCTATGTCCAGCAGTGGACATTTATAGGCTGATGATGTGTAAATACTAGTTGAGTTTTTTTGTTATTTGTGTAATTCTATTAAGTAGGTACTATAGAGGTAATTATCTTTGTAGCCAAGCAGCCTAGTAATTAGGCAATTTAAATCCTTTTTAAATCGTGTTGCTATAAAATAAATCTAATAAAATCTGTAAAAATATTAAATCGACAAACGCGCAATCATCCAAAAAATCTATAAAAATATCTTCTCACGCTAGTTTCCCGCAATATAATAGAGATATAACGTGACAATAACAATCATGTTGAGCAATAAAATAACAATTGCATTATTTATTTACACTTCCGATGCAAAAGGAAGTACGAGTACTTATGCTAGAGAAATGACAATAGAGTTGGATCGTTGTGTTATAAGGAAGGTTCCATTATATTACAAAAGGTTCCATTATCCACGAAATGTAAAAAAAAAGTTATTTCTGTATAATAAAGAATAAAATTCAATAACCAAATTAGGACTTGTATTTACAATAAAAAAATTGAGCTAAGTGAAGACTGTTGCAAACAAACGACATATAGCTCAACTGATCCATATACCAGTCAAACAAAACCATCATAGCTATTAGATCATTACGTAGCATATTGTTAGCACCATGGCACCCCATGAAATTATAACAGGCACACGCTCTCGTTATTAACTTCTTACTATTCTGTGTCATCCCCTTCTTATAATGGAGTGATGGAGTAGATAGGGATTTGGAGTAGTTGAGTAATATTGATTTATTGTTTCTATTCAAGTTTTTTTTTATCATAGACCGGATATAATAGTTTTATGGGTAGAGCGAATTTTTAACCCTCTAGAGATATGGGTCATTTTGAACCATTATTATCAAATAGTTTTTGCATATTTTGTAGCTTTTTGAGCTTGAGAAAAAATTGCATTGTAGTTAAATAATATTTTATATAGTCTATATTCTGTTGTATGTAATGGGGTATAAGTTCCTTGATGTAATGTACAGAAGGAGTAGGTACTTTATAGTAGTTAGTAGTACACCTTTGTCATAATTCCACCTCATTTAACAAGATAAACGAAAAAAAAACAAGATAAGGTTTCATCTGCTGTTCTGCCAACAAAAAAAACCGAACAATGTCTTATCTGCTCTCTATGGTTTTATCTCGAGATCTTCACAAAAAAGAGGTTGTATTAAGATCTTTGGATCTCGTTAATACGATAATAGTTTGTATTTGTATTGTATTGATCTATTGAGAGACTTGACTGCTGTTGAGGACTTCGTGAGAGAATAGGGGTGAGGGTAGAAGCGTTTTTATTTAATGGGTTCCGTATACCATTTTTAAGAGTATACTCGTAGTCTAGCTGAAACATAGAAAGCAAAGATATTTAATTTAAAGAGTAGGTACCTATATTTTTAGTCGCTTAAAATTTCGAGTTCTCACAAATAGATTAGGAACTGTAGGTAGAGCAATGGGGTAATCTGTGGCAATGGCATAGCAAAAGCCGTATATCTTATTTGTTAATAGGTACCTAATTGTTTTATGTTTGCGTGTCAAGTTATTTTTTTAAGTTTATTATGGCACGTACTTTTAACCAAATAAGTACTTACCTTCAATTAAGACAACTAAGCTAACTGTAGACTGTTGCAAACAAAATCCAGGTAGCTGAGCTGATCCATAGCAACACCAATCAAAAGCGTCCCATAAAAAATTACGTGACTAAATAAATATATATTGAATCGAAAAACGATTCATAAATTGTTGATTTTGCTCCAGATTCCAAAGAACCCTAAACCAACCCCCATGTCTACACATCTCACGCCGCCATCAAAAACAAGATGTCTACCGCTAAACATTACCAACAAAAGGGCACTAACTCAAAAGCTCTTCACAATGGCGCCAAATAACCGTGTAATTACCTATTCAAAGCACTAACTTTTCAATCTACCACTGCAATTTGTACTTTATGGTAACAACTTTAAAAGTTATATTGAAGCAAGGTTGTCTATGGTTGTTTTTTTTAAGTTTTACATGGCAAAGATGAAAGAATAGAGACAAAATGAGCAAACGTACTTACATAACGCGGTTCTTCTAATTATTGTGTTTGATTTTATAGTCATGGGATTTTACGAAGTTTCGATAAATCTAGAGCGTAATGGTAGGCTGCAACAAATTGGTCAAATTTTGGACAAACGTGGAATTTCTTCTGAAAGAAAATATTATTATTATATTATAATAAATTAATAATGCTGGGCAATCCACACAGCATCACTAGCACTAGCACCAACCTAAGCGATGCATGTGTTATGGGTACTAGATGACTGATATATGATTGATAACCAATGTTAATTTATACAAAATTGTCTAATTTGGAATATTTTTCAAAAAGTTAGGGAGGAGGATCCCTTACTTTTTTTTCTTAATAATGTAGGATTCTAATGGTAAAAGATTTTTTCAAATCGGTCGTGTGGTTTCGGAGGCTATCCAAAGAAACTAAAGATCAAATCTTCCCTCTTTAGAACCTATTAATCCAAACAAATAATCAAACCTTCCCTCTTTATAATATTTGTATAGATACTTAAAATATGTCTACCTACAGATAGACAAAATTAAATCTTCCTTAGCTATCAAAATCAAAGTGCCATATTTCATTTTAGACCTTAAAGAACTATTGGGAACGTCACAAAATACAAATTATTATATCCAATACTAGGAAATATAGAGATCACTTTGATTCCTTGTTCACTTAAATATTTTTCAGATAAAGTAAAGAAGCGAACAAGAAACCTTTAGTATCGATACCTTCCCATCCTTAACCCGTTCAAATTCCTGTCTAAACACTCATTATTTGTACATGTGGTCATTTGAGCCCCATTCATTATACACAGAACTGTCTTAATCAAATGTCACGTTTGCTAGGATGACAATGCGTTTCAGTGCATTTAGTCTTGCATGGGCTTTCTTTTATTATTATTTCATATTTTAATTTATTTTGGCATGCATGTACAGTGCGTGTCAGAATTAAGTATTGCCCTAGTCTAAAAAATATTTTGACTACTAGGTACTTATAATTCCCTTGTAACTTATCACAAATTTTATGGGTAGAGCGAAATTCCCAACAATAACAACTATTGTGTCCCACATGTGACGCGGACGTACAGTACGCGTCACATTTAAGTACCCCCCTATCTCAATGTATGTGGGACACATTAGTTGTTATTGTTGGGAATTTCAGACTTTGAGTATTATGGATGGGCGGTTCGATCCTGAGCGGCGGCGTGATAAATTTTTGCTTGTGTAAATTTGTGACAAGTTACAAGGGAATTAAAAGTAGTCAAAATATTTTCTAGGCAAGGGGGATACTTAATTCTGATACTGTAGGTAAGTACATTCATTCTTTGGTCTAAGTGAATGGATAGTATAGTTTTCGGCACATGCACCCTGGGAGGGCGCTGTAAAAGTGAGTTCGAATTTTATTTATGTCAAATATAATTTTAAAGTATTTACATTAATTTAAACAATAATAATAAGAGAGAATTAGTTGGATTGAATTTAGAATAATCATTGTTTCATTGCATAATGTCATTTAGTTTGTCGCTAGCAAATTCTTCAACTTACAACAACAATAGTACCTAACATTTTTGTAATAAATATAATTTCAGCTTTTTACGAAATAGTGTATCATTTTCATCTGATTTAAAATTTTCCGGTATTTTATTACCTAAATATTTTTGCTAATCTATCTTGTATAGGGTTTGCCTAGCCAGTTTCAGTTTAGTTTAGTTTGTGGTAGTTTTTGTTCCTGTTTCGTCGATTAGTCAATATTTAGGCAAATACCTATTCTTGCATTGTTTTTTGTGCCAGCTTTTTATTGCCACCAGAATTGAACAGACTTCCATCAGCAGAGGCAAGGCAGTGAATGTTTGCTGCAAAATAAAAAATTACGTAGGTACTTAAAAACAAGTACCCTAGATAACAATAAACTAAAGCTAGGTATAGTATTTTTAAGGAAATTCTTCCATTATTTTATTCAAGGGCGTCTATAAGTGTTCTTGCATGTCCAGGCCGCCCCAAGATTACCTGGAAGAGATCATTCATAGCGATAAGCCCTTTAAACTTCCTGTACTCTATAAGCATGTCTCTTTGTATTGTTTTCTTGTGTTAGGGATCCGCATGAAAAATCCAATTATAAAACCGTGCGCTATATTTTTCAACTTATTTTTTGTTATGGCTCCGCTGTTTGCTTTTTCTTTACGGCCAGTGTTAGGTATGGAGTGTCATAAACTTCACAATTTGCCTCTGTGGTGCGGGAGACGAGTCTATGTTAAAAAGCCCAATGCTGCTCAAAAAGTTAGGGTACCGTATGAAAACAGTGAAAAACGTCTTAGTGTGTTTAATTCTCTTGCGCAGCCGGGGCGGACCGCTGTGATACATAAATACCTACCATCCTTCGTGGATTTGTTGCCTTTGGTGATAAAGAAAATATTGGAGAACATTCTTAACCGAGCGTTACATCACACTATTTCCTCCATGTTTCCTCGCAATGATTTAATGCAGTCAGCTGTTAGTCTGCTAAAGTGGGTTGGATATTTTTACCCGTGTTTTCAGAAATCCGTCGCCCGTCTTAGTCAAGAATCCACCCACATAACAATTTCAATTGTTGAATCCGCTGAAAAATGGCGATCCTACACACGGACCAATGGGAGGCGTCACCCTTCACAAACCAAAAATAATCCCATTGGATGCTCGCATCTCCTCAATTCAGCGCGACCAATCGCAGAGCGTAACGGAAGTTGAGTCAAACCAGTTCCATTTTAGCCCTCGGGTCGCACGCACGTATTTCAAAAAAGGAATTTCGAAAAAAATCCAATTCCGAACTCTCTATAGCCAGTGTTATTGTTTAGCGCGAGAATCTATTTGAATTTGGATAGTTTCGTTCGGTAGTTATTCGATTGCGTAAATAGGTTGTGTTTCGTCATTCGTGCAAGAATTATTTTTAGCATTTAGCTTGTTAAAGCTTGTTGGTGTGATGTGAGGTGGATCTTAATTTAGCTGTTGCATATGAGTGTGAGTATGGCACGGGATGTCTTCCTTATTTTCGAACTGGCCGAGCGGTTGCATGTTTAATACTGCCAAGTCTGAGTTAAAACCATAACCTACCTACTTGAACGGTCGGGTAAAGAGCGGATGCTCTACAGGATATTAACAGCACTAAAAGGTGTAATATCTAGCCCTGTAACTGATAAACTTAAAACTAATAAACTGCCCATAAAATAACTTATATTCATTGACCTTTAAAATCACTTGTTTATTTTCTCCTCGCCTAGTTATTTCTGGTACCTAGTTGTGGGCGTTCATGGTATTAAGTAATATACTTATGAAACCTAAATTATAATATACGAAACAAGTAGGTATATAGTGCATTTAAAAGTTATTTTTAACCTTTCTATACTCGCGCCAATTTTTGCTACACCTATACTCGCGCACGGTGTCACAGACCGATAGTTTGTACCCCTACAACATATTTTTTTTACTTAGAAGCCCAAAAACTTTTACTATTTTTTCAAAGTTTAGGATGTAATGAAACAAAATAGTATAAATAATACTTAATTTATTAATTATTTTACTGACTTATAGTCTATTACAAATCAGTCTTCGAATTTGAGATTTTTTTCTTAAGTACTAGGAAAACAAAATTAAAGTCTGAACTTCTTTTTAAAAACAAAATAAACTTCTGAAAAATAATAATGAACATATCAAAGGACATATTTATCTATGTTTGGCTTAGTTTTGAGCATCACCATAACAATCAGGGCATATGGTTACAGCATGTTCCAAACAAAAGTATTTTTTGCAGGTGGCACAGTTGTAACGTGTCTTGCGGTTTTTTTTTTGATGAGCAGTATCCACAACGACCAACTTTATTATTATTAGATGTTGCTGAAGACTCGGGTCCATCTAATTTACATATTTCGGCAAGTCTGAGCCTGATGGTTCTCGGCAAGGATGTAATGAGAGCCCGTCGTCTAAGTTGCGGATTGATCCATTTTGATATGAAGTATCACCTAAAAAATAATGATAAAATTGGTCAAAATATAATATAGAGCAACATACATACATACATTTTACTATACATACTTCATAAAGTATTCAAAGTCTGTAAAGAATATATAAATGCACTAAATATATTATATTAATACTTACACAAAAAGTTGCACCTATACTCGCATCGGTCTCATGGACCGATTGGCGACAAATGCTACAACACGTGCGTTTCGCCCGAACGCGCGGCGTGCACTAAAATGAAGTTAGCCACAAATCCGGCAGCTAGCAAGGAATTCGACTTCTCAGGATTTACCTGCATAAAAATAATTACGAAAATGTGTTTCGTCGGTCTCACAGACCAACGCGCGAGTATAGGAAGGTTAAAGTGCCTAGTTTTATAAACAACTGGTAAGAATCATGTTTTCAAATAATGTTTTTGATAGGAGGTAGGTATCTCCTAGGAAAAGATTTCAGCTAGTTAAAAGGTTGTTATTCGAAAATAGTTATAATTTTTAGTTTCGTGGGTTAATAAGTAAATAAATATATTTATTTGTTAGGTTTTGTTGTTACTAAACAGACCAAATAAGATTAACAGGAAACATTATAAACTAAAGCAATATTTTAAATCTTATAGTTTCAAAATGGATCGCCAACTTAGATAAAAACTGATTTTTTTAATGGTATTAACTTTATATTTTCGTCTCTTTATTTATTTATTCAAATATTTATATTCACCTAAGCACTCCTTTAGCTAGTTTAGTAGTATTGTCCTAGGTCTTCTTATTACCTTTTTAGAAATTTTATCCTTAACCCTTCCCATCCTAATCTATTATAGAGAAGGAACATAAAAATTGGTATACTTAGTGATTTTTCAGAAATTTATTTAAAATTCCACAGCTTTATTCCTTTAGGCTTACAAAATAAGCACTTAGACAAATCAAATTTATATATAAGAAATAAGGTGTTATTGAATTTATCTCAACTTATTTTTTTCCACTTGTGGAAGAAGTCAAAAGGAAACCACTTAAGTGTGTAATATGTATATGTTTGTTTAGCCTATCTCAATCTTAATGTGATCTAGATTTTATCGAAGTAGTATGAAGATGGTAAACATATATCTGTATTTTCAAATTGCTGACAACGATCTCAACTTTCCACGTAATGTCCGTGACAAAACACAAAATTAAAACCCGTACAACCAACAAAACTAAGATTTTACGATCAATTAATTAAAATATTCAATAAAATGATACTCGAATAACATATGTTCTGTGTGTTCTAAAGTTTATTGTAACAGTACATCGTAACTTTTGGTGTAAAATGTTCCAACATGGCCATTAATTAGGGCCCCGCGGGGCGACGGCCATAAAAGTATTATTTTATGCCCATTTGATAAGATCACGGGAGGATTGAGTTAGGCCTATTTGGGCCCGGCCCGGCCCTTTATTTGATTACTTGCCCTGTCAATTGAAAACATGAATTATGTCAACTCTTTCGTTGTAAATTCTGGAAAAAGACGCTTTTGACGCTGTGACGGTTTTTAAGAGTTGAGGTTTTTTGGAAGTAGGTACTTATTTTTTGTGTATGTAGGGTATAGAATATTTTCTATGTCTATCAGAAAGTAGTCCTTTATTAGAAAATATTGTAATTTTATTTTATTTACATAGCCATATGATACCTAGGCGTGTTGGTAAAATTTAGTCCGTCTGTTTTTCGTTAGTTTTTTTATTAATTTGTTGAATAAGGTATTAAAAAGTAATAAAACGGAATAGTCTTAGACCAACGATACAAATACAAAATATTGGGTTCAGGATTTACCTACTTATTACCTACGTTATAAAAGGAACGAGAAAAGCCATGTGGGTTTTATGCAAAGACATTCAAGTGTAGGTAATGCAAAAAAAAAATGCTAATGAATATTCGGGGTCATAGTCATTGACCTGCGTGCAAAATTTACAGAAGTATGTACATTCATAATTTTATTGGGATTATGAAGTTCCACAAACGAAGACTCCAATGTTCCTTCTGATTTTAAATTGAAAGAAATTAATTCGAAATTGAATTAAAAAAGTCCGATTCTAAAATCAAATCGCTAATAGTGCGGTGATCGTTCCCGCTGCTGGCGCGTAGCAAACTGTCGATAAATCTTGTGTTTTACAGCTGGTGTTGGTCGATAAGGATCTGAACGCCACGTGGGGTATAGTGACGGGGTATCGACCACCTACGTTTTTGTACTTGTAGTATTGCATTACATCTGTTTATTTTATGCACAGAATTTTAATTGTTATTTGTTATGTCTAGGCCCTAGTTTAGCTGAGTAATATTTTATTGTTTCTTTGATTCGATCTAGAAACTTTCTAGGTACCTAGCTACTGTTACTAGGTATCTACAGTACTTGTGTACTTTAGCGAAATATGCACTAACTACCTCGTCATAATATATTAAGAAATCTCTATAAATAACGTAGAATGTAGAGGCGAATGAACTCCAGTCATTTAAAGAAGTTAAGCAATTTTAGGACAGTGTTTTTAGAGCAAGTAACAACCGTTATTTTTGTATCATTGGTAATAAACGTGTTTTTACTTATGTGCTTCGAAATTAGTTTTTTCTGGGTGATATAAAATTAAATGCCGTAAAATATGAGAGGATATAATTTGGTTGACGAAGGCCCGATTGGGCGACAGCCAAAATTTGACAATGTAAACAGTAAAACGTCGCCTAGATTCCTCAATGACTTTATTTTAAAATTAGTAGATTACGCCTACATCTTTTTCACATGAGACCACTCTAATCTACGAAGAATAAATGAATACGTATTCATCATTTATTCTTAAGGCGTTGTATACCTAAAGACAATATTTAGGTATTAGTAGTATTATTTAGTAGTTCGTAGCGCTTGACAAATAAAGTTGAAAATGGTGATGCGTTTGATTTAGTTGAATCTCTTGTTCGACAATGTCAACATTATTTATCATTTTAATTTATTTTAAAAATAAATACACCAGTAAGTTAAAATCTTTATACATATTTCTCTAGATGATAAAATTACCTTTCTTACAGTATCAAAATTATAAAATGTTATCACTCAAAATATTGAGCATTTCAAGACGAAAAAGTATTTCGTGTTATTTCTTGCGATATTTTTTTCAAGTTCCTAGATGGTTTTTATGAAATATTTTTGTATAAGTCTTTTTTCCATAAACTTGACTATATACTGTATTTTTTTGGGCTTGTAATATGTCGCAGTACGCCTTACTGTGCGACGAAAATATAGACGTTTTACGGTTTCTGTGTTTGGGCAGCGCCTTAAAACGTTATAATGTCAATGACATGGGGAACAATATTCTTAGGTTTAGTGTAGATGTTCGTTTTATAATCGGCTCATTTAATGTGTTCACATCATTAAGGAATACATTGTTTTGCCATAATAACCTCGTTTGGCGTGATAGCAGTAAAGGTGTTAAAATGCACTGTAAGAAGCTGCTGATTTTCCTCTGGTACACTTAGTAGACTTTTACGATATCTATTGGCAGAGTTGGAGCCGCGACGACCACGCAATTCTATTTATCTATCAGTAGGTGATAAATGTTGAATCCCACAAAAATAATATGTTTTGTAAATGCTCCAAAGAAACATCTTGGCGTAAATCAGATTTTACTAGAACGGAGGACTGTCACCTTACTAAGGTTCAGGTACTGATGACATACATACCAAATTATAAAATAGTTCTAGACCTAGTATGATTTTAATTTTATTTTCTTTTCTTTACTGCATCCTACTCACAAAAAAAACCTACTAAGTCTTCAAATAATAAATAAATGTTTATATTTGTTTGTTTGTATAGGTCGTTAATATTATAGTCATCATCATGTATCATAATGATTGAATATAACAGCTTTTGTAACACCACTTGAGAATTTCATCGACTTTACCCCATCCCTAGCAGCCCGTCAACTCCATACATCAGCTGGGCCTCCCTTGCGATGGTGTCGATGATAAAAATTACTTAAAACACCAAACATTTAACATGCTTGCCCCTTCGCGACCCTCTTCCATCTCCCTCCCGCGACATTTTTCAAAGATGACAGAACGAGATAGAGATGTAGGCATTTGAATATGGAATTTTAATCTTTGTCACCTAAAAGGATTGTTTCTCAAGAATTTTTATGAAGGACTAAATTTTTTCTGCGGCTTCGCACGCGTTGTAAATTGAAAACTTTTTAAAGTTTCTACTGATTTATGGGATAAATGTAATGTAATCGAGGTCTCAAACAAACGGTATCCACAGCTCGATTCTTTCTGTAGTTTTTAAGTGATGAAGTTATAAAATTCATGCAACCAAACTTTTACATTTATAATAATTAATGTGAGTAGTTATTAACTTGTTTTGTAATTATCAGATTATAAAAAGTCTAGGATAACTTATCTCGCGGCGGGTGACCAATTTTATACTCAGGCCTATGTGGACATAGTAGTGACACTTTTCCCATTTCACCCCTAATGGGATTCTGTATAGTGGGTTATTTCTAGACGAACATGCCAATACTATACCATTTTTGAAAACTTCAATAACAACGTGTTTAAAAAATTATAATTGTTGAATTTTTTTTTAAATACCTAGCTAAGCCGGGTCGAACCGCTAGTCAAATAATATAAATCTGTGATTCCATCTCGGCCAGAACGTACTTACGTGAGAATATTTTGGAGGGAAAATAATGTAAGGAAGTTAATTGATGATGGCAACCCAGATCTTGTGATTGTCTTAGCTTAGAATTGATTTACTGCGAGCTTTGTTACGTCGAAAATAAAAATTTAAAAAACACAAGTGACTTCGTGTGGTTTTTTTGTATTATACGTTTTTTTTGTTTTTAGCTGTGTTTTTCTAACCTAAGACATTAAGGTGAAGTGTTTTGTCACTTGTATTAGGTAATATTTATGTTAGGTTTTCAATTAATAAGTATGGTGACTCACGAATATTGCACGAAATCCCTAATCAATATTATATATGCGTAGTAAAGTAGCTCTGTCTGTCTGCTTTTCTTTCACTCAACTACTGAACCGACTTTGATGAAATTTTGCACAGACGTTGTCTAGACCGGAGAAAGGACTTAGGATACTTTTTTTAGTCTGGTGTCATGCTCCCGCGGGATTTATAACAACAACGATAACGGGTTGTTGTAAAAAAAAATAGCTTTAAAACCAATTAAAATAATATTCGAACCATTTTCGACTTCTACGCGGACGACGAAGAAGTCGCGGGAAAAAAGCTAGTTAGAACAAAAGGGAGTAAATTTATTGGTATTTATTTTTAATAGATCGGCCGGAAAAATAAGCTGATAAACTATTTAGACAGCATTTTATGTTTTAGTCGTATTGAAAACTCTATATCATCAGCAATATTTTTCACATTCAGCCATTATTATGATTCATTAGAAATGTGATAGCTGTCAGTTGAAAACGATTCGCCCTAGGGTCGAAAAGTATCACTTTCGACCCGCTCTACAAGCAACATCAGACCTACTTACTTTCAATTCCAACTCAGATTTATTAACTTTTAAAATAAATTCTTTATTGTACAGACAAGTTCAATCATACATAAAGTTTAAGAAAATAATGGACATGTACAAAGACGAGCTCAACCCCATAAGAGTTTTCTAACAGGAAACCTACGGGTGCTAAAACAATCACAAATATCCACCACAAAAATGTCATAATTTCTTTTCAATAAACGCTATCTATCTATCTATCTATCTATTTGTCTAGTAAGGCTTGAGACAGATGATATTCTAGTGTTCAATTAGTACAACACTTTAGTTTACGTTATCCATTGTTGTCAAACTACAATTAAATATAATTTATATGAATAAAGCTTTATCCTACAGCTCATTAAATCTGTTTACACACTCAGAATCTTATTGTTTATTATTCTTTTATTGTTACAGGTACCACAAGGCGTCCTAAAATGAGAAAGAAAAAGAAATGCGATCGTAAATAAAGCCGTGACTTTAGCAGCATTTAATATTTTTATTTCATCGTAATTAAGTGGACGGAGACTGAAATTAGAAACTGTTTACTTAAAACAAACGTACGTTTCCAAAAACTGAACTTAAATAAGTAATCGACTTAAAAGCTGGTCGTTTTTGTTTAAACATCTCGGCACTGCTGCCTTTGTGTTGGTTTAGCTGCCCTTTAAGTTAAAACAAAAACAAGGAGACAAAAAACATCGCATTTACCGTTAAACTGTCGAAATCTTGATGAAATTTTGATTGATGATAGTTATTTCAATAATACCTTGCTTTAGCGATTATTTCAATTAAAAAGTGCATTATTATGAAGAAAAGTCCTGAAATCAGTGAACGTAAATAACTGTGAAGTGAATTACTATCAGTAAAAAGTTCCGTTCTAAACCTGGTGAAAACAAAAGAGGTTGCAACACTAAAACTCCATAAAAAGAGGTGCTATTATAAAAGGTGTATCAATAAAGTGTCAAAGTGGCTGGAGACGAGCATTTGGATATGCTGGGGGGTGCGGAGTGGGGGCAGCGCGAGGCTACCCCCCCTAGGGATGCCCCCCTGCCGAGCTTTGGGTTCACACAGGAGCAAGTCGCGTGCGTTTGTGAGGTAAGTGCGCTTTTTCTGTCCGTTAGAGCTTTTGAACTTTGTGGGGGTTTGTTCTTTATTCTTTATTGTACACGCATCAAAACAGATTAAACTTAAACTAAAAGGGTATGTACATAGGCGAGCTTAACCCTGAAAAGAGGTTTCTTCGAGCAAACCTAAGAGTTATAGGAGGGGCGATGAAATGGTTTAATTAGGTCTCCATACTAACAAAACTCGACAACTCGAGAAAACAAATGAAGAACGAATTGCCGCTTTCCCGCCTTTGTACGGGTTTAAAGGGTCGGTGTTAATTCGATGATTTATTTTTGACTAGTGTCTGCCTGGGGCTTCGCATACGTTGTCTCTATGAAAACGTTTATACGTTACATGTCCCATAATGAGTGGATAACCTCAAAGGGGCGGCAGGTCAAAGACAATCAGATTTAAAAAAAAAATCTTGTCCCGTTTGGAAAATATTAAATTTTTTTGTAAATTTGGAAAAAAATGTACCTTTGTTCACATTGTATAAACGTTGTGCCCACAATTTTAAACATTTAAATTTTTTGCTTTTGGAATATACACATACTAAGAAAACCGGCCGCATAACACCCTGTTTATAAGTAACACATTACGATGTTATTTCTATCCATGGGACCTTATTTACGGGTTATGATTATGAAGTAGTAGGTATGTGTCATTCATAGTTATGAAAAATCATGTAAGGTACCTGTACGTGTAAGCAAATTTCAACACGATTTAATTTCGCACTTCAGTTTTGTAGAAATAAAATGACATCTATCTATTCATTCATCCATCCAAACTTTCACATTTATGTCATGTATGTATTGTGACCTTAGCAAACCTCGATGTAGAAACTTTGTAAACAAACTTAAACAATACTTAACTGAGAACTCTTTGCGTGTTTATACGCAATTTACATACATTACTTGCCGATTGGAGATCTTTCCTTCAAATAATATGGCTTACAATTCTGGAATCGTGTTCCAGATATAGCCCAAGCGAGTGAGTTTTAGTTATTTGTGTTGTGCCTTGTTTACAAATATTGTACATCAAGTTTGGCTTCTTTATAGCCCGATCATAAGTAGCGGGAAAAAGTTGAACGCACTTTTCCTGGAAAAAAGTATCGCCGTTTCTCAGGGTACAAAGAGGAAAGATTTGATTATTTGTTTGTTGGATTAAATAGGCTCCAAAACTACTGGAACGATTTAAAAAAATCTTTCATCTTTAAAAAAGTTAGGTATGAAAACTCGGTTGGACTGCGTGTTTATATTTAAATCTAAGTACCTACATGATTAAATTTAATACACTACTCTTTGCTCAATTTCATTAAAACTGGCTCAGCTATTAACAGACACACAGATTTAGTACGCAAACCTAGTCTAGGTAAATTATTATTCATATTAACATATTAAGCAAAGCCTACGGGCTCAAAGTTCGAGTACGTCATACCATAAACGATAAAAAAGTGAAAGTGCGATAAAAAAATTGCAAAAATTTCAAGTATCTCAAAAAAGCTAATCGAAAAATTATACGAATAACCATGATCTCAATTCAAAAAGGTGCGCAATTGGCACAATCGCTTCACAATGCTCATAAGTACCTACATTCAAATTCCAATCGTGCTGTTTCTTAGAATGGTACAGTGGCATATTTGTTACCAGAAAGTTATTTGTTTTAATTGTTAGTATACCTATGTTTTGGGTTTTTTTAGTACTAAATTATCTTTTTATATTTATTTATTTATTTAAAGAACACAAAAATCATTTATATTATAACTAAATCTTATACTATCTTTAAGGTAAATAATCTAATATATATGACAATTTATTATGTACATAACTAAGTGTTGTAAAGAGCGCGCACATTGATTTTATATTATTTATTTTATAGATTCAATATTTCCTCCAAGAACATAACTATAGATCACTTTTATATAGTTTACAAAAAAAAACAAATAAAAATAAAGTATTTTCATCTAACACAACACAAATACCTAGGAAAAGACTGCTATTGCTGCTAATACCTGCTATTTAGTATTTGCAGAAACACATTTGTGTTTCAAATGTGTTTCTGCACAAAGAAAACCCATTAATCATATTTTTTTATGGAAGTAGGAGGCACATCATTTACATGGTAGTAAATGTCTATTACAAAAAAATAAAGTAAAATTTTTGTGGTGTCCAAAATAATTAAATAATGCCGGACAATCCACACAGCATCATCTAAAATGGGTCAAATATGACCCGACACGCTTTTAACGGTTAATCATTTATTCGT
This sequence comes from Eupithecia pulchellata, assembly GCA_963931895.1. Classification (NCBI taxonomy): domain Eukaryota; kingdom Metazoa; phylum Arthropoda; class Insecta; order Lepidoptera; family Geometridae; genus Eupithecia; species Eupithecia pulchellata. The sequence continues at coordinate 1,442,916 of OZ007546.1, read as the reverse complement.
TATAATTACTTTCATGAATAAAGTTTTAGGTTACATTTAAGGGATTATCCCATTGAATTAAAAGTAAATTTTGAAGCCATTATGCCAAAAAAACACTATAAGGGAATGTTCCTTGAGTATGAAGTTCTTTGAACATAAACAGAATAAGTAATAGTATTTCAATGTAAGTAAAGATAGAAAGATTTATTTAGAAAGAATGAAAGAAAATCGTTTATTTGGCTCAGAAAAGAAAATGTTTTTGCAAAAATAAACCATAAAATAAATGTTAAAATGTTATCTACCTTTTTTTTTAAATTTTTAACAGGGCAAAAACGCCTTTTTTAACAAAGAAAATTCCAATTATCTAACTAAATAAAAACTAGTATTTGCAATTGAAACTAACTGCAGACTGTTGCCAACAAACTACAAGTAGCTCAACTGATCCATATCAATAACAGTTGGAAGAAGTGTACCCAAAATGCTGGCAGCATTGCCACGGCTGTATGGCATGGCAATGCTGATGCGCTGCGCTATATATTGACCAGCTCTCGCGTCACACGTCGGTCGCTTCGACCAGACGCTCAGATAATTTTTTGAAAACCCGGAGAGGGTCTCGACTCCAAGGGGAGCAAATTTGGAGGCTCTATCGATACCTGCATATTTGCGCATCTTGAGATCCTCGGCCAAATCTGCCGCCGCACCAGCCCTCACGGATGCCCTTGGAAGATGGGAGGGTGCAAGTGTGTCCTGAGTGTGCTGAACACAAAAAAATATACAATTTTAATCAGGAAAACGGTTCAACACGGAATCTCAAGACCAGCAATCAAACTAAATGCCGATCAGCATCCTGACCAACAGCTATCGTAATTAATTTCCGAACGAAACCATTTAGATGCGCGTCCTGCCGCGCAATATTTATTATTTAGTTTGATTATTTTACAATCAATTTCATGGTTACGGCGGCAGATTTAGCCGAGGATCTCAAGAGGCGCAAATATGCAAGTCTCGACAGAGCCTACGTATTTTCTGCTCTTGGAGTCGAGACCCTAGGTCAGTGTGCAACCGAGGCTCTCCGGTTTAAAAAAATCACGTCTGGTTGAAGCGCCGAGTTGCATACAGCGTACAGGCAGTGTTGCATACAGCATTGCCATACAGCGAGGCAATGCAACCAGCGTCTTGCGTACACTTCCGACTGGTACTGATATGAATCAGTTGAACTACCTGTAGTTTGTTTGCAACAGACTGCAGTTAACTCAAATGTTTTATTTAAAATTGAAACGATTGAGCTAACTGCATTTGCTCTTAGCGATAAGGTCGCCCATTACGTTAAATTTTATGATACTTTATATCAGCGAAGAGCATAATTCGATCCATACCTGTCGGCCATTGTTAGACCACCAGCCTGATTGGTCCTCCCCTCCTCTATATCCGTATCCACGCCCCATGAAACCGGATATCCGGTGCGGTCGCCATGGCAACGGACTGTTTGTTTTGGCGGGAAGTCGTATTATAACGGGGTTATTCGCAAACGCTCGAGCAAATCGCTCGAAGTTTGACTCTTCTGAAATCTTATCAAATGAAAACCCTGTGCTTTCGTGAGTGTATCATGCATATTGCGGGTTCGATTACCATCTCGAGACATAATGTTTGATCGAATTTCTGATATTTGTTCCGAGTGTTCTGGTCGTTTTCTCTGTATGATAAAACATGTCTATCTACCAGAACCTAGTACCCATAACACAAGCTCTACTCAGAAGCATTATTTATTTATGTATACATACATCTAACCTATCCCAAGATCAAGACCAATTTTTTTTGGCCAAACCCCCAAATGATAAATAATGCTATAAATTCCTATCCCCTAATGAAAATCTATGGCGCTCATGAGGGGAGGCCTATGTCCAGCCGTGGACTATTAGGTATAGTCTGATGATGATGATCCCAAAGTTTCCCAACATCCCCTCTAAACAGACCCCTGCACATTTTTGCACGCCCTCGCCTCTGGTGGCCACAAACAGACAGACAGATTATTTGCAAAGCACATGTGCATCCGGCTAGGCCTAAATCAATAATGTTTTTGTTATAACACTGTTCAAAACAGTTTATGTAGAAAGCTTTATTTTTGGTGAAACGAACGTTTGGAGGATTTATAAAATCAAAATTGACTTCTAAGAGTACTCATTTTGTAAGATTAAAGAAATAAAACTTTTGAATCTGTGCCCACTACTAGGCTACACAAAGTTAATGTATCTTTTAAAGGGCAATGAACGCTTCTACAACAAAACTCCAAGTGCGTTGCAAAAATTATATATAAATAAATTCAAACGGATTGTTAAAACTGTTCTTTGCAAAAAGGCATACTTACTATAATTTTTAATATTATTAAATATATAGATATTTTTTATTATACATATAAAACGACCAGAACACCCTGAACAAATATCTGCAGATCGTACAAATATTTGTCCGAGGCGGGAATCGAACCCGCAACCTCCTGCGTCGCAGGCGGACCTTCGCCCACCGCGCCACAGAAGTCGTCAACGAAAGGCCGACCCATTTAGGAATTATAATATTTATAATTTTCTATGGTTGAATTTAATTGAAAGGAATAAAATTAAAACAGTAATTATGCCTTCAATAAGCCACCCTCAATAGACGCATCAGCTCAGGGGGTATCACTTACAAGAGGGTGGAAATAATGGGATTCTACGGGAAAATCTAATCTTGTTAGATGGATAAAAAGGGTGCTTATAATGCTGGACTTTTAACGGGGTTTTGCAAAACTTATGTACGTACCTTATATTCTGACCAAATTCAATATACATAATGGCATATTATGTATATTGAAATAATGATGATGAATGGCATATTAATAATAATAATAAATACTTTACTGCACACTTAACTTCAACATCATCATCAACATCACCAGCCTATAATAGTCCACTGCTGGATATAGGCCTCCCTTAATGAGCGCCATAGATGGCATCATTATTTGGGGTTATTGCCTATAATCCCCACGCTGGGCATGCGGGTAAGGGATATCAGTTCGGTGTAGTTGTTCTGCAGAAGGCGCTGCTGCCCGCCCCCCGGTGTGTTTCCCTTCGTCGCCTCTTACGACACCCACGGGAAGAGTTGGGGTGGTGAAATTCTATGCCGGCACCACACGGCAAACACTTAACTTATGAGTAATTAACAAATTAAATAGTCTTAAAATAAGCGACAATTGGCGGTCTTATCACTCAAGAGCGATCTCTCCCAGACAACCTTGTTTAGCCTTTAACCATGCCAATAATACCAAGCCACCAACCAATAATGCCGGACAACCACTATCTGCACATCCCGCCACACCGCGCCACAGAGGTCTCAGAACTTCATCCAAAAGATTTAAACGCGCTCCTTCTTCAGAGCAGAACTAGAGCAGTCAACCCTAGAGGAGTCATAACTTATAATAATAATAACAATAATAGTAATCAATCATTTATTTCAAGCAACATAAGAACCGTTAAGGATGTAAAAAAAACTTATTCTAGGGCCCAACAAATCCCTTACAGACTAACATACATACAAAAATATTAAGTCTTAATAACTAAAATGATACACAATACTTATCATCATCCGTTTTGCCCACAGCTGGGCATAGGCTAGGAAGTTTGTCTTCCATCATGAACCATTTTCACCCCCCGACATGAACTATGTCGAACCATGGTGGGTCGACAACATAGCAAACTGGGTCTAAACTAATTTTATGTTTTTACCTGTATATTGTTTCCAACAGACTGCAGTTAGCTCAACTACTTGTTATTTCGTAAACAAAAAAAAATAGCGCCAAAACATTTTAAAGATATTTTTTTTTTCATATACCTATTTATTGTTTCCAACGTCCAACAGACGTGTACTGTTACTGTTGATTATAGCTTAATGGGTGCGTAACGTACGTGCGCCGCAGTGGCCCATCAGCTTTAGCACCCCTAGAGTATCAGTTACCCCAATTTGCGGGCGCAGATAATGGACAGTACACGTGCTTTTGTTATAGATCATGCAATTATTATAACGGACAGGTTTGCAATTACTATTAGAGTTAGGATTGGCACTCATACGTTCAACACCACTGCCGCACAATAGTTAAGGTTTGTTTGTTTGATTATCTGAACGTCTGGTCGAAGCGACGTGTGACCAGCTGGTCAGTATCTGGCGCAGCGCATCAGCATTGCCATACAGCGAGGCCTGTACGACCTGTATACCTTTTTGCAATTGTTAATCTACCTCAATATCCAGAGATTCTAAGTAAATTACTTCATAAACTTGCCTTATCCTGAATTGTAATAAGTAGGTAATTGATTCGTGAATTACGTTATAATTAAAAAAATTACAGAGAATTTGTTGGCTATTATAGATAACACAGGTGTCGTGATTTCATTGCTAAGCAAGTTGTATGTATTAGCTGTTAATAACTTTTGAACAAAGTTGTATTATTATTATTATTGCCATACAGAGAGGCAATGCAGCCAGCGTCTTGGGGACGCTTCCGACTGCTATTGATATGGATCATTTAAGGTTAGGATGACAGCTCTAAAATGAATAATATATTAATAAATTATTCTTCTGATATATAAGTTATTTTTAGGAGCTGCACAGAGGAAATCATTTTAGGTCGTCCTAACTTAAAAAAAAATTGAAATCTTAATATTTAGGGTACTAGTCCTAAAACAACTCGCCGACTCGAGAACAATTCGCCGAAAACCATGAAAACCTATTTATGCACAATCTATAAATTGCGCTTTCATGAATTGTTGTTTTTTTTCATGACCCGAACTTTTCTTTATCTTTTAACTTAAATTTGCGCTGATTAGAAAGAGAAATACTTATGCATCGTAAAATAATTCTCGACGAATTTTCCCCAAACCGTGACAATTTTTTTCCACTTTTTACTTATAATTGCTCTGATTAGAAAGTGAAATACTCATGGATCGTAAAATTATTATTCTCGACGAATTTTCCCCAAATCGTGACAGCACTTTTCTTTCTCTTTTTACTTATATTTCCGCGGATTAGAAAGAGAAATATTAATGCATCTTAAAAGGATTGTTCTCGACGAATTGTTTTCGAATTTTCCCCAAATCATGACAAGCTTTTCTTCCAGGTCTTGCAACAAGCTGGCAACATCGAGCGCCTCGGCCGCTTCCTCTGGTCCCTACCAGCTTGCGAGAGGCTCCACGCACATGAGTCAGTGCTGAAAGCAAAGGCCACCGTGGCCTTCCACCGAGGGAACTTCAAGGAGCTGTATCGGTTGTTGGAGTCGCATGCGTTTAGTGCGCACAATCATACGAAGCTGCAAGGGCTTTGGCTTAAAGGTAAGGTTTTAGAAAATTATAGTATAAATAGCGGTCCGCCCTAGCTTCGCTCGGGTATATAACAAACATTGTATTGACGATATCTGTGGCGCGGTGGGCGAAAGTCCGCCTGCGACGCAGGTAGTTGCGGGTTCGATTCCCGCCTCAGGACAAATATGTGTACGATACGATCTGCAGATATTCGTTCAGGGTGGTCTGGTCGTTGTCTATGTATAGTAAAAAATATCTATATGCGTAATTACGTAATAATATTGTATTATGTATGTATATCATTCATCTATGTACCTATGTAGTATCCATAACACAAGCTCTGCTTAGCTTGGGTCTAGATGATGCTGTGTGGATTGTCCAGCATTATTTATTTTGTTTTTCATACATATCCCTATTTTATTTGAAAATATTCTATGTTCATCACGTAAAATTTAGGATTATAATGGTGAACTAATTTTTCAAATCGATCCAGTAGTTTCAGAGCCTATTCAATTCAAACAATGAAGTCTTTCCTCTTTATGTATAGATATAGATAATGCTGGCTTAGCGTTAAATGATGCTCAACAGAGTTTGACGTGTTATAGGTACTAGATGACTGATATAGCAAGATTATGTTTTCTATACTAATATTATAAAGAGGAAAGATTTGATTGTTTGTTTGTTTGTATGTTTGTTTGTTTGTTTGTTTGAATTGAATAGTCTCCGAAACTACTGGACCGATTTGAAAAATTCTTTCACCATTAGAATCCTAAATTGTCCGTGATGAACATAGGCTATATAATATTTTCAAAAAAGTTAGGGATCCGTATGAAAAATTCGATAATTGAAACCCTGCGCCGAATATTCAACCTCTTTTTATATTATGGCACGTCAGAATAGAAAAAGAGGTTTAATAGCGCACGGTGCTTGCTTTTTCTCTACGGCCAGTGTCAGTTATGGAGTGTCGAGTCAATGTCAAAAATCCCAATGCTGTTAGAAAAAGTAAGGGATCCGTATGAAAACTGTGAAACACATCGTGTCAGTGTGTATAATTTCTGAAATTTTTGTTTAATACCCGTGCGAAGCCGGGGCGGGCCGCTAGTTATTATACATAGAAAACTGCCTCACCCTCAACAAATATCTGCAGATCGTCTACACGTCCAGTGGCTTATAATTATAACTGTTTAATTTTAATAAGTACAGTTATTTTCTTTAGTTACTAAAGTGTTTATCCACAGCACATTATATGGAGGCCGAGAGGCTTCGAGGGAGGCCACTAGGGGCCGTGGGGAAGTACCGAGTGCGACGCAAGTTCCCACTACCCAGGACTATTTGGGATGGGGAGGAGACTTCCTATTGTTTTAAAGTAAGTATATTTTTAGGTTTATTATTCATTATTCTTTAACTAGTGGAAAAAAGCTTTTATTAAAAAAGAAAATAACAATTTACAATTGAAACAATAGAGCTAATTGCAGACAAACTACAGCTCAACTGATCCATATCAACACCAGTTGGAAGTGTACCCAAGACGCTGTCTGCATTGCCTAAAATAATTTTAGTTTGCGGGTTAGCGACAACAATAGGGTAGAGTTACGAAATACAACGTAAAAAATAAACATGACGTAAATTTTAGGGGTCGCGACTCGTGGTCCCACTGGGATTGTACCACTATTACTCGTGGTCCCACTATCCCTGAAATCATGGATTCGTGGTTCCACTGCTTAGTGGGACTACCAGTCATAGTTAAAATCGTAGGTTCGTGGCCCCACTGCATCAAGTTTATAGGCATCCCAACGTTACAGTAGGTACCTACTTGCTGACCAATTAGTCATGTTGGCTCAATTTAATTTTTTAGCTGGCAAAATCAATTTTTCTGCTGACCAAATACTCTTAAAACAAAAAAAAATATTACAATATTTTTATTTCAGACACAGATCCATAACATTGTTAGTATCTACAGACTTATACTATGTTAATAGGCACAACACATATTATAAATGACATAAGTAGGCTAAATTTATTACAAAATAACTACTTAAATAGGTACATACAGACATCACTTTACAGTACCTATTTACGCATATAACTTAAAAAAAATAGGTAGTACTTACACCAGATTTTTAAGCAATTAGAATGCTATTTTAGCATTCTTCGAATACAGTGTCTCAATATTGGACTGTCCCATTTATCGAACTGAGCTCAGGATGCTGTTGGATCTCTCCTGCGCAGCAGTGAGGCTGTTTTCTTTCGCTGGCCGAGTCTCTTAGAATTAATGGAAGCCGTCGGGCTTCGGCGAATACCGGAGGCGCTGCAGATCCGCGGAAGCCTCAGCAACATCCTAAACGCATTGTAATCTTTAATCTGTTGACCGTTTAAATGATACCCAATTTAATGTACTAATTGTTTGAACAGGAAAAGTCCCGCTCAGTCCTTCGAGACTGGTACCTCCACAATCCATATCCGTCTCCGCGAGAGAAGAGAGAGCTGGCGGAAACGACCGGTCTTACCACAGTTCAGGTAATTATGACTTAATGTAAAGTAAAGAATAACTCCAGAACAACTCCACCGAACTGCGATCCCCAACCCGCATGCCCAGCGTGGGGATTATGGGCAATAACCCCCAGATGAAATAACGCCACCTTTGGCGCACATTAGGGGAGGCCTATGTCCATTATATGCTGGTGATGATGATGATGATGTAAAGTAAACCTCTGTGGTGCGGTAGGCGAAGGTCCGCGTGCGACGCAGGAGATTGCGGGTTCGAATCCCGCCTCCGTCGTCATTTGATTCGCTGTTCTTTGGTCATCCTTTAGAGATATTTTTCCCCACTTCGAAAGGTCCGATTTTATTAATTATCGGACCAAAACGTATCCTCTACTTAGATTTAGAAAGCAAGAGCAAATTTGTTTACAAAAAGCTACAATTGGTACCTATTTAAAACCTCACTGAAAGTTGTAAATATCAAAATAAGTTAAGTTAACAGACGAAAAAACTGCCAGGCTTGTGTACTTTCCATATCACCATAGCCTAGTATGTTATGGTATGTAATTGCTATGGGGTATTGTGACTGACTAGGAAATCACGATATTTTTCCCATATAGAGCCGTCCGATTTAATTCGACTTAATCATTCTTTGTCAATGTTTTTGTTGATTGAATTTCAAATAAAGTATTCTCTCTCTAATAAATTCTCGGACCTTTTGTATGTTTGTGTTCAGAAGGCACTAAAAATTACTTCACAACAAACTCTATTCTTTTAAATATATTTTTTAATCTAGTTTTACTTTGTACGTTGTCCGGTTTGCGGTGTAACTTAAGAACGCTTCCTCAAACCCACACAGATCGGGTTTCACTTGAAAATAACTAGTTTTAATTATTAACTCACGATGTTATTATTGAAGCGTTTTTAGAGATAAACTTTTAATTTGATATGTCATGAAATAGAGAGCTGACTTGACTACTTTGATATGGCCACTTTTTTGCCATTGCAATTCCATAGTCATGGAAAATATATAAAAATAAATAAAATATAAATAATGCTGGACAATCCACACAGCATTATTTAGCCCCAAGCTAAGCAGAACTTGTAATATAGGCATATTATATGAATAACATGGCGGAAAATTTTGAAAAAACCAATCAGATTTTCACCTCAAATACAAATAGATAAAAAATGTGAAATGTTTCACGATGCGTTTGCGTGCGCAGGGCCCAATCTGACTGAGAAACATAATATGCGTATGTACTGATAATTTTCCTAGGATAATGAGGCTTTATTCAATAAAAGACTTCGTTGTTACGGCTTTAAAAAAACAGGAGGTTTTGATCTAAATACGAGCGCCGCAAATTAGAATGTAGTCGTTTTATTCTCTTTGCCGTAATATTTCGGGTACAGGAATGTCATAGTCTACGTCTACCTAATATTAGTACCTATAGGTATGCCTATATGTATGTAGGTACTGCCGAAGCAAGTAAAATTAATTCTCTTATTAAACTGGACTTGAGTTATTGATTATCATTTTAATTTGACAGTCCCACGCCCAAGAGACCTCGTTTCTATTTAAAAGAAAACTCCTTGCTAAGGTAATAAATGGTAAGTTTTTTCTTTTTAATTGTAGGTTTTTGTATGTTACAGGTTTCAAATTGGTTCAAAAATAGAAGACAAAGGGATAGGCAAGCAGAACACAAAGATAGGTGAGTGCATTTTTTAAATTTAAAATTATTTCAGATGCTCTTTACCTTGCCTTTTAGGTACATGAATCCAGAAGTAGAAAAAAATAGTGACAAAATTGCATTTCCTTGACAACCAGCTGGAAACTCGTATATGCCTTAATTTAAGGCTCCGGTGACAGATAAATTTCGCACACAAACGTAGTACAAGAATGATTTCAAATTTGAGAAGATTTCACCATGGTTTGGTAATATTTGTATTAGAATAGTATTTGCTTAGGTTTTTGCCGCAAGCTTTATTAAAATAGTTATCTACACAACATTTTTTTTTATGTAAAAATGCGAGTAGGTTTACCTAATTTTATTATAGAAAAGTATTTCGCAAAAATTTTGTGGCAAGAAACATATACCTAAATACTATTTCAATACAAATAATAGAAGATCATGGTGAAAATATTTTAAAATTAATTGCCGATAATTTCAAAAATTAATTGCTTATATTCAATAATAATAATGCAGGACAACCCACACAACATCATCTAGCCCCAACTATTCATATACGAGTATCTATTCATTATATATGTAGTAGGTACCTAGATATGATTCACATACCTAAAATTAATATAACCCTGTAATCGGTATTTGCAACCCAACAAGAAAAAATTCAACGTAGCAAATTGTCAAGACAGATATTAAGTTTCATCACAAAGTAGGTTACAAAAATGCCTTCCTTTGTTTAGTCTCCGCAATGGCAGGGTCAGCAAAACACTAACCCACATAGTTAAGTGTTCTGCTGACCATATTACGGCTGGTTTACACATATCTGTCATCATCAGCCCATGTTAGTCCACTGCTGGACATAGGCCTCCCATAATAAGCGCCATAGCGCTGATACAAATACTAAGTAGGTACTTTATTTTGGAGATACAACATTCCGGACTTTTTTACTTGTACTTTTTTAGAGTTTTTTTTTTCACAATTTGGTATAAACCGAGTGCTACGGTAAAATATTCAGAGATCTTGACTCGTAAAGCCCTTAAATTTTTCAGCTACTTCCCATTTTGACAAACTTTTTATACAAATTTAATGTTCCAACAAAGTAAAATAATTTATGAAAACTTTGAAAAAAATTTACTAGTTGACATTATTAGTCCCGTTTTCCAAAAAAATTAAGGTATCTTATAGGTACCTACTCCCAAATAAAAAAAAACACCATTCCACTCCAAATAACTCACATAATTTATACAAAAAATCCCGTATTTTTTTTTCAAACAACCTCAAATATTAATTTAAACCGCCATTTTGTTTCAAAAAAGCTCCCAATACACCGGGGTGGTCAGATATCAAACAATAGACCCACCGTCTCTAATTCTCGGTTCATTGGACCTGTTGTCTTATATCTGTGGTCCAGTGGACCAGAAGAGACGGCGAAGGATGAAACACAGAATGTACACTTCAGTTCACAAATTGGATTAGGATTTTAAAATGTACAGTTGCGAAAAGAAGTGTGTTTATTTTTTAATGCTGAACAATCCACACGGCATCATCTACCCAAAATCAAAAATCTAAATCAAAGTGCTTTATATCCTTTAGACCTTACAGGACTCTTGGACACGAGCCCCGAGCTAAGTAGAGCTTGTGTTATAAGTACTAGATGATTGATATACTTAATGCAATATATTACATAGATAGAATTTTTTTACATAGACCTGCCTAATATCTAATAATAAATAATATCAGCAGTTCCAACAAGTACATATTTGTCCAGAGGCGGGAATCGAATCCGCATACTGCGTCTCAGGCGGACCGTTGTCCACCGTGCCACAGACGTCGTCAAATTTTATTGTTATCTAGAATTATAACGTTACATAAAAATGACTAATCTACAAAATAACTAACTATAATAAAATATAAAACAACCCAATAATACCAAAGTGCCAAAGTTCTCTACAAAAATAGACTTTAGATTTGAAATATCCGGAAAAATAAATGGTTCTTAAAGAATTCTAGCTTTTATTACTAGGTAAATAAGGTTGAATTTAGTGTAAAAGCCAAAGAACAGGGATGTACTATGGTATCAGGTTACAAAATCACAGAATAAGAGAATAGTTGACTCTATGTACCGAAACCTTCAAATGGCACTCCCCTTTGTTATTCACTAGCGGTCCGCCCCAGCTTCGCACGGGTATTTAACAAAAATTTAATTTTTCTTGCAAATCCCTAAATTTTTGAATATACTCTATAGCCTATGTCAATTTAGGATTCGAATGCTGAAAGAGTTTTTCAAATCGGTCCAGTAGTTTCGGAGCCTATATAATTAAAACAAACAATCATGCATGGAAAAGCTTAGTAAGCGAACCTTAAAGTTTTCTATACCCTATTTTAACTATACATACCTCCTTAGAAATATTGTATAGTTTTCAAATCTCAAATCGTTACATAGAAGCCGGTAGACAGAATGCTCCTTGAGCCTTTTATTGTTGATTTTCCTTTATTTTTTATCCGTAATGCAAAAGCAGCCATTGAACGCCGAAAATAGTCCCAGTGATTCACTTACAAATAGGTATACATCTGAATCAATGTTTGTTTTAGTTTTTTTAAGTTCTTTATTTGCCCTAAAGGTAATTAGAACCAAACTTAACTAATTACAAATTTAAAAATAACTTTAAAAGTAGGTAACTCAACAGGCTAAGGATTCCTTTAAAAGATTTTCGATAAAAACTATTTATAATTAAGAAATTACACTTGATTAATCATACAATACTCCAAATTATACCTACATCTATACTAATATTATAAAGAGGAAAGATTTGATTGTTTGTTTGTTTGTTTGTATGTTTGTTTGAATTGAATAGGCTCCGAAACTACTGGACCAATTTGAAAAATTCTTCCACCATAAGAATCCTAAAATTTCCGTGATGAACATAGGCTATAAAATATTTTCAAAAAAGTTAGAGATCCGTACAAAAACTTCAATAATAAAACCATAGCGCTATACATCAACTTCTTTTTTATTTTTTTGCGCTGCTCGCTTTTGCTGTGACTCAACTTCAACTTCTTTTTTTATGGCACTGCTTTTGCTACGACGACTCCGCCAGTGTCAGTTATGGATTGTCTTAGACATCACAATAATTCGTTATTGGGGTGCGAGAGGAAACTCAATGTCAAAAAATATAAAAACTTCAAGATTGGAACCATGCGATGTAGGCGATATAGCGGTGCGAGAGAAAAGTCAATGCCAAAAAATAAAGTATTCCCTGTTCTTCTTTATTTTGTAAAGGAGGTAAGGTAAAATTTTAAAAAGGAAAGATTTTATTGTTTGTTTGTGGTTTGAATTGAATAGGTTCTGAAACTACTTGACCTTTTTGGGAAAAAAATTATCTTTAGAATGATAATCATACTTAGGCTATAGAATATTTTTAAAGTTAGTGATCCCTATGAAAACTTCAATAATAAAGTACCTTATCTAACGTGTGTGTGTGTGTAAGAACTTAAAATTCTTTAAAACACCCGTGCGAAGCCGGGGCGGGCTGCTAGTTAGAATATAAACATCCAATTATGAGCACTTTGCGCGCATTTTTATAGATCTGCGGGACTTACCACTCGAATCCTTTAACTAAGACCATGGTTATGATGGCCGATTAAGATAATCTACCAGGGGAAGAGCTGAAAGAATGACATTTATTCAGAACAACAATATCAGAAAAAAAACAATAGTTATAGAATCAATAAGCAAATCTGAATCCAACTGAAAAATATTTATACACTACGACACTACTAGTGTCATGCAAGATAGTTCGGTCCTATTATTTCCACCAGCAAAATTAAAAAGACCAAAATTTCAATAAAGACATTCGCTTCTAAATGTCTCGAAACAGAAATAAGTCTGTATTTGGTCTATTTGGAGAGTCGCCAGCGGGTGTGAGCGAGACAGCGCTGTATTAGAAAGGGACAACTAGTGTAACCTGATATCACCACATCTGCGTCCTAAAAGCGGCCAGGGTGGAATTCAGGACGTCGCTGTAGGGGTTTATTTTGAGTTTGCTAAAGTCGCCTCAGATAAGAAGGCCTACAAGTTATACATAGCAAGGCAAGAGACGCTTATGTTCTTTATCTTTGATATTAGACAATTTTTTGGAATTAAGCAAACGTTACATGCTATGTCTATGGTAACTCTGTATAAATATGTTAATTTTACCTAATTTCAACAAACAGAGACTGTTTTAGTAACAGCTGTTAAAGAATGCCACACTTGAAATAGTCTTTTAAAATAGGAAACATTAATTTTACCCTTCTGTCGTAAACGTAGGTGGGTACATTATAATAAGATATCTAGCTATTACTAATGTTGTTTTAAGGACAAGGATTAAATTTGAGTTTACGTGATCAAGCCACATCTGCCATTTTCATATAAAGTTTATTTTATGAATAAATAATTCATTATATTGATTGTTATTAACATCATTACTTTATTATTCATAGACAGTTATTAATTCACGGCTATAGGAGTGTGTCGTTATTTAACTAGATAGTTTTTTAAACGGTTGACAGAATTCTTTAACGATAACGTTAAGCCGCTATTCAATAACTATCTATAAACGCTTTCGATCTAAACGAGCAAATTTCAACGAAACGACGACGCGCGTCATGCACCTCCGCAACTGAATGCGTGAATGCGTGAAATAACGTAAACCCGCTAAGAGTGAAGACAAGACGTGAGTGAAATAAATCAGTGAAATGTGAAACAGATAATCATTTCGTGAGTGAGTGAAATTTAGCTTTCGTTGAAATTTGGATTGTGAGTGAGTGATTGGACCGAACATGTGAATTAGTTGTAATATTTTGTTGATTCGTTGAGCGACGTAAAGTGTAATTTTTCTTTGCATAATCAATTCATGCCGTTAGAAAAATAAAGTTTATTCAGACAAAGTATTGGCTGACTTGATTTCTAATTTCATTGTCTATTTTTTTTAAATTAGGTAGGTATGTGTTTAGCTTATGAATGTTGAATTTCCTGCCACAAGTTAGCTAACAATCAGAAAGAACGAAAGAAAATCGTTTATTCGGCTCACACAAGAAAACATAATAATGTACAAACCTTAAAAATAAATAAAAAAAGCATTAATTATATTATCGTACCAACAGCGTACATATGAACCATTAACGGTTTATGTAAACCTCAGCCTAATGTTGCTTGACAGGAATCGAGCAACACTGGTAGGACCTTTCGTGCGAAAGTGTCTACACGCACGGCTGACATTCTACAACAACTAAAAACAAAAGAAAATAAAATGCAATTTTAATATAAGTAATGTTAAACACGGGATCCCCCGTAGAGCGAGTAGATGATATAATAAATCTATGGGATCTCAAGTCAAACAATCAAACCGTCCGGACCAGACCAACAACTGACGTGACTAGTTCCCGAACGAAACCATTCATTTTTTTGTTTCGAACGTCCAAACTGACAGTTCGTTCTGAAATCATTTGACAGTTGACTTGACATCTTCGATATGGCATTAGGACTTTGACAGTTATTGACTGCCAAAAAGTGACATGACTTGACTTGACTTCTTTGTTATGGCAATAGTCGATTTTCCAGCATTATTTATTTATTTATTCTTATTTTTTAACGGTTCTTAACGATAGATAGTTATTTTAACGGTTTACGTGGCCAATTAGATAGTTACGTTATGTGAATGGAAATTCTCTTAACGACACACTCCTACACGGCTATAAACTAGCATAATTAATAAATTTTATTGTTTTTGCCAATTCAAACAAGTTTAATTAATTTAAAACTTGTTTCAACTACAATTGGAAGTGACTGTGACTCAAGATGTCTTTGGCTGAGACAAATAAATCCATACCATTAATTGACTAACTTTTTGTAAATTTAAAAGAAAATTTATTATTTTCATAATTCAATAGTAATTTTTAACTGAGTTCACGTTGTTACTAACTACTCTACGGTTTTATGTTTACAGCAGTTTTCGTTGACAAGGCATACTATCGTTGTTTTTTATTTCTGAATATCTGAAGAAGTAAGTATTTTAGGCGAAACAGTGAATCGACGACGCCCAAGTAACTTTTGAGGACTGCCCCCATTTTCGTTGCGAACAAGTTAAGGACGCACTGAAAATGGGGGCAGCCCTCATTCCGTCCCTGCCCCGTATCAGGTTGCCCCGTTGTTCAGGGGGCGAGCTGTCTATGAGGATATTTCAAAACGCATCAGCACGCTTGGATAACCCAGACCTTTTACATCTAATTTAGATTTATAGAGTTAGCTGTTTTTTAGCTTATTTTTTAAGTATTTCCAACTTAAGCGTTCAGTACAAATTATCAAAGTAAAGTAATGTATATTTCAGAGTACATAGGTGCACGATAGGTAAACGTTAGACCCTCATAGATTCAAACACTTTGAAATTACATAAAGACAATGCTGGATGCTAATGTGGGCTGATGATGATGATGATGGTCTGGCGTTTTTTGCTATGTTGGCGTAGTTACGCCTCATGAAACGACGCAAACACATTGTTTTCCAAGAACACAACTGATCCAAGGCCAGGAATCGAACCGGCAACCTCCAATCTCTCTGTCCACTATGCTGCAGAAACTTATGTGCTGAGAAGACAAGTTAGCTTCAAAAAACATTAATGTTAAGGGAAACTTAACAAAGTTAGATGAGGTTTTCCTTAACATTACTTACTCATATTTTAAACTTGTAAATAAGCCCTTAAAAGCAAATAAAAACACTTACATATTATATAATTTCATGCAGATCTTCCAAGCTCTCTTGCTACCTACTACCCTAAGAAAGTAGGTATCGCATTACCTAACTCACTATGTCACATACTCACTGTGTCTAGTTGAACCAAACACAGACTTTAAGGCACTCTAACCGAAACTTAGTGTAAACTTTTTAATTACCTAAATGAATAAACGAATATCCTACTCATCGAGTTTAAAAATGATTTTTAAATTTGCCGTATTTATTTATTTATTCCTAAAAACTTTACCAATTACGTACTTAAGGCTCTTTTATCAAGTCAACCATGGTAAACCAAAAAGGTCTTCATAGAATCTGTTAATAGTGATCCAATGAAGCAGAAGTTTTCGAATAAAGCATCCAGACAGTTCCCTTGTAACTTGATACTGGATAAGGGACCATGATATACAGTATGGGCTGGGCACTGAATAGATATTACTTAGTATGTGCCAGATCGTATGGAAACGTTACTATCGCCATCTATCCGTTGTGTAGGTAATAGTACAGACAGTTGCTTAGAATTAAGGAAGTATTAATTAGGAATTAATTAACTAGTACAAATTGTATGATGGTTTGGGTAAAAGCTTTATGAACAAACTAGCGGTCCATCCCGGCTTCGCGCGGGTATTTAACAAAAATTTAATTTATCATGTGGATACCCTAACTTTTTATAATTTAGGATTCTAATGGTGAAATATTTTATTAAATCGGTCTAGTACTTTCGGAGCCTATTCAATTCAAACAAATTAACAATATTTTTTTCCTCTTTATAATATTAGTATAGATATAGATAACAGTTGTATAGTTTGTATGATGGTTTACGGGTATATAAACAAACAAAGAAAGAAGCTTTATAAACAAAGAAAATTACAAACAAATAATCGGATCAGAGCTAGTATTTACAATTGAGCTAACTGCAGACTGTTGCAAACAAACTACAGGTAACTGAACTGAACCATATCAATACCAGTCGGAAGCGTCCCCAAAATGCTGGCTGCATTGTCTCGCTGTA
Source organism: Eupithecia pulchellata (assembly GCA_963931895.1). Classification (NCBI taxonomy): domain Eukaryota; kingdom Metazoa; phylum Arthropoda; class Insecta; order Lepidoptera; family Geometridae; genus Eupithecia; species Eupithecia pulchellata. Next base: position 1,425,663 of record OZ007546.1, on the reverse strand, counting down.
TGGTAATGCTGATGCGCTCAGCCTCTAAAGGTATAGCCATCAGGGATAATGTAGAATTCTAATGGTGAAAGAGTTTTTCAAATCGGTCCTATTATTGGAGCCTATTTAAACCAAACAAACAACCTTTTTTGCTCACGTACCCACATTTGTAACTTTATCTCTCTCTCCCAATAAGGTTTGCTGGAAGAGAACTCTTTTTAGGGTTAAACTCGCCTTTGCCATTTCTTTTACATTTTAATGAATTTTTGGATATTTTATCTTGAAATATAGAATTGAGAAACAATCAAATCTTTCCTCTTTATAATACAAGTATAGACTAACTCCACTAACTCTTCTTTCTATTTCCAGCGGCCCCGGCGACAAGCAGCTGGACTCTTCCTCGGACTCAGACAGCGACGCGCCGGCGCACCACGCCCCGCCGCACGCCCTCCCCGCGCACGCCCCCCCGCCACTCTACCCTCTATACGAACACCCCCTCGCACATCTACAGTATCATCACTCGTGAAATACTTTAACTGCCTAAGTACTTCCCTAGCAGAGCTCGTAGTCGAGCATATTCTGAACAGTTTTAGATTTGCATTTAAAAAAGAAATAAAATAGTTTCAAATATCTCGAGTGGCAGGACGTCAATTGGAAATAAGGATATGTCAATGTCAAATGAAAGGGAAACAAAAACGACAAAAAATTTGCTAAATTGGCAACACTAACTAGAAACTTTTTTATATTAAAATTACAATTATATTATGTAACTGACTGAATTAAAACTAGTATTAATTTACAATTGAGCTGTAGATTGTTGGAAACATACTACGGGTTGCTCAACTGAACCATTCAATACCAGTTGTAAGTGTACGCAAGATGCTGGCAGCATTGCCTGGCTGTATGGCAATGCTGATGCGCTGCGCCCGATACTGACCCTCAGACGCTCAGAAAATTTTTGAGAAAGTTGAAAAAGTTGGTGTAACTTTCATTAAACATTAACATACTCTTATTTCCAGTTCAAGCCAACTATCGAGATACATAGAACTAACTTTTGTTTTTATTAATGCAAATCGAAAACGTTCATTCAAACAAAAAACAATTCTACCCTAAGGTCAGATCATCAACTTTACTGACGTGATAACATAAAGCTGGTGGCAGACCGAAAACTAAGCTATGCCAAGGCTAAACTAAGCTATGCCAAGCAAGCTAGGCTAAGCTAAGCTAGAAATAAATAGCGTGCACACCAACAGCTAAGCCAAACGACAAAGAACACTGGACAGCACTGGCGAAGGATGTGCAAAGGGTGTGCGGGGAAAGCGGGAGGGGCTTAGCTTAGCTTGTGTACTGCGCATCGGCATACACAACTAACTTCGCATATTTTAGCCAACTCACATAGCTTAGTTCGCATAGTTTGCGGTCTGCACACAAGTATGGAAAACTGCGTCAGCTATGCGAGCTAAGATAAACTAACTTAGCCTAGCTCTTGGTCTGCAACCCAGATTCAATCGCCAAATACGTTATACGAACACCTCTCGCGTTTTCAGTAGGTATCTTTTGTGAAACCATAGGGCACAGAAGAATCATCAACCAATTACTGACGAAATACAAAAGATCCTCACAATCACCAAATACCATAAATAAACACCAGCCAGTCTTAGGGTCTTGAAGTCTTTCAATCCGTTTCTTGGTTTCATGTATCATCTAGAAATTAAAGGCATATCAAAGCATGTTTCGTTTATGTTTATGAAATTATTGTTTAATTATCTGTAACATTTTGTAGTTAGGTGTTTAAAAAATGCTAAGTCAAATCTAAGATTATTTGTAAATATTTATTTCGTAGCTTGAAACATTTAACATATTTCAGTGTTACTTCTTGCCGAATATAAATAAATACAATTTATAATAAATAATAACCGAAAATAAATACTACGTCTGTTTGTCAAGTTGTGGTTATTATAATTAATTGATTTTATTTAAATACACTTAATACTTTTCTCATAGCATAGATCATAATTAAGGTTTTTTTTTATAACATCGGTATATGAATGATTAATTGGTAGAAATACTCGTCTCAATTCTCATTACTAAAATATCTTTGCGAAGAGTGAAGCTTGTATTACATTGTATAAAATCTACATAAAATATTGTGTTTTTAATTCACACAATATAGACTTTTAGGATAAAATATTGTTTAAGTTTTTAATCAAAGCAAACAAGTGTTCAGCTATGCTTTTTTATTTATTTACTGGTCAATGTTTTAATATTAATAAAACAGTTGAAAAGAAACCTCTTTTTTATCTGACACAAATACAATTTAAAAACTACCCCTAAAATGTATTTACAACCTCCAATTTGTAACCTCGTTACAGTACAATATTGCTATTCTATTATTAGTACCTATGTATTTATTTTCTGCCTGGAGAAAAAATGAAATTATCGTATAAATTATCCGACAACTAACCTTAAACACCCCTAAAATATAGGGCTGACTCATTTAATAATGTACCAAATTTGAGTAAAAATTAGTAATTTTCGGATTTTTCTTTAAATACCCGTGTGAAGCCAGGTTTTAAACGAAATTTTTTATCTATTCCATAACTCTTTTATAAATATTCTCTTAACCTATGTTCATTAGGATAATGTAGGATTCGAATGGTGAAGGAATATTTCAATACGGACCGTATTAGTAGTAATTTCGGAGCCTATTCATTCCAAACAAACAAACAATCGAATCTTTCCTCCTTATAATATTAGTATTCAGGGTTAGAGGTAGATGGATCAATAACCTTTTAAAGACGACTTAGGTCGTGTTAGTAAACATAAAAACGTTTGGCAAAAGTCCTAGAACTAAAGTTGTTCGTCTTGATCTACCCAAGGAGGTTATTGATCATCTTTTGACTTTTGACGACCACTGTGGCGCGGTGGGCGAAGGTCCGCCTGCGACGCAGGAGGTTGCGGGTTTCGATTCCCGCCTCAGAACAAATATTTGTACGATCTGCAGATATTTGTTTAGGGGTTCTGTTTCTATGTACCTATAATAAAAAATATATATCTGTTTAATAATATTGTATTATGTATATCAGTCATCTAGTACCCATAACACAAGTTCTGCTTAACTTGGGGCTAGATGATGCTGTGTGGATTGTCCAGCATTATTTATTTATTTATCTACTAAACCCATAGATTACAAAGGACGTATCTCCACATTCCTCATCAACATCATAAATCCATTCGTATTATTCCTAACAACCACTTTACCATCTACATAAAACCCGAGATCAATTATTTCTCTCACCAACAAACTGTTGCTTATCCCACAATCAGCCATTATATCCTCCAAATTTGGCGAGTAAAAGTGATGCCCTCTAAACGCCTTCCCATAATTCAACACAGCGTTGCCCCATAAGCTAGCTTGGTAAAGAACTTCAGTTTTTAAGGAAACTCTAGTAGCATACAGTTCGGCGATTACAGACCCAAAATCAGTTAAGTCAGTTAAATTCGCTCCCATCGTCATAGCTTTAAGCTTCACCCCATTATCACCATAAGCAGATTCGTAAACCATCTTAAAGTTATCTAAATCCATATGGTACATAATTCTTTTGATATCTAAATTAGGCGCTGTGATCCAAGTCGTCGAAAATCTGTTGTAAACGGTCTTTGCTAGTTTTACTTCTGTGGTTTTGTTGCTGGACACGATCTGTTGTTTTAACATTTGAGGTGACGATGCCACGTTGACGATTCGACTAGAAATCGGCTTCAGGACTCTATAAGTTTCCGCCCATCCATATACTTTATACAGATTCCCCCAGGGCGTAGGGCTGTGGACAAACGCATCGTCAGGACGGCCGCCTAAGAAGTCATTGACGCAGTCTTTTATTCTTTCATCAGTGATGTTGAAAGATGTTCTTTCAGTGTCTGTTACGACTGTTTTGTCGGACCCTGAAGCTCTGATGGTGTAGTTGGAAGGGTAAGTCCCTGATATATGGATGTCTATGACGGCAGAAATTGCAGGTATGATGTACAATACATACAACAGACGAGGTCTGAAAAAAAGGAAAATACACGAGATTATACAAAAACGCTGTGTGGTGCCGGCATAAAATTTCACCACCTCTTCCCGTGTGTGTCTTGGTGATTATGGATAATAACACCCAAATGATAAAATGTTGCCATCTGTGGCGCTCATTAGGGGAGGCCTATGTCCAACAGTGGACTAAAATAGGCTCATGAAACAACATATTGTAGTCAGACCATTTTTTGCTTTGAGCAATAGGTAATTTAAAAAACATTTTAATAGTTATTTAAATTAGATTTATTTTTATTTGACTTGGTAGTGCTTATTTTAAAAGTCTAAAGAAATAATGTAGGTAGTTGACTTCTGACTTTTTCTGATAAAAAATACCTACTTACCTCAATGGTTCCATAATATGTATAGGGAAACTTCAAATTATTACAGTATAAGTAAGACACAATTTGAAATGCACTTTTTTAAAAATAAAGAATGTTTTAAAGAGTGTCTTCTTATTTATTTCAGTCACTAAACAAAGCAGTTCGCGTAAAATTACTGCAGCGTCCATAACATAATACTAATACTATCTTATTGTAAAGGCCCATGCATAACGGAAGAAGTGTCCTAAAGCTGTAGGTATGTGAACACATTAACTTTGGGATGTACTTTACATATATGTATAATTTACATACCTCCTACGTCCTTTGATTAATATTTGACTAGATATATACCTACTCTGCCCAAATTGACTATAGAATCATTGTTTGTACCTACATATACTTAGTTTTTACGATTTGGGTGTTCTGTATTTTCTATGTACCTAAGCTTAGTTTAAAAAATCCCCATTCTATGTGATATGTTATAATAAATAAATTTTCTGAAATTTTTATAACTGACCCAGTTTTACGAAGGGCGTCTTTCGTCATCTCAAAGTCACAGTTTTCAACAACTGTTGTGTGTCTAGTGTCTACATTCAGTATAATGTAGAGTGTGTACTGTGTGTGTAGTGTGGTCACACCTTAAGACACTTACGTCGACTAATTCGATAAAGTTGTAGGTCAAACGAGCACGTATGATAAATCAATAACGAACTATTTTCAAACGTTGCTGTTCATTTATAAAATTCGATGTTTTTAACCCCTGACTAAATAGAAACTGGTGTTATTATATATTTCAGGTTTATTGATAAGGAGTAAATTTATTCTGTAGGTTTCCGTGTGGTGCCTGAATTTCACCACTCCCACTTTATTTTTAAGGCTCCCCTAATGAGCGCCATAGCGCCTTGACTTCAGCTTGTCGCATCCAGCATCTACCAGCAATCTTTGGTAGATCGTCAGCCCACGTGGCAGGAGGGCGTCCTACACTACGTTTACGAGTCGAGGTCTCCACTCGAGAACACGTGAACATTTTGCCATTATTTTTAGGAATAGCTCACTTATTTGTTGGGATTTCGTTTTGTCAAGAAAGCTAGAAGTATTATTCAGATCTCTTTAAATTTTTGAAATGATTTTTTAATTATTAACTTATAACTAGGTACTTAAAAACTGTTTTAGCTCTTACTTCAAACTCACAAAAACATATTTTGGCATCCCGCTTTAAATTCATTTCGGAACGCAGCGTTATTGCATATTTTTAAAGAAAACCATTTCATTCTTATATCAAGTTTATTAATCTAAAATATCTATAAATAATTTGTGTTTATTCATTTCTTACATAATAGTAGGTATACATGAGGTATCTTACTTGCTAAATAACTTAAAACCATCACCAAGTTTTAAGCTAGATAAAACTAATTTTTATTTAAAATTTAGTTTTCTTTCAAAAACATACAATGTTTCCCATTTTTCCAATTGATACAGCTAGCGACATCTCTTGTCGAATGAAAGTTAATAATTTGTGTTCTAAGCTTCGATATTTTTGCCTTCGAATTAATTAAAAAAGAAATTTATTTGAGGGCGTTACGAATTACTGCTGTATGCCAAGTTTCCGAAATAGTTTTATTTTAGCTGTTTAAGAATACACTATGCTGTTATACGACGAAACTATCCAAGAGTATCTATAATTTACCATAAGTACCGTAAGATCATAAAACATACGAATTTATATCACAAAAACCGAATGTCGAATCCAGATTAAATTAATCCCATAAGAAAAAACGCCGTTATCTGACGCCATATCTCATCAAGTATATTTTCACCATCATATGAAAATGTTGGTCAGACTTGGTAAGACTCAAATGAGTGACCCGAGAGCTGGTCAGTATCTGTCGCAGCGCATCAGCATTGCCATACAGCGAGGCAATGCAGCCAGCGTCTTGGGGACACTTCCAACTGGTATTGATATGGATCAGTTAAGCTACCTGTAATTTTTTTGCAACTGTCTGCAGTTATCTTAGTTGTTTCAATTGTTAACTAGTTCTAATTTTGTTATTTAGCTTTGTAATAAAAACAAAACTGCCTATATTTTAGCAAATTGTTTTTACACCATTAGCTTGGTCTATTTAAAGTTAATGTCACTTGCGATTTATGCTACATTGGAAAACGGTAACTTATGTGAACTTCTTTTCAAAATTTAAAGTATCGAGAATAAACTAAGGTAGGTGCTCCAATTCAGGCGGCAGGGGTATATTCTTTAGTAAAGCGAATCGTTTGAGCGCGTCGTACTTCCCTCGTAGGGCTTCTATTTCATCACGGATTCGGTTGTTGTCATCTTGCATTTGTTCCATATCATGCCATTCCTGGAATCAGAAATTATTTATTTATGTGGGGGAATCAAAAAGCTTTAGAATTGACGACCCCTGTGGCGCGGTGGGCGAAGGTCCGCTTGCGACGCAGGAGGTTGCGGGTTCGATTCCCGCCATTCAGGGTGCTCTCGTCGTTTTCTATGTATGATAAAAAAAAATATCTATCTATGTAATAATAGTGTATTATGTATATCAATCATCTAGTACCTATAACACAAGCTCTGCTTAGCTTTGGGCTAGATGATGCTGTGTGGATTGTCCGGCATTATTTATTTATTTAAAACTAGCACTTAACAATAGAAACAGTAAGGTAAACAGTTTCCACAGATAGAGCGAGAATAGAATTATCCGAAGAATCATACAAAAATCAAAATTAAACTAACAACAGAAATTAATTCAAGATCACAAAATTAACGTTATAAAGTAAATTAAAAATTATAGAGAAAAGTAAATTAATTTTGTCGGAGCATATACCGTGTAACAAAATAAGTGTACCTACTAAGCGAAAGGGGGTGAATTCCCACCCCCCGGGGACCAACTTTTGTTCAACGACTTTTCGAATTCCGATCAATATCTCGGAAAAAACTGCATCAAAGTTTCAACATGGACAGCTGATTTTTTACGAAGTGACAACCCTAAAGGCAGCGGTTTCTTGTACCTGTGACAATGACGTCAGTATGGTCACAGATGTAGAGTAATAGATAGATAGATTAGGTAGTCTCCCGCCCCGCCATCCATAGCTGAACTCCTTACCTACCTACCTGCAGTGGTAGTAGGTATGTATGTACAGACAGAAGCATTAATTGGTAACCCCCCTAATAGCTAAAGTTTACATTGCAAATCACTGTACGATTTACAAATCTTTTACTCAAATACTAAGAAACAAAAACGTAACACCCAGTGGGAATCGAACCAGACATCCAATCGCTCACATGACAAGTAATGCACGCACCAACCAACTAAACCAACGAACCAGTTATCAAAGCGTCGAAATTTTATGTTATTAGTGTTCGACAGCGGATTTTTATTTATGAGATCTCTTTACACTGGATAAGAAAAAAAAGAAGTATTTGAGGGTAGATTTAAATATAATCTTGGTGAATAATGAAAAGGTCACTAGCCATACTCAATTCTAGTCTTGACTTACTGGTTTGAATCATAAATGAATTGAAGAATATTGAAGGAAATTATGCAAATTAAGAATTTTGTGAGAACTAAGATCGCGGAGCAAATGAGTAATCAGGAGATTGCTCGTTAGCTTTGAATTACGGTAAGTTATCAACTTATTATTCATGTGTCATAATCATTACGAAACAAATACATATTTTTTTAGTAAAACCTTGTTATCTTTAACTTCATTTAAGTATTGATTTGTTGTCTTACAGATAAAAACCGTGCGCTTAAGTGTAATGTGGGGATGTGAATGTAAGAAGCAATGGCAGATAAACAACAGGAGTGTATTACAAATCAGTGAAGTCGCCACAATAATATTGTTGACATTCAGACTAGTTCGCCTTTTGCATCCACTCGTTCTACTGCTCAACAATATTTGATATCAACATCAACAGAAGGCATTTGCATGCAGCTGATATACTTACACAATTATCGAGCAGCAAAAATAGGACTGTCTGCTGTAGCTCCATCGTAGGGCATGAATAACTTTAGGTAAGTGATAATACTGATAATTCTCAACAAATTCGAACACCTTTATCTATGATTATTTCATCATAATAATGATATTTTTAACAAGTTAGTATTTACACTAACTAAATTAACATTATAACAGTTGACTTTTTTTTCTTTTTAGGTTTTGGAGATGGATATGGATATCCTCTATGGGTCCTGGAGAAATAGTAAAAATAACTGGGCGCATGAATGACGAGCTTGAAAGTGTTGAAGGTTACTACGCGGATCGCGTATCGAGAAGCCCAAATTTATTTTGTCCATGATAATTGTGCAGTGCATCGTACGCGGATGGTTTCTCAAGGGTTGTTCATCTCTACAAGGCATTACTGTTATTTCTTGGACATCTAAAAGTTTGGACCTAAATCCGATACAAAATATGTGGGGTCAAATGGTTTTAAATTGAGATCCGATCCGTAGCCCTTAAGCTATTAAGAGTATCACTAAATATAAAGGACGATAAATATCACTACCTACTAAACCCTAATGTAATTTTACCTTTTAACATTGTCAGAAAAACTCCATTTGACCTCATTTATTTTCAAAACTACCTGATTATTTAGTATTCCATGATTTACACGAGATCCAAATTGTTTAATTCATTAGATTAGCAAAGTAAACGAAAATCTAATGAAAACATGTGTATTCTCGAGCACTAAATCGAAAATGGAATATTATTTTTCAGGATAGTAAGCTATTTGTAAGTAGGCTAAATAATAAAATAAAACATCAATTAATTTTTTTGTGTTGTTGTTTGTGTAGGCAAATTTTTGAAAAAAATAAACGTAATTGTTTACCTGAAATTATTATTATTGTTTTATTTTATCAATTTTATTACTTTAAATTCATTCTAATAGACAAAAACTTCACTATTACACATGAATAAATGTCATTACATTACTAAAATTAAGTAGTAGTTAAAATACAAAAACATCCACTGCAAGGATTCGATGACGATCATTACGATGTGCGGTGACAGAATCTCGGTTACACTAACCACTACACCATAGTTACATGTGATACAGGCTCGAAATTTCAGTATCGTTACTCCTGATAAAATAAATGTAGGTGTTGAAAAAAACATTTGTTTTTTATTTAAACAATTAAACAAACTAAGTATATAAAAAAACAAAAATAAAATATAATGTAAATTAAAATGAATATATAAATCTTCACGGGTTTGAACCTACATGCTACTGAATGATAACTATGACATATTCTGTGAGGGGGTTACCAATTAATGCTTCTGTCTGTACATATGTATAGGTTACCCGGATAGGGTTGTTACTTTTTATATTAAAAATTTTGTATGGGAAACGAAAAATAGGAGTTTTGTATTATCTCCCCCCCCCACAACTGATCACCATTGGGGTATTGTTACACCTTGTGTATATAAAAATAAATCATAAACTAAACAATATTCGTCAAGTGCGAGTGTAACTTGAGCTACGAGGGTTTTGAAGTTTTGTATTATTTATTATAATAATATAGGTACGAGTTAAATGGATTGTCAAAAAGGCTTACTATAAAATATCAGATTATCTGACGACAAAAAAGTTTCGAGACAAATTTTGCTGCAACTCGAAAACTAACAAGGTCCCTTACCTAGTAATAAAACTTCAAATCCCACTTGATGAATAATGTTTAGTTTAAGGTTTATTTTTATATTTAAGTTACACACCTACACTACATAACTACAGTTATTCAACATAAATACTGTAATATAAATTAAAAATTAACATATTAATTTTTGTACAAATTTAAAATATCTCAGTATTGGGTTCCTACCTGACTCTTCTCAGTTTCCAGTTCATCTTTCTGCTCTATTCGTTTGATGCGGCACGAGGCAGCGTAGCCGCGGTTCTTTAGCGTGCGCCGGCGCTGTTTCATTCTGGAAATATATAAAGCAAACATGTCAGATCAGCATCAGCCTATAATAGGCTAATGAGCGCCAGATGGCATTATTTATCATTTGGGGGTTACTGTGCATAATCCCATGCTGGGCATGCGGGTTGGGGACCACAGTTCTGTGGTGCTGCTGACAATAGCCACAATAAGTGGTACAGAACTTGGCTTTACCAAGACAATAAAATATGAAAACATTAGAACAGGATAACTTAGTAAACAGGGAAAAAAATCTTATACAAAAATTAAAATTACTATCAAGTAATAGTAAAAATTAGAACTATTCTTTCAACATCATCAACATCACCAGCCTATAATAGTCCACTGCTGGACATAGGCCTCCCCTAATGAGCGCCATATATGGCATCATTATGTGGGGGTTATTGCCCATAATCCCCACGCTGGGCATGCGGGTTGGGGATCGCAGTTTGGTGTAGTTGTTCTGCAGAAGGCGCTGCTGCCCGCCCCCGGTGTGTTTCCCTTAGTCGCCTCTTACGACACCCACGGGAAGAGTTGGGGTGGTGAAATTCTATGCCGGCACCACACGGCAGACGGAACTATTCTTTACAGTTGACAATTGAGCTGACCATTGTAAACAATCTACTGATACTATATCAATATTTCTGGAGAAGCACAAAAGCTTGTATAATTTTCTACTATAAATCTAATATAAAAAGAAATAATTATTGATTATTTATTTTCTCTTCACTTCAGTGTTTCGTCCACTGGAGGATGAAGATAAGTAGAAAGTTTAGTAATAATTTAAAACAAAGCAAAACTCATGTTTTACTTTGTTTTAAATTATTATTTAGAGGAATAGACAGAGCCCTGAATTCTGCACTTTTGGCCACAGATAGTCTAATAAAACTAGCAAACAAAACAACACATATTAAACCAACTCGAGTTTAAAAACAGAAACTCCTGTCTTCATCTTAACTGGGCAGAGGTGCTATCTCTCTAAGTTGACCATGTATTTTATATTTAAGACTACATACTTACATATTTTGGCTTAAACTATTTTGTTAAATCTGTAAAAGACATACTCAATTTTAACCACAGGGGCAATAATACACATTAAGTGTATTGTTTGCCTAATAAAATAAATAAACTTGATACCATAGGTATATTTAATATTGTTATTTTTAAGACTTTTTAAGTGCAGTGTAATGTGGCTATGTGAAATAAATGAATGAAACAAATTATATGCATAGCCTTCTGAGCTAGCCACATACCTAACTATCTGGTCCCGTGAGAGCCCTCTCATCTTGAGCTGTCGGTTCAGGTCCCGAACAGAGATGGAGACCAGCTCATCATCACTGATCTCAGCACAGGGAGTTGGGGATAGCGGAGCCTGTGGGTCACAACAAATTATATGCATAGTAGACTACTTCGATATGGCATAATGTGTCTGATTTGCCACTTTTCTGCCAGTGTTTCATGAAAATGCCTTAATCATGAAATATATGTATAATATTTAGATCAAATAAGCACGAATATGAATGATTTTTGTTTTGTTTGGACAAGTATCGTAACACCATAGGTCTCGTGAGCGTTTTGTTTCTTCGATCTTTATTTATCGCCAAATGTGTATAAAAGAAGAATAGATGAAATCTAACCATGTTAATAGCTTTTCGTCCTCCCAGTTCCTTTAAATCATGAGGCATAATAAGTTTGGATGACTATGGCAAAGTAACAGGGAGCTCCGTTACAATTTTTGCGTAATCGTTCACTGCACTTTGAAAAACAATGTAAATGTGGTTCCTGATGATAATAGTTCAGTAATCTGTACAATTTGTACAAATAAGTTCTCTGAAACGCGAAACTATTGGAATTTTTAAATAATAGTAAAATCTCTCGCTTGTGCTTCGTTGACGTTGTCGAACTCTCAACTCAAACAAAACACAAAGCAATTTAATTTCATTTGACAATGACATCTCTGTCCCACAATGGCAACATTTTGACAAGACATTGATATGTAGAACCATGCAGTGCATTCCGAATTACGCTAAAATCGATATTATCGCGCTCACAAGCGTTCCGAATTACTGTAAGCGCGACAACATCGCGACAACGATGTCGCGTCAAACGTCATTACAGGTCGCCATTTTGCCATAATCACGAGATAATCACCAATGAAATCACTGAGCGCTCTGTCAAAACTGACACTCCACTGTCAATATCGCGATATCTAATTCGGAACACAAAATATCGTTGAGATCAGCGCTGTAAGCGTAATTCGGAATGCACCCATAGATGGGATATTTTTTTCTACGGTGACTGACATCAATCGACCTGCTTTTATCGATTTGGAATTTTTGGAATCTCGAAAACTTTTAGGATTCGATCGCCAATTAAATTAGCATAATTTCACAATTAAATTGTAATATAATATTGTCTGCAATAGCAGTTAATCTTGCATAAAAATTATTTGAATTTGGATTTTTTTTCAACATTTCGATTCACATGTACAAATCGATTATTTTAAAAGGGACACGCCTATGAGAAGCAATTTTTTTTTCAAGGAATGCATTTTTTTAGTCTATGGCCTGTAGTCAAAGGAAGACGTTCGTTTTCGTTGTGTTGCTTGCTTCGTGTTTCGGAAAAAATCAAGCAAAAGGAATTCCTCCACTTTCAGATAAAATATCAGAAGAAAAATGGCTAAACGAAAGAACAAACCATTGATCGATTCAGACTCCAGCAGCGAATGCTCTGATTTGGACTCTGTAAGTTGATAAAAAGAGAAAATCGTAGGTTAGAAGTTTGATGCTTCTAGATCGAATTCCTTGATTTTCCAACTGCGTAAATTGCCCAATAGCCATTTTTCTTCGTTTGTAAGAACACTAAGCTTCTTCTGAGTAGTCATAATAAAGATTTTAGCATCGTTAAGTATGTTTTTGACGTAAAAAACTAATAAAAACATTCGACATAATTTTTTACAATTTGTCGGATATTTGTCCTGTAAAGTCATTTCGTGGCCTCTAAACTATGACTCATGTAAAATAAAACAAGCATAGTACATGCTTGCAACAAAGTACACATTCAACATGGGAATTACTGGCAAAACATCCATGGAAAGTTCTCAACTAAATATGTTTTGTTTTGCAATTGTATCAGACTTTCCAAAGTGCAAGGTGCTGCCTAAAAACTTCGTTTGATTATGTAACTCCAAGCTTAGACTTTCACTTTGGTCTAGATGCCTAGAGTTGGCAAAATTGATGATAAAACATAGTAACATGATGGAATGTTTTCATGTCTGTAAATTGGCTGAGTAATGGTCTATTTTTGGTTGCATCATTATGGCAACACTGTTTCATTATTTCATCTAATTAATTAATTTTAATTTAATTAATTAATTAATCTACCTCTGTTATCCTGGTTTACTATGTAAAAGCAAGTCCTTAGCATACATTTTGGGTCAATAACTTAAGGAAGTGGCATTCCTAATTTGATTTCTTCGCAACAAGATTGCAACTTAGTCATGGCTGGCTATTACAATGTTCCTTCACAGTTTAGAAAAGCACTGAATGTGCTTTTATTCATTTTCTTACAAGAATGAAAGTAAGCACAGCATGTGTTATGATGGGTACCTAATGAATGTATACTAACTCATAACATTTCAGAAATTCCTAAACCTTACATAAAAGAAGAAAATTAACATACTTCTGAATGTTTCAGCAATTCCTGAACCTTGCAAAGAAGAAAAAGAAAACTGGTGACTCACCGCCTCCCAAGTCCAAAGGGAAGTCTTCTGGGAAATCATCAGGCAGTGAAGAGTCCGACTGGGATGATGATGACAAGAAAAATAATTGTAAGTTTTTTACTAGCTTCTGTCAATAGCTTCACACATTTCTTGTAAATTAAAACAGAGATATTCTTATTTCTAGCCCAGAATTACCAGATATACAAAACATACTTACATTCACAGTAGAGTAGTTTTGGCAAGTTGTCTTACTTATTTAATTTACCTGGGTTCAAAACATCAGATTTTGTAATGGGTCATTGTTATAAAAAAGTACAACAGCAATAAAGATGCTTATTTGGAAAATATAATCAAATAAAAACTATAAAATCAACTTAGAGAAAAGCTTGGTTTTTAAAGTTATTCTTAGAATGATCACACCCCCTGACTAATCTGGGATAGTCATCATCACACAAAGATTGTACATAATCATTGTAAGTCACTTTGATACAAATGTCCAGTCATGATAGATTCTCTCAACTATCTTGTACACATTAATAAAGGTTTTTCGAAGATTTATTTCTTCTTATCATTCCATGTTTAATAACTATAAGGAAATTGCTGTATCCCGTCTTTCCTACATGCAAAAGTAAATGAGTAACCAAGCAAACTGAAGTGGCAGTGGGCCGGCCATAATTTGCGCAGCCTGCTGGCAGATGCTTGATGCGACAAGCTGAAGACAGGGTGCTATGGCGCTCGCCAGGGGAGGCCTATGTCCAGCAGTGGACTAATGTGGGCTGATGATGAACCAAGCAATCACTTTTAGCAACTGCAATGATAATTTAGTTAAGTGGGGGAACTGAGATCTGCACAGACATCTTGCATAGGAGTGTATTGTGCATTATACCCCTGCCTAAACAGGCAAACCTAACCAGCCCAGTTCCTTGAAGCACCAGAGCAGCACCTTTGGTGAATGCCAGCTTCGAATCAGTTTTTCTGTGTGTTTTCGAGATAGTTGTTTTTTTAATAACAATATTTTTTACAGCAAAATCATCCTCCTCATCATCAGACTCAGAAAGCGATGCTTCGGGATCCTCAAAGCGTTCCTCCAAGAAATCCTCCAGTCGCAAACCCTCAGTGGACCACTCGGATAATGATAAAAAGGCTAAGGAGGTTAAGAAACCAGAGCCTAGGAGGAGCACAGACAGCACGGGAAGCAAGAAGAAAGATACTTTTAGTGAACCGGAAGAAGGTTTGTAGAGTTTAGGGTCCCTTAAGATTGCACCTGAGTGTTAGCAATGAAGATCCAAATTGTGGTTGCTGACTTTGGGTCTCGTTGCTAGAATTAGAATTAGGTCTTGTTCATAAGTTAAGTTTTTGAACGCGATTGAATCCGGAATACGAAATGTGCAGAAGATAAAGACTTTACTTGCAACTTCAGACCCACACATACAAAATATAATAATTATACAGAACACTAGTAACAAACAATATTATAATGAAAATCTGTGTGCAAAGTACATAAAAACCACAAAGTTCCAAACTATCAGTCAGACAACTTGTTGAACATTGATCATGCTATGGCTAGTCATTGTACTGAATGACGGCGTTTCATTTGACAAACGGGCTGATTCTTTCAAGGATCTTTGAGGGACTTTGTCACGGCTCTTGCGACTGCTGTAGACGTGGAAGTTTAAGTACGACTACAGTATTACATATATTTATAATATCGGTGTGTTGATTATTGTGCTCTATTTATTTGACTATTTGATTTGTTTTGTAATTTTATGTAACATATGGACCAACGAAGTCTGAAATAAAGAATTTATTTTTTATAGCATCCTGCAAGGTGATATTATGGCACCTATTCTTTAAATAATGTATATTTAACAGGTGAAGTCTCATCGCACTCTTCAGACAATGACTCCATCGATTCAGAGGAAGAATTTGATGATGGGTGAGTGGAAACAGAAACTAAACTTTTATTGATTGCTCAATTAATGGAATATGATTCTGATGAAATTTTTATTCACAATGAAAAATATGTTCATAGAAGTCAGGAAAACCAGTAAAAAGCAAAGATGTGTAAAAATATCTATTTTATTGGAACGTTTTATTTTAGCAGCGCCATCTAGTAACTCAATCTGTTTCATTCCATTTCAGTTACGACGAGAATCTCATGGGAGATTCTGAAGACAGAGCGAGGCTCGCCGCCATGAGCGAGAAAGAAAGAGAACAGGAGATATTCAAACGAATCGAGCGACGAGATCTTATGAAAACGAGGTGAAAACTTACTCCTTACCTAGATTTTGTACGCACCGATCTAGAACATTAAGGCTATTCTCCCTTTCCGATACACCCAGGCGTCTATTCCGAGTCTTAGAGTGTTAGACATTTGCACATACATTTTAAATCGGTGCTCTATTTGTGGGTCATTGACTGTTTTTGCAATAACGAAACGAAACCGTTTCCTAAAAGCGGTCAACTGGTTGAAAAACGTTAGTAAGTTATTAAGCCTGGTGTGTCCCACTGCTGGGCAAAGGCCGCCCCTGGTCCCTAAAAAAACCTTAAATGATAAAAACCTACAGCAGTGTATGATCCAATAAGGTCCTGCCTCAGCATAATGTTATTTGACAGGAGTCGAGCAACGCCTAATTTTCTGGCGTAAGGGACCTTGCGCAAACGCTTTTGTTATATTTCTAGTGTAATTTCAACAAATATTCACCTAGTATCCTAAGTTTTTCGTGATGGGAGAAGGTGCTAACACTTTTATTAGATATTCACAAGTCTAGTTCTGCCTTCTGCCACGCTTGCGCGCCGGCGCGGAAGTTGAGCAGTGAATGCGTTATATTAATGATTGCATTGTGTCTACAACATTTTTCTGTTTAGCTTATTATAATCTCGGTAGGTATAATCTCGGTAGGCATATCAAGAAACTAATTAAAAAAATATTGTTTTATTTATGTCAGTCATCTCATGTAGTACCCATAACACAAGCTTTGCTTAGCTTGGGGCTAGATGATGCTGTGTGTATCGTCCGGCATTATTCATTCATTTATAATTCCAGATGGGAGATAGAACGTAAACTCCGGCTAGCGCGGCGCTCCGCGGCGGAGCGCTCCGCCTCCCCGGGGGAGATACAGAGGAGGAGGGAGGCGAGGAAGCGAAGGAGAGACAAGAGAGTGCAGAAGGAGGCCAGGGAGAGTACTAGAGAGAGGGAGAAACAAGGTGAGTAATAAATAATTAAATAATAGACGTTGGCTGACTGTTGGCTTAAGGATAAGAGAGCCCTGATTTGAAAATAACTATAAGTCATCTATTGTTGCAGAATCGTCACAACCTGAGCCCCCTAAAGAACCAGTTAAAGAGAAAGAACAAACACCGCCGAGCCCCGGCGAAATACTCGACGATTCTAAAGATGGAGGTAATATAAAAAATTATATTCCAGAGCCTTGAACAAGTTTTACATGTTGCATGTTGTGTGGCCGCGTCTAAAGTCGTGTTAATGTGAAAAAATATTCTGACTTTTAGTTGTCTTACCTCAATTGATCTGATAAAAGTTTTTGATCATAACAAGAAACATAATGAGTAAATAATAAATAAAAAAATATAAATTAAGCCATCTATGGCGCTCATTAGGGGAGGTCTATGTCCAGCAGTAGACTGACTGACTTTGACTGACTTTTTAAGTTGGTAATGTAGCTTTCCTTACTCTCCTGCCCCATCCTAAAACTCACCCATACATACAAGTTTTCTTTGAATTCCCAGAAGCAGAAAGATCCGCCTCCCCCCTATTCGGCGCAGCGAAGACGGAACGTAAACGTAACGTCGACGACCGGAGACAGAACGCGATGGCGGCGCTCAAGGCGCAGCGCTCCGCGCGGACTGCGAGGGAACATCACATGCAGCAGAAACGGAGGGCCGAGCAACTCAGGAAGGATAAAGATGATGAGGTCAGTACTGGTAGAGAAAGAGAGGGATAGACTGACAGACAAAGACGATAAAAATAGCAGACATACAGACAACAGAATGTGCAGATGACAGACATACAGACGATAGACAGACAGACGACAGACATACAGACCACAGAGTGACAGTCAGATCGAGCCAAAATATTCCGCGCGCATGAGAACATCACATGCAGCAGAAACGGAGAGATCTCAGGAAGGATAAAGATGATGAGGTCAGTACTGGTAGAAAGAAAGAGAGGGATAGAGTGAGAGACAAAGACAGCAGACGGCATTTTTTTTTATATAGTTTTAATCAAAATTTTGTTTTCTTTGGGTAATGATGATTATGATTGTTCACAGGACGATGACAACATGATAGGCGGCTCAAGCAAAGGCAGCGTAAAGCTGAAAGCTTCAGATATCTATTCTGACGACTCGGGGTCCGATTCCGACGATAATAAATCACAAGGTACGGTTATAATAGAATAGAATATAATATAATAATTTTAATTTTGGAATCAGAATATTCAATTATTATTTTTGTGTTATTTGCTACTACTCTACTAGCAGCTACTGACTAGTTTCGGTACCCAACAGACTTGGGGTACCTTGGGTACCCAACGACTTAGAGAACCTTCGGTACCCAATGTACTTAGGGAACCTTCGGTACCCAACGGACTTAGGAAACCTTGGGCACCCCACGGACTTAGGAAACCTTGGGTACCCAATGAACCTAAGCCAGCCTAGGGTAGCAGGTAACAATAAATATTATTTCAGGTCGTCGCAGCCGCAGTTCTTCAAGCTCGTCCTCTTCAGGTGGAGAAGAGGAGGAGAGAGAAAAGAAGAGAGAGGAAAGAGTGGAAGTCAGATACGCGGATAGCCGCGACCAGATCAACAAACTAAGATTAAGCAGGTTTGTTTTTTCATAATAACAGTGAACTTAGTTCCTGAGAAAAACAGCAAAATGATTGCATGCATTTTTCATAGAATATACCTTTATAAAATACTAGCGGCCCGCCCCGGCTTCGCACGGTTATTAAACAAAAATTTCAGAAATTATACACACTAAAACGATGGGTTTCACAGTTTTCATACGGATCTTTACTTTTTTTAACAGCATTGGGGTTTTTGACATTGACTCGACATTCCAAAACTGACACTGGTCGTAGAGAAAAAGCAAGCACCGTGCGCTATACAACCTCTTTTTCTATTCTGACGCGCCATAATAGAAAAAGAGGTTGAATATACAGCCCACGGTTCAATTATTGAATTTTTCATGCGGATCCCTAACTTTTTTGAAAATATTATATAGCCTATGTTCATCACGGAAAATTAAGGATTCTAATGGTGAAAGAATTTTTTAACTCGGTTCAGTAGTTTCGGAGCCTATTCAATTCAAACAAACAAACAAACAAACAAACAATCAAATCTTTCCTCTTTATAATATTAGTATAGATTCACCAAACGAATTTTTGAACGTAATCCAAGAGTACGAAATATCTTTTCATCAGATGTGGCGCTGTTGACGAAGGTCCGCCTGCGACGCAGAAGGTTGTGGGTTCGATTCCCGCCACGGGACAAATATTTGTACGATCTGCAATTATTTGTTCAGGCTGTTCTGGTCATTTTCTATGTATAATACAAAATATCTTTCTATGTACTCGTATATTATGTATATCAGTTATCTGTTATATTATGTATACCCATAACACAAAACTCTGCTTAGCTTAGGCCTAGATAATGCTGTGTGAATTATCCAGCATTATTTATTTATTTTATTTGTTTTTAATAATATGCTTATCTTTTTGATTTCGACAGGTTCAAATTAGAAAGACTAGTGCACCTACCGTTCTTCGCTCGCGTCGTGACAGGCTGTTTCGTTCGCATCGGCATAGGAAACAACAACGGCAATCCTGTATACAGGGTGAGTATAGCACAGTTGTCGCGTGGTGCCGGCATAGAATTTCACCACCCCCACTCTTCCCGTGGGTGTCGTAAGAGACTAAAGGCGACTAAGGGAGACACACCGGGGGGCAGCAGCGCCTTCTACAGAACAACTCCACCGAACTGCGATCCACAATCCATGCCTAGCGTGGGGATTATGGGCAATAACCCCCACATAATGATGCCATCTATGGCGCTCATTATGGGAGGCCTATGTCCAGCAGTGGACTATTATAGGTTGGTGATGATGTTGATGTTGATAAATAATGCCATCTATGGCGCTTATTAGGAAGGCCTAGAGATCCAGCAGTGGACTATCATAGGCTGATGATGATGATAACACAATTGGCCGTCTTTCACGCCTACCTAATGAAACCATTTAGATGAAATTTAGCACAGACGTAGTGAAGATCGGGAGAAAGAATATAGGATACTTTTTGTCTAATCCCGCCGTAGTCTAAAATTTCTCGTAATATAATTTGATCTCTAACCACCTTATTCTTAATGTTAAATTTATTAGCAGGTTAAAGCCACCCCGAGTGCGGATTATGCACTATACCAACAAAAACCACTGAAAACCCCCTTATTCATAATATTAACTTTATTATCTGCGGCTCTATTGTCTAACTCAACTGGTAATCGTAATCGGCTTCAGTTTGGCATTTCAAACCTAACCTGGACTTCGATTGTCACTTTCTTATTGTGTTAATAGCTGAAACCGAAGACCAGTTGAATACCTTAGAGTCTAAGGTATTCAACTGGTCTGTCGGTATTGTCTAAGGCTTAGACAATACCGACAACAATCTGACTGGGTCTACAGCTGGTAATCGGTTTGAAGTTCACTGGTAATGGATTTCAAGTTAGACAATAAGACTGCTGGTTAAAAATTACCTCGAGTGTAAGGTAAAATCATTAATACCAATAAATTTTGTCTGCAGGTAGCTGAAATCCTAGACGTCTACGAAACAGCTAAAGTGTATAACTTGGGCAACACACGCACCAACAAAGGACTGAAACTGAGGCACGGTTCACAGGACAGAGTATTTAGACTGGAGTTTGTTAGCAATCAGGTAAAGTTGATACAAATACAAATACAGATACAAATACATATACAGATCCAAATACAAATATTCTTTATTGCACACCAAATAACAAGGTACAGGAAAGGAAACGACGAATACAGATTGCGTGTAACAAAGATATAAAAAAGATTGAAGTGAACAATTAATCAAAGTGATCACTTTATTTCCCATTTTATTTCTTATTTAACTTGTATTTAGTGACGTGTCCAAGAGTCCTGTAAGGTCTAAAGGAAATAAAGCACTTTGATTTTGATTTTTGATTTTGATTTTGATTTTGTAACAATGGCCGGCCTTATCGCTATGAGCGATCTCTTCCAGACAACCTTTGGATGGACAAGGAGTAATAGAACAAGTGTAGACGGTGTGGCGTGTTATATAGAATATTTTTTAGTTTGAATATAAGTAGATAGATAATAGGTGAAATCGTCTTTTTTAATTTCTATGCTAGAAAGTAATCAAAGCAATAGTATTCTTAGCTCATTTTAACAACTTTTATAACTAACTAGCGGTCCGCCCCGGCTTCCTTCTACGGAACCCTAACTTTTTTGATAATATTCTATAGCCTATGTTCATCACGGACAATTTACGATCCTAATGGAGAAAGAATTTTTAAAATCAGTCCAATAGTTTCAAAGCCTATTCAATTCAAAGTAACAAACAATCAAATCTTTCCTCTTTATAATATTAGTATAGATGACATCGAGTTACCCAACTTTTGTAGAGGTAGAATCACCCTGTTATGACTCATCGGGATTCGCATAATATATAATGTTATTAGCCAAATACAAAATCATAAACATTATAATCTAGTCTGCATTATTCTAAATATATGATTTTTCCAGGAATTCACGGAAGGCGAGTTCACGAAATGGTACAAAGCTATAAAGGACGCGAACAAACGGCCGCCTACCATGGACTTTGTGAGGAGTAAGATAGTCGAGGTCAAAGATGCGCTTGTCTATGAGTTTAAGGTGAGATAATACAATACAAATACAATACAAATGTCTATTTATCATTCTCTTATGGTCATTATACATGCACAGTGTTCGTTACTTCCTTTTAAGTATAAGAATACTTGTATTAGGAGGTAACGGTCTTCCATAACATACATTTTCAGTTATATAGATTTCACGATAATAGTACAGTAAGCTTCAGAGAAAAGGATCCACCCCGTTTTAAAACATTATTTTATAGTCTAACAAAATTCTAATCTAATAAAAAATGAATTTTGTTAGATTTGATATTTTGCATGTTGTCTTGGCTCGACAGTGGCGACATGAAGATTAATTTTTTAAAACGGGGTGGATCCTTTTCGTTTTGTTCGAAATCTGTTGAGGGTAGGTTTCGGTTAACTTTGTCTTATTATAGTAAGTTGATGTTGTAGTGTGGTGCAAGTACAAGTGGTAGAGAGTTGTGAATATGTTGAAAGTGAGATATGTTTATATATAGATGTAGAGACCTCTGCCATCATTGCCTGAACCACAAGGGCAAGTGTCAATAGAGGTGCGCAAGAATTATCGGAAGAAACGAAAGCTAACTACCTGCCTAAGCGATTCAACTACTACTTTACAAATAAACAAACCTGCTGCAAATTTTTCTAAATTTATTTAATTGTTCAAGGAAGAAGACGTAGAAAAAATAGTAGCAGAGAAAGATAGGTTCCGGTCGCACCCTACCAACTACGCCATGAAAAAAACGCAACTCATGAAGGAAAGAGACGTCGCACAACTCAGGTTAGTGTTTGAGGCGCCTAGTCACTGTGGGAGAAAGTGAAATAGCCTACCCACCTCTGAAAATAAAAAGTATTTTTTTTAATTCTACAAAAATAGGGAACTTACAGACTTCTCTATATTTTGCATGAAAATAAAGATTTGTAGTTATCTACAAACGCCTAGTACAATTCAGATGGATCGCGATGCTTTTGAGAAATAAGTAAATAATGCTGGACGTTTCACATAAAATCATCTTGCCCCAAGCTAAGCAGAGCTCGTGTTCATGGTCACTAGATAACTGATATACATAGATAGATAACGACCAGAACACACCCACGGCAAGAGTGGGGGTGGTGAAATTCAAGCCGCCACCACACGACACACAATTATGTAACAGAATCAAATTAAAACTAGTATTTACAATAATTATTCTTTCAGAGGCGACGAAGAAACTGTACAAGATCTGAACTCCAAAATACAAGAGCTGGAGGACAGAGCGAGTCAACTGGACAAGACCCGGACCTCGTCTATACAGAGCATATCCTACATCAACAACAGGAACCGGAAACTCAACGTCGAGTCCGCTGAACTAGCTATCATGGAAGAGGTAAGTCACTACTATACAAATGTATAGCTAGAGGTCAGAGCGAGTCAACTGGACAAGACCCGGACCTCGTCTATACAGAGCATATCCTAGATCAACAAAAGGAAACTCAACGTAGAGTCCGCTGAACTAGCTATCATGGAAGAGGTAAGTCACTATCATACAAATGTATAGCTAGAGGACAGAGCGAGTCAACTGGACAAGACCCGGACCTCGTCTACACAGAGCATATCCTACATCAACAACAGGAACCGGAAACTCAACGTCGAGTCCGCTGAACTAGCTATCATGGAAGAGGTAAGTCACTATCATACAAATGTATAGCTAGAGGACAGAGCGAGTCAACTGGACAAGACCCGGACATCGTCTATACAGAGCATATACTACATCAACAACAGGAACCGGAAACTCAACGTCGAGTCCGCTGAACTAGCTATCATGGAAGAGGTAAGTCACTATCATACAAATGTATAGCTAGAGGACAGAGCGAGTCAACTGGACAAGACCCGGACCTCGTCTACACAGAGCATATCCTACATCAACAACAGGAACCGGAAACTCAACGTCGAGTCCGCTGAACTAGCTATCATGGAAGAGGTAAGTCACTATCATACAAATGTATAGCTAGAGGACAGAGCGAGTCAACTGGACAAGACCCGGACATCGTCTATACAGAGCATATCCTACATCAACAACAGGAACCGGAAACTCAACGTAGAGTCCGCTGAACTAGCTATCATGGAAGAGGTAAGTATCTATGACAGTGTCATCCCGTGACCACGACTGTGTAAACCTGTTATAACTTCGAAAAAAATAGGTAAATAAACGCGATAAATACCCAATAAAACAGTACTTATAATAATATTTTATTTTATAATAATATACAATACAGTATAATAATAGACATGTCTAATTTCATACAGTTAGTATGAAATTTGACATGTCTAAGTGCTTATTTTGTAAGCCTGAAGAAATAAAGTGAATATGAAAAATCCTCTTTATGATATTAGTATAGATAGTGCGGGCTTATACCCCGATATTCACATGAATTTGGCATTGTTTTAAGTTTTAACAGATGTTCATAAATACTAAAATGTGATAACTTTCAGGTAAAAGCAATGAAAGGCAAGAAAATCGACGATCCCTTCACGAGGCGGAGCACTAAACCTGTTATGAACTTCAAATCTCAGTCGAATAGGACGCAGGTATGCTTCATTTTTATTTAAACATCTTTAACCATTATCTAGTGTCTTTAATCATCATGTAGTTTAGGATGCCCTCCTGCCAGGTGGGATGACGATCTGCGAAAGACTGCTGGCAGATGCTGGATGCGACAAGCTGGAGACAGGGCGCTATGGCGGTCATTAGGGGAGGCCTATGTTCAGCAGTAGGACAAGCACGGACTTTCTTGTCTAAGGTAGAATAGACAAAAATGCCGTCACTTTGTGATCGAATGCGTAAATTATTTGAAATACATTTCTTCAACTTTTATAATGCACGCAATGTATGGCGATGCGATGTCATTATTGTCTATTCTACCCCAGAGAACAATCCCCGTGCTTGGCCTACCAGTAGACTATAGGCTGATGATGATGATGAATCATCTCAACTAAACATCCTTAATAAGCTGTGGTTTGTAAAAGCTTTAATTTTATTTAGTTACTTAATTTTTTTCGTGACTTTTCACTCAAAGAGGTAAATGTTTGTTCCTTTTTTTAGAAATAAAGAACATGATTGTTTACGTTTCTCATAGATTTTTTGCTATTGAGAAAAAAATTACATTAGGAAAAAATATTAAAAAGGTGTTTTTAGGCTATATATTAATGGAGTCTTCAGAGACACAACGCGACAAACCGCGTAAACAAAAAATGCGCGGCCGACCGAGGGTTAAAAGGGGATGCTTTTAACCTTAGAATCGTCAAATTAATGTGACATAGTATGCATTACACATGACGTCCTCTCTCTGCGACAGTGATTGTTTATGGGTTTCTAATTGAAAACAATCTATTTGTATGCAGTAGAAAAAGTTATTTATTCACTTCCTTGTACAGACATTTGCAAGAACACTCAGTTACAATGCAAGAAAGTGTTGCCACCTAGGCTAGAGAGCATTTCAAGTAAAAATTTTTATATACTTCTAATAGACAGATGGCCGCCATCTGATAAGTTGTAATGAAGAAGTTTTGTAAATGAATAAATCAAAAATAATTAAATGTAAACATGTTATGCGCAGGAGTTGGTGCAAAGCCAAGAGGCGGCGGCCGTCGAGCAAAAGCAGAGGGAAGAAGAAGAAAAGGCGAATAAAGATAAACAAGAGAAGGAAAGACTGGTGAGTAAAGTCATAAAGTCATTTATTTCATCTTTAAACTTATACAAAGCACTTAGACATGTCAAAAATTATATTAAAATATTATGTATAATGTGCCCAGATTTTAGTTATTCACTATCGGAAATATTTTTACAAAATAAAGATGCGTTGGCCATAGCTTCGTCAGTTGTGTGATAACATTTCTTCATTATATGGTTTCAGTAACAGAAGATATACTAATACACATAATATTATAACAAAACTCCAAATGAGTTGCAAAAACTATCTATAAATAAATTCAAACGGATTTTCAAAAATATTCTTTGCAAAAAGGCTAAAATATCAGATTATCTAGATGTAAAAAAAGTTTGGGACGAGTTTTGATCCAACTCGACTAAATCGGCGGTAAAATAATAATTTGAATTATAATTGTGCTGTTATTTCCCAGGAGCCGGGCAGCGAAGCGACCAGCGCTGTAAGCAAGCCGTCGACATTCGATACGACGAGTTTGTACTCTCTCCACGACTTCGATATTAATATCGAACTGGACCTGCCTATAGCTAGTAAGTATCTCTTCTCATCATTATCACCAGCCTATAATAGTCCACTGCTGGACAGCAGCGCATCAGGGATGTTTGCAGAATACACGACGGATGGATTTACTGCCATTATTCGTAAAAAGACCGCATCCCTGATGCGCAGAGTGCGTGACAGCCCCAACACCATCCTTCAAACTATAGCTTGTAGATTCTCCTCTCCCATGTGGCACTGCTTTGTGAGTAGAGTGATCTCTAGGTATTTTCAGTATTTTTCTTGGTATTTTTGTTACGTGTACTAACCTTATTAGTTCTTGTTACTAATAATATGTACCTACTAACAAAATATGGATCTATTGATGTCTGAAATAAAAGATTTTTATTTTATTTTATTTACTTATAGGCCATTTATTTATATCTCGTAATGAGCGCCATAGATGGCACTATGCATAATTTGGGGGCTATTATCATATTGCGCATAATCCCCACGCTGAGCATGGGGGTTGGGGATCGCAGTTTGGGGGAGTTGTTCTGCAGAAGGCGCTGCTGCCCCCCGGTGTGTTTCCTTTAGTCGCCTCTTACGACACCCACGGGCAGAGTGGGGGTGGTGAAATTCTATGCCGGCACCACACGGCAATTATTCATTTATAAAGTATTATTTATTTCTATTTCCTTGTTCTTCTAAAGAGTATGTATCTAAAATTTGTGTATTTTGAATATTTCAGAAGTACCAACATCGACGCCAAAGCCAGTGACAACAAAGGTGAAAGAAACAGGGCCGAAGAGATCTCTTAACCTAGACGAGTATAAGAAACGGCACGGCCTTATATAATAACAGACATTGGTGTCGCTATGTTGGTAGACTTAACAAATTTGACAGTTATAAAAATAATCAGTTAAAAAAGCTAAGTTGAAATTTTTGTAGATTAAAATTGGGATTTAAAATGTTTATAGTGTATCTCTCAAATGATCTGACATTTTGAATCCCAATGTTTATCTACACGGCTTATCGTAAAGCGTGGAAAACAATTTAAATGGATGAAAATGGGCTTTGCTAATAAAAATGGCGCTGTTTTTATTTCGCTAGAAAGGGACGTTAACATTTTTAATGGTGTCAAGTATGTTAAGTTGGTACCTGAATCAACACCAGTGTAATTTGTGTACTGCTTAAGTATAGTACAAGTCGTGTAGATAAATATTTTTGAAAATGTCAAGGTGTCCGCTTAGTTCATATAGAAAGTAATAAAGAAAGAAATAGTTTTATTAAACAAAACCTATAGATGACACACTTTGGCTCAGCGTAATGCCCTAACACAAATAGTGACAGTTTTTCAGCCAAACCTAGTGAAACATGATGAGCGATCGTTTCGTGTTAGCGAGAGGTTTTTTTTTTGTTTTTTAATTTCACTACAAGGAATCAACTCAGATAGTTGATTCCTTGTAGTCAAATTAAAAAACGTTAGAAGTAATTTGCCGCAAATGATAAATCATTAACTATAAATACAAGATCACGAAAACTTCGACTCAATTGTATCTTGTAGCGAAACTAGATTTATAGCGTAAAATTTAACATTCTTTAAGTGCTAGTTTTATTCTGAATGAAAAAAAAAATCAAACTACAAAAAGAATTTACTGCCAACACGAAACGATTATCCCATGAACTAAGCCGGACAGCATGCCATTTTCAATCCCAATCTTTATCTACACGACTTATACAGTGTACCTACTCTCGAAGTAACGTGTATTACTATAGTATAATGATAAAAACTTGACATATACGGCGGTTTACGATATCTATCTCTATTGGTTAATCGATACAGAAACGTCCAATGCTGGACATGCTTCCCCCAGACCAAGATATGGGGGGGGGGGGGTTGTCATATTGGTGTACTTGATAGAATATTGATAGGCATAAAGACGTACGGGTTGTATGACACTGGCCCACAACATTAAATAAAAAATTAAAAAAATTCAAGGTAAAAATCCATACCTTAATACTATAAATAATAAATGGTTTATTATAGAACATAAAATAATGGTTACCGAATAAAAATAAAAAACGATGCTACCTGCAGAAGTTTTAAAACTGTGTCGCTGATGACAAGGCCCTCCGGGGTTAAAGTAGAATGCAAAAGTAACTCTTTCTGTCCGAACTACTGAACCAATTTTGATGAAATTTAGCCCAGACTTTGTCTAAACCGGGAGAAAGGACATAATTATCTCGGTGTCATATTCCCGCGTCGTACTACTTAATACTTAAATAATATATTATAGATACTCAAAAATATTAACACAACATTTGTCAGTTGTTAATTGATGAGTATTGAGTCCATATTTCATAGATGATTTCTGTTTTGTGTGATTTATAACCTAAAATTTGACATCTATGTATGATAACTAGCGTAAACCGCCGAAATAAAACAAAATTTTCGTAACGTCTTATTATGTTTTACTAACACTGATCAAAATAACTAAATGTGCTTTAGTTAATACATTTTTTTAAGATATTTAATAATTATTAATAATAATTGTGGTTTTGTGTACAAGGTGATTCAGAATATGGGTCAAAGTTCCCACCTACAGCTGGTTAAGAGAAAATACCGTATATTTGACTCATCTGTAGAATTATAAAATGGTATTATTTTTATATTGTTTGCCTCACTGACATAGCTTTTGATGTTAAACTAAAGCTTTTTTTATAATGTTTTAATGTTAGTTTTTAATTAAAACCAAACAAAATGATAATGCGGCAAGCAAAGATGTTATGGCGGACATTTTGCGAAGCCATTTAGTCCAGCAGTGGACTAGTGAAGGGCTGATGATGGAAATGTGAATAAGGATATTTTTCACCAAAATCTTTCTGTATTATAATGACTAATAATTTTAAGACTAAATTATTGTATTGTAATGTAATTTAGTAGAAGGTGGCACGGAACATGTTTACTAAGTTGAAAGCGTTGAAAGATTGTTGTTGTTGTTGTTGTTGTCATGACTTGACAGCGCTATGGCGCTCATTAGGGGAGGCCTATGTCCAGCCGTGGGCTTACATGTGCTGACGATGATGATGATTATGAAGATGTTGATGATGATGATAATGATGATGGTGATAATGATGATGATGATAATGATGATGATGATAATGATGATGATGATAATGATGGTGATGATGATAATGATGATGATAATGATGATGGTGATGATGGTGATAATGACGATGATGATGTCTTAGACTTATTTTGGGCTCTCGCACACGTAACACAAGGATGTATGAAAAATCTCTTAAATTATAAAGATTTTGGTGAAAACGTTCCTTAAGGTGCCCTTAAATAGTAATTATATACCTCCGGCTTTTGCCTTAAATTAGTTGTAAATGCAGACGTCAAGCTTCACTTTAACAGGTTATTATGAATATCTAACTTATACGAACTATTTACGAAATATTATTCTTGAAACACAAACTTAGTGGTGAGTTAACTTGCGAGTTAAATCTAAAAATCTCATTTAGGCATTCACTTTGAAAAAAATTTGCATAAAACTTTGTAGGAAAGACTTACAAAGCGCTATGGTAACTATATTTGAAGCTCAAATGTACAGGAATATACATTTTGAAATACAAGATACTGAATTTTAGGTTACGTACCTATGTATACATAATTATGCATGTTTACAAATATTGTATCTTAAGTTGACCGGAGTATAGTTGTAACTATAATACTCGCCTGTTAAAGTATGAAATTCGACAAAACTGCAGTGTTAAAATAGTTACTGTAGTATTTATTAATAGTTATTACTTATTATGATAAATAGTATAAGATCATTATTACAAATTAGTTAAGTTTTTGTTCATTCAAATTCTTTAGTATACATATGTTTTTGTAAATTACAAAATTACTAAAGTTATGTCAATTATCTTTTCTTTTCGAAATAGACCGGTGTGATCCTGTTGAAATGTCGTATCGTGAAAATCAATAGTAAATAAAGAATAATGTTAAAAAAATACAAAAAAAAGACCATCAATATATTTTTCAGTCTTTTTTCGGAAAGATTTTTCAAACAGGTATCACTAATGAACAATTTTATATATACTTAAAACAATAGTTTTCATTTTAAAATTGTAAACTTAATGTATATAAACTTAAAAAAACGACCCAACGACATTTTAAGATGTATTAATATGTTAATATATCAGTTATCTAGTACTCATAATAAAAGATCTACTTAGCTTGGGGCTAGATGATGCTGTATTTTCAAGAATTGTTTTATTCCAGCATCTTTTTTTTTATTAAAACATTACTATTACTGACTAGACCCTTTGCTGGACCCAAATTCTGTTTTGAATTAAAAATAAATTGACAAAATATTATTAGCCATAAACCTGACTTACGAAATTAAACAGTTGTGAATTTTAGATTATTTAGTTATAAATATTGTAGTTAGTTATTTAGAATAATTATTATGATAAAGCTGAGTAGCAATAAACATAATTGATTCTTTATAATCATTTTTTTTATTATTTCTCGAGTATTTTTGCACATTATACAAAAAAGGGCGCTAGTATAGGTATTCTAGTACCTAGGTATTATTGTAAGTATTCGTTTATTACGCCTATTCCCGATTGTCCCTACCCTGCTTTCCTAGTATAAACAATCGGGAAAAAAATCCCGTTTGTTCCTACCTAATTCATAGAGGAACAATCTAGAAAAAAATATTCGCGATGGTTCCTAGTAATAACGAAAATAGAAAATTACTCATATTCTTACCTACTGTTTCGCCAGCGAGAAAAAGTCTTGGTCAAAGGCCTCGTAATCTGTGACAGGCTACATAGAGCTAAGAAGATCAGAACTGGAATTTTTTTTTTATATGAAATGACTACTATTATGAAGGGACTCGCATTATATTATTTTGTGCACCAGATTATTATAAGAGATGACTTTTGTTTTTAGTAAATGTTTTGAACAAATAAATATTTTGTTTATCTTGACATACTTAGTATTAGTAGTGCCATGGGCAATGAGGTAATCCACGGGAGATTTTATAATATACGTTTAATCAGCCAATAAGAATGGTGGTGTCACGGGAGAGTAAAATTTCCCTTGACTCTACTAGTAGTGCCAAGCGGTAGTGCCTAAGAAAATAAACGAAAAAAAATTATTGAATTAGACAAAAGTCATAGAACAAAAGTGGTTCGCCTTGATCTACCCAAGTTGCCTTTAAGAGGTTATTGATCATCTACCTACAACCCTGTATGTTAGTCCTCGCCTTTAAAATTAACTCTGATAAAGTGCCTCTGTGCTGTTGGCTATAGCGCCATGCAAAGAACCGGTAGCCGTATTGTCTAACTTGAAATCCATTACCAGCGAACTTCAAACCGATTACCAGTTGTAGACCCAGTCAGAATGTTGTTGGTACCTATCGTCTAAGGTATTCAACTGGTCTTCGGTTCCAGCTATTTACGCAATACGAAAGTGACAATCGAAGTCCAGGCTAGGTTTGAAATGCCAAACCGAAGCCGATTACGATTACCGGATGAGTTGGACATTGAGCCGCTGGTCTTCACTGAAAATCAGCGCTGGATGGACACATCAGTGTGCACCCAGCATAACGCTGAGTGACGACCATATTTGCCTTAGTCATTACACTAAATAACCAATCGAATACCCTAGATTAGGTTATACTTCTATCTGGAAACATGATGTTCTAGGTATTTTAATAAATCAATCCATTTCATTTCAACAGTAATATCTTGCGAATATTAAACAACCTGCAACATCATTCTAACTCACATAACAGCATAATTAATGAGCGTCAGCCTAAACTTAAATATACATATACAAACTAGAATTAGCTCGTTAATTATGTTAATTCGACAAAAACCGCGCGGGTACGGCTAAAAAGCCTATAACCACAACACCGCGGCGTAATGAGCCAAACCGAAGGCTAAACACAACATATCGACGCTATTTGAAACAAAATTAATTATATAGGTACTAATTTTTATTGTAAACTCTTATTGTGGCTCGTTGTAGACCACACAGATGGTCGGACGACATCGTCTCGGTAGCCGGGAGACTGGATGAGGATAGCAAAGGACCGAGTTAACACGTTCACTGCGTTTTTACCAAATGTTTATTCCAGTGAATGAAGAAAGAAAGTAAATATTTTTTTATTTACTTTAATAAAACTACACAGTAATCTTAAAAACTATGTTAAAAGTAAGTAAATACGATTAATTTCTTGTCAAATACTTAAAATTAAATGGTTAAATGTAAAATATACCTACATAGGTAGGTACATTGTTTCCTGAGAATAATTGTAAATTATTAATTACTATGCGTTACCTCCTCGGTTTATGTGGTATAAACGCAAAATGTGTTTTTTATGATTCCTTTTTTAAAACTCCAGAAAAAAATAACTGGCGGCAACACAATAATAATCAGGCGCCTGTTCGAGTAAGCCGGAAAAATGGAGCTTGCTCAAAGAACACGACGCGACGTTGAGAAAATAATTTATTTTTTCCAACGTAGGTACTTGCCTATACTAAAAATATAAAAAGGAAAGATTTGATTGCTGTTTGAATTGAATAGGCTTCAAAACTAATAGACCGATTTGAAAAATTCATTGACCATTAGAATCCTAATTTTTTTTTTGATGGATAGACATAGAAATGTTCAACAAAGTTGGGGATGCCCAAGAAAAAAATATTTTAAATACCCGTGCTAAGCCGGTGTGGATCGCTAGTACTTTATAACTATAGCTTGAAACTAACTGGGCCCACGCTTCGCAACGTTGCGAAGCGTGGGTGCAAACTAAACAAAAACAGAAGGAAAAACACTAAAAAATAGGGTAAAAATCTCTCAATACAACGTAGCAAACGCTGGATTCAGGTAAAACCCGCCCGTGATGAAAAAACCTTTTTAAAAATATACCTTTATAAAGGCACCTTATTCGGAGGTACCTACTCTATCTAATAAAGCTGCGCCTTACAAAATCCACACATGTCACTTATATGGTTTCTTTAAGCTTTTCCTCAAAACAACATCATTACTGTAGCAAAAAATACTCTCGAGAAAAATACCTGTTCTGTTCTATCCCTTTGAATCTGAGGATAAAAGGAAAACAGAAGCAATCAGGTGGTCTAGACAAGTGGCAAGCGGCGCGGAGCTAACGATGGATCAAAAGTTTGAAACCAAATCAGCAAGCATACCTCCACTGTTGAACTGAGTAAGTCATTCATATCACATAAACTTTAGAATACATTCAGATAAATTATACCTAATTGCAAAAATACTAATAATGTTGTTATTTTTAATAAGTACCTATGCAATAGTCATAATGTATGTACTCTTTTTAACTAACCCCCGGAGCAAAACGAATGGGTTTACGTGCGTGTGTTAGTTATGAATAAATTTTGGAATTTTTGCTTAACCACCCCGGGGCCGCTCCGGCTATGCACGGGAGCGGACCGCTACAATACTATAAAGCGCTTTCCGCTTTCGCCTCCAAAAGAACTTGTCTAAGCACCATGATTACCTCTCTCTTAACGAACTTAAAAAAAAGGAAGCTGTCTTCCAACTTCTTGATTGTACACAACAAGGGAAAACTTGTGAACTTGTAAAGTTCTAATTATGCATGCGTTTCAGGTAGAACTCCGCTGGGTGGTGGGAAGTGGACTTTTTATTTATGTCGTGGGTTTGAAACATCGGCTAATATTGTTTGAATATTCGTTATAGCTTTCTTTATTACATAACTAGCGGTCCAGCTTCGAATGGGTATTTAACTAAAATTGAATTTTTCATGCGTATCCCTAACTTTTTTGAAAATATTATATAGCCTATGTTCATCACGGAAAATTTTGGATTCTAATAATGAATGAATTTTTAAAATCGGTCCACTAGTTTCGGAGCCTCTTAAATTTAAACAAACAATCAAATATTTCCTCTTTATAATATTAGTATAGGCAAGGGGGAGATTGCATTTCGAGAAAGTAAACACATGCATCTAGTTATTTACCTAAGAATATAGGAATATAACTTGGCAAGCCGTAACTAGTATTTGATATTATTTTACTTTTTACCCGATATTATGTGGGCTCAACATAGCAGAAAATTATACATAAGCTAGTTTTTGCGTGACAAAAAACTACGTTTTGTTTTCGCAATAAACAATTAAAATGGGTATTTTTAAAAGGACTTATCGTATTTCTTAGCTTTTCCCCAGACAACAACTCTTGAATAATATCCTAAACAAAAAGTCATTATTTAAAACAAATATATGCTAAAACTCCATAAAAATCACATCATGAAAAATTAAAACGAGTGATGTTAGAAACAAACTGAAATATTGCTGAAAACTTTCTGATATTAAAAATAGATATTCTGATAATAAAAAAAGTTTTTTGTTTTAATACGCAAGCTCCTACTTTTGGATAAAATCACACGAACACTTTCTCGAATTTGGCAACTATAGCACTTTTAAGTACCGTCTACGATTGCTATTTAATACAAATCTTACACAACGTGATATAAAATACATATACGAAAAGCTATATATTGGCTACGAACTATCTATAGACAGACGACATTTCACATTTCGTAAACAGTCTGTAGATTTCTGGGAGGTTCGTCCAGACGAATAAAATAGAAAATTTCGTTTCCAGACAAACGAAATTTTCTATTTTGTATCTAGGTACTAATTGGTGCACTGTAATACACCGAATTCAAACAAAAACACGAAACGAATTGATTGCGTATTTCGGAAAACCAAATTAGACTACAGACTGCCTACGAAACAGCTATGGATGCCTACGAAAGAGCTACGGAATGCCTAAGAAAAAGCTAGGGATTGCCTACGAAACAGCTACGGACTGCCTACGAAAGAGCTACGGACTGCCTACGGAACATCTACGGACTGGCTACTAGCTACGCAGAGCTACGCAGCGTCTACGGACAAAACATCTACGAACTTTGCTACACCAAAATTTCAATTTGCTAAAGTTTTCATAAATGATGGAATTGTCTTTTGTAAAGTTGGAGCCTTACATACATATAAAATACGTCTGATTTAATGTGAACCTACCTATGACTTTAATAAATTAATTGTTTTACCCAGTAAAAATAGCTTTTGCAATTACTTCGATCGGATATATTCATTTCACCGCAAAATGACAGATGACACGATGACAGATCTATCTCTTAGTGTTAGTACATAATTTTATTATATATTTTTTTTGTTAATACTCTATTGTATTGAGTAAGCCTGTAAAATAGAAGTACATGTTTGATTAAAAAAATACAAGCACAAAAATAAAATCCGTTTGTTTTTCGGCCACCGCCAAAAAGACCAGTATTTTTCAGAGACACTAATTTTGTAAGCCTAAAGAAATAAATATTATTTACTTCTAATTTCATATCTCTAGTTTTCCTATTGCAAGAATAGTGAGTAGGGCCGGCGGCGTTTAAATCTGACGCGTACCATTTAGAGCGGGAAAATAAATTTTACAGATTGTTTTGTTTTTCTGTTCGCTGTCCGTAACATACTGTATTCGCTAGTCAGAACTATTTTCTTTTATTTTATGTATCTCTATAGTAATAAATAATAAAAAGAGGAAATCTTATAATTTTTTTTTAATTGAATAGGCTCCGGGACTACTGGACTGATTTGATATATTTTTCACCATTAGTGTCCTTTTTAAACATAGGTTGTAGAATATTTTAAAAAAAGTTAGGGATTTATTTGGATAGATGATGCTGTGTGGATTGTCCGGCGTTATTTATATATTTATTTTTTAATATTTCTTTTTTATTAAAAATTTGGTCACTTTTATTCCTGAAGCGTTCGAAGCCGCAGACAGAAAGTAGTTATCAATAATTGCAGAGGGCAACACCGAGCTTGTATTAGAGCTGTAAATCATAGCAATACCGTAGTGATGTGACAAATGAAATCGATTAATAACTATCGTTACCTCGCTCTATCGACGTCGGTTATCGATACTATCCGTCTACAGACATATGTCGATGTTGGGAGTTTATCGATAGATCAGACTATAGGATCTAAACGTCATCCTGGATGTTGTTTAATGTCGGTATACGATTTATTTATATTAAATAAAAATAAATAAATAAATAATGCTGGACAATCCACACAGCATCGTCTAGCCCCCAGCTAAGCAGAGCTTGTGTTATAGGTACTAGATGACTGATATATGGACATCATACAATATTTATTTTGTAGCCGTAAGATTTTCCTGAATAAATAAATAAAACCCGAAAGTACCCGGATTAATACGTCATGCGTGGCATGTGCTCAGTCTATTTATAACTTTATTAGCGGTCCGCCCCGGCTTCGCACGGAAATTGACTTGCCTCCCGCAACATAGTGACGAATTGTGAAGTTTATGACACTCCATAACTGACACTGGCCTTCGAAAAAAGCAAGCAACGGAGCCATTATAAAAAAAGAAGTTGTATATATAGGAAGGGGGACTTTTCTTGCGCATCCCTAACTTTTTTGAAAATATTCATTGGCCTATGTTCATCACGGTTTGAATTTTTGTTAAATCACGCAAAACTGATATTTTCAGAAAAACAACGGGTGCGAAGCCGTGCGCAGAAACTTGTCTTTAATTAATGAAAAAAGATATTTAATAAAAATAATCCAAAAAATACATGCTACATCTTACATTTTCCAGTCTTGCATTTCTAACGTAATGAAGCGGGATAGCTATAGACGTGCTTGTAAGAGGAAAAGAGACAGAAAGCTGTAGTTTCATATTGTCCTCATCTCAATATTGAGATTAAAAGTGACGCTTCGCTTGGCGCAAATTATTAGACGTAGAGTCAGCAGAAAAATTAAAAAAGAAAATAATAATTATTTCTTTTGTTTCCTTTACTTTCTTCGTTGGTAGCCGCTAAAGATTTAATTAAAACAAAAGTTTGTTTATTTTGAAAGAGTACATAAATTACATTATTATGTTGATGATAAAAGTTTTCGAGGAACAACCTTGATCCATACTGCAATGCCTTATAAGAACGAAAGTATTTAATCAGTGCGTTCTACCGTCATGACCTACCGAGCTGAGTTGGTTCAAAGTCCACCAGTTCAAAGTCACTCAGCGAGCTATGGAAAGAGCTATGCTCGGAGTTTCTCTGAATGATAGGATTCGTAACGAATCCGGCAGAGAACCAATGTTATTGACAAAGCTCAAAGGATTAGCAAACTGAAATGGTAATGGCCAATCTTGCAAATAATTGATGACCGCTGAGGTAAACGTGTTCTTGAGTGCAGACCGCGATTTGGCAAATGTAATTAGGACGCCCTCTGGACAGGTTGGATGACGACCTGCGAAAGACTAATGGCAGATGCTGGATGCAACAACAGACACAAAGATAAAGACAGAGAGAGGGCCTATGCCTGGACTATGCCGCTTATTGGCTCCTATGACCAGCAGTGGCTTGATATGGGCTGATGATGATGATGATGACCTTGATTTAACGCAAACCGGAATTTTAGGCTAAGAGTTCCTTTATAGAATAGAATAGAATAGAATAGAATAGAATAGAATATTATTTATTTGCAACTCATACAAAAACAAGCATACATTTATGATAATAATCCCTACAACTCATCCTCTGAATGCCGTAAAGGCCGACTAAGAAAACCTAGTGAGGGTGGCATCATCTTTCTAAGCACTTTTACCACCTACTGTGATCAACATGCCGTGCGTGGTGGTTATGTCAAAACCCCCCTTGGAGGGAGAGGCATATTCTAAATTCATCATTATACTTTTACTTACTTATCAGGACAAGGTATGTGTAATGAGAGGTCTTGGGAAACTATGCTGTCGAGGTAGAAATAATTATACCAATTTTGCCACGGCTTTCGAAGTTCTGTCAATTATAAATAATTACTAGATGTACAGACTTCGCTTTTCAATTAATTCCTTAAAATAGTACGCACTTACCATCTAGCCGTCAAATTAAGGATCAAAATATTTCAAAAAGTATTAAACCTAATAGTTTCACGAACTGTCCGATATGTTTTATACATATTTGTTTTTTTTTATTTCAATGTACCCAAAAAGTTCAATTTTAAATTTCCAATGGAAAGATTCTTTTATGAAAGTCCGATTAGGTACTTAATTTCTGAGAATCGTTAAAACGAGTATTCTCTGAACCTTCAAAACGCCGCCATCTTGAATTTTCCCTCGAACTATTCTTTTGTGATATCAAGAGAGCTGTGCTTTTTCTGCGGACGCTAC
Organism: Eupithecia pulchellata; assembly: GCA_963931895.1. Taxonomy (NCBI): domain Eukaryota; kingdom Metazoa; phylum Arthropoda; class Insecta; order Lepidoptera; family Geometridae; genus Eupithecia; species Eupithecia pulchellata. Next base: position 1,387,270 of record OZ007546.1, on the reverse strand, counting down.
GCAGAGTCAGAGCTCACTTCAGTGAAACGTAGCACTGCTGCCGACGTTTCTGCGCACCCTACCTCTGACACAGACACCTTTTTATGTAAAGAGTAGTGCAGAATTAGTTCGTACTGGATGTACCTGATCACATTTTTGCAGCAAAAAAAATTTACATATTTATATTTCACATATTTATTGTTCAATTTTTTTTTAAATATTTCATTGGACTTAAGTGCTAATTATAAAGAACACGAATAAAGTTTCTTCCCCTTAAGTAAAGACAATAAGAAAAGTGCCGATGGACACGTTCTTAGTGATATGTTTTTATAAAATTCAGTTAAAACAAAATTACCCATTAGCCAAATGTATGGCTAGATTGTAATATTATTCTCGTGTATTATATAATATGCTAAAAATCAATAAAAAAAATCTTATATTCTTATCTCTATATTATTATTATTATAATCACTGTGTTGTAGTAACCTTAAAAAATCATTAAACAAGAATATAATAGGGTTTAAAAAAAGATTTATTTAGACACTGGTACAAATAAAATAGGATAAAATTTTTATGATTATTATAACAGGACTAGGACAACACTGTACAAAATGGCGAACAGCACTTGAGACGTCGCATTGTGTGGTATAATTTTTTATTTATGTTATTTTTTATTTATTATAATTTTATAAAAACAAAAATAAACAAACGAAAACAATATACCATGGAGGTAAGTATCATCAGGTGGTAGATACCTGCGCAGAAATAGCGGTTGACTCAGCGACTATTTTAAACGACTATCGTACTCGCACATAGCTGTTTTAGGTCGTGACAACATTTTACGACATTACGACTCGTGACGTTTTATTATCGTCTTGCGACCGTCGTATCTGTTCCCGTCACAACAAAGTCGTGCACGACTAACCGTCGTATATGCGAGCATCCATTTAAATATACAGGTCACGTTATAAGCCGACCAATTTAAAACGTCACAACACAGGGGTACGTTTGCTTAATGTTGGTACTACTTTGCACTGAGGTTGGTTATTAATTTTCTACGAACTCGCAGCAAACTTGCAGCAAAATAACATGACTTCATTATACTTACATGTAAGCTACGAACCTTGTTTATGTTGTTGGTTAAGGCGTTTCCCCGATCCAAATTGACGTTACTATTTTATCTTATTACGCTGAACAAAGGACATTTAAAAAATTTCATTGGTCATTTTGTAATGTATCATAGCTAAGTAAATCATAATTAATAAATCATAAGCTTCATAGCATTGATATTAATTAATTTCTTATAAAAAATCAATGCTTTTTAGTTTTACATATTATATCATGACAGCTCTGTCAATGATCTATGCTTGACTCACGCTTTACTATAGCATAAATATCACTCAAGCAAAGGTCTACGACTGAGCAATATTTTTATGGTCAGCATTTGATGTTAACCAAGATAAGGCATTTTAAATTTAATTTTTTGACTATTTATTTTATATGATTTTTTTGTGAATTTTATGTTGTATAGACTTTTACCTAATTTATTTGATAATGTTTTTATGTGTAAAACATAATTTATTATTACATATTACTATTTTATGACATGTAACCTAGATAAGTATTGTTACGAATAAAGAACTTGAACTTAAACTTGAACGTATAAAAGTAACGTATCCAGCAAACGAAATCTATATCATTGACTGGTATTTAGGTACGTACCTCTCCAATAGTACATAACCTTTACTACTAGGTACTATTAAATTAAATTCATTTATAATATCGCCACTTTTGTTCGTGTCGGGAAATTAGCTCGCTGAAATGAACCTTTTAAATAAAGTTTTTCTTTTTAAAAGTTTCATGAACTGTAGTTGAACTCTATAGTATTGTAGTAGAATAAAATTATTCTAAAGTTAGGTAGTGTCCATCACATGGTACGCCGTGTGGTGCCGGCATAGAATTTCACCACCCCTACTCTTCCGGTGGGTGTCGTAAGGCGAAGGGAAACACACCGAGCGGCGGGCAGCGCCCTCTGCAGAACAACTCCACCGAACTGCGATCCACAACCCGCATGCCCAGCGTGGGTACCCCCAAATGATGAATAATGCCATCTATGGCGCTCATTCGGGGAGGCCTTAAGGACCAGCAGTTGACTATTATAGGCTGGTGATGGTGATGACATGGTACGTCGTATCAGACAGATTGGATGGGAGCGTGTACTCGTGTCCGAAGTTGGTGTATAGATAATCGTCTATGCCAATTGTCTATGCCTACGTCTGAAAACATGGCCTATAAGTTATTAGTCATGGTTGGCGCAAGATTAACAATTTTCGGCGTTTTTTTATTTAATTACGAAATAAAAACAAAAAAGGGAAATAAGCTTGTAGGTACCTACAACCTTTTTTACCGCCTATTCCCGTTTGTACCTACCCCCTGCGTTCCTACTAGGAACAATCGGGGAGAAAATGTTCTCGATTGTTCCTACCTCTTTTACCCCGGATTTTGTCTAGCACTCACTCGAAGAAATGCATTTTGCATGATTATGTATACATTATAATGCATCATGGCTTCAAGCAGCCATTAATAAACTGAAATCATAAACCATAAATGAATAAAATGGTTGCTTGACTGCTGCTTTGATTGAGTGAATATTAATTTGACCATCGCACAAAAACGAACCTGAAAAATAAATCTGCTGGGAAATGAATTACAATCTACAATATAATAAAAATTGCCTAGCTCGTTTGTTGTGTTTAAATGTATGTAGATGTGTTAAATTGAAATAAATTGTGTGTGATGTGTGAAATAATTTGTTATTGATTTCTCTTCACTTCAATTTTTTGTCCACTAGTAGAAGAAGTTAAAAAGAAACGACTGCACTGACGATCGAAAGGAACAACAAAATGTGCAATCGTCAAAACTTTCAGATAAATAAAAAATATGATTACGACTGTTGAAATGACGTGTGACGAATGACACTGATAAGTGTTTATGACCAGGTCATAAGTGTAATAAGGACGGAGTGCTTCTAATTCTGACCTATCGCCCGCCTAATGAGTGGAAACTGCATCGCTCGCGGTTAACAGAGATTTATGTGCTGTGGTAAAGTTGGATTGATAGGCTAGTTCAGAAGTGGCTAAACTGTGAAAAATAAATGCACTCGAGACGTAACTTGGGTGCATTATTCCTCAGTGCTACGTTTTCTCTAGGTGTGTGTAAGTCACGGGTGGAAGATGAATTGATGAATTCTTACTAGCGATCTGCCCGGCTTCGCATTGTGCACTGCTGATATTAATGCATGTTGTACATAATAAACCTTCCTCTTGAACCAATCTATCTATTAAAGAAGTCGTTTCCTGCTGTCTGTTTGTCCCTCTAATTTGTCCAATTAATTTTGATGCGGTTTCTTTTAATTATGTCTAACATGTATTAGTATCACCATTACACCCGTTCAAAGCCGGGGGCGGGTCGATTGTTATAATAACAGATGTATATGGGAAATTTAGAATAATATTTGATCGATTTATTAGAGATTTATGTGCGTCGTGGTAGAGTGGGATATACACCGTGTAACAAAATATGTGTACTAAGCGAAAGGGGGTGAATTTCCACCCCCCCGGGGTCCAACTTTTGTTCAACGACTTTTCGAATTTCGATCGGTATCTCGGAAAAAACTGCATCAAAGTTTCAACAAGGCAGCGGTTTTTCGTACCTGTGACAATGACGTCAGTATGGTCACAGATGTAGAGTGATAGATTGATAGATAGATAGATTAGGTAGTCTCCCGCCCCGCCATAGCTGAACTCTACGAAGATAAATACCTACCCACCTGCAGTGGTAGTAGGTATGTATAGGTTACCCGGATAGGGTTGTTACTTTGTAAATTAAAACTTTTTGAATGGGAAACGAAAAATAGGAATTTTTAATTATCTCCCCCCCACAACTGATCACCATTGGGGTCTGAAACCTCCACCTTCGGCTTAGTACACATATTTTGTTACACCTTGTATAGGCTAGTTAAAAAGTGGCTAGACTTAGGGCTAGACAAAACTTATTTATGTTTATTTGCACTGCTTGCTTTAAGGCTAGATAATGCTGTGTGATATTTCTTTATTCAACTTTAGACAACCACTATTCTTCTTCGCTCGTAAGTACTATGGTAAATCAATGTAATGTAATGTGGTAATATGTTTTTTTCTTTTTTAGTAAATGCCTGTTTCATACTTGCCCTGCAACAAAGCTAAATAGGCGGAACTAGTCGATCGCTGTTCACTTCGACTGCTACATAGCTAGTTGGCGAACCAATGCCTGTGAATAATTGATTACGTACAATTCATATTTTAGATTTATTTATGTTGGATAAGCTGGGCAACACACAACGCAAATATTTGATTTTAATCAAAATGTTTTAAATTTTTAATAGGAATGTAAGAATGTAAGAATGTATAATAAAATGTAGTACTTACGACACAAGTCTAATGACTTAGTGTAGGTGCTGCAACCCAAGTGGAAGCGAAGCTAAACAAAATATAAATGTGTAGATTATTTAGTTAAGTAACATAAAACAATATTGGGAAATACTTGTTTCGAAATAAATTTTTATTTATCGATTTTCTTGTAAAACGAATGATTTCTTAGCAAATAAATTTTGTAAGTTTCTTTTTTATTAGTAAATAACGTTTTAACAAAATACTAACTGGCCGTTTTATCAACCTTCCGAAAAATGACTGTACAGTGGATGATTGTGTTTTGTTTTTATAGTCACTTAGATTTTTTCAAGCAATAATGCCCTCCAAGCCGAATTTCGGACATTTCGACTGTTCTCCAGGAAGACTAACCAGGTATACAGTACACAATATACAAGGGTGAAGCAATACATAATGTATATATATATATATAGCTTTAAAAATGCCTGCTATATAAGTGCTCATAAAATGAAGTTACTATTTAAAGTATAATATATATATAGTAGGTAATTACAATCTACAAGACACAATAACGCTAATGCTGCTTGCCATTAAGCTCGTAGATCCATGATTTTTTGGAAAATCTTTTTCGATGTTAAATTTCGAAACGTCACAATAGTATGATCCCATCTTCTATTTGGAAGTTCAAAACTGCGCTTATCCGACCTGAGTTATGGAAGCTGGCTGCAGTTCGCACTGCGCTATTAATATTGTCAGGGAGTTTTCTACTACGAGCTTGCAGTCTAGGGAGACTTTTAGAATAACTCTCTTTCGAGTTTCTTTTGATGCTTACAGATTTAGATTCAGATTCAGATTCCTTTATTGTTATGAATCAAACATAAAAAAAGTGTACAATATAATGGTACCTTTATTATATGCCTATTTTATACACGGTGTAACAAAATATGAGTACTAAGCGAAAGGGGGTGAATTTCCACCCCCCAGGGGACCAACTTTTGTTCCACGACTTTTCGAATTTCGATCGGTATTTTGGAAAAAACTGCATCAAAGTTTCAACATGGACAGCTGATTTTTTACGAAGTGACAACCCTAAAGGCAGCGGTTTCTTGTACCTGTGACAATGACGTCAGTATGGGCATAGATGTAAAGTAATAGATAGGTAGATAGATAGATTAGGTAGTCTCCCGCCCCGCCATAGCTGAACTCTACGAAGATAAATACCTACCTAACTGCAGTGGTAGTAGGTATGTATAGGCTACCCAGATAAGGAAATAAAAGAGGGAAAAAAAATAAAAAAAATAGTATAATTAAAATAGGAATTTTTAATTTTCTACCCCCCCACAACTGATCACCATTGGGATCTAAAACCTCCCCCTTTGGCTTAGTACACATATTTTGTTACACCTTGTATAGGCTATGACTTGTCAAAACATGATAAATAATTATAATTAACAATTTTGCTGTATTAGCTCTCTGCTATTACTATTTATAGGTATCTGAGTCATAATGAATGTAAGCGGGTTTACTACGAACCTATTATAAGTTGTAAGATGAGAATGAATTCGTCAAACTACGATAGTTTTTATAGTAAAAATGGTCTCTGATTGCTCAAAGCTGAGTTTGACCCTTTTTGGCCGACAGGCAGTACAGACGCTTATTGTATTATTTATGTCATAACTTATATATAATTGTATTATCTGTGCTGTATTTTAATATTGTTTTTCTTCCTTTTATAATTTTATTTGGCCAAAACAGCTAGGTAGGTACATCTTAAACATATAGGTAACATGTAGTACCTACCTACCTGTTTTGGCCAAATAAAATTGTCTATCTTTCTTTCTTTGATTGCCTTATAGATTCAGATTCAATAACTTTATTTCTTTAACTTTATTCTTTCTTACAAAATAAGCACTTAGACACTTATATGATCTTTATATGATCTTTATAACCTTAGACCTTAGGTATGTAACGAAACTTTTTTTTATATTATCTATAACCTAAAAATCTACGTCGTCACCAGAACGCACACTACCCAGAATGTTGGCAGCATTGCCACGTTGTATGGCGATGCTAATTCGTTGACCGATATAAATATTCAGCCAGCATTCTTGTTATTTTTACACCAACTCCTACATAACTAACCTTCGAACTTGTAATGTTTTAAAGTCTGAATATGGATATCGTTGAATATTAAACTCATTTTTATGAGTTGCAACTATTATTGACTAGTTATTAGTGTAAATTATTTTTTTTTATTTTTATTGTGAGATGTCCCTATTTTTTACGTATTTAGATTTTAAAATAATGTTTGACGTCTTGAAACACGCCCCTAATAAACAAATGACAAGTAAAATCTAAACTTCATTACAAATAATCGAATTTAGATGTAAAAGTGAGATTCAAACCCAAGGTACCGGCTCAAATTGTGAAAATTTCCAACGTTTAACTTTCCGAGAGATAGAATCGATTTATTTCGACATAATCGTTTGATATTTTCCAATATTGTATTTTTCGTTGGCATTTTCATATTTTCACACTCGGAGGATGTTCGATTTGTCACAACTTTACAGAAGTAAAACGTATGTTAACAAGTTTATTTGCGAACAATACATTTTTTACTATATTTGAAGTTGAACCTGAAAAAATCTACGAACTTTTTTATTTAATTTTTATTGGAAATACAAAAAACTGAAAATATAAATGCTATTATTAATTTGTTTATTTATCTATCATTTAAATTATTAAATAGTTTAAGCAATTATTTTAAAACCTTTTCCTATTTTTGTTCCTTGTTGGGTAATTTGTACTAATTTTAAGGAGGAAACATTTGATTGTTTGTTTGAATTTAATAGGCTCCGAAACTACTGGACCGATTTGTAATATTGTTTCACCATTATAATCCTATATTATCTTGTATCAACATCAGCAGCCTATAATAGTCCACCGCTGGACATAGGCCTCCCCTAATGAGCGCCAATGGCATCGTTATTTGGGGGTTATTGCCCATAATCCCCACGCTGGGCATGCGTGTTGGGGATCATTGGTATTATCTTGTATATCCCTGATGAATATAAACTATTTTTACAAAAAACGTTAGGGATATGATAACTTAATAACCCAAAAACGTCAAATGTCAACGTGTAGGTATTATTATTTTGTAAATAATTATAATTTTTGAATTGTTTGCTAAATAAATGTGCGAAGCCGTGGGCGGTCTTCTATAACTCCACAAATCTCACTATTAACAGTTAACAGAATATTTTTATGAGATTTTTGAATTTAGCAAAACGCAGCCTAAGAATATATTTGAATATACAAAAGAGGTTTTGTTACCCTAATTCTCTTTTAAATGCAAAACAAACAGAATCCATCATTGACAGCTATTCAATCAATTTAAAGTTAGATTTTACGTTATCCTCCAGAGAGCCGTTGGGTAGATTGATGGGTGTTATTGGCGCGGCTGTTGTGGCGTAGTGGTTGGTATGTCACTACAGCTATAAAATAGAGATGTGTAACTAGGTCATTGGACGCTCGAAAAGAAAATGGCTGACAGTTTTGCGTCAGAAGTTTTAAATTGATTGGATTTGGTTCTTTTAATATGATGTGCATAGAATTATATTCCTAAAAAGATAAGATTTATAGATATTTCGAATATATTTGTAAAATAAACTAATGTAATATTAGTAAAATTTTCTATATTAAATATTTTTTATATACTATGGCCATTATATATTATGGGATTATGAGCAATAACCCCCAAATAATGATGCCATCTATGGCGCTCATTAGGGGAGGCCTATGTCCAGCAGTGGACTATTATAGGCTGGTGATGATGATGATGATTATATTGAAAAACTACATCTACCAACTTTTTTAAATCAGACTCTTTCATAGATAGATAATTCTAGCCAATGGAGTACGTATCTAATAACAATTATTTAAGTTAACTAGGCTAGCTAAGTTATGACCAAGAAATGAAACTATAATGCTCCATACTATACCACGAAAAACGCGTGTGAACCTGCGGGCAGAAGTTAGTAACAAAACAAATGCCAACAAACAAGCTGTATTTCCCCCACTGTCACCGAAATTACCCCACAAAATAAATAAAGCTTTTACATAAGTACATAATTTTCAATTCGTCACTAAGCATTACTCCAATAACTCAGGCCGAATTATAGATGCCTGGAATTCCCGGAATATCCCGGGGTATCCGGTACCGTTCCCGGGTGTAATAGGCCTGCTTTCATTCAGTGCCTGCGATTTTTACCGGGAATTTTTCGCGCACTGACAAATGTTGGGTATTACCTGAGGGCCGGAGTTGAATTTTAAAGGATGGGTATTATTAAATTGAATTATGTTTTATATTTGGTAAATGCTTGATGCAACATATTTGTAGGATTTAGAAATAATGTAGTCACGTATTACGAATAACCTATATTGAAATAATTATTAGAATCAAAATTTTTTTTGTAATTATGATCAAGATGTAACGAAGACCCATGAAAAAATTATACAGTTTAGTAGTATACTAGTTTTATAGCATAGCCAATTCCGAATACTCATGTGAAACTAACAAATTTTAGAAAATTTTTGATAGTTTTCAACATCAATCTATCTCTATCTGCTTGAGTCGTGCTGTATAGTAAATCTGAGTTGAGTATAGTTTTCAACATCAATCTATCTCTATCTGCTTGAGTCGTGCTGTATAGTAAATCTGAGTTGAGTATAGTTTTCAACATCAATCTATCTCTATCTGCTTGAGTCGTGCTGTATAGTAATTCTGAGTTGAGTATTGAGTATTAGCGGTAAATAAAATTAATAGTCATTAGTAGTCCACCCTTGCGCCGGCCCTGGCCACTGAGTAAAAAGCAGGTGTATAACAGCAATTTCCCAAACGTACGTACGATAAATTTGTACCCGTTACGCCATTTACTTGATTTAATATACCTGTTTCGTAAAATGATCGCTACGGTGTAAATGCGTCTGTTTAAAAAGTAGGATTTATTAAGTTTTGGAACAGTAACGACGTGTGTTTTGGTAACGAATACTTAAGGCTGCGGCGACGGATGAATTTCATTTACAAAATTATTACAAAATTATATGTAATTTGTGCATATTTTCACCATGATATATATTATGCTATTATTTGTATTAAATAATATTATTAGTCAATTCAAATTATAACAGACAAAGACAAACTTATTATACCCAATAACTATCTGAGTTTAGGTAGTAAAAGCCCACACAATATTTTTTTTATAGAATATTGATCATCGCCCTACAGGGTGCATGCACAATTGACATAGGCTAATATTAAGACCCAAGCTGTATACAGTACAGTGAGCAATTCTCTTCCTCTTGAATCACTCTATCTATTAAAAAAATCGCATCAAAATCCGTTGCGTAGTTTTAAAGATCTAACCATACATAGGTACAGACAGACGACGGGAATGAATAAATAAATAAATAATGCTGGACAATCCACACAGCACCGCCTAGCCCTAAGCTAGCTTGTGTTATGGGTACTAGATGACTGATATACATAATACAATACATTAAATCGATAGATATTTTGTATTATTATACAGAAAACGACCAAAACACTCCAAACAGATATCTGCAGATCGTACAAACATTTGTCCCGAGGCGGGAATCGGACCCGCAACCTCCTGCGTCGCAGGCGGACCTTCGCTCTCCGCGCCACAAAGGACGCCACTTTGTTTTTTTTTATCTTGATCAATAAACATTTATTGCATATTTTTTTATATTCATTAGATAATTTATGGCTAATGGGCAGAGCTCATAATAACTTATACTATTAGGTATATATAGTAGTGGTGTTCTCTGTTACAGAACAGTGTAAGAGCCGACCGTGTGTTTTTTGCCTAATAAAAATGATGTATGACCTACTTACGCTGTTTTCGTTCCGTACATATTGAATTTAGAGCTCTTCTTTTTATTTAGGTCTGGATTTTGTGATCGCCACTTCATCAAAGGGGCTTAGGGTTTTTGCACGCATTCGTCAGAATTCCAAGTTTTTAGAGAGAGTTATGGTTTTCGCGCGTTTATTTGCGCGAACTCTTTAATGGAACCATTATGTAATAATAGGTATCGTCAATGACAAATTGTAGAATATTGTCGATTGGGCTTCATAAAACATGTTTAGTTTTTCATAATTCATACATCTTTATTGCACGACAATATTTACAGAAAAACATTAAGATGAAAAAGAAATAGCAACGGCGAGCTTAACTCTTAACTCTCTATGGCTGTAACATGTACCTACTTTGTGAAGCTGAATTAAATAAATTGAATTGAATTGAACCCTAAAAAGAGGTATCTTCCAGCAAACCTTATGTAGCCACGTTTTTTACTTTATACCCTCCCAGGGTATAAAGTAAAAAACGTGGCTACATTTGCATAAAAGATACAGGCTATATAAACTTTCGTACTTTTAATTCATTATAAATGTTACTACGAACCTAGTATTTTTTTATTATTTTAGGTCTTCAACCACAAACTATAGTAGTTTATATTTATATATTTAACCCGCTAACATTCATAATAAAGCGAATAAAACATAAAACCAGCTCTTCCATTTTCGAACACCATATCACAGATAACATAATACTAAGTAAGACCATATACAACTTTGTAAGCAAATATGCGTTACATAATTTATTAGGAGAGCAATAAAATGTAGAAAAATACCATTCGTTGAAGAAAAACACCGGTCATCCGGACAAAAGATCCAGCCCATTTCCCTTTCTATATTAATGCTATTATTACAATTGAGGCTATCAAATTTTCATGTCGTAATTTTGCCATAGTATATTCATAGTAGTAAGGCATGTAAGGTTTATCGAGTGCCATTGTGGCATAATGCTGTAGTGGGTTCCATTCCTGTTACGGGTTTCAATGGGCTGGACATATCTCACGACTCACCGATGAAAGATAAAGATAAAGATATAAGATAAAGATATAAGATAAAGATATAAGATAAAGGCAACACAATGGAAGGGACCAGCTGGCAAAAGAAATGTGGGCAGACCATATAGTCGGTGGTCCGATGACATAATCCAAGCAGCTGGGAAAAGCTGGATGAGCCAGGCGCTCGAAAGAAAGCGGATGAAGATGGAGGAGGCCTTTACCCAAGAAGGGATCCAAACCTCAGATGTAAACATACCTATATGTACCTACTAACATAGTTCATAATTATTAATTAATTACTTTAATTACTAACCAAAATTGTACATAACTATTAAGGAGATGGAAATAAAAGGCTTAATTATTATTATTACAGGGAATAAAACGACAAATACAGATTGCGTGTAACAATGGGCGGCCTTATCGCTATTAGCGATCTCAACCAGGCAACTTTTAGATGGACAAGGAGTGAATGGATGGACAAGGAGTAATAGAACAAGTTTAGATGGTGTGGCGTACATATCATACACTCAAAGTCCTACATTCATGCCTTCTGTATCTCGTATACTATGTCCGCACATCTAGTTGTCAAGGTAAGGTTCATTTTGTCAGCGCACCTTTACTTTTACGACGCGAATAAATGTGAACCTATCACGCGTTTGCAGTGTAGGAGACGACCGCATAAGTTACACATGGTTTGAAGAATATTTGTTTTAACCTTTTGACCTTATGACCTCGAGCGCATGGTTTGAACGCGTAGGTACTGCGTGGCGCCGTTTGCTCCTTGCTTATTACGTCTTACGCTGAATGATTTTACTTAGGGTGATTTGCGTTAATTTTACTGAAATATATTGAAAAAAGCTATAATGAATAGTTTAAAATTATAAAAATCTATAAGACTAGGTATCAAATGTTTTGTATTGTATTACATTTTATTTTACCCAGACCTTTTTTCGACGAAATATTTGTAAAATATAATGTAACAAAGTTTACAATAACACTATCACCGCTCTGACAGATTTTTTTCACATATGATTTTTATTATTATTACTGTTTAGACTAGGTACTCTATTGTGTTGGGTAGGCCTGTAAAAACAAAACTATTTGCTGGAATAAATATATACAAATACAAATAGTCTAGTCTAAAATCGCATCAAAATCCGTTACGTAGTTTTAAAGATCTAAGCATACAAATTACACAGTTAGACAGCGGGAACCGACTTTGCTTTAACTAAGTACTAATAAAAAAGTATATCAGTTCCCAAACTCTGCTTTACTTGGGGCTATATGAAATTGTGTGGATTATCTACCATTTAAGATATTATGCTATGCTGGATGCGACAAGCTGAAGATGATTAGGGGAGGCCTATGTCCAGCAGTGGAATAACATAGGCTGATGATGATAATTATTATCTAGCATTTATTTTATTATTTATTCCTGGATCATGATGACGTTGTGTGTACATATGACAGTATTGGTGGAGAGACGCTTCGCTAGTCATAGAGCCTATGTGGTGGGGGACGAGGGGAAAGAAGAAGCGGTTAAATAAAACAGTTTTTTATCCATCTTATATTATGTACAAACGGATGGATGGATGTTTGTTACTCTTTCACGCAAAAACTACTAAACGGGTTTTAATGATTTTGTAGACAGATAGTTTAAGACCTATAGGGCAAGCACGGGCTTTCTTGTCTAAGGTAGAATAGAAAAAAATTACGTCACTTTGTCATCGAATGCGTAAATTATTTGAAATTAATTTCTTCAACTTCAATAAGGTTCCTACGCAATGTATGGCGATGCGATGCTATTATTGTCTATTCTACCCTAGAGAACAATCCCCGTACTTTGCCTACTGGAATAACATATGGGTCAGGAGTTACGCGGGTAAAACCGCGGCACCCAGCTAGTTATTAATGATAAAATAAATATATAGGGTTAGGTCAGGACATCCGTCGAAAGTTGAAAGATCTGTAAATATATTTACCTCCTTATTCCTAATATAAATACCATTTTAATACAAAATAATAGCAGACCATGGTAAAAATATTACCATACTACAAATCATTTTCGTACTATGTTTGTATGTGAAATTTATCCGTCAACGGAGCCTTAAGTTTAAGTTTTAGAATAATAATAATTAAAATAAGTTCATTGTGAATGTAAGCGGGTTAACTACTAACCTATTTTGTTATGGACGAACACCGACGTTTCATCCCTTATCTTATATAATATAAGTTGTCATCGTTTAACATAATCCCATCAAAATCGCTTCAGCTTATCCCGATCACCGACAACCGGGTCAAACAAACAAGGATATCCACAAAGTCCACCATGATCAACTTCTGACCGTGTGTTGCGGCCATTAAATATCAACAAAATGTTCGGATTAAATGTGTATTTTTGTTAAAACAACATTTTGAAAAGCTTTTGCGGAAAAGTAATTAACAATTGCGAAACTATAGCAAAGTAGGTTGTTCTGAAAAGTTGGAATATTTATGATGTGGTAGAGAGGTAAAAATCACTTTATTTTGAGTATTACTGAAATTGAAATTGTTTATTTTTTTAAAAGAAAATTGTACCCTAAAAGCTCAACAGATGTTACGACATCCTTTTTAAGTTATGTACATGTGACAGCAAATAAATGGATTTAACAAATTAACTAAATTTATTATTTAATGATTAACTATTGATATACAATCAACAAAAATTTAATTAACTGTCTATGATTATTTACTCGTAAATGCAAATACAAAACAAAAGTACTAATTGAATTTTCCTATAAATTCACTGATACTCAAAATAAGGTTAAGTTAAGTCAACTAAAGTTAAGGTTTTTATTTTGATTCTATCGATAAAACTTTTGAACCAGTGGTTCTGTGATCATGGCGCATGAAACTCTGACGAAATATTGGGAAACCCAAAACCCAAATAAAGGGAAATTACTCGTCATAAATGAATTCATTTGTTTCTATCGATTTATGTGTGCTTTATAGCGATATCTAAGGCAGGATAGGATTTAAAGTGACATCATTTCTCATTATGTCCATTAATATTTTACATATAAATAAAATTTCACCCGTGTAGGATTTCCCTAATTTCCTTACTTTATCCTGATTTCGCAAAACTCATTCACCCTCTTGTTTTGATAAATTAGCTCCAGAATCGAGATCAAAATTTAAAAAGTTTACTGGCTGGACAATTTTCCATTAATCTTGTAGAATTAATGGAATGAATCTGTGCAAGAACGTTAATTTTGATTTAAAAGTTTGTAAAGTGAAACAATTGTTTTGTCTTATAAATTTTATTTATGTTTATAAAATAAAAGGGTAGTAAATCGAGGAAATTGAAACATTATTAAAAACGACCCCTAACTTTAGAATTTGCTTAATTTGTTTACAAAATCATCATTATTGTTAGTTCACTGCTGGACATAGGCCTCCGCTTATGAGCGCCGTACCACCCTGTCAGCCTTTAAACTTAGACGATTAAGTGGGTATGTTTTATTACAGCGGGTCACTTAGATTTAATAATATTTAAATAGACATTCTTCTCGTAGTTTTTGTCTGTTCAAAAAGTCAATAACTTCCAAACGTTCTCAATAAAATGCAAAGCCACCAAAACAAGCAAATACAGGGTGGAACGGGATGAAACCCGGGTGAAACAGGGTGAAACAGGGCACGTCGTGAGCCGAAACTATTTCATCCGGCGAATCGTATCTCGTAAAAAACCCGCGAAATGCCCTCGCACATGTCAAAAGTGTCTGGGTGCGTTTCCATTTGCAGACGATAATTTAAAGGATGTTTTTAAATTACGAACGCAAATAGAGTATGTACTGGAATGTGTAACAACCACCAAATCACACATTTTAACATGTGCAAGTTAAAATGTGTGTGTATTAAGAAACTTTGAAATATTAGTAGTTTATTTATTTCAGACTACGATAGATGGGTTTTTCAACCCTTCTATCGTAGTCGTACGTGGTAATAATAAACCTCAACGTCAACGATTATTAAAATAAGATATTACATAAGTTACGTAATATCTTATTGCTTTGCATACTTAGTAAAGAGTTTGTATTAAATAACAGCATTGGTCCATGGCAAGTATGACCCTGAGTATGGGAACATAATTTAATCTACGACTTAAGTTAAAGACATAAATGTATTTCGTACATACATCTTTGTGATCCAATTTTAAAGAGCAATGAATCCGGGTCACTCAAAGAATCCAAAAAATCTCGGAAAGTAAGAATGCTAGGTTAATGCAATAAATTGTTCTCCGACGAATCAAAATTTATGCTCTACAAGCACGATGGAAGACACAGAGTGTATAGAAGACCAGGGGAAAGATTCAAGCAAGCATGCATCGAAGAAAAAGTAGCCTACGGTGGTGGGTCTGTACTTGTGTGGGCCGGAATTTCCTCTGAAAGTCGCACAGAGCTGGTGATCATAGAAAACGGCTCTTTAACTAGCGTAAGATATGTGGAAGAAATCCTCAACGAACACGTTGGTCCATTTATGGTCAATTTGGGTGAGGATGCTATATTTATGCATGACAATGCCCGACCTCATACAGGTAGGATTGTGAATGACTACCTTCAAGAGATGAACATTACTTGTATGGAGTGGCCAGCGCGCAGCCCGGATATCAACCCGATCGAGCATGCTTGGGACGAGCTAGGGAGATGCGTAAAACAACGAAACCCTCCCCCAATCACGCTTCCTGAGCTCAAAATTGCTCTCACAGAGGAATGGGAGAATATTCCCCAAAATCGTATAAGGAACTTGGTGTACAGCATGCCAAACCGCGTAAACGCAGTAATGGAAGCACGAGGAGGTAATACGAAGTATTGAAATTCAAGAAAATCGTCATAAAGTTCAAAAATTTCATGTTTCCTATTTTTGTTTTAAGGAGAGATCAGCAGTTTTTTTTCTTTATGTAATTTTGTGTAAATAAAATGTATGGTGACTCATATTTTTTTAACTTTCATTTAAGGAGTATTAAATTGTCTATTAAATACAATTTATTGCATTAACCTAGCATTCTTACTTTCCGAGATTTTTTGGATTCTTTGAGTGACCCGGATTCATTGCTCTCGAGTGTATATAAATCGGTTAATAATTTTTATAGAGATCCGTTAGATTAACGCTTTGGTGTTGTTGTTGTCAAATTTAATTATTACGATAGAGATTAAAATACTGTCTAAGTAGGTACAAGACAGTATTTTAATCTCTATCGTAATAATTAAATTTGACAACAACAACACCAAAGCGTTAATCTAACGGATCTCTATAAAAATTATTAACCGATTTATTAACTTTATAACATCCGTTCTTTAGAATGTTATAAAGTTAATAAATCGGTCTTGTGTTGCCGTTGATCACCCGCAAATCTCACGCACAGTGGAAACAAACATAACCTTCAAACGCACTCATGAAAATAAGTCTTAGGCCGCAGTTTTACGTTGGTTTTACTGGACGCATTACAGAGGGTCGCAAAGGGTTAACAAAGGGTTAACCCTGCAGGACCAATCGTGGAAAGGCTGATAGAAATCGTTTTGTTTCTTCGCTTTTGATTTGTCTGCGGGGATTGATCTGGTACCTCTTGGGAAGGTGGTGTCACTTTATAAAATATTAGATTAATCACCAGATCCATTCCCCACAGACAAATTAAAAGAAAATAAATATAAGTACACTTTATGTAAGAAACATACAGTGACATAATGTGACTGGATGAAAATATTTCTGTAAAATTCTGGAAATTCTGGAAAATAATATGTATGCATATAATTTTATGGATAACATAATTTTCCATTCCACAAGTATCGACTGATTTGATGTCTATGGGGATTGTTACCTATAGGGAAGGTGGTGTCACTTTATAATCCATATTATAAAGTGACATTGGGAGAGTGACCATTGACTGGTTGAAGAAAATACTTCTGTGAATATAAAAATGTAAGCATTACGTAATTTTCCATTTCACTTGAACATACAAGCATCTGCTGATTTGATGTCAGTTGAGATGTGAGATGGAAAATTATATGAGTGATACACTCACAAATGAAAAGAGTGTATAAGGTGTTTGATTTTCCTCTAAAGTTTAGTCCCTTGCCATATCCTATATTATTCAATGGTCCCGCTATAATCTCACTGCAGCTTCACCCCGTGAAGAAATAAGCCTTTAAATGTCTGATAATCTTAAATTTTAAACATTAACCTTATCTATTTCGCGTTTAAACTTTTAATATTCCGTACTGTAGCAGCACTTTAACAAAAGCCAATGACGCACTTTCTGTTCCCCCTCAACCGGGAAATAGTAATGATAAGCAAACTCTACTCAATTACGTAAAAGGCGATATTTCTCATATAGACATCTCTAAAATCGGCTTAGGCGGCGCTAAATTTCGGTTTGCTTGGAAACACACGAGAGATCATTACGGAGAAAAACGCATCAATGATCTTGTCTGTAAGTTTTTCTGTCTGTAAATTCTGTAAAATATTAATTAACAAAGAAATTAGAAATTATGAATAAGTGGGTGAGGGTAACTCAATTCAAATGTTTTGGGTAGGACGGAGCAAAATACCTATTGGGTAGAAAAATCTTGGGTCGAACGGGGCAGCACTCAAAGTAACAATACAAAACAGAATAAAACCTACAACTAACGACGGCAGTGCCCAGAATACTGGCAGCATTGCTATGTTGGATAGCGAAGCATATTCTTTCACCGAAAAAAGGAATAAAGTAAAGTAAAATGAGTAAATTTTTATTATGAGAATAGATCTCAGATTTACAGATACATAGTTCCTTACATACGTTTTTAATAATAATCAGAAAACATAAAAAAATATGACATGCCTCTTGATACTCATTTTGATCATAGACTTTTGACTTACTCAAAACTTCTTTAGTCTAATACAGAATTGAAAGATTATTGATATATATTGAGACGATTATTAATAGCCAAAAACAATGTATCAAAATAAATTCCCCCGTGAATCCCCCGAATGACGAATACGCTAGTTGGCAACCCGTAAATTTCTCACTCGCCAGCTGAATGAATTGTAACCTATAATTTAGTGCGCCGAGTGTACCGATCTCTAAATATATTGGACAGATAGACCTATGGGGCTAATGCGAGGTAAGAAGCCAACGTTCTGTTTTATGAGAGGGGTTTTTATAGGGGAGAGATGGATGGTTTTGTTTGACTTGGCAATTTTAGTTGTTGGTGAAATATGCTCTCAGTTGAGACTTGGGTAATAGTTTCAAGTTTTAATTATTTATTCCAAGTAGTTACATTATATCGTTCAACATACAGGGGCACTTCTCTTATTAACACTATCAATTATTATTATTAAGAGTTATTACAGGGTTATTATTAGTTGACTAACATGAACAGCTGGGGCATAACATTATTTCTCCAAACGAAATTTCGTTTCGTTTCGGCCAATTGGGGAATTAGATAAGATAAGATAAAAAAAATACCCAAAAAAAATTACAAAAGCAGACAAGCTACATAGTAAATAAATCTAAAGCTAATACTACTTAAATAATTGAGTAGGTATCATGACTATAACATAGGGTAAAACAACTGTGGCAAATTGAGCAGGTACCGTTTTTCACAGAAAATTTAGGAATCATGTTTTGGAATCGATCGATCATGACCGAGAAACAATCGATTACCATATTTTGGAGAGATTTGGGGGGTTTACAAAAATATTAATTAACACCTAGCGTCTGCTTGCATCATTCATCTGTGGCGCTCATTAGGGGGAGGCCTATGTCCAGCAGAGGCTGGTGATGATGATGATGATGATGTCTGTTAGCACGCTTTCGCGGGGAAAACCTACGTATGTATATAGTGTCATCGAATTACCAATGACCCTGTATAATATACACATAACATAAAATATCGTTATATAATACATAATATGTAATTATATATACTTCTAGTAGTATAAATAGTCACTTCGCTAAGGTGAAACGATCATAGGTTACTAAAACTAGTGCGCTAAATCATAAATATTTAAATCTGAGATCCAAGAGTCGGGTAAAAATACAGCCCAATATTTTAGAGTTCTTCCAGAAATATATCTGTCATAGCATAGCATAGCTGATTTCTAAAGTAGGCTTAGAACATATCAAGGGATATAGGTAGGGGAATTTTTTTTTCAATTCCATTTTTTTATTTACAAGTGGACTTACAATTTCACTAAAACCTCCAAGAAGTCGGCTATTACACAAGAATAATAATAAATATACACTTAATAAGTCTTATATGATACTAGCGGTACGCCCCGACTTTGCACGGGTATTTAAACTGAATTGACGTTTTCATGCTGGATGCGACAACCTGAAGACAGGGGATATGGCGCTCATTAGGGGAGGCCTATGTCCAGCAGCGGACTAACATAGGCTGATGATGATGACGTTTTCATACTGAATTATAATGAATCAACTTTTTAAAAGTAGTTTCGGAGCCTATTTAATTCAAACAAACAATCAAATACACTCGAGAGCAATGAATCCGGGTCACTCAAAGAATCCAAAAAATCTCGGAAAGTAAGAATGCTGGTTAATGCAATAAATTGTATTTAATAGACAATTTAATACTCCTTAAATGAAAGTTAAAAAAATATGAGTCACCATACATTTTATTTACACAAAATTACATAAAGAAAAAAAACTGCTGATCTCTCCTTAAAACAAAAATAGGAAACATGAAATTTTTGAACTTTATGACGATTTTCTTGAATTTCAATACTTCGTATTACCTCCTCGTGCTTCCATTACTGCGTTTACGCGGTTTGGCATGCTGTACACCAAGTTCCTTATACGATTTTGGGGAATATTCTCCCATTCCTCTGTGAGAGCAATTTTGAGCTCAGGAAGCGTGATTGGGGGAGGGTTTCGTTGTTTTACGCATCTCCCTAGCTCGTCCCAAGCATGCTCGATCGGGTTGATATCCGGGCTGCGCGCTGGCCACTCCATACAAGTAATGTTCATCTCTTGAAGGTAGTCATTCACAATCCTACCTGTATGAGGTCGGGCATTGTCATGCATAAATATAGCATCCTCACCCAAATTGACCATAAATGGACCAACGTGTTCGTTGAGGATTTCTTCCACATATCTTACGCTAGTTAAAGAGCCGTTTTCTATGATCACCAGCTCTGTGCGACTTTCAGAGGAAATTCCGGCCCACACAAGTACAGAACCACCACCGTAGGCTACTTTTTCTTCGATGCATGCTTGCTTGAATCTTTCCCCTGGTCTTCTATACACTCTGTGTCTTCCATCGTGCTTGTAGAGCATAAATTTTGATTCGTCGGAGAACAATTTATTGCATTAACCTAGCATTCTTACTTTCCGAGATTTTTTGGATTCTTTGAGTGACCCGGATTCATTGCTCTCGAGTGTAGTTATTCTTTATAATACTAATATAAGTTCAACCGTTCTTGAGTTATAAATAGTGTAACTAATACGACTATCTCTTATATACATATATATACATATATATACATAAGTATAGTCATAACGAATAATTATTTAATGACAATCTTGAGTCATATATTACATAAATAATAGAATACATAAAGATATATATAACTTAACATGTAGCAGTAAGTAAATAAATTGACTTATTCTTATTAAAGAATATAATTAAAGATAACAAGCTATGCCGTACAAACATTTCTATCAAGGCGGGTATCGAATCTGCAACCTTATGCATCGCAGGCGGACCTTCGCCCACCGCGCCAAAGAGGTTTGCAAAGAGGTCGTCAAACGAACTCAACGCAACGGTTGCGCTATATAAATATAAATAAATAAATAAATAATGCTGGACAATCCACACAGCATCATCTAGGCCCAAGCTAAGCAGAGCTTGTGTTATGGGTACTATCTCTAGATGACTGATATACATAATACAATATTATTAAATAGATAGATATTTTTTATTATACATAGAAAACAACCAGAACCCCTGAACAAATATGTGCAGATCGTACAAATATTTGTCCCGAGGCGGGAATCGAACCCGCTACCTCCTGCGTCGCAGGCGGACCTTCGCCCACCGCGCCACAGTGGTCGTCAAGTTAAATATAACCTACCTACCATTCACTATGACTTATTAAAACCTTCATTTCAATTCCTTTGTGATCCATTTAATATTAAATTGCAGTTAAAAGGAATCATTAACTAAATAATTCCAATCTAGAGTTCCGATGGCCTATAACAATGGGAGAGGAAGCGATTCCGCTGATTTTGATGAGATGAAAACTTAGTCTGTCGGGAACTATTACGTGTCGATAGTGGAATAATAATAATAATAATGCTGGACAATCCACACAGCATCATCTAGCCCCAAGCTAAGCAGAGCTTGTTATGGGTACTAGATGACTGATATACCTACATAATACAATATAATTACATGTATAGATATTTTTTATTAAACATAGAAAACGACCAGAACTCCCTGGACAAATATCAGCAGATCCTACAAATATTTGTCTCGGGGCGGGAATGGAACCGCAACCTCCTGACCTTCGCCAACCGCGCCACAGAGGTCGTCATTTTAAATGGAAATTGTGTTAAACACAAATGTTCCCGAAATACATGGAAGAAAAAAAATTGTGTAATTGAGAAACAATATGCTTGACCGGTTTCGGTATGCGAAATAAGAAGAGAATTGCCATACAAAATAGATAGATAGTCGACCTCTGTGGCCCGGTGGGCGAAGGTCCGCCTGCGACGCAGGTGATTGCGGGTTCGATTCCCGCCTCGGGACAAATATTTGTACGATCTGCAGATATTTGTCCGGGGCGTTCTGGTCGTTTTCTATGTATAGTAAAAAAAAATATCTATCTATTTAATAATATTGTATTATGTATATCAGTCATCTAGTACCCTTAACCCAAGCTCTGCTTAGCTTGGGGCTAGATAATGCTGTGTTAATTGTCCGGCATTATCTATTTATTTATTTTATTATATAAAGATTTATTTGTTAATAGCGACCCGCCCCGGCTTCGCACAGATGCAAGGCTGATACGAATGCCGTAACGTATAACGTACATAAATTATTATTTATATTGTATGTTTATATGTTTTACGTTATACAAAGAAACCTTCCTCTTGCGCTTCCTCGAGCTACGACGTAGATGTTCTACGACGTAGACGTTCTACGACGCAGACGCTCTACGACGTAGAGAGGCAACCAAATCTATGTATGTTTATACTTATGATTGATTAATTTGATTTATTAGATAATAAATTTAAAATGGACGCCGGATATGGTGCGGCGGGCGAGGGTCCGCCTGCGGCGCAGTAGGTTGCAGGATCGAATCCCAACATGGGACAAATGTTAGTACGATCCGCAAATATTTGTTTTTGGTTATCCGGGTATTTTCTACGTATGATGAAAAAATCTATCGTTGTAATATACGTATATTAGTTATATTATATACAGCTTACAGCTAAATGATGCTGTGTGGATTGCGAATGACTGTTTATTATTATATCAAACATAAATAAAACAAAATATTCCAAAATAAGTTTTGAGGCTGATTCAAACCAGCATCTGTTACTGAAATGGACGTTCACCCACTACGTCACAAAGGTTTTTGTAAACACCTTGACAGCAATAGCTGATAGCAATATCATTGCAACAGCGACACGTAATAAGCCGGCCTTTCAGGTGAGAACTAATATCTCTCCAATTTTAATTACCTACTCTTCAAACAAAAGAACAAAAAAGGTGTGGAGAAGCTAGTGCCATGTAATAAAATGTTATCTACTTGGTAATCTGGTCTGTAAGCTTATTAATGTGTAATAAAATAATGTGTAATAATTAATTTTGTAATAATTAATTAATAATTGCTTATTAATGTGTAATAATTTCGTTGTAGTTTGTTCGCAACAGTCTGCAGTTAGCTCAATTGTTTCAATTGTAAATACTAGTTTTTTATTTAGTTAGATCATTGTAATTTTATTTGGTAATAAAGGCTTTTTGCCCTTTTGAAAAAAAAAAAAATATCGTTAATGTGTTAATATGGATCTCAGATTCTGAACACTTAAGTTTTTTCGGTAAGTTAATTTACGATTTAAACAAAGAAAAGTCTGCAAAACTTATACGAGTATTACTTTAAGTTTTGTCTATAAAATCCTAGTTATACAAATATTTATTCAAGTAAACTTAAAAAACTACTATACATTGCAAGGGGTTAGTGGGTAGACCCTGTTACATTATAAGTTTTGTATGATTTACATTTAAGGGCTTTGGTTTTTGTATCTTGAATAAATAAAGTTGTTTATTTTTCGAATTAATAAATAAAGTTAAAGTTAAATAAACTCTTGAAGGAAAATAGAAAGTATTATCACGAATACTCTTGTCCTTTTTACGTAATTTTATGTAGTTTAGCGATTTTAGTATAGCTTTATGTTTTTATGAGTAGAAATAGTTGCTAGAATACCAAAATCAAAAGAGGGGTGGAGGTACGATTAATCAACCGGTACAATATAGCATACTCTTCTCTATATCAGCTATCTGGTACCTATAACACAAGCTCTGCTTAGTTTGGGGCTAGATGATGCTCTGTGGAATGTCCAGCATAGTTTATTTTTATTAAAATTTTATTTTAAAATACTTAACAAAAGTTTGCTATAGACCGATGGAGTGATTAAATTGGGTTCCATTGGTTTTTTGGTCATAAATATCGTTTGGACTACTCCATGGATTTCTCCGAACCAATACCGTTACAGCTAGCTTCATAACTGCGAAATCCAATGAGTTTAATAAAATATCTTAACTATGGATAGCTGCCAATGCCGTCTTACTTTTAATTTATAAGGTTGTCTGGAAGAAAAAGCTTTCAAGTGGTAGTGACCGAAACAAAACGACACCTACTTTACACCTTTAATTATCAAATATAATAGACTAATTTTGCGTTATTAGGTTGTTCTTTACAGAACTAAAGTGAATCAGCCAAAAAACATTAATCTCCTGTTGTACACACCTTACAGATGTCGCAGTGTGTAACAAAACTTAATAAATAAATTATGCTGGACAATCTACACAGCATCATCTAGCCCCAAGCTAAGCAAAGCTTGTGTTATAGGTACTAGATGACTAATACTGAACGTATTTTATTAAATTGATATTTTTCTGTCATACATAGAAAATTACCAGAACACCCTGAATAAATCTTTGCAGATCGTACATAATTTGGTCCGAATCGAAACCGCAACCTCCTTCGTCGGTGGGTCCAGGCGACATTCACCCACCGCAGAGGTCGTCAAACATAAAAAATACCCTTTATTTTCTTAGGCACTACCGCTTGACACTACTACACCTAGGCACACTATCATAATATGATATTGTGCCTAGTTGTAGTAGTGCATAATATTGCTCCATAATATTATTATGGAGCGTGCGCAGCGTAAGGATTTGTATATTTGTATTGATTTCTTTACAACGTCCACTGATTCGGTATATGTTTACTCGCCTACACTTATTTCTATCTTATTTTTATTGTATCTATGTACCTATTTATTCATGTTTCTTATCTTGTTCTGTTCTTGTTTATTATCTTGTTCACTAGACAAGTGTCGTTCCGAAACGTAATAGTTCCTGGAACTATGTCCTCACTCGGAACTAGATCACACACACAAGGTACACTTGGCACTACTTATTAAATCAAAAGCAAATTTTTACCACAATTATTTGCTATCAGAATGTCTGATTATCCGACTGGATTTGGTGTAGGTCAGTTTAGCTATATGTAAATTCTTAGCAACAGTCTGCAGACAGTTCACTTTTGAATATTAGTTTTAATAATTTTGACGACCTATGTGGCGTGGTGGGCGAACGTCCGAGGTTGTGGGTTCGATTCCATCGGGACAAATGTTTGTTCGATCTGCAGAGGTCGTTTTCTATATACATAATAAAAATATCAATACCCATAACACAAGCCCTGCTTCACTTGGGACTAGATGATGCTGTGTGTATTGTCCAGCTATTTAATCTGGATCTGTTATTAAATTCTTTTTTAATTAAGTTTAAACGCAATGTTACAACACACAAATGAACTTACCATTGCCTGGAGAGCGCTTGGAGTTCGCATTGTTGACCATGTCATTATAATGAGTGCTGTTGACTAGCTATCGTCTGTGTATGCACTTGATGTTTGTGGCCTCTGTTCATAATATGCATGTTATAGGAGAATATTTCATTCTAAGAGAAAAAAAAACACGAGCTGCAATACGAAGTTATAATAAAACAATTCTCGATTAGTAAGAAAAATAATTATGTCCTGAGATTTTAGATTTTATTAAAATAATTTACTGTTGATCAATATAACATATTCAACATGATACATTTGTTTTAATTTAAACTTCTAAACACTATAAGCGGGATCCGTTTCCGAACAAAAAAAGCTTATGTGATATGAATGATTTAAATTTGCTTTCATGGAAACCAATTGATCTACCTATGTTTAGGTAAGTTTACTAACAATTTATGGTGAAAAACTGAAATATAAATTGTTAGTTTATTTTAGTATTTTATTTATATTTTAGTTTATTTATATTTTATATTTTAGTTAGTTATAAATGATTTTGATTTGATTTAAATACTTAGACCGTAATCCTCACCGTAAAAGTCTTTTGTTTTGTTATTATTATATAGTATTTATAAAGGCCAAGTATAAGTTTAGGTTCTAGTAATAATTGTAATTATGTGTTTGTTTTAATTTATGTTTATTATTTAAGTGCCATCGTCTATAGTCTCCACCTTCATATATATATATACAGTCCATCCTACGTTGTGTGGAAGAGATAGCTCATAGCAATGAAGCAGCCCCTTATACATGCTCTACTTTAAGCAAGTCACTTTGTAATGTTCTATTTCTTTGTGTGATATAATAAAGGATTCTATATCTATATATCTCTCTCTCGGGTCACTCATATATCTATTTTCTAAAAATCTAATCCGTCACCAGAAGGCAGAGTGCCTAGAATGCTGTCAGCATTGCCACGTTGGATGACCTACCACCTTAGAGCCCTTTCCGATTTCATCGCATAATCCGATCATAAAACAACTGTTGAAATAGATATTAGCAGTCTAAGTAGTGTTATTTGTGCGTTTTTGGCCATCGGTAAACCGTCGTTTTCGGTTAGAAGTTTTGCTGGCTTGTGTTTTGAGGTGTTTTTGTGCTTACTTGTGCCCTTTTCTCTTTTTTTTTTTTTTTTTTTTATTTTGAAAAAGGACTTTGTCGCTTAGCGACCACACCGTCCCATGAAAATCGTCACAAACAATCAACTTACAATTAAACTAACATCTACTTATCTATAACTACACACTAAAATAAGGAAGAACTATCTACTAAACTAAAGAAAACATAAATTTAACTACCTATGAGCAGACAATAGAACAAAAATTACCCACAACTTAAGAGCTAAGACCTAATTCTGCAAGTTTATATAGCCTTTCGGCTTCACCCGACAAAGGGTCAGCCAGAATGCTATTGATACGGCCGATGTGAATAGGACTGTACCTGCCAAAGCAGGTTCTTCTGAGACTCTCATTCCGGACACATTCCATCAATATATGGTGTATATCTTCAATTACGCCACAATCGTTACAATTAGGAGATGGTACTTTTTTCATTAAGAATGCAAATTTTTTAGATGGAATGTGTCCTGAACGTAATCTAAGTGCGGTTTTTAGAACATTTCTGCACAAACTTACGTGATCGATCCATGGAAAATAGTTTATTTGTGGCTGTATTGTTCTGTACCATATACCTTTTTCCAGTGATCTTTCGTCGAAGTATTCCTGCCATAACGCTATACATTGGTGCTTAATTGTTTTAAAATGTTCGGAATAAACAGGTAGTACATTTAACGGAACCCCATCTTCAATTGCCTGTCTAGCTAATAAATCGACTTCTTCGTTTTCTTTTACTTGAATGTGAGATGGAATCCATTGCATAATAACCCTAATGTTACGGGATTGTAACCTCAAGATCGATTCTAAAATCTTATAGGCTATCGGTAAACCTCTCACCGAAGAGGTAGAACGAGCCAAATGTTGCAATGAACTTTTTGAGTCTGTCAAAATGACAAATTGATCGAAATTTATTGAATCGACATATGATAACGCTTCCGCTATAGCAATCAATTCAATATGCATAATGGAGATGTCAGAATCGATCTTCAGTTTAATTCCGCTACCTATCTGAGGATCCAAAAAAGCCGAACCCGCCCCGGTTCTATCTTTGGACCCGTCTGTAAAGATTTTATACCAATTGCTATATTTTTCATTTATAAAACTTAAACAAGTATTTTTAAGATTACTACAAGTATATGTCCGCTTAGCCCGAACAATTTCAGGAATACAATCAGATATTACGTCCTGGAGATTTATATTACTGACCCATGTATCCAGAGAGTACATTTCGAGTTGATTACTCTTATACAATGATAACGAATTTAACAATTCCTGCGTTTGTATTAGTAATGGAAGTTTCTTATGAGACCAGTAGCGGGAACCGCGCGAAGATGTCAGTTCGTCCAACTGGTTGACAATATTTTTATTAGATAATGACTTGCATTTTAACCAGTACTTCCCTGCAAGGTACTTTCTACGAATATTAAGCGGAGGCAGACACAACTCATTCTCCATCACATGGATTGGAGTACTCCTTATAAAACCACCGATAACACGTAAAGCTTGGTTTTGAATGCGATCTAATTTTACTAGAGACGTAATGCAACAATTATCGTATAAAAAACTCGCGTAATCTATTCTGCTTCGAATAATAGCGATGTATAGGCGCCTTAAGTGTCGCTGATGAATACCCCAGCCCGGTCCTGATAAAATTTTTAAAAGATTAATATATTTAGATATTTTAACAACTGTTTCGTTAATATGTTTCTTCCATCTAAGGGAGCTATCGAGCCATAAACCTAAATATTTAAAATTTGCAGTCATGGACAAAGATTGGTTATTGATTTTAAAATCAATGACATTATGAAAACGACCCTTTTTAAAAATACAAAGCTTACTTTTCGTAGGAGAAATACTTAAACCTATTTCACTCAACATTTGATCGAGTTGTAGACACGAAATATGAAGCTGGCTAATGGCAGAATCTATCTTGTCTTTTGTTACATATATAACAAAATCATCGGCATATTGAGAAATATCTGCTGTTTGAATATTTGTACAAATATTAATAGTTACCGCATTAAAAAGAAGTGGCGAAAGCGGGTCCCCTTGGGCTAGACCCCTTCCCGTTGATCTAATCATTTTAAACTCTCCCACTTCTATCTTCAAATATCTGCACCTAAGATAAGACCAAAGGTAACTGCATAACTTGGTACCAATTCCTAACTGATCTAATTTACCTACTAAGCATCTCACATCTACATTATTATAGGCGCTGTCAACATCTATAAAACATGCAGCTGTCAACATATTTTTTGTAAAACCAATTTGTATTTGGGACACTAAACGAGCAAGATTATCATAACATGATCTAGATTTTCGAAAGCCTATCATTCTGTCGGGAAACATTAAATGTTTTTCTAAGTACCATTCTAACCTTTTATTAATAATTGAGTGAAATATTTTACAAAGACAAGAGATAAGCGATATCGGTCGAATAGCAGCTTGAGAGTTAATTTCTCGCCCAGGTTTTGGAATGGCAATTATCTTAACTTGTCGCCATTGGACAGGAACAAAACCCTCATGTAGGCAGATGTTATAAATTCGACATAATAACTGCTTACCTATCAAAGGTAAATTTTTAACCATTGAAAAGGAGATTTCATCACTACCAGGTGCAGTATCCGTTTTTTTTATTGAGTTTTCTAATTCATGACAAGAAATATCTGATTCTAGTATAGAATTATTTGAATAAAACTGAGGTTGCGGTGGGCAAACATAATCGGGTGTTAAAGCTTCGAGTAATTGTTTAGCGTTATCTTTATCTACGCAGCGATAAGACGCGGATGAGTGGTGTCCCTTCACCCATCTCATTTGTCTCCACATGTCAGTGGAGGAATTCGTCTCATCTATAGAAGTACAAAACTGCTGCCAAGACTTACTTTTGGCAAGTCTTATGGCCCGTTGCGCCTCTTTTATTTTTTCTTGTAAAATATCTAAATTTTCTGGAGAGGGGCAGCGTCTAAAATTACCTAAAGCTAGACGGCGCTCAGCTACTAACTTTGACAGTTCAACATTCCAATAAGGTTTCGGCGTAAATTTATTAGAAATATTTTGAGGGATAATTTTAAATGGTATACTGTGATTAGCCGCTGATTGTAATGTTTGCTCAAACATATCATAGAAATGTTGATAATTCTCCGGTATTTGGCACTCGGCAAAGGACTCCTGTATACATGTCTTGTAAGAAGACCAATCACTCAATTTATAATTCCTTTTTTTCAATTTGTTTTGACAAACGTCTAAATTAATAGATAATTTTATCATAAGGTGATCGCTATCTAAACTTTCATTAGTAACCTTCCATGTAAACAATGTTGCCAATTCTGTGGAGACAAAAGAGATGTCCGGTGACGTCTTACGCAATACACCGTCAACGAGTTGGATCCTTGTCGCTTCCCCGTTATTCAAATAAATAAAATTATTTTCTAGCATTGCCTCAAATATTTTAATTCCTCTCGAATCTGTTTTACAAGACCAATTAATATGGTGTGCGTTGAAATCGCCTAAAATTAAACTTTTTCTGCCTACTAGAGAAAATACATGATCCCAATCGTTTTGTGTTGTACGTACTGACGAAGTACAATAAACCGACAGTATATTCTCAATATGCCTACAGTTTAAAATTTTTACGTGAAGAAGTTCAATGCCTGTATTATGACAGTGAGTCATGCACGCAACGCTTTTAACCGACTTATGCGTTAAAATTGCAACGCCGCCGCCATGCTCAACTGCCCTGTCTAACCTGTAGGTATTATAACCACTTATATTAAAATAGCTATCAGGCTCGAACCACGTTTCGCTGAGAACAGCGATGTGGATTTTTTCTTTGATAAGTATAGATTCAAATGCCACAGATTTCGGCCGTAAACTACGACAGTTCCACTGTAAGATATTGATATCTATGTTGATAACGTTGTTATCCATCATTAACAAACATGTTAATGAAGGAGCCAGCCGTCATACCACTGACTATTTTGGACATTATCCACTCTGTACAAATTGTGACTACTTGTTCTATTTTAGCTTGCAAAGAATCTTCACTTACCACAATACGGAATAGTTTAGACATTAAATTAACGAAATTCAAGTCCTTAACCTGTTCTTTTCTACGAGGCTCACTTCTACGACTTGAAACGGGATATGAAAAGTCCTCTAAGCCTTCTTCCGACTCCCTGTTCCACTCTGCCTCTATCTCCTGCGCGACAGGGGAGGGGGATTTGTTGTGTTTGCGACGCTTATTTCTCTGTTTACGACTCTGTGCTAAATTGAACGTAATTTCTTCATCCACGGGTACCGAGGCTGCGGGGGCGGTCGCGGTCGCGGACGTGGACGCGGTCACAGGCGCGGGTGTGCACTTTGCTGCGGGTGGAGTATTAAACAATTGCGACATTAGTAATTTCTGTCTTTGGTTTGGTAGGACGGTCTTCTCGATTACTGGACGTTGACCACCAGGAGCGGGTACATTCTGATATGCTTCCTGATCTGAATACAAAGGTGGGTAGTTTTCAGGTGTAGGAGAAGGCGGAACGTAAGTGGTGAGAGCCTTTTTATAAGTATAGTTAAACTCCGCCATCAGTTCGCTCACTTTCCTCTCTTTTTTAAACATTGGGCATATCTTTTGCATGGGTAAATGATTTCCTGTGCAATTCACGCATCGGTAAGAAGTAGTTTCGCAATTTTCATGGTTCTTAGTACATTTAGGGCATACTGATTTTCTCGACGGGCAGAAGGTTCTGATATGGCCAAACTTCCAACACCGCGAGCATTGGGTAACGGGGAAAATGAAAGGTTCTACTTTTATTCTCATGCCATCTATAAATACGTGTGGAGGGAGGGTTGCACCCTTAAAACCAATGCGAACTACTTCACATTTCTCCCAGCCGGCTGGTACGTCATTTTCAAACTTTCTCTTGTTAAGTCTCTTCGCAGAGATAATCTCCACGTTACTCGACAGGCTCTGTATAATATCTTCTTCGGTGAAATCTTGTTCAATATCTTTTATGACTCCATATGAAACTCCTACTTCAGAAGTTCGGTGACATTTCCATCCCATTTCGCTAAATGATTCGCACTTAATAAATTCGTCAGCATTCCTTCCCAACTCGAATGTTATCAATAACTTACTGTCATGTATATACTTTACGCGATGAATTCCACTGATGTTTTTGTCCTTGAATAACCTGGCTAGAGCGAATTGCTTCGGCAATGCCGACGTAGACGTAACATAAACTTGAGCCTTTTCTACGTCTTCAGGTCCCGATGTTGGTTCCTCGGCAGGTGTATTAGAACGGATAATTTTACGTCCTCGTGGACCTACAACATTCCAATCTTCTTCAGGAGGAGTTTCTACTTCAGAACTAATTCCTAATGCACGCTTCCTACTCATTTCTTCAATTTCCATACTCTCTAGGCATTTCTCACTGCATTCCAATCGGTCCCTAACAAAAATGTTCACTGGATCACGGGTAACTGCATTATCTGTCATTCTATTATCGACTGTCTCGGTTACGATATAAGGTTCATCGGCCATTGTGCGTGAAAGCCAACCAATTAAGGAAGGCCTCCCGCTTATCACACACTTTTACTCGCTATTGATACGCGCAAAACGACTTTATTGCTCGAGATGCAATCAACAACTGCCCTTTTCTCTTGTGAAGGAATACTATTTCCAACAAAGTTAGCATCCATAAACTCACGTAAGTACATACAAACCTTTTTCAAGACATAACCTAGACATTGAACATTCTGCCTTTCATTACCTTGTTTATTGTGTATTTACAAGACCCACTTCACTCATCCATAATGTTGACTCGTAAAGCCGACAAGATGAACCAGGTTTTACTGGAATTAAAGTCCGCTAAGAGGCAGACCGGTCAATTAGAAGCAGAATTAGTTGAGAATGAAAATATTCTCTTAGAAGCTTTAGATAATAATAAAAAGATGAAAAAAGAAATGTCTGCGTTGCATTCTCAGTATGCCTCTATTACTGAGGAACGGGATAGGCTTCAGTTGTTAGTAGATAGGCTCGATCAAACTTGTGGCATTGAGTTTGAGTCCGTCCTGCAAAGAACTTCGGTGCTGGAGAGACAACTGTGTGACGCCCACCAACACATCACCCAGCTGGAGAAAGCGGCCGACAGCTCTGCCACCGCGAAAACACAAAGCTTATTTGATGAGCTGATATCCGCTGAAATATCCTCAGGCCAAGTTTCTGTTGCAGGCTGCAACTTACACACAATGCAAACAATTGACTTAACTAAAGATGACTCAGTGTGTAATGTGAATGCCAGCAGCAAAAACTACAAACGCATCATTAGCAAAACTAAGTTAAAAAAATATGTTAAAATAAATAAGTTTGTAAAAAAAACTGAAAAACTTCTTAAAAACCAAAAAAATGCAGTACATAAACTAAAATGTAAGAGAAAAGTTCTCAACAAATTAGAGCTCTGTACATTACAACTCAATTATAATCAGACCCAATATGAGGCTGAAATGCTGGACTTGAGATGTAAACTTGGCCAGGCGGAGCACTCCCTAGAACACTACATCAGTCTATATGAACGCACTACGAAACAGACAAGGGAACTCAATCTGGCCATGGATGCACTGCTCAGGAGCCAGGTGAGTCTGGAGGGCAGGGTTCTGGAGGGCTGCGGCTGCTGTAACCCAGGCCCAGTATGTGACCACTCAGGTCCGGACAGCACTGTGTCAGCCACATCCCATCTGGATCTCAGCGCTTCATACTCAGGTATGCAAACCATCATGTACAGCGATGAAATTGGAAAAAATATGGGTCAGTTCTTAAATATGAGTATGGAACATCCTCTTGTCAATAATTGTTTTCCAAATTCTAACCTGCATAATATTATGCAAAAAATTGATAATTACACCTTTAAAAGTAACTCTAATCTAATAATTTGCCTTGGAAATAGGGGTAATGTGAACAAATCTGACCTAATCAGGTATATGGACAAACTGTGTTCTTTAAACTTAAAAGAAATTGTGATGTTCACATTCCCTTACAGCGACAGCTTGCCACAATTAGAAAACAACCTTAGATATAAGCTAAATATGATGTTGCACACTATTTCATGCAACACTAATAATATACATGTGATTGATACTAACATTATTGTTAGTAAAAAATATTATTTGACTCAAGGTAATTATTACCTATCCAATTTTTATAAAAGACAGATAGCAATTTCGCTATCCTATTATTTTAAAACAACAGCCAAAAACTTGGCTATAAAAAATGCTTCTTTTGAGCATTCTTTGAATTTGACAAACAATACCTTGGAAGTAATTCCAAGTCATTTAAATTAGAAATAACGACAATAGAGGAAGTCTCAGCCCTATAAAGTCAAATATTATTAATCACAAGAAAAAACAAGGAAAACAAAATTGTAAAATAAATGCAAAGTTTACCAACTTGGTGCACCAAAATATTCAAGGTTTGAAAAGTAAATTATTAGAATTAGAATTATACATGAACTCATTTGATATTGACATCATCTGCTTAACAGAACATTGGCTAAAAAGCCATGAGATCATGTTTAACTTTAGTAACCATCAGGTTGGTAGTTCTTTTTGCAGATCACATGCTATTCGTGGAGGCACTTTAATATTACTAAATAAACTTATAAAATTTAAAGAACGTAAAGACATAGTATGTTTATCAGCTGAAAGCCACATTGAAGTAGCATGTGTTGAGTTGGAGCAAACTATTGTAGTAAGCGTATACACCCCACCATCAGCCTCTTTTGAAATATTTGAAAAAATTATGGATGACATCTTATTTAAAATATCAAAATCAAACAAAAATCTCATAGTATGTGGAGACTTTAATATTAATCTTTTAGAAGTGTACTCCTTAAGTAGTAGATTAATTAACTTATTTAACTCTTATAATCTAAGGCCACTATTTTTGGAACCTACTAGAATAACT
Organism: Eupithecia pulchellata; assembly: GCA_963931895.1. Classification (NCBI taxonomy): domain Eukaryota; kingdom Metazoa; phylum Arthropoda; class Insecta; order Lepidoptera; family Geometridae; genus Eupithecia; species Eupithecia pulchellata. The sequence goes on along the minus strand of OZ007546.1, from coordinate 1,352,756 downwards.
GAAACCTCAGCAACATGTATAGATAATATGTTTGTTTGCTTAAATGATAAAATTGTAAGTAAAAATATAATAAGTAACTTAAAATCAGACCACTTAGGTCAAATAATCAAATTACAAATTCAAGTCAAAAATAATAATGTAAAAAAAAAATAACATACATACCTGTGACCACAAGTCGATTTGAGCGGTTGAAATTGGATTGGGATTCTAAACCACCACCTTATCACTCATATAACAACCCCAATGAGTCATATTGCAGTTTTTTTAACAAATTCACCATTGCATTCAATTCAATATTCACACCCAAGTCGCTTGTGGTCTCAGAAAAACTTAACTTTAGTGAGTGGGCAACAGTAGGTATACATAAAAGTAGGCAAACTTTGTATGAACTGTATAATGAAAAACAATACAATTTTAGTCTTGAGTTCAAAGAAAAAGTAAAAAATTACTCAAAAATGTTCAGAAAAGTTTGTCAAATGGCAAAATCTAATTATATAAGCTCGAAAATCAGAAATAGTGAAAATGTAATAAAATCGACATGGAAAATAATAAATAGTGAGACTGGAAAGGTCAGTACTTACGATAATGATTACAACTTAAAGATTAATGATTGCTTAGTCAAAAATGATGTTGACGTAGCCCAAGCATTTGAAAACTTTTTTACTGACATTCCAATTTCTACTACAAAGTGCTTAAACTCATCTCAAGTTATCGCTGAGTCATTGCTTATAGAAAATGTACCCAAATGCAAAAATAAATTTAATTTCAATCCTGTCAATGAAACAGATATTAAAAAAGCTTTTAATCTATTAAATGTAAAAAAAACTGCAGATCTCTGGGGCATTTCCGTTAGACTTATTAAACCATTGATTGATACACTTGCACCAGATCTAGCTTATATATTCAATGAATCCATTGACTGTGGCATATTTCCTGATCTAATGAAGCATAGTAAAATAATTCCTTTGTTTAAATCGGGTAGTAGGTCTGACCCCACCAACTTTAGACCAATATCAGTATTGCCAACATTCAGCAAAGTTTTTGAAAAACTTATCTTACATCAATTGCTTAGGCATTTTGATGACAATGGCCTGCTTCATTGTAAACAATTCGGGTTTACTCGCGGCAGGTCAACTACTGATGCTGGTGTAGAGTTGGTATCGCATATTTTTGATGCTTGGGAGAAGTCGCAAGATGCTTTAGGCGTTTTTTGCGACTTGTCAAAAGCATTTGATTGTGTACACCATGAAACATTAATCAGGAAACTGCATCATTATGGAATAAAAGACAACTCTTTGGATCTTCTTACTTCATCCTTGTGTGACAGGATACAAAGAGTTGACATTAATGGGGAACGGTCTTCGGGGTCTGTAGTAACAATGGGTGTACCGCAGGGGTCTATCCTCGGTCCATTCCTATTTTTAGTTTATATTAACGACCTCCCTCATCTCGTTAAGAATAATCACGAGATTGTATTGTTTGCCGATGATACTTCATTAATTTTTAAAATGAAACGACAAAAAAGTAATTTTGACGATGTGAATAATGCAATCTCAAAAGTAGTCAATTGGTTTAGTGTCAATAATCTCCTGCTTAACGAAACCAAAACGAAATGTATTAGATTTACTCTACCCAATGTAAAACAAGTTAAGGCCGATGTAAAGGTAAAAGAGGAATCGTTAGAAATAGTAGAAAGTACTGTATTCTTAGGAATAACCTTAGATAGTAAACTTCAATGGGGCTCACACATAGATAAGCTATCGAAGAGGCTTAGTTCTGCAGCGTATGCAGTCAAAAAAATCCGTCATCTTACAGACGTTGATACTTCTAGACTAGTCTATTTCAGCTACTTCCATAGTATTATGTCTTATGGTATACTGCTGTGGGGGAACGCTGCAGATATTAACACCATATTTGTGCTGCAGAAGAGGGCTGTTCGTGCAATCTATAGTATGGTTCCCAGAGAATCCTTGCGTGAAAAATTCAAAGAAATAAACATAATGACTGTAACATGTCAATATATTTATGAAAATTTGATGTACACTCATAAAAATATCAATAAATTCATTTAAAATAGCGATATTCATAATTTAAATACTAGAAATAAAAACAAACTGGCTGTGCCCACTACTAGACTACATAAGATTAATGTATCTTTTAAAGGGCAATGTATACGCTTCTACAACAAAACTCCAAGTGAGTTGCAAAAATTATCTATAAATAAATTCAAACGGATTGTCAAAAATATTCTTTGCAAAAAGGCTTACTATAAAATATCAGATTACCTAGACGACAAAAAAGTTTGGGACGAGTTATGCTCCAACTCTAAAACTAACAATCTAACAAGGTAAAGGTTTCTTGTTCGCTTCTTTACTTTACCTTAAAAAGATTGAAGTGAACAATTAATCAAAGTGATCACTTTATTTCCCATTTTATTTCTTATTTAACTTGTATTTTGTGACGTGTCCAAGAGTCCTGTAAGGTCTAAAGGAAATAAAGCACTTTGATTTTGATTTTTGATTTTGATGGCGATGCTAATTTGTTGACCGAAATAAAAGTCAGTATTTTTCCCCACCTGTGGACTAGTTGTAATTTTATTCTGTAAATTTCTTCATATAATTGTTACCTACGATGGTATGCCAAATTCATCTCATCATATCGAATGCCCACACCATGTAAAGAACTGTAATTATGTTCATATAATTATTACTACAATGGTATGCCAAATTCCTCTCATCATATCAAATGCCTACACCATGTTAAGAACTGTAATTTTCTTAATATAATTATTCTTACGATGGTATGCCAAATTCATCTTTGAATGCCTACACCATGTTAAAAACTGTAATTTTCTTCATATAATTATTCCCTACGAATGCCAAATGCCAAATTCATCTCATCATATCGAATACACCATAATCAGGGCCAGTCTTGATGTTTCTATCAGTAATTGAGCGTCCCTGGATCCGAGCCAAGCCATTGTGCACTAATGATCGCGCAACAATGGACAATTGTATAAAAACTGAACCGCGCGTAATGGGGTCTCTATAAAAGAATTGTTTGATGAAGTCTGGAGTTTACCGTTAATTGAGGACAGTTTTGATCTCTGCTCATTGGGCATTGATTTAGACTTAGATCTATTCTGTACGAGCGTAAATTCAGCCAGACAGCGACTGACCAGAGGTTACTTTAATAGTGACGTAGATATTTAGGTTTACCTACATTCACTTTATGTATACCTAAGTATATAGTTTATTCCTTTTCTGATTATTCCATGACGTCCGAGCTTTTGTATATTTGTGTTCACGTGTTGTTAATTTGTAACTATACGTGAAAATCTTTAATTGGCTCTATGATATTATTACTGTAACTGATTAAGTTTGTTTAAGCCGTTGATTTTCCAATAAACTAAATAAATAAATAAATTGGGTTATGATACATTCCGGTAATGATTACAAAATGTATTTAATAATGAATGAAAATACTACCTTTCTTAAAAAACCATAACAAGAATAACTCAAAATCAAAGTGCTTTATTTCCTTTAGACCTTACAGGACTCTTGGACACGTCACAAACGCATAGGTGCATACATAATATCACAGGGAAATAAAGTGATCACTTTGATTCATTGTTCACTTCAATCTTTATAAGGTTACTAAGTTTTAGGTACCTAGGTACTATTAATTTATTCTATTCAAATGTTTTAAATGATAATTCTAGTATTCATTTTTTTATTAATTATTATATTATAGTATTATAGTATAAGTATGTCTGTCCCTAGGTATGCTTAGATCTTTAAAACTACACAAAGGATTTTTAATCGGTTTTTATTAATATATACATATAACAGTTCAAGAGGACTATGTATTAACTTACCTCCGTGCTTATTTTGTAACCATAAAGAGAAAAAGTTATTGAAATCTAAAATTAGACTCTATAGAAAAATGGATAGCTAAGCATGACCTGATTAATAATAAAGTTTCGAGCGAAGGCCATTAAAATATGATGAAGTTTGAACTATCCTGTAAAATACATACTAACGAAGATGCTTGTTTGTATGTATGTATGCAACAACAGCGGCAACTGACCGGAAATATGAGCGGGTACGTTGTATGAATGTCATAGATTAGGGGGTAGATAAGGTGTGGTGTCTACAATTGTACCTACAATTGTGTTTCTGAGTAAATGCTACAAAGATTCATAAAATAAATAAATAATGCCGGACAATCCATATATTCACCTAGCCCAAAGCTAAGCAGAGCTTGTGTTATGAGTACTAGATGACTGATATAAATAATCATCATCATCATCATCAGCATATAATAGTCCACTGCTGGAACTCTAAGCCTCCCCTAATGAGCGCCATAGATGGCATTATTGACCATTTAGGGGGGTTATTGCCCATTATCCCTGGGCATGCGGGTTGGGGATCGCAGTTCGGTGGAGTTGTTCTGTAGAGGGCGCTGCCCACCCCCGGTTTGTATATAAATAATACAATAAATTAAATAGATAGATATTTTTTTTATTATACATAGAAAACGTACATTAACATTTCATTCTCTTATAGATACAATAGAGAAGGGCGTTATGCATTCTGATATTGTAATGGGTTTCTGCCTCAAGTTGAACTGTTGATGACAATTTGAAACTTGGGTATGCAATGCAATACAATTAAATAAAAGGGTTTTTTATCGCGGCATTACTCAAGAGATCAGCTGATCAAGGGACTAGCAAGATAGATGATTGTGAACAAGACAATACTAAGGAATACAAAATACATATGTATGGCATTGTGTGAAATAAATAAATTTGAGATGAAAAATAAAAGTTAAATAACAATAATCTAAACGAGTGACGGCTGCAAATTCTTTATTGACACTGCTTTTTTTAGGTTTTCAGCTAAATTTTTTTTTTCGAAAGCAAAATCGGTCTACTTGGGAAGGAGAAATCTGCAAATATACATACATAAAAATATCGTTTATTTTGTTGCGTGTACATTTATTCTTAGATTTTAAGTGAATGGCTTATTACATTTTTCATTAGGAGAAATTATTACATGGAATTTAGAAAAATATGAAGGACTATATTTGGCTGTAAAGTCTGACTTCTAAATTCCATCTAATAATTTATCCTAATGAAAAATGCACATGAGCTATCGAAAATCTAAGAATTCTGCAGTTAAAATTACTTAAGTATTTTTAAATTCTATTTGGCGTTTTGTTGAAATAAAGTCGAGCTTAGTATTTGCCGACTTTCCACGGTACCATCAACAAACACATTTCCTTTCCAAATCAACTTTGGTGAAGGCAGGTTTTATGTAGGTAAAATTTATTTTGTCAATCAGAATGGTTCCTCTGCACACGAAAATCATCATTTCCACCCTTAACATTAAATAACCTCATAGCACGACACGTTAATTTCGAAGTAGGGCAAATATTCTTGCAATTTTACTAATGGTTGCTCTGTACCTTACCTACTCTTGTTCGAAGTTAGTTACATTATACATACTGTACAGGATGTTCCGTTTTAAAGGGTGAAACGAAGTGTGTTTGGGAGTTCCAATCCGTATCGAACGGATCTGTATATTCTGTGAATTTGACGACCGATGTTGCGCGGTGGGGTCCGCCTGCGACGCAGGAAGTGGCGGGTTCGATTCGCGCCTTGGAACAAATGGATCTGCACAATATTTGTCGCGGGCAATGTTATTTAAAGTTAAAAATATCTAACTAATCCAGTACCCGCAACACAAACTCAGCTTAGCTTCGGTCTAGATGATGCTGTGTATCCAAACAGCACGAGTATTAATATATTAGTAAGATAATCCTATCTTTCTAATATATTAATACTCGTGTAATATTTACCAATAAATCAATTATTCTGTTTACGTCTTCATACAAAAATTCAGGACTTACAAACTATAACAGAATCAAATTAGAACCTAGTATTTACAATTGAGACAGTGGACCTAACTGCAGAATGTTGCCAATAATCTAGAGATAGTAACTAGTCAACTAGTACCCGTAACACAAGCTCTGCTTAGCTTCAGTCTAGATGATGCTGTGTGAATTGTATTGCATAATCTATTTATTAAAAAGCATTTTTTGTCAGTTTTGGAAAAGAGCAGGTAAATACAAAAATCATTTAGAATTATTCTATATACCCTACTAGGGCATAAAACACTAGTGTTTCTTTCAACTATTAATATCATTCTCATAGTTTTTTTCGAAAACGGCCAAACAAATAACTTTTAATATTATATCAGCTTTCGAAACTAAAATAACTAAACAAGAAATACACATCCACATTCACCCCTCTACGATCCTTTATCAACTTAACTCCCTACTTAGGTTCTAAATGAATGAAACACCCTGTATTAGTTACATCTCATGTTAAGTGGAATGCTTTAACATGATTCATTAGTTAAGGGCGGTTAAGGCCTAGCTAGATTGTATTAAGGAAAGTTAGAGGATAGGGTGACCCAGACGAACTTAATCTCTTAGCAAGTTATCGCTAAGATAATGTGTATGTAGGTCAGGAACGTATCGATTTCTTATTCTAGAGGACAAAGCATAGGGTGCGGCCGCACTGCAAGTTGGTAGATGAAAACAGACGAATTAAATTCAAAAGTCACTTTCTAAAACTAGCGGTCCGCCCCGGCTTCGCACGCGTATTTAACAAAAGTTTAATTTTTTATACGGAACCCTAACTTTTTTTAAAATATTCTATAGCCTATGTTCATCACGGAAAATTTTGGATTCTAATGGTGAAAGAATTTTTCAAATCTGTCCAGTAGTTTCGGAGCCTATTCAATTCAAACAAACAAACCAACATACAAACAAACAATCAAATCTTTCTCTTTATAACTCCTCTTTATTGTTATATTAGTATTAGTATATATATAAAAAATCCTTGTTACTTGGCACTCTTTATATTCAGAATATGTGTCGCATAGTAACAGCACAATTTTATTAATGGCTAACTTTAGTGGATATAAAATGTCCATCAAACTAATATAAAAAATATGTGGGTAGAATCTATATTTCCATAGCATTTATCTATACTAATATTATAAAGAGGAAAGATTTGATTGTTTGTATGTTTTTTTGTTTGTTTGTTTGTTTGAATTGAATAGGCTCCGAAACTACTGGACCGAGTTAAAAAATTCTTTCACCATTAGAATCCTTAATTTTCCGTGATGAACATAGGCTATATAATATTTTCAAAAAAGTTAGGGATCCGCATGAAAAATTCAATAATTAAACCGTGGGCTGTATATTCAACCTCTTTTTCTATTATGGCGCGTCAGAATAGAAAAAGAGGTTGTATAGCGCACGGTGCTTGCTTTTTCTCGACGGCCAGTGTCAGTTTTGGAATGTTGAGTCAATGTCAAAAACCCTAATGCTGTTAAAAAAAGTAAAGATCCGTATGAAAACTGTGAAACCTATCGTTTTAGTGTGTATAATTTCTGAAATTTTTGTTTAATACCCGTGCGAAGCCGGGGCGGGCCGCTAGTTAATACATAAAGCCAGCGTCTTGGGAACGCTTATTGGTATTGATATGGATGATGAGCTACCTGTAGTTTGTTTGCAACAGTCTACAGATAGCTCAATTATTTCAAGTGTACTATTTCTAATTGATCAATACCGGTTATCTTAAGATTTTTAAAATAAGTAAAATTGTATACCTCTTGTTGCTACAATTAAAGTTTTCTTTATCTTTATCTTTTTTTTATCTTTAGTTGGAAGATTACATCGGTAGTCTATGTATTTCTATATTTCTATGTATATTATTTATACATAGAAAATGACCAGAGCACCCTGAACAAATCTGCAGACCGTACAAATATTTGTCCCGAGGCGGGAATCGAACCAACACCCTGCGCTCCAGGCGGACCTTCGCCCACCGTGCCACAGAGGTCGTCAAATAATCCGCTAAGAGCCTGAGTGAAAGGGTGTAAGGAAAATCATTTTTCTTTCGTTTATTTGTGTATTTATTACAAATAGATCTATTTTATTCATTGTATGAAGACATCTACAAAACAGTTCTCAATCAGACAAGACACAAGTACATGTTACTCTACCTCCGAGACCTTTGTTGAGCTTATCCGGTTGTATCCGCTTTGATCCGGTCTGAACCGGTTTGCGACGGTCGCCTTTGTGGGGCGGATTATTTTTAGGGTTCTGTGACGTGGCAAGGAACCTACAAGGGCTTGTGTAGTTTTTGACAGTAGGTATTTTCGAAGACGGAAAGTAAATATTATTATTTTTAAAATATTGTGATTCTCTTGGGAATCAAAGTATGAATCGAAGTTTTTTGAAAACAATGAAGTTGGACCTCTGGGAATAAGCCAAAATAAATCTGGCTTTTATTTTAGACACTTTTTCAGTTTTTTGAATGTATATTTCAATCCTGATGTCAAAAAAAATAATTTATGCAACTGAACTGTTGCCATACTGTAGACCTAATAAGAAAGAAGAAAATAAATTTATTTTTAACCTTAGTACATCAATCTCATAATTCAATAAAAAAATACACAAAGATATACAGATCTGTATATCTTTGTGTAATTTTATAAATTTTTTTCTGAAAAAATGCGTATGAATTCTTACTAACAAGGAGTTTACATAAAATTTTCAGATTTCATTATGTACAAAGTCGAGCGAAACCTTAAAATAATTTGATTTTTTTCCCCTTAAGGCGCATACAGCACCTAAACTAGCGCCACCACCTACTTTATGTTATTATTCTGTTTAACAAAGGAATTTTCAAAAATCCATCGTCCAGTTTGTGATACCTATCATAAGCTTTTTTTTAATGCCTCTGTAATAGTTTTGTTCTATTTAGTTTAGGAAGAGATACGAAGTTGCCCTTGGTGGCCACCAAAATCTATTTTCGTATCTCTTCCTAAACTAAATAGAATAACACAGAACCACATCCACGTGTGATACTCACCCTTGCCGAGTTTATTCTTTACAATATATTGTGCAATGATTCCCTAGGATTTGTACCGTCTAGTCTAGGTCCAGGTTTTATGATGAATAGAGCCTGAGAGTCGAGGATGTCTTCGACATTTTATTTAGTTTTATCCATTTGAGGCACTTTCATAGATACAGCAAATCAGTGCGAGTTGTTTGAAGTAGTTTTTTACAGATTTAGGAAATTTCTATTTAAAATAGGCCGTGTGGTGCCGGCATAGAATGTCACCTCCCCCACTCTTCCCGTGGGTGACGTAAGAGGCGACTAAGGGAAACACAGCGGGGGGCAGGCAGCAGCGCCCTCTGCAGAACAACTACACCGAACTGCGATCCCCAACCCGCATGCCCGGCGTGGGGATTATGGGCTTTACACCCCAAATGATAATGCCATCTATGGCGCTTATTAGGGGAGGCCTATGTCCAGCAGTGGACTATTATAGGCTGGTGATGATTTAAAATAGAGCCTCATAATATCTCATATTGATTGATTACTGTTCACGATAGGGTTGGTCCACCAGTTCAAAGTCGCTCAGAGAGCTATGGAAAGAGTTTCTCTGAAGGATAGGATTCGTATCGAATACATCCGACAGAGAACTAAAGTCATCGACATAGCTCAGAGAGCAAACTGAAATGGCAGTGGGCCGGCCATATATCGCGAAGAACCGATAACCGCTGGGGTTATTAAAATAATGTCTTCTTTTAGTAAAATGTTCAATCTGCAATATTTAAGGTACTTTCCCTCCATGTGGCATAGTTTAGTTTAATTTAATTCTGTAATTTAATTTAATTTAATTCTGTAATTTAGTTTAGATAGATAATTTAAGTTTTAGATAATTTAAGTTGTATTATATATTGTTTTAATTTAATTTAATTGATATGGTGGATTTTAATTGTATCTTAATTTAGGTAATAATGTACTCATAAATTATGGATCAATGAAATCCGAAATAAAAGATTTTTTTTTATTTATTATAGCGGTGGGACTCCCTGTTTTAACAATAAATTTTTGTTAAATACCTTGCGAAGCCGGGGCGAACCTCAAGCCTAGACTTTTTTTATTGGCACTGACACACAATAAGTATGCTAGCTTTTTCAATTCTTCCACTAGTGGACAAAAAAATTGAAGTGCAGAAAAATCAATAACAACTTATTTCTTATTTATAACAATTATTATATTAATAGTATGAAATTTGACTTGTCTAAGTGCTTATTTTGTAAGCCTAAAGAAATAAAGTTATTGAATCTGAATCTGTATACTTATATTACAAAGAGGTAAGATTTGATTGTTTGTTTGAATTGAATAGGCTCCGAAACTACTGGACCGTTTTGAAAAATTCTTTCACCATTATAATCCTAATTTTGCGTGATGAACATAGGCTATAGAATATTTAAAAAACATTAGGATTCCCTATTAAATATAAATATTTTTTTTGTTCAATTCCCAAGCGGACCGCTAGTCTGTTTTTATTGGCGCTGACACACTATAAGTATGCTATCATGGTAGAGTATCGAGTAGGAAACGCAAGTTCGCGTTAGAACGATCGACTTTATACAGGGGGAGTCTAAACAATGTGCAGTTACCGGCCTAATGGTCCCTATTTAATACACCCTAGCATCAGATGATTTCATCAGCGTGGAGTGAGAAATTTGGAGAAGGCAGTTTTAGTTTTTTTTTTACTTCGAGAGCAGTAAGAATCTTGTAGGTTATCAATGTATAAAGCAAAAAAAATGTCTGAAATTACCTCAATTGTAAATACTGATAGTCTTTTTTGGTTCTGTTACTAAGCGGTAGTTTTCTTACGATGGCTATTTTTAGGGTTTTGCCATCGGTTGCAAAACCCTTATGAAATCGCTTTGGGTCTGTTTTGTGTTTTGAATCCTTAATATCTCAGAAACTACTGCAGCTATTGACTTGAAATTTGAAATAATAATACATTTTGTGCGCCCGCACATATTTATAGAAAAATAAATGAAAATAAATGAAAAATCAAAATGAAGATTTTCCATACAAATTTTGAAATCGAAATTTTAAATGGAACGTACAAAGTCGAAAGTGGTATCAAATGAAAGGTACTCGTTTGTAGATTTCAAAATAGTTTTTGAAATTTCGGTAGATTTCATACTTTTTAAAATATTTTGAAAATGGTCAAAAAAATGACCGTTCCCCCCCCCCTATCTCCGAAGATTGCAGAGCGATCGACGTGATATGTACCAAGTGTTTGTAGGTATTGATCTATATTTTATAGGAAAAATATAGAGAAGTCTGTAAAAATAATACTTTTTGAAATATGGTCAAAAAAGGGTGAGAAAAATTTCTAAAGGGGTGACTACCCCCCCGAGTTGGGTATCAAATGAAAGGTATTGGTTTGTACATTCCAATGCAGTTTTTGAAATTTCGATAGATTTTATACTTTTTGATATATTTTGAAAAAGGTCGAAAAATTGACCGGTACCCCCCCTCTATCTCCGAAGATTGCAGAACGATCGATTTGATATGTACCAAGTTTTTGTAGGTATTGATCTATATTTTACAGGAAAAATATAGAGAAATCTGTAAAAATAATACTTTTTGAAATATGGTCAAAAAAGGGCGGGAAAAATTTCTAAAGGGGTGACTACCCCACCGAGTTGGGTATCAAATGAAAGGTATCAGTTTGTACATTTTAATGCAGTTTTTAAAATTTCGATAGGTTTTATGCTTTTCGAAATATTTTGAAAAAGGTCGAAAATTTGACCGTTCCCCCCCCTCTATCTCCGAAGATAGCAGAGTGATCTATATAAAATGTACTAAGCGTTTGTAGATATAGGTCTATATTTTACAGGAAAAATATAGAGAAGTCTGTAAAAACAATACTTTTCGAAATATGGTCAAAAAACCAATTTTCATACAATGGGGGCTATTTCATTGAGAGCAATATCAAATCAAAGGTATGGATTTCGACAATTCAAAACAGGTTTTAAAAATCGTCTAAGTTTCATACTTAGTGAAATACGTAGAAAAAAGTCGAAAAAATAATTGTAGGTACCAACCCACTTACCTACCCACTAATCTCTGTAGTAACTGTAATAGTAGGTAACTGCAGATCTTACAAATATTAGTCCCGAGGCGGGAATCAAACCGCAACCTCCTGCGTTGTAAGCCCACCGCGCTAACAGGTCGTCAATATACGTACCTACCTAAACGACAAAAGTTCAAAACCCTCGGCGCGCGAGTTACACTCGCACTTGTCGTACTTGTTTTAAAATACATTCAAAACGATCCGGAAAAATTATCTGCAGATAGTTAAAACATTTTTCTTGAGGCGGGAATCAAACCCGCAACCACCATTATCGCAGACGGACCATCGCCCACTGCACCATATAGATCATCAATCAGGCGTCAATTAGGAACTTATCAGGGTCACTTGTGGACCAATAGGCTGTAGATTTTAATTGTCTCCTCTAAAAGCCAACATAATGACAACATGATGATCTCTGTGGCGTGGTGGGCAAAGGTCCGCCTGCGACGCAGTAGGTTGCGGGTTCGATTCCCGCCTCGGTATAAATATTTGTACGATCTGTCAGGGTGTTCTGGTCATTATCTATTAGTAATAAAACAAATATCTATCTATTTCAAATATTTAATGTATTATGTATACCTAAGTCATTTAGTACCCATAACACAAGCTCTGCTTAGCTTGGGGCTATATGATGCTGTGTGGATCGTCCAGCATTATTCATTTATCTATACTAATATTATAAAGAGGAAAGATTTGATTGTTTGTATGTTTGTTTGTTTGTTTGAATTGAATAGGCTCCGAAACTACTGGACCGAGTTAAAAAATTCTTTCACCATTAGAATCCTTAATTTTCCGTGATGAACATAGGCTATATAATATTTTCAAAAAAGTTAGGGATCCGCATGAAAAATTCAATAATTGAACCGTGGGCTGTATATTCAACCTGTTTTTCTATTATGGCGCGTCAGAATAGAAAAAGAGGTTGTATAGCGCACGGTGCTTGCTTTTTCTCTTCGGCCAGTGTTAGTTTTGGAATGTTGAGTCAATGTCAAAAACCCCAATGCTGTTAAAAAAAGTAAAGATCCGTATGAAAACTGTGAAACCCATCGTGTTCGTGTGTATAATTTCTGAAATTTTTGTTTAATACCCGTGCGAAGCCGGGGCGGGCCGCTAGTCTATACTAATATTATAAAGAGGAAAGATTTGATTGTTTGTATGTTTGTTTGTTTGTTTGAATTGAATAGGCTCCGAAACTACTGGACCGATTTGAAAAATTCTTTCACCATTAGAATCCTGAATTTTCCGTGATGAACATAGGCTATATAATATTTTCAAAAAAGTTAGGGATCCGCATGAAAAATTCAATAATTGAACCGTGCGCTGTATATTCAACCTCTTTTTCTATTATGGCGCGTCAGAATAGAAAAGGAGGTTGAATATATACGCACGGTGCTTGCTTTTTCTCTACGGCCAGTGTCGGTTTTGGAATGTCGAGTCAATGTCAAAAACAATGCTGTTAAAAAAAGTAAAGATCCGTATGAAAACTGTGAAACCCATCGTTTTAGTGTGTGTAATTTCTGAAATTTTTGTTAAATACCCGTGCGAAGCCGGGGCGGGCCGCTAGTTTATTTATATTTACCACCTCCAAATATCGCACCTCTGCCCAAAAGCACAGAGCATAACGATTCCCGCCACGCCTATTCCTTACCCCTTTGTCTTAAAGTCCAGTTTTCTTTAACAGTGGGCTATTGTTTTAATCGTCTATTATGAGCAGGTTTGTTTAGGGTGACGGTAGACGAGGCAATTTGTTACTTTTGCTGGTGACTTTTTGTCGGCGGTTACTATGTATTTTAAATATTAGATTTAACTAGGTTATAAGTTTTTGCCTGACTGTTGTTTCTTAGACGAATGCTTTGCTTTAGTGTATTTATTTACCATCTAAAAACGTTAACAAAATACATATTCTGTACAACAAAAATAATGTTATGGTTGCTGATGTCAAGTAATAGTAAAAAAATATATAATTGTCATGGTCCAGGACCTAAAAGTATATCTGAATGTCAAACGTGCAGTGACTGCAAGGTTGGGCATTGAATGCGTGAGCAGTTATTTTGTAAGCAAACACATTTAAAATAAATAGTTCGGAATAACTTACTTACTTTAACTTGGGATCAGTTGAGCTACCTGTAGTTTGTTTGCAACAGTCTGTAGTTAGATCAATTGTAAAAACTAGCTCTAATTTAGTTACATAATTATTATTTTGTTTTTTTCTAAAGTTGTAACTAATATGATGTAATACTTCTATTGACAAGCAAGAAGATGGAGTTTTTCTTTGCAAATTTTCACCATCGAATGGTAAACAAATAATAATTTCAGGTAAAAAGTGGCCGATCAGTGGCTCAAAAGTCGCCTGTGTGCCCCACCCAAAATCGTCTATTATGAGCAGGTTTGTTTATACAGGATGTGCCTGAATAGCCCCCGCTTTTGTTCAAGAGGCTGTAGTTGACAAGATGGATAGATTTTCTTTCGTCTTTCAAGTGTCTTGGAAAACGGCTTAGGTTGTTTTTTCGGTTATTTGTTGTTCGGGATTTTGGAGATACAAACAAATATTTTGAAAGCACTTGAGAAATAGCATGAGTGTAACACTTTATAAACGACTCAGAACTTGAAATAATAATTTATCTTAGTGCACTAGAGGAATAAATACCACAGAATAATATAAAAAGAAATATTATATCTTATATCTTAATAATAAAAATATATTTTATTATTTTTATTATTAAGTAACTGTTATGTCAACAATACTGGCCTGCAGAACTAAGTATCACTTTTCTAATTATAATTTTCCTAAACTAAAAAGTTAGAGATATAAAGTAAAAACGTTAATAGTAAATTTTATCAGATTCCTTTGAAATTGTAACTATATTTTAATAACATTTTATCTTAAAAAAGATGACAATAAAATATTTTTTTAGCGTACTCTCCAAAAACTTAATTGAATACGAGCTTTTGGAGCTGTTTTTGTTTCAAATAACTTTTTTGAAGAATTTTTTTAGCTTATGTTTTTCAGGAAAAATTCAGGCATCTAATGATTATTATAAAGAGGAAGAAAAAATTATAAAGAGGAAAGATTTGAATTGAAAAGACTCCGAAACTACTGGACTGTATGAAAAATTCTTTCATTATTGGAATTCTATTCTTGAATTATCCCTGAAAGACAAATACTATAGAATATTTATAAAAAGTTAAGGGTCCGTATTGAAACTTTAATAATGTAACCCAACGTCCAAATTAATATTGTAAAAAAAATATAGTAATATGGCGCAGACCGCTTGTAAAATAAAATTAACAATTTATATGCTAAAATATTTTTATTTAGTTTACGCCGTACGTGGGTATGAAAATATTACTAGTTGCGTAAATTTCGCGACAAATTTTTAATATCAGAATGAGTAAAACTACCTACTTTATTACACAGAATGTTGCCCCAAACATACCTACCGCCGGAGGTGGGGCAGATAGTTCATTTGCAAAAATTGGTCCATTCTGAACTTATGCGGTTTTAACAATAAGAAAAGAAATAGTATTTTTTTGCATAAAGATGGGTTAACAATGATGTTCTAAGAATAAAGTATCACTATTTTGACTTGTTAGTCGTGCAAATATTTAAAATTAATACATGGGCATTAGCATAAAAAAATATTATAGCGAAAAGGTTTCCTATGTTTGAATAACAGCGGCTTCTGTTCATAACAGTTAGCATTATGCTGAGCCTAGACCCATTTGCTACTGCTTAAACTTTGGTCACCTACCTACAGGCATTTATTAATTCATTAATTTTAATAACTTTTTTAATGTATCATCATCATCATTAATAAGCCTATAATAGTCCACTGCTGGGCCTCTAGGCCTACCCTAATGAGCGCCATAGATGGCCTTATTTATCATTTGGGGGTTATTCCAATGTATTTGAGTTCTTTTTTGATATAAATAAATTAATAATGCTGGACAATCCACACCGCATCATCTAGCCCCAAGCAGAGCTTTTTTTGAGGGCACTAGATGACTGATATACATAATAATACGCGTGATGGGGCCCGTGGACACCCACCACCTTCGTACCAGACATAAGTTTTACGATTTTTTGAAAAAAAAAAACGCATTTATTTTATTTATTTATTTTAGGAAAACTTACAGCTAAACACAAACAAAGAAATAAAATATAAGTAAGGACGGCCAATTAAAAGCATTAGTTATTATTGAGTGAGCTATCTGTTCCCAACCCAACAAGTTTACATTAGTATTCCGCCATGGTCCGTGGTCCCAACTCAAATAAAATATACCTTTATACAATTTTAAACAAGTACCTCCCTAGCCCTTTAGCTCTGGGTAAACACTATTGCGGGAAAATATACTTTAATCGGTGGGTATTAAGTTTTTATTGGATTAACAAAAAAAAATTATAGTGTAAGCGTACTAGAGTTGTTGTTTGGTATAAATCGGACTTGATAAAAAAAATAATAATTTAAAATTATCTATTATATTATTGTCTCTTACGACACCCACGGGAAGAGTTGGGGTGGTGAAATTTTATGCCGGTTCCACACGGCCTTCTAATTTTTGTACAAAATATACAAAAGATCTAAGGATCAACGACTGATATTAACAAAACCCAGTAAATTTATATTCTGTGGCTCTTCGCAACTTATTAGCATATTGTTGGCGAGTATTTTCGTGTTTGGGCCCAAAGGGTACCTACTATTTTAAAGGTAAAATAGGTTTGTTGGGTTTTAAAATTAAACTATTTGAATATTATGATACTCTAACGTAAATACTCACTATACTAACTGCCCTCATTATCATCATCAGCCTAAATTAGTCGCTGGGCATAGGCCTCCTCAGTCTTTCGTAGATGGTCATACCACCTAGTGCAGTTCGTACATTACGTTTGCCGAATCCCGGTCTCCACTCAAGAACTTGCTTACAACTTGTTTAATACCTTCTATTTATATATATCGCCAACAGCGTACCTACATATAAAACATTCTTACCGCAACCCGCAACCTTCTTGATAATTTATGAACTCAAATTTAATCAGGAGTTGATTTGAAAAACAAATAATTCAGGACTGAAAAGTATAATAACAATCGGTCTAAAAATCATATTCACTGTTTGTTGAAATTTTGTGGAACGGATACAGCGAGCGATATTTCTTGGACTAGCCAAGAAATATCGCTCGCTGTATGCGCTGCGCCAGATACTGACCAGCTCTCGGGTCACACGTCGCTTCGACCAGACGCTCAGATAATTTATTCTCCAAGGGGAGCAAATGCCTAGGTTCTGTCGAGACCTCCATATTTGCGCCTCTTGAGGTCCTCGGCCAAATCTACCGCCGCACAAGCTCTCACGGAAGATGGGAGGGCGCAAGTGTGTCGACGCAAGTAGCGTCCCACACAATGGGCCTCTCCAACTCCCATGGGACAAGTGTCATACCGTCGGGCCTCTTACCATCGTCACGCAACAAGCCTTCCGGTTCGAAAATAACTGGAAAATATACGTAAAACATTATCTTGAGCCATTTTTGCCTTATAACCTATAAATAAAGATTTCCCCTAAAAGAAATCCCATCGTATATATATCGCACTCAACATACGCCTATTAAATATATGAAATCTCATCCAAAACTGCTTAGGAGTGTTAATTTAGTTGAAATTTATTGAGGTTCAATGGTGAATATATCAGGGGTGGGGGTGGGGGGGGGGGGGGGAGACCACAGAAAGACTCTGATTTATATGGAGCAGATTCGACGATAGAGCGGGAAATAGAAGGAGCAAATTTACGTCACTTTTCTGTTCTTCACATTCTATTCCAATTTTTCACACTTTTAAGGATGGATTTTTTAAAAGATGCTAATAAAATTTTTACACCATCAACTATAGATTTGTTTTGTTTCACTGTATTTTCACTACTTATTATATTTTAACTAAGATAATTACTTTTCAGATGTAATGTGTAAACTAATAGTATCCTAAAGTAATAGTATTAACTAATATTAATGTAATTATTTCAAATTGTTTGTTTTGTAAACTTTAGCGGAACTTTTAATAACTAGGTACCTGGCTCATACAGCAATTTGTGAATTAAGTCGTGGGCAATTTATCTAAGATTAATAAATAATTATATGATCATTTATACCTAACCTAGTTTTATATGTATGTATTTTGTAGCCGTTACTTTCCTGCATAAATAAAGGTAAAAATCAAATTAGATCGGTATGGTTTCTGCAAAAGTAGAACAGATTTTTGGTGGAAAATAGTGTGCGAACCCGGCGCACAAGCTTGTGGGCTTACCGATTTTGGAGCTTTGTAATCCTATTACTTTAAGATATTCATGTTTTTTGGATCCTTATTGATGTTATCGGGTTTATATCTTATTGCGCCAACAAAATTCTCGTTGATAAGGGTTTAGAATAATTTAGATATTCGTCAAAGAAACATGAAAACGTACCTAGGAAATTTCCATTTGTTCTTCTAGAACCTAAACTAGCATAATACCTAATTTCATTTAAGTCAGTTATTATTTTTCAGAGATACGTAACAAAAAATCACACAAACTTTCGCAGCCATCATATTAGTAGGAGTAGAGTTTATAGCAGATGTTTATTTAATCGTCATTAATAAAGAAAATAAAAATTAATTATCAGAAACAATAAAAAAAAATATTATTCATTTATTTCAAAATAAATAAATATTTTATAAAAAATCTAATAATACAAGACAATAGCTAAAACTTTAAATAATATACCCTACCAACATAGTTTGAATCCACAAATGAATTTCCCAGGACACAGACAATCAAACAGATTAATTTGAGTGTGTAGAACACTAGTACACTTGGTCACAGATAGATAGGTCGCGTTGATTACATAAAGTCCACAGGTGATCGGAATGCTGTATTTCGGTCAAATATAGCATCGCCATCCAACACGTAGCAATGCTGCCAGCATTCTGGGCACTCTGACTTCTAGTGACGGCTTAGATATTTAGGAAATAATTATAGTGTAAATACATTTGTTTCGGGCCGCCTCGGCTTCGCACGGGTGTTTGATACAAATTGAATGTTTCATGCGGATCCCTAACTTTTTTGAAATTATGCTATAGCCTATGTTCATCACGGAAAATTGAGGATGGTGAAAGAAAATTCTATTCAATTCAAAATAACAATAAAATCCTTCCTGTTTATAATACATATTAGGGAGGCCCAGCGATCTATTAAAGGCGGATGATGTGATGTGGCGGGGGGCGGGCAGCAGCGCCTTCTGCAGAACAACTACACCGAACTGCGATCCCCAACCCGCATGCACAGCGTGGGGATTATGGGCAATAACCCCCAAATGATAATGCCATCTATGGCGCTCATTAGGGGAGGCCTATGTCCAGCAGTGGACTATTATAGGCTGGTGATGATGGTGATGGTGGATGATAATATTTAACAAAAATTGAATTTAGCATGCGGATCCCTAACATTTTAAAAATATTCTACAGGCTGGGATAAAGTAGGATTGTAATGATCTGAGAATTCATATTTAATTATTTTTTTGAAAGAGGAAGGGCCGCTTTATTATATTAGTTCTACAGACATAGATTTGTTTGAATTAATTTAAAGTATTATTTATAGAGTTTTCTTGAAGTTCTTGTAATATGTACATTAGAAAGTTGTTCTTCTGCGATGCCTGCCTCGTGTAGAACGAAGGGTACCTATAGACAGATTTGTTTGAATTTATTTATAGTATTATTGATAGAGTTTCATGTTGAAGCCTTAGAAAGTAGTTCTTCTGCAATACCTCCCTCGTGTAGAACGTATACTGCACTCAATTGGAAATGGGTCCGATCGAGAGATCGCCGAGACCGGTGCCTAATGACATTGGATTCACATCTCTCACGCCTGACACTAAGAGATTTGATGTTCGATACTGGAATCTCCAAGATTATGTTGCTATAGTTTTTCAAACACATTACATTTGTATAAAAAGCATTTAATTCAATTCAATTCAAAAGTGCTTTCTTTATTGTAGACCAGAAATGGAACACAACATAAGACAAGTACAATGGGCGGCCTTATCGCTTAGAAGCGATCTCTTTCAAGTAATCTTTGCTCTCTTTAGGTAGGGGTTCCCGGAGATCGGGATTTTTACTGTCCGTAACTCGATAACTACACGACCTTTAGTTTTGAAATTCATACATAATAAAGTTGATATTTTCTAGTACATCGCCAGACAAAACACGATAGGTGTCATTCAGATTCAGATTCAGATTCAATAACTTTATTTCTTAAGGCTTACAAAATAAGCACTTAGACAATAAAATAATATAAAATAAAATATTCCACCCGATAGAAAAGAATCACAAAGTTACCTCTACGTGGCACGGTGGGTCAAGGTTCGCCTACGAAGCAGGAGGTTGCGGTTTGATTACTGCCAAAGGACTAATATTTTTACAATCTGCAGATCGTTCGGGTGTTTTGGTCGTTTTCTAAGAATACAAAAAATATCTATCTATGTGATATACTGTATTAATTATAACAGTTACGTAGTGCGCTGCTTAGCTTGGGGCTAGATGTTGTGTGAATTGTCCAGCATTATTATTATTATTTATTAAAATACTCCTTGAATGTAGGAGATAAATAATAATTTATTCAAACAGGTTTGACAAGAAAATGTGGAAAAGTAGATGTTTATAGGTACGCACATTTATTTACACGCATAGACACTAATACAAACTGAGAAAGGGTAGGCAGATACATTTTTTATTATTCTATGTTAAATAGGTCCCTAAACATTTCAAACGTTTTGTTAACTATGGCTCCGGGTGTTCTTGATATTTTCTATGTATAATAAAAAATACCTATCTATTTGTATTGAAGAATATCAGTTATCGAGCCATAACATAAGCTCAAATAAGCTTTGGGCTAGATGATGCTGTGGATTTTAACTTATTAATATAATATTTGAACCATTATCTCCTGCACTACACGATACTAAGCCAGTTACGATCGTTTTATTCGCTGTGTCGCTTCTTCACTCTGCGGTGTGGTTACAGACTTACAAAGTACGTATCTATAGAGGTGGATCTTTATTTTAACGGCGTAGATATCTACATTGTAACGGCACGGATTCCGTTATAATGTTACTGTAACGGGTTATAAAATGTGTCTATAATAAGCCTTTACTAAGACAATTACAGTTAAGTAACTAAATTAAACCAGTTCTCTATTTATATGAGATCTAGACAGATTGTTGTAAACAATATACAGTATATATGCATAGCAGCTCAACTGATCTAAGACCCTATTCTAATTGCCAAAATACGCAATCGATTGTTTCGTTTAATTTTTTTGTGCATATTGGTGTTCTGTTGATAAAATAGGACCCTGTTCCGTGACGGAATAGATACCTTTATCTAATTAAAATATAGTTTATTCCTAATAATAGTGATCATGAGTGATTAATATTTCTATAATTCAATTTTATTACGGTAGCATAGGTCATTTTACTAAAGAACACATAATTTGGAGGTTAGAATCCAGACATGAAACATGATATATTACTGAAACTTTTTAAACTTTCACGATTTGTTGACATATTAAACAATATTTATCGGGTATTTATCGCGTACGCTGCAACGCGATGGAAACATAGGGGAAAATATGGGGAAAATAAAACAAAAGGTACGCGATAAACATCCGATAAATATTCTTACATTATCATGTAACTGCTTGCACTCCGCTGAATGATTTTCCGACTGGTATAGATATGATGGTTAATCACGTGACCAACATGTCAATACCAGGAAGCGTCCCCAAGACGCTGGCTGCATTGCCACGCTGTATGGCAATGCTGATGCGCTGCGCCAGATACTGACCAGCTTTGGTTCGTACGTCGTATTGATGACAAATAGATTGTGTTTTAAAGGTTGAAAAAAAAAACAGTGATTACAGTTTCAATAAATTAAATTTTCATTAAAGTTTTGCTGCCATTTTGATTAGAGGGCGAACTAAGAGTGAGTTGCCAGCTATGTTATTATAATTAAATTCAATTCTATATTATTAATTGTAAAATGTATTTCAGTTGTTTACCATAAATTGTTAGTACGCCTGTACTATATTAGTAACCATAAAACAGATTTTAATCATTAATTTTGACATAAACTTCAGAATATTGAAAATTCTTACAAGATTAGTTTTATTATAAGTACCTACTTTTAGTCAAATTTCATAAAATTAAATAATACCTAATAAGAAATAAGGCGTAACTGATTTTTTCTGCACTAACATTTTGGATAGTAGAGGTAGAATAAGTTGAAAAATGGAAAGGAAGGCCCTTCCTCTGCTAGGCTCCCTTAGTCGATTCATACGTCAGATGGGCTGAGTGGGAGTGGTCAATTCTTTCGCACGACTCGCAAGTGACTGGAGAGAAGAAGGAGGTACCCAGCAGTCCAACAGTGGGCGATGGAATACCTTCGAGCCTGACTTCTTAAATCTGACGATACGATCGAGTCGGCGCGAACATCAGTGTATTTGACACGAAGAATTCTATCATACGATTTTACTCACCATAAGCGCGATAGGAACAGACAGACAAATATTTTCACGAATATACTCGTTTCAGTACTTTAATAACGATTCATTTTCTATACACACGCCTGTAGATCCTCAAAAGTAGCTGTTGAGGTGATTGAAGTATTGTCGTAAAAATACGATGACAACATCAAAATGTGGAATTAAAGCGAATCCTGTTATTTTATAGCTGTCTCGAGGACGAATTTACGACATTTTCGATCGTAAACTAATCAGACCTCTCTTGTCTATGGAATTTAGATTTGAGACATAATTTCCTCGGTATGAAGAGGAGCTAAAATTATAATGACATTCATTTTGAAGATCTTTAGCCGAAGACATGTAACGTTGCACGTACATGTTTATTTATTTTATATTATAGTACCTTAATATATCTACAGTTCTAAAATAATAACTACTTGCCTGCCTAAATAACTTTACAATATTAGCCTAGTTGAATAGAACGTTAAAGTTTTATCGCGCGACTGTACCTGACGCCATACGTGTTAGCCGCGTTTGCAATTCTTTTGTTCGTGAAAGAACATTCGAGCTGCGTGTGCGTCGCTCCGGCGCGGCGGCCGCCCGCAGAGCCCGGATCTACTTGCTCCGAGACGGACGTGTGTCGAGTGCGTTCACTGGCTGCCTACGTGCGCTCAGTGTCTTCTTACGTACCCTACTCGTTCAAATCCATATAATATAAATATTAGTGATACATAGTTTGTCACCGCTTCCGACGTATTTGGGAGTTTCTATCAATAACATTATAAAGTGTCTTCACCCCGATAGGTAAAGATAAAGATAAAGATAAAGATAAATTATGTTCATATTATTTTCAACATCATCATTCCATTAAACTACAAAATCTATTAGCTAAATCCTGCTTGGATTCTTTGTTAGCTTATTCTATCTTTCTATCACTTCATGATCCACCCGCTAATATATATATTGTCAGCTTCAAACATTTCATTTAATTTTCATCTTACATTTTGTTTAGTTCATTTCACACTGCTTGTAACTCCGTTCTGATAGTGAACCACCTCTGCACCAACTACCTACTTTCTCGGCTTCTCCTCATAGGCACGTCAATACAGGGTGTTCACTATCAACGGAAAGCGCTGAGAACAAATTGTTTACTGTGGACATTTATTCACAGGGTCCGATGCTAGGGTTCAATCCCTAAGGAACATTTTTACACCTACCATCTTCGACGGCTGACGTCACGGGCCTCTCCAGCCTTTTTCACCGTCGGTGTCCACCCACCTGTGCAGCCTTCAGGATAGCCAGGATAGTACCGGACCACGAAGTGAAACCAGACAGGCTTAATTATCTACGACCTTATTTTAATATATTTCATTTTGTTGCTGACGTTTTTCGTGCCGGGTATGTCGTCACCTCATCCACGCCAATGTACGCAACTTCGGATGAGTTGACCCCTTGAACAAATCAATATTATTTTCATGCATCGACATTGATTGGGAGATGAGTCGATGCCGTGTGCATAAACTAGTTCTTTATAAATTACTAGCGGTACGCCCCGGCTTCCCACGGGTATTAATCAATAATTTCAGAAATTATATACCTACAATAACACGTTGGGTTTCACAGTTTTCATACGGATCCCTAACTTTTTAGGAAAATTAAATGACACGTATTAATTTATATTACTATTAAAGCTTGGTCGCTAGCTATTAATAAATTACAAGTAACTAACCTTAAATTATCTCATCATAACGTAAGTGGTTTAAGTTTTTGAATGAGATTAAATTGTTAAAAGCAAAACGGATTTACCTCCTAATCTTTAACTTATCACCAATCTGTAAAACGATTCATTCCTAACCTAATTATTAGTCGAAAGCAGGGTATCTGAAAGATACTTTCAACGGGTCTCGAAAATTATGAAATCGAAGTTCCCCGCTGGACTTTTGGCATCGCTGGCAGTAGTCTTAACGACCTTAGGGAGGGGGGATATTTTACTGGTGGAAAAGTCGGTTGCATCAAGGTCTAATTTTCCCAAATTTTCCATAACAAGCGCGGCAAAACTCCAAAAACCGTTCTAGGTATACGCGACGTCAACTGTAAAAGTCACAATAAGAGAAAATGGCAAATGTATTTGAAATATTCTCTTTTTGTGATTTTTACAGTTGTAAAGTAAAGTAAAGTATTATATTGCGTGAAATACATGTGTAGGTACAGAGGTGTTCTTTGTTTTACAGTTGTGTCAAATGTATTTGACATATTCTCTTTTTTTGACTTTTACAGTTGGCAGTCTAATCTGATAGTCAATTCTGAATAGTAGCAAACATGATGGTTTGTCTGTCTGGCACGCGGAGGGTTCTGTGTCATTATAAATAGCTATTTCGCAAAGGGAACGCTAAAAACGGAGTTCTGTTAAATAAAAAAGAGAACGTCGGTGATCGGTACTCAATTTGGCATGGACGTTAGACCCATAATATTTGTTTTATTTTCATAGACCAAATGTGAAGCCAAAATAGTTTTAAAAAACAAGTTTTCAATGAACGTGTTAACTTTTTAAGTTAACACGTTCATTGCTTGCTGTGGCTGCAAGAGATAATAATGCTAGACTATCCACACCGCATCACCTATTATTATACATAGAAAACTACAGAACACCCTTCAAAGGCCCTGATTTTTTATATAGCCGTGTGGTGCCGGCATAGAATTTCACCACTCCCACCTCTTCCCGTGGGTATCGTAAGAGGCGACTAAGGGACACACACCGGGGGGCGGGCAGCAGCGCCCTCTGCAGAACAACTCCACCAAACTGCGATCCCCAACCTACATGCCCAGCGTGGGGATTTTGTGCAATAACCTCCAAAAGATGAATAATGCCATCTATGGCGATCATTAGGGGAGGAGTAAGGTCCAGCAGTGGACATGATGATGTGGGCTCTCTTGGCGGCCCTTAGATTTATCCCATGACTCATTCAAATACTAACATAAATTCGTAGTATTTTGTCCGGCTTGATTTGATTATCAAATCAAAAGCCGGAAAATCTTTATGATCATCCCAACCCTAGCACGAGACGAGATAGCCGGGGTAAAATAAATTGTTCTTTTACAGTGGTCGGAGAAATTTTCGAATAAAGTAATTTGCCTCTAGGCTTTAGCTTGCATGACTGCAGAGGAATTTCAAGCTTTGAACAGCTTGAAAACGATATATCCGTTTTCTGTAAGCTAAAAACTCAGTTATAAATAGTAAATAATGCTGGACAATCTACACAGCATCACCTCGCCCCAAGCTAAGCAGAGCTGTGTTATGGTAATGACTTTGATAATAACTAAAATAAGCCAAGAATTCCATTCAAACAACAAAATTCCGTTGAATTCCAAAACTTCTAATTCAGTTTCTCATTCTTCCGGTCTAAGAAAGTGCGTGGCAGTGAAAACATCGTTAATTTGTCTTATATTTATTATATAATTTCCTTTTAAACCTGCGTAGTTAACATTTCATTACTTCACCACCATTAACCCCTACACGCTCACAAAAGCGCTTAAAACTGCACAAATTACTGCAAAATTTGCAAATTAAAGGCCCATACAAAAACTAAATCAGAAAAACAACCACAGCTCACGGCAAAATAAACCTGAACATGTAAGCTTTAAGCTTCAAAATCTACTGTAAATGTAAAGCTATATGTCTGACCATACGAAACGCAGTTTTTATATGGTACTATTAAATTTTATATGTGTTTAACGTACTGTGTATAGCTTACATACGGTTCGAGGTATCGGTCAGAGCCCTATTTGATTTTTATTTTTTTAGTTCACAGAAAATTAAAAAAATAACTACGTGTATAGTTATTGTAAAGATAGGCTCCCTCATCTTAATTGTATATACCTTAAGGATACGTATTTAGTTACATAATTTATTTATAACAATATGTAACGTGTATCTTCAACAAAATACGAAATAATTTATATAAGTACATTAAAATATTCTTCATTGTCAGAACAGCGGGCTGGTTACCATCCCCTTGGTTTTTCACCTCTATTTTGCCTATACTTTTTCAAGGTTATCTGGTTGCCTACGGCGTTATGACCAAAATAGAAATCAAAAACAACTTATTTCTTTTTTTTATAATAAGTAACTGAAGGAAATTTGACTTGTTTATGTGCTTATTTTGTAAGTCTAAAGAAATAAAGTTATTGAATCTGAATTATGGACTATTTGAATACTTATACAAATGTTACCCTAGCAGTGTAGATTTAGCTACGTTATATTTCTTATTTCGCAGGGTAGATTTTTTTAAAATTAACACTGCAGATACGTCAGTTGAAGAGTTTAGTTTCGGCGTTTATTTTTCGAGCTTTCGCATGATACATTTTTAAACGTTTCGAAAGCTGGTTCACCCCAATACATACGTGTGCAGTATTTTGAAAAACATTAAATAACCTTTTTGATGGACGCACAATTTTATAATTATTGCTCGATTATCGAGTACCTATCTAGAAACTCTTAGATCTTAGAAGTTGCGCAACTCATCCCGCGAGAGTCATAAGAAGGGATATCTACCGTGGGCGAGCAACAGCGCCTCTGACAGAACAATTCTACCACCGAACTGCGATCCCCAACCCCCTCGGCCATCATCATCAACCTATTTCAAATGAGCACCATAGCGTCTTTAGCTTGCCACATGCAGCATCAATCTGCGCTCTTTCGCAGGTTGTCATATTTATATATAATCTCTGTTATGTATATTTTTTTAACAGAGTTTCGAGTCGATTTCTGTCAAAAGTAAAAGGTTTTTCAATACACTAAATAAATAGTTATTGTTTTCTTATAAATCAAAGGCATGACTCCTTTAACGACTGTTCAAGCTCGGCCATCACCGCCCTTCTCAAAAAAGCATCCATTATATTGAAATAAGTTTGAAATGGCCGCTATCCACACACGTTTCCCGTATGTAAATCAGGATCCAAATGAATGCTCCATTCAGTTTGAATACATCTCTAAAACAGACTTGCTGTATTACCTTTTCCTATTGAATTAAACGTTGAAAAATTCCAAATGCGGAAAAAGTATTTACAGATTACATAAACATTTTCCTTTTATTCACGGGTATTGAACCCACACTAGACAAACAGCCAGTGCGCCAAAGAGGTCGTTCGCCGGAATCGAACCCGCAACCTTTCAGGCTGCACTGCCACAAATGTAATCCCACGGGAATAGAACTCGCAATTTTCTTTGTCTGGGTCGCCGAGGTCGTCAAACTTATCAAACACAATCTCAAGCTGTACAAAATATTCGTTCCATTTAATTATTGCATGAAAAAGTAATGTTCACTCTTGGACGCCTGAGGATGAATATAGTAGCCATTACTGAACTTGGTCCAGATATAGTTCAGGAGAGCATTGGAAATTAGTTACATCATCGTATTCCAGAGGTTAATAATATGTCTTTCGCATTTTAAAATGTAATATATGTCTTATGTGAATATGTATGTATGAACATGAAAGCCGCAATAAAATTCGTGCGATAACGCGAAAAGAACCTATTTTGTACCTTTCGGATGGAGTTCAGCGACAATAATAACGTCCGCTATGGTTATGCGAAAGTATACCAGCGACCCGGGAGCTGTGGGTTTGAATCCCGACGCGAGACATAGTTCTGGAAGTATTTGATGGGTATGGGTATTCTTAAAAGTAATATACATATGTTTCTTAACTTTCTAACACAAATTTTTCGAAGCTCATTGGGGCGGATTTTTTATTTAGCTGATTGAACTAAGTTTGCTCATGATCTCACTTGATAGTGTCACAATATGGCCCATAATCATGGAAATGAGACACAATAAAAATAATGATGAATAATGCTGGACAATTCACACAACATTATCTATCCCCAAGCTAATTTTATTAATTTAACACTAAATTACACATTAGCCAATTGATAGCATACTCTTAGTGCAAGGGTCTTCAACATGCCGGGTCTTTTCTTGTGGCCCCTCGGAGGCCAATATTTATTTTATTTACAGAAAAAGTCTTTATTCGCGGTTCCTTTACAAATTGCGACTCTTTTACTATATTCGCGGCTAAATATTTCGCAATTTGATTAGAAAATTAAAGAGAGAATTGCGGGTCAATGTCCTTTCGGGCGATGTAAAATAGATTATTGGCCTTTGCCCAAAAATTTTGAAGAACCATGATCTAGTGAGGTAAAATTCCTTCTATCGTCTCCCAGACTACAAGACGGAAAGCTGAAGAACAAAATTCAGCATATCTTATCCAATTTCGAATCTGAAATTCATACTTCAGAGGTTTTGACTTATAAGTATCATGGCCGGGTTACTCGCTACTGTTTGAGTTGTATAGTTGATTATAACTATTGAAACTTAATAGTTTGGATTTTAATAAAACTAGCTTTTTACCGAATGCCGGAGCAAGTTCTAAATACACTATAAGTATACCTTATTACAAATAAAATCACAACGATCTAACTAAATAAAAAACTAGTATTTAAAATCGAAACAATTGAGCTAACTGCAGACTGTTGCGAACAAACTACAGGTTGCTCAACTGATCCATATCAATACCAGTTGGAAGTGTACCCAAGATGCTGGCTGCATTGCCACGTTGTATGGCAATGCTGATGCGCTGCATTACATTACATCACTACATAGTATAAACCAAAGTCGCATTCTCTGTCCCTATATACCTATGTATGCTTAAACTTTTAAAACTACGCAACGGATTTTGATGCAGTTTTTTTAATTGATAAAGCGATTCAAGATGAAGGTTTTTGTATTACGATTGGACCCGTGCGTAGTCGGAGCGGATCGCTAGTTATGTATAAAACAAGGTTGATTCCCCCTATTCCGACGGGCAAAAGCTTGTCTTTAAAATATAAAGGAAGTGTTAGTTCATTGAAGTAATTTTTAACATCACTGTGTTAGTTACACTATTTATAGCTCAGGAACCGATTTGGCTGAATATTGTTGGGGCTTAGAACTAGGAGACAAACAAAGGATACTTTTTGTTTACTTTTTTTAAGCCAAGCACGGGGATTGTCCTCTAGGGTAGAATAGACAATAATGACATCGCATCGAAATACATTGCTTACATTATTGAAGTTGAAGAAATTAATTTCAAATAATTTACGCATTCGATGACAAAGTGACGTTTTTCTCTATTCTACCTTAGACAAGAAAGCCCGTGCTTGCCCTACTGGTGTCATATACTCGCGGGATAATACACAGATATAAATCTAAGTGTGACTATCTAATCTACGTGAAAATAGGTAACATTAGACATTCCTAAAGCTGGCTATGTTATGGAAGTTTAAAAAAATAGCATAAGCTATTTTAGTTTTTGGAAGCTATTTTCTAAAGCTGGTTCCTGTTATGGAAGCTTCACCAACTCGAAACTGAACGGATCACGCCGATGGCAACGAGACATACAGTCTGGGCTTCCGAGTAAAGCCACGCTTGAGTTTCAACGACTGATTAAATTGTGCAGGCATGTTGAACAGAATATGTTTCGAAAATTGATTATTGGAATCACGGAGCCACGTCCAACCTTTGCAATATTACAACTGCTGTAAAGTATTGCTTTGTTTTTTTGAATGGCGAAAAAGCCTTTATCAACAAAGCAAAATTAAAATTATCTAAATAAATTACCGAAAATCCTACAGATAGCACAGTTAGTTATAGAAACCAAATGTTTAGATTAGGAACTACAAAGCAACATTACAACATTACAAAGTAACATTATGCTGAGGTAGAACCTTTTTGGTTCATAAGCTATTGGTAGGATAATAATAACTTTAGGACTATTTTTTACTTATTTTAATTTTTTTTTTGTACCTACTTAAGTTTTTTTTTTCTTATGAACCAAATAAATGATTTTCTTTCTTTCTTTCTTTCTTTCTAACTATGTTTTTGTATTTGCCTACTTACATATACCATCGCCTTGGGGTTAAAAAAAACCTGTAATGATGTTATATACTGTTTTCTAAATAAATAAATAAATAAAAATTAAAGCTAGTATTTACAGTTGAAACAAATGAGCTACCTAAAAACTAACTGCAGACTGTTGCTTTTTTGTTATTTCTTTTTTTTACACATCAAAACAGAAATAAGTACATATCGTCGTTTGAAATACATAATTTTAGATGGTTAGAAAAATTACGATTCCCTAAGTCAGAAGTTTCCACAGTGATCCATATAAATTGTACGTTTGTAGATATGGATATAAAATAACTGTATTTTTTTAGTCGCAGTTTTCTCTCATGGATATTGATTTCGACTAAATCGTGGGTGTTGGTTACGAAAAGGCCAATAATAAAAAATAAACAATGATCACAACCGCCGCGACACGTGATTCGCACAACACTAAACAACTAAACTAGTCCATACTATCTATGCTAATATTATAAAGAGGAAAGATTTGATTGCTTGTTTGTTTAAATTGAATAGGCTCCGAAACTACGGGACCGATTTGAAAAATTCTTTCAACATTAGAATCCTACATTATCCCCGATGAACATAGGCTACAGAAAATTTTCTAAATAGTTAGGTTTCTGTACAAAAACTTCAATAATAAAACCAAACGTGTGTAAAAATGTATCATTTTTGAATTTTTTTTAATACCCGTGCGAAGTATGAGAGACCGCTAGTTTCCTATATATCTATCTATTTACCAATAACATAGTAAATAACATGTAACATAGGAAATGCCGTGTGGTGCCGGCATAGAATTTCACCACCCCAACTCTTCCCGTGGGTGTCGTAAGAGGCGACTAAGGGAAACACAGCGGGAGGCGGGCAGCAGCGCCCTCTGCAGAAGAAGAACAGGTACACCGAACTGCGATCCCCAACCCGCATGCCCAGCGTGGGGATTATGGGCAATAACCCCCAAATAATGATGCCATCTATGGCGTTCATTAGGGGAGGCCTATGTCCAGCAGTGGACTATTATAGGCTGGCGATGATGATGATGATAGGAAATAGCGGAACGCAATACCATTCCTGTTTTGAGCTACAAAGGTATGATTCTGCGAAATCTCCAATAGCTGACGTAGGCCGAGCGTTGAGCTTGATAAAATGCTGTACCGATCGCAAAGCCAAATCATTTTTCTATTTTATACATTGGTTTATTTATTCAGTTTCATACCCCTCTTGTTTGTTTAGCATGTACATAGGTGCATGTGCTGATGTGTTTAAAAATATTTAGGCATAATATGCACACTACTTCTTCTTCTCACTTCTTCCACTAGTGGACAAAAAATTGAAGTGAAGAGAAATCAATAACAACTTGTTTCTTTTTTGTTATAATAATTAACTGTATGAAATTTGACTTGTCTAAGTGCTTATTTTGTAAGCCTAAAGAAATAAAGTTATTGAATCTGAATCTGAATCTGACTTCTTGACGTTTTCTATTTATACTAATATTATAAAGAGGAAAGATTTGATTGTTTGTATGTTTGTTTGTTTGTTTGTTTGTTTGAATTGAATAGGCTCCGAAACTACTGGACCGAGTTAACAAATTCTTTCACCATTAGAATCCTTAATTTTCCGTGATGAACATAGGCTATATAATATTTTCAAAAAAGTTAGGGATCCGCATGAAAAATTCAATAATTGAACCGTGGGCTGTATATTCAACCTCTTTTTCTATTATGGCGCGTCAGAATAGAAAAAGAGGTTGTATAGCGCACGGTGCTTGCTTTTTCTCTACGGCCAGTGTCAGTTTTGGAATGTCGAGTCAATGTCAAAAACCCCAATGCTGTTAAAAAAAGTAAAGATCCGTATGAAAACTGTGAAACCCATCGTTTTAGTGTGTATAATTTCTGAAATTTTTGTTTAATACCCGTGCGAAGCCGGGGCGGGCCGCTAGTCTATGTATATAGGTAATGAAGAATATCTATACATATATGTAATAATATTGTATTATGTATATCAGTCATAGTACCCATAAAATAAGCTCTGCTTAGCTTGGGGCTAGATGATGCTGTGTGAATTGTCCAGCATTATTCATTCAAGAAAGTCTTTTACAACGGAATATATCTAGTTTGAAGCATGCCATTTCGACACAATTTCATAAAATATTGGAAAGCTCACATCATGAGAATTATCTCGTTGTAAAAAAAATATAATTTTAGCATCGGTTATCTTAATCGCGTTTTCTGCAAATAGTCCCTTAGATTTCGTCACACGAACTTTATGCGAAACAATAAGGTCCCTAAGGTCAGCCTTTTACAACGCCAATATTTGGTATAAACGAAAATATTCGGGACCCCTATTATAGGACCTTATTACATTTTTGAGTAGCAGGTACGGGATATGCTGACTTCGCTTTATGACCCAATAGAGTCTTATACCCTTTGCCCTTATGACCTTTTAGGATGATCACCGGAAAGTACTTGTGTACCTGTTTAGGGTTTTATGTACAGTCAATGATCAGTTTCTATTTCATGTTTACGTTAACGTTTTAGGTGTACCTACATGGCGGGCGAGCTTTAAATGATTTATGCCATATTCGTCCTTAAAAAATTCGTCCCACTCTAAAAACTCTCCTTTCGTCTTAATTTGTATGCCATATTCGGCCCTAAATATATTTTATTTCGAAAAATCTTCGTTCGTTCGTTTTTGCTCCATGTTCGGCCCAAGTTTTTTATATCTATAGGCAAATTATAATTACTTTCGTACAGTTAAAGCAAGTCTTCACTTGACTTTTAAATTTTCATTATGATGAACATGGCTCGAGTAGGTAAATTTAAAGCACACTTTTTGTCGATGCAAAAGACAGCTATGATGAGCTAATGATACGCTATTGAAACTTATTTCGACTGTCGCTGAGTTCAAACGCTAACTAAAATGCGCAGGTACTGATAACTAGAGATCTCATATTTAATGCATTTAATACAGTTTTAGAATAGAATATAATAGAATAGAAAATCTTTATTTGTATCACAAAAATTAAGTAGCTACTATACATTACGATTAAAGTTAAATATGAAGACAATAAAAAATAGCAACACAAAAAGGTCACCGGCTCAGCTTAATGCTGCTATGGCACAAGTGCCAGAGCAACGCTGGTTTTCAGCGGTGCCAGGGTACTAGGTACAGCGCTACTCGTAGCACCGATCACATAGCTTTATAATAGAAATCAGAAAACAAATAATACATTTAAATAGCTTAACTCCAATTACGTTTAAGTTTGACAAAATAACCTAAAGGAATGACAGTCTATGAGAGAAGATGAAATAAAACAGCAATGATTATTTAACGGCATTTACGAACAATGTGTAGAGTCAAATGATAACAATGATAGTTAAATAAGCCCATTTCAAAAATATTTATTAATAAATTAAATGTATGTACCTATATCAGATTGGTGTAAGTGTGAGTGCTTCTGTGTGTGTGGAGTGTGTGTCAAGTAGGTACAAAGTAAAAATCAAGTCAAAGTTTTTCTAAATAGATTTTTGTGTGTAGTCTTCACTACGTACATAGCATAAAACTAAGTCGCCTTCCGCTGTTTGTTTGTTTGTCCTTATTTATTTTATGAACTTTACTTATGAATTGTACCAAAAAACAAATTTACTTTTATGATACATATTTATTTTTACAATACATACTAAATTAATGTCTGGTTTCTTTGCATAATGATTTCTTAAGGTATTTTTCCACAACGAAACTCCGTCGCCATTTTATTTTTGTGAGTGATAACGATTTTATCATACCCATTTATAGCACACCTATAAACCTTTTATAATTTATAACACTCAAGAAAAGCCCGAAATATTTCCTCATACCTTAAAAGCGGAACACTGTAACTGAAGCAGCGGCGAGGCGTGAAATGAATCGCTACACCTGACGCTCTAGGGTTCCCTGGGGTGTTGTTAAAACCCTTCGTTTTTGGGGAAAAACGCGTCGAAAGGTTCAGTATTTGATCTAATCAACAACTAGGGAAGACTTTGAATTTAAATATCGTTTATTTCCCGTTTTATTGAATTGGTTATAGTGACCCATAGGCAATTAATTTGTGACGAAGGGATCTGGGCCGCGGTATGGTGATTGAAAGAAAAGATAGGAGGAAGAATTTTTTTATTTGCTTAAAAAAAATGAATAAAAAAATAAAAATAAAACACACAGTAGCCTTAAAACTATGGAAAATAAACTAAGCGCAAGGTTCATTTTTAGTGCCTTTGGGGGTAAAAGGTGGAATTCCCCCAAATAGGAACAGAAGGAGATCTCTCTACTGGACTTCGCCCAATTGGCACACTTAGTCCAATCGTCTTTCGACCGAACTGTTGATGTCGGGTAATCAAATATCAGTTATTACTGAAACAAGCGCTTGCTTGATCTAGGAATTGCTTCTCTTTTCGCACTCAAAGTTTATTGTTTTAACGACATCTAGCGATATCTGTTTAAAGCGCTTAGGTAGGTAGTTAGCTTCCG
The DNA here is from genome assembly GCA_963931895.1 of Eupithecia pulchellata. Lineage (NCBI taxonomy): Eukaryota > Metazoa > Arthropoda > Insecta > Lepidoptera > Geometridae > Eupithecia > Eupithecia pulchellata. Next base: position 1,317,748 of record OZ007546.1, on the reverse strand, counting down.
TTTCTTCCGATAATTCTTGCGCACCTCTATTGACGTTTTGCCCTTGTGGTTCAGGCAATGATGACAGAGGTTGTTACAGTGCCTAGCAGTGTCTAAGGTAAATATGGCCTCTACTCAGCCTTATGGTTGTTGCTGAGTAAAGGCCACCGGTGTCCACCTAGCGCTGATTTTCAGTGAAGACCAGAGGGATCGTGTCACGTCACGATTGCAGTAGAAGTGCTCTCTTTTCCTCCTTATATATTGTGAAAGAACCTGCTGCTAACTCGTTGCTAGCTGCTCAGCTTATAAATGAACTTTCCACCAAACTACTAGATACTTTAACACCTAAAAACATTAAACATAAACTCAGATCTTACTTCTTATCGAATCTACATCGGTATCAAAAAGTTTGATTTCAGCTACTTACCTAATTCCAAATTAAGGCGCATACAGCACCTAAACTAGCGCCACCACCTACTTTATGTTAATTATTCTGTTTAACAAAGGAATTTTCAAAAATCCATCGTCCAGTTTGTGATACCCATCATAAGCTTATAAGCTTTTTTTTAATGCCTCTGTAATAGTTTTATTCTATTTAGTTTAGGAAGAGATACGAAAATAGATTTTGGTGGCCACCAAGGGCAAGTTCAACTTTAATGAATTTATGAAAGAGATGCACGACTGAGCTGGCTTCGCTTGATAGATTGTTTTTTAATAAACTAGGATGTGGATCAAATATCAACAACTGGATGAAGTTAATGTTTTAAAATAATTATATTTATTTATTTATCTTTATTCTTTATTGCACGATAAAATATACAAAAAAAAAACATCGAAATACAAAAGAAATGGCAAAGGCAAGCTTAATCCTAAAAAGAGTTCTCTTCCAGCAAACCTTATTGGGAGAGAGAGATAAAGTTACAAACGTGGGTACGTGTGCAAAAAGGGGATACAAATGATTGATTTTTATTTATTTATAAAATTGCACTTTTATCATAACGGGCACTCCCAATGCAATAGAGTGCTTAGATACCTTAAATTCTAGTCTAATATTAAAATTATAACGTCAATAAGAGTACAAAAAGTAATATACAATGTCATTGATAAATAAAAGTTCAAATAAATGTCAAAGAACATGAACATAAACTACAATTCTATGATAAAAACAGAAAAAAATCCTATATTCCATATTATTTAGATTTATACGAAACACTAGTAAGCTCTGAACGAATCTGCAACTAGTTTCAGAATGTTATGTACCAAATGAATGAAGGGTACATTTAGTGAAATGCGCAGAGGAGGAAATGAATCATTTTCTTTTAATAATTTCCTTGTTTTTATTCACTGGCTTTTACATTTTATTGAGGCTATATTAACCAACACAAAATGATTATGAAGCAATCTTTTATATCCATCCACTATCAACTAGATTTAGTGTTGTGCCACTCTTTTACTAGGGATGTACCCAGTAACAATGAAAACTCGACTACTCCGCGTAGTGTGACAATCACCGGGTGTTTAGTTTAAGGCATTCAGTAATTCACAAGACACATATCCAAATGAGCAAACGATAAGAGTTATTTTAAACTAAGCATAGAGGCTAGGCCCAACCGTGATTCTAAAAGGGCTGATGATGATAAAGATTAGGCAAATAGCATGTGCAATTATGCATTTGTGAATGGAAGGTGGTACCTACTTTTATCAGGGATAATGTGGGATTCTATTGGTGAAAGATTTTTTCAAATAGGTCCAGTTTCGGAGCCAATTTAATTCAAACAATTCAATCTTTCCTCTTAGTATGGATAGGTATTATCAGTGCTTTGGGGTTATTTCAGTGAGTACAAACGATTGTTTATGATAAATTGTAGTCAGTTTTAAATTTTGCCATGCAAATGCCATGTCAATAAAAAATACTCTCTAATTATTTCGCATATCGTAATTATATATTATAACTGGTCAAACATGTTGTTTCTCAATAATATTATTTACCTGATCGAGAGAAAAATTTGTGGGTAATCTGAAAATTTACTCTGACTTAAGTTACTTACATATACTTGGGGCTAGATGATGCTGTGTGGATTGTCCAGCATTATTTATTTATATATCTTGTCATTGACATGACAAAAATTTTCCATTATCGACTGTCTCCAGCCCGCTAGAAAGTTATCCTATTTTATGCAACATTATTTTTAAAAAAATGTCAAGTGAAATACTTTACACCCAGTCTCCCCTTACTTCCCATTCAATGGGGATGGGGGATTTTAGCGTATTCGCACAGATGATCTCTATAGACCTTAACTGTGATTACTATTAAGTTGCCTGGGATAATTATGGTAAACCAACCCTTGACGACCTCTGTGGTGCGGTGGGCGAAGGTCTACCTGCGATGCAAGAGGTTGCGGTTTCGACTCCCGCCTCGGGACAAATATTTGTACGATCTGCAAATATTTGTTCAGAGTATTCTGGTCGTTTTCTATGTATAAAAAAATATCTATCTATGTACTCGACTATTTTTATGCATATCAGTCATCTACTACTCATAACACCAGCTCTGCTTAGCTTGTAGCTAGATAATGCGGTGTCCAGAATGGAGCCGGGTCCATAAAGATACTATGTCAAAATTCATTGACAGTTATTTATTCATTTTATTATTTTTGGGGTCCATGGAGAATGGTCTACATCACGACATTCACTTAAGCCTATAAACGTCATTGAAATCGCGGCAATGCCCCCCATGAATAAACCTCATTTCCATTGATGCTGTATGCCAAACTTGTATGCCTGCATTAATATTCCAGTTAATTTCAAGTCTAAATCCGTAATATGTTAAGTGCCGCGTCACATGCAGATGTATGAGTGTGGTGCAAGGTTTGAGTCGACGAGACCCGAGACCTGGTCAGTATCTGGCGCAGCGCATCAGCATTGCCATACCGCGAGGCAATGCAGGCAGCGTCTTGGGGACACTTGCGACTGGTTAGTTATTGAACTAAATCCAGTATTGGAGTAATTTGTGTCGGTTATATAATTTTAATTTTCTTTCCTAAATAATCTTGATAATGTAATAGGCATATTAAGTATGGTTACCAAAAAAAATTCTAGAACCAGAAAACAACAAACTTTTTATTATTCTGGTCGGTCTGGTCAGTAGTTTTGACATGAAGAAGTAACGTACCTACCAACTACCATCCAACTTTCACATATAATATAAATGCAAGTATATATTCGCCATCTTGAATAACTTGTACCAAACCAAACAGGCATGTATTCATATGCAAATTCCTACGTCTAGTAGTAGTATTGGAGAAGTCTTAACTTGGATTAAGTTGGACGAATTTCAACTACAATAATTATAACGAAGAGGTTTTAATTTGATCATGAAATGGTTTAGTATACGAGATAACTATTCAAGTCGAACGTGCCGCGGGAACGTTATTGAAATACGACTTCCTTGTTTACGGATTTCAATAACTTAGGCTCCGGTGACGGATGCATTTTCCATACAAACTTAATACCAAAAAGATTTGTATTTTCAGCACATTTAAATCATGATCTGCTATTATATAGGACAATCCCCACAGCATCTAACCCCAAGCTAAGCAGAGCTTGTGTTTTTACTGATATACATAATACAATAGTATAACATACTATAAAGATATTTTTTTACAATACATAGAAAACGACCAGAACAAATATCTGTAGATCTTACAAATATTTGTTTCGAGGCGGGAATCGAACCCGAAACGTCCTGCGTCGCAGGCGGACCCCCGCCCACCGACACGGAGGTCATCTGTTGCAAACAATCTAGAGGTAGCTCAACTGATCCATATCAATACCAGTCAGAACCGTCTTCAAGACGCTGGTTGCATTGACCTCTATATGATGCGCTGCGCCAGATGCTGCCCAGCTATCTGGTCAGACGTCACTTCGACCAGAAACTGATATTTTTTTAAATTACAGATGTATTCGTATTTCATATGGCTTTAGGTCTACGAGATGAAGCAAAATTGAGCAGTTCTCTTTTTTTGAAGTCGAGTAACTAAAGCTGGCATTTTAATCTTGCTGTTATACCCTTCTTTAGGGTCAGCGCAGACAGAGAGGAATAATCCTCGCGCGGTCTCGGGCATAATTTAGTATTTCTTAACGGATCGCGTATGCTCGAGCTAGCGCGCGACTTTGCGAGCCTGCGCGAGTAAACCGCTCTGGGCTACCATTCTACCGAACATGCCCTCAGTGACAACTGAAAGTACGCGTACGACGCGCGCGCAGACTCGATGCTGCGCGGGGCTTCCCGCGTATCTTCGAGGACGCGCGAGGGTCTTTTGTTAGGTTCAAGCATGTATGCATTTTATTTTAATAATTTTAAAGTTCATTTTCGAGTGCGTTATAAAAATCTTCTCCGCTGCGCTCCTTTCTGGCTACTTCCCATTTGGTAAGCTTCCCATTTGGTAAACCTCAAACTTTACCTATTAAAAAGTTGCGTTTGGTAAACAATTTGTTACTTCATACCTACATTTATTCCCATTTGGTAAACCATGTTTGTATTATTCTTTTAGTGCGGTACAGTCAGAGTCAAATGCATATTGAAATGAGATATTGGTTTTGAAATGCTTCAAAGTCTTGAAATAGAATCTCGATCGTCAAAAAGAACGGCTAATCAAGAAGCATGTAAAAAAAACGTTATTAAGTCTGTCAAAATACCAAGTGCCGCAAAAGAAGCACCGAGCGGGTTCTCAGGTAGGGAACTGGTTACTATTGTCTTTACCATCGTTTTAGATAAAAGGTGTCAAAGAGAGTAATACGTACCTATGCCTAAATTATATTTGTAAACAGGATTCTCCTTATCAGTTTACTCGTGTTATGCATATATCAAAACGAAGAAAAAGTCCATCCAAAATGATATACGAATTAACAATCTACTCGGCGATTACAAAAGTGGAAAAAGTTCATTGGAAATTTGTTTGAACCAATTATCACGAGTTGCTTGTATTACTCTATAATTTTTTTTATTGATTTTTAATATTTTAGTCTATATTTTTGTTAACATGCCAAATCGATGATTATTGTATATTGTTGATTTTTTATATTTGATTTTGCATGTAAACTTTTGAAATAGTCAAATTGAACTCTGATTTTCCTTGATTTTTTAAACAAGTTGATTTTACTATAGACTATAGTTTTATAAAAAAATGTTTGAACAAATTATCTAGAATTGCTTGTACAACTTTTAAATTTTTTGATTTTTAACTTTGCTTTGTAGTGTCGTCTGTTTTTTTATGTTAATTAATATACCAAATCTGTGATTGTTGATTTTTCATATTTTATACTTAGTTGATTTAGCATGTATATATCTTATGTTAAAAAAAAATAGGCACTAATAAAACTTGTCATTGAAATGGTCAAATTAAGCTGTAATTTTTCTTTAATTATTTTAAATTTGATTTTACTTTATATCTTAGTAAAACTGTAAAGTAATGTTTGTAAGCGCTACTTTTTATTTATGTTTCATTGTACCTGTGATTAAAAATATTTAAAAAATATATGTGACACTATTATCATCAGTTTCGTGTTTGATTTTTTACTTGACTGTACCCATTTCAATTAAAAGTTTACCAAATGGGAAACAATACATGTCATTTCTTAAATGTTTACGAAATGGGACTGAATGTATGACATATAAAATGTTTACCAAACGCAACTTTTTAGTAGGTACAGTTTGAGGTTTACCAAATGGGAAGCTTACCAAATGGGAAGTAGCCTCCTTTCTGTCTGCGCTGAGCCTTATCGTTATCTTTTATTTAGTTATACCGCGTGAATAAGTTGACAAGTCAAAAGTTAAGTATCTACCTACTTGTTTGTATTATAATAATGTAAAATTTACTATTCTATAATTTAGTATTAAATAAAAATGCATTTAACATTTATACGCTTTATTTCAATGTATGCCGAGTACACAATAATGAGCTTTACGTAATTCTGAGTCACATTGGAATTTAAGAATAATTTACAACCTTATTTTTATCATTATATGGTATATTTTACAATGAATCCCTGGATAAGGAATATAAATCTTCTAACCAAAAAATATTAAAGATAAATTTAATTTTATGTAATTTTTGAAATTAAAATGTATTAATTTTTTTATTCACATTGACAATATGTTTTGAACATCCAATTACCTAGCACTTAAGTACTACTTGATGACAAGCTCGGTATTTTTATTCAAAATTCAAATTTGAAGTTTATTTTATAAATTGAAAGACAAAAAAAAAGACTCTTGTGATAACAAATCAGCCTTGTTACTAAACATCAGAAATTAAATAATTATTATGCAAAAAAAAAAATAAAAAGAAAATGTATGGTCTTATTTCTATAAAAAGTTAAGATTATTCCTAAGTTTTGGCGATTAGTTACTTGATATTAAGTCAAAATGGCTTTAAAATATAAGGCACGGTTTTTATTTCTAAACTTACTTTATGTTTAAAAGGACGTATGACGTAGCTATGTAACACCTATAACGATAAAAAACTTATTTGGCACTTACAGCATATTTTATAATTTTATTTTGCCTCGTGGTAGATTTTTTCCACAGCTACTGATTTTTATTCTATAAAATTGATGCATGAGATAATCTACATTTATTTAACAGTAAGAAACTGGTAGTCAAGCATTTTTTTTAATGTGATATGTTCAAAATTTTGCCTCAAATACATTAAATTCACGGATAAGGAACGAAAAATAAAACAAAAATCATCATTAGAGTTTTTATTTTAATTTCGAAATGTAACAATAGAATATTTTTGTAAATATAAAATCGTATTTTTTCAATGGATGGATTTTCAAATTTAGAAAACAAATCAATGAATCCTAAAGTAACTATTTGGATATTCAGTCATTAACCATTTATTGAAAAAATAAATTGTTACAAAATCGAAAAAAACAGAGAAATAATAAAAATAAAAATTAGATAGTAATTAGAATAACTTAAAGATAAAATTAATAAAACTTTGGTATCTGTACTATCTTCCGATTAAATTTTGGAGTAGAAAAGCTAATGTTATAGAAAAATTTAAGTTATTTACATTGTATACAAGCGGGATTTATAAATAAAATAATTAAACTTAGATTTATTGTCAGTTCGCGATTTGAGTATTACTTTATTATTTACATTAGTGAAAATGCAGAAAGAAGTTTTATTTACTGAATATTTGAGAATTTTAAATTGACATATTTCCACTCTGCCTAAATTTCGTTAAAACACCATACAATGTTTATGATACGACAAAAGTGTTTTTTCACTTTTAACTTAAAATTATGATAGATACATAATGTTTCAAATAATGTATAATATACGTACGCAATGTACAAATTAAAATAATCAGCATTGTGATGTAAAGAAAAGTCAAACGATTTGTTTCATTATACTTAAATAACAATAAAAAATTTGCTAAATCTTTGCTGAACAATTCAAAAACGTGACGATTGATCGCCAGGGTAAAATTCAAAATTTTCCCAAATCTTTTAAATGCTTTAAAATTCAAATATTTATTATGCATAAGAACATACATATAATTAAATTATCATTAAGAGATCCGTCGTGGAATCAACTTGTTACTAAAATAATTTCTAAAAAGCCCATTGACAAAACATTGCAGTTCTTTTTATAAAGAAAACAATTACCTAAATTTTAAAAATTACGCTTAGACAATGAATTCAATACAAAAATCCAAATATACCGTTTGGACGTAAACTTACAAATTATTGATACTAAAGTCAGTCGATCAATCGAATACAACCACACATACAGCCCAAAACAACAACCAGGCTCAAAGTCGATGGGGTCAGTTGAACCCCAACTGAAGTATGAGGTCAATTTAACCCCTTATCGGGGCATGGTAGTTCAAATCTTAATTTAACCTTTACAACACCGATTTGTGACATGGAAACTGAGCCCCGCGGGCGAATAATATACCCCAAATGACGGTGAACCTATTAACAATGACTTTTTCGGGCTAAAAATTGCTAACACTCGCTCTATCAAAGTCCTTTAACTTTATCACATTCAATTATAATATCTATCTACATTCAATAAACCACTATTTACAAACCTATCTAGCATTTGACACTGTCTTTTGACACAAAGTAGTTTATTTTGACACACACTCACTATTTGACGTCATTGTTTTGTCAGTAACTGACTTTACAAACGTTCAATTTACAATAGTTTTTACGTATTTGTTAAGTTCGCGCCATTCTATAACTCTATTTTGTCACTAAATCACCTTGCTAATCTCTCAGTGCCACTAAATCACTTCCCACTAATTTCCCTTTGTCACTAAATCACTTCCCACTAATTTCACTTTGTCACTAACATTTTGTCATTTAAACAACGTGCGTTTCGTTTCTCTTATTGAAAGACTCGTCTATCGTGACGTTTTGTTTCTTCTCTTTCCTTATCGTCCCGTACTGAGGCACGTCAGATGTCAAATTCTGGACTGTCAAGATTTGGCTCGAGTTGCTTTGTGGGGTACTGGAGGAGATTGGGCTTCCGTACTGGTTTGCGTATTTGTGTCGCGAGGGGTCCTTAAGGATGGATTGCGGCTGTTTTGGTGTTTGAGAGTGCTGTAACAAATACAAGAGATGTTAGCGGATTAAAATAAATAATGCTGAACGATTCACATCATCAGCATACGCTAAGCTGATCTTGTGTAATGGGTACTACGTAACTGATATCCTACTAATATTATAAACGCGAAAGTACGTATGGTATAGGATATAGGTATGGATGGATGTTTGTTACTCTTTCACGCAAAAACTAATAAACGGATTTTGATGAAACTTGGTACCTACACAGATAGTTTATGACCTGGAATAACATATGTACCACTTTTTATTCCGAAAATGCCATGGGTCCGGGAGTTACGCGGGTGAAATCGCGGGCACCTAGCTTGTACTTAATATACATAGATATTTTATAACATAGAACACATCCAGATAATCCAATTTTGTTTCGTTACATTTTCCAGGGCCAAACTACATGCAAATTGTGACCAGGTGTCGCAATTTCTAGAGTAAAAACTGTATGTAACTCACCTGGTTACAATTTCTGGAGTATAAAACTACATGTATCAAACCTGGTTACAAAATTTAGGGTGTAAATGTGTAAAACTACATATTAATCAACTGTTTACAATTTCTAGGTTGTAAAACGACATAACTCGCCTAGTTGTAATATCTAGGTTTTAAAACTACATGTAACTCACCTGGTTACAATTTTTAGGGTATAAAACTACATGTAACTCACCTGGTTACAATTTCTAGGGTGTAAAACTACATGTAACTCACCTGGTTACAAATTCTAGGGTGTAAAACTACATGTAACTCACCTGGTTACAATTTCCGGGGTGTAGGACAGTGACGTCTGGCGGAGGCACGGCCATCTTGTCGAGGCGCTGACGGCGGAGCGTGCCACCCGCTGATTGCCGATCTAGGGCAACTGGAATATTGGTACAATGTTAATAATAATAATAAATGTAATGTTCAGCGACCATCGTCCCGATAGTCGTTTCAGTTAACGGCGTAATAGCGAAGAGTCTCGACCAATATCTCAAGAGACTCTCGTTAGGAAGTTGGATCAAGGGTCAGATCCAAAAGGCGGTACTCCTGTACTCGGCGCGTATCGCCAGGAAGTTCCTCTCTGCAGCCCTAGTCACCGGCCGCTTGAGCCTAGCTTCGCGGTCGGTGATCCACCGTTTTGATATATGTTTTGTTGTAGAGTTATTTTATAATAATTTTGTTGTATTTTCTATAGTAAAAAATGTTTTTTTTTATGAGATGAATAATTAAATGAAGTGGAATAATAATAATAATACTAATTAATTTATTTCAGGCAACATTAGTCTAGTACAGGATGGAAAATATTTAAAAACTAAGGCCCATATAAAATATTTACCCTAATCTGACATACGTAAAATAAATCTAATTACTAGCACGTAATATTTAATGCTTAAGAAATTAGCTTCTACACGCTGCTTTGCTCGTGATAGGTAGGTGGATAGAATGTTTATGCACTAAGGAAATGTATCCGAGTTATAATATTTTTTCATCAAATTTGACTTTTCTTATTTTGTGTATCTAATTAAATTAATGAAATGTGAAAAAAAAATTCAAAATGTGTTTCGAAGTTCCGGTACCTATTCGAAACAGCCAAACAAAAACACCTAAATTAACACAGGAACCAAAAGAAAGAATTTCAAAGGAAACCCTCAAATAACCTTAGGCATTAAAAAAAACACAAGGTACAGTCAGCGTCAATTTGATATGAGCATCTAGAGTAGTCAAAATAATGTGAAAAACATAACACCAATTTGATGTACGCCTTTTGAATAATCATATTGTTGTTAGCATCCAAGGTGTTCAAATTATATTAGTAAACAAAGATCTCAAAGTTGTGCATAAAATGTATCTTCAAAAAATAATCAATGCCATTTCAAATATTCACTCAAGAGAGTTTGCGTAATACCTTTGTTTGCTAAGATAATTTTGAACACCCTGACTGCTAATATAATTATGAAACAGTAGGTAGTAAGATTTTTTGAACACCTTGGGTGCTTACAACGATATCATAATTCGAACTGCGTACATCGAATTGGTGTTATGTTTTTCAGATTATTTTGACTACTCTAGACGCTCATATCAAATTGACGCTGACTGTACATCTTAGGCGAAAAAAAGCATTTTGATATCAAATTCAAAGTGCTTTATTTACCACTTGTGACAAAAATAAACTTACTGTCAAGTCCATAGTTATGTGGAGGACTGGCCATATGCGAGGGAGATCCGCCGACGCCGCCGTTCATGAGGTGAGTCTTGGGGACAGATTGCACGCCGTACTGCTGAGGGGGGGTGGGGGTACGACCAGCCTGCTAGGGGGGGAGCAAAGTTAAAATAAGATAATAGTAATAATCAGTGGTCGTAAGACCACTGAGTAAGTGCGCCAGATGGGCGAACTCCAGCACAGAGGAGATCTCCTTCTGTTCCCATTTGGGGGAATCCACCTTCTACCCCCAAACCTTACATAAATATTTAAGAGCCTGCCTGTGGCCTAGTTGCAGAAACCAGTCCAGAAACAAGTAGTAATAATCAGATAATAATATCGTTATTGCACCTTATAAAACAGTATAAAAAACAAACAGTAACTACTACTTATATCTTATGTGGCACAATCGTCGGCCTTATCGCTAAAAGCGATCTCTTCCAGGCAACATTTGGATGGACAGGATCGGGTAGAAAAAAGTGACGGTGGCGTAGTCACAGTTAATATATTGGCTACTAATAAATAATGCTGGATAATCAACACAGTATAGGTTATACTCCAAGCTAAGCAGAGCTTATGTTATGGGTACTAGATGACTGATCAACATAAATACAAAATATCAAATAGATATATATTTTTTATACATAGAAAACGATCAGAACATCCTGAACAAATATCTGCAGATCTCAAACATACGTCCCGAGGCAGGAATCGAACCAACCTCCTGCGTCGCACGCGGACCTTAGACACCCGCGCAACAGAAGTCGTCTACAATAAATATAAAGTCTACATACCTGCTGTAGAAATTCTCCAATCAAGGGCGGGTACGAGAGGTATCTATCAGACGCCATGTTGTAGTAGGAACCGTCTAGCGGCGGCATAGGGCTCGGAGCGGGCACGTACTGTGATTTACCTGTACAGAAATAAACAATACCATACATAATACAATACACAACAATACACAAAACAACGCAATAAAAACTTAAAAATCTTTTAGAATCCTTCATCAGAACAAAATAATAATAGTCAAAATCAAAGTGCTTTATTTCCTTTAGACCTTACAGGACTCTTGGACAATGGAATGATGTTGGACAATCCACACAGCTTCATCTAGCCGCAAACTAAGCAGAGCTTGTGTTATTGGGCAATAGATGACTGATATACATAATACAATAGAATATATAGGTATTTTTTATTATACATAGAAAACGACCAGAATACTCTGAATAAATATCTGCAGATCGTACAAAATATGTACCTACTACCCCCTTTTTTGGGGAGATAATTATGTTCAGTATAGGAAACACAAGTGTTGATGACGAAGATTAGATGAACAAGTCGGTCTGTTAATTGAAGTTTGCGTTTGCTGTGTGGTGCCGGCAATTGAATTCACTGCACTCTTCCCGTGGGTGTCGTAAGAGGTGACTAAGGGAGATAAACCGGGGGGCGGACAGCAGCGCCCTCTGCAGAATAACTCCGCCGAACTGCGATCCTCGGCTCTTTAGTAAACTGAGGCCGCTCGGACTCATCCCAACGGGAATCAACCCGCATGCCCAGCGTAGGGATTATGGGCAATAACCCCCAAATGAATATTGCTATCTATATGGCGCTCATTAGGGGAGTATGTCGAGCAGTGGACTATGATAGGCAGATGTTGGTAGGTACGAGATGACTGATATACTTTATTAAGTATACCCATAACACAAGTTATGCTTGGGACTAGATGACGCTGTGTGAATTCCAGAATTAAATAAAAACAAATATAATATGCAATTATTGTAGTAGTTTTTGAGTCAGTGCAAAACCAATGTAGTTTAAAACTTCACGTCTTTTATATCAGTATTTTTAAATTTTATTTTAATTCTGAATTTAAATAAGTTACGCTCATTCAATTCCAAAAAGCCTTTGAAATTCTTAGAAGTTTCAATTCTAAGAATATTGGCTTCGAATCAAGATTTCAAATAAAATGTTGCTGCAACGTACATACAGACTTTCTATTATTCGAACAGGTTAATGTATTTATGAGAACTACGTGGAATGTATTTCATTTAGTTTTGAGGTAAGTCAATTTCAGATTGCTTGGAACTGCTGCAGACTATTGTATTATTTGTTATTATGTTTGTGTCTTTGTTTTAGAATGCTATGTCTTTGTTTGACGATGCATTCAACAAAAGGCAACCAAAGTCCTGCTATTGTCTTGCTTTGCTAATAAATCCCGCACTAGGAATAAGTAGGTATATTTAGTACAATATAGCTTCATAAAATTAAAGAATAGGTATTATACAACGTGTAACAAAATGTGTACTAAGCGAAAGGGGGCGAATTTCCACCCCCCAGCGAACAAGTTTGGTTCAACGGCTTTTCTAGATTATTTATTTATGTAAGTAGAATACATACCAGCACTCCTCCCCAACGTGGCATGTAGACTCCCCTCCTTATGCCGATGGGGGTGAGGCAGCGTGCGCGCGTGCTCCTCGTAATAGTTGGGAGGAGGGTAGTCCAGCGGTGGGGGGAGGATCACTCCCTGCTCCTCGATCATGTAGTCCGACGTCTGTGGAAGGTTCACGTTATTTAGGATCTGGATCACCTGAGTAGTTCTATTACCTAACTAACCGGTAGTTCTATAACTACCTAAAAAACTTTAATCAAAGTACCTTATAAGTACCTATGTTAATCAAAACAAGTGGTATCAGTAAAAGACCTGGATATACTTGGAATTTATTGTATTTTTTTATATTTAAGGTTCTTTATTGCTTTCATAGATCTTAAAATTATTATCATTATTGTTTTGCCCCACCCGGGCACAACAATAATGATAATAATGTACTGTAAATACCTAGGATATCTAGGTCCTTTACTGATAAGCCTGTTGAAAATGAGCTTAACTCTGAGAAGAGTTCTATTCCAGCCAACCTAAGAGTCAAAGGAGAGGCGGAACAGATACTGGAAGTCTATTAATAAGTCGGAAGGATAAACTACACAATATATTTCCGACAGCATAATAATATGATTATAATAAACATCTATAACATTGACGAAATAAACATAGTAGCTACCTTTACTATAAATATATATTACTTATTATGCTTACGTAAATAATCTTAATTGGACTACTGCGTATTATTCTTCGCCGCTTTTCCTTCCCAAGCTACCCTTTAACTAAACTTACAGCATAAGCCAACATAGACGAAATAAACCCAATAGAATCACTTAATATAAATATATATTAAATAATATTTATTGGACTACTGCGTATTTTCTTCGCCGCTTTTCCTTCCCAAGCTACCCTTTAACAAAACTAACAGCAGAAGCCAACATTGACTCTCTTACCTGACTGAGCATATTGTTATGCCGGCTCGGCATGCTAGGTATCTCCGGGATAGGGGGCGGAGGCCTATCGTCGCCATCTTGTGAATACGTCTCAGACTTCTCAGACACAGAACTGAGGGTCTCGCCTGTCATCGTGTCGTTGTATGACGATGGAGCGTACATCTCTATGGTCGCCGATTTTGAAGACTGGCCGGCTTGTTCTGTGGAAGTTTTTTGAGGTTAGGAAATGTTTTGGTAATTGCAAGATATTATGTCAAATGGAATATACCTTATTAGCGATAAAATTGTTCTGAATGATATATAAAAAAGCATTGGCAGTGTTTAGTGCCTATATATCGTGCTTTGCACGTCAAATCTATTTATTTTATATCTATTTATTCTATATTATTGAGTTATAGTTTCAAAACCATTGAAATTAAATCAGTGTTAGTGTAGTGTTAGTCAAAGTTTATTAATAACTTAAAATTCTGCTAACAACTAATTATTCATATTAATAGTGAAAATTGTTTTCCACTTAGCAACCAAGGTAATTATATAAAAATCTTTTGATACCCGTCGTGCCCTCACGTTACGAGCTTTTCAATCAATTAGTGACTGAAGTATGCTGAGTGGCAACACTGAGCATATAAAATGTCAGAGTGGCAACACTGAATGAATAAAATGGCGTCATTAATTAAAATTGAAGCGAAGTGTCACTTTGTACGAGCTAATTATTTTTACAATCAAGAGCATTTGCGAACACGAATTTTCGAAAATACTCTGTATTTTTATAAACCTAAAATAAGCGTTGATGATTTTCTAAAGAGAATCATCAATTTTAAGTCTTTATTAAAATAAAGACTTAAAATAGAGATTTAAAAGTAGGACCTCATAAAAGATTTCAAGAGTAATCGTCATGAGTTGGTCAGATATATAAAAAATGGTGGTTTGAGTATTTTTCTGCTTGCTACAATGAATAAAACTAACAAAAAAGCAATTTGCCGCAAATTGTAAATCATTTTAAAAAGCTTATACTATTGAATTTTATTTATGATAAAACCAATTATGGTTTCATAGAAAAAAGTCTAGTTGTGGCAAATAACTTTAAAGTAGCTTTGTTCAATGCAAAACTCCCAAAAAATCTCGAAAATATTTGAATCTTCGCCAACGAATGACGATTGAATGTACATTATGCTATTCCAACAAAAGCGTAGCGAGCTACGTCGTAGACGCTCTACGAAAACCGTAGCACGTCTACGAAATATGTTCATACATTTTACCGTAAGAATAATGTAGCTACAATAATTACTAGGTATACTTAAGTTTCAAAGCTACATATACATGCATTAAATACAAAAAATAAGCAGCAAAATAAATTAAGAGTTTCATCATCATCATCAAGCTATGTTAGTCCACTGCTGGACATTATAATGAGCGCCATAGCACCCTGTCTTCAGCTTTTTTTCATAATAATCGAAATTCTAGGTTTCCAATCCCTCATAATTTGTATACCATTTGTATACTTACTATAATAAATAATAAAACTAAAAATAAACAAAAAAATTAAATTACCTTTCAGTCGTCTAGCGCGTCTTTTCAAAACAAAACAAGCGACTAAGGCTGCATTTATCAAAATCAGTACAGCCGCCGTAACGGACACGTAGACGATGACAGGTTTCGACACGTCAGCACTTTCGACATACTCTGTAGACACTACATTTAACTCCCCTACTTCGGACGAAGCTAAAAAGAAAATAAAAAAAACAAAATTTAAAAACAGCAACAAAAAGAAAAAAATAATTCTGATGATGGAATGTGGATATTTTGTTTGTAGATTGCGTTTTGTTTAGATAAAATCTACGCCATTTTGGATTAATTGATTAAAATATTGGTGTTTTGTTTTGCTCGAATTTCAATTTACTTCAATGTTCAATAATTTTATTTTGGAATTATGTTCTATTACTGTCGAAAGTCCAGTAACGCTGTCATCGGTTATTATCCATTCTAAAAAAAACTATATTTTTGACGAGCTGATTTTATATACAACAAAAGCTTTTGTATACATATAAACGTTCTCAAAACCTTGGTCAGAATAACTTTTTTTACAATATAAATTGATTTTAAAATTTCATTTTAGGAATGGCACTCAGAAAATGTTTTACGTCATTGCTAAGAGATTTATTGTACTTCAAAAGCGAGTACAACGAAATTCGCAACACGAATCAAGTTAAAACTAATTCAATTCGAGAATAAAACGTACATTTTGTTCAAAATGGCAGAAAAGGGGCGGATTCAGAACTGGGGCTATACCCCCCTTAATCGTATTAATACAGAGAAGTTAGAAACTATGGAAGACTAAGAACGTATCATATATCAATTAAATTGATAATTTATATAAAGTTAACTGGTCATTTATCTGCACATGCTCTGACCAAACGAGGCATTTGTGGTACAATCCTCGGTAAATCTCTCTTGTTTAAACAATATCTTGAATTCTATCTTTCAGCTTTCACAATGATTTAGGCTGTTAAGGGTGTCGAAACATACGAATAAGAGTGTTTGTTTCGCAAAACTATGTGAAAGTAATTTTTATTATATTTTGAATAGGTTACCAAACACATTCAGTAGTAGGTACTTAAAAGCCTGTTTTAGGTGAGAAGCTGTGTTGGACGCTTCTCTTATTCTCGCTGCTTAGCTGCCGGAAAAGCATCCAGATCTCAGGTTAAGCCAATATCAGCCCCCGCTAGCCCCCGTCCTGAGTTCGCCCCCATATCAGAGCACTTTCGTTGGGGTCGCGTTCTTAATTCCGTCTGGACTTAGTTCCAAGAGCTCTATAATTGTGTTCTTCATTAAGTTATATTTTAAAGATTTTCGAGGTTTGCTTGATTGAATGCAATTTATTTTATTTTACTCTGGAGTTTGATGTTTCATTTGTTTTTTTTTTTTTATAAAATAAAGTTATTTGAAATCTTACTTTGTTGGTTACTTTCAGAACCATTTGAAATTACATATCGTTCTATAGCAGTACATTTCCGTCTCTATTATAGGCATCATTTAGATATTGAAAGAAATCGAAACAAAGTTTTTTTTTTATTTTTATTTTGATAAAGAAATTACTTTTTCATATTCTGATATTGACATTGTCAATTTCATTTTACAGTTTCCTTTTCAACCAAAACTTACTAAAATTTAACGTACAAAATATCCAAACAACCATTCTCAAAAGCACTACTAGCAAAAATCACAAACTACTTTTAAAACTATCGTCAAACCTCTGATCCGTTTATTCGTCCGTCGATGCAGACAAAACCCAATCAGCAGTACATTCAAGAGGATAAGTGCAGTGCCTATGATCGTGCCTGTGATTATGAAAACCCCAGGCACGCTGTACGAGTTGAACTCTTCTGAACTTGACTGTACTGATGTTGGGAGGATGCCTTTGGTTGCGTGAAATTTTTATAAAACATTAGTTTTTATAGAATTTCCCGTATTAAAATGGTTTGCTAACTTAAAATAGGTGCTAAGTTTAATTTCTCACTCTGATTTATATTATTGGATCAACAAACTGAGATAGCAATGGCTTAAGTTTAAATATTAGATACTTTTTTGAAAATACTTTTCTTAATAAACGAGAAAAATTGTTTCACCATTAATAGCTCCTTAATTTTTTCTGATGAACATAGACTATAGAATATTTTCAAATGGAATCCGCATGAAAATTTAATTTTTTGTTAATTAAATTTTCATTGCTTTGCACGGGTGTGCAAAGCCGAGGCGGACCGCTTGTGGGATATAAAATTAAAAAAAAATACTCACTAAGTGTAGTAGCCTTAGTATCATCCGGCCTATACTTGCTCTGTCCAATCTTGTTCACCGCCATCACAGAGAATACGTAGTCCGTATTACGTTCCAGTCCGGCGATCGTGTACGTAGTTGCGTTTTTCGGCACAACGTCCTCGTATTTGTACGTTTCGTCGTAGATTTTTCTGCGAAATAATGCGAGGTTAGTTGTTATGTTGTTTTCAAGGAGTTTTTAATGCGATGGTGGATTTTGACAGGCTGGCGTCGGATATCTATATACTCTAGACAATGACCTCATCAAAATACGATCCACTAATATATCTTTAACTGGTTCTTATTTTCTTGATCGTTTACTTTTTTCTTTGTTGTATCAACTATAGACAAATGTTACGCTGCTTCGAAGAAAACATATTGTGAGATAGAATACGCGTTCGGAAATTTACCAGCACGATAATAAATAAAACTAAAATAAATAATGCCAGACAATCCACACAACAACATCCAGCCCCAAGCTAAGCAGAGCTTGTGTTATGGGTACTAGATGACTGATATACATATTTAATACAATATATTACATACATAGATATTTTTTAGTATACATTAATAGATTCAACAATAAACGTGTCTCTTGACGCAAAACAAACAAGCGCTTAAATGTTTTTTCCATTAAAATAGCCAACAAAACTAGATTTAGCCAACCAGTTATTCATTTCCTGTGGATGTGATTGACATGGCTATTCCACCCAAAGCTGGCATGAACCTTCTATATGTTATTTAATTCATCAATCATTACGGTTCGAGGAAATCCTGTTAATACGGTTTGTAAATATTCTGTTGGTTTAATAAATAAATCAACGAAATAAGCCAACTGAACTGTGTATAATGTCTGTTAGTTTAAATTAATTTTAACTTTATCTGAGTTATTATAGTAATAATAATATATTCAGTAAATAAGGGAGTTGTGATTTACACGTAATGGCGGCTTTACCCAAAATTCTACAAAATGGCGTCTTAGTTCATAATATGAAAGTTGCTAGTATAGTAATAATAATATTTTCAGTAAATAAGGAAGTTGTGATTTACACGTAATGGAGGCTTTTATCAAAATGGCGGGTCTCTACAAAATGGCGCCTTAGTATGAAGTATGGAAGTTTCTAGTTCTAGTAGTGAATTGCTTATCCGTGAACCTACCATGTAATCAACCATCTCTGAGCTACCTGTAGTTTGTTCGCAACAGTCTGCAGTTAGCTCAAATGTTTCAATTGTAAATACTAGTTTTTTATTTAGTTAGATCATTGTAATTTTATTTGTTAATAAAGGCTTTTTGCCCACCATCTCTTTATCATTATCATCAGCCCATGTTAGTCCACTGCTGGACATAGGCCTCCCCTAATTAGCGGCATAGCGCCCTGTCTTCAGCTTGTCGCAGCATGTACCAGCAGTCTTTTGGTCATCATCACATCTGGAATGAGGGCATCCTCAAGTCCTAAGACAGGCCGAAGACAGAGTAGTCTGGTTGGTTCATCAGCAGACGCTGATGTCCTGGAATGCTTTCGATGGTCTCATCGAAAGCATTCCAGGACAATCGAGCTTCAGCAATGAAGAATACCGCAAATTAATAGACTACGTTTGCCGAGTCGCAATCTCTTTTATAAACACTTTTGTACCTTCATTATGATGAATGTTAACTACAAACCTATTTTGTGTTGGAAGAAGACTTTTCGTCAAACTATTATAGTTTTTATAGTTTTTTTTGTACCTTGTTTAGTACAAAATGTATATAAATTAGTACCTGTATCGGATCCGGTACCAGGTGACCAGTCCGCCGTCGAAGCCAGGTTGCCATTGCAGCGTAGCGGTGCTGTGGGTGACATTCGTCACTTGCATTGATATCACTTGATCTGAAACAAAAAAACATATTTAATTTGACAAAAAGCTTTTAACAAAGATAATTGCAATTATCTAACCAAATTGAAGAAAGGAGCTAGTATTTACAATTAAAACAATTGAGCTAACTGCAGACTGTTGCGAACAAACTAGAGGAAGCATTAAAAAATTATATATTAAAAACTATAAAACATAAAAAACTAGCGTTCCGTCCCGGCTTTACGCGATTATTTAACAAAAATTTTAGTTTCCATACGGAATCCGAACTTTTTTAAATATTCTATAGCCTATTCATTACAGAAAATTAAGAATTCTAATGATAAAAGCATTTTTCAAATCAGTCCAGTAGTTTCGGAGCCTTCTCAATTCAAACTAACAAACAATTAAATCTTTCCTCTGTATAATATCAGTATAGACTAGTGGTCCGTCCCGGCTTCGCACGGGTATTTAATAAAAATCTTAAATCATTACACAATTTGTCATACGGAAGGCCTCTTTCGGAAATATGCCTATCATTCATCGGAGATAATAATAGGATTCTAATGGTGAAATAATTTTTCAAATCGATGAGTAGTTTTGGGGCCTATTCAATTCAACCAAACAATCAAATCTTTCCTCTTTATGATATTAATATAATACGTAGATATAGGTAGATAAATAAGCTTACCATAAAAAAATCTATCATAATTTCACTAATTCATTATGAATAATAGCGGGTTAACTACGAACGAGCAAATCATCATATAGCGCCAAGATAAGCAGAGCTTGTGTTATGGTTACTAGATGACTGATATACTCAATAATAATAATCGTATGAACATTTGTCCCGTAGAGAGGTCCTCTAGCGCAGTAAAACGATAAAACATTACCTTATTCATAATACTTCTTAAACCATCACTCAGTCTTATTCTATTGACATAAGTCGGAGTGAGGAATAAATCTACTTAGCAACTGTTTTCAGTTAGCGAACGAATAAGTGGTTAACCATCTAAAATCTTACCCGGCGCACTAGTAATATCCAGTTTAACCGACGTAGTAGAAAAGCCCAGCTCATTCCTCGCGCCGCACTCATACGTGCCGTAGTCGGACGTAGTGACGTCATTGATCAGAAGCGTCGACGTATACGACACGGCGTCCGTTTTGACGTACTCCGCAAAGTATTTTGTGGATACGTTGACTGGGAGTTTGGCGCCGTTTTTGGACCAGGTGAAGTTTGGTGCAGGGGCGGCTTTGGATCTGTAAAGGGGGTTATTTTAATAAATAATAAAATATTGCAATCAAATAATATGAATAGTATTTACATGAATATGAATCAATGTAGGTAGCTAACTGTAGACAACAGGCAAACATTTAACGCCACTGTACATACATTGAACATAGCTCCTTTACCATTATGGACCCGATGATGGATCCAATACGACATGTTTCTTTTCGACATTCGACTGGCTGAGTTGGCGGGGCCATTTCTAACTCCGCAGCCGCCTGAACTGTCACTATTACTTCACACTGCCTTATTCTCTATGAAATAGGAGATTCCTTGCCCAAACCGTATGACGTCACAATGTATTCTAAATACGTGTATACAATTTTGTTAGATTCCACGCCGCTGTCTTGTCATATCTGTGAAACACGTTGGGATAGGAAATAGTGAATAAAGGCCCGGAACTCACTTGCAAATTAACCGCCCCACTTGCCCCACGTTCGAAGCAGCTTTCGCCAAATTCGGCGCCGAATCCATCTCTGGCTTAAACTTGACGACAAGCATCACATCCCGCCGACTCTCGCCGCCGTAGCCGTTGTCGACGACGCACGAATAGTCGCCGACGTCGGCGCGTGTCGGCGACTTTATGAGGAGGTAGGAGGTGGAATTGCGCGCGTCGTAGGAAATCTGGTCGCGGGGTAGGGGGGTGTTCTTGCGCTCCCAACGTATGTGGTCGGAGGTGAGGGGGTTACCTAGAAAAGAGTTATGTTAAAATTAGGTAAACTAATGAAAAGAATAATGCTGTAAATGAACAAATAGAAAATAATGGTAGTGTTGTGATTTTTTACACAGCATCATCTAGCACCAAGCTAAGCAGAGTTTGTGTTGTGGGTAATAAATGACTGATAACATAATAAATTTTACTCTACAGATAGATCTAGTTTTTAAACAATCAGAATATTCTACACAAATATCTGCAGATCGTATATATATTTGTCCCGTGGCGGGAATCGATCCCGCAAACGCCTTCCATCCATCCATCGGAGAAGGACCTTCGCCTACTGCGCCACGAGATTTAAAATATAGTACCAAAATACCACGATGACTTGAATGAATTGGATTTTCGTGAAATAAGTCAGAATTAGCGATTTTTGTAAACAGATATAGTTAATACATCCTATTACTACTCCCTTTATGACTACGATTGGGGTATAAATAAATAAAAAATAAATACTACTATATTGGGGTCGTATTCTAAAATTGGCCAAGATACATGACTTGGGACTTCGATATTTCTAAAATACCGCCTAAGTTATTTTAACTGTAGTTTTGGTTATAAAGAAATAACTTACCAACTGCCGTACAAGTCAACATGGCGTCTTCTTTGGGGTCCGATATTCCTTCTTGTGAAACGGACTTGATCGATGCAGAGTCTATAACAATAAAAGTAAGTATAATACTAAAACTAAAATAAAATATGTACAAAAGTGTCCCTCTATGGACTGAGGAACATTACTAGAAGAAACACAATTATCTAGAGCTAAAATTAAAGGAATATAAATGAATTAAAAATACAAGTTTATACGAGTACTGAAACCAAAATCAACTATGTACAAAAGTGTCTATGGACTAAGGAGTTTAAGTAAAAAAATCCATGTGTTGACTATAAATAATAAATAAATAATGCTGGACAATCCACAGAATCATCTAGTCAAGCTAAGCAGAGCTTTTATTATGGGTAGGTACTTGATGACCGATAAACATAATATATAATATAATTAATAAGAATGTGTCATCATATTATACGCTGTTGGCGTTATATAAAAATAATATACAATACATTACATAGATTTATATGGTACATAATATACATCTTCATTATTTTTGTAATAAATAAAAAAAAAACAATAATTTTTTTTATATTTTTCTTTACTCACAGTGTACATTGACAGTGATATTCGCGACGGCCGCGCCCTGCGAGTTGACAGCCTCGCACGTGTAGACGCCCGCGTCGTGGCGGCTGAGGGATGTCATGTTCAGCATATTGCCTTCCGAGATTATTCTGTCAGCTGTGGATAGAAAAACAGTTTAAAAAAAAAAAAGTTTATTTAAAAAAAAATTAAAATCACTTGAATCATATAAAGTCAGAACTGCCAGGAAATTAACAAGAACCTTTATTAAACTAACTTTTTTGAAAATACTCTATAGCCTATGTTCATCACGGAAAATTTAGGATTCTAATGGTGAAAGAATTTTTCAAAAAGGTCCAGTAGTTGCGGAGCCTATTCAATTCAAAGTAACAAACAATTAAATCTTTCCTCTTGATAATATTAGTATAGATTATTATATTATTTTATGATATATGAAATATAGTTTTTTTTAAATATTGACAAAAAAAACTATATTTTTTTTAAATATTGACTTATAGTATAGACTTACTGGCACTGCTATAGGAAGACTGCGTGATCGGCAAGCCATCCTTGGTCCACGTATAGCTGATGCTGGCGGGGTTCCCGTCGGCTCTCACGATGATGATCAGAGGTTCGTTCTCCACCCCCACAGTGGTGTAGGGGGTAGACTCGTCGAAGATTGGCGCGTCTGAGAAGGAGAGTTCAACTTTATTCTCTGCGTCAAAAGGTTCAGTATATTTTTGCAGTCATCATGTGGGCAGATGATATGTCTACGTCTATGTCTATGATGGTGTAGGTAGATGATTCAATGTCAAAGTATATTTATTGCATAATAACATGTTAAAAAGATGGTAAAGTAATAATAAAAGATACAATGCAATTTGCCCTATATGAGCGTGCAATTTTTCGTCTAATAAGGTCTAATAACGTCTAATATCTAATAAACATGCATATTAAGAAACCAAGAACAAAAACTTTATAAAGAGAAAAAACCTCTTAAAGAAGAGTTGTTGTTTATAATAACACAGAAGTGTTTATTTTCTGCGTCAAAAGGTTCAGCGTATTTTTACAGTGATATGTGACTAGGAGTTTTATACTTTTATATAATAATAAAAAAAAACGTTTTTTTTTGAAATTATAAAAACCAAAGTAATTCTACCCGTCTAAACCGTACATACTACGATAGTTTAATTAAATTAAATTAATTTATTCAATCAGATAACATTTAAAGTTTATTTTTGTTAGTGACTATCTTAAGATGAAGGTTAAAAAACAAGAAAAAAATCCTTTGCTCGTGCCCAGATCAAACTATCTCAGACGAGTCTCTATACTTGATAGGATTCGAATAAAGGACATTTTCAAGTTTACAAACAGGAATACAAAATCTAACCTTCCAAACCATATTTTTGGTAGGCGAAACAGATAGCAAAAACTCTGCAATTAAAATGGAGTTTTGCCAACAAAATATTCATAAGTTCACGAACAAGTACCGAACATTTTCGTATAGGCTTCATATCTGTGTACCTTAACAAATAAAATTCTACATAAATCACCTACATCTTTCTTAAATATCCCATAACAAGATAAAATTTTTTATTTTCAAACATTTTCGCGTTACTCGTTATAAGTGTTTGATCCCACATTCCCTTTGATAGGTACGTTGATGGGATCCCAAGAGGCCAACCGTACCTGGGACCTTTCGTTATGCCGAGGGGAAACCTGCCTTAAAAGTGATTTTCGCAAAACCTTTGCATGTTTTTAGGTTAAATTTGACCGAGTGTTGGTTGGGTAGGTTCAAGGAATTCAATATTGTGTCAAGGTATTCTTAGGGTAAGCTGGTAGAATTTATGGAATTTTGTTATTGGAAGAGGACGACCGATGCTATTTTTTTGTTTATTGTTTGTTTTATGATAAAACTCTTCATTTGGATCTAGTTTATGGTATACATTTGGTTAGAGTTTTAGTTTTACAAGAAAGGTCTCTAAGAATCATAGGCCGTAACTTTTAACATCCGTCACAGCATATTTCTAAAATATTACAGTACCTATTATATATTTATATCATGGAGTTCCTTACTGAAATGCGCTTAAATAAATCGGTATCCTATCCTAAAACAGATTTATAACTAAAGTACCGGCAGCAAAATAAAGCAACTCGCAATGTATAAATAACTAGATACCTTTAAAAATAACGCAATTTGCTCCCACTAAATTCAAAAAATAGTTTGCTAATTATTTTTCACCCAGAACCTTGTAAAACCCAACAAAAGCATGGCTACTTTCTTTGCTAAAAATACGTGCAATTAAATCAAAGTGTAAAATAAAAACTTCATCAACTTACACAATACTTTCAGAGCCAGTGCATCATTGACGCTCCTCTCCAAAGCCTCATTGGTTGCCTGGCAGGTGTACACAGCTCCGTTGAGATCCTTGCTGATATTCAGTTTCAGTTCTATGGAGGATACTGTTCCGCCGTGGAGGCCTTTCTTCTGCTGCATCGGGAGGCCTGGGGAAGTATTGGAAGGAATGTTAGAACTTAAAAGAACTATCAGACAGGCGTGGACACTAACGGTAGGGTTTGTTCACCAGTTCAAAATCGCTCAGCGAGCTATGGAATGCGCTATGCTCGGAGTTTCTCTGAAGGATAGGATTCGCAACGAATACATCTGGCAGAGAACCAAAGTTATCGACATAGCTCAGAGAATTATCAAACTGAAGTGGCAGTGGGCCGGCCATATTTCGCGAAGAACCGATAACCGCTGGGGTAAACATGTTCTTGAGCAGTAGTGTCCAGCAGTGGACTTATGTGGGCTGATGATGATGATGATAATGTACCTTGCACTGGGATGCCGTCCCTCCACCAGGACAGAACAGCGGGTGGATTGCTGGATGCCGCGTCACAGATCAGCGTGGCCTCCACTCCTGGCTTCAATTCCGATGGCGAAGCACGAACCTTGACTGTCTCTGGGGCAACTGAGGACAAGTGATAGAAAATCTATATAATTAAATGGTCAGTCCCATGCTATTGAACGGCCTTAGTCGTCAAAGTTACAAAGGACGTTGACTTGGCTTGCAAATGTTTGGAACAAATGTGGACAATGGAACCTTGTTCTGGGCAGCTCTGTCTTATAAATTTTGTTTTTGTTGTTTTTTGTTTAATAATTCGGTGTTATATAGCAGGTTATTTTTTTGTTCCTAAATCTAAAAGTAGTTATTGATTTATTATGTTACTGGGTCTCAAACAAATTCATTTTCCTGCTTTCTTTCTTCTTTCTTTCATATAAATTTGTTTTAAATGCAATGGAGGCGGACTATTTTCTATTCGATTATAAGGAAAAGTAACAAGGATCTATCAAAGCCGAAATAGCAGAGTTTGGAATCATGTCCCTCAGGACTCCATTGGGTTCTTCAAAAAAGGTCTTCTAAAACTTTTAAAGGGCCCACAACTCCCCTGAGGAGGCTTGTTTGCTACCTTGGTGGTCTTAGGAGGCAGGCCTCCTCAGGAATTGGAAATATTTTTTCCCGTTCAATTTCATTGGCATGGCAGGGCTCAAAAAGACTCGGAGCGGCGCAAAAGCTCGGATCAGAAAGAAGTGCGTTCATCTTTACGGTGATTTATCATCAAAGGTCCTGCTCTGGTACTTCAAGGAGCTGGGCTGGTTAGGTTAGGTTTGCCTGTAAAGGCAGGGGGATAATGCACAATACACTCCCATGCGAGATGTCAGTGCAGATCTCAGTTCCCGCTCTTAGAATTAGAATTAGATTACGGTGATTTGTGACCTCTTCCACTTCGACCCTTTGTCCAGCAAAAACCTTCCACAAAGCTTGGCTTTTTTTAAATCTATGTCAGTAAACTTACAGTGCACATTCAGAGTGACAGTCTCGAACAGTGGAATCTCCGTAGCGCTGTTGGTTGCCTCGCATCTGTATTGAGCTTGGTTGTCAGTCACGTTCGTGAGGATGGATATCTCGGAGGATACAGAGTTGTTCTGGGTTCTGGTTACGGAGTTTATCTGTAACAATAAGGTTTATTATTGCACGTAAAGTTTGATTGCTTTGAAAAATATTCAAATTCCTGGTTTTCAGTTTTTTGGGACTAATACAAGATAATTTTTAGAAATTTTACTAATATTAAAGGAGGAAGGCTTTGTTTGCCTATACATCAACAGCCTATCTGCTGGACATAGGCCTCCCCTAATGAGCGCCATAGAATGCATTACTCATAATTTGGGGGTTATTGCCCATAATCCCCACGCTGGGCAGGCGGGTTGGGGATCGCAGTTCGGTGGAGTTGTTCTGCAGAGGGTGCTGCTGCTCGCCCCCCGGTGTTTTCCCTTAGTCGCCTCTTACGACACCCACGGGAAGAGTTGGGGTGGTGAAATTCTATGCCGGAACCACACGGCAACGATTTATAACACACGGTTTGCCTTACGTATGATCTTAATCACCAATGATTTCTTATATTAATGGATACCAATTGCCTATGCCGTAGAAAGTAATAAATTGAATAGTAAACCACATACCTTCTTATCATTCTTGTACCAGGTCAAGGTTGCCAACGGGTTGCCACCACCAGAGATGCAGGATAGCTTCTGCACGGTCCCGGCAACCAGCGTGGTTCCTTCCACGTAGCCGGTGATCATTGGTGCGTTGGGTGGGTCTGTAAAGAAGGTCTTCGTTTAAAACCATAGAAATAAACAATAAGGGTAAAAACACACTATTGAAACGCCACGGGATACGCCAAACGTGTTGCGTTTTGTACCTCTATTGTATTAAAACGTATATCCTTGCTAATATTATAAATACGAAAGTTACTTTGTCAGTCTGTTTGTCCGTCTTTCACGACTAAACTAAACACGGATTTCGATGACATTTGGCACAGTTGTCTAGAAGTAGTATATTTTATACCGGTGGTATTATGTTCCCGGGGTATAGTACAGGGACACGCGTTATGCCCCAAAAGTCTCCCATCAGATAAACCCAGCCAAGCTCCCACTATGCAAGGGTCTCACCGCACACAAACAACCTATCCTATTACTGCGAGCCTGCAGGGTTGACACCCTAAAATTATCTCAGACCCTTATAATTTATAATTTCAAGGAATTAATTAAAACCGTGTCTAATAATGTAATGGATACCGACTCATTTTTGGCGTGTTGTGAAGTTGCTACATCTCTGTCTAAGAAGTAAGAAGTGAAAATTAGGAAAATGGGAATTTCATTACAATTTATAGCAAACTAGCGGTACGCCCCGTCTTCGCGCGGGTATTTAACAAAAAATTCAAATTTTATATATTTTACACGTTGGTTTACATTATAAGGGGTGGAAGGGAGGCATTAGGGAGACCTAAGTCCAGCAGTGGACTATTGTAAGATGATGATGATAAAAAGGGGTTGAAATTGATTTCTTGGTCAAATACTGATTTTACTGACAACAGCTACCTTTATTGTTTCTACCACCCTTCTATAATATAATACTACCATGTTGTAATGTTTTAGTTTGCCTATTTTATAAAAAAATTGTCTATATTCGTGTTTAAATTATATTTTTACTAATTCTTCTATTCTATACTATTTCGTCTATAATTACACGTATCACCTTTGGTCTGTTTGAATAAGCGGTAATTGCACGATTTCGCGCGGTACCCAGTACTTTGTCGAGTAATTTAGTGACAGAAGGATTATCGTAAATCCACTCACATTTCGCAATGTTTTTTGTTTTACAATACAACAACGAGGTTTTTTGTTACTAAGAGGCACCGTAATAGCTTAACAGTTATATAAATAAAACTACAAGTACAATCATCAACAAATCGAAGGCGGAAATCAATATGTTAGCAAATTCCCCTTTTGTGCACGAAAAAACAATTAATTGTTTTTTCGTACACTAGACCTTCGTGATACATCGTCAAATAACAGGCGAAATTGTGTTCAAATGAATGAATCGAAATCTACCTCTAATAAATCCTAATACCTAAATAATTAGTAATTTAGAAAGTATTCAAATAAAGCAAGCCCAAACGAATTTCAAAATTCAAATCCCATTCAAAATCTAAAACCCAACCGCACTACAAAATTTTATAACCAAATTAGACTTCGAAATTCGTGAATTTGAACCTCAACTAAAACTAACGATAACTAAAATAAGTTTTAAGTTAAGTTAAGTATGCTTGTCACGAGCGACCTTATCGGGGAGTCAACCCTAGCTTAGGTTAGAACATGTGCCCGTAATACCCGACTTCGACTTTTGGACTGGCATAGGGATGGGACAAATCAGGACAAGACTTGAAAACGGTCTTGCTTAGGTACTTAGGAGTTAAAGCATGCACGATTGTGTTGCCACGATTGTATTTTATAAGAGAAGAAATAGAGAAAATTAACACACTTTTATATGCTCCATATAAACATACAACAATGCTGAGTTTAATGTCTTCATATTAATTATATTTAGGTATTAGTGGCCCAAAATTAGGATATAAATGATCATAATTAAGTATCGAACAGGACAATATAAGTAAATGGTAAAATACGAGCTAATCTTTACCTATTTTTTATAAATACTAAACAAAAATACCCCCGAAATCTCTGACACAACCATTAACCCATAAACTTGATTCTAGAGTGGTTAAAATTCATGTTGAAGAAACCAAGGTCGTTGGTTATACAAATACTCAGTTTTCAAGACTGTGTCCCATCACTAATGCCATTTAGTATCACCGCATTTGAAGCTAGGACATCTCTGACATTTCGACTTCAGAAACTTGCGTCGCATTTATTATTTATATTTTACATTTAATATTCATTTATTTTTAGACGTGACACTTCATTTCGGCTTCGTCTCTGATATTTTGCCTCATATTTTATTATTGAAGGTAGAAAAAATGAGAAAAATATTATGATAAGTCCTAGTTTTTACCCGTAGCTTTTCTAATCTTTGGTAACAATAGAAATAAGAAATACCTATACCTGTCTTACTTACTCTTTATCTTTCTAAGATATGAGAAGTGTCAGTTTTGATACAATAGAAGCACTTTAACATTTTGCACAAATTCTACCTGACTGATACTGTGGCCTTATCTCTATGCCATAGGTTATTTCTTGCCCTAAACGCGGGACGTCACAAGCAGTTCTATATACGTATTTGTACGATTCCACGCCACAAATCGCCACTAACGCCACTACAGAGGAAAGATTTGGTTTGTATGTTTGTTTGAAATTATATGCTCCGAGACTACTAAACCGATTTGAAAAGTTATTTCAACATGACAATCTTAACTATCTGATGAACATAGACTTTAGAATATTTAAAAAATGTTAGGACTCCGTAAGAAAACATTTACGTATAATGTAATCCAACGTGTCCATTTTTGTTAAATATTCGGGACGGACCGCTAGTAAACTATATTTAGAAGCCTCTTATCAGTAAACTATATTTGACAAGTATAGAATACTTGTACAAGGAGTTTTCGCTTTATCTAATTTGGTACATTATAACAAAGATCGATGTTATAATGTACCTAATTAAGTGCATAAACCCGGTACACAATATCACAACGTAACACAACAGCAACACCAAAAACAAACAATAACATTCATAAATTAATTCAACACATACTCATTACATACTCGTAAATCGCAGAGGATGTATCCGCATGTAGATAATAACAGGCATATGTTCCAAAACCCGAAAATTACCCGCACTAAGATTGATATGTCAATCAGTCAATTTGACACCCCAGGGTGCTATCGCGCCGCCATTTTGGATTTACAGAGTCGATAACATCGCATTAGGATGTTATGACACCCCCTTCTGTGTTATAGGGTGTGCTTACATGAGATTGGTAATTTAATTTTGGATTTAAGGATATTTTTAGATGACTAGCGAATCTGGAAATTTGCCAATCCTTAATTCCTTTTACTACAGACGCTTCCTCAAGTCTCAATGTTTGGCTTGGCGCTAGATTTATCTGAATTATCTTGCATTATATTTATTAAATTTTTATCAATGGTAAAACGTAAAATTACTAAATATATAAACTGAACACAAATTTATCGGCTATTATGTATTTTGAGATTTTAATAACGTAATTTTATTAATCATCAATTAAAGCAAACAAATGCTTAGTTTCTTTCGTAAACAACAAACAAAATATTTATTAGGCAAGCTTGCAAAAACGTTGCTTTCCCGGAAGCTTGACCCTGTATTGATTTTTATCCCAAGTCCGAGTTTTTGTACCTTAAATAGAAAACAACTCCAATTTCTCAGGAAATCTCAAAAAGAAACAGTACCTTCAGGTACTAACCGCATTAAGGAATTACCTAACGAATAATTTTACTACAAAAAATACATACCTACGTAAAATAAACCTATTTATCGCTATTTTACAAACGTCTGAAATTACGTTTCTTAAGTCTATTTTTAGTAAAACCTTTCTGAAGCGGTATATTATATTATAATATAGTTTTTTTGTAATATTACATATCATCTGCAATGGAATCTGGCGACTGGAGATTTTAGTCTTCATAAGACAACCTCTTTTGTAATTTATCTTTGAGGTTGTAAAAAGAGTAAGGGAATAGTTGAAATAATTGAAACACTACCTGGCAATTTCATTCGCGTGGATTAAGAGTATAAATATCTGTAATTTCTCACACATGTTTGTTCTCCTATAAACGATCTCTGTGAAGAAGCTACCCGTTTTTCCACATTTTTTTTACTTATGAGTTCGTACTACGTATTAGATTTTCTTAAGATGTTTAGTAACTGTAATGTCATATACATTACAGTAAAACCTATATCAACAAATTAGAACTAGTATTTACGAATGAAACAATTGAGCTAACTGCAGACTGTTGCAATCGAACTACAGGCAGCTCAACTGATCCAAATATAATTACTAATCGGAAGTGTCCCTAAGATTAAGTCATTATTATTTCGTCATGTTTAATTTTTATGTCATACATTCAGTCATCTTTAATTTATCTTTATCAATAAACTCCTGCGACTATCAAACTATGGATGGACCGTAAGATCAAAGCTTCCATTTATCTAGGAATTCTATAGTATAACAAACCATTAGAGGTAATAATGATCTTTTATAATCTTTGTTCAAACTCTCCCTTTTTCAAATATAGAACTGGATGAAACGTAAGGTCAAAGCGTCCATTTAGTACATTTATCTAGGAATTCTATAATATAACAGACCATTAGAGGTAATTGCTCGAGCGACAACATTCCTCGCAAGATTGATGTTTCTTGTCAGAACTAACGTTCGTTTTCTTATACGATTATGTGAATTGTATGAATATTGCTGATAATCGTCATTTAATAGATAAACAGGTCTTTCATTAAATCTAGATTTAGATCTTATTTATGCCATATTCGTCCCGAAGAAGTTCGGCCCATATAAAAAAATCTGCTTTCGTCCCACTTTGTATGCCGTTGTCGGACCACAATAGGAGAGGAGGTTGCGGGTTCGATTCCCGCTTCGGGACGAATGTTTGTACTGCAAATATTTGTTCAGGGTGTTCTGGTTGTTTTCTACATATATAAAAAAATTGCTATGTAATGTATTGTATTACGCATATCGGACATTTAGAACTCATAACACAAGGTATGTTTAGATAGATGATGCTGTGTGGATTGTCCCGCATTATTTAATTTGATTTCAAATATAAAATTAAAATATATAACAAACTAGCTGTCCGACCCGGCTACGCGGTGATAAAACGAAAATTTAATTTTTCATAAGGAACCCTTACTTTTTTGAAAATATTCTATAGCCTATGTTTATCACTGAAATTTAGGATTCTATTGGTTAAAGAAATTTTTCGAATCGTTCCAACAGTTTCCTTTATATAGTATTAGTATAGATGTGCGAAAATATAAGCATACTGTATGAGACAAAAACTCACGAATACATATGAATCGAATAGAAAAGAGAACCTGAAATGTTCATCGCAGCGTAGTGCAGAGAATGGCAACACTGTCAGAGGATTTTATAGAATTCTCACGGGATCGTGGAGGTGAAAACTGAAAACCTAGGCTTTCACATCTATAATAATGTATATCTATACTAATATTATGTGTTACTAATATTGAGCGAAGCCGGGGCGGACTGCTAGTTATAAATAAATTTAAAAACCTTCGATAGTGTAAAATACAAAAAAAAACACCGAGCATTTTTGTTAGACAGCGGAAGCTGGTTTTTGACAGTTTTAAATTGAACTTTTTCGCGGCGCCATTTCCTTTGAAAGACAAGATTCCGTTGCTCTGTCAATGCGAAAAGAAGGTACCTAATTTGCTCGAAGTTGGTTTCCAAAAACTACCAATGTTGGTCCATAGTACTTAAAAAACCATTTTGACTACCAAGTATTACTACGGGGGCGACAATGTGTGACTGAACCCCTAAGACTGTAGTAAATAGAAAAAAAAATTAAGCATAACACATCAAACAAGAGACGATCTCTGTGGCGTGGTGGCCGAAGGAGGTTCAATTCCCGTATCGGGACAATTTTTTCTACAATCTGATCTAGATATGTATTTTTGCAGGGTGTTCTGGTCGGTATCTATGTACAATAAATATTACCTATAATACATATGTGTAATACATTGTATAAGGTATTTCAGTCATCTAGTACCTACCCATAACACAAGCTCTGCTTAGCTTGAGGCTAGATGATGCTGTGTTGATCGTCCTACATTATTATTTATTAACTCCATCTTTTTATATTTTTCACGGATACACGGTTCTTAATGTAACTCAAGGTAATGTCTTAATATCACGGTTTTTTAATGTAGATTGTATCACAAATATAAAGGCTCATTAAAACCGCGAACAGCAGAATAGTAATTTCAAATTCCAAATCACAACCTATAACGTAAACTCCTCATGCGAATGTTTCAACCCTAATGGTTGACACAGAACTATGTCAACTGTAGGGTTGTCGAGTATTCGTTAACGGGGACTGGTAACGGGTGAGCAATTAATCTGTGGAGCCGTTGCTACATCGTTACTCAACGAGTGCGTACTAACGTACAGGTGTACTTAGATCATCGTAATTTTTAATGGGTGGTGGTGTATGTAACGTATCTTTGCGTAAAACATATTCCCTCAGCGGAATAGTTAACAAATTTTAATTTAAGATTTATATACTAACGAACGAATATTTGATTGCTTGTTTCTTTGGATTGAAGAGGCTCCGAATCTAAAACCGAGTTGAAAATGTTTACCATTAGTATCCTACATTATCCCTGATGAAAATAGGTTATAGATATTTTTTCAAAAAAATAAGGGATCGTTATGCAAACTTATAACGTGGGCGAAGGTCCGCCTGCGACGATGAGGTTCTGATTTCGATTTCCGCCTCGGGTCAAATGTTTGTACGATCTGCAGATATTTATTCAGAGTGTTCTGGTTGTACTCTGTACCTATATAAAAAATATCTATCTATTTAATATATTGTATTATGTATCGTACCGATAATACAAGCTCTACTTAGCTTGGGGCTAGATGCTGTGTGGATTGTCCAGTATTATTTATTTATGGTTTTAACAAACCTCGATCACTAGCCGACATAGCCATATTATTGTTGAAGCAAAACAAAGGACATATATGTAGATAGTGATATATTTATTAAGCTCCATAAAGACAGTATATAGGTAAGATATGGGTAAGATTTGTTGTTATTATAGTAATATAGCAATACTAGCAGTATTGCTATATTGCTATAGTCCCCGTCCCGGTTTCGCACGGGTACTTAACAAAAATATCAAAAATTATACACCTATCACATTAGGTTACGGATCCCTAACAATTTCAGCTGTATATGGCTTTTTGACACTGACTCGCACTTTATTTTTTGATATTGACTTTCCTCCTGCTCCCCAGTGACGAATTATGAAGTTTATGACACTTAATAACTGACAATGGCAGAGTTGTAGCGAAAAGCAAGCGGCGCGGGCGGCGCCACAATAGAATAGAAGTTGAATATAAAGCGCATGGTTTTATTATTTAAGTTTCCATGCGGTACCCTAAGTATTTTGAAAATATTCTATAGCATGTTCATCAGGGATAATGTAGGATTTTATTGATGAAAGAATTTTCCAAATCGATTCAGTAGATTCGGTGTGTATATGTATCAGATGCAGCAGTAAGTACAAGAAAGATATACGTTAAGTAAGAGCAACTTCTAAAACTGATAAATTCAAAAGTAAAGCATTATAGGACTGGACCATTGATAGGGCCGTATCATTTAGACATAAATTATTTAGCTACTGAGTAAAATAAGATCACAATACGCCTAGGGGTATTATAAAAGCGCTCAAATCTCGTCGTTCGATATTGGATATGGCCTATAAAAGCTCGTTATAACTCTAAAACTTTTACTGGATAAGCAAAACAATCAACAACAAGCGAACTTTCAACAAAATCGAACTGAATAACCAACAAAAAACTTCAAAGATAATTCCATTACTTCGCAGAACCTTTTCTTTCAAAATGACAACATTTTTCGCGAACGAGACAATGAGAATGTTCATAGTCATCGCGAGTCGCAAACACACAACAGAAATAACGGCCAAGTGTGAATCAATTCTAGCGCTTGGTGTTCCGTATGAAAGAAACAATAAAATGTGTGTATTAATGCCATTTAGTTTTATTGTAAATAATTTTGTTTTAGCGCATAACGTTCCTATTTTCAATTCGAAAGGCTCTTCATGCCAGAACTACTTAAAGGATCGGGGTAAAGTTTTACTTGTCTAAGTGCTTATTTTGTTAGAGTTAAAAGTAAATTAGAAACATAAAATTTTAATAAATACATACTTATAGTTAACTTTTTATCCCGTAACACGCAAGGGGAGCCGCGGGCGGGATCTAGTTTTTATATAAGGAAAAGACATGGCGGTGTTGTAAGTTGTAGGAAAAATTGTGTATCGATGATATGTATTGTATTTTGTATTTAATTTAAAGTTCTTAGAAATGTCTATCATGAGAAATCTAGCATATTACAAAAAATAAAATACTTACCTCCCTTTCTTTTATACACAAGGTCTTAAATACATAAAGCGAGAATAATCCAAATAAGACAAGCTTTGAACCATTTCATGCGGAACCCTAAAACAGGATGAAAAGAAGGTTCTTTTGACGTTTGTGCCGCGTCATCTTGCCCTTTGAATATTTGGCTCAATGTGCAAGCTACGAGTGTTGCTATTTCCACAGTTTACAGTTTATCTGTAAGCAGTAGGTACCGAAAACTTTATAAAACGCTTGTAACTGTCCATTTCATCGGATAACATTACATAGATGAGTATCATCATCATCAAGGAATCAATACAGTAGCAGTCTATGGTAACCACCTTATTTTTACAGTTAAAATCTTATCAAAATCATATCAGCCGATATAATATCGGACAGGTATACTACAGGTATATACTGTAGACTACTACAGGACACGCTACTTGATACGGTGATCGTAATCGCAAGATCGTCCTCTGCTATACGCAATCAGAAAAAGAAAATACCATTTTCTTTTTATTTACTGACTTCGAAAAAGGCGGTTTTTATTTGCCTTTCACCGATTTCTTTTTTCCCAAAGGAATAGCGTTTCTCCCACAAAACTTACAAAAACAGTGTATATAAAAAAAATATTTTTTTAAACGTCATATTATGTTAACGCAGCCTACGTTTCATTCAAATAGGCAGAAAAAACTCTCCCAGCAGTGGACAAAAACTCCTATTACAACCCCATACAGCATCCCTCAAACAAATATTCACACCAAAACACGTAGCCTCCCCCGAGACCAGATGATTAATGTACATCGCGATAACCGGCTTTTGCTTAAGCGGAACAATATCATCGCCGCTTATCTCGTTACTAGCTACGCCTTAGCAGTATGGTCAGGGTTTTGATGCTGTGCCAAAAGGATATATCTTTAACTGCGTTTTTGTAGGATTCTATTTTATCAGCCATGAGTTTAGGGATATTGCCCGCGAAGAGGCGGAATGTTCTCAGAGTAAATATATATTTGACGTTGTGTATAATGTCTCAAAATATTATAGACTAGGACCGTACCTGTTATTAGAGTGGTACGGGCAGAACCTTTTCAGAGTATACATATTTGACGTAGTATTAATACAATATTTTT
Organism: Eupithecia pulchellata; assembly: GCA_963931895.1. Classification (NCBI taxonomy): domain Eukaryota; kingdom Metazoa; phylum Arthropoda; class Insecta; order Lepidoptera; family Geometridae; genus Eupithecia; species Eupithecia pulchellata. The sequence continues at coordinate 1,280,704 of OZ007546.1, read as the reverse complement.
CAAAATATTATACACTAGCGGTCCGCCGAACCGCGAATCAGAAAGTATAAATACTTATAATACAAAAACAATGCATTTATCCGTCTAAATAAATATTATCGACACCGTTATTTACTCCGGTAACGCAAAGCTGGCTCAGTCAAGGATTTAGGTTTGAGTGAAGTTTTTCTTTAACATAAGAGAATAAGATCGATGACTGAGGTGCCTTTCTTAATAGGATCCTTAAAAAGCTTATCAGTTAAAGGTTAAGTACCTACCTATCTACTGAATGGTAAAAACAAAAGCGATTTAATTCAACCCCTTTTTGATAAATATTTGAATAAACAATTGATTTTGTTTCAACGAAGTACATTCCCCGTTACTAATTCACGTAATACTTTATAGCAATATTAATAAATATTAAATTAATTTAAATTATCGGAATTATATCGAATCAAGCTACAAAAAGCTCGCCGCCACAGCGCGGTTAAGCAAATTGCTATTCCACGCGGAACCCCAAAACCACCGAATGCAGCTTTTAGTGCAACTGCATGACGTCACCGCATATATCCTGACTCCACATTTACGTAGGTGATGACTGATTAATGTAATCACCGATTTACTGTGAAGGTAAACCAGCTTCTGGTCAAAAAACTAGATTTACTTACTTAACCAGTTTCCGAAAAAGAAAATTATACTTTTAATTTAGAAATAGGTTATGAGGGAACTCTTTTCCGCATTAGGACTCAATAAAAGTCCATTATGCGTTAGTGTGCTAGCATAGCCATTAAACTTAAGTTCTTCACATGCTTCGGAGTGACCTCGGCCAAGTTGAGGATTTCTGTTCGTAACACTCTGTTACACCCTCGCATTCCAGGAATACGTGGACTAACTTAGAACTAGGTAATAGATGGTGTGGGTTTTAAAGGAGATAAGTTACATTGTCAATGGGATGCCATATCAACACGTAAAAAGCGCCATCTTTTTGGGCGTCCTACACTGTTCGCTAAGTTGCAATCTCCAATCAACAACACGTTTACCGCGGTTGCCCATTCTTCGCGAGATATGCTTTGGTAACAATCTTGCAAAAGAACTAAATAAATAATGCCGGACAATCCACACAGCATCATCTAGCCCCAAGTTAAGCAGAGCTTGTGTTATGGATACTAGATGACTGATATACATAATACAATATTATTATTAACTCATTCAATTCTATTTAAAAAATAAATCTTTTATAAGTTTACCCTACAGAATATTGTAAAAGTCGTAAAGGTAAAAGGCGCGGACTCATTTGAAGTCATATGAACGTACGTTTCATATATTTTCAACGTTTATTGTGAAGTGTAAGGAACCGCAATACGAGTGGTAAAGAACAGGAGATGGTGGATTAAAATTACATGACCTACTAAGAATTAGATTTAAAAAACGGATTCTAAACAACACAGGAAGAACTATGACAGTGGAAGATTCTGAATCACTTGAGTTAGGAATGCTTTTTTGTGGTTGCTTTTAGTGCTAACACTTTTTTAACATTCACAATTTATCTTGCTATTTAGTTATAAAATAACTTGTAATACCTACTCTTGGTTGAGTGATAATAATGGCTAAATTTCAAATACCTATTGTATTTGAAATTTAGACCTACCAATAACAACGATAAAATAAATAAGTAGAATGAAATAAATAGCCATGCACCGTATTTCGTATTTAAATTATGCTGAATTTACCCCATTTACAGTCGTATTACTAGTTTCGAAAGGATCAAAATCCTTTTGAAAACAGATGGTTATGACCAAGTTTGCGTATTACGAAATAGGTTTTCCCATTTTTTTCTGACCTATATTTTGCCATTTCTGTCGTAGGTTATGTTTAGAGAAAATAATTGTACATAAAAAAGATTTCTGCCAACGTTTCTCGCACTACATTGAACTTTGGCCTTTCAATTTAAAAGGAAAACCTGAAAGCCTCACTGCAGGTTTCGCAGACTTCCGTTTGCAGACCTATTTCTAGGGCTTAACGAGTTACAACTTTTAGTTGCGGTGTAAATGGGTTTATATGAGTTCGGAATTGTTGAGGGCGTTAACGGCTTAAAGGGTTAAATGTGGAAGTGAGTTAGAACAAGAAGTTTACTATTTTATATTAAAATCTTATGATACCTACAAAGTTATATGGATGCCCTCTAGGTATAGCGTAGAGGGTGGAAATCTGCGACAAGGAAAGATGCAAGATCGATTTTCGACGCGGGACAATGTTTGTTGATCCTGCTTATATTGGTTCTGGGTGTGACAGACAGTACAGTACGTGATACCTTATGCTCAATATTCATAAATGGATTTTCATACCCTTTTACTTGCAATATGGAGAAATTAATGACTTTAGTCGAAATTAATCGAAAAATTGACGATAATTTGTTGAATATATCGGAAAAAATCCTGTCGACGAGAGCTTAGGTAGTTGCGCTACGTAATACAATAAGGTATAACAAAGTAATGGAATTCTTACTGTTCTATAATAATTATGGATATAGGAGATTCCTTACCCAAACGGTTTGATATCAATGTGTTCTAAACGCAAGCGATAAACGTGCCTAGGTGTGGAATCGAAAAATTGAATTCTATAAGCCGCAATACTAGTTGTCTAACGAGCGCTTTATTAGACGGTTCTAAATCATGCCTCGTGTCGCGTTTGGGAATACTATAATATGGCATAAGGAATATGGTTTAGTCCAATTCCAAGTCGCTGTCTTGTCGTTTCTATGTAACGCTATGGATTGGAAAATGTGAATAAAGACCGATCGAAGGCAGTTGCTTATCAATGTCTTATCTGTCAAAGAAAATCATAATTGAATAAATAAAGTAGAACTAGTATTTACATAATAAACAATTGAGTTTACTGTAGACTGTTGCAAATAAACTACAGGTAGCTCAACTGATCAATCAAATCATTTATTTGCGATAATGACGTAGAAACGAAAAAAAAATATAAATAAGTTGATATGCTTATTTTAAAATATCGCAATAATAATAAAATAAAAAGTTTATTTATTCAGACTCAGAGTCCATAAAAATTTAAATTACAATATTAAATGAAACTAAACATAAACATTAAAATTAAAATTTATATGTATTTAGAGTTCAGCAATCATTCATTACAATCCCAACTCTTTAAAGAGTTAGGACTCTATTGAATGACTGCATGATGGGCGAAGCAAACTATGGCAACTATGACAACCATAGGCAATGATTGCCAGCTTTAGTGTAAAATTAAAAAGATGGATTTTAGAAACAAAAGCCCAAAACTTTCACCTCTAAATCAATTTCCAAAACCTGTTAGACTTTATTTTCATTTTTCGCTTCAAACTTTCATAAAATATAGCTCCGAAGCTGCGTTTGACGGGAGTTTGATTCCGTCAGACGTAATTGGGAAAAATATAGCAAAATATTATAGTGTATCGACACAGACAACCTAGAAACTGTCTGGAATTCTGCATACTTGAGGTAAAACCAAGGAATTCGTTTAGTTACTTTAGTATACGAATTCCTCGGGTAAAACATTCTTGAAGAGTAACCTAGACTGGCATCTGTAACCTAGATATTCCTTCAGACACATTTCGGGACATTTATTAACAAAGAAAATTATAACAGGTATTTAACAAAATAAATAATTACAACTATATATATATATATTTCCTAAAAATTTAAGCGGTTACCATAAGGCAGACTGCCCAGAATGCTAGCAGCATTGCCACGTTGGATGGCGATGCTAATTCGTTAACAGAAACAAAAGCGAGCATTTTGATCACATAATTATACCAATTAGTATTCTAGATATTTGTATACATCGTCAGCCAAATTCACTTTCCATCTGGTGAGATTGTTGAGAAACGAATGTCTGTTGAACATATCTGTTGATATATGGATGTGTTCCCACACTCATCATCATCATCAGCCTATGTAAGTCCACTGCTGGACATAGGCCTCCCCTAGCGAGCTCCATAGCGCCCTGTCTTCAGCTTGTCGCATCCAGCATCTGCCAGCAGTCTTTCGCAGATCGTCATCACACTCATAGAGTTTATTTAATTTTATTTATATTGCCTTATATTGAATTCTAAACTTAAGGCCAAAAATGGATTTACATTTCATAAACTGCGATTAAAACACGATGGAAATTTCACCAGCACCCTCGCCCTCAGAGGTATATAAAACCCATTCATACGCTCAATAAAAACAATATGACACATTAAGACATTCCATTCACATTAGACAATATTATTACCGTGCGGAATGTTCATATAGATGATACTGGGTTCGTTTACGATGGTATAAGCACGGGATTGGTTGAACGGCGGTTTTTAGGTGAAGTGGGATAATGGTGGGATGGAAGGTGTTGGTTCGATTCCGATTTCTTTGTTTACATAGGTGGAGATATATACTATATGAAGTGATAAAAAGCTTGGAATTTTGTGAATATAATTGATTTCAGAGGGGAAAGTTTTAGGTACCTAACTAAATGGATTATTTTGTAATGGGCATCAAAAGAGTCGGATTTTGTTTTGGGTAGAAAAATGTAAAGAATTATCTAAAAGGAAAAATATTTCCGTTCGCATGTTATTTCGTCAACATACAACCTCATTAAGCACACCACAAAGTAATTCAGTAATTCAGTAATTCATTTATTGTTGTGAATCAGGTAGTATACAGTCAGTTCTTAAGACTTATTTATATCGCTGGATTCTGCCACTTGGGCATACAACATTTCGTTATACATTCAGTTCAAACTTAAATTAACATGCAAATACTCTGATTATTTTTGACTAAAATGTATCTATCTCTAATTAGTGCATACAGTCAAATTTTTAAATAAAATATAATTAATGTCAAATAATTTTAAGCATTTGAGAAAAAAAATATATCAATGTCAATAAAATTTCATAATTTGTATACAAGAAAACAGATAAAATTGATTAGTTGAAGTAAAATTATGTTTTGAATGTCAAGTGCTTTGAAGTGTCAATCAATACGGTCATTAAGATAATCATTTACAGAATAGTATGCTTTTTCAATTAATAAATCATTAAATTTAGCATTAAAAAAGTCATTGCAAAACCTTATCTTAAGCCTTACACTAAATAATAATAGCTAAAAACACTAAATAATAATCTAAACCAGTCCAGAACTAAATAAAACTAGTTCTTTCACCCTATTTTCTTCCCATCTAAATAATATTTCGCGTCTAATACGCAGTAAGTTTTCCGATCACGTACAGAGCAGAGTTAGCGGGCGCATTACAAGAAACTCCACACTTTGATTATCCCCATAAAAAGATTTCTTTTTAATAGTTATTGAGTTACGAAAAGTTAGTAATTCGATAAGTTTTTTGAGTTCCGCATGAGGGTGACATTTGGCCACTGAGGGTCAGCGCAGACAGAGAGGAGCGCAGCGGAGAGGATTTTTATAACGCTCTCGAAAATTGAAATAAAATGCATACATGCTTGAACCTAAAAGCCCGACACCGCGCGAGGATTATTCCTCGCGCTGACCCTATTTCTGTGATAGGTAGCAAATCCTATTTACGTAGGTATAATATTAATTATATATTTTCTAGTAAGCCGTTTTTTATTCTAAATGATTTATGGTAGTTTGTTTTTTGGAATTGGTACGACTTTGTCTGTCCCGTTTACATCCTTAACCTGATTTACCTTAGAATGCACTATATGGCGCGGTTGTTCCACGCAACTATTGAAGTTGTCATTGGGATTTCGTTTTTGACAAACCCGAAATAGTATAGCAATAAAACGTGGATACTTTTCAGTTTGTATTTTTTGAAGCATATGCCGCATTCACAATCAATAACAAAATAGTAAGAGAAAACAACTATAGAAAATTATGTGTGTGTATGTAACTGTGGCTATTTTCACTTTGACCTAACTTGAATTTTCAAGAAACTTATAGAAAGGAACCCTTAGTGCAAGCAAGACTCACGCTTGGCTGGGTTTTTAGTAGTATCTAAGTTTTCAGATATCGTTATGAAGTTTGAATGGTTTTATAGACGAATTATTAAGAAAATGTGTCTAAAGTTTTATAAGTTTTCGTTTCATGAGATATAAGTTTTAGGTCTTCAATTGAATGTCAGAATAATGTCAGTTCATATTTCTTATCTAAATTTCAGGTGTCAAAACTTATTTTAAATAAAATTGTTCTAGATTTGAGTTAAGATATAAGTGATGGATATGCTAGCTTTCAAATGAAAGTTTATTTCGAACGAATAAAAAGTTTTATTCGTTCGATTTTGAACGAAACTTTTTCGACATGGAGAACGTAGTGATTATATGCTCTGTGGAGACTAGGCACATATTGAAATGAAAAGAAAATATTTATCGAAAATGAAACAAAATAACAATGGCTAGCACTATGTTTAGCTAATGTTAGGTGTTATCAGTTTCTCGTCAAGTCACAAAATAAATTATGTGGCGGTCTCATCGCTCGCGATCTCTCCCACACAACCTTATATAATATAACCTTATACATAACTATTATTATAAATAGGTAGGTACTTACATAGCACATTGATGGTATGAGAAGACACCACGTTTTCTGTCAGTTGTTGGTTGATGCCGTAACAGAGGACAGCGAAGGATGTCTTCGCAGGTTCGACGGTCACTGTGATGTTGGATGTCGTCACCCAACCGCCTGTTGACAGAATATATCATTTATTTTATTTATTTATATATTTTATTTAGGTAAACCTTAGCGTTGCAGTTAATATTAGAATAACTAAAATTTAGTTGACAATAAGGCTAAAAAGGATTCCATAGATTAATATAAAAAGAACAGCCAAGTTGTAATAAAAGAGAAATAGGAACAATACTACTGTACTTATTATTATATACATTATATAATAAGTATAGTAGTATTATATACTTATTATATATTTTATATATTGTGTGACTTTATATAGTAATTTTAATTTTTCTTTTATTGTATAATGGAAGCTATAATCTAAGACTAGAATTTAAGGTACTCTAATGCATTGGGTGTGCCCGTAATAATAGAAGTGCATGTTTACAAATAAATAAAATAAATAATTTTGTAAGATTACAATAGTTATTCTCCTTTGCTTTAAGTTATACTTCATTGTCGTTACCTTCAGGAGAGATGGTGGTCCGATTGCTGGCCTCCTTGTAATGCTTCCCGTCCACTGACCACTTGATCTCCGCGGCAGGGTTGGATGGGGCTGTGCTGCAGGCCAACGGCACCGGGTCCCCGACCCTGGCTTCTGACGGACCGGAGATCGTGACGTGGGATGGAGCGACTGGAAGAATAATAATAAATAAATAATTTATTTAAGGCAACAAAAAAAAAATGTTAAGGATGGTCAAAAACTTATTCTAGGGCCCATATCAAACAAAAAGAGACTATTAGCGTTTTGGAAGTGTTAACATCGATTTCAAAGATTTTTGTTAGTATAGTACGTAACTTCTTTGCCGTGTGGTGCCGGCATAGAATTTCACCACTCTCACTCTTCCCGTGGGTGTCGTAAGAGGCGACTAAGGGGCACACACCGGGGGGCGGGCAGCAGCGTCTGTAGAACAACTCCACCGAACTGCGGTCCCTGACCCGCATGCCCAGCGTGGAAATTACGGGCAATAACCCCCAAATGATGAGTAATGCCATCTACGGCGCTCATTAGAGGAGGCCTAGAGGTCCTGCAGTGGACTATTATAGGCTGATGATGTAGCAATTCTTATTATGTACATTATTTTTAACCTACTTAAAAATGGACGTGGTTTTATGTTCGGAAGCCTAAGTGAGGTGAGCCTTAGTTAGGAAGCCTTAGCCTGAGCTGGGCACATAATCTTACGATGTACGTTTTCGAGAACCAGCCTCCTTTAGAGAAAACGGCATAGAATCTCAGTCAGTAGACACTAACAAGGTGTAGGTACCCCTAAATTGCGACAAATACGTCTCGTTTTCAAATACGTCTTGTTTTTTTACTATTCGTATCGTGGGCTTATGCATGAAAGCACTGAAGTTACTTCGTCAACTCATACAAAGATTGATTTTTGGATTTAAAAAATATTAAAAATTTTGAGTGACGCTATGCTGTAAACGCATCATGTTTTTTCCTCTATGATTAATGTGAAGTCGGGTAGATTTAGTACGCGAATAAAAAGTTAAAAATATTAGTTTTTTTATAATTTATTTGTTTTATCATGCGAGCTTACGAACATAACGTTAAATCTTCAAATCTTCTTTGATAACATTGGAAATAATCAACATCCTTTATCAGAACGACTTGGTAACTCATTAATTCAGATCCAGGAATCTTTACCTATTGAGATAAATATCTCCAATACATCAAAAGCCTCCTTACAAAAGACAATTTCATAAATTAATGATATAAATAATTCTGATATCAGTGGCTTGATAAATAATTCTGTGAAACTATATAGTGCCGTTACCTATATTATCTAAGGCTGTGGAACTTTGTAACCACCTCTGTGGGCGAAGGTCCACCTGCGACGCGGGTTCGATTACTGCCTCGGGACAAATACTTGTACGATCTGCAGATATTTGTTCAGGGCATTCTGGTCGTTTTCTATGTATACTAAAAAAATATATATGTAATAATATTCTGTTATGTATATTAGTTACCAAGTACCCATGTACTTGACAGCTCCTTCAGGTTGGCTCAAGGTCATATCAATTGGTTATAAATAAATAAATAATGCCGGACAAGTCACACAGCATCATCTCGACCCAAGCTAAGCAGAGCTTGTGTTATGGGTACTAGATAACTGATATACATAAAAATATACGAGTAGGTACATATGTAGATATTTTCATTATACACAGAAAACAACAAGAACATATATTTGCAGATCGTACAAATATTTATCCCGAGGCTGGATTAATTTGAAACTTACCACGACGCTATTTTATGAGCAAAACATAATATTATAGTCAATATACAAACAAATTACAACCAGTATTTACAATTGAAACAATTGACCTAACTGCAGGCTGTTGCAAACAATCTTAGCTAAGCTCGTTAAAATTAAATTAAAGAAACAAAAGTAGATTTAATATAGAAATAATGACATAATTATGAAACAATTATCTAATAACACAACCTTTGTTTGTGCCCATGGTTCATAATACAAATCACTTTCATATATTTTTATTTATTTGAAAAAACTAAGAAACAGATCCCTCAGGATAGATGTCGCTTTGTGGATTGTGTGTGGATTGTCCGACAATATTTATTTCCTAAAATATATTTATATATAAAATAAGATAAAAATTTGATGAGACCACCTCGCGATTATCTATACTAAATATTAATAATTAAAATATAAGTAATCAAAGTAAAGTAATAAGTAAGTAATATAAGTAGTTTTTTAATACGTGAGGTACTTCCAACACAGATAGATTTCGGCATTATGCTTACCTTTTGTATGTTTTTATGTGTGCAGTAAAGTTTTAAATTATTATCTATTGATAGCATTGTTTTTCCTAATGCCGCCCTCCATAAAAGTTTTCTTGTTTCCTTACTCACAATGAAAAACCAATTCTGGAAAAATATTGTTTTGATTGTTTACACTAATATTTCTTTACCGAAAAAATCTCAAGAACTTCCGGCTTGTTTGAGGCGAACCCCGAAAACGATCTGAAAACTTTCCGCCCAGTTCCAAAGAGCAAGAAATAAAAGAAGCTCTACTGGAGACGGTAAAATAAAATCTTACTTAGGTACTTAGGTAATTTTATAATGGCGAAAGTTTGTAGCGGAGGTAAACGTTTGTGCGAACACAACGCTAAAATTAAACTTTTTAAACTTTCACGATTTGTTGACATATTAAAGAATAATTATCGGGTGTGGTCACGGGGCGACTGACCACGATCGCTGCAACGCGATGGAAACGTAGGGGAAAATAAAAACAAAAGGTACGCGATAAATACCCGATAAATATTCTTTAAAACGCTAAAATTACTGAATGGAACTGACTGACATTTTGCACTAGTCGTGAGCCTAGAAATAATATACGATTCAAGTGTGAATTTAATTAGGCACAAGTTTTAGTTTTTAGGAAACGTAAGAGTACCTATAATATAGTCTACAAAGAAAAAATTGTCTAGGCTATAAGTTTTAGTACAATATGTAAAAATGTGTCGAATTCAACGGATATTTAAATAGGGTGAACGGTGAAATACGTATTTCGTTCTTAAATGAGCATATAGCGCTTTTGGGAAAACCCTCGAATATTCATTAATTGATTCATTCACCTGATCTTAAAACCTTGCCATATTTTCGGAGTCTGATAAAAACTATGAACGTATCATTCGGTTAAGTTATATTTTTATACTAAAGAAAAGAAACCACAACTATTATAGCTAGGATAAATTATTTTACATTTTCCAAAGAACTGTCGAAATTCGAAACCAAATAACTGTCATGAAAGCCATCCATTTCAAAGCCACCAATACCCGCCAGGACTCGAGAACAATAAACTCTGCAATATTCCCCACACGCGTGTGACGCACTAAAAACAAAAGGTCATCCACGCGATTGTCATTTTCTGGTACCATTGTTTCGTACGTGCTGGGCCTTTATTCACTATGGTCAATCGCGTTACACAGACGCGACACGACAGATGAAACAAACAACGGTATCTAGAAAACGTTGTCGTCACACGGATTGGGCAAGGAATCTCATGGAGAATAAGGCTTCTATGTCAGTGGGCAGTGACTTTGTTTTCGATTCGGTTGTGGTGGGTTCGAATCCAAACCACGGGATTTTTTTGCTTTTTTATCAGTAGTTGAATGGTGCAATTTGCAGCATTTTTCTGCCTGTGACATATACTCGTACATATAGATGTAACAACTTCAGAGTCGGGAAAGGTTCCAATACACCGGCAAGAAACGTATACGCTATTCGGAATACGTATTCGAATTTGAATTACTGTATGGTAGTTGATTTGACGCACTGTGTTCGACTAAGGGTTAGTTTCGTTAGCTACAGTGAGCTTTTGCGGCAAATTTTTCGTTTAAGGTTGTGACTCTGAGGAGTTGAAAAGATATTTGATACCATAATCTTGGTTTGCTTGGCATCGTCTCTTTACTATGATAATCTAGGAACTGGAATGCTAATAAATATTAGTTAATTAATAAGGAAGTTACGTTTTGTGTCAAGATGTATTAACTGTTTCTTTTCAATATCAATATGTTATGTGTTTAGTGAGCACAAGAAAAGGTTGTGTGGAAAAATATTCATGGTATTATATATAAAATGAAACAATTAGAAAAAATTTAATAAATTTTGTTTGCAAGTTTTGAATTGGAGGGACTTAACAGACAAGCAAGTCAAGAATTGGTCACAGTTTGACCCTGTACCTTAATCTTAGTTTTATTTGAGTATTCCCCTATACATATAAATATACACATAACTTATCCCCAAGTTGGGTATTTAGCTGGTTTACATGACGGAGACACATTTATTTTAAAATAAATTATTTTAGGGTTTTTACACTGTAACGTAAACACACTTTGACTAGTCGATTGTCAAAATTGGATGCGAAACTCACGCAGAGGCACTAGAGGTCTACCCTATATTCAAAATTGAAAATCCATAGCACACGATCGTATTTCTAAAGAAAATAATCATAGTTTCATCTTATATGAACTACGTTTAATTTGACGAACGCTGAGCGTACATGAATGTATAGGTAAATTATCAATTTTAGGTGGAAATGCTTACATGAATGGATACTAGATTGCAATTCTGCACCTGATTCATGTATTTTGAATGAAATATTCGTATTAAGGGTTGATTAGATATCACAGGAATATTATACATACATGAGTGTGCATGGATGGAAGTGTGTTTAATGTATAATTGCACAGCCAGCAATATATAATTATATATATCACATAACGTTATTAAATCATTTGGAGCGGAAATAGTTTGGACAGCCGCAACTAAAGATGCTTCGCCGAACTGGATCTCTGGTCTAGGCCGTGTCTAGGCCTTTCTTTCTGCAACTTTCAACTAGATAACCTTTTCTCAATAGATCTAATATTTCTGATAATTTTCCAATTACTCTCTATGTTTATTTTCTGTATGTTTACACTCCGACACCGACGCTAGCAGAGTCGTAGCGAAAAGAAAATGCACCAAAAAAATAAGAAGTTGAAGTGGAATTACAAGACGATGAGCGGGCGGAAATTTATTTAGAGGTATATAAATCAGTACTGAGGTAACCATAACACAGGTGAGGGAGTGATTATCTAGTTTTGTAATATACTTTGCGCGACGATTTCGTCTCTATCAAAGAACATCAAAACTTTTACCCACTCTTCGTCCCCGTATTCCTTTACCCTCAATGAAGTTCTGTAAAATTTAAAACTTTCCCCTCTCCGTATAAATGTCAAATAAATTCCTAAGTTTGGGCAAAGTTGAAATTCGATTTTACGTTCAACGAATACGGTACGAAGTCTTTAGGTGTTTTTCAGTATAGTCTTTTAGGTGGTGATTTTTGGTGTACAGCGGAATAGTTGTGAAAAAATTTAGCATTATCTAAAGTTAGTTAACGGAAGACTAGCGTTGTCTAGGCCTGTTGAAGCTTAGTCAGTATTACATGCTGTGTTAAGACGATTTTGTAGCATCTATAATGCATGTACCTATCCTATAATTGTGTCTTGTTTTTGTTTCTAATATTGTTGTTATGAATAAGTGTCTTTCTTAAGTCATGAGGAGAACATAACTGGTTTGGGTGTCTAAGTAGCCTAGGTTTCTGTACTGATACACGGGATCCCGTGGTGAAATCTCTTAAAAATTAAAATGATTGACATTATTCCTACTATATTTATTAACAAAGACAGTAAAACCACAAAACTACTCTACACTTATATCTATTTCCTAAAAAACTAAGCCGTCACCAGAACGCAGACTGCCCAGAATGCTGGCAGCATTGCCACGTTGGATTGCGATGCTGATTCGTTGACCGAAATACAAGTCACCATTTCGATCACCTGTGGACTATAATATAGTCCAGTCCATGAGTAGCTTAACACGTTCCCTGTCCCAAACGAAATTGTAAAATTGAGCCGCAAGTCGAACATAGTTTTTGCAAATTGCATGTGTCCCCAATGGCTCAGGATCGTATTAGTGCTTTCTAAGCGCAAGTTTTCTGAGCCATGTAATTCAGCGGACAGGAAATGTGTTAAAGTTAGTTATGAAATAATAATGATGTGTCTAGGCATCATGAAGAACAGCAAAGACCATTTCTCACGCCGAAAACATTTAATTTCGCAAGCTTAGTGTTTAAAACCAGCTGAAGCTTACTTTCAATCCATTAAGCAGTTAGTATTGAAAAATCTTTGAAAGTTTTCCACCGTTTCTATTTGAATAGTGTTGTAAAGGCGCGGATACATCAGCATTGAGTTCCATTATGAAGAACTGTTGAATATAGTTTACCTTAGTCAAAGTTTATTAGATGTATCTATCATCATTTCTTGTTAGTCCATAGCTGGACATATGCCTCCCGTAATTATCGCTATAACGTCTTCAGGTTGTCGCATCCAGCATCTGCCAGAAGTCTTACGCAGATCGTCATCCCATCTAGCTGGATATTTATCTATGTTTGTACTTATTCGTTTTGGTAACCTAGATGGTTGGATGGATGGATGTAACCTAGATAGTACGTTTTGGTTATGCTGTACGACTGTTGTACCTTTACAAAAATGTCTAAGCGTCGACTTTGAGCACTTAGAAATTAAATCGCGACTGAATAAATATCTACGAGTAATAATTTAAGTTCTGCTAGATGGTATTAAGAAATGTCGCTATACAAATCTTTCTGTTTCGAGTTTTGCGACGATTTTGCTGGGTCATTCCATTCTTTTCTGTTAAGAATATTTATTCAAGGAGGGAAACTGGAATATTATTCTTAAAAGTCTAGAATCTCCTTGAATATAACCCTAAATGATTTTCTTGTATCTAGAATTTTCCCTTCTAGCGGACGCAAGAAAATATCGGCATTATTTTTTCCATCCCGTGTGTAGCAAACGCATGCGTAGTGGGCAATAGCTAGTTAACAGTGAAGACTCATAACAGCCCTGTTAGTACTAAAGCTCTCGTACCATGGAGAAAAAATCTCTCCTATTTATAATGCAATTCAATATTAAAATAATTTAATACGTCGTAAAAGTCGGCAAAAGCTTAGTCAACCGTAAAGATTCAAAACAAATTACGTACCAATGAGTATCACACCACGAAGGAAAAATCTGTCTAGTTATAACAGTATTGTACAGTAAAATTTAGAGCGTTGTATAATTCAAACTGTCAACCAATGTGCTCACAGCTTTACGCCATTTTTCAAAGTTGTCCAAACTTTAGCGCATCCGGATCTGGTTATTGAACGTTTAGTTAGATTGAGGAAGTTTGCCCGGTTCCTTCTATTGTACGTCATCATTATAGCTAGGTATACTTTACTTCGTCGCAAGAACTTTTGGATGACGTAAAAAGTTTTTATACAAACCGGTCCTATCATAAGGTTGCCCGGAAGAGATCGCTATTAGCGAAGAGATCGCCGATTGTGGCTTCTAGATATAGTTATTTCGATCATGTATATATAACCTTTACGGTATTGATGGTGCACAAAAGCAATATTCTATTCTATTCTATTCTAAAAACTACGTATTAACTTTCCTGTTTTTATTTCGTTTTCCAATATTTGACTATTTTAAAGGTTTTTCTTTCAGATACTAGAGATGAACGTTATACTGATATTTTTTTTTTGTAGATTAAAAACATTTACTTGAATTTAGAAACTCCTATTTTTGATGTGGGTTCAAAGTAACTCCCAGACAACCAACCCAGTTTACGACCAAAACTCTACAATTAAACAAAAAGTCCAAATCTAAAATAAAAACAAACAAACACAATAATTCTTTAGATCGGCCCGTGATGACTAACCCTATCAACAAGGGTCCTGAAGGACCAGTAATTCAGGTTGGGGTTGGCGTAAGGGACGAACTTAAGGGTTAACTTTAAGGAAAACTATCGAACGATAACATTTTAGAAAGAAACCTGGGAATTGGTTAATAAACTCAATATATCCCGTAGCGTAGTTATATTAGGTCCTTACATATGAAATTGGCGTTTTTCGTACTGGCCACTTTAATCACAAATTTCTCCTCTTTGGAAGCGGATCCATCGCAAACCACGTCCGAGTTAGCTGCAGGCTGCGGTGTTAGTGATAAAACTGTTTTAATTCACTTGAAGCAAATTGGGAAGATTAAAAAGCTTGAAAGGTGGGTACCTCACGAATTGACTGAAGCAAACCGGCAAACGCGCGTCGACTGCTGCGTTACATTACTAAACCGGCACAATAATGAAGGTATTTTAAACCGAATCATTACCTGTGATGAAAAATGGGTTCTTTACGATAATCGGAAGCGCTCAGCGCAATGGTTGGATCCTGGCCAGCCAGCCAAATCCTGCCCCAAGCGAAAATTAACCCCAAAAAAGTTACTTGTAAGCGTTTGGTGGACTAGTGCCGGTATTGTTCATTACAGTTTTCTCAAATCTGGCCAGACTATTACGGCTGATGTCTATTGTCAGCAATTGCAAACCACGATGGAAAAGCTAGCGGCTAAACAACCTAGGCTGGTCAATCGCTCCACGCCACTGCTGCTTCACGACAACGCTAGACCACACACTGCGCAACAGACGGCTACTAAATTAGAAGAGCTTCAATTGGAAAGTCTAAGACATCCTCCGTACTCCCCGGACCTTGCTCCAACAGATTACCATTTTTTTCGAAATTTGGATAACTTCTTGCAAGGGAAAAAATTCAACTCCGATGGGGCAGTCCAAATCGCCTTCAAAGATTTTATTGATTCCCGTCCGACTGGTTTTTTTAGTAAAGGGATCAATGAACTACCTATAAGATGGCAAAAGTGCATAGAAAATAATGGTTCATACTTTGATTAATTAAATATATTATATTAAAAAATATTCGACTTTTTGTTCCTCCCATACAAAACGCCAATTTCATATGTAAGGACCTAATATAATGACTTTTTTCTGTTACCAATAAGGAAATAAATAAAAAATACCATTGAAAAAACTAAGTTAAGAACGCCAAAACTACTGCAATGAGCATAGGTGTAGCTTTTTTAACCCACAAACTTGTTTCTTTAAATTTTAGTAAACTTGTTTCCTATGGATATTTTTAAAGTGCTCCATGGAAACAAAGACAGACAGAGAAGCAAAGTCATCGACATAGCTCAGAGAATTAGCAAACTGAAGTGGCAGTGGGCCGGCCATATATCGCGAAGAACCGATAACCGCTGGGGTAAACGTGTTCTTGAGTGGAGACCGCGACTCGGTAAACGTAGTGTAGGACGCCCTCCGGCCAGGTGGGATGACGATCTGCGAAAGACTGCTGGCAGATGCTGGATGCGACAAGCCGAAGACAGGGCGCTATGGCGCTCATTAGGGGAGGCCTATGTCCAACAGTGGACTAACATAGGCTGATGATGATGGAAACAAAGGTGCGAAGCCGATGGCCGCAACTAGCTTTTAAATTCGTCAACGTCTACCTTTAGTTAGATTATTTTTCAAAAAACTCTTGAAAAAGCTCACAACTCTCATCTTGTCCCATTTACAAACTCCTTATGGCTGTGAGGGGCACATTCATTATTTATTTATTTACAAAGGTGAGTACAGAGCCCCTGGGGGCCGCAAATACTGCACGGAACTCTGGAATTGTACGAACTTTTTGTTTGAGAATGAATTAGGTCAGGAGTTTCTGTAATTTAGTTTATTTCTAAACAATTTCTGTGAAGGCACTTAGCTATAGGTTTTTATCGGTTCATTTATAATGGTTTTTAGGGCTTTTAGGAATATTTTGTACGGATTTTGTAGATTAAGTAAACTTTTGTAAAGTTTGGAAGTTTATGTTGAATAGCTTTGACCTTGAGATTACTCTGGAGATGTTAAAAAACCTCCTAAAAGTTCCACTGTTTTCCGAAGAGATTTAGGAATTTCAATAATAATTTCGAAGGATCGAAGGGGAATCGTGCTGCTTGCTTTGCTCGTAAAGTAGCGAGAGCGAGAGAAGCAATTCGCGCTGTTTACTTTCTACTGTCCGCAAGCTGATTCGCGGCCTACAATGGGGCTAACTCCATAATACAACCTTTTTTCTCACATTTTAAAGAAATATATAGCGGTCTATCTAAGTACTTTATTTACTAAGTTATAAAAAAAATATCTGAGGGTATATTTGAACCTGGCGCAGCGCATCAGCAATGCAATGCAGCCAGCGTCTTAGCGACACTTCCAACTAGCGCATTTTTGCAAAGATTTCTTGATTATGTTATAGGAATGCCTAGTAATAATATGTAATAGGTATATTTGGATTCTGCAAAAATATGGGTATTGTTTTTGAAATTGACAATATTGTGGTGACTTTGCCTGTAGCGTCGTATATTGTATTCGTGTTTTTTTCTTAAATGTACCTTATATTAGAGAACACTAGTGTCTAGATAAACCTAACTTAGGATTTAAGATGCTACTAATCATAAAAACGTCATAATTTCTTTCAATGACTATACTCGTATATCTAATATTTTCATGCGTGTAGAGACAAGTACTTACATAGAACAGTCAGATCTATCTCTGCTTTCAGAGTGTTGCTGATCATGACATTTTTCGCCTCGCAGGAGTATCGCGCTTTGTTGTCGGAGGAATCTGCTTTGAAGGACAGAACGTTTTCGGACATTCTTCCACTGGTTCTGTAACAAGAGAGAGATTATAAATATTTATAGAAACAATAGTAGAACTGGTAGATACGTATAGTGACAGAGTCTATAGTAAAGTAGTCGTGACTTTTGCGTTTTGCAATTAAGCAAATTAATTCGTAAAGCAGAGTCCAACCAGTTACTCATTAACCCTTCGCCGCGAACGCACATATCCTTGATTAGGATTATAGAAAATCGCATAGGAATTTTCGTAATCGTTTCTCTTATGGATTAGACGCAGTTAAAGTGTAGAACCATCTTTCAATTAACCCACAATAGGTAATCTAAAGACTAAAGAACAATAAAATTAAAACGTTGCACATTTGGAGGTTTTATACTCATAAGAGAAGGTACTGTGGCCTATGGAATCTAATTTTGTGACGGATCATTAGCAAAGCTCAGAAATATCTGCAGATCGTACAAACATTTGTCTCGTGGCTGGAATTAAGAATAGAGAAGTACCATAACTATACGACAAAAGTTCAAAACCCTCGGCGCGCGAGATACACTCGCACTTGACGATCTTGTTTTTCTTTACCATCAGCCAAGTTCAATAGGTAGGTAGTCCTTACACTACATAAACTTGAATATCAAATAAATAAACAAAATGTATACAACCATTCTGTGTCACGTTAAATCCAAACAATTGAAACGTATAAGAGTAATAAATAGCCCAAGTAAAATAATTGTATTTAAATAACCTAATTAATATTAAACGATGAACATTAAACCAGCGATTAAATTAATGCCTAAAGATAACATCAACTACAATCGATTTAATTTATCACATTTAATTAATAAGGTAATGAGATTTAAATGGGTCACATTTAAGGGATGCTGGTTTCGAATAAGCGATGAAAAGAAATATTTTGAATGTATACTTATATACCTGGCGCAGACCGACATATGTATAAGGTAAAGTAGCTTAGATTTCAGATTTCAATAACTTTATTTCTTAGGCTTACAAAATAAGCACTTACATGTCAAATTTTAGGATTATTTTAAGATTTTTTTGTACTTATGTTTTTTAAGTGAGACAAATAAACGAATTTTTTTCTTTCTTTCTTAAATTTCATACTTTTATAATATAAGAAATAGGAAGTTATTTATTTTCTCTTCCCTAAAAAGTTATGTAAGCTTTTAAGTGTATTGATGATGCAATAATAGCTTAAGTAAATTTTATTTTTATGTGCTACTAACACAATGGATTGTATATTGTCCGAAATAAACAAATTTTATTTATTCATTTTTATAATAATATTCTTAAATTTTCATCCACTAGGGAAGAAGTGACGAGCGTAGCTGACGCAGTTTTTCATAAAAGTGTACAGACTGCAAACTAAGCCAGTAGTTTTCCACACCATACGTTTATTTCCTTTGTTTGATATCTATAAGTTTTTAAGTGTAAAGATATTTATGGTAGAGACTGTACTTGTCTAATAGCTTTATCTATATCTATACTAATATTATAAATTGAAAAGATTTAATTGTTTGATTTTTTTACGCGGAACCCTAACTTTAAACAAAATATTCTATAGCTATGTTATTGTAGGGTTCTAATAGTAAAATACTTTTTCAATTATTGTTATAGTTTCGGAGCTTATTCAATTTAAACAAACAATCAAATCTTTTCTCTTTATAATATTAGTATAGAAGTCAGCATTGTACAATTGTTTTTTATCCTGATTAAATAAAATTCAATTTAAAACCTAACAGACAAATCATCATAACTACAGAATCCCATTTTCCAAGCCGTCGCGCGACCTAATCTGAAATCATCTCTCGCCTCTAAAAAAACAAAATGCTATTGCCCATAACAGAATGCTTCACATAGTCTCAATCTATAAGATCTATCCAATAGGACCCCGTGAGAAAGCTACCCGAGCGTAGACTAGAGAAGGGAAAAGGTTTGCCGAAGCCGAAAAAGATTATACTTAGCCGAATGGATGTAGCAAATAAATAAATAATGCTGTCAATTCACACAGCAGCATTTAGCCTCAAGCTAAGCAGAGCTTGTTTTTTTGGTACTAGATAAAGAGAGAAACAATGCAATATAAAACAAAAATAAAAATATTGCCAGAAAAAGAACACAACAAAAGACATTACAAATGATTTTTACAATGGGCGGCTTTATCGCTATAACAAAATTGTTGTTAAACATTTTGTATTCTATTCTATACTTTATTTATGACACTCCGTATCTGATACGGGCAGAAATCGTAGCCTAAAGCAAGCGGCGCCATAAAAAAGAAGTTGCAGTTAAAGCTCTCGATTGCCGAACTGAAAAAAATCGGCTTTACCCAACTCTAGTCGGTCCGCAGCCATGAATGTATTAGTACCCGGGCTACTCTTCCGTGAAAGGTTTTGGCATAATGAGGGTATTTTCAATTTAAACTCCTCTATCGCTATTATACAGAAATTGGAGTTGCACTCCTTTCTGCTCATGTGGAGGATCTCCAAATCTGTTCGAATTTTGAATTTCATGCAGGAATTTGAATGCCAAGATTTTATTTGTTTGTTTTTTTACGCATTGGTTATTTATTCAGCTGATTTAGGCATCAGAACTGGGATTTTTGGGTTCCGTGTCCATCAAAATGTCTTTAGGAACGCATATCTAAGACTTGGATATTGACTCTTAACTTAATACTCAATTTTTATGTTGTTCAGCGGACAGAATATAAAATGACTATTACTTAATCGTTTTTTGTTTTTTTAACATTTGATTTTTTTTCAGTTGGTATCATATAATTTATTAATAATTAATTTTTAATTTCCCTTCTGTTCCGTTAGCATAATTATCTTCCTAATTTTCTTTTCATGAGAATCTCAATTTAAATAAATCACTTTCACCTTCAATTCAATTTGTAGTAAACAATCAAATCTAGCGCTAATAACTTCATTTGAATAGGCTCTTAAACTTCTGGACCGTATTGAAAAATTCTTTAGCCATTAGAATCCCACATTATGTTGATGACCATAAGTTATAGCTTATTTTCAAAAACGTAGGGATAGGGAAAACTTGAATTATGTAACCCGACATGTAAATTAAATACCAATTATTAGAAATTTTAAAAAATACCCGTTATTAGATAAATTTAACACGTAATTTTTTTATAAATACCTGTAGTGTAGGTGCATACCTAATGTACGACGTCACTCTATAACCTAGTTAGAGATAAGGAAAAATAGATAAATTGAATGCAATGTAAACATATCGGATTACTTACGAAGAATCTTTAAGATAAGAAAATAGATAACATTATTTGTAAAACAATGAGCATATCGAATTACGAAGATAAGGAATTAATAAATCAAAATTAGAGGTAAATTTATAGTATATAAAGCCTTGCTTTTTCTCAATAAACATTCACTATTCAACCAACTACAGTCGTAATAATTACCCCTCATCTAACATCCATTACATGGCGACCCTGCCAGTCCACTGCTTTAAGGCAGTGGGCTGGGCCCCTTTGGATTCCCAGTCGTAGTCCTGAACGGCAGTGACACCAAGCTGGAGCAACGCGAGCTACGCGCACACCATCCGACTATGGACCAAGAGAGCGAGTCTAACCTCTGACGTTGACCAACGAGACCAGCCAACAGCCGCCGCGAAGAGATCATCATAGCACAAAACGGAGCGAGCAACAGTGCTAAAACCGGACCAGTGCAGAAGGAAGAAATTGAATAAGTGCTTCACAAAGAAGATTGAGCGCCGTGCAACTGCAATGGTTATGCGGAAACAAGTAACGAAGGTATAAAAGTGAAAAAGGAACAAGAGGATGGAAGAACAAGGAGTCTAAAGGTATCTAACATAAATAACAAATTAAGCCTAGTACATCGAATTATATGCAACTATGATTAAGGACACAGATGTTCAAACTTTAATTAATTTTGTACTAAAAACTATGTTGTCTCAATGTGCTAAGATTGTCAACTACTTATGGTAATGTCCTACAAATGGTTAATGAAATGAAGAAACATCTCCTTACTAGGAAATCGAATATCAGTCAAAGTATAGTCAAAATGAAATTACAATAATATACTCACCATCTTTATTAACATTGTGTGTCAAACCTAGTTCTCGATCGTGTACGAAACGAGCTTTCCTCGCGAGAGAATTGGATACGTTTTGCATCACACAAAATATAAAGGAGATTTGCATACTCCATAATGATGACACCGCTAGTATCATAAAAGAACTAGCTCAATATATAAATAAATGTGGTACAGGGTCCGGAGCCCGATTGTGTATAATAAAAGGTGTCAAGAAAATAAATAATAAAGATGATCAACGAGTAATATTAAATGATTTCCATTTATTGCCAACTAGTGGCCATGCAGGCATTCGGAGAATGACCAACAGCTTAAAGCGTTACTACTATTGGACAGGCATGGATAGCGACATTATAAAATTTGTCAAAAGTTGTGATAAATGCCAAAAACAAAAGTTCCATAGAAATATTAAGCAGTCACTATGTATTACTAGTACAGCAACAACTGCGTTGGACAAATTATTTTTGGATTTAGTAGGTCCATTAACTAAGGATACAAATGGATACTGTTACATACTAACATTACAGTGTGAACTTACTAAGTATGTAGAAGCATACCCACTCCTAAATAAGGAAACTGATACGGTAGCGCGATCGTTTATCGATAATTTTATATTACGGTATGGAATACCTACAGAAATCGCAACAGATAGGGGGACTGAATTCATTTCGTCAACCATGCGAGAAGTATGTAATATTTTAAAAATCAACCAACTGCAATCAACTGCTTACCACCATGAAAGTCTTGGTTCTTTAGAAAATTCACATAAAGCTTTAGGAGCATTTTTAAGAATACAGACAGACAATCATGCTTGTCAGTGGTCTGATTGGTTACAGTATTGGTGTTTTTCTTATAATACAACAGTACATACAGCTACTGAATATACACCGTACGAATTAGTGTTTGGTAAACTATGTAATATACCAAGTAACATTATAAGTAAAGTAGACCCAGTTTATAATTTTAATTCATATGCTATAGAACTTAAGTATAGATTACAGAAGTCCCAAGAGGATGCTAGAAATAATTTAATTAAAACAAAAATTGATAGAAAGTTAAAATATGATTTAACTATCAATTCAATAAATTATAAATTAGGAGATTTAGTATTAATTAAAAAGGAAGATAGAGATAAAATGGATCCAGTGTATACAGGACCTTATACAGTAATTGAAGATCAAGGTGTAAATGTAAAAATATTAGTCTCAGGAAAAGAAAATATTGTACACAAAAATAGAACAAAATTATTTAATTACACATAATGTCATATACTCCGTCATGATTCTCAAAGTATAATGAATAATTAATCAATATAACCAAACTGTTTTAAAGACGCAATAAGTAATAAGAAACCATTACTATCAGCAAATACCGTATTCCTTATAGGGATCACCATCTTCCTAAACATTAAGATAACATAGCTAGCTCATAAGAAAAATTGTAAGATCAGATGACAATGATCATTTATTTGTAAACATAAATAGTACCTATGATTCGCAAGTTGTTATTGCGAGAGATTTGAATTGTATAACCTTTAGTATTAGTATTAGATTTAAAAAAAAAAAAAAAAAAAAGGGGAAAGGTGTAGTGTAGGTGCATACCTAATGTACGACGTCACTCTATAACCTAGTTAGAGATAAGGAAAAATAGATAAATTGAATGCAATGTAAACATATCGGATTACTTACGAAGAATCTTTAAGATAAGAAAATAGATAACATTATTTGTAAAACAATGAGCATATCGAATTACGAAGATAAGGAATTAATAAATCAAAATTAGAGGTAAATTTATAGTATATAAAGCCTTGCTTTTTCTCAATAAACATTCACTATTCAACCAACTACAGTCGTAATAATTACCCCTCATCTAACATCCATTACATACCCATTATTAAATTTTTTTTAAAATACCTGTTATTAAATAAATTTAACACGTATTTTTTAAATAAATACTTATTATTAGTTGAATTTAATGTTACAAAGACACATAGTAATGTTACATGAGATAGGTACTTATTAATTGCGGATATTATGCGGTTTTAGTTCGGCTTAATAAGTTTATTCGATTTACAGATTAAATGTAGGATTTACAAAAACATTTCCATTCTCTATCCCCAAGTTTATAGAGCCAATATTATTTTTACCACGAGCTTAATGTTCCTTTAAAAGCAGAACAATACTTCGTTTTTCATAAAACAACTCCCGTCATGCTTCGTCCATTTTTCCCGAACCGCTAAACCTCTTCAAGAATTTAAAGCAATAAAGTAGTCAAGTGCTAGGTTGTATTCCGCGTGCAGTGTTCCGCACAATATTATAGGCATACATGTCCGGGACATTGACAAGGAAGGAATTTACTAAAAACTATGTGTCCAAAACTTTTTCAATTGTTACTCAAAAAATTCGTTCGTATTTTTTGGGTAACAATTGAAAGAAGTTGTTGAATCTTTAAGTTCTTATGTTAGAGTTATGTTCTTTGTTATGTAATTTAACGTTTACATTGCTTTGTAATTAGGGGAGGCCTATGTCCAGAAGTGGACTATTATAGGCTGCTGATGATGATGATGATGGTATTGCTTTGTGATTATATTAAATTTATTTGAATAATGAAGAAAATTTCATTCCTTTTTTTATTTGCAGGCAGTAGGTAACCCTTGTTGCATAAACATAAAAATGATTGCAGCGAAACGGAACCCAAAATAACATAATACCCACTACAGCAGAAAATAAAAATCCTTTCCCCATAAATATTGCAAGCTTTCACAAAGTTTCTCAATGTTCTAAGATGAATAATTTCAAGTCCGAAAATCCTTTGAGGATGTTTAAATTTTAAAGTATAATGCGTCTTAAATGCTGAAATTCTCAGTTACACAAGTTTGCCGTCGGGGTGCCGACCATTTCGGTACCTTTGGTGGCACCTTTCGGAGGTAATTTTTGAATGATGAATGAATTTTAAGCTTCTCGAAATTTTATTGCAGAACTTTGTGATTTTAACCTTTTGTTAACTAAACTGTGATGACAGTTAAAAGTTGGGTTTAACTTTTGGAAGAATCAACTTTTAGCCCTTTGGTTAGATATTTTATTTAATGTCTGTTAAAGATTGAACAGGTTTGCTTTTAAATACAATAAAATAAAATACTTGATGAGAAGGATTTTAAATTTAAAAAAATCGCTGATAAGAATATAGTCTTTCTATATACTTATCAGCAAATTTTAGGTGGATTGTCTAATTATTTATTTACTTTAAAGAACAAGGCGTAGTATCGCGTGGATCAGAAAACGTGTTACATGAAAACAAATCCTCAGTTATACAATAATTACGTAAGTAACTTTTTATTACTTTAGGTTTTTAATTATTTAAGTTACTTATTAAGTCTTATTAGTTAAAAGTAATAGGTATAAATCTGACCTATATTTGACCAGTAAATTATCGGTTTCTTCATAGGACAGTGTAGCCAACCAGCTTTTAACAGTAAGTTTGGCTTGATAGACAGTTTGATCTCTCAGTTTATGTTTTCTGTTCTGTTTTACTCTTTGGTTTGCAATAATGTATATTTGTATTGTATTGATGTCTCTTTTCATTCTAAACTTACAACTCTACAGTTTTTGTAAACTTACCACTCCACAGGTTTTTGTTTCAGCTCGTCACCGCAACCCAGTTTCCCATCGGTACCCCCGTGGGAGCTTCTAACCACATTCATTGATAGAAACGGATTTTGTAGAAACAAAGAGTCGTTCTAAGAATATTGAAGCTTAGAATTATAGAAATAGGGCGGATATTATGTTATGTGGGGATATAAATAATAGGTCAGCTGATGATAGATAGCTTTTTTTAAAGACTAGCAGACGACTTCGCACGTGTATTTAACAAAAAAATATTTTTCATGCGGAACCCTAATGTTTTTGAAATATTCTATTGCCTATGTTTATTACGGAAAATGTTAGATTGTAATGGTTAAAGATTTTTTCAAATCGGTCTAGTAGTTTCGGAGCCTATTAAATTTAAACAAACAGACAATTAAATATTTCACTTTTCCAATTTGGATTTTAAACTATTAGGACTATCAATGCTTTTTAAGTCAACTGGTAGGGCGTTAACTTAACAGCTTGGTACCGAGACCATGCTTAACAGGATTTTTCCTTCTAGTACATACTTATCCTATAAAAAATATCTATTTATGTAATAATATTGTCGTGTGGTGCCGGCATAGAATTTCACCACCCCAACTCTTCCCGTGGGTGTCGTAAGAGGCGACTAAGGGAAACACAGCGGGGGGCGGGCAGCAGCGCCTTCTGCAGAACAACTACACCGAACTGCGATCCCCAACCCGCATGCCCAGCGTGGGGATTATGGGCAATAACCCCCAAATAATGATGCCATCTATGGCGCTCATTAGGGGAGGCCTATGTCCAGCAGTGGACTATTATAGGCTGGTGATGATGATGATGAATAATATTGGGGCTGGATGATGCTGTGTGGATTGTCCAGCATTATTTATTATCCTCAATTCCCTTTGTTCAGTCGAGTCGAAAAGGTCTATAGGAGTTCAGCTACATTTTTGGCTCGCTATAGAGTTTGGCTTATTTATCATCATCATCATCATGATGATTATGATAGAGTTTGGCTTAGCTTATACATTTGGTGAAACATATATTATTTAGGGTCCCCATTGCGCAGCGGAAGTCAGAAATGTGACCCTTTTTCGAACGAAATTACCAGCACCAATCTTGGACCGCTCCCACGGTCGCGAAGCAAGAAGCGTGACGTCTTAATAAATTTGCATTTTAATGATTCCCGAACGAAACCAGGGATTTTTATGTTCCCCTCATTAATATGATTTAGTTTAAATGAATGAAGCTATTAGATTGTCTTTGTTAGGTAATTTGTGTGAGTTTCAGAACATAATTAGTTTGAGATACGTGTTTTTGTTATATAGAAAGATAATAAATATTACATATCATATAAAACACATTCAAAAAACATTCATTAAACGTGCTTAATTTAAACTTAAAAAAACAACGAAAACTTAAAAACGAGCTCTCATTTGTTTCTCTTCTTTAAACTTACACTTAATCATTCTCATTCAATAAATAATAATAATAATAATAATAAATAATGCCGTACCATCCACACAGCATCATCTAGCTCCAAGCTAAGCAGAGCTAGATGACTGATATACATAATACAATATTATTACAAATATAGATATTTTTTTACTATACATAGAAAACGACCAGAACGCCCTGAACAAATATCTGCAGATCGTACAAATATTTGTCCCGAGGCGGGAATCGAACCCACAACCTCCTGCGTTGCAGGCGGACCTTCGCCCACTGCGCTACAGAAGTCGATTCAATGAAAACAACATAAAATGTCACGGCGAAGTGCAAGCCGAAGAAAGAGAAGGCTAGGGTATGGAAAATAGGGTTCCGTATTTGTACAATAATCCATGAGAAACGTATTGTTATCAGAAATCAGATCAACTCATCAGAATCGCTTTCCCACTCAGTCCGCACCCGCAAATTGGTCATGTAAACACCTTGATTGGTGCAATCTTTCAAGCAATTAAATGCAGTTGTGGTTTCTGTGAAACTTTACACCGGGTGCTGTAAGGCATGAGCGGGGCGATGAGCGGAACGGAAGGGGAAATTAGCGCTAGAAACTCTCAGATTCAGATTCAGAAACTTTATTTCTTTAGGCTTACAATATAAGCACTTAGACAAGTCAAATTTCATACGGATAATTATTATAAGAAAATAAATAATTTGTTATTGATTTCTCTACAATTCAATTTTTTGTCCATAAACCTTACGACCAAGGTATTTGTAGGTATTCGTATTTATTAAATCATGCACTTCTCTAACAGGCGT
This sequence comes from Eupithecia pulchellata, assembly GCA_963931895.1. Taxonomy (NCBI): domain Eukaryota; kingdom Metazoa; phylum Arthropoda; class Insecta; order Lepidoptera; family Geometridae; genus Eupithecia; species Eupithecia pulchellata. Next base: position 1,252,995 of record OZ007546.1, on the reverse strand, counting down.
ACCCAATATAATACAATACCTAGTCATAACAACAAAAATCATAGTATTCGTAGGATTACTTTGGCTTCAGGTTTTCCAGTGTACTTAAAACAGTGTACTAAAACGCGAAAAACATGTTTACAATATTTAAAATGTATTTGTGCATGTTTATTAACACTATTTTATTTGATTACTATTTCATAAGTTGCTAATTAGGATTATATGGAGGATACAATTGATTGGTTACAGTTGATAACAAATAAACAAAGAAAATTAACTAACGAGGGGAGAAAATAGGAAGGGTCCATTAAAAAAGAGCTCTTGGGCGGTTCACACCACTGTCGTGCGAAAGAAAAGGCCCGATGCACTCTCGCATTCAACTGAGTTGACCGCTCTCCGCTCAGCTTGTGAACACATTCCTACCTATAACCAAGGAACCATTCAAGTGATACCAGTGCAAATGGTTTACTTTGAGCAGTGATTCGGTCAGTGTTCAGTCTGTGGTTATTACTAACTGAGATTTATGGTTGTTCGTTTCGTGTTGCCGTCAAATAAATTAAAAATTATAATCTTTTTTTATGGTAATAATTTTTTTCTGCAACAAGGAATGAAACTAGCGAAAAAGGAAATGACAAGTTATCATAAATTGTAATTGCATCAACTGAGCTACCTGTAGTTGTTTGCAACAGTCTGAGATTCGTTCAATTTGATTGTAATTTTGTTTCTTTACTAAATGTTTTAGTCCCTCTAAAAAAATTATCATGAACGATTTTCTACATATACAAAAAAAAAGTCGACTCACTGGCATTTTTGAATCATTTGGCCAAAATCTGACGTTCGACTAATAGCGAAACTCAACATATTCCCAAAATATTCCAAAATACAATTAAAATTAGTTTTAATTAATTGTTTTTTGGAATGGTTTTATCACGCGTTTATAAATGCTTGCTTAGCGATTATCGATTTACTTTTCCGTTACTTTTAATACTTGTAGAACGAACAAAATCCTGTAAACCACAACAAAATTTTAATGTCGCGCCAACTCGAGACGACCAACCTTCAAAGCTAAATGGAAATTTGCAAGTGGTGTGGTTTTGCTTTGCAAGGACTACGGGTCACTGCAGCTTCAAGACAGAGTCGAAATTAAATGGTGAAAATGTCCAGTATTTCTTCTTAATGTAACATCGAAAGGAAATGATCCATATCAATACCAGTCGGAAGCGTCTCCAAGACGGTTGAAGCGACGTGTGACCAGAGAGCTGGTCAATATCTGTCGTAGCGCATCAGCATTGCCATACAGCTAGGCAATGCCTGGCTTCATTGCCTAGCTGTATGGCAATGTTGATGCGCTGCGACAGATATTAACCAGCTCTCTGGTCACACGTCTCTTTAAAATTCCAAAGAGCTTCGATACCCATCGGGTCTCGACTCCAAGGGGAGTAAATTCGTAGGCTCTGTCGAGACCTGCTTATTTGCACCTCTTAAGGTCCTCGGCCAAATCATCCGCCGCATCTACCCCATTACTTCAAAATTTTACTGACTTATTTTAAAAGAAAATACCATCAAAGAGACAACAAAGGTTTGGGATTAAATATGATATCCTTGTGAACAAAAGGGACGAATTATAAAGACCCAAAATAACGTTTGAAAACCGAAAATTCTTTTAAAAACCAGCTTTTGTACTAATGGCTCAAAGTAAAAACGCAAAAGTTAATTCAAAGCATGGGCAATGGAGTTTTTATGGTAGCGGTGACCGTTATTTGCAAGTCGAGAATCCATTTTCAGTTCAACAGACACCTTTTCGAGGATGGGGGTCGAGGAATCGAATTTACGCCCGTATAATCAAAGGAAACTCAGATTTAAGCACGTCACGTGACGAGTTTTTGACAGATATCATTGGAAGCTGTCAAAAAATCACGACTTGAGATAATGCTGACTCATTTAATCATCAAACTATTGCGTTTGAATATTTGGGCATTAGAATCGAGTTGTATGAAATCGTATGAAAGACATTTGCCGCCGAGTTTAACGTTTTTTTTATTTATTTTAATTTTAGGTTCCCAAAGTCGACTTTTACAACATCTACCAATTGAGTTGAAGAAGGGATCGAGTTTAACGCCGCTCCCGGGGCTATAGCGGTTAATATGTAAATGGCGTCCGTAATATGACAGAACCGGGGTCGATTCCTACAGGGTTTTAACGAAACAAAGGTTTTTCGTAAATATACACAATCAGCTAATTTGGTTTGTTGTATGATTGAGTTTCGGGAACTTTCGGAACTTTCTGACTGATTGGAACTTTCCGCGCATTTTGAGTACGAGTTCGTTGAAGTTTTTCTTTGTTGTGAAATGTTTTGATGTATTTTATATCTTAGTTAAAAACTCATTGAAGACTAAAAAATTAATAATATCTTAAACAGTTTTCGACTTCGACAGGATATGAACCTGCAACCATCCCTCAATACAAAAGAAAAAAAAAACATTACAAATCCCCACAAGATTGACGTTATACGCAATGTTATAACAAAAACTTCATTGAATACATATCTATACTAATATTATAAAGAGGAAACATTTGATTGTTTGTTTGAATTGAATAGGCTCCGAAACTACTGGACCGATTAGGAAAATTCATTCACCATGAGAATCCTAAATTTTCCCTGATAACATCTATACTAATATTATAAAGAGGAAAGATTTGATTGTTTGTATGTTTGTTTGTTTGTTTGTTTGAATTGAATAGGCTCCGAAACTACTGGACCAAGTTAAAAAATTCTTTCACCATTAGAATCCTTAATTTTCCGTGATGAACATAGGCTATATAATATTTTCAAAAAAGTTAGGGATCCGCATGAAAAATTCAATAATTGAACCGTGGGCTGTTTATTCAACCTCTTTTTCTATTATAGCGCGTCAGAATAGAAAAAGAGGTTGTATAGCGCACGGTGCTTGCTTTTTCTCTACGGCCAGTGTCAGTTTTGGAATGTCGAGTCAATGTCAAAAACCCCAATGCTGTTAAAAAAAGTAAAGATCCGTATGAAAACTGTGAAACTCATCGTTTTAGTGTGTATAATTTCTGAAATTTTTGTTTAATACCCGTGCGAAGCCGGGGCGGGCCGCTAGTAGGCTATAAAATTTTCAAAAAGGTGTAAACAAATAAAAAATCAACACACACCGATCGGATAGTTTTTGGAAAAATTGTAATGCCTTTCAAAGATTCTACTGGGGAAATAATTTTTCAAATCGATTCCGAATTCTTGGAGCCTATTCAATCCAAATAACCAACAAATCTTCTTTAAAATATTAGTATATATTTAATCTTAAACGGGGCTGGTAATTCCAGTCCGAAAAGAATTCCGAAGGAAGACGCCAAGCCCTTCAAAAAGTTCAACGACCTCCTCAAAGCTATAATCTCTAGGTCGTTGAGCTATTTGTTGATACTAAAAGTATCCTAAAACATAACCTCAATAGCCTACTCAATAACCGTATATTCACGTGTATCAAACAAAATTGCTCCCCGCGGCTCAGTTACTACGGTACCAATATCACGTAGATGATACTATAACTACTGTTTTCTGTGTCACTTTGTCCTATTCGAAAAGGACGACCTATATGGCGTGTTGGGGGAAACGTCCGTCTGCGAAGCATGAGTTTGCGGGTTAGATAAATGCTAACCAAAGATTTATTTAGATTTAATATAATAAGCTTCAAAAAATTCCCAAAGTGGAAATTTTATACTTTGGGAGTTTTTTGCAAGCTTGTAATACCCAAATATGTATTATGATTAGAGTGTTAACTGTAGAGGTAATTAATAAAAATATCTATGTGAGATCCCAGTGCTTAGAAAAACCTAACATAGAATTGAAAGGCACTGACTGCTAACAAAATGTAATATTTAGAAAATTAATAAATAAATAATCTATCTATCTAAGTTTGCCGAAAATTGTTCTGGGTATTCTGGAACTACTAACAAAATATAATTTTCTCATTCACAACAAATTATTATCAATTGACTATTATTAATCTATTGAGCAACTACAACAATTTCAAATAACCATTTGAAAGTAGATAAAAATTGTCTATGCATGTGATGGGCTAGTTGCGCTACCTGTAGATGGTTTGCAACAGTCTGCAGTAAGCTAAATAGCTTCAATTGTAAATCATAGTTCTAATAAGTTTTTATTCTCATTATGGTTTAAACAAAGTCACTTCCCGCAGTCTGTCCCTATGTATGCTTAGATCTTTAAAACTACGCAACGGATTTTGATGCGATTTTTAATAGAGGATTTTTTATGTATAACATTCGTATCAGCATTGCACCCGAAACAGTTTTTTTTGGATCTTATTTGAGTTGTAAATAAACGTTTTTGATTTCATTTTGATCCATATGAAATCAAAGCAAATATCAAAAAATAAATCGAAGTGAAGCAAAGAATCGACGTCAATTTAATATTTCCTCATTTCGGGGACCCTCGGAAGGTTCTCGACAGTTGTCGAATGTCTAAAACACATATTTTATGCAAGGCTATGACTGTGGTGGGAGGGACAGCGATTTTTCAACTCGAAGGACCCTTTGGTAATGTCTCTGAACGCCTTCGATTTTATCAACCGCAGTCTTCGATTTCAGATCATAAATGTTGAACACACACATCTCCCGACTAATGATGGTGATTGATTTATTGGCCTTAATTTTCATTTTCAAAAATTTTATTCCTTAAGTCTTACGAAATATGAATGAAGATCAATCAAATATACTATAAATTTCTATCAAATATTGAATAGGGTGTTATTGTTATTATTATTATTTTATTAAACACTATATTATCGGGTATTTATACGTACCCTGTTTACCTTTTGTTTTATTCTGTGTGCATTTTATTTTTTTTATCCCCTACGTTTTAATATGAGAACAAATCCTGAAAGCTTAAAAGTAGTAGTTTTATTTTCACTTTATTTTTCCACTACTCAAAGAAGTGATAAAGAAACCAGACTGACGATGAATATACACAGGGTGTTTGGTGGAGGGTTAGACAAACTAGGTGGGTGAGTAGGTGGACCTATTTGTGAAATACAAATTGAAGGAAAAGACCATAACTGTTTAAAAAAAATAATTTTTTTTAACCCTCCACCAAACACCCTGTATATCACTCACGTAGGTAATGTAGGTACATAACCCCACTGTGGTAGTAGCAGAGATATTAAATATTGAAAAGACAGAGCGAGGCCATCAGGGTTTCGATACCGGTCTCGAAACCCTAAAAAGCTGGTTATAAAAATCGCTTCTCTTATAACCGTAAACACGCCATAGCCGTACGATCGAACCCTGTGGTTCGTGCGGATCCTACAAGGGTTCCGGAGATATTCCAAATATTTTATTTATATTGTGAATAAAACTAAGTTTGTTACTTGGTGTTTATTTTGGGAAAGGACAGTACCGCTGTGGCGTAGAAGTTTGCAAGTGAAGCAGTTGTGGATTTGATTGTCGCCATGGGAGGAAGATTGCATGATGTTCGGATATTTGTGGTCTGACTGTTTCTATGATAAATAAAATAATAATAAAAGTTCGCAAAATAAAGTAAACATAACAAGCTACCTCGGAGCCATGTTGCAGTGTAATTTTTTTAATTTTTTTCTACTGTAAGCTATTAAAAACGAATGAGATATAAATTAAAATTAACTAGTCAAAACAAATCATAATAGAATCTATTATGATTTGTTGAGGTACGAAAGGGATTATCTATTAAATAGATAATCCCTTTCGTACCTCACGCACACAGAAACTCAAACACGTTATCTACTAAAACAAAGGTTCATCCTTATTTATACCGAAAACATTTACAAAACAAATTTGAACAAGTAATTATGTTTACGAAGTTATAACTCCGCCTAAAGCGGTCATAAACTTCAAATAGGAAAATAAAATTTTTAAATACCTAAAATATTGCTGGCCCTGTGTGTAAAACACTTTCTACGTTGTGGCAAACGGTTTATAGCTGTTTTTATTTTGTATTTTATGTTTTTTGTTATTAAAACCGCTTTTATTAGCTTTATAGTGGGTCGTGTACTTTACATAATAGTGAATCAATCGACCAATAGACTCATAGAGTTCGCAGGTGTTCGGAATGCTTATATCAACGAATTAGCATCGCCATCCAACGTAGCAATGCTGCCAGCATTCTGAGCGCTCTACCTTCTGGTGACGACTTAGATTTTTAGGAAATAGATATAAATGGAAATACTAGAATAGAATGGAAATAACAGAAACAACTTCTGGGCCGAGTTAAAAAATTATTTCACCATTAGAATCCTTAATTTTCCGTGATGAACATAGGCTATATAATATTTTCAAAAAAGTTAGGGATCCGCATGAAAAATTCAATAATCGAACCGTGGGCTGTATATTCAACCTCTTTTTCTATTATGGCGCGTCAGAATAGAAAAAGAGGTTGTACGGTGCTTGCTTTTTCTCTACGGCCAGTGTCAGTTTTGGAATGTCGAGTCAATGTCAAAAACCCCAATGCTGTTAAAAAAAGTAAAGATCCGTATGAAAACTGTGAAAGCCATCGTGTTAGTGTGTATAATTTCTGAAATTTTTGTTTAATACCCGTGCGAAGCCGGGGCGGACCGCTAGTCAGATATAAAAAAAAAAAATAAAAATAAAACCCGCCCCATATTAAACTTCCTCTTGAATCTATTCAAACCGCATCAACCGTTGGGTAATTTTTAAAATCTAAGCATACATAGGGACAGAGAGCGAGATGCGACTTTGTTTTATACTATGAAGTATATGTCAAAAACTCTTGTACGCTTCTATCAATTTACTGCACGGATGGACTTGCAACTTATTTCTACTGATATATTGCCAAGCAGTGAACTATAAACAACTCTAGATTTATACCTAGATACATAGGGTGTTTCATTATTGACGACCTCTGTGGCGCGGTGGGCGAAGATCCGCCTGCGACGCAAGAGGTTGCGGGTTCGATTCCCGCCTCGGGATAAATATTTGTACGATCTGCAGATATTTGTTCAGGGTGTTCTGGTCGTTTTCTATGTATAGTAAAAAATATCTATGTATGTAATAATATTGTATTATGTATATCAGTCATCAAGTACCCATAACACAAGCTCTGCTTAGCTTGGGGCTAGGTGATGCTGTGTGGATTGTCTGGCATTATTATTATTATTAGAGGATAAACGGAGGGTTGTGTTCGGGGGCTCAAATTTCCAGCGATCTAAATAATGCTTTGTGTTTTAGTTTGATGATTTAGATTTTTGATCAAGATACTTTTACTTAGATATAGATTTATTATAAACAACATTAAATTAACAGATGTTCGCTAAGTTTGCTGAATTTCCGGAAAAATATAAGACTGAGCAACGTCATCGATTTTATGGTTTCCAAAATCCTCGGAGCGTCGTATAATGGAACACCCTGTATACATATTTTTATAACAGAGCAGTTTCAATAAATATTGCACAAGGAAATGGCGCCTTTCTGAAATATATCAAAGTACGTGTAGGATGCAACTGCTGCTATCTGCGCCCAAGGGATAAGCAGAAGCGGTCGGCATAAGCGGTAGCGGGATGACATAAGCGGTGGCGGAAAGGTTACTATTATTCGGTTTTATTGTAATTAATAGACCTTCAACAACCTCACCCGGTAGTAACATGTATGAAAATGTATTACGAAGGTCTAGAAGACACCTATTCACTTGGTTTTATAATACTAAATATTTAAAAAAAAACTTTGGATTTCTATGTCGGAGTATAGTTATATTACTATATAATATAATATATTACAAAAGCCATATGATGGAAAGTATGTTAGAACACTGGTATCATTAGAGGAAAGCAAAGTTCGAAAAAATTACGTTCAGAAATGTTTATTTTTTTGTTTTCTTTCATTGTCATGAAAAAATATTAATTCCTTGTCCTGATTAGGTATACTGATAATGGATGTGACGGGAATTGACGTAAAAAAATCGCTCGATTATAATCGATTACAATCCAACACAAGTTTTTTGTTGCTTATTCACAAAGTAAGGAATAATTCTATCTATATAAATAAAACCAGCATAGTGAGCCTCATAAGAACTACCAGCAATTTTTCTCCATTATATTCAAAATGACGGCCCCTATATTCAACCATCAATTGACACACTAATCCTGCAGCTATATTTCCCAACGCTTTCCTATTACAACTTCTATCCCCAAAATCCATAAAATCCCTAATTTATGCAATATTGTGGCCATCATTTTAAATATTGTGACGCGTCCGCTTATGATTTACGCCGCTTCCCCCTCTAAATTTCCTCAACCTTTATTTATTACTTAATCTCGGTCCTGGGTAAATGCTTTAAGATTAAAATGCTCTTATATTTCCGCTTTTAAAAGTATTTTATATTTAGTCAGTGCTTTAGTTTAGTTGGAGATTATGTTGATATCTACGTTAAATTATGTTTCGCTGTGCTAGTGCGAAAATTTTTTTTCGATACAAAAATTATCCTCACATCTTTTTGTGCTTGTTTGAGATTTTTCAATAACTTTTGATTGAATCAGGAGTAATTACGTTATATTAATAAATCTCTTAGTTTTCTAAGAAGTAGTTGAATGCCACGATTTTTTTAAAAGGTAATGCGGTGTCCATTATTGGAATGCTGGACAATCCACACATTCTTCATCTAGCTCTAAATGAAGCAGAGCTTTTCTTTTGGGCACTAGATAACTGATATACGAATACCATTACATTATATAAAATATAAAATACCACTAAATATGAATAGAATTGCACCACCCCAACTCTTCCCGTGGGTGTCGTAAGAGGCGACTAAGGGAAACACAGCGGGGGGCGGGCAGCAGCGCCCTCTGCAGAATAACTCCATCGAACTGCGATCCCCAACCCGCATGCCCAGCGTGGGGATTATGGGCAATAACCCCCAAATGATAATGCCATCTGTGGCGCTCATTAAGGGAGGCCTATCTCCAGCAGTGGACTGTTATAGGCTGGTGATGTTGATATAAAATATGTAAATAAATATTTTTACCCGACTGAAAATGAGGCGCTGTTTTCGTTCGGCTGTCAAGTTAAACTGGCATAGATCCTGCTAAACCGAGCTTAGTTTGACATCCCGTTGTCATCTTTCCTCTTTTCTCAATACCCCGCCATATATTGAGTGTCAACGCAAAAAAAAACTTCGCTTGTGACGAATTTTTTTAATGACAATCCCTTGATTTACACTTGAGTCTTCTTTTTGGCATTCCTGGTCAATATAATATTGTAATCATAGTAATAAGTAAATAAATGAAACAGGTTATATAATCAAAAGTTTACACCAAAAAAATATAAACATCCATTACCAAATTAATAAAAAAAATATTGCATCATAAAGTAACGCGTACAAAGGCGCTTCGGGAACAAAGTTATCGATAAATTGTATTTATTAAAGTCCTGCACTACCTCCAGGGTCTTGTTCGCGCGATGTATTGTTGAGCACAATGTATCGACTGTCGATAAAACTAACTATGCGTTGTACATCACTATTGGTAAATTACTGCAGTATCATAGTTTGTTGGATATTCATGAAAAGACAAACATTTTACGGAATTTCGTTTTAAAATCTTTTGAGGAAACGTCGGATGGCAAGGAAATAGATATTTGATTATGTTTTATTTTTTAAGTAGATAACAGTTTCTCCTCTTTCATTTTACTAATGAGTTTGTACCTAGCTTAAGTTATTCTATAGATTTACACTAAAATATATCATTAGTCATTTCAAACCTCTAGAGAAAAACTAAACCTAGGTAACAACATAGGAAGTAAAATAAAAGTGAAAAGGAATTAGCTACTTAAAAAAAAAATACTCAAAATGATTTTAATAAAACTAAAAATTAAGAAGTAAACGAAGGTACTTAACCAATTACCTGCGAAATTTTAGCCTGATGCTCTAAACCAAGCAGTCTCAAGCGTTGCCATCTAATAATGCGTGCATACCTTGCGTACGTGTGACCAGTCTGTTCCCTAAACTTGGGTCGCAGGCGAAGTCACGCGTAGAAACCAGTCGATAATAAACCAGAACATTTCTGTCCAAAACCCTTATTTGCTTGCTCGCTATCATATCGCAAGACAAAAACTTGTGCGACAGCATGATAAATGGAACGGATAGAGACAGGCCAAGGTTCGTTTCCGTGGCCCTTTTGGGGTTAGGGCCTTTCAGGGCAGATTGAACTGTTACGTGGTTTTGGACTACGATATTTACCTCTTCACAAAAGAAAAAACTGTAATTTTTGAATTCAATTTTCGTTTTATTTGAATTAAGAGTCGTAAACATTAAATGTTTACAAAAAGGTAGTGAACCAGATTCGCGTGATTTGTCACCAGAATTAGAAAAACTGTACAGGCTTTAATCCAACATAGTTCATAGAATTCACGATCAAGTCACCTTTCAATAAAAATACCGAAATTCAAATCGACTTCATGTACTCCCTGCACATCCCACTTGCTAGACATGCAGGTAGATATGTGTGTCGTGACTATGAAATTTTAAAGGCTTAAGGGCTACCATGCACAGATGCATGTAGGTAACGCGTAAACATACAACATAAAACTGTGCTCTGTTTGTGTCATCGGGGGTAAATAAAAACACGTCTTGATCATACCATGTACACAAATCTAAATTGTTATTCATTTTTATTTATTTATTAAGCGTACTAATGTACAAATAAGTACCTCTTTGAATTAATTCTTTATTTAATGTCAACTTAAAGTTCTAGAGCAGGCAAGATTGCAGATTAAATATGCCGGGTAAATAAAGTCATCATCATCATCAGCCTATGTTAGTCCACTGTTGGACATAGGCCTCCCCTAATGAGCGCCATAGCGCCCTGTCTTCGGCTTGTCGCATCCAGCATCTGCCAGCAGTCTTTCGCAGATCGTCATCCCACCTGGCCGGAGGGCGTCCTACACTACGTTTACCAAGTCGCGGTCTCCACTCAAGAACACGTTTACCCCAGCGGTTATCGGTTCTTCGCGATATATGGCCGGCCCACTGCCACTTCAGTTTGCTAAAAAATAAAGTACCCCTTTGAATTTATTCTATTTCTATAATTAATGTCAACTTAAAGTTCTAGAGGAGGCAAGATAGTAATATGTAGTATAGTAATATGCCGAGTAAATAAAAAGCCCAATTCCAATTCGATTGATGTTGACAGAAACATTTTCGGCTATAGCTCAATTCGTTCATTAAATCAGTGCTTGACCACGGCTAAAAGCCATGTCTAAAGACTTGGTAAGGTCGAGTTTAATTAGATTATTCTGGTGTAACAGGACACCGTGAATTTAGATTGATGATCAAATTGGAAATTAAATGGTGGCTAAGGGTAAGTAACGGTATATCGCCTATAATCCTTATTAAATTGTTTTTTGTGTGGTCAGTCGTGTAGACACTCGCACAAAAGGTCCTACCAGAAAACCAGCGTTGCTCGATTCCTGTCAAGCAACATATGCAAAGGTTTTCGACGATTTTCTTTCTTTTTTAACGATATTCTTTCTTTCTATAATGTTGTAATTTTAGCAGGTATTTAAAACTAAGTTGTCAATGTAATTTTTTTTAAATTAAGATAGTATTATGTCGCGTTGCCTGTAAATTATTTGCAACAGTTTACAGTTTCAATTGTAAATACTAGTTCTGATTTGTATATTTTATTTGGGCCCTAGAATAAGTTTTTTTTACCATCTTTAACTGTTCATAAGTTGCCTGAAATAAATGATTTATTATTATTATTATTATTATTATTTCTCATTTAATTTTATAATAAAAAAGATTAGGTTTGAATTGTGGAATGAAAATAATTTCAAATAATCAATGACAATGTTAAGTACTTTTTCTATAAACTACTCTAGACTAGAATTCTAGAGGACTAATGAGACGCATTTTTCTATAAAAAACAAATTAAGGTATTTATGGGCACTTTATGGGTTCAAATATCATCTATGCCTAAAACTACCTGCATTCAAAACTTCAGCCCGATCAGTTCATAGTTGTCGCGAGAAGTAACAACTACCCATCTTCATCATCATCATCACCAGCCTATAATAGTCCACTGCTGGACATAGACCTTCCCTAATGAGCACCATAGATGGCATCATTATTACCCATACATCCAACCAAAATTTTAATAATAGTGTATTGTAAAAATATGGGAGATAATTTTCCACACCGTCTCATAGTTTACCTTACCTCTAAGCCATGTGCACATTACATCTACGTGACTTGGTCTTGCCGTAAATATTCTTCCCTTTTATTCCACCTCCTTTGATGTCCTAGCCTGAACCCCGAGGGTAGCTCTGCGGTGCCTTTACAATTAGCTGCTTAAGTTTAGGGTAAACTTAGGGATAACTCTTTCCAGTTGGCTGGCTGTGGTGAAGTTCACCCTGCAGATATGCAGGGTATGGCAACAAATTGTTTTTGTTTATGGTGTTTTTGTATCGCGGTTTTATGGTGGTTTTTAAATAGACAAAGAAACATGATTATATCACTACATAGTATAAAACAAAGGTTCCCGCTGTCTGTCAGTCCCTACATATGCTTCGATCTTTAAAACTACTCAATGGATTTTGATGTTGTTTTGATTTAATAGATAGAGTGATTCAAGAGGAAACATGCGAAGACGGGGCGGGTCCCTAGTTGATAACAAAATATATAGACACACTTTTGATAATGCTTTGTATTAAAACGATATGCACCTCATTCTTGTAAAAAGCTTGATCATCCGTAATAGAATTCAAGATATTTTATGCCAACAAATGCATTAATGAAATAAAACTTATCAAAAACTGATAAAACAGAACACAACAAAGTAACAGCAAGGTCAATCACTCAAAACTAAAACACAAACTAAACCAACACATAATTGCTAGAAATTGAAGGATTTAAAAAAGTAAAGGATAAAAGATTTAAAAAATTTACGAGCAGAACGATTGGATATCTTATACAACAGGACAGCTTTATAAGAAAATACTTATTAAATAAAGCAAATAATAATGTAATATAACAGATCTAGTGTCTACAATTGAAAGAATCGAGCTAAGTGCACTGACTGTTGCAAACAGTCTACAGGTAGCTCAACTGATCCATATCAATACCAGTCGGAAATGTCCTCAAGATGCTAGCTGCATTCAGTTTTTTTAATCATATTTACAGAACTCTAGTCTAGGTAGACACTATCCTAATCTATATTTTCAGATTTTAGACTTTACAAACCATAAAGAATACCATCCTATTTCCAATGCGGGAGCTACCGGTAGTTTGTTTGCAACGTCTGCACTCAGCTCGATCGTTTCAATTGTAAATAAGTACGTACCTACTAGCTTTTTTAATTACTAACATTTGTACCAATAAGCCGTGTGGTGCCGGCATAGAATTTCACCACCCCAACTCTCCCCGTGGGTGTCGTAAGAGGCGACTAAGGGAAACACAGCGGGGGGCGGGCAGCAGCGCCTTCTGCAGAACAACTACACCGAACTGCGATCCCCAACCCGCATGCCCAGCGTGGGGATTATGGGCAATAACCCCCAAATAATGATGCCATCTATGGCGCTCATTAGGGGAGGCCTATGTCCAGCAGTGGACTATTATAGGCTGGTGATGTTGATGATGTTGATGATGTTGATGATGTTGTACCAATATTAATTTACTTTAGTTCCTCGTTTTTTACAAAACATGTCATTGATTCTTGACCTTTAATGCTTTAGTCAATCGTAGTACCTTCAAGACTGCCTTCTCTAAAGCATTTACAAAATGAACGTCTATTAGATGATTCAAACAGAGATAAATGGAACAAAGCTGTCTGTATTTTGACTCAATTTCTGCCGTAGATACATTTACTGGGAAAAATACTAGTCGCAAGCTCAGTGTTGTATTACTTTGTGGCGTGTGGTAGGCCTACAGGCGGTAGCGGGGGCGGAGAGGTAGCGATTTAAACGTGTGTGATGTTTTTATATAAATAACAAATAACAGTGATAGAACGATCAAAACGAATTCATTGTACGTTTTGTACCTACTTTTTACATTTCTCTAGTAACTATCTATACTAATATTATAAAGAGGAAATATTTGATTGTTTGTTTGAATTGAATGGGCTACGAAAGTACTGGACCGATTTGAAAAATTCTTTCACCATTAGAATCTTTAATTTTCGCTGATTAACAAAGGCTATAGAATTTTTTCAAAAAAGTAAGTTTCCGTATGAAAAATGCAATATTTGTTAAATACCCGTGAGAAGCCGGGGCGAACCGCTAATATTATATTATAATCACTTATGAGCAACACAGATTATAAATATATAGATATATATATAATATATTATGTAGTAAAAACCCGCAATGAGCCTTAAATTGCATTTTGCAGTTGATTTTTATATGCAGTACGTATTCGTCGATTTGTGACCCTTCAATAAATAATTTTTAACAATTTTCGACAAGCGTATTTAAGTTTATTGGGATCTATTTATATAATTTTCAGGTGTCTATGTATGTTCGATATTATGGAGCTTTTGATGACGACCTCTATGGCTTTTTATATGGATCTCTATATGGATTTTAAAATATCTGAAATAAATGACTATTATTATTATTATTATTATGGCGAGGTGGGCGAAGGTCCGCCTGCGAAATAGGACGCTGCTGGTTCGATTCCCTCCCCGGTACAAATAATTGTGCGATCTGCTGATATTTCTTCAAGGTGTTCTGGTCTTTAAGTACCTATATCAGTCATCTATTACATGACACAAGCTCTGCTGAGCTTGTTGCTAGATGATGCTGTGTTGATTGTCCAGCATTATTTATTTATTATTTTTTAAACTTTCCCGCTTTCAGCTTGTACCTTAAGCAATAGTTTCCCTCACAAGGGTATTGTCTCATCTTGCTATACCTCGTGATATCCTTTGTACCACGATAACGGCTTGAGATTGTTATATTGTTGGTACTTTAGTGAATAATGTACTATTTGTTATGTCTTATGTAGTTATTATAAAAAGAGCCTGAATTTTAGCCTCAATGTACTATCTGTTATGTCTAACGTAATAATAATATATTATTATAATTGAGACTAATATTCAGGCTCTTTTATAGTAGGTAAACTATAGTAGGTAAACCTAAACTGGTATTGATATGGGTCAGTTATGCTACTTATACATTGTTTGCAACAGCCTGCAGTTTTGTTTTAATTGTTTATTAATTCATATTAGTTTCTGCTAAGCAAGTACCCGAAAAATATTGATCTATATGTATGAATGTACTAGTGGTTACTTATTCACTTCTTGTCTTCCACAAGTAGAAAAAAAAAATTGAAGAGAAAATCAATAACACCTTATTTCTTATTCTGTAGTACTTAACTGTATAAAATTTGACTTTGTCTAAGTGCTTATCTTGTAAGCCTAAAGAATTAAAGTTATTGAATCTGAAATATATGAAATAGCCATAATCGTTTAACGTCGACCTATAAAGGATTAGTTGTAATTTTCCTTCTTAAAATTATCAGAGCGTCTGGTCGAAGCAACGTGACCCGAGAGCTGGTCAGTATCTGTCGCAGCGCATCAGCATTGCCATACAGCGAGGCTGCAGCCAGCGTCTTGGAGACGCGAGCGACTGGTACTGATCCATATCAGTTGAGCTACATGCACTTTGTTTGCAAAAGTTTGAAATACTACAAAGTCTAATTCGGTTATTTGATTGTACCTAATTATCTTTGCTTTTAGTTTTACCCTATTTATCAGATAGCTATCAGACCGCATTAAAAATACTATTAATAACCTAAAAGCATAATATTTCTCTCCAAAAGTCCACAAAGGCAGCTTCAATCGACAAAGCAATTTCTCAAAAGACAAATGTTTTAAAAAGCTATAAAACCTCGCGACAAGGTTACCTACAGTAAGCTCCATTAATCAATCCGTCGTTAGCTTTTTGCCAAGGAACTTATACCCAACCTGGAATGTGCATTGTCAATTTGACACCAATATAAAATAAACCTTATGTGTTTATACACATAAGGTTTATTTTATACACATAAGGTTTATTTTATATTAGGGTTATCCCTAAGTCTATTACAGACAATCACTTGGTCAGAGAGAATTCCGGTTCGAGGGAGAAAGCGCTTCGAGAGCCCTGTGTCCCTTTCTAAAGTGTTGCCAGGCGGATTATTCCCGCATTTAGTAGAAGTGGTAGGAACAAATAAATTTGACATATCTTACTAAAAAGCATTAATTTTCGTTCTTTATATTTTCTAATATTTTCCAAGTATCTGTTAGAATGATAACATTTTTTTAGCAATAATTTGGACACTATATTGACATGTCAATAAAAAAGAAAATATTATAAGTAGAATATAATATAAGTTAGACTGGCAGCCCGTCAGCCATATTCATTTGTTGTGAATTGGTTGTGATTGGTGTTCCTGATCCTGGAAGGGACAGAGGGCTCTCGCGAAGCTATCTCGCTCGGACCGCGTATCGGCAGCTTGTGCACATTCCAGATTGGGTATAAGTTCCTTGGTTTTTGTACGTCCTTCCAAGGTTAAAGCGTCTTAACTTGGGATTATGTCTTCACTCGGGTTTTTAAAAGTTGGGACTTAAAAACTCTTTACGTCTCAATTAAATGCGATATTTTACAAAAATCTTAAATCATAGACGGATAATTATTTTAATATACTACACAAAGAGAACATAATAAACAGACATGCTAAAAGTAGAAGTAAAAAGGGCGGCCTTATCGCTATGAGCGATCTCTTCCAGACAACCTTGGGATGGACTGGACAAACACTATCGACGGTGGCATTCATATAAAAATGTAGTAAGCAAAAATAGGAGTTGGTTTGTTATTCATTTTACGGCAAGGGTACTTTTCAAATCGGCATGAAATTTTGCATTATTGTAGGTCTATACGTATAATATATCAACAATTTATAATTAAAGAAAACTAAGTAGAAACCTACGGGAACCGAAATCGGTTCAAAAACTGTAACGATTGATTGTACCTTATTTCATACAAGATATATCTTATGTACCTATCCGTAATGCCATCTATGGCGTTCATTAGGAAAGGCCTAAAGGTCCAGCAGTGGACTATTATAGGCTGATGATGAATATCTTATGTTATTTGCTGATAATTCATCTGTTTTTTAACCTTTTTTGACATTTAAACCCTTGATGTACCCCTCGGCATTAAGAGGTAAATTCTAAGGTCCCGTACACACGAGCGAGTCCGCGGTTTAGTTTAATAGCCCTATGATAGAAACATACGAGGTAATAATTCCAGTAAAGGGTCCCTCTGTCCCTTTTATCGCTGGGGTCTGTAATATGTATTATTTGGGTCAAACTGTTTTAATAAATAAGCTTTATTTGATGTGAATGTTATGGTTATTCTTTTATTTAAATGTAATCAAAAGATTCAATGGATTTTACGATATTCGCAGGGGAATATTATAACGGTAGGGTTTTATTTCTTTGACTATTGGGTAATTTTTGCTTATTACATTTTAGGTTTCTTTTGTGAGTTGCGGGTTCGATTCCGATCGCGTAGATCTTTGAATCTCCAAAAATGTTGCGTAAATACAAGTCAAATATTTGCAACATTTGAGTTAGGTACCTATGTGTTTATGATGTAGTTTGTCCAGCATAATTAATTAATTTATTTATTTTTATATTCATTATTTCTTACCGTATTACAGCTCTCATGTTACCCATAGCTAGTTATAGACATATATGTTAACATTTTCACAAATTAGGCGTTCGCATCAAATGTGCGTCTCATGACGTCACATACTATCATGTCAATCTAATTCGCTATTGGATTATAAAATTTACTATCTTCGTGTGCAGGTTGCCTTAATCTATCGCGTGGAAGTTAATCCTCATCTTAATTACAGTAGGTAGCGGTACAGCCAAGAGCAAAATTACTTTCCCTCGAAACTCTTCAGGGTAATACTTGTGGGCGCCATTGTACGTATTTCGCAAGATTGGGCAAATTATTCTTTCGATGAATGTAGGTAAGTAGGTAGGACTTGAGAAAATTCGAAATGAGATTCTTAAAATACGCAGTTTTCTCATTATTTCGGCTTCATTACATGATTTCAGACGTTTTTCATTTTACATTTTTGTCAGACATTTAAGTAAACTTTAAAAAAATTCTTCAAAATATTTTCAATGTAAATTTACAGTATGAATATTGAAAACATGTTAGGCTTGCGTCGAAATACCTAAACTTCTTGAAACTCATCAGCATTCTTAACCCTGAACTCTATAAATTCCTAATGAAGTGTGTTGCGCGTTTGTAGTTGTAAAAAAATATGGCTTTATATGTCACATGTTTAAGGAACAGTGAAATAATTATAAATCTATCCATTCTCTATAAGTTCTCAAACAAATATAAACTGTGTACGATTTTGTTTTAAGGGTTAAAAATTTAACTATTTCTATCAATTTCTACGTGAGGTATAAATATTCTCATATAATAAGCACTAATTTAAAGTGCTTATAAATACAATAGGCGGACACAAAAAATATAAACTAATACATACAGTGTATTATAATATAAACAAATACTTATCGTATCTTTAAAAACAATAGCTTCCAATGTTTAAATTACTTAACCTCCATGTTATTCTGTGTCTGTTTATTGTATACTTTTTGTACCTTTACCTAAATAATAGCTTTTTCTTTTCTATTCTATTCAACGTCGACCAAAACGTTTAATCCCCAATTCTTCAAACCATACCAACAAACAAATAGAACTGCGGTATTATTGAAAATAGCAGAGTCACCATCTCAGCGGCTCAACTCTGGTTCTATAATAACAATCCAATTCCTTGCAAAAGGTTAATGGTTTGGAAAATGGCGCTATCGGATATCGATAGTTCTGCATAGCTTTGGGTAATAGATTTTGAATAAATTCGGTTATGGATTTTGAATAAATTAGGTGAAAAAGTTGGGCGGTTTTGAGGGTTAAATCTTAAATGAGTCTTGTTTTGTGGAGAAATCATGCTTTCTATAACCACCATACTGGAAACGTACTCGATGCCATCATCACAATTAACATATTGTACTTTAACAAAAAATGATTTGGCTGTATTTGTTTTATAACAATAAACAATGTTATTACATTTGATTCAAGATCTCGTATCAACGTGATTATGTAGATTAATATCACATACGTAAATTAATATAACTTTTTTAGCTTGTATTTTTAAGAAATACAATCAACAAAAATTAAATGAGCATGAAAGGCTGTTTTTAATTTGAACGTGTTCAGAGAGATTAAAGTTATAGTAGGTGCCTTTTATGAAATCTAATAAAATTAATTATAACTGAACTGAGTAAAGTTTGAAAAAGCCTAGACAGTTATCAAATAAAATAAGTGAAATACTTTTCAACTAAACTAATTGTGTTTAGCATCTAATGAAATTCATTCAGTTAATAATATGAAACTAAGTTATTGCTTGGAAAGTTTATAGTTATTATTATCAGTAATAATTAAATTAGACTATTATTAGACCCGAGAGGTTATGAATATCAGACGTTGTGACGTGTCCAAGAGTCCTGTAAGGTCTATCTATATCTATATACTAATATTATAAAGAGGAAAGATTTGATTGTTTGTTTGAATTGAATAGGCTCTGAAACTACTGGACTGACTTTAAAATTCTTTCGCAATTAGAATCCTTAATTTTTCGAGTTGAACATAGGCTATTGAATATTTTCAAAACAGTTAGGGTTTCGTATGAAAAATTTAATTTTCATTAAATACCATAATAAATGCGAACCGCTAGAAGGAAATAAAGCGTTCAGCATTTTTTTTTTTATTTATTTAGAGATATTTTTGCAACTCACTTGGACTTTTCTTATAGAAGCGTAAATATTGCCCGTTAAAATATACATTAATCTTGTATAGCATAGTAGTGGGTACAGCAAGTTTATTCTTATGTCTAGTCTTAGACTAGTGGAAAGGAAAGTGAAAAAGAAAGTTCTAGAACTCGGTCGAGATTTCCTCTTATTAAAACTTATGGGTCACTAATCTTAGCTTATATTCTAAAGGTTTTTTTTTTCGAATTCTTGTTGGTGTTATTCATTTGGCATAGGATTTATTATTTTTGCGTAAGATTTATGGCAGAATTGAAAAAGGAAAATTATGATAAAGAAAGTGACCGAAAAATGGACAGTCTAAAATGTCTACAAGGTTCAGTTTTTTTGAGGTGATGCTTAGCACAATTAAGGTAATTACAAAAATAACATTTCTTCAGTAATTTATTATAAAAAAAACGGTAATTCGAAAACGAAAATTAGTAGTTCAGTATCCCTAACTAAAAATAAAACCTTTGCGTAGTCGGGTAAATAGCTTGTAATTTGTTTCTTTTCTGTATGTGTATTTATGTGTGTAATAACAAAATTGGTTAAAACTTGGTACCTATAGGTTTAAAAAATATCAGAGAGCCAATAGCTAAATCTACAAAATCAAGTTAACAGGTATCCCTAAAGGAAATCGAACCCGCAACTTTTTGCGACGATCTATCACTACAGTATGTTTATTAGAGCAAGTAATAAAACCACCTCCCCATAAATAATACCCATTATAAAATCTATAATAAAACACCGACAAAACATTTTAATAAATCACAACAATAAACTCAAAATATACGGCTTCTTACTCATGCGGAGATTGTGAAAAAACCCCTGCACCCCCTTTGGGGGGTAAAAGGGGGTAGAACCCCCCAACCCCCAGACTGTTCTCGGGATCGTATTAAGCTGGCAACAGATAGGGCGTGTGTCTCAATGATTTATGTAGGATAGCGTATAGGGATGCGCTGGTGTCGATAAAAATTTTGTCGATAAAATATAATGAGGTCATTTCGTTCTTGTTATTTGAAGGTGGAACAAAGTTTTCGTCATTACGGGAAATGAATTATTTTATAAGTAGCTTTGGAAACAGGAACGAGAAAATAATTGACCAAATAATAGGTACTTTTTTTTTACAATTAAGAAGTACTAACTTGTCGAATACTGTGGCCGGATGGGCCAAGGTACACCTGCGAAGCAGGAGGTTGGGGTTTTGATTCCCGCCGCGGGGCAAATCTTTGTACTATCTGAAGCTACTTGTTCTGGGTGTTCTGGTGGTTTTTTATACTCGTATATAGTAAAAATAGCTATCTTTGTAATTTATTGCATTAAGTATATCAGTCATCGAGTACCTCACAAGCTCTGCTAAGCTTGGGGCTAGATGATGCTGTGTGAATAGTCCAGAATTATTTCTTTAAGATATTTTTTTTAGGTCAACGCTAGGCAGCGCATGCGTTAAAACGTTTAAAAACAATTTAAAGTATTTCAATCGATAATAGAAAAGCCATTAGACCTTTATGGGATCGAACTGAAACTTTAAAACTCTAATTTGTCGATCTAAATTGGACATTAGTGCAGTTGAACAGGTTTTATGTTATCGAAATGGGTTTTACTAATTGCGTTTCAAAAAGATTTTGTTTGAAAGTAATGACAATGATGATATACTTCTAAAATTCTAGTGAAAATCAAGCCATACAAATCGGTTACTAGGCAATGTTTATTTTTTGTAAGTGATATTATTAAAAAGTTAAATTTCAGTTATCACTAACTAACTTAAAAGCATAGTAAAATATTATACGAGATTTTTTTATCGACATGCCATTTTTATCTGGTTTCCTTCACTTGAAAAATTGTATTAAGACATGCCTACGGGCGACGGAAGCTGATTTATGAGGCCCACTAACTGCAATAGTGACGTCATATCCGCTATTGCTTTTTATGTTTTTTTATTGGGTAAATGAAAAAGTGGATTATGCGGTAAAAAGGTGCTGTTCTTTTTAAATGTTGTTATTGGCTGGGTGATATTTTTATAACGATGTTAATATGATATTGAACAGCTCGTATATCTATTACCTTTACTAAGCGAGTCGCTCATTCTATTTAAGCGGCTCTTTGGCTGCGCTCTTTTATAAGACACAAATATACTATTTATTTACTATCAATAAAGTAACATTATAAATAAATCAGCAACTTTAAAATCTCTACTAAACATGTCTGTGTTTTACTATAGTAAATCACAATAATTAACTCAAAGTATTCATTCGATCTGTTTTATGTCAAGAAGAAAACTAATGAGTGGCATAAATAAACTAATTATTATCAACTAACTTCCGTCATATAGATCACCAGCCTTTAATATATCAATGGAGCTTGACCATGTCTCTTGTATAAACGAATCCTAGGCCAGGATAACCAAGATGGTGTATGGATCCACTCCTTCGACAGGTGGTGGAATTGTCTGGTGTAAAATTGAGACGCATGGAGGGCTTTGAAAATGAGCGCTCGGTAGACACTAGTATCAACCCAGCACAATGCGAAGTGTATGCCATATTTTCCCTAGCTTTTGCTACGGATAAAAAGTATAAGCCGAGGAATTATTTAATAATAATGTTATTGAGTTGTGTAGATTTAAGGTGAATAAAATTATTTCCTTTCTTTCTTTATCCAAACTTGGGACAAAGATTTATGGTTTTATAATATATTTTTTTGTTACAAAGTAGTTAGGCAACCAAAAATACTAGGAACGTTCGTTTTTTTTTAAACCGTTCAGTAGTCTTAATAATAAAATATATTGAATTTACAAAAACACCAAGTTTTTAAAAACCACAAGATATTTATTGCCTATTCAAATGGAAAAAAACAAAAGTAATCAATGAGATAAATAACGAATAAAGCTAAGTAATAATTGAATTACTATATCGATAAAATTATCGATAAATTGAGCAGACAACATCTCTACACAATAATAATTGTTTGCGAACTATAATTGAGTTTGTACTATACGTAATCCTTAGAAATCCGTAACGAAGGCAAAGAAACAAAAGGTGAAAACAATTTTATGAAATAAATAAGCGAATAGATTGCTTGGATTGAGTAAACAGGCCTGATATTTTTAGTAAAATTATATTTGTAAAATTTCGTATGGAATTTTTGGATACAACTGATAAGGCATGGCAACTAGGGGCTTAATATAAGTTTAGTATATTTTAAACTAGCTTTTGCCCGCGGCCTTTGACTCCTTACCGGGATAAAAATTACACTATGTCTGTTCCCGGGATACCGTCTACCTTCCAGCCAAATTTCATTGAGATCCATTCAGCCGTTCAGGCATGAAAAGGCAAAGGACAGATTTACTTTTGATTTACTCTCTGTGCCTCTGTGTTCGCCTTATTGTTTTGTTTTATATTGTTAAAGTAATTTTTTATTAAATTTATATGTGTCTTTTGTACCTAGTTCATTTATGTCATTTGTTCTTTTTTTCTTTACTTGTTATATGAATAGGATGATATACGTACGCAACCTTGACAATAAGCTACGATTTTTTGTCATTTTTTCATGGAAATCTGTCTAAAAGATATACATAAACAATGCGTCGATAAGGGGCTGTGTTATGCCCTAAACGACGCTTTAGTTTTATATCTGTTTTTAAACCAACCTCGTTTAAGACTTTATTTTTATTTTTAAACCAAGCCATCTTTAGAAGAACAATTCTTAACAACTGTCCTCGTTCGCAAGATTTCAGTATTTCAGTGGATTTTATCTTCAGGTCGCACTGAATGTTTCAGCAGCGAATGCATTATTAATGATTCGCACCTCACTCGTTAAAAATATACGAAGTTGCGGAAAAAATACTGTTTCCTGAGAAGTTTTTATATTTTGTCTGATAGTGGTCGTTAGAAAATGCTTGTTTTTCAAGAAGCTCCTCGCAAATCTCTTATATAAAAGAGTAGATAGATAATTATTTATTTTACTCAAAGAAAGAGAACGTTACAAACAGAAATGCTTAAAGTAGAGGAAGTTTAAAGAGCGGCCATATTGCTATGGGCGATCTATTATATTATAACACAAGCTCTGCTTAGCGTGGTGCTAGATGATGCTGTGTGGATTGTCCGGAATATTTATTTATTTATCTTATAGGTAGATCAATAGGTATGTACCTAAAAGCCATTAAAATAAGACGAGACTCAGCGTTGTCGCGTTGTCGGGCTGAACTGCCGAGGGTGGGCAGTCAACACGAAAAAGTAACACTTTCAATGCCTACGGCGCATTATGCTATCTGTAAATGCGAGGATTGCTGCACCGACGTGCAAGCGGATCGCATCGACTCTGGAGATTAAGTGCTTAGTTTTTTATCTATTAGTTTATTAATTTTATTATTTGTGTATTAGTATATTTAGTTTAGGTTAGTATTTAATATTCAGGTTAGCTTAAGCACCTCCATCTTATTCTCCTTTCACCTTGGTCGCCTGGAAGAAATAGCTAAAAGCGATAAGGCCGCCAGTTCCATAGCCATAGATTTAGTTAAATTTAGTACCCATTGTACTCTATTTGTAAGGCTATGTAATAAAGAATTGTCAATATACAAGGATTCCTTGACTACTTATAGGTACTGCGGGATCTTGAAATACCAAATTGAAACACAGAAAGCACAATGAGCCCGGATCGTTCTCCCCGCAATGTGATTGTGCTTTCTGTATTTCGCATTTCGTTAAATGCAAGCAACAACTTCGGAAAACTTCACTTATTATCTCAAACTTCACGGCACTTACCGGTACGCCATTCGAATCTGCTCTCCGTTCTTGTACCAGATGAGCTGGGCGGGCGGATTGCCGCCGCGACTGCGGCAGACCAGCTCGAGACTCTGCCCTCGGCGGACAGTCTCGCCTTCTGCGTAGCCCTCGATGTACGGCGCTCCAGGGGGATCTGTTGAAATCATCACAATAAGGAACAACAACAACAACAACACCAGTCTATAATAGTTCACAGCTGGACATAGGCCCCTAATGAGCGCCATAGCATTATTAATCATTTGGGGGTTATTGCAATCCCTTCGCTGGGCATGCGGGTTGAGGATCGCAGTTCGGTGGAAATGTTCTGCAGAGGGCGCTGCTGCCCGCCCCCCGGTGTGTGTCCCTTAGTCACCTCTTACGACACCCACGGGAAGAGTGGGTGTGGTGAAATTCTATGACGGCACCACACGGTCTCTATATCTCGGCTTGAGAGTCATTAGGGCGTATATCAAGTTACGCCCAAAATGACTTTTTTGCATAGTTGTACTCAGTTTTTCTTTCTCTTTCTTACAAACTTAAAATTACATTTCTATCTCTTTCCATTAAAAATTTAGGCGTGTGCCTTATATTATAAGGAACCCATCCTGCATTCAAGCCATCGCCTGCTGCTCTTAACAGTTTGGAATATAATATAAATGGAGGAGAACATTCCTGCAAAAAAGTCTGTCTGTCATCACTACTCTTGCGTCTTTCGCCGAGAGCGGTCCGTCCCGGCGAGGCTTCAAACGGCTATTTAACAAAAATTATAAATTTTTCCACACACACACACACAAGCGGGGTTTTTATTAGTGGTTTTATTCTCTTTGTTTTTATATGAGTATCTTATTTTTTTCTATAGTATATGTTCATCAGAGATAATTAGGAAGGAAAGTCATGGTCGTAAGCTAATAGCAGTACAAAGGTCGTAAACTCCATTATCATAAAAGAGTTCTTTGTAGAAGCTCAAAACTCTTTGAAGGCAAAGGAGGTAAAACTAAATAAGGGCTAAATTAAAAGAAATTAAAAAGAGGCTTTTCTTTGCGAACCTTTGGGTTGTTCTGTTAAAGGATTTACTTTTTAACCTTTGTGGGGAAAAAGGTTTTGAAGAGCCTGAAGTATTTTTCTATCCGTTGTTTTAGAATGATAGATATTTTTTGTAAACAAAGTTGCAAACACGGTGAAATATTTTACAGAATTGACTGTACATCAAAACAAATCACAAAAGTTCGCAAAAAAATGTTTTGGCAGCTTTCATTATACCACATTATATCATTATCATTTTACTATATTATATAATAGCTAGATAACCCTGTACATACCTACAACGTTTTTCTCCACGCGGAAGTGTTATACAGGGAACCCTGTATAACAGGAAATAGAACAGAAAATAATTATTTAAATCCGTCCAGCTTATCTCGAGTATAAGACAGAACATTCGTCCCGAGAAGGGAATCGAGCTCACAACCACCTGCGTCACAGTCACACTTTTGCCCAAAGCGCCAGAGGTCATCAATTTCTATTTCAAATCTTTCATCTCATTTCTCTCAACTTCTCAAGTAAAGTCACGAGCGAAACCATTATTCTCATAAAACTCATCTTCTGATATCCAACAAAGTTTATAGTAGATTGCGGTAGGGCAAAGTAAATCTTAATGTCTTCGCTTTAGAATACGTATTCGCATAAAATGTATGCTATTGTACCTCCGGGCGATATGTGGCTGCATGTCACACCGAACTGGCAGCAATTAACAAAGAACACAGACTTGTTTACACCGAATTGAACTATTTATAATATTGTATTTTATATATCAGTCTAGTACGCATAACACAAGCTCTGCTTAGCTTGGGGCTAGATGATGCTATGTGAATTGTCCGGCATTGTTATTATTATATTAACTAATATTTACAATTGAGCTAACCGCAGACTGTTGCAAACAACTACAGTGCACTCAACTAATTCCATAATATTGTTCGCACTTGATGAAACAAGTTACAGTTCGGTGTGACACGCATCCAAGTAACAAATACGCGAAACCGGGAACAATGCGAGCTTAATTATGAAGTGTGCAGCGGGCTTTACTTGAGAGCAGTTAGTTATTCGGTTATGCGATGTGTGGCGAGCCTTAGTTTAGGGTTGCCTGTTTCTTGGGGAATTCGATTATGCGTTGCGACTTATGCGATTATGTTTACATCATCATTATCATCATCTGGCTATAACTTTCCACTGCTGGACATAGTCCCCTAATGAGCCCATAGATTATTTATCATTTGGGCGTTATTGCCCATAATCCCATATAAGTCATCATCATTATATAAGTCAGGTATAAGTTTTAAAGTTTGATTTATGTGTAAAACATAGTAAATACGAGTTTTTAATCTAATTTCATGATGAATTCCCTCGTTATGGGATGAAACGTTGGTGTTCTTACAACATATAATAGGTTAGTAGTTAACCCGCTTACACTCATAATGAAAAAATAAGATGAATCTGGAATCCCTAACAAATACAAAGCAGAACCCGTTACATGTGGACACAGCCTAAGTTTAGTTTTGAACTCCAGACAATGTACTTCTTTGGTTACAAACTTATTCCAAGCTTAGTGGATTTTAGTCTTTAGCAGTCAAACTTTATGAATATCGCTCAAGTATGTATCTTTAGAGAATTGGTACCTACCTACCCGGTTTCGTTGGTTGGTAACTTTACAGTTGAGTATAGGGTTTAAACCTTTTTTGTATTCTATTCAAGTTTTTGATTATTTGTAGGCCAAGCACGGGGATTGTTCTCTAGGGTAGAATAGACAATAATGACATAGCATCGCCATACATTGCGTACATTATTGAAGTTGAAGAAATTAATTTCAAATAATTTACGCATTCGATGACAAAGTGACGTAATTTTCCTATTTTCTACCTTAGACAAGAAAGCCCGTGCTTGCTCTACTGGTATGATTGGCAGTTTTGAAACAAATCTGCGTGTATTCGCCTATAGAATCAAGCAGGGTTACCTTTTTGTGGCATTTGAGGTGGAATCCAACACTATTTTTTTTTATTATACGCTAAAAAAGATGTCACCATCTTGAATGGCATATATACAGCTTTTTTGTGTATTGACAACTGATTAATTTTTTTTTTACATATAGTAAATTTAAAATTAACTAATTAAAGTTAACACAAGCTCTGCTTAGCTTGGGACTAGATGATGCAGTGTGGATTGTCCAGCATTATTTATTTATTTATTTAAATAAAAAAGTAACGAATCATAATTCTCATTTTATTGCTCATTACGATGAGTAACATCACCTTAAAATCAAAAAAGTGTTGCAAAAATCTAAAAAGATTTTATTAAGGGTTCCAAGTTGAATTAAGACGAAAAGATGCTAATCTCGCCGAATTACGTTCCTCCATCATTAAGGGCTATTTCATTACCTTAAAAGGTATCTTGGAAGGTCGACGGGTATTCATTTTGATGAAAAAACACGATGGTAACGGAGCGTCAAATCAGGTACTGTGCGACATAAATACGCCCTCAGCAAATTATGTTTAGTTGGTACTATATTTGTATTGGATATAAAAAGTTTATTATAATAATAATTATTCTACAATAATGCCGGACAGCCCACATAGTAGCTTCAAGCTAAGCAGAGCTTATGTTATGGGTACTAGATGACTGATATATACATAATACAATATTATTACGTACTTAGATATTTTTTTACTATACATATAAAACGACCAGAACACCCTGAACAAATATCTGCAGATCGTACAAACATTTGTCCCGAGGCGGGAATCGAGCCCGCAACATCCTGCGTCGCAGGCGGACCTTGGCCTACCGTCTTCATAATGTCGTATTAAAAATAAAAAAAACAGTGTTTTCAAATAGTATACAGCAAAAGGTTACCTACTAAAGTCGTAAACACTCTGTGCGAAAAGGCTAGACATAATGATTTTGCGTTCATAAGAGCGGGACATGGCATTTCAACGCAAGTCCAAAAATCACCAAAAATAAAATTTTAGCTTATTATCTATTAATTAGGACATTATTTGAAAAAAACCGAAACATGTAACATTTTTATTATACTTAATTCTATTACCACGCTTATTGTCAAAATCTGAACTTAATGAGAATTCTGTATTTAATGAGAAATTTTGTAAAAATTTAGAGGTAACTTTGCGATTTTATTCTATCGAGAAAATTTTATGGAATCCTGTTTTCGAAACATATGATCGATAGATTAAGTCATGAACTTTACCATTATATCAATTTCAAAGTTAAATATTCAGTAGTTTAGACGATATGGACATCCGGCGTAGTATATATACATACACAGCATCTACCTCAGTTACCTGTTTGGAAGATTTCCTATACAGATTTTTATCTTACTAATATTATAGATATGAAAGTTTCTGAAGATGGATGGAAGGATATTTGTTACTCTCACACAAAACAAATCGAATTGTTTTTCGTAAGCGAGTGAGTATAGAAGGCACTAGTGTGCAAGCGAGAGAACATGATAACCGCCGCTATTTCAGATTTATCTATACTAATATTATAAAGAGGAAAGATTTGATTGTTTGTTTGCTTGAATTGAATGCTCCAAAACTACTGGACCGATTTGAAAAATTATTTCACCATTAGAATCCTAAATTTTATACAAACATAGGATATAGAATATTTTCAAATAAGTTAGGGTTCCGTATGAGAAATGCAATTTTTGTTAAATACCCGTGCGAAGCCGGGACAGACCGCTAGTTTCTTTATAAGTAAAGAAAAATACTCGGCTAGTTTCTTTCTACTCGATGGCCAATATGAAATACATTTGTGATACAGCGTCGATAGCGTCACTTCCGGTCAGGTGAGATTTTATCATTATAAAAAAACTCTAGTAGTACTTACGTCAACATCGCTCCTTTTAAAACTAAGTACTCACTTGACTCATTAAGTACATTAAAAATAATATCAAGCACTTGAATGTAAAATCAAAACATAATTTTGAAATTATTGCGCGAGATATTTTTATTGCAAAGCTTTGTTTGAAATATAAAGTATGCTTTTATTTTTAAAATTGCCATGTTTTGCCCCTTCAACAAGCCTTTGTGAGTTTCCAAAGCTAGTGATGTGATAGAGTCGACAATTTTTATCGATGAATAAATTAAATTCAAAACAGTTCAACTAGTTCAAACTTGCTGGTACCAAGTCAAGGAAAAAACACATAAATTTGTATAGACTGAATTTTTTTTTCGAATTAGGACTTTTTAATTAATTTCTGTTGTATAATTTGACTAAAATAAACGCATTTAATTGAGAAGAAGAATATTTGGGACACCGACTTGTTCATAGATAAGTGCTTACTATTTTTGCGCCGCCTCCAGACACATGCATACGAAACTTTGTTTGTTTTTAGTGTTAATTTAGGTTTAGTTTATAAATTTTGTTATTCCCAAATAAAAGAAAATAAAAATTAAATAATTTTTGACTAGTCACCTAATAAAATTATTGGGTATTTAAATTTGTTTACGCCATATTTATATTTCGTTCCGTGTTCCGCTCACGTAAGTTTAAACATTTTACTGTAGTTCTAGATAAGAAAGATCAGATCTTTCTTTAGGGTCTTTGTTTCATGACATTGGCTAGCCTTATGTTATAAGCGCCATATCGCCATATTTACCCTACAGATTTTTATCGATAATCGACATAAGAACCATCGACATTACCCAGCACTACACGTAAACCGAGCATAGGGGTTGAGAAAACAAAGTACCCGATGTAATTATACAGGCTGATGGAATTTTAGCCGAGCTATAATGAAACACCATGTATAAATTATAGTAACATGTATAAGTTATTAGTTCGAAGATGTTTAGTGCCAAGATTTTGTGACAAGGGAGAGTATTAGGTTGAGATTTTTGTCTTGAATGTTTTAGTTAGTTTATTTATTATATGAACGTGCAAACTGATGGTGAATGAAGAAGCATTTTAAAAAGCTACTAGGTATATACATAATACAATAGATTACATTACATAGATAGATATTTTTTATTATACATAGAAAACGACCAGAACACCCTGAAAAAATATCTGCAGATCGTACAAACATTTGTCCCGAGGCCGGGAGAAATGTTTAAGAACCCGCAACCTCCTGCGTCGCAGGCGGAACTTCGCCCACCACGCCACAGAGGTCGTCGGAGATAGATAATAAGTGAATACAGTATGTCATAATGACCAAGATTTTTGAGAAGGAACTTCTTGATTCTGGTATTTCACTATTCAATTTGAATAGATACATTTTACGTAAAATAAAATTCCAAATAAGAAAATTAGTTAATCAAATACTTTCGTAGATTCAAAGTAATTTTACTTTAACATCACAGACATTTAGCGAGAAATGTCGAATGAGATTCGTGACATTTTGAAATTATTAAGTTTTTGTCATTGATATTCATATTATCTTTAAAAAGAAATATATTTATTTGCAGCAAATATGAATAATACAATGAACTTAAGCTATCATTTTATATATATTACCTACATAAATATTATATTTATATAGAATAGAGTTTTAGAATTTGAAACACACGTTGGCTTAAATTTTGAAATTTTAATACGGATTCCTAACTTTTTTGAATATTCTATAGACTATGTTCATCAGGAACAACGTCTGATTCTAATGGTGAAAGATTTTTTCGTTTTGCCCATTACTTGACCTCTTTGACCCAACGTTTGCCCAGTGCAGTTTGCCCAAAAATCACTTACGAAACCAAAGTCCAAAAATAGCAAAGGTAAGACCAGTAGCAGTCAAAGTGGAAATTCGGTGAAAAAGCAAACGGTCTGGCTTACCATGAATTATTAATTTCCTATTTTAGCCACCCCGGGCAATGTTGACACTGCCGGCCGGTATTGACTTTGCGCCAATAGGGGGCCGTGTAATTGCCAACGTATTTCAACTTTGGATAGATTAGGTTTTAAATTAGGGATAGGGTATCGTTTAAATTAAACATAGGGTACCGTTGTAAATTTTTAAAATATATATTGTAGACCAATAAATTTAAAGAGTTAAAGAGTCGCGGTCCGTCCCGTGCATATTAAAGAAAAATTCCAAAAATTATAAATTCATACACATACACGTTGGGTTACATAATTGAATTGTTTTCATACGGATCCCTAACTTTTTTGAATATAGGTAGTTTGTATTATCTTCTATTTTCATCAGGAATTCATCAGAATTCTAATGGTCAAATATTTTTCCAAATCAGTCCCGCCGTGTCGTCGCGGAGGACGGACTGTGACATTAAAATATGTGATTTTTTGTTTTGCAAAATTACTTCTCTGCCTTACGGAGCCTATTCAATCCAAACAAACAATCAAATCTTTCCTCTTTACAATATAAGTAGGTATAGATATACATTCAATAATTTATGTTGTATATATTACGAGTAATATATCTATACTAATATTATAAAGAGGAAAGATTTGATTGTTTGTTTGTTTGTTTGTTTGAATTGAATAGGCTCCGAAACTACTGGACCGAGTTAAAAAATTCTTTCACCATTAGAATCCTTAATTTTCCGTGATGAACATAGGCTATATAATATTTTCAAAAAAGTTAGGGATCCGCATGAAAAATTCAATAATTGAACCGTGGGCTGTATATTCAACCTCTTTTTCTATTATGGCGCATCAGAATAGAAAAAGAGGTTGTATAGCGCACGGTGCTTGCTTTTTCTCTACGGCCAGTGTCAGTTTTGGAATGTCGAGTCAATGTCAAAAACCCCAATGCTGTTAAAAAAAGTAAAGATCCGTATGAAAACTGTGAAACCCATCGTTTTAGTGTGTATAATTTCTGAAATTTTTGTTTAATACCCGTGCGAAGCCGGGGCTGGCCGCTAGTACAACATAAATAGGCCACAAGTCCTGCCCATAAGCCAGAGGCACCAATTTGTCCTTGATCAATAGCATGAACAATTATTATTATCTTTTTATGTTATGATATCTGATTCTATCAAACCTAGTTATTGAGATTTATTTAATGTACCCTTCTCTTATCTAAAAATATATATTAGGTATACAGAGCTACAGCGTAGAATTAAGAGATTAGGCTTGCTCTCAACGGGTTACTTAAGGCCTCACCAGACTGCGACATATTTGCAGACGAATGGAAGGATCTAATGGCAATGAATATTTTTAAACTTACGCGATCTGAACATATAATTATTAGTACTATTTTATCGGGTATTAATCGCGTTTTTTTTTCAGTTAAATAAACGCGATAAACACCCATTCAAATTGTTCTAATAATGATCTAATAGCAGTTAGTCCGCTTAAGTGTAAGAGTAAAATAGAATATGACCATGTCTCAAGTTTTTTGAATTTAAAGCAATCTGAAACATTTTTATAAATATGGATATCCTAGTTCTACTCGTTTCGAAACAATGTCTCAATGAGTCGCGGACCAAGGCTTTTAAGTTATAAAAACTCTATATTTTCCAGATCGTGTTATTTAGGTCACATTCGCACAAAGCGGCGATGGCATCCCTGAAATCGAGAGTAAGAGTAAATATCTTGAATCTGACATGTTTGACGAACCCTATAAGAAAAATCATATTTTATCTACTTCAATATCGGCATTCCCCACATAATGCACTAAAGGGCAAATCAAGGTGACAGTGTCGCGAATGTTCAGAATGGGAAGGAACCTTGTCTAAGTGAATCTCTTACGTCATTTATTTTTCATAGATCCGGCCTACTTATAGAATGTGATTATGAATGACGTCATTGTCATGATGTAGCGCTCAGATTAATAAGAACTCAGGGTACCTTGTCAAAGTTAATGTACGACCTTTGTTTCCGTAGAAATGGTAGACCATTCTGATTGCGCGCAGGTTATAGATGTCTCTTCGGTGGGTCTTTTCGTAAATACTATTTGCCACTTAAACTTTTACCTTGTCAGGTTTTTACTTTTAGAGTTGTTGCAAAACACGATCCAAACGTTTGACTTGAAGGATCTAATGGCAATGAATATTTTTAAACTTACGCGATCTGAACATATAATTATTAGTACTATTTTATCGGGTATTAATCGCGTTTTTTTTTCAGTTAAATAAACGCGATAAACACCCATTCAAATTGTTCTAATAATGATCTAATAGCAGTTAGTCCGCTTAAGTGTAAGAGTAAAATAGAATATGACCATGTCTCAAGTTTTTTGAATTTAAAGCAATCTGAAACATTTTTATAAATATGGATATCCTAGTTCTACTCGTTTCGAAACAATGTCTCAATGAGTCGCGGACCAAGGCTTTTAAGTTATAAAAACTCTATATTTTCCAGATCGTGTTATTTAGGTCACATTCGCACAAAGCGGCGATGGCATCCCTGAAATCGAGAGTAAGAGTAAATATCTTGAATCTGACATGTTTGACGAACCCTATAAGAAAAATCATATTTTATCTACTTCAATATCGGCATTCCCCACATAATGCACTAAAGGGCAAATCAAGGTGACAGTGTCGCGAATGTTCAGAATGGGAAGGAACCTTGTCTAAGTGAATCTCTTACGTCATTTATTTTTCATAGATCCGGCCTACTTATAGAATGTGATTATGAATGACGTCATTGTCATGATGTAGCGCTCAGATTAATAAGAACTCAGGGTACCTTGTCAAAGTTAATGTACGACCTTTGTTTCCGTAGAAATGGTAGACCATTCTGATTGCGCGCAGGTTATAGATGTCTCTTCGGTGGGTCTTTTCGTAAATACTATTTGCCACTTAAACTTTTACCTTGTCAGGTTTTTACTTTTAGAGTTGTTGCAAAACACGATCCAAACGTTTGACTTGAAATCCTTTAAAACAGATGTAAAGCCGCAAGTGTACAAGTGTACAAGTGCACAACTCCAACACCGAAATGCATCAACAAACAGTCAGAAACAACATTCCCGAAGCATCTAGAACATAAACGTTGACACAAGACTCAATCGAATGACAATTAATAATTCATGTACCGAAGAGCGGCAACCTCTGTGGCCGATGCCCCCTACCCCCTCCCCTTATAGGGGTGGGTTTTTGGTGGGATGTAGAAGCGGGAGCGGTTCGAAAAAGCAATAAATTCTACATTTGATCCATTAATCGAACTAAACTAGATGGTTTTGAACAGTCTGCAGTTAAACTACACTCGAGAGCAATGAATCCGGGTCACTCAAAGAATCCAAAAAATCTCGGAAAGTAAGAATGCTAGGTTAATGCAATAAATTGTATTTAATAGACAATTTAATACTCCTTAAATGAAAGTTAAAAAAATATGAGTCACCATACATTTTATTTACACAAAATTACATAAAGAAAAAAAACTGCTGATCTCTCCTTAAAACAAAAATAGGAAACATGAAATTTTTGAACTTTATGACGATTTTCTTGAATTTCAATACTTCGTATTACCTCCTCGTGCTTCCATTACTGCGTTTACGCGGTTTGGCATGCTGTACACCAAGTTCCTTATACGATTTTGGGGAATATTCTCCCATTCCTCTGTGAGAGCAATTTTGAGCTCAGGAAGCGTGATTGGGGGAGGGTTTCGTTGTTTTACGCATCTCCCTAGCTCGTCCCAAGCATGCTCGATCGGGTTGATATCCGGGCTGCGCGCTGGCCACTCCATACAAGTAATGTTCATCTCTTGAAGGTAGTCATTCACAATCCTACCTGTATGAGGTCGGGCATTGTCATGCATAAATATAGCATCCTCACCCAAATTGACCATAAATGGACCAACGTGTTCGTTGAGGATTTCTTCCACATATCTTACACTAGTTAAAGAGCCGTTTTCTATGATCACCAGCTCTGTGCGACTTTCAGAGGAAATTCCGGCCCACACAAGTACAGACCCACCACCGTAGGCTACTTTTTCTTCGATGCATGCTTGCTTGAATCTTTCCCCTGGTCTTCTATACACTCTGTGTCTTCCATCGTTCTTGTAGAGCATAAATTTTGATTCGTCGGAGAACAATTTATTGCATTAACCTAGCATTCTTACTTTCCGAGATTTTTTGGATTCTTTGAGTGACCCGGATTCATTGCTCTCGAGTGTAACTGTTTCAACGGTAAATTATTTCTTTTTATATTTTTTTTTGTTTCATTAAGTTAATTGCAAATTTTATGAGGGTAAAACCTTTAATTAACAAAGCATTACAAAGACCACATTTTATAATCAAATATTGATTTCAAGTGGAGTTTATTTTGAATATCGGGCTGTTAATTATTCGTATGTTTTTCTAATTTCATGCTTAGTTATTAAACTTATTTGTAAAGTATTTGTAATTCATTTAATAAAGCTCCTATAAAGCTCTCGCTTACTAAAAGCTCCCTAGACCACGACGAGTGGAAACCACGGGTTGATTTTGTAGAACGCATTAATTTAGGCGCTTTGCAGACTTTACCACTTTAGTTGATGAAACTGACAACTTTCTACTATTTTTCGTACAAACTATGCGTTAGCTCTGGAATTATTTTCCCTATGATATAAAGTCAGGTTTATTCAAAAGATTGCTTGAAATAGAATAGAATAGAAATACTTTATTATACCACACAAAAGGGGCCCTTCATTTTATTTACCCTTCAATTAATAATTTGATAAAATTTTGCACGCCTTGACGAGGCATAATGTATTGGAACTACCTATTATTATTATTAAGACCTATTGTACCGACATTCCTGCAAATAAATGATTTATGATTAAAAAAACATTACAGACAGACATGCTTAAACTAAAAGAAGTACAAAGGGCGGCCTTATCGCTACGAGCGATCTCTTCCAGGCAACCTTGGGATGAAATAGACATGAAAGAACAATATAGACGGTGGTACTTAAGTGAAACAAAATAATAACCTTATATGAATACAATAAATACTAGAAACACTTAATTGTAACTATCAAAAATAATATAGAAATTTATGAACAGTTAGTTGCTAGTTGCCTATTACCGCAACAGTTGGTCTGACTGTAAAGCGCCTAAAGGCGACATAATGCAATAGCGTACCTATAGTGATACGGCGCGTCGCTCTCAATATTGTTATATTTCCTTTCTGAGACGTATATCGCCTTTATCTAATTATTACGAAGTTGCCTTAGATTGTTGTGATGGTTTTTTATTAAAATTGAGACAACGAACTGGGAAAATAGTAAAAACAGTACACTAATTAAGAAAGCTGAATTGTTGGGCTGTCTGTTTTGGAACTTTAAACTCTAAACTGCGCCTAGCTTTCAAATCCTTCTAGAAGCCTAAGCGCTAGCAGTACAGCCATGGCCTAAGGACTAAAACAACTCCGAATTCGAAATTTGTTTGAATAACTGTTGACTCTAGTTTTAAAAGCTGTTTGTGAAAGGGTTCAGAACCTAGTGCCTATTGCGGAGCTTTGCTGTGTTCGGGTGCATGAGTAATGCTGGTTTTACACGCGCTGTTGACGCAGGAACTTTCTAGTGGATATTTTACTAGCTTCTGTTAGTGTGTTGCACGCGTTATACTGAGATTTCATGATAGTAACATGACAGGACAACACTGTAACGAAAATAGCGAACAGCGCTTGAACACGTACAGTGCGCGTCAGAATAAAGTATCCCCTTGTCTACAAAATATTTTCGACTACTTCTAATACTCTTGTCACTTGTCACAAATTTACACATGCAAAAATTTATCACTCCGCCGCTCAGGATAGAACCGCCCACCCATATACATAAAGTCTGAAATTCCCAACAATAACAACTATTGTGTCCCACATACATTCAGATATGGGTACTTATATGTGACGCGGACTGTACGTAAATAAAAAAAAACGTCGCAGAGTGGCACAGATGTATATAGGATCAGTAAATCTTCAAGAGTATAGGATCATTATTGTACAAGGTTCTGAATTATATCAAAGCAAAGTTTCAGCTTGATTCGACTAGTAGTTGGCATTTTCTTCCCTCAAACAGCTCACAAACTAATGACCCCCTTTGATGACGTGAGGTAAACTCAGACCAGGTAATAATATAATAATAAGACATTTTGGTTCTTCTCAAATAAATATAATGATATAAAATGTATACTATGTTGAAGGAAAAAATCTTTAAATATGATTCTCCGCATCAGGAGAAATACGTCAATCTAACACATCCCCTGCATCGTATATTTGTGAGAATTGCATCAAATTAGGTGGCGCCCCCGCTGAGTACGAATCGGTACTACTCCTGGGGACTGCCAACTTATATTTACGGTTGATGTAGGCGCTACTTTACGGGGATAAAGAGTATTTTGTGCTGTAGTTATATCTTTGCTCACGGGCAACGTTATGTTGGTATAGTTAGTTATGTTGGTGTTGATGTATTTGTTGATCGTTTTCGACAAATTGGAGACATCATAACGTATTTACTGTAATAAATTGAATGTTTTGTTGTTTGGATTGTTGTTTTCGCGTTTTTCTCTCAAAAAAGTAGCTCTTCAATCTTTTATTTCCAGAAAATCGTAGGAATTCATTTGTTGGAATCGATTCTTTCGGCTCTGTCGGTTTTATTTCTGTATAACGTAAAAAAGTCGAAAGAAAAAACATAAGTCAAACAACAAAGACCTCCCCCTTGTTTAATAATCAAAACACAACTTCAATTCTCTCTTCTCTTTTGTAAGCACTGCACACAAGAGGGCAGATTTTTTTGAAGCTCTTGTATTTTACTACTCCGGAATTTCCACTCCAAGATAAAAAGGAAGGCCTCTGCCTTGCTGTGGGACATGAGGAAGGAAGAACCCATCCATTCATCACACTCATCGGTCAGTTAGTGGCCTTTGCCCACTGCTGGTGACATACAGCATACATGTCGAGCGCAGTCGCTTCAGAGAATAGTAAATAATAAAATAACTCACACAACACACTCAGTTGGACAGTGCTCCTCATAGGGTGATCTCGCTGCAATGCCTCGTGCCTCGCCTCGCATGTGAAATCGGCGTAGTCGTCCTCCGCTGTTGCCTTGAAGTGGACCCTGGGGAGAGGAGATAGATGTTAGTTTCGTTTAGCAGATAGGGGTGTGCAGGGTTGAGATTCGATTGATAGATCTTATTTGACGTACTCAGTTATTATGGTTCGTTTCCAAACTGATGTGTAAAAACTAAATCCTTTTAAGGAAGTTATTAAAATACCTACAAAACCCTGATTGAATAACGGCAGATCGTAGAAAAAAATTGTCCCGAGGCGGAAATAGATCCCGGAATCTCCTGCGTCGCCGGCTGAGAGCGACGACGAAACATAACGCATAGTCTGAATAAGTCATTAGCTCTCTCAAAGCTCGCGTTAAGTCGAACTAAACATCAGAATTTTTTGCTTTAAATCGACTCTTTCGGTTCTGTCGGTTATGCTGTATGACGGAAAAAAGTCGAAAAAAAAAACAAAAGTAGGTACCAAAAAGAGCTCCCTCTTTATTAATAATCAAAGCACAACTTCGGGTCACGACGCGATACGACACGAGTAAATCGCAAAGTCCGCACTGAAATAAATTCCGAATTATTGTGGATTTAACTGGATTCCACGTGATATAACCGGATTAAAGCGAATACGGTGCCGGAGTGACAGCGGGTTACGTTCATCCCGGGATGCGGGATGGCTGATGCGGTTGGAATTGTGCGATGTTTGGAGATGCGGTGCGGAGTTTTACCGCATGATTGGTTAATTAGTTTAATTTATAAATTATTTTAGCTCACATATTGCAAATTGAATAATTAATTTAAAATTTATTTGATTTAAGTTAATGACTAAACATTTGAATTAGTATTTAATGGTTATAGTTTAATTAGGTAAAGCATCGGATGATATTGATCGCTTTTCTTATTGCAGAATATATAGATACTTTTGTTGTTACTGAACTCTCTTTGAAAACTAGAAAATGATCA
Source organism: Eupithecia pulchellata (assembly GCA_963931895.1). Lineage (NCBI taxonomy): Eukaryota > Metazoa > Arthropoda > Insecta > Lepidoptera > Geometridae > Eupithecia > Eupithecia pulchellata. The sequence continues at coordinate 1,213,460 of OZ007546.1, read as the reverse complement.
CATTCCTTTTTATTTAATTCGATAAGAACGGGATGTCAATAATTTAGGCGCTGTCATACAAAGTTAGACGCAAACATGCGAATAAAAATCGCCAAGTCGCGCGACCTCAAATACCTTACCAGGGATTCTCTTAACGATTTAAAACAACAAAGTTGCATTAACCGCAAGTGCGGTAAGGAATGCGGATAAAAACCGCATCATTTCCCGAATTCACCGAATGCGGATGAAAATTACAGAAGGTAAGAAAACAAGATTTTGAAAAGAAAATGTTCAGCTACTTGTTTGAATTAAAAGAGACTTAGTTTTGTTTTCTTGAAAAAACTGAAAGTACTTTTAGTTAATCACTTTGGAAGTGGCGTCGCGAAGTTTTTCTTTAGAAACTTGGGTTAAGAGGAAAAATCGTGTCCAAGGAAAGATTATTATGTTATCATTATGTTCTCGACCTTTTTAATTTTTAACGGACGAAAGATTTTAGGAGTGTATTTTTTAAATAGAATTATTTCTGATTTTGTGGTCAGGAAGAAATATTTTATGATGAATGAAGGCAAGTAGGGTTAATTTTAATGGGCCAAAAAAGGCAAGGATCTTTGCAATGTTATCATCATATAGAGTTGTGTAGATTATAAGTGCCACAAAAATGCTGTTACGCGGAAGCTATTTGGAAGTTTACAAAACACATAAATTTTATTTATTTCTCAAATACTGCAAGAGTCAATCAATAATGGGAATCCAAAGTGTGTGTAAAAACTTATAATTATTGAAAATTTGGTTAAATACCCGTGTAAAGCCGGACTGTTTGTAATTTATACCATCGATGAAATTGTTCCTTCCTTACGCCTGCTCCTACATGCTTGGCTGGCGGATGGTGATCTTAGCAAAGATGTTAAAAATACTAAGAAGGAAGGTGTCCTTCCTCTAATAGGTTTCTTTAGTCGGCTCTTACGAGTCTCACGATATCCATGCGGCCATGGGCTAAGTTGAAGGGGTCGATTCTTTCACCGCGATCAATGTATTCATACCACTAGACTGTACCAACTGACAACAATTTACAGCCTCGTCTGTAAAAGTATTCCCTAAAATGTACAAACGTATCCAAAATTTTAAAAATCCAAACCGTCAGTATTAATCAAGCTGACGCGGCGGAAACGTCGGATTTCATAACGGCTTCACGTGAAATTTTATATTAAACCTTGCAGTTTTAACCGGGGAATTACAGGGGGCCTTTTCGAGGAACGACAGATAAATGCTTTTGCTTTTTATGCCATACGATATACGGCTTCAAGTCATATAAATGTGGAATAGTAATTTCTTCTCTCATTAATAAAATTCGACATTTAAGGTTTTTGAAACCTTAAATGTCGAAAATTCATAAGCACCAGTAGTCCTTCGCAAGGGAAAGTCTTAGCGCAGTTAGTTTCCCGGAGGCACATCAAACGATCAACGGTTAAACCTCTTGTCAAATACTGATTAGGTTTATTCCTATTTAGAACAAACAATAGTTAAACAGTCTGCAACATTATGAATCAGTATCTGTAATCTAGCGCATATACGCTTTTTGCGATCGCAAATTAGGCATTTGGAAGTTTATTTTATGATCTTGTTTGCTTACTTAATACCCGGCTAAAAAAAGCCTTGTCTGGGCAATGCGATTTCAAAGTTGATTATTGATTTAACACAATTGAATACACATTAAAGAATATTTATCAGGTATTTATCGCGCACTATTGTTTTATATTCCCCACGTGCGTTAACATAATCTCTTACCTCCGTCCGTCGTTCTTCGAAAGGGCTCCGCTGCCAAGCCTCGGAATAACAACGTCACGAGCATATCCGAACACAACTTTACTTCGCGAATTTTCATTACAGCATATTAATTTTATAAGTTTCGGTGTTATTCGGATTTCGGATTCGGATTTCCTATACAACGTGAGAACTAGATGCAAATTCAAATTACAATATTCGAGGAGTCACCAAATATTATAATAATATTACAAACATTTCGTACCCCAGCTAGTTTCCCTTTGACATTGATAAACTGATTACTGACAGAGGTACTGTTTATGTGGATTCTTGGACCTTTGTAGTTAGCATTATGTCGGCGTTGGGCCCACGGCGCTGTGGGATGACAAATACCTTTCAGACCATCCTAAATAATTATATACGCATATAAAAATATGTATGTAAAAAATTATATTTTATAATACCTAATTATAATTTTTACACACAAACGCATACACGTTGGGTTACATAATTGATGTTTTCGTACGGAGCACTATTTTTTCGAAAATATTTCTTTAGCCTTTTTTCAGGGGTAATGTAGGATTCCGATGGTAAAATAATTTTTCACATCAGTCCAGGGGCCCAATTCCACTAAAGTTTGAAAAATGCGATTATGGCGCCATGCTACTGAGATAGAGATTCAGTCTTACCTTTATTTGGTATTCTACTAACGTTTCGTTACAAAGATTATGATTCAAAATAGCTTGTCAATGGAATGGTAGAATAGTGTGGCCATTTTTAACAAAAAATAAATTGGTCGTGACCATAGATACTAATTATTCTATGATGACTACATGGTCGTGACGGACGAAATATTTTTGGTACTCTGCCCTCTTATTTAAGTATCTATCGTTGTAAAAATTAACTTATACTTGTTAAAAATCAATTAACTTCGCTCTTAAACACAATAAAACGCAATTAAATCACGATTTTAGGAAAATTTGTGTGTGACTATCCTTAAATGACAGATAATGAGTTGAAGTTGTCAAAGTCAACGTCGGTAGTACTGTCATATTTTCTGTGGTAAATGTTTACAAGAGCGAGCGCAAACCACGGAACTTGTTTATTTTACATATAAAACGACCAGAAAACCCGAAACAAATCTCAGCAGATCGGATAAACATTTGTCCCGATGCGGGAATCGAACCCGCAAACTCCTGCGTCGCATGCGGACCTTCGCCCACCGTCTCACAGAACTAAAAATCAAACGAATTGTTTCTTCGTAATACATTTTATTATTATGATTATCGGTCTATTTGTGCGAGTTTGACGACAACCAACGATGCCTTTAATAGTTTTGTTGCTTTGCACTTCCACTGTTCTTTCTATTCCGTGGCCTGAACAGTTTTTTCTTGAGTTTTTTTCAGATTTTATCAGTATTGAAAGTTTTTGATAAAATGAATTCTTTCTTCTCTTCTCGTTTGCCAAGGACATCAAAACAATCATTTAAACATTCTCTATAAGATTCCGCTGAACAGATTTGTGGTCGACCTTGTTCAGTGCCTCGATTACCTCCGTCTCAGCTCTAGAAACAGCAGGCTGCGAAATTTTGCGAAGAGCACTCTGGTATACTAACATTTGATAGGATCTGGTGGCAAGAAATTCCAGTGCACTCAATATCTGCAAAATAAAGTGTTTTGATTTGTAGGTAGGCAGTTTAATACATAACATAATACTTAAAAAACTTATATATATAATCAACAAAGATACAATACAATACAGTAAAAATACTCTTCATTGCACACCAAGAGAGAAAAAGCAAACAGAAAAACAAGTTGCTACATGGGCTTATCGCTAAGATTTTTTCCATGCAACCTTTGGATAACAGCATCGGATAACAGTGTGCTATGCCACTCATTAGGGGAGGCCTAAGGTGTCATCATTTTTAGGACTACCAACAAGAGATAACAACGAAAAACTAAATAACAATGACCAATTTCTTAGGTCTACTACTCTATAATTTATAGGCAGCCGCAGCAGCATATAGGTAAATCAAGTAAGCATGTAATACAGAAAACTGGCATACAAATTAGCTTAAAACTAGTTTGAAAATGTAATTATATTTTACAATAATAAACAACATAAACTTGAATTTATGTGTGTTGTAAAACTAAATAGGAAAATAATATAACGATGTTGTAAATAAATATTGTTGGACAATCCACACAGCATCATCTAGCCCCAAGCTAAGCAGAGCTTGTGTTATGGGTACTAGATGACTGATATACATAATACAATATTATTAAATAGATAGATATTTTTTATTATACATAGAAAACAACCAGAACCCCTGAACCTGGTAGTAACCATTTTAGCTTATTGATGATGAAAGATGTTTGTTTGTTTTATTTACCTTCGTCATTATGGATATTCCATCAGAACGGCGTTCCTTGCCGATTTACGGAGTAAAGTCTTCAGCTAGTGTTTGTACTGTACATTTGGCAATACGATAAATTTTCACAAATTCCCTTTCCGTAAGGTCTCTTGCAGAAGAGCTGTATCCTGACGGCAACATGCTGATGAATGTTTATGAAGCCTTTTAGGCTCGCCATGCATCTTCTAATGAAAAAACTCTTTCTTCTGAACTTTTCTCTCATGCAATTTGTTTACAAAAACACCAAGGAAAGGTACCTTTGTTCAATGGTGGTTCAATGACACGATAATGCTAACCATAGACTAAATTAGCTGTCAAAAAATTAGTAGAATACCATTAACGTACGCGATCGGAGATACATTGAATAGTAGAATACGAGAAAACAAGTTCAATGGTCCAATGGTCATAGACAGTCATTGATAGGGCTAAACAGAAAAAGATTGTGATAGTAGAATACCGAAAGGTGTAAAAGGAGACAATTGATAGGCGATATCATTGTCATCGAGAGGAGATTGTATTAGTGGAATTGGGCCCCAGTAGTTTCGGAGCCTATTCATTTCAAAGTAACAATCAAATATTTTTGTCTAGAAGCTTCTTTCCCTTATAAAGTTATGACTCAGCCCAGAGGACTTAGAAATTATTTGAAACAAAGCAAAATGAAATTTTCTAGACCGTTTAGCTTGTGCCGGTCTAAGTGATGTACTCTTTATACGAGAGAACCATCCAAGAGGTTACCATTGCCAATTGTGAAAAAAAAACTAAATGTTTATAAATCCAAATGAATCCTGCTCGATTTTGATATTTCACACATATCAATTCGTCCCAAAGTTTCGGCATTTTTAAATTCAAATGACCACACACACTGTTTTAACATTTCGTACAACATATTAACTCTAACTCTCTACAACTTGTATAATTATCCAAAAAAGATAACACATACGAATAATCCAACTTTAATTAGCAAAAGTTCATAATAGCTTTTGTCAAAGCAATAAACTTAACCCAAACTCAACAACACCAACAATAAATCAAACAACGGCGAACAACAAACTTCCTTGAGTCTTCAGCTTCAGTCAAAACTGTTAATTACTTTGTAAAACACACAAACACACATGTATCTTTGAGTTTGTATGCACTAAAACACCCTATATACCGTATGTTTTGGGCTTTTTGTTTTGTTTGCTCTGAAACGAATTAAATGGTTTTAAAAAATTTGGTGGAATAAAGTTAGATGACAAGAAGTTCAAGGTTTCATTTAGTGTTTGAATACGCCATGCGATAAAACTCAAATAAGCGATAAAACAAAGAAAATTACATTCAAATACCCAAATTAGATCTAGTATTTACAACTGATACAATTGAGCTAACTGCAGACTGTAAAGCGTAACTACTGTAAGGTTTATGTCTTAAGAAATCTATTTTTTTTATTACAAAGAAGTTTGCAAGGTCTATTGTTTTAATTTTAAATACTAGTTGTAATTTGGTTATTTATTTCTAATTTTCTTTGTTAATAAAAGTGTTGTATTTTGTGAAATACAACACTTATTATACCTGAGCTGCTGTAGGTACATAGATATAGGTATATATGTACCTATATCTATGTACAACCGCACTGTGATTACCTATGTAAGTGTTTACGGCGACAGAATAACAAGTTTTACAGAGTTTGGTGCGATATGGTGTAGGAAATATCAAAATAGAGCAGTATTCATTTGATTTTGAAACCGCCGGACTAAATTATTTGCTAAATTATGGCGTGAAATATCAAAGTCTTGGGTTTTTTCATTTTCATTTGAAATATTAGAAATACAATTATATTATCACTACAAAGGTTGTAAAAACTTCTGAGTAGGAACCTAGGAACTGTTGGAAATTATCACATCTAGTGATTTGAAACGCCAAGGGACTAAAGTTGAGTCAGCGAACCTACAATGTTTTAAGTTTATTTATATTTAGTTTTAAGTTAAAATACAATGTTACAATTTGGTCTTTACATTTAAGTTACATTTTATTTTACTGTTTTGTGTCACTGGTTCAAAAATATGCATTTAAATCTAATGTAAGAAAGAAATATTTTATAAATTGTAAGACAATAACTAAAATACACAGTAAACAAATTTTTTTAATTTAATGGCGTATATTAGGTACGTACAGCAGCGCACGTGTATAAATGACAAAAATATACAGGATTGTTCTGTATGTAGTACGTTTTGGCAAAGTCATAGAATAGAAGGTTTTAGTCTTGATCTACCCAAGTTGCATAAAAGACGTTATTGATTATCCTCCTATAACCCTGTATAAATTGGATAAGCTTACCTTGAAATGGTTGTGTATCTCATGGATTTTGAATTTCCGTTCTGGCTCTCCACATTTCTTATTTCGTCTTTGGATACTGCAACAAACAAACAATTTAATTATTGGTGAATTCGTCTCAAGCAAGCTGAAGACAGGGCGCTTTGTCGCTCATTAAGGGAGGCCTATGTCCAGCAGTGGACTAACATAGGCTGATGATGACGATGAAACGTCTTATGAGACTATGTTGCCAATAAATAATCTGATTCTGAATCTCAGTCGCTTTACACTTCCCCGAAGATATCGTGTAAGATTTTAATATAAAAGGAACTATCTTTTGCCAGCGACTTCGTCCGTGTCTCCTGTACTATCTATCCCACGAGAACATGTCACATTCTGTTCTGCTGACAGATGCTGGATGCGACGAGCTGAAGACAGGGCGCTATGGCGCTCATTAAGGGAGGCCTATGTCCAGTAAACAAACATGGTTTTCTGATGATGATAACGAATTCATCGAACATCGATAGTTTTTGTAGCAACCATCGCTTTCAAATTGAGCTCAATATCAAATAAAACCTCTTTATTTCTACCATTGTATCTTACGATGTTATTATATTGTATGGAATACTTCTATTGTGTTGTAAATGTTCCATATAATACGTTTACGTTTAGATAGATTCTGCGAGATATATTGAACAAAGTTGAGTAAGGGATTTATAAGTATAATGGAGTATGGTTTAGCGATGGATTTTCTTTGTTAATTAAAATAAATTGGGTACAAAGCCGAGGGAAAAGGTTTGTTTACTACCTGAAGCTTATAACAGGATAAGTTGCATTTTGTGCGTGTTTTTAGAGTAAACGACTATATAATTTTAACAGGTTAAGTTGCATTTCGTGTGTCATTTTGGAGTTAACGACTACATAAGTCGCAGTACGTTTCGATGCAAAGCGAAAAAATACCTAAACGTCATGTCGCTTTAGTTTTACTTAGTTTTAACCATAGAGTATCAAAACTTTTAGAAGTTGCATTATAATTATTAGTGGTAACTTTTCATACTTTGTTCTATAGTGGTCCCTCCACTATAGAACAAAGTATGAAAAGTTCAATGAAAAAACAAGGGTAACTCTGAAAAACACTCACAACAGCGGGCATACCGCTAGCTAATGTAATGTATTATTCCATGTATAACTAAATATAATGTATGCCCAGCGTGGGGATTATGGGCAATAACTCCCAAATGATCAATAATGCCATCGATGGCTCATTAGGGGAGGCCTAGAGGTCCAGCAGTGGACTATTATATGCTGATGGTGATGATGATAAAATGTTATGTAATGTAAATGCAATACATTAAAGATATATCTACAATCTTCAAGACATTTAGGGACTAGGTCACTTCTTCCACTAGTGGACAAAAAATTTAAGTGAAGAGAAATCAATAACAAATTATTTCTTATTTTAATAACTATCTCTTTGAAATTTGATTTGTCTAAGTGCTTATTTTGTAAGCCTAAAGAAATAAAGTTATTGAATCTAAATCTGAATCTGGTAGTCAACTTGACAAAATGTTCAGGGGTTGAAAAGCCCCAGTGTCAAAATGTACATACTAATCATGGTCACAATGTTTCAGTGACAATTGAAGGATTACAATACTTAACCACGGGGGTTGCCGAATAAACCAAATACCATCACCTAATTACTCCCAAACAAAGACACGAACAGCTAAACGCGTACATATCAACATAAAGGTATTAGCATAACTATTCCCCGAAACGTTTTACTCGTGTCATCTGAGGGCAGTACACGCTTGGGGCCCGTTCAGCTTAATTCCGCCCATCTAGGTTGGTATATAGCTTTATGTTTAGATGTAGGCGAGATTATTCTGTGCTTTCTCTTTCGAAGACCTCTGTGGCGCGGTGGGCGAAGGTCCGCCTGCGACGCAGGACGTTGCGGGTTCGATTCCCGCCTCGGGACAAATATTTGTACGATCTGCCAGTATTTGTTCAGGGTGTTCTGGTCGTTTTTTATGTATAATAAAAAATATCTATGTATTCGCATATTATTATGTATATCAGTTATCTAGTACCCATAACACAAGCTATGCTTAGCATGGGGCTAGAATGCCGTGTGAATTGTCCAGCATTATTTATTTTATTTATTTCTGAAGGTATATTTTGATTCAGTAATGCAATAATTTGTATTCACACAACACATATACAAGATAGGAACGAAGCCGGAGCTTCGCACGGGTATTTAACGAAAATTTATTTTTTCATGCGGATCCCTAACTATTTTGAACATATTCTATAGCCTATGTTCATCAGGGACAATTTTGGAATTCAATGGTGAAAGAATTTTTCAAATCGGTCCAGTAGTTTCGGAGCCTATTCAATTCAAACAAACAAATCTTTCCTCTTTATTATATTGGTACCATCTTTGTGGAAGTTTATTTAGTTTAGTATCAGTAATAAGTATTTATTATTATATTTTTATAATCCATGTTTAAATACCTAATACATATTTTCAAATCGTTTCTCTGTATGAACGTCAATTCTAAGTATTTTTACACCACCTTAATCACAAAAACCCAGCCCTAGATTAAAAAATATCAATTTAAATTCCCAATTCTCATTAATTTCCGCTTAGGTACCTCTGCCGAGTCACTGGAGCGCAGGCGGCCCTTAATAGGGCTCCCATTGAAGGTACGGACGAAATGAGTCTTTAGCCAGATGACGAAAGGAGGTTATGAATATGATAAGCGAATACAAGCAAAACTAAATAATTTAATTTAATGATGATGATCTGCATAAATATGTCTTTTTCATTAACATTAAATTTTTTGACTGTGCGTTATGTGATATTTAATAATCTGCATTATGTAATTTTCATTAAAAATTTTAATTTTGTGTCTGTGCTATAATATAATGTGATATGGATTATTATATCTAAAATAAATGAATACATACATTACAATATGTATTAAGTACAATAAGTACTCGTATATCTTTACTGCCCTTTATAAAACAATATAACAAACAATAACTACTTTTTAGATGTACCGCTATAAACTATAAGCGATCTCTAAAAAAAATTAATTTCAAATGAAAATCAATTAAGACAAGCTACAATACCTCTAATTATTCATATTTTTATAATGATGAATTCTTAAATGGTTTTCTTATACGATAAGACAATCATTTGACGATTTTTCATCCAAAAAGTTACAGACAAATCCCATTAGTAAATCTAACCCAACTGTCAGACTAAATAAAGAACTTTCTTTTAACGCAGTCGGCCCTATGTCAGCGATAAAGCTTCCTATACACTGTACGAAGTTACCGCTACGACATTTGCGGCGTGAGGCTAAATCCCTCTATCCTCAGCTGTAAGAGCTGACTAAGGGAACCTATTAAGAAAACCTCTGCGGCGCGGTGGGCAAAGGTCCTCCTGCGACGGACAGGAGGTTACGGTTTCGATTCCCGGCTCGGGACAAACGGAATCGCCCGCTCGCTGGTTGGAGATTGCAGTTTGGTATAGAGGCGCTGCCTTGTGTAATATAAACCAATTCGTTTCATTTAATTTATATTTTTCATAACATTTAAGCTTCCACTTGCTCGTAAACCTATTTCAACATGGGTTAACTTAGTTTTGTGTTACTAAGGTACAAAACTTTAGAAAAAACTTTACAAAAATTTTACACACAAGTGCAAAGTTAATCTTTTTAAATGAATTCTCTTAGTCTACTCGTAATAAGTTCAAGTTTAATAAAATGGTTACAAATAGGGACCGTCAGTTTGGGATGATAGAAACTAAAATCGTCCGCCATTTCTGACGCGAGTCGCGCAGTGTATACCCCGCTTTAACCACCCCAATTTCAGACTTCATAACAATTCTGAAAACTTTAATTTATCTCCGTTATTGACATCGGCTCGGCTCCTGTCAAAAAAGCGCCGTCAAATTTGACGTCCAATTTCATGAAGTTCTTGCGATCTAGGTTATTACTGGTTTGGACGTATGAATATAACTTAAAGTGGATTACTTGGAGCATAGAGTAGTTAGGTAATAGAGACTTCCTTTTGAAAGTATATAAAATGAAAATTTGTAGTGGCTTTTGTGGAGGACACAAAGAGTAATTACGGATAGACGCTTAAATTTTTAAACTTAGGCGATAAGATCATATTTAAATTAAATAATTTAAAATTTTACTTTTATTCTTATCATTGTGTATTTTAAATGTGATTTTTGTATGAGTCATGGTACTACTTTTTATATTAATTATTTAGGAATATTACAAAGAGTCACCTAAGGAGCACGACAGTGCGTTAAACAGTTAAAACGTCCGATATGGTAAATAAAATGGAATAATAAATCACGGTTCCTTTTTCTAAACAAATAAAATAAAATTGAAAAAAAAAAATTAAATAAATCAACTTCAACTGTAGGAATTCAAATACAGTTTCTAATCAGGGTTACGTAAAACAGTTGTGAAAGGCTTTCGTTCAGCTATTAGTATTATGAAATTCAGTGGTTTCGTACAGACTTGCCAAGAAGCACAGTGACACAGGTACTGACTGAATATCACAAATTTAACAAAAGGCCGTAAATCAAAAAATAAATCTTCAAAATTGCAAAACAACTAGTAATTAAATTGAAGAATATGTACAATTATATGCATTGGACATAATCGAAAATGTCCTTCAATTTATTTAATGATTGTTTTGCAATTTTAAAGATTTGTTTTTCAACTTATTTGCTTTACTTTATCTGTATTAACAGAATTCAAATACTTGTGTTCTTCCAACAAAAAATATGTTTGTTGCCATCTATGCATTACATGCTGAGTTAAGGCCATTAAGTAACAACTATGTATAACTTTTTTTAGTTTCGAGAATAAAGAATTATTATCTTATCTTATCTTATGTATGTACATGTACCTAGCCTATAATTTTGTCTTGTTTTTGTTTCTTTCAGTTATCTAGTAACCATAACAGACGCTCTGCTTAGCTTAGGGCTAGATAATTGTCTAAGTGCTTATTTTGTAAGCCTAAAGAAATAAAGTTATTGAATCTGAATCTGAATGCTTTGTAAATTGTAGCAACAGCATTATTTATTTAATTTAGAAAAAAATACAATTGTATTCTAAGTAAATATAAATATTTTTTTAAAGAACAGTGTTTAAAAATACAAAGATTTAGTCTCCAAGATATTTGTAACGGGATATTTACCATGATTTAAGTATTGAGTTACTGCGAGTAAGTTTATATTGGCAGACATACCGATCTACCCTCTTTGTCTTTTGCTAAGAACGTTGCCACTACCATCGGTTTCACACTCGAATGCTGCTCGATCACGATACACAACACTTAAAATATTTAAACACGACCGTCACTTTTTCTGTGTTGCAGATTAATTTTAAGTCGGTTTTGAGTTTAGAACAATCATATTATTTATGGTAACAAATACCTCTATGTAACTTAGTTACAGATGTACGTTACGTGGCATAGCGAAGGCACCTATAAATTAATAAATAAATGATGGACAATCATTTATTCATCAATTCAATCAACATCTAGCCCTAAGTTAAGCAGAGCTTGAGTTATGGATAATCTGATATACTTAATAATATAACATTGATAGATATTTTTTATTATACTTACATAGAAAATGACCAGAACACCCTGAACAATTATACACAATACTATAAATGTGTCGTCAACTACGATTATGACTGTTTATCTATTATTAATTAATAAAACATTATTTATTATTATTAATTCTGGAATGATAGTGACTCTGTACCTAGCCTACTCTACACTCCGAGCAGAGAAACTCTGGTGCCGGGAAATTTTCATTAAAACCTCCTGACAGATTTAAAACGACGCGGTTTAATTGCTCGCCGGAATTCCCCATTCCCGCTTTCCCCGCTTTTCCCGTTTTCCCCTCTATTGGGCGATTTAATTGGTTTTATTTATTAAATTTCTTTTTCGGTCTCTGATGTGATGGTAGTTGACCTATATCCGGTGAAATGCCTGGTTCTGTGATGGTTGGGGAATTTCCGGAAATCATTTTAATTTCCGAATGTTTTGAGCGCAGGTGCTAAAACTTTTCGAATTTTAACCTAGATTCTATTTTCAAATAAGAATCTTCTGTTACGCCGCTACTCTGATAGTTTTAAAACTGAACGGATTTTTTTAGTAGAAATCAGATTTTTAAAACATTTATTTGTTTAGGCTTCCGAAATATGCATTTAGCATTTTTTGCGTTACACGTCACCGTACTTAATGTGTTTTATTTAGTTTTTTTTATATACGTATGTGCTAGTAGGTATGTAAGTATCTATTGATATGGGCCGTAGGATAAGATTGTTTACCACCCATAACTGTTTTTATGATGAATTAAATGATTTATTAGTATTTGTACAAGGCAAGTTGTTAATATAAAATAAGAAATAAGGTTTTATTTCAATTTTAATTTGTGTAAATGGTACCAACGGTGCTTAGATAAATGATTTTTTATTTATTTATATAAAATAATCTAATTTTCCGTTTCTTACATAGACACATAATCCGCCTAAAGCCCTGGACGTTTGTTTTCTCAATATTTAGTTAGAATCCAAACATCCAAAATCCAAAATCTCACTGTTTCCATTTGTAATTCAGGAGTAACATTGCCATTGGCAACATTGTGGTTGGCACGTTAGAGGTAACGGAGATGGATCTTTGTGAAGGGTTCGACGGGGATAAACGAGAGGGGTTAGAGTATCACACATGTATATTTTGATAGTGGTTCGGTCCGGCTTCGCATGGGAATTCAACAAAAAATTCAGAAGTTTTAAATTTTGCACACGTTGGAATACAATATTGGAGTTTTTACATTGATTCCTAAGTTTTTCGAAAATATTCTATAGTTTATGTTCATCAGGGATATTGTACGATTCTAATGGTGAAATAATTTTTCAAATCGGTCCGGTAGGTACTACTTTCGGAGTCTATTTAATCCAAACTAAAGTTACGTTGCCAATTCTAAAGATTGGTGTTTTATTTATAGCTGATCAATTGAACTTCTGTGAAGTTCGATCATTATTATTTGAGTCAATTCATTCGAAAATTATAGTATATTAACAAGGTAGTTTCCTTAGTTTACAGGCAACTTTTGCACATTTTTAGAGATTTCACTCGATTAAAACATCGAGTTGCGTCGATATCTTTCCCTACTCGCGCCTGTCACTAGCGCGTACGCTCATTCTTTTAGAGTATTATAAACAAAGCTTCCTATCTATTGGGCCTCAAACAAGTACTTGACTATGTTTAAATAGGGTGGGTTGGGTTCCTATAATTTTCGAATGAATTGACTCAAATAATAATGATCGAACTTCACAGAAGTTCAATTGATCAGCTATTATTTTTCGTCAATTCATTCTTCAAATTATAGTATATTAACAAGGTAGATGTTCAGAGAAGGAAGGTTTGTTTCCTTAATCTGACAATTCTGGTTTTTAATTATTAAAAGCCATTAATTTTGTTGTAATAAACAATTGTGTTTATTAAAAAAGTGCTTTAAGCAGGTAAATCACATTTAGAATAATTAACAAACTTGAAACCATATGAGGTAAATAATTATTATAAAAACTTAAAGTATATATCCTTCATATAACAAAATTTGATTCTAACTTAAGAACATTATAACTAAAACAGTATGCTTATACTAACGAATTTGATGGAAGTAAGACTCCTCTAGCAAATTCACTTTCGTTATTCAAAATGGGTCGGTTGTAAAAGCGGGCGAAGGCAGTGGACGCGGGTGTCCAGCCCGCCGTCTTACGGATCGTATCAATGCTGACGCCAGCGAGGCTGGCGGCCGAGCTGGCCGCGTGCCGCGTGCTGTGCGCACTGAACCTGGCCGTGTCCACGCCGCTCGCTGACAACACCTGCTTTATCCAGCGACTGATGGTCTGTGCTGTAGCGCTTCTATGTGGCGGTCTTGTGGTCAACAGAAGGTTACCCGCGTTCGTGGTTCTCAATTTTTGCGTAACAAAAATATAATCTTTGAGAACTGAAGCGGGACAAATATTTAAGCTATCCCGAAACCAGGGTAAAAATAATATCGGTTGGTCTCGACCGGGAGCTGTGGTCTTAATGTTGTCCGTGATGGCTATCTTAATACCCTCTGATATAATTGTTATGTTTTCCAGTTTTATCAGGGAAAAAGTTTGAACTCTATGCGCGGTACATAGCGCTAGCAAAATAACTAACTTCTTTGTAATTTTTTCAGTACTTAATTCAATATTTGGGTACCAATCAGATATATAGTTAAGAACTATTTGAGGGTCCCAAGTGGACGTATATTTAGGACGGTTGGGTTTGATTTTGTAGGCACCTTTAAGAAGCCTTCTAATGCGATCATCAGAACCGATCTGATTACCTAAAAAAATGACAATGCGGAACGGTGACTATTAAGAGAGCCATACGAGCATCCATTATTGAATTGTTCCGTCAAGAAGTTTAAGACGAATGTAATTGAGTCATTGAAAACGTTACTATTATTGTCCATACAAAACCGCCACCAAAGCTTCAAAGTGACGCCATACTGCTTCAGCGTGGTGTCTGCGAGCGAGGCGAGCATCAGGTCTAAAGCCGCCGGCGGCGAGTTGCGCCGCGCGAGCGCCAAGCGCAGAGCCGCGCGGCACCCAGGGTAAGGTTCGCATGGAGAGGGTGGCACTCCCTGAAATGTGATTGTAACAAACACTTACTAGGGTTGAAAAAGTGTATCTTAGACACTCGTAAATTGTCTAACAGGGGGTACCAAGCCTGCGATGGCCAGTGTGGGAATATGAATATTCCAGTCGCTTTGTCGTCAATTATTTTCCGTAAGCATTTCAAAATTAATGAAAATGGTGGAAATCCGTAAAAGTACCTACCATTCCATGTGATGGTAAAAGCATCTACGACAAAAGCATCAGGATCAGGTTTCCATGAGACGAAAATTTTACACTTGGCATTGCTACGTGAGGCGAATAGATCGATTTCGGGGTAACCAAAGAGTTGTACTACTGTTTGGAAAGCTGTATCAGATAATTCCCATTCAGTATCAGGGTTTACGATTCTAGAATCTAAATCCGCACAGTTTTCTTTCTTACTAACGTAAGAGGCCCATATCCAAATATTTCTCATGTCGCACCATTGCCAAATGTGTCTCGTTAAAGTACTTAGGTGTGGGAACTGGATCCCTCCCATTCTATTCACATAGCTTATTGCTGTGGTGTTATCGACTCTTAGCAATATTGAGCAGTTTGATTCAGTTTTGAAAAAACTTTTTAATCCTAAAAAGACTGCTAATTACTCTAGATAGTTGATGTGGTGTTCTTTTTCAGATGCCTTCCATGTACCGTTGGCTCTTTTGGTGTCGCAAACAGCACCCCAACCTGTTCGAGAAGCGTCAGTAAAAATCTCGTGCTTATACTGAACTTTTTGAAAGCATTGGAATGAACTATGAATGTTAGCTTGCCACCAATTCAAATCATCTAAAATCTCCGCAGTGAGTTTTATTTTGGCGTCGTAATTGTGGTTATTTTCTTGTAAAGCTAAAAATTTATGTCTTTCTAAAATTTTTGTGTACAAAAGCCCGTACCTAACGGCTTGGGCATGCTGAGACAAGAACACCTATCAGCTTAGCAAAATCACGAATAGTACATTTCGGTAAACGTGAGTACTTTCGCACTAAATGTGCGATATTATGGCATTTATCTGTAGGCAAAGATAAGGTAAGATCACTAGTGTTATACATAAAACCTAAAAACTTTGTAAATTTTTTAGGTTGTAGTGAACTTTTTTCATAGTTAACCACGAATCCTAAACACTTCAACAATTGTAACGTAGAATGGACATTATCTGCGCACTCTTCGATACTGTCACCTATGCACAGGATATCGTCAAGATAAATAACAGACTTTTGGCCTTGTTTGCGCAAATAGGTTATACCTATATACCTCTTTCATAATTTTAGTAAAAACTCTAGGCGCTACTGACAATCCATACGGTAAAGACACAAATTCATGTAAATTATTTTCGAATTCAAATCTTAGGTACTTCCTATCAGCAGGATTTATAGGTATAAGAAGGAAAGCTTCTTTTAGGTCAATACTGGCTAAAAACCCATCACGTGAGATGAGTTTAGTAGCCGTCCTATAATCCTCCATCTTGAAGTGAGTATTTAAAATAAACTTATTTAGTGGCTTTAAATTCAGTATGAACCTTTTTGTGCCGTTATGTTTAGGAGCCAGGAATATTTTTGAAATATATTGGTCATGACATGGAGTACAAGGGCTAACAGCGCCTAGATTAATTAGTTTTTTAATAGCTGTATGCATCTCACGACTATCTTCGCGGGTAAACGTGGAACAAGGTATTACGGGCTGTGAAACTTGTTCAGTAAATTGAATAGAATACCCAATTTGTATCCACGTCAAAACTACACTATTACTTGTAATATTAAGCCAACAGCTAAAATGGCAAGTAAGTCGACCAGCGTGTACCTGCGTTATTGCTGCGTGTTGGCACGGGGCTTGGACTGGTTGAAGTTCTTCGATGTCGGCGTCGGCGCGTGGCTCGACGTTGCATTCATCAGATAGGGCCGCCGCGGCGCAGGCGCGTGCCTCTTTTGGCCTCCCCGCCCCCCCCTGAAGGACGAGAAACGAGGAGGGCCCGTCCAGTTTCCCTGGTGGGCAGGACGATTGACTGATGACTGTGGAATGGGAGCTGTAGGCTTCTGGTTTACCCGCTTACGGATTTCTTGGCCTTGTTTTTCGATAGCCTTACTAGCTTTTATTTTGTCGGCAAGGGAACTGCCGAAAAGCGTCTCGTCTCTCTCTGCATCATGTATCATGTGCAGAAAATTCTTTTCCAAGCTAGGGGTAATTAGCTTTCTTCTATCACTCGAAAATGAGAAGTGTAGGTCTGTTAGGAGGCGACATCCATCGCTGAGCGATTTGAGTGCACAGACCTTGTCGTCAGATCTTAGTAAAACATCCATAGCTCGGTTTACTGCAGATGTACCGGCGCCCAGTGCCATTTGAAAACTTTCAAGTTTTTTGTCACGCCCTCTCACAATGTCGGAAGTCGCGGCTAAGATCTCTGCATTGAGCTTCGGTGCTTGTAAAAATTTACAATTGGGCGGAACCAAGTACTTCTTCATAAGGTCCGACTTTTCTTCCCTTGGAAGTCCTTTCCTTAATAAAGGGAGCCATAGGGTGGCCAGACTGTCATGGATGGGCTCACCATATTCAGGTGTATCTGAGGTAGAAGCACCCAGTGCTGATAACAGTTCAGGGTCTAGGCATGGTTCAGACGGGATCTCAGACGAGGACGCGGCGGGCGCCAGTCCGGCGTTGTGCGGCAGCGGCGCCTCCGTCAAAGACGGCTGCGGTGGCACCTCCTCTAAGGCAGGTGACGGCGATCGGATTTGCCTTGGTTCCTCGTTAAACGTGGCATTTACCGTTTCTTCCATGATTGTATCTAAAATTAGAATAATCATGTTACTGTAATTTAATTTCTATAATTGTGCCGAATAATGAGGGTACTTGGATAAGATATTGTCTCGCGGACAATAATTTCAGATAAACGTGTAAGACCATTGGAATTCACGTATTTTCTGCTTTATAATATCACAAGAAGCTCGCAGCTAAATGTGTTATCGCAATTGACTCGCAGTCAATCCCGATTTTACCCAAAGAAATATTTTTTGTTTACACAAACATACCTGCCAGATTTTCTTCGTCTGACGACTGTATAAGACATTGTACACGTCGTCGTTTCTTCTGTTTTTCTTCCAATTTCCTTATTTTTCGTTGATAGTGCAATATTTTATCTTCTGCACTGCGTTTTAACATTTTTGGTAAAAGCGCGTGCGATCGTTGCCTTGCACAAAAAAGGAATGAGCGTACGCGCTAGTGACAGGCGCGAGTAGGGAAAGATATCGACGCAACTCGATGTTTTAATCGAGTGAAATCTCTAAAAATGTGCAAAAGTTGCCTGTAAACTAAGGAAACTACCTTGTTAATATACTATAATTTGAAGAATGAATTGACGAAAAATAATTAGGTCTTTCCATGATAATCGGATAGAAAGCACCTTATTATAAAGACAGAAGAAACAATATTGCATGCTTAGAAAAGTGGAAGTAAGGATAAGGTCGGCCGCTATGAACGATCTCCTCCAGACTCTGTTAAGATATGAATTTTTTTTAACGTTCGAGAATTTGCAACACACAAAACTATAAGTCTATCTCATTGCTGACTGGGCAGTGAACGTATTAACATTTCAATAGGCGATTTAGATTGATAAATGATTGGTGACTAAACTTATACGTGACGTCGCAAAATCGTCATCTAAATATATATAGCTCAAAGGACTGACTGACTAGTGATCTATCAACGCACAGCCCAAACCACAGCGGGCTGAAATTTGGCATGCAGGTAGATGTTATGACGTACGCATTCGCTAAGAAAGGATATTGATTAATTCTACCCCCAAGGGGATAAAATAGGGGATGAAAATTTGTATGAAACTTTGCGAATTTTAAACCGATCGGGCTGAGACTTTGCATGCATAAAGCTACTATGACGTAGGCATCCCCTAAAGCGAGCGAAGCTGCGGGTAAAATCTAGTCTTAGATAAAATAAACCAGATACTGCGTGCTGAGATATTTGCACAGAGGCATTGGTATAATGGTTTCTATCATTGACGTGTAACCGACGACCTCTGTGGCGTGGTGGGCAAAGGTTAGCCTGTAGGAGATCGCAAGTTCTATTTCTTCTCGGGACAAATGTTGGTGTTCTGGTTAAAATTTATACGTGTACTGTATTATGTATACCAGTCATCGAGTACCCATAATAAATAGAAGCTCTGCTTAGCTTGGGCCTGGATGATGCTGTGCGGATTGTCCAGCATTATTTATTTAACCCTGACTCTTGACATCTTTAATTTAGAATAGAATAGAATATTCCCTTATTGCACCATTAATATTATATTGATATGACTTTTACTTTAAAAAAGTCGAACTACAATTTCGTTTATTTTCACAATCAAAAACTGCCTTTATGTTATGTGAATATAAAAAAATTTAATGTATTTCGTTGTTTATTTTTTGACACTTGAGTTTTAATGCAGCGCCATCTAGAGTCAATTATGAGACTTGACTTTGCCTTTGCCGCCCAGCTAGAGTCAAAATAATAAGCGTGATTTTTTTAAAAAGGTTTCATTTAGATACAGACCAGTTTATGCAACAGCCTGTATACTGTATAGTGTAAACGCGTATCGGCTAAAAGCCTCGAGGCTGTACCGGCAGAATGTTAACTCAGCAGCGTGGAAATGGCGCGAATTCCACGTACGTCACTCGGGCTACGTCAAAGTCATAGGAGATGAAACGCAGATAAATAGGTATTGCTAGATGTGGTACACGTGTTATATACACAGCTTTATATTCTACATAGTATAAAACAAAGTCGCCTTCTGCTGTCTACCCATAATGTATGCTTAGGTTTTAGAAAATTACGTAAAGGATTTTGATGGGATATTTTATCTATACTAATATTATAAAGAGGAAAGATTTGATTGTTTGTTTGTTTGTTTGTTTGTTTTAATTGAATAGGCTCCGAAACTACTGGACCGATTTGAAAAATTCTTTCACCATTAGAATCCTAAATTTTCCGTGATGAACATAGGCTATATAAGATTTTCAAAAAAGTTAGGGATCCGCATGAAAAATTCAATAATTGAACCGTGCGCTGTATATTCAACCTCTTTTTCTATTATGGCGCGTCAGAATAGAAAACGAGGTTGCGCACTGTGCTTGCTTTTTCTCTACGGCCAGTGTCAGTTATGGAGTGTCGAGTCAATGTCAAAAATCCCAATGCTGTTAGAAAAAGTAAGGGGTCCGTATGAAAACTGTGAAACCCATCGTGTTATTGTGTATAATTTCTGAAATTTTTGTTTAATACCCGTGCGAAGCCGGGGTGGACCGCTAGTAATAGATATAGTGATTCAAGGGGAAGGTTGATATATGGATAACATGCATTGGTAGCAGCATTGGAAAATTATATACAGCTTTAAATAAAAACAGGCAAAACGCGATGAAAATATTAAATCGTCGCCCACCTTTTAAAAAAAATCGCATCTATATCCGTTGCGTAGTTTCAAAGTTCTAAGCATAAATAGGGACAGACAGACAATGGGAAGCGACTTTGTTTTATACTACGTAGTGATACCACATCCAGTATGGCCGACTTATGTACCTACATCACATCACTAGTGAAGCGTGTAAGAGATATTGACAGGTTATATTTTATGCCGCGGTGTTGGCCCGCGCAAGTTTCGCTTTTCTTTTAATATTTTCGTGTTTTACGCTGAAATGGTTTGACGTGAGATGTAGATTGTTTGTTGATGTTTTTTCGTTTGCTAGCTACATATAATTATTTAGATATAGTTTGGCAGTTAACCTTTCAGTGTTTTGTAAAGGTTACATTGCAAAAACTATTGAGAGTAGATAGATAGATAGCGTTTACTAAAAGAAATTATGGCATTTTATGATTAGTAGCATCTTAAATCCTAAGTTAGGTTTATCTAGGCACTAGAGTTCCCTAATATTACATTCTAGAAAAAACACGCATAAAATCTATGACAGTTACGCTACAGGCAAAGTTTATTTCAATAATAAAGTGACAGTTTTTAAGGTTAAGGTTTGCAGTTTGGGGTTAAGTTTATATGAAGTGTAAACACCATTTTGAAAATTAGCAATCACCATCATCATCACCAGCCTATAATAGTCCACTGTTGGACATAGGCCTCCTCTAATGTGCGCCATAGATGGCATCATTATTTGGGGGTTATAATAATATAATACATATAATCAGAATCAGATATTTTGCAGCAAATCATTCACCGTACTAACTGAGTAGGAATGTTACTTAAATATAAAATTAGAAAAAGATTCATTCCTCTCTAATGTATTAAGTTTTTACTTATGTAAGTTAATTAAGTAAATAAATCAAATCAAATCCTGACTTTTATATATTTCCAAAATACTTTGGAAAACAAACTCAAATTCCTCCCCCTCATTCCGTCCCAATAATCTCGGTCGGATTTTCTCGAATCATCTTAATATGCATTAGAAAAGGTGGAAATCGGAAAGTTCGTCGCCTTGTCCCCGTTACATTATATATATGTGAAAAATTAGGACAGGTGACAGTCACGAACTTTATAAGCAAACTTCGAGCCAAGAAAGAGATGTGCAGTGGGTTCAAATCAGGCCGAGCAATACGACCTCTATGGCGCTGTGGGCTAAGGTCCACTTGCGATGAATGAGGCGGGTTCGATACCCGCCCCGTTCGATACTCCCCACGCTACTGGGCATGCGGGCTGTGGATCGCAGTTCGGTGTAGTTGTTCTGCAGAGGGCGCTGCTGCCCGCCCCCCGGTGTGTCTCCCTTAGTCGCCTCTTACGACACCCATGGGAAGGTCAATTGTAGAAAAATAAAGTCAAAATGCTTAATGCTTTATTGCTGTAAATTGCGTCCATTCCATGAAAGACATTTCCATGAACTTAGACACTGGCAGAAAAGTGGCAAATCAGACATGCCATAACGAAGAAGTCAAGTCAAAAGTTAGGGATCCGTATGAAAACTGTGAGACCCAATGTTAGTGTGTATAATTTCTGAAATATTAGTTGCGAAATCTGGCGGACAGCTAGTAACATACCTATACATTCATTTCCTTTTATTTCTGATACCATGTTATTGAGCAAAAAATTATCCTTATCATGAAGCCTTTCAATTGATATTTATTGGTTTATAGGTTAATTTTATATATTGATTTATGTATACCTTCCCTTTGTTTTTTTTTATTTTTTGCTTTTGTTTTATTGCTTATTTTGTTTTTTTGTTTCTTTTAATTATTTTCTAGAATAACACCTACCTACCCTGTTTTTTGTTTTTTTGTATAAGTTTATTTATTATTGTATTAGTTTTATTTTTAATGGTATGTTAGTTTGTAGGTATGCTGCCTATGTTTTTGTGAACCAAATAAAAATTATCTATCTATCATATTATAACGGGTTCGATTCCCGGTTCACCCATGTAACTATTGAAAAATCTACATGTATGAATGCAGTTTAAATTGTTTTTTAAATTAAAATAATGTCTTCTTTCAGTAAAATCTTCCATCTACAATACGTGTCCAAGAGTCCTGTAAGGTCTAAAGGAAATAAAGCACTTTGATTTTTGATTTTGAATATTTAAGGTACTTTCCCTCCATGTGGCATAGCTGTGGGACGCCCGACAGACTTCTACAATCTAGAAAGCTTACCTTTATCTCCCTTCAGCTCAACATTCCCCCTGAACCAGACGATCTTCGCAGCCGGCTTCGCATTCTTCACCACACACTCCATGGAGACATCATCCCCTTCCTTCACCTCCAGCTTGGAAGCGGCCGGGTGGTTGGTGATCTCCACGGCGTTGGGGGGTGCTGTGGACAAAGGAATTAGGGTTAGTTAAAGTTAATTTTCTCAACTTTCTTAAGTGGTGGGTGCCCGATGTGGTGTGCTGTGGGCAGAGGAAATTATTAAAAATTAGGGTTTCGCATGAAAATTTTTATTTTTTGTTAAATACCCATGCGAATCCGGGGCGCACCGCTAGTTTGTTTTATAACCTTGTACACCAGACCTCTACCCAAACATGGTGATTATAATACACAGCAGTTTCGATTAGACATTTTCACCTATGGGCTTATATTACGCCAAAAATATAATTATGATCCGTTGGCACAAAATTTAATTCAAAAAAGCAGTTGCATCTGATCAATGATCCAACGGGAACTTTTTATTTGATCAGATGCAACCACAATCTGATCATATGATCAGATGGGAATAACCCTTAATTAATAAGTAATTTCGGAAAAAGTTCGTCCTTTCGTTTCTTTCCGAGATCCTTCGGCTGAAGTCAATCTATACTTCTATACTAATATTATAAAGAGGAAAGATTTGATTGTTTGTTTGTTTGAATTGAATAGGCTCCGAAACTACTGGACCGATTCGAAAAATTCTTTCACCATTAGAATCCTAAATTTTCCGCACTGAACATAGGCTATATAATATTTAAAAAAATTGTTAGGGATTCGCATGAAAAATTAAATAATTAAACCGTACGCTATACATATGTATATTCAACCTCTTTTTATATTTTGGCTCCGCTGCTTGCTTTTTCTCTACGGCCAGTGTCAGTTATGAATTAGTGTCGAGTCAATGTCAAAAACCCCAATGCTGCTAAAAAAGTAAGGGATCCGTATGAAAACTGTGAAATCCATCGTGTTAGTGTGTACAATTTCTGCAATTTTTGTTTAATACCCGTGCGAAGCCGGGGCGGACCGCTAGTTTATTATAATCAGTATATTATTTATGCATAGAATCGTTACAGACGAGCGGTCTCAAAGAGATACTTATTGCAAAGGGAATTGTACCAAAGAAGTTTCCTCTTAAGTACAAGGTGAGCCAGGAACGAAAGTAGGTAGTAGATTAATAAAACGACCTTGTCTGTTCAGCTATTTATGGAACAGGCTGGATTTTGTTAATAACGTGGTGAACATTTTATTGATCAGCTACTTATGAAATCAACCTATACGTATTGCTGAAAATATCGACCCAATAGCGATCCTTACCCAACTTCATGCAGTCTATTTCATGTTTCTGTAAATTCTTAAGTTAAATAAAAAAAATTACACTCTCACTCACGGTCAGTAACTTATGCAGATATGTGATTGCCATATGACGAAGAAGGTTGCGCGTTCAATTCTCGCCTCAGGACAAATGTTTGTGCGATGGGCAGATATTAGCAGGTACAAGGTGTTCTGGTCGTTTTCTTTACAAAAAAATGTCTATCTATTTAATATATTGTATTATGTATATCACTCATCTAGTACCCATACATAACTCAAGCTCTGCTTAGCTTGGGGCTAGGTAATGCTGAGTGAATTGTAAAAAAAAAATACGAAATATTAGGTGTTCAGCGACTTTTGTTGCTTGTACTAGCACCATTGGCTGGATTACAGAAATACAATTATACTTTCTTTGTTCATTATGTTTCGTGCAAACATCCATTTTGCTAATTAACCTACAGCAAAGCGATTCGGTACAGTTCTCGGATATCACCCTGGCATATGACCCGAGCTCAGGCAACAGGGGTTTCAGCGAACTAAGAGATAAATTATTGAAACAATTTTATCTCTTACTTACTTAAATTAATGTGAATTATTATATTTATACATATATGACATGTCTTCTTTTTAGTTAAAATTGTTATTTGTATTGATTTCCTTAATGTATAGAGTATAGGTTCCAGAATGCGACTTTGGGTCGTGATTGGTAGCTTAGATAACTACGCATGAATAAAACATCTTTACTACTTCTCAATACGCGTCGTATCGACATAATTAAAAAAAATTAGGAATTTTATATTCTTTCAGAGTTGTGACAGAGCAACCAATATGAGATCGAGTAAGTTTTAATCTATGAAAGGCACGTCACGCGAAAAACATTTAATAAATATATAGAAGTACATGTTTGGATACATAAAAACAAATACAATTTTTCCTCGCGGGTAAAATACAGCATCATTGCAGAAGATAATACGGTCTAATATCGAAACGGTAAAAATAAAACTTTTTAAATACAGTCGCCCCGTGACACGATCGCTGCAACACGATGGAAACGTAGGGGAAAATAAAAACAAAAGGTACGCGATAAATACCCGATAAATATTCTTTAATACGGTAAAAATAGTCAACATGCCACAGTAAAAGCCGCGCACTGTACTCAGCGGCAATTCAGAAGTACGTAATGGAATTAAACAAGGAGCATGCCTTTAATTAGGTTAATTTGTACCACATTAAAATTGTATACCGCATACTAATTCAATTTTAAGGAAAATTAGATCGAAAATTTCAAAAAAGTTGAGATTAGTACAATTAATTAGGTATTATGTAAGGATTTGTAACTGAAAAAAAATCTTGATGAATTAGTTATCGACATAGAAAATAAAATAACCAAATTAGAATTAGCAGGTAATAATAATTGAAACAATTGAGCTAACTGCACTGTTGCAAACAATCTACAGGTACCTAGCTCAACTGATCCATATCAAGATCATTCGGAAGCATTCCCAAGACGCTGGCTGCATTGCCTCGCTGTATGGCAATGCTGATGCGCTGCGACAGATACTGACCAGCTTTGGTTCGTACGTTTCGTACGTAGTTTGATTGAAGTATTGCGCTCGTATTTGTGTTATTAATTAATATTTTTCGAATTATTCATGCAAAAGCAGTGCAAAAGAGATTGTGTTGAAGGTGCGTGCCTTTTGTGAGGAAGAAAAGGCAGACCATGCCCAGTTAAATCCATTAAATCTAGTGCGATCTCGCGTTGCACCATCAATGCAACTGGTAAGTAAAATAGGGATACCAGCTTTATACACGATACCTTTAGAATGGATCATAAGATTTACTCACATAAAAAGATAAAATAAAAAGTAAATTATCCAGGTTATTTAATTTATCTTGTTATGATATCCCTTATTTGTATATATACAAATATTGAATTTTTGAATTTTATATTATACAAATACAAATTTTATGTGTCATTTTCAGTCATGTCGGAGAAAACCACGAGTAGAATACATAATATAAAGAAGCGAAGCTATTGCTGCCTGCAACAAGTAAATTCTGCTGAAAATCGTCGTGGATCTTGAAGATTTCGATTTATAAGAATTTTTTGTGTTGTTTATTTATGTTCCTTTTGACCATAATTAGTGTCAGAACAATTTCAATAAATAATTTAAAATTTTTATTGTTTCATAATTTAAAACTTTCCTAGTCCTAACTACTTATATATTTATATACAAATATGAAATTAAAACATAAACACACGTTTACATAATGGGGTAAAAGATTCATAATGTTGGCAATATCGTGCTGCCAATATAATGCTGCCAATTCCTGAGGCAGGACAACTTATGGTGTACGGTCTGTAGTCTATAGTTATCGAACTCAATCATTCGCTTATTTCGTCCGTTCACCGTTCATGAAATGACGGGTCAAATAAAAAGGAGTACCAAGCCAAGTAGGTTATTACCTATAACTTCAGATAGAATTTCTGTAAACAAACGTGATACATAACAAAAAAATTGTTTCGATTTGGAAGTTTAACCAATCTTTTGAAATACTTATGGCAGTGTTTATTGTGTAATTAAAATCAATAGAAAGAAAATAACAATGGTTTTGAGCTATATAATTATATTATTTAATTATTTTCAACAAGTTCTTAAAATCATGAAGAAATAAATAATTAGGAGAAAATACATATTTTACGACACTCGTATCATCTCGGTAATATTGGAGTAAATAACAGAAATTCAAAACTATTTTGCATTTTGACAATAGACGTTTTAGTTTGTATTGTAATTTCTTTCGACTCTCGCCCTTAGAAGCCAAATGTGTGAATTTTTGCCGATCATATGCAAAAGCTTTATCTTGTTTTTTTCGTTGTTAAGTATATTTTTAATCCCTCGTGGACACAGGGAAACAAGGGTGCGATCGTGAATGCTACATCCACGCTAGCGCAAGGCTACTTAAAATTTTGACGTAATTCCAACAGCTGTTTATGAAATCGCCGTTTCGATTCGATTTCTACAGGGTCTTAGCGTTCGCTAGTGTATCCATCAAGAGAATAGACAACTACGTGAAGTCGCTTCTCAAAACTGCCACTTGGCTAGGAATTTGATGGAAGTGATCGTTCGATGTTGTCAATCGGTTTGGTGAAATCAAAATATTCGTACATTGCCTACCAAAAATCTTGACGTTTAATCCATTTGAAGGTTGCCATCGCTAGAGCGATAAGAATTTTCAAAATCGAATCGCTTCATAGCGAATGCCGGTTGGCTAAGGACCCAGCTCTAGAATTATCTTATCGCTCACTCATAGCAAGTTCTATTTTTGCCTCTATTTGAAAATAATAATCATCATCATCATCACCAGCCTATAATAGTCCACTGCTGGACATAGGCCTCCCCTAATGAACGCCATAGATGGCATTATTATTTGGGGGTTATTGACCATAATCCCCACGCTGGGCATGCGGGTTGGGGATCGCAGTTCAGTGGAGTTGTTCTGCAGAGGGCGCTGCCCACCCCCCGGTGTGATTCCCTTAGTCGCCTCTTACGACACCCACGGGAAGAGTTGGGGTGGTGAAATTCTATGCCGGCACCACACGGCCTTTTGAAAATAATATCAACATAGAACTGAATGTTTACTGTTTTGAATTTGAACCGAGTTCCTAGCACGGAACACAAACCGACCGCAAGCCGTAACTTACGCTCGAATCGAATTTTCAGCTTGTTCCGTATTCAAAGGCCATTTTTTAACTTACCCGAGCGAAGCTGTTTACTTTGGGCATTGGGCATTTAACCCGGTTGCTTTGGTTTAGCTTGTTAGGGTTAGAGACGGGTAGAAGTTAAGTGCAATGACTGTAGAGGAACGTTCTTGTTTGAATCAATTGCGTATGTTTGTGGTTTCAAGCAAACTCTAATACGATGCGGGATGTTTGTTAACTAAACTGCAGTAGAATTCAATTGTTTGTTGTTGTCTTGGCGCAACGAAAATTAAAGAATTCGTATGAAATCGCAGGTAGCTATAATCGCACAAGCGTCCGGGCCAAGAAATGAAACAAAGGATTTCAAACGAATTGTAATAATTCATTTATACAACAAAGCATATGTATTTTTTAGTTTTTAGCGTTTAGGTCAAGGATTTCTTTCTAAACTATCAAGAGAATAAGGGAGGAAAAGAAAGACACAAATATGACTGTTTTCGGGACAGTCGTATTTGTGTCTTTCTTTTCCTCACCATTCTAGTGAAAAGAAAATAGTTTCCCTCCGCTCCGTTGAAAAAATTCTTACTTCTTAACCCTTCGCAGCGAAATGTCGGCATTAAAAAGCTCAAAGTACTGTGATTTGCAAGCAAAATCTCTACAATCCTTCTAACAAAGCCTAACGGAACAAAAGTAATTATTTCAAAACAAGCATTTACTCTATAAAAACATAAGGTGGATCGTCGTTTTAGCGAGCGAAGCGAGCAGCGATATGACGTCATCAGCAATGTGGTTTCAGACTCTGAGGCCCTGAAGCTCTTCAATTACTATTTATTTATAAGAGGAAAACTAGTAGAACAAACAAAATTTTAAGATAAGGAAACTGGCTTTTAAAAGGTTTTTACGAGTAAAAATAATAGATACAATTTTTGACCCACTGTTTACCATAAATTTTCTCGGTCCCAATGCATGCATTATGGGCAACGACCCCCAAATGATAAATAAAGTCATCTATGTCTATGTATATAAAGTCTCATTAGAGGGAGGTCTATGTCGCAATGAAGCATGCATTCACTTGTGTTAGAATACGCTGATTTCAATACAACGAAAATAATTGAGAAAATGGGAGGATAATATTGTAACCTATATAAAAGCAACATAAAAACTTGAAAAACAGCAATTAAAAATTTACCCTCTGTACGCTCTGCTCATGACCAAGCCCAGCCCCGCAAAACTTTTCCCTTCTGAAGTAAAATGATTTGTGAAACCCGCAGGGCAGGGGTGAAATCTCAAGATAAAAGCATGTTCTAACCCCCGAAATTTCTGGAAACACTGATTTGCTTAAACTTGGGGGTGTCTTTTATTTATTGCTCGCTAGCCCCCGGCTTCTTCCACCTTCATAAAACGTAGCATATTATTAGCATCAAGGGTAAGTACAGGGCCTAAAAGTCACCAACGGCCACGGCACGGCCCGTTTCAACGGAGGTTGATGATGACGAAGCTATGGGTTGCAGAGACCGCCAACCTCGTAAATAAACAACCCACTTAATTTTCAGTCCAACCGTTGTCCGAATCTCCTAACTTCCAAAAGCCAAACAAACGCCTAAGCGGGACCAACCCAACCCCCTCAATATATTCCACCGGCTGTATTTCACCCGGTTTACGTATCCCAATGATAATAGCTGCCGTGATTTTATTACGCTTATGGGCCCTTTGCCTACTTTCGAATAAATATTGCCCATTCGCTCTCCCTGGGCCTATTTTGTGGGTCTTATTTCTGAGCATTGCGGGGCCAATATCCGGTTGGATTCAAGGAATTCGAACCAGGTATTTTTCGTTGGGTATGTTAGGGTTAACTTTTGTTCTTTGAGCTAGAATCTAGCAATAAGAATAATCCATGGATCTTGTGGTTGTTTTGGTCTGAACTGGCAGATGCATTAAAAACAATCGCAGTAAACCAATGGTTCACATACAATCTACGTTATAAAACAATCAAAATAGCACCGCAAGAACTATCTGGAGTTTAATCTTAAAATCTACGTGAGAATTATTCGTCTATATATGAATTAA
Source organism: Eupithecia pulchellata (assembly GCA_963931895.1). Classification (NCBI taxonomy): domain Eukaryota; kingdom Metazoa; phylum Arthropoda; class Insecta; order Lepidoptera; family Geometridae; genus Eupithecia; species Eupithecia pulchellata. The sequence continues at coordinate 1,183,546 of OZ007546.1, read as the reverse complement.
GCCCTAAAAACTCCTTTATAAAATACCTGTCGTCTAATAATTGTAATCGAAGTTTGAAGTAAACTGCGATCCAGTAGAAGACTTTATAAATAAAATACATAATATACATACTATAACATAACACATATATATCTACATAGTAACTTTAATGTCTTAAGATACCGTTGTCCAATTTAAGGCTGAGTAGTTTTAGTTATGTTTAATTTAAATATATAATAAATACATAATAATATTTGATATTAAGTGTTCGAACACCATTGTGAGTTAAAAACCTAAGCAACGTCTTTAATATTTAACAAATCGCACTAATTTAAAAACGTTAGTTTACGTTTACTATAGTTTTTATAGCAGTGTTGAATTGGCTAGATAACTAGAAAACCTACTTAGAAACTTGTCTAACGAAACAAACTTAACCCCTCCAACATAAACTTAAAATTAACCTTTCCAGTCTTAAAACTCACCTCACGGTTCCGAAGTCAGACCAAGCCAAGCTAAACCAAACCGAGTCAAGTTGAGTCAATTGATAGCTCTCTAATTCTTCGCCTTTGCAATCAGATCTAAGTCGAACCTATATATTCTCGAGTTTCGCTGAAATTTATCTGAAAACTTTAAATTAACCGCAGTTGGACTTGGATTCCGTGATTGGTTTTGTGTTTAGAATTGGTTGTTTATTTTTTCAATAAAATCAGTATGGATCGAATCATTTTGTGTGGCAATTCTTACTATACATACCATATAAACTACTAAACTAATTTTTTTGAATTTCTATTTAAAATTTATTTGAATTTGAATTTTGATGATATTTGGCACCGACGTTGTCTAGACCGAGAGAAAGGACATAGGATACGTTTCATCCCAGTATCTACGTATATATACAGGGACACGTGCTTTAACCGAATCCGGATTTTGATGTGTTTGTATTAATAGATTATAATGATTCATAAGGCTTATTGGAGATGTTTATAATGTGTCATATGTAACACATTAGGATCAACATTGCACCCGTGCGAAGCCGGGGCGGATCGATAGTAGCTTATATACATAGTGTATGTAGTGAGTTAGTTATCGCGCGGTCTTTATACGAGTAACAGATAATTTCTAACGAAACATTGCGACGACGTAATGATAACATAGGCCGTGTGGTGCCGGCATAGAATTTCACCACCCCAACTCTTCCCGTGGGTGTCGTAAGAGGCGACTAAGGGAAACACACCGGGGGGCGGGCAGCAGCGCCTTCTGCAGAACAACTACACCGAACTGCGATCCCCAACCCGCATGCCCAGCGTGGGGATTATGGGCAATAACCCCCAAATAATGATGCCATCTATGGCGCTCATTAGGGGAGGCCTATGTCCAGCAGTGGACTATTATAGGCTGGTGATGATGAATGATAACATTGGTGATATGGATCAATTGAGCTACCTGTAGTTTGTTTGCAACAGTCAATTAGCCCAATTGTTTAATTGTAAATACTCTAATAATTTGGTTAGTTCATTGAAATTGTATATAGAGGATTAAAAGAATTTGTTAACTTGACTGCATTTAAAAAATATCATGAATTTGGTTATTTATTTATAAAATCACCAAGTCTAAAGACTAAATTTTTTTTATTATCAACAGACTACCTAAAATTAGTCTCTTTATTATAAAAAACATAACCATCCTTCTCGCTCCGTAGGGTAAGAGCCTACTTCACTTGATATTAATCTCGTTAATAAACGACACTCGATCGAGATGAGTTGGTCATTCATTCCGTTTGACCTCCATTTTTCCTCTCCGCCCCCATTTGGGGGCATCGGGGAAAGCAATTTAAACATCCAATACCTAACACGTCGGTAGATATATTAGTCAAATGTCAATAAAAAGGAGCGTGACCTTTTTACCCCCTGGTAAAGGAAAGCATCTGTCAAAGCGCAACGGACCCCATCCAAATACTTTTATTTTTTAATAGTATTTTTTTTTCTGCAAGTGTAATAAGAAAGTAGTACAATTTTTTTAAATAGTATGCATAAAACTTAGCGGTTAGCTCAATTGATTCAATTGTAAATACTAGTTTCAATTTGGTAATTTATTTGTAATTTGTTTGTAAATAAAAGTTTTACACCAAAGTTAAGTTTTCGTCATCACTTAAAAAACAATGTCATAAGAATCGTACTTTCAATAAGAGAAAAAGTAAGCTGCTGCTGCAATTTAATAAACAATGACTTATATTAGTTATAAAACAATATTTTTTGATTATGTTAATAACATAACCAAAAACGGCAAAAAAACTACTTTTAAATCTAAACTATTTAATCTTCAAAGTCAAAGTCAAAGTATATTTATTGCATAATTACATGTTAAAAAGATGGAACAGTAAAAGTAAAAGATACAATGTAATTTGCCCTTTATGAGCGTGCAATTTTTGGTATGTTAATGTACAGTACATGCATAATAGGAAACTCGGAATAAAAACTTTATAATAATACAGAAGAAGGAATAAATAAATTGAGTGTATATAAATGTACATCTTACAAGTTATATGTATATTTCATAAGTCCATAATTGTCTAAAGTAAAATGTACATTTACTTTAATCATCATCTAAAGCATATTTTATACAGATCAACCCCATTTCACCTTGCGGCCGTGTCAACTTGTCACAAATGACAGTGACGGAGGCACTACGCTTTAGTAGCTCATTTCCCTAAGGGTTGCCACCCTGAAATATTCGCGGCGCGTTGCAAAGCAGGTATTTCACCTTTTATTGATAGGCTGAATAGAATTTAAAACTGTTATCTTGGTTATAAATTAGGAATGTCTGTAATAAATAACGAATTCGTTACTCGCTCGTAACTTTCGGTAACGAATTTCGGATTAGTAATAATAGACTTTTTACTATCTAATTTGGCTTTATCTCGTTTCACTGGTGGATATACCGTGACTTTGTTAGAAACAAAGATATGTTTATTGCTTAAAACATATAACAAACTGTTACTGCTAATTAGATATAGTGTCGCACAACGGTCTTATTGTTGAGAAATCCCATCGCATCATCTGATGAGGGGAGGAATCGTAATTAGAAGAGATGAAGAAATTAGTGAGATGCCTCTTCTATTAAATATTAACTTGCGCTCGGCACTTTGTATGCGTTTTTTTTGGGATATTCTACTAATATTGTCACAATGATCTATGGTTCTCATTAGGGGAGGCCTATGTCCAGCTGTGGACTATTTTAGGCTGATGATGATGGATGATACTAATATTATACAGAGGAAAGAATCAATTGTTGTTTGTTCAAAAAAACATTTAAATAAATTATGATGCTGGACAAATCACGAAGTATTTGCTAGCCCCCTTTGGGAGCTATAAGCTCCGAAACTATTGGATCGATTACAAAAATATTGAGCTCCCTGTACTTTTTTTTTTGCAACACTGCATTTAGCTCCATTATTTTAATTGTGAATACTATTTCATATTTAAATGTTTGTATTATTAAACTTGGCGTTATGCAGCTGATTCTGTAGAACAAATAATCTACAACAAATGCTCTTAAATCTTATTTAATTCAAGATTAAGAAACAGATGCAAGATAACTCAACAAAGCCTTAAGTTTCCTACAAAGGGATCTGAACGGGTTCAATGAGGTTTCGGAGGAGATAAAATTGTTTCGGCCGAAGGATCCCCAATTCAATTTATTAGATTCAGGAATTAAGAGGTTTTGTTTGGTAAATCCTTTCGGTTTTCTTGTAGGATGTACGAAAACGCCTTTTTATCTATTAGATAATCTACAACATACTACTTTCTGCCTGCGGCTTCGCACGCGTTGTTTCTATAGAAACGTTCAAAGATTACATCACATATTTCTTTTTCCTTATTCCTGTCTCGAAATTGCGGATTCGATCCCAGCCACAAATGTTTGTACAATCTTCAGATATTTTTTCAAGGTGTTCTGGTCGTTTTCTATGTATAGGTAGAAGGTAAAAATATCTATCTATTTAATATATTGTACTAAATATAACTGTCATCTAGTAATAATTAAATAATTATCTATATATAATTAATTAATTGTATTATATATTGATATGATTAATTAATTATGATATGATAATTATTTAATTATATTAATAATATTGATATAATTAATTAATCTTTAATTATTTAATTATATTAATAATATTGATATAATTAATTAATTATGATATGATAATTATTTAATTATAACAAACATTTGTGGCAAACTACAGGTAGTAGGTATATAATTTATATACTACCTGTAGTTTCTTTGCAACAGTCTGCAATTAGCTGTACAATTGAAACAATCGAACTGCAGGCTACAGTTCGCTCAATTGTTTCAATAATAAATACTAGGTTTAATTTGGTTATTGCAATTTTCTTTGTAGTGGGATCCCCAACCCGCATGCCCAGCGTGGGGATTATGGGCAATAACCATCAAATGATGAATAATGCCTACGGCGCTCATTTGGGGAGGCCTAGAGGTCCAGCAGTGGACTATTGTAGGCTGATGATGAATTTTCTTTGTTAATAAAGGTTTTCCCATATTAATTATGTGAAACTAAATAACAGAAGCTAAAACCGCAAGTTTCGCCCCAATTTTCATCGCAGGGCCAGTAAATAGTGAAGATAGGCAACGATACATCTTTGTGAAGGAATGAAAACAAGGCGATGTTATTAATGGCTCCAGAAATATATGGGGGTAGTGCTATGAGGGCGGCTAGGTTACGCTAAATTCAGATTAGTCCAACGTATGCAACGCATTAAAACTGCCACATACTGCTAATAGATAGCCTAAAATAGCGATAGAGAGGTACATGATTAAAACACTAGAAATAAGAATACTCGCTGTGCCCACTACTTACAAGATTAATTTAATGCTTCTATAGCAGTTTGATACATTGATTTGAACCTTTACAATTTTGACACGCGTTCTTCATCGGCTGTGGTGGTAAATTTAGTGGCATTCGATTAATTTTTTTTCGAGTAACTCTATTGGTTACCGCGGTGCAAGCCAGAAAAGCTCCCAGTCGCACCGCATGGGCTGGGCTGTGAAAGCATTGACAGCAAAAATAAGCTTTATCTATACTAATTTATAAAGAGGAAAGATTTGATTGTTTGTTTGAATTGAATAGGCTCCGAAACTACTGGACCAATTTGAAAAATATTTTCACCATTAGAATCCTAAATTTTCCGTGATGAACATAGGCTATATAATATTTTCAAAAAAGTTAGGGATCCACATGAAAAATTCAATAATTCAACCGTGCGCCGTATATTCAACCTCTTTTTCTATTATGGCGCGTCATAATAGAAAAAGAGGTTGAATATATAGCGCACGGTGCTTGCTTTTTCTCTATGGCCAGTGTCAGTTATGGAGTGTCGAATCAATGTCAAAAACCCCAATGCTGTTAAAAAATTATGGGATCCGTACGAAAACTGTGAAACCCATCGTGTTAAGAGTGTATAATTTCTGAAATTTTTGTTTAATACCCGTGCGAAGCCGGGGCGGACCGCTAGTGTTATATACAGAGGGTAAGTTTTGCCCCAGCTAACATCAGAACCCTGTGTCATAGGGTAGTCCCTTGAGGAAACACTGTGTGGCGATGCGTTGTATTGTGCCAAACTAATTGGAATTTTAACTAAGCTCTTTATGTAAAGGATACGCTTGACCTAGTTCTGATGGACCTGGGTTATAAAAGGTTTATTTTTGAACGAAAATTGAGGTCTTTGGTTTGATTTTGGATTTTCTGAAGCTTTGTGTTTCGAGCGAGCTTCAATTTAATTGCTTTAGGTGGTAAAAATACACGTTAGGAAGGTTAGTCCCTTTATTTTTAGGTAGTCGGCTTTTTTGACGTCCACAGGCCTCGAATATTACGCTGCAGCATGCTAAAGACTAAATCTTCAAAACTATATTTAGCTATGCTCGGGGATTCTATGAAGATAGGATTGGTAAGGAATACATCCGAGAGAACCAAAGTTATCGACATAGCTCAAAGAATAAGCAAAATAAATGATAGTCGGCCGACCATAACTCGCCAACCGACAACCGCTGGTAAACGTGAAGAAGTGGAGACCGCGACACGGCAAACGTATTTTAGGACGCCCTCCGGCCAGATGAGACGAACTGCGAAAGACTGCAGGCAGCTGGATGCGACAAGCTGAAGAGGCGCTATGGCGCTCATAAGGGGAGTCCTAAGTCCAACCATGGACGAGCATGGACTGATGATAATAATATCTATACACAGTTAACTGAAATCTAAATTACGCTTTTGAATTTCGCTCAAAATTCGCTCGTGAAATGCAAAACCCTTCGTCGGGCTACAAGAGCCCGTCGGTCGGGCTCCAAGAGTCCCCGGGGTATTCTGTGATAAGAAACGTCAGTATTCAGGGTATATATTCATTTAATACAGAATACCACCGGAGGGAATGGGTTTTGAAAGCGAAGAAAGGGTTTTTGTATAAACTGAAAATGAAACAGTTTTACATTCAGAAAAATGGTGTTTAAGTTTTTGCTTCTTAAAATATTTATTATAAATTAGGTACCTGCGCTGTAGCTTCACGGTATTTATGTATTTTAATATTGTTTTTATTTTATAGATTATTTAAATAAATTCAGAAGGTTTATTTTCGATACAGATAAAGTTTATCTTATTTTTTTCTTATCATTAGGCAATTTTGAAAGCTGGTATAATAACTTAAAAAAAAGGCCTGGGACCGTTCTGGTAAGAAATTAATTTAAGTTTCTTCTCTGAACCCGAAATCTTTTGTTATTCTAGATACATTACTTTTCTATATATTTCCTTATTCTTGTACCTATAAGAATAAATATATTTATATCGTTCTTTGTTTCTTTCTTTCAGTCTTTCGCAGATGACGAAAGAAGGCAGAATATTCCACCTATACTCGAGCCATTCTTATTATTTGTAGACAAATTTGGTTTTGTATGAGAGTACCAATCCAGGAAATATTTCAAATCAAATCAATCAAAAAATCAACAACGACACAGTTGTAAAGCAAGTTACAAAATATAATACCAAAATATTATTTACGTAGTTGACCATCAAAATGTGGAAATGCTTGCAGGATTTCTATTCTGTCTGTACTAAGATGTATTAATAAACCAACCAAGGCAAAAAAAGAACTCAAAATGAGACGAACATGGAATAAAATTATTTAAATATTGGAACGTGGAATTTTACATGTGGGGCAAAACTATGCGAAGCAAACGTCGAACAAATCCGATTTTTTTGGCAAAAGTGAATGTAAGAAGTTAGAAAACGGTTAGTTATTTCATAGAATGTGATAATAAGGTTCAAATTCTAGAAAAAAAACGTCACAAAAAAACAGAGTTTTCCTCCTTTCGGCGTATTATCATAAACTCAGTTATCCCGTGACAAAGTATTTCCCGCATAAGGTTAATGGAAAATGTCACTTGGAAACACATTAAAATAAGGCTTAGTATTGTGTACACGTATTGAATTACTCTGTTTTTCCCATCCTCTTTATATTCGTAGGAATAATTTGCTATAAATCGCTATTTATGGCGGTGGGAGATTGAGTTTGCCCTATTGAGGGTATACATAGTTAGAGTCAGGGGGTTATGCGTAATGATCTTATAGGTCCATGGAAACTTTTAGATAGATACGAAGGATCGCGTTTTTTTTTATTTTTTTAACTAGGTACCTACTGCATTATGTAAAAACATTTTGTTATGTACATGAACCAAATGTGACGTGTTATTCTTCAATTTAACGAAAAAAGGTTAAACAACAACAAAATTACAATTATCGAATTAGAAGTAGATTATCATTCAACCAATTGAGTTAACTGCAGACTGTAGCAAACAAACTACAGGTAGCTTGAAATAAATGATTATTGTGCTATCATAAACTACCAGCAGATTAATTCCAACCAAAAGCGCGGCTGAAGCAACAGGCGATACCTAGTAAAACAATAAATGAAGTCAAAACATTAACATACGGTTAAAGAATTAACCCGAGGGTGCAATGTCCCGCAATTTAATTCAAATAAAGAACCCTCCCTTCCCACAGACTATAAAATTACGCGATACGAAATATTCTCTGGAATTTTACGTACGGCAATATTTATATATGTAAGGAAGTAGAAAACTAATAACAAGGGACAGATATCTCTACCTTTTAAGCTACATTTTGTAGACCTTTGCTACTCTCATTACGCAGATATATAAAAAAAGCAAAGTTGGTAGATGAAATATTATAATTTGTTTAATTTTCTTACTTTTATAAAAAAAAGCGATTGACAAAACATATAATAGCATAATAGAAAGTTGATATTTTATTTACCTTGTTGATATTTTATTAAAAGTTGATATTTTATTGAAAGTTGATATTTTATTTACCTTTTACTTATTTTAGATATGTTAATTGTATTGTATTCATTTATTTCAGATAAAATAATCCATATCACATTCACACAAACTTAATTAAATAAAATTCTAAATTTATAAAAAGGCAATTGGAAATTAAATTAAACAAATGCAAATTAAATTAAAAATAATTGACATTAAATTATAAAAGAATAAAATAAAATTAAAAATAAATAAAATAAAATTACAAATAAATTAGAATAAATCCAAATAAATTACAAATAAATTAGATTAGAAAAAAAAGAAATGAGATAAAATTACAAATAAATTAGATTAAATTAACAAAACAATCATTCAGACATTATACCCACAAACAGGTTGAACACATTTTGCAAGATGTGTCCAGGTGGGAGAGAGACAATGTTCCGCCACGGTTTTTAGGATGCTGTTTTGGCTGGCCCTCGTTCTGCTCAACAGAGATGCTGTTTTCTTCCGAATGATAGCGTGAAAACCATCCGTTCGATATTGAGCAAACATCTCTGAGGCACTACAAAAACGAGGGAGTCTCAGCAGCATCCTAAAGGTGTTATTATACTGGACACGTAAGGCCTCCAGCGATTTTTTGGTATAGCTAACCCATAGATTACCCGTGTATAGGCTCTGACAGTAAGCTTTAAATAGAGTTACTTTCACTTCGTCAGAGCAACGAGCAAACCTACGGGTCAACATGTTGCCTCGAACCGCCAAAGCCCTACGTTCCCTATCTATATCTACATTATCCTTAAGATCGTCGGTAAGAAAATGCCCTAGGTATTTAAATTGAGTGACACGTTTGATGTTAACACCATTTAGGGTTAAGTCGCGAGCGTTTTCTGGCGTCTTACCTGCGGTCTTAAAGATAATGTATTCACATTTTTTCACGTTGTAGGTGAGGCCGTGCGATGCAGCGTAGGATCCGCATACCTTCAGCATATCCTCGATAGAACCCGCAGTCGGGCCCAGCAGCACCATGTCGTCCGCGTAGCTGATGTTATTCACACTAACACCATCCACGCGGCATCCGACTCGCATGCTGCTGAGCTCGGCTATGAGTTCATTGACGTACAAGTTAAAGAGCTTAGGAGAGGTTAGCCCCCCCTGCCTCACTCCGCACTGCAACCTGTACGCCTCCGAGAACATGTTGGACCACTTAATGCAGTTGGTTTGGTGCGCATACCAATATCGGAAGAGATCTATTATTGCTCCAGGTATACCCCTGTTTCTCAACTTTCTCCAGAGTAGATCATACGATACAAGATCAAAAGCCTTAGATAGGTCGAGGAAACAGGCGTACACCGGAGTTCTACGTTCCGTGTAATACCGGACAGTATGCTTGAGCCCTAAAATAGCGCTCTCTGTTGATAGTCCGGGTCGAAACCCGAACTGCGCGTCTTGTAAGGTCAAACAATTCTGTAGGCAAGAGTCAAGCAAACTGTCCAGTTAACACTTACATCTCTAAGTAAGGTTTAAGGTAAAATCTTGAAATCGTTATAATAAACTACGAAGCACTTTTCCTTCTATCATAAAATATATTTGTTATTTGTCATAGAAAGATAAACTCTACTCTACATCATTGCAATAAAGACCATTTATTTCAATAGAAGTTTTCAGTGAAAGAACCCTTTGCCGAAGTAATCAAAAGAGAACCGTAGAACAATAAAAATGGACCACATACTGCGCAATTAGTAGAATGGTGCCAAATGTCACGCGGTACCCTAAAACAAAGAACGGAATCCCAATGGGTCGGCCGGAACCCTTATCGAATTAGGGTTATTTCAATTGATGGAAAATTAAGGACATTTTATACCCCTTTTTAAAAAGGCTTAAAGCTGATTTTAGAATTCGTATATATGTACATATATTATTAGAAAGTAATTTTATTTTGATTTTTTTTAAGATGGCTTAGCCAATGTTGATAATATTTGATAAGGAGATACAAAGTAAGTAAGTCTTTATTTGTCAGTAAAACACACAATAACATACTTAACATGGGATAATTTAGGAATAAGTTTTATATGCAAATCTAAAATTGACACACACAGATCAAAACAACAGTTAGTAGGCAACAAAGACTACCATAGAGATAAGACCCTTGAACAAATTAGGATGGTTTTTTTCAAGGTACTTGTGAGCTTTGATTCGGTTCCACTTTCGAGGAATACTGCCATTCGTTCCACTCATTCGCGAAAAACAAAACAAAGTCGGGTCTTTAGTCCGGAACTGACCGAGCCGTCGAGCGCCAAAGCGCAGTAACTCAAAAAACACAAAAAATCATCCGAGCAGAATCCCAGCCAAATCTAGAGTAGGAAAAGTACAAAAAGTAAAACGTCAGAGCCGTTTGAAAGTCTAATTTATGTCTGCTGAGTAAAGTTCAGATTGTGAATGGCAGTTTTTGATGTAAGTATTATATTCAAAATTCCAGGTTTATTTGAGTGGAACATACTGTATTGTTGAATTGTCAAGCTTTTTTACATACAGATTTAGGTTGTAATTAAAGTCGACATTAAAAATATTACACTAGTGAGATTATAATGTTGGAGAATGAAATAATATCTCTATCGATTTCGGCGAGCCTTGAGAAATCAAGGATCAAACAATCCCGAATAGTGTAAAATGTTCGGCACTCTTTTCGGGCTATAGCACCCTTAGCTCTACCTAGAGGGGAAACATTGAAGTTTATCCACGGTATATCACATTCTCGGCTTCGGGCCTCATTACCTACCGGACCTATGGCCTCGTATCCAATGGAAGCATATGCGTAGGTTCTGTTGAGGCCTGCATATTTCCGCCTCTTAACATCCTCGGCTAAATCGCCAAAATCGCAACTTAAATTTTCATTGTCTCATAGAGCCAAGCCAGCTTTTATGAACATCAAATCGATTTTTAGATAGATTCCAGCACCTAGCTTGCCAAATAACTCTTAAAACGCATCTAAATCAGGAATACAATTATAACATGGTTACGACGTCCAAAAATTAAACAATACCCCCAAAATGCTTGCCAAAAGTTTGTACGCCATTTCACTTGATGTATATCTGCAGATCTTGGCAGAGGCTGACCAATGACGTGCCTTGCTTGCACTGAGGTCATAAAGCATGAGAATGAATGCGTGAAATTTTGAATTTTAGACTTACCAGTTTTTATAGAAAAGCTTTTGATAAGCATCTAGACCTATTTATGAGTAATTATTTTCTACCAGCGGCTTTGCAGGCATTGTTTTTATGGCACCGTTTATAGGTTATTGTTATCCCATTGGTTTTAAGCGATAAAAAGTCTATGTAGGATTCCAAGCTAAGACCTATATCTATGCAAAATTTAATCTCTGTCCGTTCAGTAAAGCTTTGGTCATACATCCACCTTAAACATCAAACATTCACATTTATGGTATCAGTGTGAATATAGATGTTTTTGACAAGGCCGTTTCTGATTTTCCAAATAAAATTACATTTTTTGTTTCTGCCAATTAGTGTTCTGTAGTACATCAAATTAAAATAGTAATTTGAACAAAACGAAACGAATCTGCGTATTTTGGTGAATTCACCTCCATAATGACCTCTGGTCACTAAACGCTTAACTTAAACAAACCCTGTCAAATTAGTTTTATTTCACAACAAATACTTAGACAATACAAACTTAGACAATACAACTTTATATTGACTTAGCAAAATCATGAATGAATGAAACTTTATATTGACTTCAAAAAGTCCCTTTGAAATCATTCATCTGAATTGCTACTTCATGTCCAAACAATACAATATAAAACTGCAATCAAGCTGTACCATTCAATTTATTTGAACTTAAGTATTTGGTTGTGCTACAACTTGTAATACAATTATTAAAACTAAGAAAGCTTAAAACTTATTACATAATTAACGAATAGCTAAACGAAAAATAAGTACACTATATATATAATATAAGTATACTAATTCTATAGGTCACATCACCTTTGTCAATGCCTATAGAATGCAATAAATGTAGGTATTGAGTATTAAATCCATAATCATAAAAGTGTTACTAACTTAGAAAATTGCTAAGTAGGTACATGATGTAACAAGGAGGCTATAATGGAAGAACTGAAAAAACAAAGGTGTAGTATATTTATATGTAAACTTACGTGTCTAAAACATGTTTATTTTGCCTATCTAAATACTTACTACTTAATATTTGGACTTTTAGCGTCCATACAAAAGTGAGACCCTAATCAACAAACTACAATAGTTACCTACATCGCGACAGTCTGTATGTAGAACTACCTAACTCATTAATTTTCATTCCAGGCCGATTGTCGAGGACCTGTGTACTTGTGCATTAGTTCAGCTACACAATGGCAACTCGACAAATTCTCGTGTACACGATATAACATAGTAAATGAGCAACAGTATGCAAACTTTGAATCCAATTAGGGAATTTAACATTTTTTATTTTTTTATAACGGAGATATGTCAAATATTTGTAAATTATTATTCTGACATCTATCCCAAGAAGACTACAAACATGAGTTTCTCAAAGACTGCAATTATAACTAAATAAATAATACTAGCAAATAAAATGGTATATTTTTTACGTAATGTACTCTTGACCAAGGACTCTTGACAGGACTTGATGCCGTGTGGTGCCAGCAAAGAATTTCACCACCCCAACTCTTCCCGTGGGTGTCGTAAGAGGCGACTAAGAAAAACACAGCGGGGGGCGGGCAGCAGCGCCTTCTGCAGAACAACTACACCGAACTGCGATCCCCAACCCGCATGCCCAGCGTGGGGATTATGGGCAATAACCCCCAAATAGGTAATGATGCCATCTATGGCGCTCATTAGGGGAGGCCTATGTCCAGCAGTGGACTATTATAGGCTGGTGATGTTGATGATGATGTTGTACTCTTGAATCTCAATTATACATTTAATTAGAATTTTATAAACTATCTGACCGTCTCTCATTTGGTACATTTTGAGTCTACTCTCTAATTTAGCCCATAAGATCTGACTTTATGTACTCGTAAGTATTCTTTGACGCAATTAATAAATAATGAGTGGAGAAAACCTGTAGCTAGGGATACAAACAAATCATAACAGGCACTAGTCCCTTTTATTAATTTGTACCTGTCATACGTCTAAATACGAATACGAATAAAGATCCAAAATTGCCATAGTGAAATAAAAGTCCACTTTTGTCTACGTTAAAAAATCGCACCGATCAACCCAGTACCAAAAAATCACAGCACTATAATTGTAGGTATAAGATAAAGTTGATATACTATTGACAGTCTCATACTACGTGCGCCGCGTAAACACGTCGACCAATGAAATTAGGCGGCGGCAGGTAAAACCGCGCAAGTCACGTTTTCGATATTTTTGTGTACAGATTTTTGTTTGCGGAACTTATAGTGAGTTGATAAATTGGCAGCTCTGGGATATTCGCGTTGTTTTTTCGTTTGATGTGGGTATAAAAATGATGTCATATACAGCAGCTGATAAGCGTCTGATATTTTATTTTGGTAACAAACAGAAAGTAACTCAACATTGAAAAGACAAGTAGCAGATAAACGGGTAAAAATTCCTCATATAGAGGACTACGTTTTTATCTATAAAAAGTTTCAAAATTTTAGAGCCTTAGAGCTGCTAAAATAGTACGAGTGATACACTCACGAATACGTAATTTCTTTAAGAGTTTTATAAGTAAAAACTCATTGTAGACAAGTTCGCTGTGTCCATAATAGTGATAAAACTACGTATTGGAAATCTTTTATAAAGTTTCGTTGAGCCTTCTTGGTCTAGCTAATTAATGTAAATTTATTGCGTAGGTATAAAACTTTATGTATGTGATTAGTGATTAGTTCGCTTTAGTTTGTAATTAATAATTAATTTCATTAGTATATTTACGTATATTTGTGTACACGAGCCTACTGCCCACAAATTGCTGTACAGTTTGGCAGAAACATTATCAATGTATTCATTATGAGTGTAAGCGGGTTAACTACGAACCTATTATATGTTGTAAGAACGTTGGTGTTCTTACAACATATAATAGGTTCGTAGTTAACCCGCTTACATTCATAATGAATTCATCAAACTACGATAGTTTTTATAGTAAAATTATCAATGTACAGTCAGCTGCACTAATATGTATACACTCCCAACATTTCATATTGATGTATACGTGAACCTTTCAAATTAAGGTATACACCACAATTTTTCAAATTGTACTTAAACTTGAGTATAAAACGTCTGTATTGACCAGCAGGGGTAAAGGCACTCACTAAACTAAAAATATGTCGTTTTATTTTAACCAAACACTCATACACAAAAGTTTTCGCTCTCACAAAACGTTTGTTAGAACGAAATTAAACATGTGTTTTGCAAAAGTTCACATCGAGTAAATCTGTGTTTTTAGAGTGCTTTTAAAATCGGGTTGTGTGAAGTTTTTATGTATATTTTATTTGAAACATGATTTTTATTCTAAAATCTAGTAAAAGGATAATTTTAGACAGAGTGATCCGAAATTTAGTATTTATTTGAACGCGAAACATTTCGTATCGTATTGTATCATTAGAAAACTCCATTTATATTCAGTATTCAATAAAATTGTTTTTTTCATATTCACTAAAACAAGTACTAGGTACTACTATCACGTAATAAAATTATATATTTTCGGTATTTTCCACTATTTATTTACGTATTTTCGGATGCAGCAAAACGCACGTGTTCTAGTGTAAGTCATGTCATGACTTTACTAGAAATATAAGAAACGGATTTACAATACACTAAAAACTTCTTTATTGTATGCCAGAAAAAGACCATAAGACATTACTAAAGATAATTATAATGTCTTCCAGGCTACCTGCGGATAGAATTATTTGAATTTAAGAAAGGCACGGGATGTATACTAAAGGTCATGTAAAATACACTCGAGAGCAATGAATCCGGGTCACTCAAAGAATCCAAAAAATCTCGGAAAGTAAGAATGCTAGGTTAATGCAATAAATTGTATTTAATAGACAATTTAATACTCCTTAAATGAAAGTTAAAAAAATATGAGTCACCATACATTTTATTTACACAAAATTACATAAAGAAAAAAAACTGCTGATCTCTCCTTAAAACAAAAATAGGAAACATGAAATTTTTGAACTTTATGACGATTTTCTTGAATTTCAATACTTCGTATTACCTCCTCGTGCTTCCATTACTGCGTTTACGCGGTTTGGCATGCTGTACACCAAGTTCTTTATACGATTTTGGGGAATATTCTCCCATTCCTCTGTGAGAGCAATTTTGAGCTCAGGAAGCGTGATTGGGGGAGGGTTTCGTTGTTTTACGCATCTCCCTAGCTCGTCCCAAGCATGCTCGATCGGGTTGATATCCGGGCTGCGCGCTGGCCACTCCATACAAGTAATGTTCATCTCTTGAAGGTAGTCATTCACAATCCTACCTGTATGAGGTCGGGCATTGTCATGCATAAATATAGCATCCTCACCCAAATTGACCATAAATGGACCAACGTGTTCGTTGAGGATTTCTTCCACATATCTTACGCTAGTTAAAGAGCCGTTTTCTATGATCACCAGCTCTGTGCGACTTTCAGAGGAAATTCCGGCCCACACAAGTACAGACCTACCACCGTAGGCTACTTTTTCTTCGATGCATGCTTGCTTGAATCTTTCCCCTGGTCTTCTATACACTCTGTGTCTTCCATCGTGCTTGTAGAGCATAAATTTTGATTCGTCGGAGAACATAACTTTCGACCAATCTTCAATACTCCAATTTACGTGGTTCTGGGCATATCTTAGTCTTGAAATACGATGGCCACGCTCCAGTTTAGGGCCGTTTGCAGGTCTAAGGGGTTTTAAGTTAGATTCAGCAAGCCGACGTCTTACTGTCCATGCACTTGGGTTACTTCCTCCGAGGCGTCGAAACTGATTTGTGAGTTCAGTTCCTGTGAGAAAGCGATTTCGAAGGTTCATGGTGTTCACCAAGTATCGGTCTTCTCGTGCTGTGGTACACCTAGTTCTGCCCGTTCCTGGTCTGCGTAGGTTACCAGTTTCTTCGTAACGTCGGAGAACTCTTTGTACTGTTGACAGCGACACACCGACAGTCCTGGCTGTATCGCGCTGACTCCGGCCGGTTTCCACCAATGTAAGTATTCTGGTGCATTCTTCAAGTGTAAGCGACATGATTTCAGCTTGAATAATGAATATTGAGCACTATCAACCTGGTTTATGTACCAACATAAATGACAGATTACAAACAAAAGCAAAAACAAATCCTGTAATTTCGTAGTTCCATCTTCGACAGTGTTCCCTTTTCAAATTTGATTTTTTTATGATATAACTTTACAATAACTAAGAAGTTTTAATACTTTCATTTAAGGAGTATTAAATTGTCTATTAAATACAATTTATTGCATTAACCTAGCATTCTTACTTTCCGAGATTTTTTGGATTCTTTGAGTGACCCGGATTCATTGCTCTCGAGTGTATTAACATAACATGAAAGACGGTATGACACTTGTCTCATGGGGGTTGAGGAAGTCCATGTACGCTGCATGTGTCGATGTAGATAAACTTATGCCCTCCATCTTCCAAGCTAAGCAGAGCTTGTGTTATAGGTAGTTACTAGATGACTGATATACTTAATACATCAACAACATCAACATCACCAGCCTATAATAGTCCACTGCTGGACATAGGCCTCCCCTAATGAGCGCCATAGATGGCATCATTATTTGGGGGTTATTGCCCATATATACAGGGTGTCCCGTAACTCAACGTCAACCCGAAAACGCCGGACACGTGGGATCATGACGACCCAGAACAACTATAAAATCATGGGTTTATCTTCAATGGTTTCAGAGTTATAGACTTTTTACTGAAAATCATAAATTCTCTGCCCGGCGTCAAACTTTTCTATGCTGTGACTACAGATGTCAATATTTTCTAAATTTTATTTTTGTATTACAAACTCAAATAACACAGTCTTATAATGAATTACAAAATTTAAACATATTGAGTATGATTTTACCCATGATTTTATAGTTGTTCTGGGTCGTCATGATCCCACCTGTCCGGCGTTTTCGGGTTGACGTTGAGTTACGGGACACCCTGTATATCATCATCATCATCATCAGCCTATGTTAGTCCACTGTTGGACATAGGCCTCCCCTAATGAGCGCCATAGCGCCCTGTCTTCGGCTTGTCGCATCCAGCATCTGCCAGCAGTCTTTCGCAGATCGTCATCCCACCTGGCCGGAGGGCGTCCTACACTACGTTTACCGAGTCGCGGTCTCCACTCAAGAACACGTTTACCCCAGCGGTTATCGGTTCTTCGCGAAATATGGCCGGCCCACTGCCACTTCAGTTGGCTAATTCTCTGAGCTATGTCGATGACTTTAGTTCTCTGTCGGATGAATTCGTTACGAATCCTATCCTTCAGAGAAACTCCGAGCATAGCTCTTTCCATAGCGCGCTGGGTGACTTTGAACTGGTGGACCAACCCTATCGTGAGTGTCCACGTCTCAGCTCCGTAGGTCATGACTGGTAGGACGCACTGATTAAAAACTTTCGTTTTCAAACATTGCGGTATGGATGACGAGAAGACTCGACGTAATTTTCCGAACGCTGCCCAGCCTAGCTGGATCCTCCTCTTGGCTTCCTTCTCGAAATTGTTTTTACCCAACTGCAAAATCTGCCCGAGGTAAGTGTACTCAGAAATAATTTCGAGAAGGTGGCCATGTACGATCACCGGTCTTGGATCAATGTGGGCATTGATCATGACTTTGGTTTTATCCAAATTCATGCCAAGACCGATACATCGGGAGGCTGAAGCTAGACTGTCCAGCATCCGGTTCAGCTCCTCTAGCGACTCCGCCATTAAGACTATGTCATCAGCGAATCGCAGGTGTGAGATGTAGTCGCCGTTTATGTTGATGCCCTTGTCTTTCCAGTCCAGCGTCTTAAACATATCTTCCAACGCGCTCGTGAACAGTTTCGGGGATATGACATCCCCCTGCCTCACTCCTCTGCGCAGTTGGATCGGTTTAGTCTGCTGGTCCTGTACTCGGACACTCATCGTAGCGGCTTCGTAGAGACACCTCAGCACCTCGATATAACGATAGTCTACTTGGCATCGCTGTAAGGATTGTAGAACAGCCCAGGTTTCAACGGAGTCAAAGGCCTTCTCATAGTCCACAAAAGCCAGACACAGGGGCTGATTATACTCTTCGGACTTCTGTATAATCTGCCTCACTGTGTGAATGTGGTCTATGGTACCATATCCTCCGCGAAACCCAGCCTGCTCCGGTGGCTGAAACTCGTCGAGTCTCCTGGCGAGACGGTTCGATATAACTCGTGAGAAAAGCTTATAGACGTGACTTAGGAGCGAGATGGGTCTATAATTTTTAAGAAGGGTTTTATCTCCCTTCTTAAAAAAGAGCACCACCAAACTCCCACTCCACGCCTTTGGAGTTCTCCCACTGTGAAGGACGGCGTTGAAGAGGCTCTGTAACTCCTGTATAACAGGGTATCCTCCAGCTTTCAAAAGCTCTGATGTTATTCCGTCCTCACCGGGGGCTTTTCCATTTTTAAGCTGCCTCAGAGCTAACACGATCTCGTCTTGACTGATGTCTGGCAGTTCGTCGGTATAGTGGCGTATCAAGGTGGCTCTAGAATCGTGGTCCTCAACCTCAACGTCGTCTCGTTGGGAACGGGGAGCATGTGCAGCGTATAAACGGCCATAAAAGTCCTCTATCTCGGCCGATATCTCCGGCTTCGACAATACGGTCCTTCCGTCGTGCGTTGAAAGCTTCGTCAGGTGGCTCCTTCCAAGCTGCTGAGTGAATACTTTGGACCCTCGGTTTCGCTCTATCGCCTCTTCGATGAGGCGTGTATTGGAGCTCCGAAGGTCGCGTCGTACCATCTTCGCAATTCGCTTGTTCAGGTCTGACCTCTCTGACGAAGTCGCTTGGGTGGTTTCCCGTCTTTTTGTCATCAGCCCAAGAGTCTCATCCGAGAGTTTGGACTTCTTACCAGTACGCTGCTTTTTGCAAAACTTGATGCCCTCGTCCCTCAGCGTTTCTACCAGATTGTGTAGGGTCTCGTCAGCGTCATCAGTGGGTTCCAAGGCAGCGAATCTATCCCCGAGAAGCTGCTGAAACTTCTCGGTGCCCGCCATGATTTGGATTGGGTTCGGTCGGAGCGTGGACTTCATCAGACGGTTTCTTTCAAGCTTCAAATTTATATTCAGAGAGCCTCGAAGGAGTCGGTGATCAGATCCGGTATTGAACCTGTTGATCACTGAGACATCTCTGAATATATGCTTGCTATCCGTCATGATGAAGTCGATCTCATTTTTTGTCACAGAATCGGGACTCCGCCATGTCCACTTCCTTTGGGGCTGTTTCTTAAAGAAAGAGTTCATTAAAAACAGCCCCTCTTTCTCGAGGAAGTTGACGAGCATTTGTCCCCTGTGATTTCGAACACCAAAACCATGCGGGCCTATTCGGGATTCGTTGCCAGTCTGGGTTCCCACCTTGCCGTTAAAGTCCCCCATAACAACGTTGAAGTGAGCCTTGGTGGTGTGATGTAAGGCTTTGGATATGTCTTCGTACATATCCTCCACTTCATCATCCGAGTGTGCCGAGGTCGGTGCGTAGACCTGAATGACCTTCAAGCTGTAGCGCTTAGACAGCCGAAGGATCAGGTAGGCTACCCTGGTCGACACACTGGAGATTTCTTCGACGTTGTTAGAGAGGGCCTTATTGACGAGGAAACCTACGCCACCCTGGGATGTTTTATCGCCCTCGCGAAAGTAGAGAAGATGGCCCGAGTCTAAGGTTACAGTGTCCTCCCCCTCTCTACGGACTTCACATAACCCTAGAACATGCCATTTAATGTTCTCTAGCTCCACTTCCAACTGCGCTAGATGGTGATCAAGCCTCAGAGTGCGTCCGTTAAACGTTGCCAGGGTCAGTGTGTGTGGGGTGTGGTAGCCTAATGTAGCCCGGAGATTCCTAGCACCCCCTGCCCCGCCGTTACCGTGGCCGCTACCATGGCCAGGAATAGCGAGGCGGCCGGGAACTGGGGGCCATTTTGTGGCGGTTCTTATCATTGGGGGTAATTGCCCATAATCCCCACGCTGGGCATGCGGGTTGGGGATCGCAGTTTAGTGGAGTAGTTCTGCAGAGGGCGCTGCTGCCCGCCCCCCGGTGTGTTTCCCTTAGTCGCCTCTTACGACACCCACGGGATGAGTTGGGGTGGTGAAATTCTATATTATGCCGTCACCACACGGCACCCTGTATATCACTTACCACTTAATACAATATATAACATAGATAGATATTTTTAGTAGGTATACATAAAAAACTACCAGAGCACTCGAAACAAATATCTGATGATCGTAAAAATTATAGTATTTTTCCGAGGTGGGAATCAAACTACATAATATATTTTTTTTGTGGTATCAATGTAAAAGTCAAAGGCAAAGTATATTTATAGCATAATTACATGTTAAAAAACGGTGCAGTAAAAATAATAGATACAATGTAATTTGCCCTATATGAGCGTGCAATTTTTGGTCATATGTGCATGCATAATATTTAAAACACCATGAATAAAAACTTTATAATAAGTATGGTAAAGTAAACCGTTAACTTCACAACAGGACTTTGATAAGATCTTCCATGGGGTAGTGAAGATGCGTGCCAACTTTAGATTGTCTTTGTATGAACGTGCAAAAACAGTCGACGGTAAATATGGACTGGAATTGACAATGGCGGCTTCAATACTAATATTATAAAGAGGAAAGATACCGTTGTTTGTTTGAATTGAATAGGCTCCGAAATTACAGGACCATTACGGGATTACAATCTAAAATTTTCTTTGATGAACATAGGTTATAGAATATTTTCAAAAAAAAATAGACATCTGCATGAAAAGTAAATTGTTTGTTATATACCCGCGCGAAGCCGGGGCGGACTGCTAGTAATATTATGAAGAGGAAAGATTTCATTGTTTGTTTGTTTGAATTGAATGATCTCCGAAAGTACTGGACCGATTTGGAAAATTCTTTCACAATTAGAATCCTACATTATCCCCGATGAACAAAGGCTATAGAATATTTTCAAAAAAGATAGGCATCTGTATGAAAACTTCAATAGTGATACCAAAACTGTGTATATATAATATTTTTTTAAGTTTTTGTTAATTACCCGCGCGAAGCCGGAGCAGATCGCTAATTAAGCAAAAAATATGAATCATGTTCTGCATTTATTCAGAAAACAATAATATTTTTCCTGTATGTGACCTACAGGTTGATTTAATGCACAACGGTGGGCATGACGTGAGCAAATGAAATGAGAAAGTAGTTTCACATTAATTTTATTTACCTATTAATAAGCCCCAATAAGCATTGCTTTTTAAAAAATTCAGCGAGTAAATATTGAAAAGAAATCTTATTTTTTCATTCCTATTTTTGGGGTTCCGCATTTCCCATAAGTTCAAGCAGGACTCTTACTCTCAAGTCTAAAGGCATGTAGATATAAACGGAAGGAAAAAAACTGTCAAAAAATAAAGTGGCCCCATGCAGTTTAAAAAAGTTAGGGATCCATATGAAAACTTCAACAATATAACTTGACCTGTGTGAGAAAATATTTATAATTTTATTTTTTTATGAAATACCCGTGTTAAGCCTGGGGGGGGGGGGGGGACTGCTCATTTCATAAAACCGTGTAAACTCCCATATTCCTTACATCGTTACCTACATCGTCCATGCAAATCATAGGTAGGTACTATATTTTTGCCTCACAGACAAAAAACTCGCAAAATGCAAATTTTTGCATACTTTAAGAACTCCTCTTATTAGGGCAAAACCGCATATTCCTTACATCGCCGGTAGAAATCATAAATATTTTTGCCGTACACATATTTTATTTCCCCAAAAATCGGGTAAAACTCCATATTCCTTACAACATCCGTACAATTCATGGTATATTTGTAGGCGCCGGCAGATCTCAGCCTGGCGTCCCTCCAACCCCGTAACGAACGCATTGTGACTGCATTTGGGGTTGGGGGAAGGTACAAGGTTAGGGCGATTTTATCAAAGGGATTTATGCAACGCAAGGGAACTTTACACCCTGCTAAAGTTGGTTTGAAATATATTTGATTTCAAGTAAGATATTGATGAATGACACTCAAAAAATAAGGCAACTCAAATTTTACTATAAAAACAAAGATTTCGTCACAGAAATAAAGATTTTCTATTCCATTTTGATTCGTACGGGAACCGGTCCACAGAGTTTTGCCCCGCATGTAAAATTTCCCATCCGACCCACATTAGCTATATTCTTTCTCTGTCCGAAAGGATACCATTCAAAACTCATAACAATTAAAGAATACCTGTGCAGCAACAATAACATTCAAATACGAGGTCACTAAGGGACATGAGACGAATTAAATGAAAGAAATTAATCCAAACCAAAAATTGTTTCGAATTACTACGATTTGCTCCAATGTTAGACGTGACATCTATACTAATATTATAAAGAGGAAAGATTTGATTGTTTGTTTGTTTGTATGTTTGTTTGTTTGTTTGTTTGTTTGTTTGTTTGAATTGAATAGGCTCCGAAACTACTGGACCGAGTTAAAAAATTCTTTCACCATTAGAATCCTTAATTTTCCGTGATGAACATAGGCTATATAATATTTTCAAAAAAGTTAGGGATCCGCATGAAAAATTCAATAATTGAACCGTTGGGCTGTATATTCAACCTCTTTTTCTATTATGGCGCGTCAGAATAGAAAAAGAGGTTGTATAGCGCACGGTGCTTGCTTTTTCTCTACGGCCAGTGTCAGTTTTGGAATGTCGAGTCAATGTCAAAAACCCCAATGCTTTTAAAAAAAGTAAAGATCCGTATGAAAACTGTGAAACCCATCGTTTTAGTGTGTATAATTTCTGAAATTTTTGTTTAATACCCGTGCGAAGCCGGGGCGGGCCGCTAGTTGTATAATATATTGAGTACCCTTGCAAATACATGGTTGATTGATTGATGGATACGCGCCGCACGGAACGGTCGCATAAGACAATCGGCAAGCCGGCATTCTATTTAGTGCGAATGACGTCATCCGAAAAATGCAAATGGCGGTCGTCTCGACAGTCGGATTACTGCGGTTACAGTGGCTACACGGCATCAGGCGATAAACTCTGATGCGATCAGCGGAGCGATATTATGTCGGCCTGTCCACGCCAGCCGTTATTGTATCTTTAATCGCTTCATCCTCTACCTTGCAACACTCCTAACTGCAAGTAATTTATATTATGCGGCCATGTACGTCGGCCGCAGTCGCCAACGATATATAATTGGACCATCATCTGAAATAGACGTCTCCTTTCATATTTTTATCGAGTCGTTATCATTATCTATTTCTTCCTGCTTTGAAATGACGGTAATCAGGAAACTATTAATTTGTCGGATATAAGCGACTTTGAAATCCACAAATAGATAATTTTTTCAAAAATGTTTATGTTGCATATGAATCTTTGTGTGTCAGTGAACGACACTAAAAGTACTTACTGTCTGTTCGTCAGATATTTCTTATTTTATTTTTAAATCTAATGTCTTAGATCTAGAAATAAAATGTGAAATTTCCACTCTTTAAGTGAAGCTGTAAAAAGCTAGTTTGTCAATAAGTAACAACAAAAAACGATACACATAGATTTCTGCTTTCCATTAAACAACAACACCACAGTAAAAAGATCATTCCACTCCATTCCACGCAGACTTCCCCCAATTATTTTTTATCAAAACAACTCATTTGAATTATAAAATAAGAAGCCAGCACAATTCCTCAGCCAAGAGCTTTTATCCTTAAGAAAAGGTACGTAATTATCGACTTTTTGAACTTCCCCTCGCCACCTACCGGCCTGTCGAAAGAAGATAAGACAACGGTCTAATTAAAAAGAGGTTTTAACAAAGCTAGGCTTTCGATTGATCAAGGAACTCCGCTGAGAATAACTATAGTGTTGTACGATTCACCTTTAGCCGTATTTCGAGGGTGAAAATAATGATTGATATGATAACACGCTCAT
Organism: Eupithecia pulchellata; assembly: GCA_963931895.1. Classification (NCBI taxonomy): domain Eukaryota; kingdom Metazoa; phylum Arthropoda; class Insecta; order Lepidoptera; family Geometridae; genus Eupithecia; species Eupithecia pulchellata. Next base: position 1,159,091 of record OZ007546.1, on the reverse strand, counting down.
AGAAGATTCCAGCTAATTACCAACCACTTATTGTGGATCAGAAAGATAGGCCTCATGGCCTGTCTACATTGATATTTCTGGTATTGTATAGATATATACTATACATGGTTGCTCATTTAGATTACAGGTTTGCACATTTAGTCAGTATGGGAAATTCTGAAAGCATACAAAGATCTCTTCTTAGGAACCTTGTCATCGTTTTTGGCATTATTTTCATTTTCTTTACTATTTGTTTAGTTTTATTATATTTTAGTTTCACTATGTTTTATTTTGTTATAGTTTAGTTTTATTATTCGTTATAGAAATTTTTATGTCATCTTTCATTTCGCAAGTAGCAGACATGCTCCTGAGAAAAGAGCCTTGACAAACGGACAACAAATGAGGGTTCCCGTTTTCCTTTTCAGCTACGAAACCCTAAAAAGAGAGCAAACCCGATAGCAAAGCTTCATAATAAATAATCAGTGTGTTACAATAAAACAGCAATGAATACTACCCACTTCTCTGAAAGCAATAAAATCCTAAAGCGCAGAACAATTATCACTAACACTTACATTAAGGATGCGGATCACGCGCTAACAATTGAGAAAAAACTTGAGTCTAGCTGTGAGGGGATGTTACACGGGTGGGGGGTTTGGTTGTGAGCCAATCCTATCAGTCTGCTTATTTCACTGTGTATTGTGGCACAGACAAGTGATTTTCACTTCACTAGTACTACAGTACTCCACTAGTAAACCATGCTCCGATGACTGAGCATGGTTTACTAGTGGTCTATGTTTGAACTTTTGATCATTACTCAATCAAGAGGAAGCTTTTATAATAACTTAATACCCAAATAAGGTTTTTTTTGGCATAAACTACGTTGGCTGTACTTATCTTTAAGTGACTCAATTCAAAAATTGTACTTAACACTGTTTTTGTCAATTTTAACATGTTTTGTATGAGTTCCAAATAAACATTATTCTAATCTTAAACTATTCTGTAGATGGCAAATGCTTTCCAAACTTACAGATTGGTCGCTAGCCCCGTCTTTGTCCAAACATCATCTTCGTTTGTTCTCGAAGTTTAGGAAACTTTCGACGCCCAAAAGTTAAGGTATCGCACTGAATAAGAGATGAATTTGTGACCGTAAGCTTTAGGAGTCCTTTAGTAATGCGTAATAATGAGTTACAGTCAGTTAAGGACAGGTCGAGTTAGGTTGGATTCACACATATCAGGCACAGTTAATCAGTGAATCTCCAATTCGGTACAGAATATTCACGATCACCATTTTTTCCCTTTTGGTAGATTTTGTGACACTGAGGCCATGATAGGCCTATGTGATCTACATCACATAGGCCTATCATGGCCTCAGTCCACCACCCGGTGGCGTTACAGTTCGCTACTTGCTCTAAAACAAATTGCAGCTGCTTGGACGCCGGAGGCTTTTACGGCTTCAATTCCACCTCTGGACTAATTTTTGTACGATCGGGAGATATTATTTCAGATCCAACATTTGCATCTATTACACATAGGACTGAGCTAGAAAATTTAAATCTTCTCAGCGGGATTTACGGCACTACCAGGAGGTAGTGTCATGAAGAGCCAAAAGGAAAGAAAATTTATTTATTTATAAGGCCATGAAAAGAGGTAGTATACGTCTATACTAATATTATAAAGAGGAAAGATTTGATTGTTTGTTTGAAGTAGTTTCGGAGCCTATTCAATTCAAACAACCAATCAAATCTTTCCTCTTTGTAATATTAGTGTAGATTCTACACTAATATTATAAATCTCTACCAATATGGTAGCTACGGGGGTCATCGGGTGCGTCTTCAATAATTCGATATATTAAAACTTGATAAAAAACGTATATTCTTAAAATCTAGGTTACAGAGATGTGCTTTGTGTCGCAGTCAAGAAAGAATACTCATCATCATCTACACTGTAGATGATGATGACTGGACAAAGTTGATTTTCATTCTTTTCGTTCATTGCACTGTATTCACACCCTTATTTGTCACCTTTATTTTCCTAGACAGGGCTACTGTTTGAAGATAATATGAAAGAATACCTACATCTGAAGCCTTTGTAAAATGATCGCTCTCTGAAAGCCGTTGCTTGGAAACCGAGAAATATTTTATGATAACGTATTTCTTGTAGAAACAGAGATAGGGTGGAATGTTTTACGTGATATTGTTCCAGATTATTTTGTAGAAACTTAATATTTCATGACATTTTTTAACAATTACAGTCCTATAACGTCACACACAGCAATGACAAACAAGACATTAACAGTCACAAAGGACCACCCACACACAGACCAACCACCAAACAATGTAATAATTACAAGACTCGCTAATCAGGCTTTATAAGATGAGACCAAAAAAATGTTGTAGGTGTTTCTTCAATCAAGTCAGTATTATCTATAGACTCAAAAACCCAGCCAATGTATTCACCACCACACACCACACCACACTCTGGACAAATACATGGCTTCCAACGGTAACCAGGAAACCAGGATTCACTCTCTTCCCACTAAAATAGATAAAAAGTAAGAAAATTCTTTAACAACCTCGTAATTTCATGAATTTTAAGAGTGGTAGTAATGTTGTTACCTTATCAACACCAGCACAGTTTGAATTGCTTGTTATAATAACAGGATAGAACGAATAATTTATACATTAAAAAAACTTAACTAAGGATATACCTACAAGTTACTTCAAGTTACTTAGAGTGTTTCTGAATATTTTTGGAATAATATATAATAGCATTGCGTTTGAAGGCTCAATGTACTTTCTCTTGATTAGGTATAAAACGTCGTACAAATTTACGATGGGGACAAAGGGCTCCCGAAAATAATATTTTTTTATCAGGTGCCTTTACTTCCCATTTGGGATATGGCTAAATGGGGAGAACCAGTGACCTACCCGTTTAATATAAAGTCAGCTACAAACACTTGCACCAATACATCATCTGTATTGAACAGATAGTCTTGAAAAGAATAAAGTGCTTGGGAAGTGTGTTTTGAAATCAAATCAGAAGAATAGGCAACACCACTTCCACAGCTGCGACACAAAATATTCCCTGGAAAATTAATCAGTTAAAGTAGGAAAACCAATTCTTCCAATTCTCTTCTCGATCAACAGATCATAAAAGTGTAAAATACCATGAACTTTCTTCAAGATAGCAGCATTTGCAGGACCAGAAACAAGACAGACCAGACCTTGCAGTCCTCTCTCTTCAGATACGTGTGAAAAACGTAAAATCAGAATAGTATCCAACGAAAAGATAGTAGGTACCAAACTTTTAGTTACGATAGCAAAACAAACTTGCTGTGTAAGTAATGCTGTGTTGACAGAACTGCTGCACTCACAGACTATATATGTAGGTAGCTAGAGATTCACACTCACACAACTCTTTTAAAGAATACTTTTGTTCTGCTACCAAAAGAAAATTAAAAATCGGTGTGAAAAGACTTTAAAGTCATTAAACAGCAAAATAAAGAGCAAGGTACTAATATCATAGAGGTAATTACTAGGTTTAATAAAATAGGCTATATTGAGCTCTCGGTCTATATTGTGAAGGAGTATCGATTTCGTAGCTCCTCCACTCTATTTTCAATTCAATGAAATCCAGATACAAAATAACAAAGTCTTTGTTATTGGCATGACAACCAAACAAAGGAGTTCATATTTAGCGTACTGGCCAGTCTGCGACGCAGAAAGTTGGGTAGATTCCCGGTGTGAGACATAATGTATGTTTTGAAAAATTTTGTTATATTCTGTTCTGAAACCGCTAGTTATAGTACTTCAATGACTGATACCTATATTTGTCGATTTCAGATAGGTATTAAATATGTATATGATAAGAATATGTATTCAAAAAGATTGTGGTTGGAACCTAGGTAAATATTATTAGTATTAGAAAAGTATTTATCTAGGTTCCTACAGCAAAAACTTTTCATAACACTACACTGAATTGTAATTAAACAAAATCGGAAGTTTTCAAAGAAAACACGTTTTCTTATTATTTGTGTAGATAGACAATTATTTTCACAAAAGCTTGTGGTAGGAACCTAGATAAATACTATTCTAATACAAATAATAGCAGATCATGATGCAAATATGCTCGAATTACAAATCATTTGGATATTACGTTTGTATGGGAAAATCATCCGTCCCCGAAGCCTTAAGTAGCTTAAAGATTTAGCAATAAAATCTTTTTTTTTTTGACATAGGCAGTAATCCGGAAAAGGTCTCCGGATATTTTCGGAAAATCAATACATTAAGGAATTGCTTGTGTAGGTGTTTCATAGAAAATGATCAATGATTCTATTTCAAAGGATTCTGAGAAAATAATAAGATTTTTATTCATCTCCTTCATTATTTATAAATAATTTAAATAGTATTAATAATAAATAGTATAATACATAAAGCATCACCTAGCTAAGCAGAGCTTGTGTCATGACTGATATACATAATACAATTATTTTTTTTATTTAGATGAAGACCAGAGCACCCTGTAAAAATATCAGCAAATCGTATTGATAAACCTACACCCATCGCACAGAGGCAAACATTTATCCTTTGTTTGTGGGAATCAAACCCGCAACCTCCTGCGTCGCAGGCGGACCTTCGCCCACCGCACCACAAAGGTCATCAGGATTGGGCCCTGGATGGCGATGATTCACATCACATCATCAGCCTATAATATTCCACTACTCGACATAGGCCTCCTCTAATGAGCGCCATAGATGGCATTATTCATCATTTGAGGGTTATTGCCCATAATCCCCACGCTAGGCATGCTGCTTGGGGTCGCAGTTCGGTGTAGTTGTTCTGCAGAGGGCGCTGCTGCCCGCCCCCCGGTGTGTGTCCCCTAGTCGCCTCTTACGACACCCACGGGAAGAGTTGGGGTGGTGAAATTCTATGCCGGCACCACACGGATACTGTAATACCTATGATTACCTAAGGGTTTAAAGACATCGCTACGCGTCCCAAAGAAAAAAGCTCTTAATTTTACTTTTATCTCGTAAAAAGTTAGTAAATGCAGTGACTAAAGCCGCTATCAGAACTTAAATCGTTCCACAGATTAATGTGGAAAGTTTAGTGGGCCAGAGCTTTATTAGTTTAACTTAATATGATGATGGGGAGTTTTGCACTTTTATAATCGTAGAACAAAAGTGCTTGTTTTGAGAACAAACTGGCTTGTTAGTTTAGCAGCCTCTGCTAAGTTATCTATACTAATATTATAAAGAGCAAAGATTTTATTGTTTGTTTACCCAAAACTACTAGACTGAATTGAAAAATTATTTCACCATTAGAATCCAAAACTTTCCCATTTGAACATATAGGCTATAGACTATTTTCTAAAAGTTAGGGATCCGCTTAAAAATTAAATTTTTGTTAAATACATGTGCGAAGCAGGGGCGGACCGCTAGTTTCTATTAAGGATCCGGTGTCGGATGATTTTTCCGTACAAACGTAATAGGTACTAATATGATTTGTAATTTGAGAATATTTTCACTATGATCTGGTATTATTTGTATTAGAATAGTATTTATCTAGGTTCCTACCACAGAGGTTAGTTAGTCTTAACGTGGTATGGTCGATTTTTAAGAACCAGTTTTTTTTAATCAAGCTTTAGTAAACTAAAAGCTCTTTCCTGACTAAACGAATCTCAGAAACAGATCAAATCAACTCAGCACACGTTAGAAATCCATTTCCAGAAATTACACATCACCCCAACCTAAACACAACCCTAACACAACGATATAAAGCACAGTTCCTAACATACGTCACCTGTCCAAAACCAAACTAAACACACCAAGCTAAAATTTTCCTTAAACCAATAACGTAAAGTTCATTTTCCGTTTGAATATATTGACCAATGATCGTTCAGAACTGTGACGTCACTCATAAAGTTTCGGTACAGGGGGAGAATCACTTACTCGGATGTTCCTGTTTTGTTTTATTGAAAGGCGATCTGTTTTGTTTGAATCTGATTGAAAGTGATATTTAATTGCTTGAGATGAGGCAATTTGATTTTAGAGTTTTGCTGTATTAGGTTCCGGAATGGAATGAACATTGAATTAATTATTATCTGTGCTAACTTGTTAATTGCTTCAAAAGGACTTTATGATTAATCTTTACTTCTTCTTTTACTTGTAGTTAACTAAGCTTACCTTTTATCATATTTATTTGTAAAACACAACCTTATTAAATTTCACCATCTAAACCTGATATATTACTTAACGACCTTTGTGACGCGGTGGACCAAGGTCCACCTGCGTCGCAGGAGGTTGCGGGTTTGATCCCAGTCTCGGGACAAATATTTCTACGCTTTCCAGATTTATGTTGCGGGTGTTCTGGTTGTTTTCTAATTAAAAATAAATTCATGTATTGTATTGTATATCAGTCATCTAGTAGGTGCCCATAACACAAGCTCTGCAGAGCTTGAAGCTAGATGATGCTATGTGAATTGTCCAGAATTATATAATGCGGTTGGTGATCGTGTGGATATGTTAAAATACACATAGGGTACCAGTGATCATCATCATCAGCCTATAATAGTCCACTGCTACACAGAGGCCTCCCCTAATCAACGCCGTAGATGGCATTTTGAGGGAACCCGTAATTTACTTTATATGTCAGGAAAATTTGGAAATCAGCGGTTAGCAGATGCTACATTTCAATAGCTATAAATAAGTTATATCATCAATACCTATCCATAAAACTTAACAATACTTTCTTTACCCCTGCTATTTGCGAAAACATAAAAAAGCAAAGTTTCCAAAACAAACAAAAGTGGAAAAGAAAGATGGATGGTAAAGCCCATTTAGCATCGTGTCATGTACTTTTGTTCAATATTTGATTTAATATCATCCTAAAACTTAGGTATTTTAAGCTATTCACATCATCTCGCCCCAAGCTAAGCAGAGCTTGTATGGTACTAGATGACTGATCTACTTAACACAATACTTACATAGATATTTTTTATGATACATAAAAAACTACCAGAAAACCCTAAATATCTGCAAATCGTAGATACATTTCCCCGAGACGGAAATCAAACCTGCAACCTCCTTCGTCGCCAGCGGTTCTTCCACTGCGCCACAGAGGTTCAAGGAATTCATTTCAAAAAATTTACGCATTCGATGACCAAGTATAGTATTTTTTTTCTATTCTTGATTCTAGAAAAAAAAATCTCCTTGAAAAAACGAGAGGGAAGTCACGAGAAGAAACTAGTACCTAGTTATAGGTTACCATTTTTCCCTCTTTAAGTTCCTAAACCCCATTCACCTAAGAAAAAAGACAAAGGCAGGATCAAATCAAAAACTTTCCATCGAAAGATAAACGCGTTGTACTTGGAACCTTATCCTCATGTAAATAAGAACTTTGTAAAGTTTGATCCAACTTCCAAACGGTTTCTATCAATACGTAGCGATAGTCCAATCAATCATACTGATTCGATGTCACAGTGCTAGGGGAATAGCTGGTCACGTCCTCGTTTATACTTCAGTGAAGGATGATCTATAACCCAGACAGAAGCGTCCACAAGACGCTTCATTGATTGGTCAGTATAGGAATACTGATGCGCTGCGCTTACTTGTTATAAAGTACCAATTTATTATAGACTATATATAACTATATATAGCAGTCCGCCTAGGCTTCACATGGGTATTTAACAAAAATTTAATTTTTCATGTGGATCCCTAACTTTTTTGGAAATATTCTATAGCCTACTAGTATGTTCATCAGGGAAAATTTAGGATTCTTCTGTTGAAAGAATTTTTCAAATCGGTCCGGTAGTTTCAGAGCCTTTTCAATTCAAACAATAAAATCTTTTCTCTTTATAATATGAGTATAGAAGTATAGATATAGATAGAGATTCTGACCAGCTCTCAGGCCACACGTTTACATAATGTCGCGGTCGTGGAATGCATTACTGGATCGTCATGTTTGTGGTCTAGCTATTCAATTGTTACCTACCAACTTCAGAAATAATGCCGTTTTGCAAAGTTGACTCTCGAACCTTCTAATCCGGACAAACGGTAGGTATTATACCTACTTACACAAAATCCGGGTATTGATCACCGGGTTCAAGTTAGATTTTCAAAGTTTTCGGGGATCAGTTTGGAGTTTCAGTTGTATGCGTTTTTGAAACATTGTTTTGAGGTGATCGCTTTTTATATTTGACACACAGAATCTTTTAGAAGGTTTTTATTTATTATTGTATGATAATTCATGTGTATGTTATATAATATGTTTGGAATAAGATATGTAATACTCATAAATTATCTTTATGTTGTTTTATTTCCGGAAATTAAGATTATCTGAACGAGTAGTACTGAGATTATGTAAAAAATAATTTCTATTTCCTTTTTGATTAATAGTACTATTTTATATAGTACTATATTATTAATGATCGCGTTTATTTACCTATTTTTCCCGACGTTTATTCGCGGTCACGGGAAGACTGGCGTGTTTAACGTGTTTAACGAACAATACCCGTAACTACTAAATAATTATGTGTTCAGATCGCGTAAGCTTAAAAACCTTTATTTTTTTGAATAAAATACTGTATTATTTTCTAGGTCACCTTTTCAACCGTTTCTTTGCTCCATTATGACGTCAATGACGTCACAGCATCACGCATGCGCTATTCTCAAATCTCATACAAGTTGCAACTAGAGCAATGTCATATTTAGCAAACAAAATTAATATAATATTCTGCATGCAGAAAACAAATCAAAATCTAAGTGCATTATTTCCTTTAGACCTTACAGGACTCTTGGACCTTACAAAAAACAATTTAAAATGTCAACTATAAATACTTCTGATCTCGGAACCAAGAACAGTTGCGGTAAATATGTTCTTGAGAGGAGACCTGGACTCGACAAACGTAGTGTAGGATATTGTGACCAGGTGAGATGACGCAAGCTATACTATGCAGTGGATATTATCATCAGATTACAGTGTCACAAGTGTTCTTGAGAGGAGACTGGGACTCGACAAACGTAGTGTAGGATATTGTGACCAGGTGAGATGACGCAAGCTATAAGTACTATACTACGCAGTGGACGCTGATATTATCATCCGATAAGTTTTATAGGGGAGGGGATGATCAAGGGTTGTTGGACAATATGCGTCAACTTGCCAACTGGACCGAGGTAACAAGATTCGTGTCAACAAAAAAACACGGACGGAATCCAAATAATCCGATATATGGAATGGAATTAGCAGCTTTTGCACGGTTGGAAGTTACGGTATAATCGAACACCATTTTTTTTAACAAGAAATAACTTTCATGGTACATTTGTGAATGACAAAAGCAAACAGACAACTCTTACAGTTGTTTACAAGAGGTCTGTTTCACTGAAAGCAATGATTTTAAAGAATAGCATCAGTCATCGTTTGTTATCTGTTTATTTATTTATTATGTCATTATTTTGTATAATGTATCTACCTAAACCAAACATCGTTAAGTGTCAATTTTTAGCGTTGCAATTTATTTTGTGTTATATTATCTAAACCATACATCGTAAAATGTAAACTTCTGACGCATCAAATCTCTAATTATATTTTTCAAAACAAGATTAGAATAGGGTTAAGTTGCCAGTATCAACCCAAAGTTACCTAGCGTCCTTGAACAAATTCGTCGGGTCGGAACAATTCAACCTTGTATAAATTAAACCCACCTTAAATCCAATATAACTGGACGAAAATCAAATCAGATGTATAAACATTTGTTTGGATTCGGGATAGATTCGATAAACAATACCGTTTGTTACCGGGCTTCCAGCTAACTCGCTTAGGATACTCGTAGTTGCCAGCCGTAACGAAACCTTTGCAACGCACCGGTGTATCTCTTTATGTACTAAAACATGGTGTGCGGCTCAGATTACCTAATTGATCTATTTTTGAACAAATCTAATCTATTATTGAATAAATCTAAAGTCTATAAAACAGTGGTTTGGTGTTGATGAAACTACTAACTTAACTATAACTGGAGTGCCCTCAACGAGGAGACAACCCCAACAAGCAAAGAGTTTAATACAAAAAAAACTCTAAATGAGTTGCAAAATTGCATATTTAGTATCAAACAAATCATCGCATCGCTTCTCAATGTCAGTCTGTTTGTTTCTATGTATGATTAGATCTTTAGCACTACGCAAAGGATTTCATGCTGTTTTTTAAATAGATATAATGATTGAAGAGGAAGCTTTTTGTATCAGTATTTCACCCATGCAAAGCCGGAGCGGGTAGAGGTAGAGAACAAACTCAAACAGATTGTCATTATATTTGCAAAAAGCCGAAATTTAAAACATCAGGTTATCTAGACGGTAAAAAGTGTTCAACTCGAAAACTAACAACCTAACAAGGTATAGATTTCTTTTTCGCAGAAGCGAATAGATATTCTTTATTACACATAGAAAACGAGCATGTTCTGCTCGTTTTCTATGTGTAATAAACGAACCCCGAACGAATATCTGCAGATATTACAAATATTTGTCCCGAGGCGGGAATGAACCCGCTACCGAGCGTCGCAGGTCCTTCGCCCACCGCGTCACAGAGGTCGTCAATAAAATAGTAAATTGCGAAAGTGAACTGTCACGTTCTTGAAAACCTTTTCCTCTGTATATTGCAGATACACCTACTATATGAAAAAGGAACATATTAGGTCCTTACATATGAAATTGGCGTTTTTCGTACTGGCCACTTTAATCACAAATTTCTCCTCTTTGGAAGCGGATCCATCGCAAACCACGTCCGAGTTAGCTGCAGGCTGCGGTGTTAGTGATAAAACTGTTTTAATTCACTTGAAGCAAATTGGGAAGATTAAAAAGCTTGAAAGGTGGGTACCTCACGAATTGACTGAAGCAAACCGGCAAACGCGCGTCGACTGCTGCGTTACATTACTAAACCGGCACAATAATGAAGGTATTTTAAACCGAATCATTACCTGTGATGAAAAATGGGTTCTTTACGATAATCGGAAGCGCTCAGCGCAATGGTTGGATCCTGGCCAGCCAGCCAAATCCTGCCCCAAGCGAAAATTAACCCCAAAAAAGTTACTTGTAAGCGTTTGGTGGACTAGTGCCGGTATTGTTCATTACAGTTTTCTCAAATCTGGCCAGACTATTACGGCTGATGTCTATTGTCAGCAATTGCAAACCATGATGGAAAAGCTAGCGGCTAAACAACCTAGGCTGGTCAATCGCTCCACGCCACTGCTGCTTCACGACAACGCTAGACCACACACTGCGCAACAGACGGCTACTAAATTAGAAGAGCTTCAATTGGAAAGTCTAAGACATCCTCCGTACTCCCCGGACCTTGCTCCAACAGATTACCATTTTTTTCGAAATTTGGATAACTTCTTGCAAGGGAAAAAATTCAACTCCGATGGGGCAGTCCAAATCGCCTTCAAAGATTTTATTGATTCCCGTCCGACTGGTTTTTTTAGTAAAGGGATCAATGAACTACCTATAAGATGGCAAAAGTGCATAGAAAATAATGGTTCATACTTTGATTAATTAAATATATTATATTAAAAAATATTCGACTTTTTGTTCCTCCCATACAAAACGCCAATTTCATATGTAAGGACCTAATATTATCCCAACAGTATAAGTATTCGCAACTTATAAGAAATCCATCCAAATCCTGCCATTCAGTCCTCAATTAGATTGGGAAATTTCAAAGAAACGCTAAGGAAAAACACAGACACAATGAGTTGCTGTTCACTGTAACATGAAGGACCCGCCCCATAAGTTCCCCATTGTTGTACCTCAACAATAACATAGGTTTCGGACATGACTGGGAGGTTTTTTGTAAGCTCAAGACTGGGGAAATGTGTAAGGTTGATTGATTGTTACTCATGGAATCGATGAAGTTTGCATGTTCCGTTTATGATGAGCTTTTTCGGCCTCGGTAGCCAATTTTATGGACAATATAGTTCATGAGGGTGTGAAAGTAGAAGTGCATCTTTCCCTTCATTCTCATAATCCGATAGAATGGCAGGCTGATATGACTGGGGAGAGGTCAGATGCAGGATCAACCACCTAACGTGTAGATAAGATGAAGACTAACACCGAAGACTGCAGGAAGATACTGGTAAGCTGAAGACAGGGCGCTATTGTGTCATTAGGGGAGGCATAGGTCCAACAGTGGACTAAAGCTGATGATGAAAATGATGAAGGATGGTTTACTGACTGGTGAAACGGATTTTTTGTGAGTACAGCGTTTCGGAGCCGATTTTGCCCCTGTTGAAGTCTACTAATTAATATTTGAATTCTACGCAGGCTTTTGATAAAGTTTATGGTAGAAGAAAATTACGTACAATGCGAATTGTCACATATCCAAAAGCGTACCGAGTTACTGTGTGACGATTACGTCGAAAATGTGTTAAATTTTTATTAATCCCGCATAAAACTTATATGGAAGTGTTTTTATAATACCAATTCTCGTGGAGAGGCATTGCTTTGCTGGTACTTACCTGAAAAATAAGATAAAATTGGTTAATTTAAACAATTACAACATATTATACAGTAACACTAATGTAGATCTGATAATATTTTCTTTCATCTAGTGGTGTATTCTAAGATAAAATATAATAATTTGAAATTGTTGCAATTTAAATAGAATTTCATATTTTATGTTAATTTCATATAAGTTTGCAAACCACTTCGTCAATTATACATAATAGAGCTAGACAATCCACACAGCATCATCTAACCCCATGCTAAGCAAAGCTTGTGTTTTCGTCGAGTTTGTTGGTTGTGTATATCTTAGATATCTCAACACTAGTTTTCCTTACCCAATTTTCTACAAAATATCTGAATTTCACTTTAACGGTCCTATTCTACGGAAAAAACCACCTGCACAGACTATAATAGTCAAAAACTTGGAAATACGCTTCAACAAAAATATTTTATAGTCTTTTAACGGGCAGGTAAAAATTGGCATATACCAAAAACTATAAAACTTCGCAGCATATAAAATAGTTCGGTTGTTAACTCTGAAACTGACACGGTGGCAAAATCTTAACATTAGATAATAAAAAAGAGTATAAGAAGAAAGAGAAGAGTCCGAAAAAGAGATTGTAAGCTATGCTCTGTCCCGCTCCCACAATGGCAAAAATCTTATTTTTTATATAGTTTTTTTTTCAGAGATAAGTATAAGTTGCCAAACTCCAACTTCATTTCCTAAACATTATAAACTAAAACTGTTGCGGAGGCATTAAAAAAAGCCCTTGGCAGCCACGAAACTCCATTTTCGTCCATCTCTGCCTAAACTATACAAAGTAAAACTGTTACGGAGGCATTAAAAAAGCTGATAATAGGTATCTCTTTTTTTTATAAGTTTAGTTGAGTCGATTTAAGTGGCAGAATGTAACCTTTAAAGTAATTAGTAGTAAATCTTTAATAATCTATAAATATTTATAGATTATTGTCAAGTATGAGTAAATTTAAAAGCAGTCCTGAATACCACGTAAAAACGTGAATATACACGTTTCCAGGCTAGCACGAACGTAACGAGCGTTCATAAATCTTAGTCGACAAATTAAACAACGGGCGAACTACACCGCGGGTTAAACGTAAACGAACGAGTTAAAACAAGCCTTTTATGACCCTGGATGGAGAGGCAGGGACGGAATAAGGGAAAAGATGGGGTGATATTTTTTTTTGATGTTTCTTTCTAATCCATTAGTTGATGTCAAGATTGAGCATAAGAAACTCGACGAGTCTATATTGCTAATTTGTTGTAGTCGTCGTATAATGTTTATAATTATATAGAAAAGTGATGATAGAAAAGCACCTACTACTAATATATTTTCCTAAGCCAATTCTCAAGATTAGTGTTTGTCAGCAATTCTAAAAACAAAAATGCAATACCTTTCTACAGGTGTCTACACCCAGTATACGAGGCAAAACTGTGCCAAGAAGTAGGTTAAATGGTACTTATAAGCCACTTAAACCAAAACTTTTATGGTATGAGCTAAGCGCCCCCTTAAAACTTAACCCTGGAATACCGCCCTGCACTCAAGGGTCAAAAAGGCCCACGGGTTCGCTTATAATTGTAAGTTTAAGCGTTAGGTTAAGTTTTTTATTGTTTTTATTTGGACCCCAGATACGTGGAGCTTTAGTACTGTTATTTCGGGTTATAGTTGTCGTTATTGCAACCTTTTTACCTGAAAAAGGTGTGTTTTGTGGAATGACTGTTTTAGTGGAAACCTTTTTGGAGTGATGGAGGGTTATAGCTTGTGTTTTTCCGCTTTGGGCATGGTTTATTGCATGTGGAGTAGGGAGAATGTAGGTGAGAGCAGAAAGAATTTGAAACGGCAGCCTTTCATGTCTTTAAAAGGTTTTTTTTTTAAAGTTTTACTGCACAAACAAACTTTAAGAAGTTATTTTAAAATAAAAAGTGATTTAATGTGACGTTGTTATGAAGTTTATCGGGTTAACTACGAACATCGTTTTTGTTGGTAGAACACAAACGTTTAATTCTTTAACGAGGGACTTCATCAGGGTGAGTTCGGCTCACGTTCGCGTCAAATAAGTCTATTATTCAATTTAGATTTCTATGACTTTATTTATTTAGGCTCACTAAATAAGCACTAAAACAGATAAATGTTTTAACTCTAAACAGCTATATATAACCCTGTTAAATTTAAATACGTATTCATTTATGACGAATACAAATCATTTCAAATTATAATACAAAACTAAAAGTGTCAAAATTCTAGGCTGTTACCCTAAGGCTGTGCCTAATTACTAATAATACATATCAATTCGATTTTTTTGTATTAAAGTCACGAAACTTTCGCGATGTTGCCATATTAAAGAATATTTATCAGGTCCTTTTTTTATTCGTTCCACGTTTGCGTCGCAGAGTATTGGCCCACATGTAAAATTCCATGTTCGCCCTACATTGTATTCCTTCCTTGCAAATTAGGTTATGGATATTTTAATAATACACTCGAGAGCAATGAATCCGGGTCACTCAAAGAATCCAAAAAATCTCGGAAAGTAAGAATGCTAGGTTAATGCAATAAATTGTTCTCCGACGAATCAAAATGTATGCTCTACAAGCACGATGGAAGACACAGAGTGTATAGAAGACCAGGGGAAAGATTCAAGCAAGCATGCATCGAAGACTTTTTCTTAGCCTACGGTGGTGGGTCTGTACTTGTGTGGGCCGGAATTTCCTCTGAAAGTCGCACAGAGCTGGTGATCATAGAAAACGGCTCTTTAACTAGCGTAAGATATGTGGAAGAAATCCTCAACGAACACGTTGGTCCATTTATGGTCAATTTGGGTGAGGATGCTATATTTATGCATGACAATGCCCGACCTCATACAGGTAGGATTGTGAATGACTACCTTCAAGAGATGAACATTACTTGTATGGAGTGGCCAGCGCGCAGCCCGGATATCAACCCGATCGAGCATGCTTGGGACGAGCTAGGGAGATGCGTAAAACAACGAAACCCTCCCCCAATCACGCTTCCTGAGCTCAAAATTGCTCTCACAGAGGAATGGGAGAATATTCCCCAAAATCGTATAAGGAACTTGGTGTACAGCATGCCAAACCGCGTAAACGCAGTAATGGAAGCACGAGGAGGTAATACGAAGTATTGAAATTCAAGAAAATCGTCATAAAGTTCAAAAATTTCATGTTTCCTATTTTTGTTTTAAGGAGAGATCAGCAGTTTTTTCTTTATGTAATTTTGTGTAAATAAAATGTATGGTGACTCATATTTTTTTAACTTTCATTTAAGGAGTATTAAATTGTCTATTAAATACAATTTATTGCATTAACCTAGCATTCTTACTTTCCGAGATTTTTTGGATTCTTTGAGTGACCCGGATTCATTGCTCTCGAGTGTATTATTCCATGTTCGCGTCATTTTCAATTCTGGTTTTGCCTGCCATATTTTTGATGTTCATAATGTATTTATTATTTTATGATAAGTAAACAATTGCCGTGTGGTGCCGGCATAGAATTGCACCACCCCAACTCTTCCCGTGGGTGTCGTAAGAGGCGACTAAGGGAAACACAGCGGGGGGCGGGCAGCAGCGCCTTCTGCAGAACAACTACACCGAACTGCGATCCCCAACCCGCATGCCCAGCGTGGGGATTATGGGCAATAACCCCTAAATAATGATGCCATCTATGGCGCTCATTAGGGGAGGCCTATGTCCAGCAGTGGACTATTATAGGCTGGTGATGATGATGATGATGAAACAATTAACCCATTCGCACTTAAACGACGAAGAGAGATAAGAGGTTATAAATTACCTACAAAAATATGTAAAAGCCCTGAGTCACACAAAAACCAAGCTGAAAAACCATTTATTTTCATCCAAAAACAAATATTAATCTTACTACAACATTCACTTACAAAGAAAAATACATCTTGACATTTTCGCCATTTTGCGAAAACGTGAAAAAAGCGGATGAACCGTCACACGTACGTAAGATAACGGCACGTCACGTTACGTGACGTAAAATTTACGTTGAATAAGTATAATGGACTAGCGGCCCGCCCCGGTTTCGCACGGGTATTTAACATAATATCAAAAATTATACTTTTTTACAAACACATACACATTGGGTTACGTTATTAAAGTTTTCAGATTCATATTTTTTTCGAAAATATCCTATTTGTACCAGAGATAATGTAGGATTCTAATGGTAAAAACACTTTTTAAATGGTTCTATTAGTTTTGGAGCCTTTAATCAATCCAAACAAACAAATCTTTCTTCTTTGGGTTACATTCTTAAAGTTTTCAGATCCATAACTTTTTCAAAAATATCCTATGTTCATCGAAGATGTTGGATTCTAATGGTGAAAGAATTTTTCAAAACGGTCCATTAGTTTCGGAGCGTATTCAATCCAAACAAACAAACAAATCTTTTTCCTTTATATTGGAATGGATAAACAAGGTGGCTTATCTCACGCTGAATTTTGAGTTACATTTGTGCTAGAGAAAGAAATACCGTGTTTGAGAAATGTCCAAACGAATTATTGACACTTCTTAAACTATATTATAAAAAAATTATCTGTGTTTCTGAACGCGATAAACTTAAGACTCCAGTGACGGATGTTTTCCCAAATGTACAAACGTAATGCCTATGTAATATGTACCTAATATGTAATTTGAGCATATTTCACCATGTACTGTTATTTATGTGATTAAGATACATGTCAATAATGATTTAAATAGGTATAACTAACTAACCCAAGGAACTTAGGTATATTGAACTAACCTAACCTATACCAAAAGCTTAGGTACCTACCGTACCTAAAGCCCAAAGCCTAACCTAACCTAACCATAAGGCATGTTATACACTAGCTCCATTGTGTTCCGTGCGATATGCCGCTTGATAGGGTAACGGAGCGGAAAATGGACGATTAGCTGATTACCCTACTGTTACTGATAGCGTTGACGTGGTGTAATGATTTATGCCTTTCTTTATCTAGAATAATCTAAATAGGGTAACGTTTAGAGACATATTTAATTCATTATTACAGGGTTTGATGTTTTGTAATGTAGAAAAATACTTATAACATTGTCCAAGAGTCCTGTAAGGTCTAAAGGCAATAAAGCACTTTGATTTTGATTTTTATAAAATAAAGTAATGATGCTAGGCAATCGAAGGAGAGCATGAGTTACGGGTACTAGATTATTTATACATATATAATACAAAGACAGATTTTTTTATCCTACAGATCGTACAAACATTCCCCAACGCGGGAATCGATCCCGCAACCTCCTCGCAGGTGGACCTTCTCCAGCCGCGTCAATCGGTAGAATTATATTATTAACTAGAGGGTATATGTGCCCGAGCTGCAAGCAGCTCGGGGGTTGTGCTTCGCCTTAGGCGGCCTTATCGTCGTAGGAGTTGTAACTTTTCATAACCTAAAACGTCTTTGATTTGATAGAAATCGATACCCATGTGTAAAATCTGCGATAGTAAAATGTCAGCCATCTTGGATTTGAAAATGGACATCTTTTTCGTAATCTACGTGTTTGATTTAGTCGAAAACGATACCCATATTGTGTGGGTGTTTGGTCACACAGCAAGGCTCGCTTCGCTCGCCTTGCAGTGTGACAGTTGTCGAATTGCGGTTCGCTTCGCTCACCGCAATCCGACCCACCTCATAGAAGAGAGTGGGGGTCACAGCACGGCTCGCTTCGCTCGCCGTGCTGTTCCCTTTAGTCGCATTGCAGCTCGCTTCGCTCGCCGCAATGCTCCCCGCCTGCTGGAAGAAGGTGGTGGTCACAGCACGGCTCGCTTCGCTCGCCGTGCTGTTCCCCTTGGTCGCATTGCAGCTCGCTTCGCTCGCCGCAATGCTCCCCGCCTGCTGGAAGAGTGTGGGGGTCACAGCACGGCTCGCTTCGCTCGCCGTGCTGTTCCCTTTAGTCGCATTGCAGCTCGCTTCGCTCGCCGCAATGCTCCCCGCCTGCTGGAAGAGGGTGGTGGTCACAGCACGGCTCGCTTCGCTCGCCGTGCTGTTCCCCTTAGTCGCATTGCAGCTCGCTTCGCTCGCCGCAATGCTCCCCGCCTGCTGGAAGAGTGTGGGGGTCACAGCACGGCTCGCTTCGCTCGCCGTGCTGTTCCCTTTAGTCGCATTGCAGCTCGCTTCGCTCGCCGCAATGCTCCCCGCCTGCTGGAAGAGGGTGGTGGTCACAGCACGGCTCGCTTCGCTCGCCGTGCTGTTCCCCTTAGTCGCATTGCAGCTCGCTTCGCTCGCCGCAATGCTCCTCGCCTGCTGGAAGAGTGTGGGGGTCACAGCACGGCTCGCTTCGCTCGCCGTGCTGTTCCCTTTAGTCGCATTGCAGCTCGCTTCGCTCGCCGCAATGCTCCCCGCCTGCTGGAAGAGGGTGGTGGTCACAGCACGGCTCGCTTCGCTCGCCGTGCTGTTCCCCTTAGTCGCATTGCAGCTCGCTTCGCTCGCCGCAATGCTCCATCCGCTTGCTGGGGGGGTCATGGGGGGTCGTGGGGGTCACAGCACGGCTCGCTTCGCTCGCCTTGCTGTTCCCCTTAGCCGCATTGCAGCTCGCTTCGCTCGCCGCAATGCTCCCCGCCTGCTGAAAGAGAGTGGTGGTCACAGCACGGCTCGCTTCGCTCACCGTGCTGTTCCCCTTGGTCGCATTGCAGCTCGCTTCGCTCGCCGCAATGCTCCCCGCCTGCTGGAAGAGGGTGGGGTTAACAGCACGGCTCGCTTCGCTCGCCGTGCTGTTCCCTTAGTCGCATTGCAGCTCGCTTCGCTCGCCGCAATGCTCCATCCGCTTGCTGGGGGGGTCATGGGGGGTCGGTGGGGTCACAAATGCTCACCGCCTGCTGGAAGAGAGGGGTCACAGCACGGCTCGCTTCGCTCGCCGTGCTGTTCCCCTTAGTCGCATTGCAGCTCGCTTCGCTCGCCGCAATGCTCCATCCGCTTGCTGGGGGGGTCATGAGGGGGTTGTGGGGGTCACAGCACGGCTCGCTTCGCTCGCCTTGCTGTTCCCCTTAGTCGCATTGCAGCTCGCTTCGCTCGCCGCAATGCTCCCCCGCCTGCTGAGAGAGGGGGTTTTTGGGGGGTCGTGGGGGGTCATGGGGGGTCACAGCACAGCTCGCTTCGCTCGCCGTGCTGTTCCCCGTAGTCGCATTGCAGCTCGCTTCGCTCGCCGCAATGCTCCACCCGAAAAAAAAGGTCAAAATTTGGCCAATTTTCGGTTTTTTATTAAAAAAGGGGGTCTGGGGGGTCAAAGGGTTCAAACTTTTTTTGGCATTCAAAATGACTTTTTCCCCTCTACATGACTGGGAAAAAATTTTTCTTCTTGGTCGATCCGTTTGGGAGATACAAAAAGGGGGGGTGAAAATGGGCATGGAGGGGGGGTGTTTTTTTTTATTTTTCAACACGAGAAGGAACCCTCTATACGGTGCTGCAATCAATTTTTTTCTATTTCGACTCTTTTCGGTAGCAACTTCAAAAGGGGGGGTCAGGGGGCAAAGGGGGGGGGAAATTTTTACCTGCCTTAAAACCATTTGACCCCCTCTATACAACCCCACAAAAAAGAACATTCAGTATGGCTCTGTTTGGGAGCCCCCCTAAAGGGGGGGAGAAGGGGGGGCAAATTTGGAAAAGTCGGAATTTTCCCTAGGTCCCCCCGATACCCTCTATACGTTTCCGTAAAAAAAACTATACCTCCCCCTCCACCATCAAGGAGAACAATTATGTCAGTCAATCAGTCAGTGGTAATTAAGCTATATATAATATAACTAGAGGGTATATGTGCCCGAGCTGCAAGCAGCTCGGGGGTTGTGCTTCGCCTTAGGCGGCCTTATCGTCGTAGGAGTTGTAACTTTTCATAACCTAAAACGTCTTTGATTTGATGGAAATCGATATCCATGTGTAAAATCTGCGATAGTAAACTGTCAGCCATCTTGGATTTGAAAATGGACATCTTTTTCGTAATCTACGTGTTTGATTTAGTTGAAAACGATACCCATATGTGTGGGTGTTTGGTCACACAGCAAGGCTCGCTTCGCTCGCCTTGCAATGTGACAGTTGTCGAATTGCGGTTCGCTTCGCTCACCGCAATCCGACCCACCTCTAAAAAGAGAGTGGGGGTCACAGCACGGCTCGCTTCGCTCGCCGTGCTGTTCCCCATGGTCGCATTGCAGCTCGCTTCGCTCGCCGCAATGCTCCCCGCCTGCTGGAAGAGGGTGGTGGTCAAAGCACGGCTCGCTTCGCTCGCCGTGCTGTTCCCCGTAGTCGCATTGCAGCTCGCTTCGCTCGCCGCAATGCTCCACGCCTGCTGGAAGAGGGGGATCACAGCACGGCTCGCTTCGCTCGCCATGCTGTTCCCCTTAGTCGCATTGCAGCTCGCTTCGCTCGCCGCAATGCTCCATCCGCTTGTTGGGGGGGTCATGAGGGGGTCGTGGGGGTCACAGCACGGCTCGCTTCGCTCGCCTTGCTGTTCCCCTTAGTCGCATTGCAGCTCGCTTCGCTCGCCGCAATGCTCACCGCCTGCTGGAAGAGAGGGGTCACAGCACGGCTCGCTTCGCTCGCCGTGCTGTTCCCCTTAGTCGCATTGCAGCTCGCTTCGCTCGCCGCAATGCTCCATCCGCTTGCTGGGGGGGTCATGAGGGGGTCGTGGGGGTCACAGCACGGCTCGCTTCGCTCGCCTTGCTGTTCCCCTTAGTCGCATTGCAGCTCGCTTCGCTCGCCGCAATGCTCACCGCCTGCTGGAAGAGAGGGGTCACAGCACGGCTCGCTTCGCTCGCCGTGCTGTTCCCCTTAGTCGCATTGCAGCTCGCTTCGCTCGCCGCAATGCTCCATCCGCTTGCTGGGGGGGTCATGAGGGGGTCGTGGGGGTCACAGCACGGCTCGCTTCGCTCGCCTTGCTGTTCCCCTTAGTCGCATTGCAGCTCGCTTCGCTCGCCGCAATGCTCACCGCCTGCTGGAAGAGAGGGGTCACAGCACGGCTCGCTTCGCTCGCCGTGCTGTTCCCCTTAGTCGCATTGCAGCTCGCTTCGCTCGCCGCAATGCTCACCGCCTGCTGGAAGAGAGGGGTCACAGCACGGCTCGCTTCGCTCGCCGTGCTGTTCCACTTAGTCGCATTGCAGCTCGCTTCGCTCGCCGCAATGCTCCATCCGCTTGCTGGGGGGGTCATGAGGGGGTCGTGGGGGTCACAGCACGGCTCGCTTCGCTCGCCTTGCTGTTCCCCTTAGTCGCATTGCAGCTCGCTTCGCTCGCCGCAATGCTCCCCCGCCTGCTGAGAGAGGGGGTTTTTGGGGGGTCGTGGGGGGTCATGGGGGGTCACAGCACAGCTCGCTTCGCTCGCCGTGCTGTTCCCCGTAGTCGCATTGCAGCTCGCTTCGCTCGCCGCAATGCTCCCGCCTGCTGGAAGAGGGTGTTCGTGGGAGTCACAGCACGGCTCGCTTCGCTCGCCGTGCTGTTCCCCTTGGTCGCATAGCAGCTCGCTTCGCTCGCCGCAATGCTCCCCGTCTGCTGGAAGAGAGGGGTCGTGGGGGGTCACAGCACGGCTCGCTTCGCTCACCATGCTGTTCCCCTTGGTCGCATTGCAGCTCGCTTCGCTCGCCGCAATGCTCCCCGCCTGCTGGAAGAGGGGGGTCGTAGGGTCACAGCACGGCTCGCTTCGCTCGCCGTGCTGTTCCCCTTAGTCGCATTGCAGCTCGCTTCGCTCGCCGCAATGCTCCATCCGCTTGCTGGGGGGGTCATGGGGGGTCGTGGGGGTCACAGCACGGCTCGCTTCGCTCACCATGCTGTTCCCCTTGGTCGCATTGCAGCTCGCTTCGCTCGCCGCAATGCTCCCGCCTGCTGGAAGAGGGTGTTCGTGGGAGTCACAGCACGGCTCGCTTCGCTCGCCGTGCTGTTCCCCTGTTAGTCGCATTGCAGCTCGCTTCGCTCGCCGCAATGCTCCATCCGCTTGCTGGGGGGGTCATGGGGGGTCGTGGGGGTCACAGCACGGCTCGCTTCGCTCACCATGCTGTTCCCCTTGGTCGCATTGCAGCTCGCTTCGCTCGCCGCAATGCTCCCGCCTGCTGGAAGAGGGTGTTCGTGGGAGTCACAGCACGGCTCGCTTCGCTCGCCGTGCTGTTCCCCTTGGTCGCATTGCAGCTCGCTTCGCTCGCCGCAATGCTCCATCCGCTTGCTGGGGGGGTCATGGGGGGTCGTGGGGGTAACAGCACGGCTCGCTTCGCTCGCCTTGCTGTTCCCCTTAGTCGCATTGCAGCTCGCTTCGCTCGCCGCAATGCTCCCCCGCTTCCTGGGAGAGGGGGTTTTTGGGGGGTCGTGGGGGGTCATGGGGGGTCACAGCACAGCTCGCTTCGCTCGCCGTGCTGTTCCCCATAGTCGCATTGCAGCTCGCTTCGCTCGCCGCAATGCTCCACCCGAAAAAAAAGGTCAAAATTTGTCCAATTTTCGGTTTTTTATTAAAAAAGGGGGTCTGGGGGTTCAAGGGGTTAAAACTTTTTTTGGCTTTCATAATGACTCCTTCTCCTCTACATGACTGTGAAAAAATTTTTCTTCTAAGTCGACCCGTTTGGGAGATATAAAAAGGGGGGGTGAAAATAGGCATGGAGGGGGGGGTGTTTTTTTTTATTTTTCAACACGAGAAGGAACCCTCTATACGGTGCTGCAATCAATTTTTTTCTATTTCGACTCTTTTCGGTAGCAACTTCAAAAGGGGGGGTCAGGGGGCAAAGGGGGGGGGGGAATTTTTACCTGCCTTAAAACCATTTGACCCCCTCTATACAACCCCACAAAAAAGAACATTCAGTATGGCTCTGTTTGGGAGCCCCCCTAAAGGGGGGGGAGAAGGGGGGGCAAATTTGGAAAAGTCGGAATTTTCCCTAGGTCCCCCCGACACCTAGTATATGATTCTGTAAAAAAAACCATACCTCCCCCTCCACCATCAAGGAGAACAATTATGTCAGTCAGTCAGTGGTTATTAAGCTTTATATAATATAACTAGAGGGTATATGTGCCCGAGCTGCAAGCAGCTCGGGGGTTGTGCTTCGCCTTAGGCGGCCTTATCGTCGTAGGAGTTGTAACTTTTCATAACCTAAAACGTCTTTGATTTGATGGAAATCGATATCCATGTGTAAAATCTGCGATTGTAAACTGTCAGCCATCTTGGATTTGAAAATAGACATCTTTTTCGTAATCTACGTGTTTGATTTAGTCGAAAACGATACCCATAGATTTGGGTGTTTGGTCACACAGCAAGGCTCCCTTCGCTCGCCTTGCAGTGTGACAGTTGTCGAATTGCGGTTCGCTTCGCTCACCGCAATCCGACCCACCTCTTAAAAGAGAGTGGGGGTCACAGCACGGCTCGCTTCGCTCGCCGCAATGCTCCCCGCCTGCTGGAAGAGGGTGGTGGTCAAAGCACGGCTCGCTTCGCTCGCCGTGCTGTTCCCCGTAGTCGCATTGCAGCTCGCTTCGCTCGCCGCAATGCTCCCCGCCTGCTGGAAGAGGATGGTCGTGGTAGGTCACAGCACGGCTCGCTTCGCTCGCCGTGCTGTTCCCCGTAGTCGCATTGCAGCTCGCTTCGCTCGCCGCAATGCTCCACGCCTGCTGGAAGAGGGGGATCACAGCACGGCTCGCTTCGCTCGCCATGCTGTTCCCCTTAGTCGCATTGCAGCTCGCTTCGCTCGCCGCAATGCTCCATCCGCTTGCTGGGGGGGTCATGAGGGGGTCGTGGGGGTCACAGCACGGCTCGCTTCGCTCGCCTTGCTGTTCCCCTTAGTCGCATTGCAGCTCGCTTCGCTCGCCGCAATGCTCACCGCCTGCTGGAAGAGAGGGGTCACAGCACGGCTCGCTTCGCTCGCCGTGCTGTTCCCCTTAGTCGCATTGCAGCTCGCTTCGCTCGCCGCAATGCTCCATCCGCTTGCTGGGGGGGTCATGAGGGGGTCGTGGGGGTCACAGCACGGCTCGCTTCGCTCGCCTTGCTGTTCCCCTTAGTCGCATTGCAGCTCGCTTCGCTCGCCGCAATGCTCACCGCCTGCTGGAAGAGAGGGGTCACAGCACGGCTCGCTTCGCTCGCCGTGCTGTTCCCCTTAGTCGCATTGCAGCTCGCTTCGCTCGCCGCAATGCTCACCGCCTGCTGGAAGAGAGGGGTCACAGCACGGCTCGCTTCGCTCGCCGTGCTGTTCCCCTTAGTCGCATTGCAGCTCGCTTCGCTCGCCGCAATGCTCCATCCGCTTGCTGGGGGGGTCATGAGGGGGTCGTGGGGGTCACAGCACGGCTCGCTTCGCTCGCCTTGCTGTTCCCCTTAGTCGCATTGCAGCTCGCTTCGCTCGCCGCAATGCTCCCCCGCCTCCTGTGAGAGGGGGTTTTTGGGGGGTCGTAGGGGGTCATGGGGGGTCACAGCACAGCTCGCTTCGCTCGCCGTGCTGTTCCCCGTAGTCGCATTGCAGCTCGCTTCGCTCGCCGCAATGCTCCACACGAAAAAAAAGGTCAAAATTTGGCCAATATTCGGTTTTTTATTAAAAAAGGGGGTCTAGGGGGTCAAAGGGTTCAAACTTTTTTTGGCGTTCAAAATGACTTCTTTTCCTCTACATGACTGTGAAAAAATTTTTCTTCTAGGTCGATCCGTTTGGGAGATACAAAAAGGGGGGGTGAAAATGTGGGTGGAGGGGGGGGTGTTTTTTTTATTTTTCAATACGAGAAGGAACCCTCTATACGGTGCTGCAATCAATTTTTTTCTATTTCGACTCTTTTCGGTAGCAACTTCAAAAGGGGGGGTCAGGGGGCAAAGGGGGGGGGGAAATTTTTACCTGCCTTAAAACCATTTGACCCCCTCTATACAACCCCACAAAAAAGAACATTCAGTATGGCTCTGTTTGGGAGCCCCCCTAAAGGGGGGGGAGAAGGGGGGGCAAATTTGGAAAAGTCGGAATTTTCCCTAGGTCCCCCCGATACCCTCTATACGATTCCGTAAAAAAAAACATACCTCCCCCTCCACCATCAAGGAGAACAATTATGTCAATCAGTGAGTGAGTGAGTGGTAATTAAGCTATATATAATATAACTAGAGGGTATATGTGCCCGAGCTGCAAGCAGCTCGGGGGTTGTGCTTCGCCTTAGGCGGCCTTATCGCATTGGAGTTTTTACTTTTCATAACCTAAAACGTCTTTGATTTGATGGAAATCGATATCCATGTGTAAAATCTGCGAGAGTAAACTGTCAGCCATCTTGGATTTGAAAATGGACATCTTTTTCGTAATCTACGTGTTTGATTTAGTCGAAAACGATACCCATATGAGGGTGTTGGGTCACACAGCAAGGCTTGCTTCGCTCGCCTTGCAGTGTGACAGTTGTCGAATTGCGGTTCGCTTCGCTCACCGCAATCCGACCCTCCTCATGGAGAGACGTGGGGGTCACAACACGGCTCGCTTCGCTCGCCGTGCTGTTCCCCGTATTCGCATTGCAGCTCGCTTCGCTCGCCGCAATGCTCCCCGCCTGCTGGAAGAAGGTGGGGGTAACAGGGTTGTGCTTCGCCTTAGGCGGCCTTATCGTCGTAGGAGTTGCTACTTTTCATAACCTAAAACGTCTTTGATTTGATGGAAATCGATATCCATGTGTAGAATCTGCGATAGTAAACTGTCAGCCATCTTGGATTTGAAAATGGACATCTTTTTCGTAATCTACGTGTTTGATATAGTCGAAAACGATACCCATATAAGTAGGTGTTAGGTCACACAGCAAGGCTCGCTTCACTCGCCTTGCAGTGTGACAGTTGTCGAATTGCGGTTCGCTTCGCTCACCGCAATCCGACACTCCTCGTGGGGAGTCGTGGGGGTCACAGCACGGCTCGCTTCGCTCGCCGTGCTGTTCCCCGTAGTCGCATTGCAGCTCGCTTCGCTCGCCGCAATGCTCCCCGCCTGCTGGAAGAGGATGGTCGTGGGAGGTCACAGCACGGCTCGCTTCGCTCGCCGTGCTGTTCCCCTTAGTCGCATTGCAGCTCGCTTCGCTCGCCGCAATGCTCCTCGCCTGGTGGAAGCGGGGGTTACAGCACGGCTCGCTTCGCTCGCCATGCTGTTCCTCTTAATCGCATTGCAGCTCGCTTCGCTCGCCGCAATGCTCCCCGTCTGCTGCAAGAGAGGGGTCGTGGGGGTTCACAGCACGGCTCGCTTCGCTCGCCGTGCTGTTCACCTTAGTCGCATTGCAGCTCGCTTCGCTCGCCGCAATGCTCCCCCTCCTCCTGGGAGAGGGGGTTTTCGGGGGGTCGTAGGGGGTCATGGGGGGTCACAGCACAGCTCGCTTCGCTCGCCGTGCTGTTCCCCGTAGTCGCATTGCAGCTCGCTTCGCTCGCCGCAAAGCTCCACCCGAAAAAAAAGGTCAAAATTTGGCCAATTTTCGGTTTTTTATTAAAAAAGGGGGTCTAGGGGGTCAAAGGGTTCAAACTTTTTTTGGCGTTCAAAACGACTTTTTCTCCTCTACATGACTGTGAAAAAATTTTTCTTCTAGGTCGACCCGTTTGGGAGATACAAAAAGGGGGGGGTGAAAATTGGCATGGAGGGGGGGGTGTTTTTTTTTATTTTTCATCACGAGAAGGAACCCTCTATACGGTGCTGCAATCAATTTTTTTCTATTTCGACTCTTTTCGGTAGCAACTTCAAAAGGGGGGGTCAGGGGGCAAAGGGGGGGGGGGAAATTTTGACCTGCCTTAAAACCATTTGACCCCCTCTATACAACCCCACAAAAAAGAACATTCAGTATGGCTCTGTTTGGGAGCCCCCCTAAAGGGGGGGGAGAAGGGGGGTCAAATTTGGAAAAGTCGGAATTTTCCCTAGGTCCCCCCGACACCCTCTATACGATTCCATAAAAAAAACCATACCTCCCCCTCCACCATCAGGGAGAACAATTATGTCAGTCAGTCAGTGAGTCAGTGGTAATTAAGCTATATATAATATAATAATTTTCCTCTAGTTGATAATTACAGGATTACAAGTAAAAGGTCTCACCTTTCTCACAAACACGTCTATCACACGAACAAAACCACAACCCGATGCTTGTTCAAATGATTAACCCTTTGGAACGTTCCATTATTAATTTTAACGCGATCTTAATCGTTGTTTTCCGCTTCGTTACGCTCCTAAAGAGCATAGCGCACGAGTCGCGGAGCGGAAAGGTGTGGCGTATGCCTTAGATGTTAATTGTAATTGTAATTGATAATCCATTTGTTTTACAGCCTTATCGCTGGCGATTAGCGAGAGATTTTAGAGCGATTGCGCAGCGAGCACGCCGCGATACAGCGAGCTAGAGGGATAAGGATCTTTGGAATCAAGAATATAGATGTAATTTTAGAGTAGCAATACCAATTTATCGTTTGGGGTATAGGGTATTAATATAAATAAATAATATAAGTAATAAATAAATAAATAATAAGAACCTATTGGTTTCGTAGTGCAGCAATAAACGCTATTTAAATCCTAGAATCCAACATTATCTAATAAACATAAGCGATATAATATCGTCAAAGAAGTTGAGGATCCGTTTGGAAACATCAATAATGGAATGCAACGTGTTAAAAAGTATCAAAAAAAATCCTTTTATAGCGTACGCGCCGTAAATTATTGACAATAGAGCAAAATATTTTGCTAATTTTTATTGATTTTTATTGATAAGTTATATTTTAATAAAAATTTTGAGAAGTGATAAGTCTAAACCTTCAAATACGATAAACACGTGCCTCTAACAGTTAATATAAGTCGTATCGAAACAATTCGATGCAGTTCAAGTAATCGATGTATATAAAATGGTTTAAATCGATTTATCCAATGGGGTCATTCGCTTCGTGTAGAATCGAGTCGGGTCATGATAACGAGCGATACAAATGGTCAGAAATCATTTACACAACAGACACTAGCAACCATACGCAGATGCGCAGTTAATAGATATACAAAATGACGAATATATTGAAAATTGGCAACGGTCATTAAATGATTAAATGACTCAATATAAATTTAGCGAATTACTAAAACGTTTTATGGTCGCAAAATCTAAAAAAAATATTGAGAGGTCTACTGCTCTTCCACGAATTTTGCTTTTTTATCCGCTTGATTCTGCCCCGAAACGGAAATCAAGCTCGCAACCTCCTCAGTCACTGGCGTATTTTGGTCCGCTACGCCACAGAGGTCAACTCATGTTATTAATTTACTCACACTCATAGTAAATTTATAACAGATGTTAGTCAAAAAAATCATTGATTATATTTTGATGTTTAAAAAGTGAAAATATTTTTCACTTTTCGATCATAGCCACGAATTTAAAAAATATTTTTTTAGAATTTCAGATTTATGAATAAAAGTGTAAAATTGGATTAATTTTTCAACGAGGCATACAGTTTTTTATGTTGTCATTCGCTTTGAAAGGTGATTTGGGCATTGGTAGGGTTTTATATTTCACACAATCGTATAAAATCAGTTGTCCTAACTTAATAAACGATTTTTGCTGTGCTTGTATACCAGGACACGTTTTAATACTTCAAATATAACATACACAAAAAGCATGTATGTCTGAATATAGTTTACATGTTTAATTCACTTAATTTGTAAGAGGAACGGGATGAAACATCTCACATTATATTATTTACTAGCAACCCGCTCCGACTTCGCACGGGTGCAACTCTGATACAAAAACCTACCTAATTACACAATCTATTAAAAAAAATCGTATTAAAATCCGTCGTGTTTAAAAGATTTAAGTATACATAGGACACACAGACAGACAGAGGAAAGCGACTTTTTATACTATGTAGTGATTATTTTCGCAATTCGTTAGTTCATATTCCTTCGATTCAAAAGGTAGAAAAACGTGTTTTTTCCAAACGGATACAAAATGAATAACACCTTTATTTTATCTTTTCTCGTCGTCAACAAAATCACGAAAACGCGCGTTCTAACAAATATTTGCAGAAAAATTGGGATTCCGCTAAGAAAAGCTTTGTCTCTATCTACCCGTCTTAAGATAACAAATAATAAAGTGCACAGACGCTATCTGTAGTTTTTTTGCAACAATATGCGGTTAGCTCAGTGTTACAATTTTTACTTGTTCTAATTTAGTTATTTAATTTTTATTTTCTTTGTTAGTGATGTTTTTTTAATATTATTCACTAGGTTACTGTCTTTGCTCACGCTATAAGACCTTAGGAAGTATGTAGAAACAACAATTAAGTTAAATTTTTTTATCACTAATTTCTCCCCATGGCAACAAATGCTTTATTTCTATGGTGACGTTTATGGGTTTATTATTTGCATCGGAAGAGATTTGTATAAAATGTATCAAGTAGGTTAGCATAACCTGACGCGTTGAAAAAAGTGATACACGACAAAAAATACGAAAAAAAAAAACTTTTATTAACCACAAAATCTTACTGCGCGCGCTTGACGAATATATAAACGAATAATAGGAAATTTCAGTAAAATATACTTAGTAACAATGACGTCCTCCCTCTCAATACATATTATGTATGATTGTATTCCTATTTATACTATAAAGTATTGTATAGCACCCTTGTTACTCGTACATAACCAAGTTACATTACCAGCAATGTATAAGGAAAAAATATTCTTCGCACAAAACCGGGTAATGTATTAAGAAATATTTTTTCTTAGCACATTACCAGTTTTGTAGCAGGATGTAAATATTCTTCCTACATTACTTGGTTTTGTTCAAAAAAATCTTTATTCCGTGTACAAAACCAAGGAGGTTCTCCGAGTAGATAATAAATAAAAATCTAGCTACTGCTGCAATTTAAAAACATTAACAAAACCTGAGCTATCGATGTGAAACCGTTTTTCCATAGAACTATTCGCCGATTCAGTAGACATTATGAACTATTTGTTACGAAGAGCAACTGCCCTCATAAGCTTAAATTGTGATAGCTGAAGAGCCCTTGAATTAATTACAATAAATGCGATAAATTACGATAGATATAGTATTTCCCCTGTCCTTTGTATCTAATAGGTATCAAACTTGTCAATACTTATTTTAAAATAAAAAGATAACCCACATTAGAAAGTTACACTACTCGGAGAACCTCCTTGGTTTTGTATTTTATATTCCACACCGACAATAGCATGTAAGAAATTGAATGTTGTGCTTAGCTACATATATGTATCTAAATAATTATTGACATGTATCTAAATCATTTTAAACTTAGATTTAGATAGGCAAAAAAAAACATTGTATTAGACACATAAGTTATATAATACTAGCGGTCCGCCCCGGCTTCGCACGGGTATTAAACAAAAATTTCAGAAATTATACACACTAAAACGATGGGTTTCACAGTTTTCATACGGATCTTTACTTTTTTTAACAGCATTGGGGTTTTTGACATTGACTCGACATTCCAAAACTGACACTGGCCGTAGAGAAAAAGCAAGCACCGTGCGCTATACAACCTCTTTTTCTATTCTGACGCGCCATGATAGAAAAGGAGGTTGAATATACAGCCCACGGTTCAATTATTGAATTTTTCATGCGGATCCCTAACTTTTTTGAAAATATTATATAGCCTATGTTCATCACGTAAAATTAAGGATTCTAATGGTGAAAGAATTTTTTAACTCGGTCCAGTAGTTTCGGAGCCTATTCAATTCAAACAAACAAACAAACAATCAAATCTTTCCTCTTTATAATATTAGTATAGATGAATGTACTAGTGGTTTCTTTTTTTCACTTCTTCCACGAGTGGACAAAAAATTGAAGTGAAGAGAAATCAATAACAACTTATTTCTATTTGTTATAATAATTAACTGTATGAAATTTGACTTGTCTAAGTGCTTATTTTGTAAGCCTAAAGAAACAAAGTTATTGAATCTGAATCTGAATCTATACACGGAATAAAGATTTTTTCGAACAAAACCAAGTAATGTAGGAAGAATATTTACATCCTGGTACAAAACTGGTAATGTGCTAAGAAAAAATATTTCTTAATACATTACCCGGTTTTGTGCGAAGAATATTTTTTCCTTATACATTGCTGGTAATGTAACTTGGTTATGTACGAGTAACAAGGGGTATAGTAGTTCTAATATTTATTAATGTATAGTTAGTAAAATCTTTTCACCGTTTTGTAAGTTTTTGTAAATAAACTACAGACAGGATTCACCACGGTAATAATCATATTGTTTTGATTCTCATACTTTAGATAATTAGTTTTGAACAATTTTGGCTTGGCTCTCTTCACCACCAAAGCGACGATATTATGATATTATATCGATACCCAACAGTGTCGATAGAGATAATCATGAACTAGCCAGATTATAAATCATTGTATACTAATTTAATACCAATATATCTTATAGAATGTATATAATAAATAATTGAAAATTGAGTTTAACTCTAAATTCAAGATAGAACTACATCAGGAGATTATTTAAGTTCGAGCCGTTCAGTATATAAAACGGGAGTTTCTGCTCCTTATGAGATTATGTGTTATATAACCAAACAAAAACACTCGAAAAACAAGCCTTTCGAGGATATTATACCCACTTTTATTGACTAACAAGTCTCAAGCAAACCCACAGGGCCAAACTATCAGAGCTAACCGAATTCTCACCGCAAAAATAAAATAACCCAAACGCAATCGAAAACAAAAGGCCGTGAAAAAAAAGAATTCACACAATTTCGAAGGAAATCCAGTATTTCTACCGAAAAGCGTTTCAAAACTTTTTCCTGTTTCAAATATACCTCCAATTAACTAATTAAATTGTAAAGCCACCTTTAAAACCGCAGAGAGAGATGAAAATAAGTCAATGTGTGTAGGAGTAAAAGGGAGGGATGCAGGGTGGATTTCAAATTGTCGCCATAGCAATATTGGAGATTAAAAGTAACGCCTGGGTTGGTGGCGAAATTCACGTACATTCGATGACAGGAGTGCTTTTCGTTTGACCTGAATGCTGTGGATTACTCAGAGTTTCGGTATTTTTTTTTATTTAAGATAATTTTTATTCGAAGTCGTTATAAAAATGAATTCCTTTTGAAGTCGGTTCATTTTGAAATGAAGAAAAACATTTACTTCAAACGCAGGCTGACTAATAAGACCTATTGGAGAAATAAATTGCACTATTTAGAATATGTTTTGTTTTAGATTTAACAATTCAGAGAGTTTAGTAAACAGTTTACTTACATAGATTAAGTTTTTTCTAATTATAAATAGGGATAGAACCACCATCTCATACCTACAACGCAACTGTATTTTTCCATTTATATAATAATGATGCTGCTACTCAACGCTGGACATGCATAAGGTACGTATAAGGTAAATATATTTTTTGATTCAATGGTTACAATTATTGAAACTTTATTTACAATCTATCAAAACAAAATTGTGTTCATTCAATTTGCCACGACTAAAAGAAAACCTTTCAATAGAATTTATTTCTCAGAATTTCCCTCCCGAGTGCATTTAGACATGGTCCGTTGGCGGCCATTTTGAAGTCCGCCATTATTTGATGTTCGTTTGTTTTTATTCCGTTTCGGTTACAGGTTATTTTATTCGGGCCATTGAGTGTAATTTATAGGGAATCCCTATATTGTTATTGTTAACATTCATTCTACTAACCGTTTTTGTGTTGTTTCAGCTTTGGTTTTATTGTGACAGCGCGAAGTATGTTAGCGATTGTTAAACAGGCCGATCAGAATAAATACTATTTTATGATATTTTTACATAATTTTATTAACATTGTGAACCTATTTTCGTTTGACCCCTATCCCACCTGGTGATATGTGTCGATGTAGCCAACGTAAAAAGAGGCTAGATAACACTGCCGTCTATGGCAGATTCAGATTCAGATTCAATAACTTTATTTCTTTAGGCTTAGACAAGTCAAATTTCAAACAGATAATTATTATAAAAAAGAAATAAATATGTTATTGATTTCTCTTCACTTCAATTTTTTGTCCACTAGTGGAAGAAGTGAAAAAGAAACAGTGCAACAGGCAGTGTCATGTAACCCCTTTTTACATTATATTTAATGAAAAAATTTTGTACAAACATAATAATATTAATCGGTTTCCTAAAAAATAGCTATTTACATCATTTAAATACTAGAAATAAACATAAACTCGCCCACTCTAGGCTACACAAGATTAATGTATTTTTACAAGGCATTGTAGGTCTTATGCATCAAAGCTCAAAATCCTTGTAAAAGTGCTTACTGCAAAATATCAGACAATCTAGAAAGTTTCTTGTTTGCTTCCTTACGATAAGAAGAATTTAATTGAATAAAAAACAAAGAGATCTCTGTATTTCTCAGTTTTACTTAGATAGGTATGTAACTTGAGTTTTGTGACGAGTCTAAGAGTCCTGTAAGTTCTAAAGGAAATAAAGTATTTTGATATTTATTTTAATCACTGATGAGACTCACGTTGTAGTTGTCCAGAAAAATAACTCTAATATTAAAATAAATCCCAAAAGTAGTAATTTATTAACAAATAAATTACAATACTGAACAGAATAAACCAATCACATTTACGAGTATTTACACTTATATTTATCATCACCAGCCTATAATAGTCCACTGCTGGACATAGGCCTCCCCTAATGAGCGCCATAGATGGCATCATTATTTGGGGGTTATTGCCCATAATCCCCACGCTGGGCATGCGGGTTGGGGATCGCAGTTCGGTGTAGTTGTTCTGCAGAAGGCGCTGCTGCCCGCCCCCTGCTGTGTTTCCCTTAGTCGCCTCTTACGACACCCACGGGAAGAGTTGGGGTAGTGAAATTCTTTGCCGGCACCACACGGCTTATATTTATATTACCTAAGAATCTTGCTTTATTTCCTAGATAGCGATGCTGACAGCATTGCCACGTTGGAAGTCGATGCTAATTCGTTGACCGAAAAAAAGCCAGCATTCTATGATTAACTTTTTAAGATTTAACCAATAAGATCTATAGATTTTACTGTAACCAGTTTTCCTCTCGCCTGTACAGCACGACCCAGATACAAATTCGTGATACATCCACTAGCGCTGGCCACCTGCATTCCCTAGGGAAGGAATCCTTTACAGAACTCTTCAATATCTTTTAAGTATGTGCCACAACTTTTACGGAAATTTTTTTTGCAAACGGTAAAAACTTTTTACAAAAAAATTTAAAAACTACAGAAAGCTAGCAAAAAGAAATCAGGCATTATTTTATTTTCGTTTGGATTTTTTTAAAGCATTTTAGCGTTGCGGTTTTTGCGGTTTAATATTTAGTCACGACTTGACGGAAAATGCGTTTTTGGTAGTGGGTTTTGGACAGGCAACACTGAGTTAAATTCGCATGGTTTTCGATGGAAATTATGATTTCCTTCACTGTATGAAGTGTGTCTAACTGAACCTAACAACAGCCAAAGCAACCGAGGGAATCGAATCAAAACAAATTAATTCTGAATATTAAAGTCGGCGTAGACAAGTGTCTCGAAAATTTCGTTATCAAATAAATAATACCTAATTCACATGGACACATTTCTGGACCAACATGCAGCGCACTGTCAAAATGAGATGGAGCTCATTATGAATATAAGCGGGTTAACTAAGAACCTATTTTGTGATGGAAGAACACCAACATTTCATCCCTTAACGAGGAACTTCCAGGGTGAGTGCTTGGAAGCCGTGTCTCCAGCGTAAGTCGGACAGCAGTATAGAGTCAGCTGTGGATACTCAGAGGATACCTTCGCAATCCGAAACCGTGTAATTTGAAATGGTTCCATCCCATTCTCATTTATGCTTAATTCGACAAAAAAGGCGTGATTCCAATTCTAAATCTACTTTTTATTTTTTTACAGCCAGGAGACTTTATAAAGCTTTATATCACTAATGAGGTACTCCAAGACTGTAATCTCCTTTATGACTGTACATTAACCAAAACAAAGTAAGGTACAGCACAACAAATACAATTAGAGACCGCTCATTTACTTGTAATTGTAAGACCGGTGACATTCGTCACGCAAGCCTCGGCCCCAGACGGAGTAACAATATAGAAGTAGCGACTGTGGGTGTACGAAATGTACGAACTTTTTTGACGTAGAAATAGAAAACGCTGGTGATTCTTATGGTCTATTATGCAGGATGGTTTATGTTGTTTTGCGTACGTTAGGTGGTATTTTCGTAGATAACTTGTGAGCTAGCAGAGTTAAGTTTGGTACTAGATAACAGATTATAATTAAAATCAATTACACATTACAATCAATTATACATTGTACTTTATATACCCAGAATACACAGAACAAATATTTGCACATCATATAGCATTTTTGGTGGGCCATCGACCGTTGAAGTCGCCGTTAGATGAATAATTTGTGCGAAAATGCCATAATTATTGAAAATTAGCACCGATGCCGATTTTACATCTGACATAAAATTATAAATGTTTTTATCTCGAAAAAATGTGTGCGATGTCGCGTACAGAAGCTATTAATATATAAAACCATTATGAACAAAGAATTAGAAGTAGCAAACAATACACCGGTAGCTCAACTGTTCCATATCAATACCAGTCGGAAGCGTCCCCAAGACGCTGGCTGCATTGCCTCGCTGTATGGCAATGCTGATGCGCTGCGCCAGATACTGACCAGCTTTCGGGTCACACGTCGCTTCGACCAGGCGCTAGTAGGTATAATACATCTACCTTATTCTCATTTACTCTGTGATAAAGCCTCTAGAGAGTAAATTAGCCAGGAATCTGCCGCGAATTTAATTAGAATCAGAAATTAGGGGCCGATCGCTAATGCGTGTCACCCTAGGGGGTTGGGAGTGTGGGGGTACAAGGGGTGGTTTTAGAAAATTAAAGTGGTATCAAAGTTTTGAACAGACTTGCCTCTGAGTACATTAATGTGATTGTAGTACTAAATATTACCTTATCTGTGTGTAAAACGCTTAGAAGATGATACTATAGGGGTAGGTTTACTAATCGACGACCTCTGTAGCGTGGTGGGCAACGCAGAAGATTGCGGGTTGGATTTCCGCCTCGGGACATGTGTTAGTACTATCTGCAGATATGTACAGGGTGTTCTGGTCGTTTTCTATAAATAATAAAATATATCTATCTATTTATTATATTGTATTATGTATATCACTCATTTAGTACCCATAACACAAGCTTTGCTTAGCTTGGAGCTAGATGATGCTGTGTGTATTGTCCAGTATTTTTATTTATTTATTTTTATTACTAATGACTGTTGTATTCCATTCTCTATCATCATAAGTAATAGTCATTTATGACGGGATATACCATGATGATTTGAGTTGTAATATATTTATCAGGTGAGATCGTGGTCAAAAGGAGGACTATCAGTTTAAAAAAAATATTTAGGCTATTATAATAATTTTAAAATTTGACTCTAAGTATCCATTAATGTTTCTGAAGTTTTATCATAAGTCATGTAGGGACCGATTAGTTCCAATATTGACTTTACTTCACAAAGTGTTCCTGAATCTTCCTTATTTCTGAATGATTAGGTATATAAAACGTTTTACACCAAAAAGTGTATTCGAACAAGTTAGCCGTTCGTTCCGCTATTGGCTACTTAATAATACCTTCGACAAATATTCGTTCCCATTGTGGATTCAGATTTCCACGAGGTATTACAGGCTTCGCTTCTCGTATTATCGAACTGTTAAATCCGCATTCCGTCCCCATTCATGAATATCAACGCATATCCCTAAAACAAAATGATCGATGTTGGTTTGACGATGCGACGTTTGAACAAGGTTTTGGCTTTTTTACGATTTTGATTAATCCTTCCTACCTATCCTACTCTGTTATAAATGCGAAAGTAACTCTGTATGTCTGTCCGTCTTTCTTGCCTAAACTGCAGTACCAAAAAACTATTAATAAATATAATAAAAATATCATGCGACAATTGGCGGTTTTATCGCTCAAGAGCCCTCTGTACCAGACAACCGTGAGAAATAAGAGCGCTATTGTCATTAATGTGCATGTCGCTATTGGCTTTAAGCTTTTTTAATTCTATTAATCTGTTTCATTTTGTTATTTTAACTTATCCTTGGCATATCCCCTACCTTTCTTAAACGAAAATAATTCTTTACATCCAAAGGTTGCCTGGAAAAGATAGCTTCAAAGCGATAAGGCCGCCCATTGTATTTGTCTTTTGTTCTTTTTCTTGTGTACAATAGAGAATTTTTTTTGTATATGTATTGCGTGAAATCTTTTAACGTAATGAAAGCTCGAGTCAAACAATCCATCTAACAAGATATGTACCTACCTACCTGATACATTAAAAGCAAAGGTTTATGTAGGTACACTAGTTCTACCTAAACTCTCCATTCAAGTTATCAATGCTGTTAAAATAGATAAGCCAACCGCTTTTCAATGTGGACGCACCTATCTACATAATCTATCCCTACTACACACATAATGAGAATCATGCAAGAGCCTCCCAAAATTTATTCCAACTTCATCCTATACAAACAGCGCCCGTATGTCACTGTCAATTTCGAAAATCAATGCTTCTGTATTCCAACGGATAAATTATGAAAGTAAAGCGGGAAAATGTGGATATCTAGGAAAATTGGCTATTGTTTGCATTCATTCCATTTTTGTAAAAGGTGTCCGTTGTAAGTGTTTTTTGATTGGTAGTTTGTTAACTAGATTTGTTTTTTTTTATCGCACTGTGAATTTTTGTGACTCGTAACATTTTAATCAAAAATTTTCACGTTTTTTTAAACTAAAAATTAAAAATGATTTGCAAAGGACAAAGTTTTGCTTGCCTTCTGTTTTAGTTACAAAAACTATTACAGATTGCAGGAGTGATGATTTTCGTTTCAATGATGTCTTGACGACCTCAGTGGCGCGGTGGGCGAAGGTCCGCCTGCGACGCAGGAGGTTGCGGGTCCGGTTCCCGCATCGGGGCAAGTATTTGTACGATCTGCAGATATTTGTTCAGGGTGTTCAAGTCGTTTTCTGTGTATAAAGCGATTACGATTCCACCTACCAAGCGATGTGAATATAGCAAAACGACCCTTTTGTGTAACTTAGACATAGACATATCATTTACAAAACATGTTCTTTACAGCAATGTAATCGTAATCAAGTATCAATTAATACGAATATTATTTAATAGAGATGATTCTAACCTTCGTTCAGGTAAAAAAGGCTGATATTTTCAAGCCATAATGTTCCTCCCACATATTCGGCTAAAAGAAACAATATAATGAAATAGAATGATAAAAAAACACGTTCCAGAAATGATATTTATAACATTAGCGTATATCAACAAAGCCCACGTTTGAACTTTAGCTGTCACGTGCAAATGTTGTTCCAGAATCTCAGGCCTACCTGAGAAATTTGCTGTTGGCCCGCAAATTTATAAAGAAACATATGTGAGTAGGGAGGGGAAACCGGAACCCTATCCCGGTATTTATCTGGAAAATTCTCGGTAAAAATAGCAAGTCGAATTGGGTTATGTGAGATTCTTGGAAAAATGTGAAGGCTTTGTATTTTGGGTTTGTGGAAATCACAATAATTTATTATGAATGTAAGCGGGTTAACAACGAACCTATTATATGTTGTAAGAACACCAACGTTTCATCCCTTATAATAACATATAATAGGTTCGTAGTTAACCCGCTTACATTCATAATGAATTCATCAAACTTTATAGTAAATTCACAATAATTATTTATTCAAAAACCTACTTATTACAAACTTTGGAAATAGGCCAACCTAGTTGGTACAACGAGTCGATTTCTGATCAATACAAAGTGCCACGAGATAACAATGTTTGGATCAGAGATAGGTACAGGGGCTGCCATATGGAATAAAATATAAACAAAACAATTAAAATAAAAAAGCCAATATTATAAACTGCCTTTACACCTTCTGGAACCCACACTGTATAAGATAATTTACAATAGATATAAGTAAGGTTGTCAATGCATTTATTACTTCCATCGAAAATACATAGATACCGGGACTTTCTCGTCCCGGAATAAATCCCGGGACTGAAGCGTTCAACCCTAGCGCGGTAACCCAGGCGATAACAATTTTAGGCCTACATTTCACCCACAGCTCATTAAATATAGCGCGGCTGGTTTAAATTGAAAGTACGTTCATTCATAACATCTACATTACCAACCTGCAACCCTTGGTTTGCAAGTATTTCGTTCAGTATATTCGCAGTTTATTGGCAAATCTTCCTTTGTTTTTATTCAAAGTCAAAATACTAAATAAATAATGCTGGATAATTCACACAGCATCATCTAACCCAAAGCTAAGCAGAGCATGTGTTTATGAGTATTAGATGACTGATATACTTAATTCAATATTATACATAATAGATATTGTTTATTATAAACTAGCGGCCCGCCCCGGCTTCGCACGGGTATTAAACAAAAAATTCAGAAATTATACACACTAAAACGATGGGTTTCACAGTTTTCATACGGATCTTTACTTTTTTTAACAGCATTGGGGTTTTTGACATTGACTCGACATTCCAAAACTGACACTGGCCGTAGCGAAAAAGCAAGCACCGTGCGCTGTACAACCTCTTTTTCTATTCTGACGCGCCATAATAGAAAAAGAGGTTGAATATACAGCCCACGGTTCAATTATTGAATTTTTCATGCGGATCCCTAACTTTTTTGAAAATATTATATAGCCTATGTTCATCACAGAAAATTAAGGATTCTAATGGTGAAAGAATTTTTTAACTCGGTCCAGTAGTTTCGGAGCCTATTCAATTCAAACAAACAAACAAACAAACATACAAACAAACAAACAAACATACAAACAAACAAACAATCAAATCTTTCCTCTTTATAATATTAGTATAGATAGTAAACGACCAGAGCACCCTGAACAAATATCTGCAGATCGTACAAACATTTGTCCCGAAGCGGGAATTGAAACAAAATAAATTAATAAATAAACTATTACAATTTAAAACCGACTAAAAGCTGATAGTTGAGACAGACAGAAATAAAACAAATGAATTAAAAGTTAATTCAGATATGTATGCGACTTTTGCTCTAGCGAATTTACTCAGATATTATTCCGAATTCATATTTTAATAAAAGAAATCCCGATTCCAAATTTGAGGAAAATCAAGTAAAATACGATTTAATTTACTTTCATACAGCTTAACAAAACCTTTTTGAATCTGTAGGCCAAGCACGGCAATTGTTCTCTAGGGTAGAATAGACAATAATGGCATCGCATCGCTATACATTGCGTACATTACTGAAGTGGAAGAAATTAATTTCAAATAATTTACGCATTCGATGACAAAGTGACGTAATTTTTCTCTATTCTACCTTAGACAAGAAAGCCTGTGATTGCCCTACTGATCCCAAACTGTAAGAAATAGTGTATCTATACTAATATTATAAAGAGGAAAGATTTGTTTGGATTGAATAGGCTCCGAAACTACTGGACCAATTTGAAAAATCTTTTACCACTAGAAACCTACAATATCCCTGATTCACAGTCTATAGATTATTTTCAAAAAAGCTAGGGATCCCTATAAAAACTTCAACGTGTATGCGTGTGTATATAATATGTATATTTCAAAATTTTTGAGTATGTAATAAATACCCGCGCGAAGCCGGGGCGGACCGCTTTTTATTTATATTCCACTAGCTACTGCGTGCAGGTTCGCACGCTTTTCAAGTATCCTATATCAGGTTTCGGAATACCCCTGCCAAACTTCATCGAGATCTGTTCAGCGTATCATGCAGACAACTTTTATAGATAGACATAGATATAAAACTTTTTAAACTTTCACGATTTGTTGCCATTAAAGAATAATTATTCTTTAATAAGACATAGATATAGACTAATTTTATATGTATAATATTCGTTTATATGTTGTGCTCCCTGTTTTCGCGTTTTTCTTTGTGCGCAACTGAATAAAACCTTCATTCTCCGTACCTCTTTGTTTCGGACCTTTGTGTCCGTTGCCATGGCAACTTGTCCAGCTTTCATCCACTGAGCTACAAACCACCGCTCTTGACAAATGTACCGCATTACCCACGGCAATCCTCTTACACTGTACAAATAAAATTAATTTGATATGTGCTAGGTTATTTACTGTGCCGTAAACAAAACGCAATGATACCGATTTTCGTTTTATTTTCGAGTTTTGGATTTTTGTGTGAGTGACGTCACAGAAAGGAACTGTCCATGTTTGAGTCAGATTCGGGATCTAAGGGTTCCGCATATATATTCCTTTAGTCCACGTTGTAATTTTTTTCTTGCTTGATATCCAGTTACGAGAAAGGAATGTTCTTAGTCATCACATCACTGTCATTATCAGCCCATATTTTTAGTTACTGGACATAGGCCTCCCCTAATGAGCGCCATAGCGCCCTGTCTTCAGCTTGTCGCATCCAGCATCTGCCTGCGGTCTTTCGCGAGGGTATCATATACTACGTTTGCCGAGTCATAGTCTCCAAACAAGAATACGTTTACTTTACCAAAGGTCTAACTTTTGTAATAAAAGCACGAAATAAGAAATAATATAGTAACTTATTTGATTAATGTAAGAAAAACCTATTTAAAAGTTTTAAATTAACCGTTCTAAGTTCCTAATCTTCCCGCAAAATGTAAATTACGAAAAGCTTTTAGGTTAGTCCTAAGCCAGAGTCTATATTGAAATTAGGGCTCTATTTTTTTACAAGACTGAATAAGTTTTTGCCAATTACGATAATCTTGAATGACATTTTGACACTTATTAGCCTAAAAGGTTGTCATACAGAATTACTGTTATATTTTCACTACTTTTATCTCTTTGAGAAATGATTATAAATAAATAAATAAAAAAAATCATTTATTTCAGATAACACAAAAATTATATTAGGTCCATATTACGTTAGTGAAAAATTATGCAGGTACTGTTTTTAGAAAAGAATAGAATATAATTTACTGTCCAAAATAATTAGTGTACTTATTCTAAAAATACTAATATTGAACTATCTCTACTCTATCTATTAGGTCATATCCTGTAAGAATAGATGTAGGTTTTTTCAATAAAAACAATACAATACTATTGAAGCATGTAGGTAAATATAGTAGGTACATAAGGTTATACTCAGATTTGAAATTGACGACGTATATATTGTGCTACATAAAATATTCAAAATAAACCAAAAACCTTACCAAAACCTTACAGAATAAAACCATAATATTATTCTCCAAAAATGTAATTCAAACAATTCGCTCGACGATAAATTGATGAAATATTATACAAATGTTACCCGTCGCCATTTTCTTTATTTCCCGCCATAAAAGATAACCTCTATTGAAAAATTGTGACATATTTGAAATTCTCCGTAATTTTCCCGCGTTTTCGGACGTATGGAGTTGATATATGGGAATATAACTTCTGCATATGGATTCACTCGCTCCGCGTTTCTTCAGTGTTAGTAAAAATATTAAATTCAATTGGTAAGGAAGCTGACTGACAGAATGACTATTCATATCATTAAATAACACGTCCCAGGAGGCCTAATACGAACTTTTCACTAACCACCCAAGTTCCAGGC
Organism: Eupithecia pulchellata; assembly: GCA_963931895.1. NCBI lineage: Eukaryota > Metazoa > Arthropoda > Insecta > Lepidoptera > Geometridae > Eupithecia > Eupithecia pulchellata. The sequence continues at coordinate 1,116,080 of OZ007546.1, read as the reverse complement.
AGTTCAGTTTACGGCCTAATACTGCCTTGTTCTTTTTCGTATTATGAGGTACCTCAATCTGGCCGGATTCAAGCTGGCTGGCTACGGATACGTTGTCTATGGCCGGTTTTTAAGTTTCGTCCGCATCGTTCAGAAATGCAGCTGAATATTTTTCGGAATGTTACGGTTTTATTTTCTATCAATTTTAGTGAGAAAAATAATTCATTTTAATAAAAAGTTGGTAGAATCTGTGTCAATGAACGTTGATTTAGGATTTCCATTATCTTCAGTATGTAACAAAGTACTTAAATAAGGTTCTTTTTTAGTATTTCAAAGTGAACGTACTAGGTTTCCGAACATAACGATGTCGTCGATGTTGTTGATGCATAGCGCCATCTATGTACGATGGCGGGAAAGTTCCTCGTTTTTAAATTTTGTTCTATTGTAAATCTAAGTGCAAGGAGAAGGTGCCGTGAAAAATTGGAAGGGATGGTTCTGCGTATGTAGGTATATTTTATTAATTCCTACCTTTGTTGTGCTCGTTAGAGAAAGACTGAGACTCGAATTGGTGATAAGTTTGAGCAACTTCTTAATACTTTGGAAAGAATTGCAAATACACTTGACAGATATGTACGTAGGTAGGTACTTACCTAACTTTTCATAACCAAATCAAATACACATAATCAAGAATAAAAAACAACAATGTACAAACATTATATATTTAGTTTAAAGGATTACGGGAGGCCCACATCCGAGAGATGACGGTGCGCCTGATAGCTAGGCCTTCATTTAACTCTCTGTTGTTGCTAGTTGATGGTTCATTGACACTGCATCTTCATTCTGTTGTAATTTTTCCTGCAAAGCTTCTTAATTGGGAGTACTTCTTCCAAAAGTTCAAGAAACAATTCTTTCCGATACCGATTGATAAATTGAGCGTCGCTCAAAGAAAACTCTCATGTCGGAGCCGTTTTCTCTGTAATTTCATATAATGTAGTCTCCTGCGTAGAATCACTCTCCAAGAATTCAATTATTTCTAACTCTTCACTCATTTTTATGGAGGCGTAGTTGGTATTAAGTTCTGATTTTATGGAGGTATATAATGTAATTGATGACCGAAAACAATATTTTTTCAACTAAACATCCAAAACAATTCACAAAAAGCTCAATTGTCGTAGCGTAAACAAAATTGTTTGATTTGACAGATAAAACATGGATAGGAATGTCAAATGATCACTCGTAATACGGTATTTCCATCCAGTTTTCGTTCAGAAGGCGGCCAAATGTCACGTGACTGCTGACTGGCTGGCATTACAAGTTCATAGTACAAAAATGCCGGGCAGTTCAGTTTACGGCGTATATTGCCTGGAATTAAGAGTTCATAATAGGCCCCCTGATATCAAAAAAGTCGTCGGAAAAAATCGAGATTGGAAAAATCATATTTTCGATATAAAAAGTCGAAACCTCCATTTGTATTGGTAGTAGGTACTTTTTTCTGAAAATAAATTTGAATTATTACATCAGTCTTTGAAGACCTCTGTTGCACGGTGGATGAAAGTCCACCTGCGACACAGTAGGTTGCGGGTTTAATTCACGCCTCGGGACATATGTTTGTACTGCCCTATTATTTGTTTCGGGTGTTCTAGACGTTTTCTATGTACGTACATATATTATATTAAAAAATCTATCTATGAAATATTATTATTAATATACTACGATAGCTAGTATTTTATTTACACATAGATACTAGGTACGCTAACACATACATACTATCACAAGCTCTGATTAGCTCGGACCTAGATGCAGTGTAGATTGTTCAGTATTATTTTTTTATTCATTATATTATTTTTCCTTCAAACATTTTTTCATACCAAAGTTATGCCAGTCAGACCGTCTATTTTATATATATCTAACAAATCATGCACCCATTTTAGAATGTGTTAAAATGAGATTCTGAAATGCCTGGTTGGGCGATGACAAATGATCTATTATTTCAAAAACTAATTGTTCAAACTCTTTTTGAATTATTTTTCACAGTAACCGCTTCACGTGGAAATTGTATGAGGTTAAAATACATGAACATCCTACTAATAAGTTTGTAAGTATGTTTGTTACTCTTTCACGCAAAAACTACTGAACGGATTTTGATGAAACTTGGTACACGGATAGTTTATGATTAATTATATCCAATTCATATCCAATACTCAAAGTTTAAAGATCGAAGGGAAGCACTGATGACTGAACTTAATTTAAGTAGATTCAATTTAGGCGCATTCATAAACATTTTAGCGGAATCAAATTCGTCAGCGGCATTTATATTGTTTAAAATTTTTATGTATCAGTGACTCCCTTAAAACATAATATTTTTACTGATTAGTCTAATTTTATTGTTTGTTATTAATACAATAAGTTTAAGTTACGATAGGACTGGCGTACTTTTCAAGTTAAAATATAAAAATAAATAAGATAAATAAAAATATCCAATACTCATAAATATCTAATATGAATTTTATATTCTTTTAAGTACCAACAGTTATATAATGAGTCCAATAAGTAAATTTTATTTTCATATAAAGTTAATACCACACTCTTTGGTATATACATAGAGTGTGGTATACCAAGATTAGAGAGAATGTAAGAAATCTTGATCATTTCAGTTAAAAACGGACATCGACCAAATACACGTCTTTTGTAACAATACCCTCCCCTCTCCCCGCTGACCTCAAGTTTAATAGCTTTCTTTATAAACTGAAATCTGGGACTGAATTTTCAGTGGCAGTCTAAGACAGTGATGTGGTCAGAGCTCGCCCCACATAACTCGCCCTCGCCCGTCCCATCACTTCCGCTGGCTGAGCTAATCTGCACGGATTTGTGTCCAACGTACTGTTTAGGGTAAATCCTAGTTTACATGTTTTATCTAAGTTAAATGGATAATAGGCTGGGGGTTTGCTTGGACTTAGAAACTTGTTTTCATTTATTTAAGCCATTTGAAACAAATCACCGAAAGACATGTTTAGTGATATCTATACTAATCAGTGAAGAGAAATCAATTACAAGTTATTTATTTTTTCTTATAATAATTAACTGTATGAAATTTGACTTGTCTAAGTGCTTATTTTGTAAGCCTAAACAAAGAAATTTATTGAATCTGAATCTTATTTCATTTTCATTTCATTTATTTAATGTATTATACATATTATAGTAATACATAAACTCAGAACTTATCGAATATGTAATACACACAATATGCAATACCCATTTAGGGTGTTGCAATGGGAGACGGTCAGACTATATTAAAAATAATAATATTAATTTAAATTATTATATAATAATTTAATATTTAATTTCCCTTTACGAGTCACCAAAATTTATCACCAAAAAATTCATTTAATTTGTAATAGCCTCTTTCAAGTACAACTCTTTTAATTTAATTTCGAAAACTTTATTATTTTCTTGGCTTTTTATTTGATCTGGAATTTTATTATATATTTTTACCGCCATTGAATGTGGACTAGTATGGTGTATTTTCAATTTTGATGCAGTTGTCAAAAGATTGTGTTTGTTTGTACCTTCTTTCGTAACGACTAAAGAAAGGGTTAATTGTTACAGACCGACAGTATAACTTGAACTTTATATAATAACCGTATGGATAATCCTTTAATATCAAAAAACACAGTAAAAAGGAAATCAACACCTTCATTTTGGTCCGTCTTTTATCCTTTTCAAGTTTGTGACAGTTTAATTTTAACCGTTCAAGCCACTGAAATAACCACGTATACGAGGCACCAACTACAGAGAAAAATGGTTCAGATTGAGCGGTTACCAGAAGGCAGAGTGCTCAGAATGCTGGCAGCATTGCCACGTTGGATGGTGATGCTAATTCGGACGTAAATAAAGAATGCTGGACCAAGTAGATGGAACAGCTATTCTTTACAAAAGGACCGTTTTCCTGATGCGCAGAGTCCAGGATAGTAAGAACATCATCCTGAAACTATTGCTGACAGTGTTAAAGTAATTCTCGGTTTAAAGAATTTATTCTCACTAAAAGCTTAACCAGATTATTTATATTTTCTATGTAGCTAGCGACTAAGCTTTAATTTTACGAGTATTTACATTTATTATTTCTAAGATGACAAGAAAATATAAATTATTAGCGTTAAATTAAATTGGATAAGAACGTAGGTATGTTACATTTATTCAAAAATTATTTTCAAAAACTCAAATTCGAAAAAGAAATTCTGCAGAGTGTCGTCACCACGGAGTCGGGGCCGAGTTTCAGTGGTTCTAGAAAAGGCACTCTCTGCAAAGTAGAGACACGGACACCGGTGGGAAATCTAGCGACGTATTAATGCATGCAAGTATTGTACGGAGTAGCACTGTTTTAGTCAACTATTTCTGGAGCCCGCGGGAATGTGGGAAGAGATTGGATGCTGCGTCTTAAAATTTCGTGTTATGTTTTTTTTCTTCGTTTACTAGAAAAGAGGCACATTTAGAGTTATGCTCTTATTCTGGTTTATAAATAAATAATGCGGGATAATCCATACAGCTTCATCTAGCCCTAAGCTAAGCAGAGCTTTGTTTGAGTATTAGATGACTGATATATTTAATTCAATGTATTACGAGTACATCAGTCATCTAGTAACTATAACATATGCTCTGCTTAGCTTGGTAATAGATGTTGTGTGGCTGATCCAGCATTATTATAAATTCACAGTCCGTCGGCACAAACAAACAGAATTAAACAAGGTAAATTATAGAAATAACTTGAAAAACTGATGTCAACGGCCCAGATTTCCCCCATCACAAATCAACTCTAAATCCATTCACACACTGAATGGGCTATTGTCTCGGTGTTCCCATGTGTACTGTTAACTAACTGTTTGATGGTAACTCCGAGTGTCTGTGCTGGTAACACTGTCTTCGTGAGACAGGTGACTATGTAGGGGCATGTGGCTTTTACTTATCTCCATTCAATAGACGTCAGTGTGGCAGTCAATGGATTTAATTCCATCCATTGATTGCCATGGTATTATACGTAAAGTCATATATTTACATATTACCATTTTTACCTATATGTCATAAAATATTTGGATATTTTTGCGTAATTAAAAAAGAATCGTGAATTCCTATGAATAAATACTATTTTAGTTCGTTTTGTGGGACAAACATTACTCGTATCTACCTAAGGAATAAAATTTATATACGACCGGAACCATTTTCTGTATAAAACCAAAGGTACAATCAACATCGGTTTAAAATTTACTGAGAAATCGAATAAAAAAATCATACACAGAACATCTTTTTTACGTAGTCGGTTAATTAAAAAGTCGATGATTGTCTTCTTAAATGACAGAAAAATTACAGCAGGTACATAACAGAAGAAAAGAATTGCACCTAGGATATACACCTGTATTATTTATTTACTCAAAAACTAACTGTCATAGAAAACACACGAAAACAACGATGTAGATCTTGGAAAAATTGCCCAGTTGGTCTAATCAGCAATGTTCACGGTCTTTCATCCAAATACGCCACAGAGGTTGTCAAAGGGACTGTCAAAACTTAAATATAACCCGAGTTAACCACAAACTTATAAATGTTCGCCAAAAAGCAAAACATCCTGCAAATTCTACAGCAACATTTTTGATTCCAAAAAATATGGCTTCCCCAAAAAATACCAAACCGAACAGCCATAAATAACCTTGTATCGGAAGTCTAAAATTTTTAAAACTACCCGCAATTCTGTTCTTCTTGTATCTTTGAAATGTTATTGTGCTATAAATTTCGTTTATTGTTTTTCAAGCTATCGCGGCGAAGAATTTTCATATTTGTGCAGTTGCGCCGTTTCGCGAAATTTAGGGTAGATGGCGTGATTAAATTTGGTAAGTTATATTTGACGATACGCCCTAATGGATATTATGTTAAAATTAAGGTACTTATGTTAGACTAGCTGTACCCGCGACTTTGTTCGCGATAGCCATGCATTTTTCCAATTTCTCTTGCAAACAAACTTTATGCCCATTGCGCATTAGTTGACTGGTAAACTTTTAATAAAAAAACTACATTTAGTTAATTAGTTAAATTATGTATTATGTTTTGTAGATAAAGAATGGAATTCAAAATCAAAATCAACAGCATACGCGACAGCATACTGTGCCGCTGTTATCTTCAATAATATTCTGTATTATAATAGTGAGTTATTATCCAAATATAAGAGTGAGTGATTAATCGCTCATTGATTATCCAGACGTATTCAAAAACCTTAAAAACATATTTTTCTTGCAGCGGAAATCAAACCCGCAACCGCCTTTGTCGCAGTAACAATAACTGAATCACGAGATTTTTCAAAACGAGAAACATAAGCCTTAATTGTAATTTTATTAAATGCTTTGACGTTCCAAAGGAAAAATAAGTAATGTAAATACATTGAATAAGATGGCGATCACGGCGCAAAACCTAACAAATAACTTTTTCTTCCTCTGTCAACAGCAAAGGTCAATATTTTATTGCGTCTATTAAAACCCAAAGAATAAGCACCTTTTAAAAGAACCGAGCGTTAACCGGAACCCTCGACCTTCAAAATCAACCCTTGTAAAGACGTCCAGGATATGACGTCATCAAGGTTTTTTAGCGGTGACGAGGCGGGCATGAAACGTAAGCCAAAGAATATTTAAACTTTTGATATTTAAACTTTTTTTAAGTTCAAACCTTTATAGACGTAGTTTGTTAACCTTTTTAAAACATATTACAATTAAATAACCAAATTAGAACTAGGATACAATTGAAACAATTGATCTAACTGCAGACTGTTGTAAACAGACTAGCTGCTCTGAACTGATCCATAGCAATACCAGTCGGAAGTGTCCCTAAGATGCTGGGCTGCATTGACTCGCTGTATGGCAAAAATAAATATATTTTTTTCAGTTTTACAATATAGTATAACAGACATGTCAGTAAAATCAGATTGAAATAGAATACATAATATAAGATAACATGACGAATAAATTACAGTTTCGGCGCGAAGTAGTAATAAAAATCTACAATTTCACATTTATAATAATTTCGTGATGTGAGGTGTCATGAAAACTACCGTTAAAAAACAAAAAAAAAATTATATGTAAAAGCAAATTTACGCGAAAAATACCCGATAAATAGTCGATAATACCACAGTGTACATATATAGACAGTGTGGAAACTACCTACAAACGCTCGAAACGGCTCACTCACACAAGCATGAGCATTTACGAGAGCTCTAAGGGGTTTTCGCAGTGCTGTCAGTAGCGGTTGTCGCGTCGCGCGCGACGAGCGTTCATGCGTAATTTAGTTTTTTGAAAAATGCTCGATAATATTGCGTTGTATACAGCTGTGTGAACTCAGTTTCATCGAAACCGGAGCTTTCGTATTTTAAACTTCCTGCTGATTAATATAAGAAAAATGTACTATTATTATTACTGTTATCGAATAGAGTCCGTGCAATTAATCATAATGAATTCTTGAATATATTTGAAAATCCAGAATGACGGCGTTAAACCGCCGCCGTCTTTCAGGTTGTATAGCTAGAATGAGAATATTTTATACTAAAATTCCTATAAAGAATTCCGACGTGTCGTAGTAGACGCAAGTACTTTTATGTGAATCATTTGTAATAACTAAGATTGACATATTAAGAAATGTTTTTTTAATTGCTAGGTAGAAATCACATGCATTTTCGGATTGAAACACGGTACGGTTTGCAGCCGCTCATGAGCGTTGCCCACGCGCTACCTGCGCTGCAGTGTCTGCGCGCGTCGTAAAGTTACAACCCTAGTGCTTTAATGGAGCGTAGGTATTTATTTCTTCAACAAGGCTTAGTTTCGATACTGGTCCGATAGTGGTATACTGTGATAATACTGTCATTTCGTAGTATCTCTGAAAAAGATGACATCACAATCGTGCCTTCTTAGACATACGCAGTATAAGTACAAAAATATGGAAAATCATACCATACAGTAATAAAAAGCTTCCGCTATGAAATATTGGCACCATTCCTTTTATTGGAAAGGGAGTCGGGGATAATGGAAGAATTGAATTTTTAACCTCTTAGGGCGAGATTGATCAAGTTTGTTTTATTTTTGCAGGGCTGTGTCAAAGGTCGTTAGGGTTGACCCGAGAGAAGGGTCGTGAAGGAATAAAATGATTTGTGTGAACTTGTAAAGGGATTAATTCCGTATTTGATATGTTGCTTTGATCTGAGAACTTTGTAGAGATTTGCTAAATGTCAAAGGTTCTGTGTGTAATTATAAACGTCGACGCGTGACCCGAGAGCTGGTGAGAATCTGGCGCAGCGCTTCAGCATTGCCATACAGCGATACAATGCAGCCAGCGTCTTGGGTGCGCTTCTGACTGGTATTTACTTCTTCCTGGATTAATGAACAGCTTCCAGAATGTTAAGGCCGATTCCAAAAGTACGCAATTGATTTAACTGCCTAGATATGCCGATCCAGATGAAGCAATACATCTTATAATCTAAACTTAACAGTACCAACGGTAAGACACGCTACGCAGCTCACGTTTTTACATAATTAAGTCTATAATTCAAAACTCAAACTACTTTATTTCCTTCACAAGGACACGAAAGTACCCTCTTGCGTATAAAAATCCAATCTCAACGAGGAAGGGTAACATTTTCATAAATGCAGTCAGAGCAAGGCAGCTGTCGGCTAAATAGCAATTTCACCACAATTCGCGACAAAGAACGCGAAAATCAGTACAAGGCTAATCTCATCGCTTGACAGCGAAGAATAAAAACGTTAAAAGGAACAGCGAGTTGTAAAAGCGGCTATGAAGCTTCGGAAATGGCGTAGTTAACTAAATATTGCCACATTCACCGCCCAGGCTCCGGCGCGACTAGACGAGGCGTTGCAGATAGTCGTGCGTCTTGGGCCATGGAAGTGTTAGCCTATTATTTTATTAAAATCTGACATCATATAGTAAATTTTAAATCTTTAGTATACACATTATCCACCATCAATTGAACTTTGTGGTACGGTGGGAGAAGGTCCGCCTGCGATGCAGGAGATAAATGTTTGTACGATTAGCAGAAATTTGTTCAGGGTGTTCTGATGGTTTAATACAAACTATTCTATGTAATTATATTGTATTATGTATCAGTCCCCCAACTCTTCCTGTGGGTGTCGTAAGAGGCGACTAAGGGAAACACAGCGGAGGGCGGGCAGCAGCGCCCTCTGCAGAACAACTCCACCGAACTGCGATCCCCAACCCGCATGCCCAGCGTGGGGATTATGGGCAATAACCCCCCCAAATAATGATGCCATCTATGGCGCTCATTAGGGAAGGCCTAATTATGTCCAGCAGTGGACTATTATAAGCTGGTGATGTTGATGTTGATCAGTCATTTAGTACCCATAACACAAGCTCTGCTTAGCTTAGGGCTAGATGATGATGTGTGGATTGTATTCTGCAATATATCATACAGCATTATCTATTTTAATAACTTTTGACCATAGTACACCATAAGACGCGTAAACACAACCAATACGTTACAAAAACTAAAAATCAGTACAAGGCTAATCCTCAGCTTGACAGCGAGGAATAAAACCTTAAAGGTACATAGAGCTATAAAACCAGCTATAGAGCTAGAGGTGATGAAAGCAGAACGTGCTGTTTGAACATCGAGTGTTCATACATGTTCTGAGGTTAAAAAGTTTAACTACGAGTATGTTAGAGTCATCATCATTATCATCATCAGCCCATGTTAGTCCACAGCTGGACATAGGCCTTCTCTAATGAGCACCATAGCACCCTGTTTTCAGCTTGTTATGTTATGTTAGACTCACAATGTCACAATTGAAAACTTTGTCCGAAACCTTGATATTAATTACCGTGATAGGAGTAAAAAATTGGGCAATAGTAAGTGTGCTCATGAAAATGGTACATGTGAATATATTATCCGAAAGTATCAAGTCCTTATACCTCTATAACATTTGTCTTTAGGCGGGAATCGAAACCGCAACCTCCTGCGTCGCAGGCAAAACTTAACCTAACACACAGGTCGTCAAGTAGATTTGTTCAATTATTAATAATTTTTGATATAATTTTCGGCCAAAATTAGTGGTTGAAACTCTTGCATCATCATCATCATCACCAGCCAATATAATGTGTTTTGCTGAACATAGGCAACCTAAACCCCATAGAGTTGATCACCCCAAACTTCGTTAGCCCCTTTCATTTGTGTTGGCTAAGTGTCAATTACTATATTTTTCACGATCTAAAGTACAGTTTGAGAGATTTTATGAAATAAATGATTACTGTTTGAATACTCAATAAAATACAGGAACATGTCGGTTTAGGCTAGGTACTATGTGTATTTTTAAGATCTGACTTACTTACATTAGTTATTCTTCAGTATCTGACTCTTGGACGTTTTGGTTTAGCTGTAAGTCCACTTGTAAAATAAATAAATAAAACAAAAAAAGTAAATAAATATGATAAAATAGAATAAACTAGCCTTACGTAAGCTATAGCTACATCTCTACCCCTCAGACCTGTACCCACTTTGACTGTTCAATTTTCTCTCGCCCCGGGGTTTTAAAACTCTCGGCTACATTAACTTGGTCTTGCCTTTTGAAGGATTGCCTTTAATCCAAAGTGGTCGAAAGACTTGATTTGTAAACATAACATCTTTAGAGTGTGCTTTTATTTCAGTAGTATTACAGTTTTATATATTTTTATTGCAGTTTCTGCAACTCTGCGCAATTTGAATTGGTTTGCACTCGGTTGATCTGTAGATGTTTACTTTATTGAGTCTCTGGGGGTAGTTCATCAAGAGATAAACTGGCGTTTAGTGGCCGTAGTTGATTGGAAATTACATCTGTGTTAAATTATTAGCCCACATTACATCACCCTATTTCCTGCTGCATCCAGCGTTATCGATATAAATAATTTAAGTATTAGAAATAAGAATAAACTGGCTGTGCCCACTTCTAGGCAATAGATAAGATTAATGTATCTTTTAAAGGGTACGCTAGGTGTACGCTTAAACAATAAAACTCCATTTGAGTTGCAAAAATGAAGTATAAATAAATTCAAATATTGTGAAAACATTATTTTCAAAAAGGCTTACCATAAAAATCTAAGTATGTAATACGACAAAAAAGTTTGCGACGAGTTTTGCTCCAATACAACAAGGTAAAGGTTTCTTGTTCGCTTCTTTATTTTACCTCAAATGAATCAAAGTGATCACTTTATTTCCCAGTATTACTAATATAATTTGTATTTTGTGACGTGTTCAAGAGTCCTGTAAGGTCTAAAGTTTTCCCGCGCTTGCCGGCGAGTTTTAAACCGCAATAAAAATAAAAACATCAGCTCGTTCATAATCCCCCGCAAAAAATAAACGAAAACTAATCCGAGTAATCTTACACATTGTCCTAAATAACTGTCCTTTGTTCTACCAGAATGTGGCCACATTTCAGCTACAGCCATATTTCCTTGAATTTACTGTGATATTATCATTACTCCACTGATGGGTATTGTCCTTACACCCATTGTTCTGTTTTGTTTACTGTTTGGACAATCTGCGCAGTGTCTGGATTGAGGCTAGCTTGTTTTTGACTTCAGGTAGCTAAACGTAATTGGAGATAATAGAGCTAGATTAGTGAAACGATTTCAAGAATTGGAGTATACTTATTCAGAGATTTCCCGTAACTTTAAGATACCCTTTTAAAGGAAATTGATTATTTTCCTGGATATATGATAAATAGAAAGAAAATATAAATTATAAAAAAAAATATCCTTTCCAAAGATCATCTTACCTACCTCTTATGTAGGATTTTGGGGGGAATTGGAAGCCAATCTCACCAGAAAAATATGTTTATCGTTTGGATAAATAGTTGAACCGTTGACTGTAATAGCAATCTCTTTTTGGCATTAAATTCCATTAATATGGTAGTCGTTAAAGATACCAGACGGAAAAAGTTACTTAACCCTAAAGTTCTGGGGCAAAAACTATACTTATATTTTAGAAAATTGATTCAAAAAGCATACTGACCGAATCGGTATAAAAAAAGACCTATTGAACCATCCGAAGGTCACCGATGATGCACGACCCGATACCCGAACTCCATAAACACCCTATCCCATAAAACCCCTTGTTTACGTGTTGTGGAGACTACTTCTGCCTAATAATGGTTAGAGGTCGTAACTTGATATATTTTCTGTCTAGGTCTGGGTGAGATTATTTTTGTGAAGTTGGTGATGTCATAAGCGAATTATCGAGTTTTGGAAACTCATGAAATAGTTTGGTAGGGTGATTGGAGCGCGATGCAACGCGAAACCAAGAGTCATGTAAGGTCTAAAGGAAATAAAGCACTTTGATTTTGATTTTTGATTTTATACGAAGTGATAGGCCGTTCGTACAATCAATGGAGCGACGACATTGAGTACTAGATAATTATGACGACATGGGTAGTCGATGGATGAGTAGATTTACCCATTTTTAGGGTATTTGGAAAAACTGGACACTTTTTTACTCACGTAATAATAAATTTTCCCGATTTTTGGTTTTTATTCGTTCTATTGCGCCTGGCAGAGTCTACATAGGTATATTAAAGAATATTTATCGGGTATTTATCGCGTACCTTTTGTTCTACATAGGTATATCTAAGGTTTCGCTTGGGCGGCGCGCTGACTCTCAGATGAGACGGTATTATAAAAAAGTAAGCACATAGACTTATTTATAATAAAATAAGAATTAAGGTATAGAATAGTATAGGAAAATATTTATTTAGTGTTATTGATTTCCTCTTAAATTTTTGTCCATCGGTGGAAGAATTCAGATGTACGTGTACCTACTGATAAGAATAGATCAAGATTTAGATGTGACATCCGATTGGTACATAATGTATCCGCCTCAAATAGTCCGTTTTTCCAGAATTCAACCAATTATATATTAATTTTTCTCTTTACGTCCCTTACCTTAGAGCTGTAATCGTACCTATAAATATAAAGTATGCCGTATCCACGTAAAAGAACAGCCATGGCTATGCCTCTTTATTCCTATTTCAAAGAAAAAAAGTTAAATTTAATAAAAAAATATTATGTTGCCAACGTAACAAAGCCAATTTAGATACTTACCTAGAAATGTTGGTACTTTGATACTGCGAATCTGTCCTAAACGTAGAATTACAGAGAAATCTCAACACTCAAGGGGATACGTTACAGTGCGGCAATGTTCCTGTTACAAGAGGAAAGGGGCTAATGCCCCCGTTACTGGGGGCAAGGGGGCTAATGAAAACAAAATCACATTCAGGAACGATAGTCGGGGGATTCCCTCACATTTGCAGTGTGCATATAGTACACCAATCACTGATCAGTTGTAGATTTCTATACGAATATCTGCTTAAATCAAACCATGGTAAACTCGACATTTGCTGTATTCTTTATTTACAAAACTTTACAAAACCCATATTATGGGTTAAGATACTTTATTTCTCAAAATAATTACAATCGGAGCCTATTCAATTCAAACAAACAAACAGTAAAATCTTTCCATTTTATAATGTTAGTAGGTATAGTCTATATCGTCAGATGAGAAGTGAAGCCATAACAACTCGATTTAAAAAATCCAGATATTACAGGAATTTTCCGCTGTCAGAGGAATACCTACGTTGTTAAATGTTACTTTGGTGTGCGCTGTTTCGTACCAAATTGTTCGCACCACAAGCTAAAAGTTATAATAATCGTTTCGTTTCTCACTGCCTAGTAACTGTTTTAAGGTGTACGATATGAATAAAATAATAATAGGGGAAAGAATAAACCACTCAACACAGAAAATAAGAGTTATGTAGGTACCTAGTTGCATTTCAAGAATGATTTGGGATCACGCGGTGGCCGTATCGTATATTAATTTAGCTAAAGGTATGATAAGCCATTAGCGTGGTTAAAATCATAACAAACTTTAAAAACCGCTTAACAAGAAAGTAAACCTTAACAGTAAGCCAGTTTACAGAACCATCTCCACAATTTAGCAAGAAAACAACAAAAACAATATGGCGGTGGTGCACGCCGAAGAAACTAAACTAAATCTCTGAGAGCTTCAACAAAGCATCGGATCTACAACAATTTGAACTGACTTACGGCATCCGGCCGCTTTATAACTAGAAATGTAGAAGTTGTACTAGGAACAGTCGCTAAAATCGGGTAGGAACAAATAAATATACAATCCACACAGCATCATCTAACTACCAAGAAATCGATATGTGGGTGTACGAGGAACAGTCGCTAAAATGGAGTCTATGAATTGAAAATAATAACGTGTATTTTGACGAAAAACATTGTTAGGTACTAAACAGAATTTATAATAAAAGCATAATCTTAGTATATGTATAAAAAAGACTACAAAAATTGCGGCCACGTTCCATAAAATTAACGCTTATAAAAATTTCCTACGAGTGAGCATGTTACAAATTTATTACAAATTGTAATATGCAATTCTATCCAATGACATTTCATTCGACAAAATATCTATGAATATATTTTAATAAGTATAACAGTCATCTGGTATCCAAAACACAAGCTCTGCTTAGCTTAGGGTTAGATGATGCTATATGGATTGTCCAGTACTATTTATTTATTTAAATTCATTGATACAAGCGTAGGCAGGTGATAAAAATATTCAGAAGTACATTCTAAGTTCCAAAATATGTTCTATGGTTCTGAGTTTTAATTCTAAGGTACAAAACCCCCAAATTACCAGTACTGTAGACCTATTCCACTGCACCCTGTAGTTACGTCAGTGGTGTCTCGCAAGGCATCCTTTGAGCCGACTCTTAAACTTTCACAAGGTCTACGTTTTCCACGGAATCTTTGCCTTTTATGTCAATGGAGAACATAAAAAGTTGATTCCAAGTTTTAAAATTAGCCTGTTAGGCGTCGGGGGCATGTGCCTTGTACGTTGCGAATGGGTTTTTCATGGGGTTTTATGTTTTATGGGGTAGTTTTATATTGAAGCGCAGAACAGGTTAAGGTTTATTGTGTTTTAGTTTAGGGTATTGGCAATGGTGAATTAGGTAATGTTGTGTGCAAGAGACGCTGATAAAATGATTGGTGATAATATTTTAAACTGACTTCGAAAAAAGGAAAAGGTTATAATGTTCACCTCTATGTTCGTAGATTTTTCTATGATACGGATTCGGATGATTTTTTCAGTAGAATAGAGAAAGATCCGTTGCCATGATGAGGCAGAGATGCAAAAATAGAGTTACATAAGTATCAAAATAGACAACTTCGTCGGGTCGGGGTAGAAACCTTAATAACTATTAGCAAAGAAGAAAATTTAATCTACCAATAGAATATAAACTGAGTTTATAATAATTAATGTTTCCAACTTCAGTATGTTTAACTAGTTATTCCGTGGTTTAACTAACAAACAAAACCAAACTCACACCAAAAACCGTTATAAAGTGAAGCAGAACAATGACAAACTTCAGTTCAGTCGACACTCGACAACTTCAGGCTATTACAAGTTTCAACGGAAAATCTCAAGTTGAAATAGACAATATCAAAACAATGGGGGAGTGAAGGCATACGCTCGAATCGTAAGTTACGGATATATGGAGCTGTATCAGGACGAATTTACACTGTCAAATCATCATCTATCAGCCTGTACGACCTCTCTGTGGCGCAGGTTGCGGTTTCGATTCCCTCCTTGGGACGAATATTTGTACGGTCTGCAGATATTTGCTCAGGGTAGTCTGGTCGTTTTCTATATAATAATAAAAAAATATTTGTTTAGGTCATGTGATGTATAATAAACAATATCTATTTAATATACTGTATTATGTGTATCAGTCATCTAGTACCTATAACACAAGCTCTTATCAGCTTAGGGCTAGATGATGCTTTGTGTATCTGCAGATCGTACAAATATTTGTCCCGAGGCGGGAATCAAACCCGCAACCTCCTGCGTCGCAGGCGGACCTTTACCCAACGCGCCACAAAGGTGTTATGAACATTAGACTGATCTACGGTGTGACTGTAGCCCCGGGTGAAACCGAGTGAACTACTTAAAAGTCATATAAAACCTTGAATCCTGAACGAGAGTATAAAAGTTTCTAGTACGTTCTACGGAGGAAATGTTCAGAAAAAATGGGAAATAGATGTTTAGACGACCTTTAGGTTTTGCTAGATTTTGTCTGTGACTTTTCGCGCTTTATTGACGAATATCATTAACTAGAGGTCCCCCTTCGCACGGGTATTTTACAAAAAAATATTTTTAATGCGGTTCAGTAGATTGGGCGCAAAGAAACAAACAACCGAACACCCCAACTTTAATATTTATAATATTAGTTTGGCTGATCGGTTTAAAAGTTTTGGAAACACAAACCCCCAAACTTTCGCAAATATTCATCGAAATTAACGAATAAATATAATACGAATAATTACTAGCGTCTCGTCAATGCGCTGGTCAGTATCTGGCGCAGCGCATCAGCATTGCCATACAGCGAGGCAATGCAGCCAGCGTCTTGGGGACACTTCCGACTTAGTATTGTTATGGATCAGTTGAGCTACCTGTAGTTTGTTTATCTGCTAAAGAGAAACGAAAGCCTTTGCCTTGCTAGGTTGGTAGTTGGTAGTTTTCAAGTTGGAGCAAATCTCAACCAAATTACGCACAATCACACTGCGACAAAATTTCGACTGTTAATTTTTAGACTACACGACAAGTAAGGAAAATAGCAGGTGAAGCCGCTGGCAAACGCAAGTCTCAACACAAAACGGTACAAAATAAATACTAGAACATTCTGCTTCAAATCCCATAAAAAATGCAAGCACTCAACGAACCAATCCGGATTCCCTGAACGTTCCTAAATTTTCATCGAACATCGTTTTGTCTTTACTTCTATCTCTTTCTTTCCTTACTCATTTGCTCTCTTCTTCATCTTGCATCTCTTTCCCACATGAGCGTACTCGAAAGCATTACGAGGTACGGTAATTTAACACTTACTTCCGCCCTCGGATTCGATCACTGGATAAAACATAAAATAATAGGCTAATATAGCCTATTTATGCTAAATATCTGTTAATTAGGATAAAACTTTCCTTTGGTTCGAAATTTCTTTATTTAATTCGGATTGCCATCAGCTTAACTAATTACAATAGAATTTAAAATAGACACAGAAAGCTAAAAAAATCCAGCAATTTTTTCATAATGTATGTAGTTCTTACATAATTTATAGATATCGAGTGACCTGTCTATACTAATATTATAAAGAGGAAAGATTTAATTGTTTGTATGTTTGTTTGTTTGTTTGTTTGTTTGTTTGAATTGAATAGGCTCCGAAACTACTGGACCGAGTTAAAAAATTCTTTCACCGTTAGAATCCTTAATTTTCCGTGATGAACATAGGCTATAATAATATTTTCAAAAAAGTTAGGGATCCGCATGAAAAATTCAATAATTGAACCGTGGGCTGTATATTCAACCTCTTTTTCTATTATGGCGCGTCAGAATAGAAAAAGAGGTTGTATAGCGCACGGTGCTTGCTTTTTCTCTACGGCCAGTGTCAGTTTTGGAATGTCGAGTCAATGTCAAAAACCCCAATGCTGTTAAAAAAAAGTAAAGGTCCGTATGAAAACTGTGAAACCCATCGTTTTAGTGTGTATAATTTCAGAAATTTTTGTTTAATACCCGTGCGAAGCCGGGGCGGGCCGCTAGTTACTTAATAAAAAAAAAAATAATGCCGGACAATCCACACAGTATAATCTAGCCACAAGCTAAGCAGAGCTTGTGTTATGGGTACTAGATGACTGGTATACATAGGTACATAATACAATATCATTACATTATATAGATATTTTTTATTTTACATAGAAACGTCTAGAAAGCCCTGAACAAATATCTGTAGATCGTACAAATATTTGTTCCGAGGCGGGAATCGAACCCGCAACCTCCTGCGTCGCAGGCGGACCTTCGCCCACCGCGCCACAGAGATCGTCAGACTTATGAAAGTTATTAATAAATAGACTGTGCCCTGAAGTTCAATGTCGGAATAAATATCGAAATGATCAAATACGGTAACTTCATAATATTTTACAAGTTCAGGAATAATATTTTCACACTGAATGAAGACACTGGCTCCCTTCGTTGTAAATATCCTTTACTACTAATAAATACTGAATTAACTTTCGTCTGTTTGTATACTTTTTCAGAAGAAATTCAATGACCGAAGTCGCTGTTTTAAGGTTTTTGTTATTATATTGCGTAAGCCCTCGTGATGTTTTTACTATATACCTATAGAAATCGTAATAAATTCCGAACACCCTGAACCCTGTATTTGCATATCGTACAAATATGTGCCCCTAGGCGGGAATCGATGCCGCAACCTTCTGCGTCACAGGCGGCTCTTCTCCCACCGCGCTACAGTGTAGTCACATTTTCTTTTTTTTTGCCTTGTGGCAACACTAAAAGTCAGACGTATAAATCAGCTGTTACGAATTAATTTATGTAAAATATTACAAAATAGTCGAATTAACCTCAAGAAAAGTGTTAAATTCAATAAATTATATCCTAGTGCTAACGTACAAGTGAAATAATTGACTAAATACAACAAAAACCTGTGTAAAAACAAATTTTCAATTGTAACGGACAAGTTTTCGCATCGGCCCCAAAGAAGTCAAAAATTGACAAAATTCAAAAAATCAAGCAATACATCGAGCAATACCTGCCGAGGAAGATCAAAACAATCAGTTCTACCAACGGATGATGACACCTGGCGCTTGATTTAATCCAACGATAACCATCGTTGGTAAACGTCGCCGTTTGAGAATTTCAAGTCACAGCTTGGAACGCGGAAAGTTCGAGTAATATCATCTTAATCTGGGGAGTATTGTTATCCAATTATTATATTAACCCCCCACACACAACACAGTGACAATACAGCACACTGCTCACTTTGTGAGTCACGTCACTAATCACACACAGGCTTCGTTTCTATCTCTCTTAGCTTGACAATTTGTGGAAGCTAAGTTGTATGAACGAAACATTTAGCCCCACACAATATTTACACTTCCAAGACACTCAACAAACAATACTACATATGTACATAGTTTTAATTAGGTAAAAACCTATTAGATAAATGCAATTTTATTGATTTTATGCCTTCCTTGTACCTTGTACAAACACTTCCATTCTACTTATCCTTATATAATTAAAGTATAAACTTATTAAATGTCATCTACATAAATAAGCCGAGGAAAGTTCAAAAATTTTACAAGGTGTTTTATTCTATAAATCACTAGTTTCCCATCATAGTAGCTACTTTTTGGTTTCTTTATTGCTATAACAGTTCTTTACACTTGCCCATATTAGCATTTCCAGTATTTTTTTTTTTACAATAAGATTCAATTTAGTAAGTGTATGTTCTACTAATAGGCCCTGTAAACTGCAAAACATTTAACAAATTGTTTTATCATTCCATTGTTTCCCAACCACTACTTATAATTTTATCTAACTCATTCCTTTAATTCATATTTCTACTGGGTTTCTTTCACCACTGGTTACAGGGTTCTTTTTGATCCATCAAACCTTAATTTGGTTTCTAACCTAACAAAGGGTAACCTTGAAGGAACCAGTCTCTCATCTTCTGTAAAATTAAATTTCCACCTTAATATTTCCTTTTCTTCACTTATTCTTCTACTTGAAACTCACTGTATACTGCTATTTTTCAGGGATTCACACGATGGTTCAAACAAGAAAGGCATGTGACCTGGAGGCCAAGCTGAAGCTTGCTACAGCCCAGCTCAAGGAAGTGAACGAGGACCGAGACAGGCTGCTTCAAGAGCAGGAGGATAGCGAAGCTGAGTTCCTGGCTAACCTAGGCAGGATAAAATCTCTCAAGAAACAACTCGCTGAACTCCATGCTCACCATGAAGACGCAGTGTCAGAAGTGGACCGTTTGAATGTGTGCCTGCGTTCTGTGGACAATTGTCATGAATCTTATGAACTGGTGTTGCAGCATAACAAAGACTTACAGCAAGAGCTCTCAGAGTGTAGGATAAAACTTGATAAGTTAGAGTATAAGCCTTTGCCTTCAGCAACAAGTTTTTGCAGTTTAGATCTTCAATCAGAGCTAATGACAACTGATCTCAACATGTCAAATGTTGATCTTTGTACACCATCTCAAAGCCAAAGACCTTTATTAAAAGGGAGCAATAAAATAAAAAAATATGTAAAATTAAATAACTTTATTAAGAAATCTGAGAAAAAAATTAGAAAACAAAGAAAACTTTTGAACAATGCAAAATTGAGCAAAGAAAAATGTAAATGTAGCTTACAAACAGAATTGGACTCCTGCTATAATTTAATAGGACGCCACTCTAAGGATTTAGACTATATGGCTGAGAAAATAGTTAGTTTAGAAAGGGCACTTCATGATGTTACATGTAAATATAAACAAGCCCAAAAAGATGCCAGTGACCACTACAAGAGAATGCAGGATATTGTCAATAATGAGAGTATGTATGTTGAAGTGCGGAATAACTGCACTCAAACAGATTTAGAGACTAGTACTTTGACACATTGTAACTCTTTAATTAGAGATGATGCTGTGGAAGTGGTGCCTCCGTCAACGCTGGTGTCACCAGCCGCGTTGCTGGCGGCGCCGCCATCACCTTTGCTCGGGGCCCACTGTGGAGGCTCTAGCAATATTACAGCAACTATTGCATCCACTGGGGGTTCATCGGTTCAAGCTGCACCATCTCCGATTAAATTGGTAGATCAAGCTCAGCATACTCGGAAGACTGTTATATATTCAGATAATTTAGGTGCTGGGATGGGTCCGTTACTTAATGGCTTACTGACACAAAATGTCATTAATAATTGCTATCCCTATGCAAATATCAATAGAATAACAGAATATATTCAAAACGATGACTCTCTAAATAATATGACCACGCTTATAGTTCAACTAGGTGAAAGTTGTGTAAAACGGTCACAGCTAATTAGGCTTATAGAAGTTCTCCTCGGAAAGGTTCAGAACGGACTGGGGAAACTTATACTTTGCTCGTTCCCATATGCTAAAACCTTGACATCAAAAGAAAATGCAAATTTGTACCAGAATAACATGCTGATGTACAATCTGACATGTCGTCATAATGATATATTATTCTTAGACACTAATAATTTTATTAGTAAAACTTTTTTGACTAGGGATACAATCTACCTAATCAAACACAGTAAAATGATTATTGCTAAATTGTTAGCATATAATATTTATGATCCCGTTATAAATAGTATAACGCAGTTACCTGACGAGCCTGTAGTTATAATTAGTAGTAATACTAATGAGGGCATTAAGAAGACTGTGTCAGTAAATATAAATTTAAACTGACCTCAACGACAATGGGAAAGCAAAAAACATTTCATATAGTCCATCAGAATATACAAGGCTTACCCAGCAAAGTCCTAGAATTAGAATTATTTTTAAATTATTTAAATGTAGATATTATGTGCATAACCGAGCACTGGATTGTGGAAAATCAATTACTTCCCTTTTATAATAGCTATTGTTTTGCAAGTTTCTATAAAAGAAAAGCTGCTATACGCGGTGGCTCTCTAATTATAACCAAAAATAGTCTCAAATGTAAAGAAAGGAAAGATATTGTAAAACTATCTATTGAAAGGACTATAGAACTTTCTTGTGTGGAACTGGAGCGGCATATCGTAGTGTGTGTTTACCGCCCCCCTGACGCAAATCAGGCAGCTTTTGAATGTACTATGGAAGAAGTTTTGCTGAAAGTATTTACATGTAGAAAACATCTCATTGTGTGTGGCGATTTTAACATAGATATTTTAACAAATCCCCTAGCCGATAGATTGCTCAATTTATTCAAATGCTTTAGCTTACAACATCTTTTTAATGACCCTACTAGGGTAACCCTAACATCTGCCACTTGTTTAGATAATATTTACTGCAGTCAATCTCCAATCAACAAAGCAGTAATCACTCATTTCAAATCAGACCACTTTGGTCAGAGTGTTAAATTTAGTTATAATTTGAAAGAGAGTAACAATGTTGAAAAATTTACCTACAGGCCTATCACAGAGAGCCGTATTAAGAATTTTCAAAGCAAAGTTGAACTAGCCGTAGCTAATATATCATGCTCTGGTAACCCTAATCACATATTTACCGAACTTTTTAATGCTATAAGCAAAGAACACAATGAAGTATTTAAACTTAAAACATGCTCAGTGAGAGATAGGGTCGGATTTACTGACTGGGCCACTCCCGGCATTTATAGAAGTAGAGATAGACTATATAATCTTTATAGTGATAGGAAATCTATGTTACATGATCCTGCGTTTCTTCTGTATGTAACCAACTACTCCAAAATATTTAAGAAAGTCTGTAACACAGCCAAATGCTTATTTTTAAGAAAAAAGATAGTGAACTCATCAAATAAAATAAAAGCAACATGGAGATTAATAAATAACGAAACCGGTAAAACAAAACTACATAATAGAGAAATAAGGTTAAAAATTAATAATTCAATTCTTACACAAGAACAAGATATTGCCGATGCTTTTGATGCATTCTTTTCTGATATCCCTAAAGTTGTTACCCATTCTCTAAACTCCTCACCTTCATTGTCGGTTGAATTTTTAGAATCATCTGTTGTTAAATGTAATGAAGTTTTTATCTTCAGTCATGTAAATGCTAATGATATAGTAAAAACTTTTAAATCAATTAATATCAAAAATACAGAGGATCTCTGGGGTATTTCAACGAAGGTATTAGGTTCAATCATCAAGGAAGTGGCTCCTTGTTTGGCCTTTATTTTCAATAGTTGCGTCGACGCAGGAGTTTTTCCTGATCTCATGAAATATAGTAAACTTGTTCCTCTTTATAAATCTGGTAGCCACACTGATCCGGCCAATTACAGGCCAATTTCCATACTACCTGCATTCAGTAAAATTTTTGAGAAAGTAATTCTCACTCAGTTAACCTGCCACTTCAACGTTAATAGGTTATTCCATAAAAATCAATTTGGCTTCACCAAAGGTAGATCGACAACAGATGCAGGTACAGTTCTATTAAAACATATATTCGATGCCTGGGATAAAGCAAAAAATGCTATTGGTATATTTTGTGACCTTTCCAAAGCTTTTGACTGTGTGGATCATGGTACTTTAATTATGAAGTTGAAACACTATGGAATTAATAACAAGGCACTGGACCTTATGCAATCATATTTATCTGATAGAGTTCAAAAAGTTGATATTGGTAAAGAAAGATCTAGGGGTTCAAAGATTGAATTAGGCGTTCCGCAAGGATCAATAT
This sequence comes from Eupithecia pulchellata, assembly GCA_963931895.1. NCBI lineage: Eukaryota > Metazoa > Arthropoda > Insecta > Lepidoptera > Geometridae > Eupithecia > Eupithecia pulchellata. The sequence goes on along the minus strand of OZ007546.1, from coordinate 1,092,771 downwards.
TAGGCCCATTTCTATTTTTAGTCTATGTAAATGATCTCCCTTATTTAGCGAAAGATTTTTGTGATATAGTCTTATTTGCTGATGATACCTCGTTGATTTTTAAAGTTGACAGAAACAAATATAATTATGACGATGTAAATACTTCTCTTTCACAAATACTAGATTGGTTCAGCGCCAATAATCTTTTACTCAATGCTAAAAAAACCAAATGCATAAAATTCATGTTACCAAATGTAAGAGAATTCCCTACTAAAATTACGCTAAGGGATGAGATAGTTCCTCTTGTAGACTCTACCATTTTCCTAGGGCTACATATTGATTCCTCTCTGCAATGGAGACCGCAAATTGATGCTCTCGCAGGCAGACTTAGTTCAGCAGCCTATGCAGTTCGAACAATAAGATATATTACCGATGAAGATACAGCTAGGTTAGTTTATTTCAGTTACTTCCATAGTATTATGTCCTATAGTATTTTGCTATGGGGACAGGCGGCGGACATACAGACTATCTTTGTACTTCAAAAAAGGGCGATCCGTGCGATTTATAAATTAAAGCCACGCGATTCTTTGAGAGAATTATTTAAAGAAATAAATATCTTGACAGTAATATCACAATACATCTATGAAAATTTAATGTATACGCATAAAAACAGAGACAACTTTTTGAAAAACTGTGATGTTCACGCTAGAAATACCAGAAACAAAAACAAATTACTTATACCATCGTACAGATTACATAAGGTATCGAAGTCATTTATGGGAAATTGCGTGCGCTTCTATAATAAGCTTCCATCTGAAGCAACTGAGCTCCCTATTCGTAAATTTAAACAATACATAAAACAAAATCTTATTAAGAAAGCATTTTACTCGATAGATGATTACGTTAACGATAATAATGCTTGGCCAGATGTCGCTCCATTCCACACCGACAATAGCATGTAAGAAATTGAATGTTGTGCTTAGCTTCATATATGTATTAAATAATTATTGACATTACATATCTAAATCATTTTAAACTTAGATTTAGATAGGCAAAAACAAACATTGTATTAGACACATAAGTTATATATGAATGTACTAGTGGTTTCTTTTTCACTTCTTCCACTAGTGGACAAAAAATTGAAGTGAAGAGAAATCAATAACATATTTATTTCTTTTTTATAATAATTAACTGTATAAAATTTGACTTGTCTAAGTGCTTATTTTGTAAGCCTAAAGAAATAAAGTTATTGAATCTGAATCTGAATCTCACAAAAATAATGCAAATTCGTTCTAAAGTAAAGTAAAGTATCGTTTATTGCATGAAATACATGTTGGTACAGCTGGTGTTATATATATTATATAACTAATATCTATGTGGATCAATGTATACCTTTACGGTGAGCAATGTCTGTATATAATAAAAAGAATTAAATAAATTTTATTTAGATTTTACAATAAAAGGAATTCTAGGAAAAGGCAAGCAAAGTCGAACGCAAACCTAGTACGATAATAAAGGCCTACTTACGAGAGGCGTCAATTCGCCCGCCATGTTGCGTTTTCGTTATAATATTTTTTGTTGCCACTGAATATTTATGTTCGATTCTTTCCTTTTCGACTTCATATTTTATCTGTTCATATAACCTTTTTCGAGCCGCAAGGTTTCTTTCAGTAACGTTCTAATGTACGCACTTAATAATACATTCGAAGCAGCTGAAATAAATAATGCTGGACAGTCATACGATACCAATTATATTTCATAATCAATATTAGGTGATAAGAAGAACTTAAATGAAGTTTAATCGCTATAGGAATAAGTTTAATTAGTAGAAAATAATTTAACACAGGTAGTAACTTGTTCCAATCGGTAGCATTTAATTTTGTATCTAGGAGTAAAAAAGTAGGACGAACGAAGATTTTTTTAAATAAAATGAGGGCCGAATATGGCAAACAAAGTGAGACGAACCATTTTTTGAAGTGGGCCGAACTTACTAGGGACGAATACGGCATAAATCCTTCTAGTAATGGAACTTTTTATAAATCACGGACGGCTGAAACAATTTGACTGAACATTGCATTGGTGGGGAGGTAACTTAGAACCAGGATAGTGACAAACGATACTTTTTATCTCCATAGTAGGTACAGGAACTTACCTACAGGAACACGCGGAAGAAGCCGCGGGCAAAAACTAGATTATTATACTTAGAAAACACCCATTTCACACCTCTTTTCAGTGGATAAATAAAACTTTTTTAGAACCCGATTTCATGAAAAAACCAAAAAGATAAGAATCCTTTGAAGCCAAAGCCAAACAAGTCAGCTCCGAACAGAATGAAAAAACAACTTGGGTTTTCGTTTTCCCAGTTTATCTGCAAAAAGCTACATTGTAGGAAACATTCGGCGACGTAGTTTTCAGTATAGTAGGCAAAATAGAACAAGTATAGCTAAGTGAGAGTCGCGAGTGAGGGTTCCGACTTTCACAAATGCAAAAAAATAAAATATTTTTCATATTTTGTGTATTAAATACGAGCTTTGTGCAGCAATCAGTGCCTTGTCTACCTATTAACAGATTCTTCGAAAACCCTGGGATGGTAAGTTGGTTTTGTTGTATTAATTTTAACATAAGGCATGACATTGAAATCAAAGGTAAACTATAAAAATGTAAAGAACTAATGATAGAATAGAATATTTTTTACTTTTTTTTGTATGTAACTAGTAAAAATATAAAGGCAGTAACCTAGATTAATACTATTTTAATACAAATAAAAGCAGATCATGGTCAAAACATGCTCAAATTACAAATCATTTTGGTATAACGTTTGCATGGGAAATCTATTTTTGAAAAATTAAATGTTGATGATGATTTGGAAATAGAATGAGCATACTAATAATTTTTATTAGTTTGGTTGTTGCATGTAATTTTTTAAACTTTAGATTCAATGCAGGATCATCAGCTGAGACGGAGGGATCAATGTAGCGGAACATTAAGGGTTCCGATTTACCATATTGATCTGGAACCCTAAAAATGGCTTCGCTGAAGAAGCAGTAAAATACATTTTACTGGGAAATATCAATACGAATTGGTAAAAGGCTGAACATTTCATATTGAATTATTGATATTTTATAGGTGCAATCTACATTAATATTATATTTTATAATCCACACTCATATTACTGGTAAAATAAATTAATCGTTGGTTATATTATGTCCAAAAAAATGGAAAAGTGAAAAAGCGGGCATTGAGTCGGATTTTTTAAAGTTTTTGGATAATGACTTGTACGATTTATATTATTATAGTACCTAAGCCCTCGAATTATGGTAATTTCTAGGAAAATCTCTCTCTAATGGTCAGCACAGTCCCGTACTAAATGAGGGTCGCGGGTTCGAGTCCCGCCAAAATCAAAGATTTTTGTGACAATGTTAATCACTAGTACGTTTAAAATTATAAACAGCAACCGACGCATGTGGATAGCGCAGGCAGGTACATTAAGAATATCTTTCATCATCATCATCATAGCCTATGTTAGTCCACTGCTAGACAAAGGCCTCCCCTAATGAGCGCCATAGCGCCCTGTCAAGAATATCTTTAAACTTTAATATTTTTTAAAGTTAAAAACTTTACGGATTTTATAATAACGTCATGTAGTAATTTGTAATTCCTAAAATAAAATATAAAAAAACATCGACATACACAACCAACCCCGCAAGTAAAAATGAATAAATCTTAACATCAATAAACATCATCAATCAGTTTCGTTTATAAAACAAAATTCCCTATTCAACATGGTTCCGATCCTGTACAAGTACCTCTTTATCTGCAATCTGCTGAAGATGATGGATTGGTCCCAAACCACGGTATCCGATCATCTGGCCCCTTACAAGACTTTCTACTTACCTACTTATACCTAGGGATACTGGGTTCTAGAAGCCTAGATATCTTTTGTAAACAAAGGGGTTACAAAGCCAGAGCGTAAAATAGTTTAAGACACTGGTCACATCGTAGCAAATCACAGTTCGAAACAATTATTGGTTCCAATTCACTATATCATTCATCTTTGGTCCGTTACCGAATTTCAAATTTGAACCATTTTCGATCCGTTTGTGCAATTATGCGTTGTTGAAGTTTTGTTTTTATGGTGAAAGCTGTATCATATTGTTTTTTGTCAACGTTTAATTTTTAAATGTGTTTTTTACTATAAATATCTTAGATCCCAGAAACAAGTATAGTATAGTTACGTAATGTTGGAGTTTCAATGTTTAGCTGCACTTGGGAAGAACAGGATAAGTCGCATTTTTAAGTTTCCTAACCAGGAACTTTTGTCTTTCTGCATAATTTTATATTCGTGCTATACCTAGGTATAGGTAAGTTCTTAAATCCTTATAAACTATACAAATGTAACTTTAATAATATTTGCATACGTTTTAATGAATATTTATCGGGTATTTATCGCGTACCTTTTGTTTATCCGATAAATATTCTTTAATATGTCAAGAAATCGTGAAAGTTTAAAAAGTTTTATTTGGATACGTTCTATATTTGTCATTACGAAGTAAATATGTCCTGCAAGGGTTGCAACTGACATAAATGGTACTTTTGACCGAATTTGGCTGATTCTTTTAGTAAAATACTAAGAGCATTTAAATTCTTAACGCCTACACTGCCGAGGGGCGGGCCGCCGCTGTTAATAGGACTACTAGATGCACATGTGATTAGTGAGCCATGACAGTGATAATGACGTAAAATCAACGTTAACCTACAAAAAGTGACTTTTTAGTCTTATAAATAAGCGATTGATTTCGAAAAAATCCATACGGAGCGCGGCGCGGCCGTTATACCTTTATTTCCCTATTTTTAATAGAAAAAAGAACCTTAAAAACAGAAATTTTAATAAATTAACCAATTTAGAACTAGTATTTACAATTGAAACAATCGAGCTAACTGCAGACTGTTGCAAACAAACTACAAATAACTCAACTGATCCATATAAATACCAGTCTTATCCAATACCAGTCGGAAGTGTCCCAAAGACGCTAGCTGCAAAGCCTCGCTGTATTTCATAAAATAGATGGTCCAAGCCATCCAGTATGTACCCTCAAACAGTGGAAAAAGGAATCTTACATTTTAACCCCGTAGTCGGGGGTAAGGTCAGAATGTCGGAGGGGTTTATTGCAACCTAGGGGTGAGATAGCGCGGGGTGGGGATTTGTAGGGTATCGATAGATTTAAATCGAGCATTAGATCGGATGTTAAAAAATATTGCGGAACTATTTTCGCTAGTTTCGGTAGTGTCGATAGATTTTTATCGATAGTGATAGGTTTTAGTAGAGTTTATTAGGGTTCTCTTTATATACTTACCAGATAACGAGAAAATACTTAGAAATACTAGTTTAGTTTTTATAGTATGTGTTTTAAACTTACGCGATCTGAAGTCATTGCTACTACTACTATTTAACGGAAAAAATAGGTAAATAAACGTGACAAATACCCGTTAAAATAGTACTATTAATATATTGTAATTCGTTGGAAAATACTGGGAGATATAGACAGAATTTGTACTTCAACGTAATAAAGGAGAATGTAATAAACAAAACCAAATAAAATTTGTTGCTAAGTCGAGTTAATTCCGAGCAATAAAATATCATTTATAAACCAATTTTTCCTTAATTCCGTTAAAATGAGAAAGAGCCACGATTGGATGAAATACGGCTTAATTATTATGATGAATTTATAAACATTAAAGGGAAAATTTTCGGTTAAATTTATCCCGTGAGAAATGAGCAGCTGCGTAATTCACAACGTATTAATTATCACAAAGTTCTTACAATATATTTCTGTTTATAGAGATGAGTGAAAGGCCTTTGATGTTTCGGATAGTTATTTAGGGTTCATTTTATTAATTAATATCATCAAACAGTACGCTTTAATACCCGATATAGCATTATTTACTCCACTATTCACAGATCATATCAAATAAAAAAGTTTACAAAATACAATCACTTCATCAAAAACTTGTGCATTAGTAAAAAAAGAATCTTAGTTCCATTTTAATGCTTTTCAGGCTTTTCTTAAGGGAGTTAGTAAATATTTCAACTCACAGTCAATGGAGACACATTTAACACATTCACTGCCAGGTTTTCATCAATGACTTTTTTAATATCATTGTGAGCCTTGCTAGCACTCAAAATGTTAAGCTCAACTTACACGTTTTATCCTACCAATATGCTATCGTAAAATTTAAACAACGGTACTGCAAATGTAAAACGTTTTGGTAACAAATAAAATATGCAATAAAATTATGCAAACGGCAACTTGGAATTTTATCGAGATGTAATTTTTCGATAGTTTCTCGACCCATCCCTAATCTTGCGACAATGTTAGGGATGCGACTTTACGAGGCCCTTTTTATTCAAATTCGCTAGTAAAGCCACAGAATATGTTTTACTTTGTAGCTAAATCGTTACTGTAATGCTAGTTATTCTGTTCTTTAACCAAAATAGACGTAATTGTGGTAACAACCTGTGACGAACAACAAGACAGGCGCTGAATAAGGAATTGGGCCGATTTTTCAATCCTGTGATGATAGTATTTTTAGTTCAAATTTGACTGTTTCATTAGTTTTTAAAAATCTGCAGAACATTTATCCCGAGGCGGGAATCGAACTCGCAACCTCCTGCGTAATAAAATAAACATCCCCAAAAATTTTGATTTCGACGGGACTAGAACCCGCGATTCTCTCAGTAAGAGAAGCTCTAACCCCATCTGCGCCACGAAATCATGTACCCAAATTAATTTCTTAGAAAACACCCCGAGTGCAAAGGCCTACTAACTAACTATGTATTATATATAACAATAATCTTAAAACAAAACCTCGTTTCAAAGATTTAAAAGTTTACATCATAGAAACATATACAATAAAATAAAGTTCAAATTCCTAGCACATCAAATAAGCAATATTCGGGTATCGATACATCAAGTCATACAATATCGAGCTCTAAATCCTGGGGTTAGAGGTCAAGCTTTATTTCATTCAATATAAAGTTCAATATTCGCTGTATATCATCTAGATATGATATGAATTCGGGTTTTACATGTTTTCTAGATTTATAAAGGTTAGATTTTTTTCAGGGTTACAGCTGTTTTTCGGGACAAGATATAAGCCCGGACGAAATCGCTTTTAGCGATAAGGCCTACTTTACGTACGGGTAAGTTTTGTTTTTAATTAGACATAAGATAGTTTTTGTTTATCATTTTCATTTACATTTTTCTTTATTATTTTTTTTTTACGTTTATAAAACTTTACACACCCAAAAAGTAAACATTCAAAGATAATGCGAAGAAGTACAAAAGGGGATGAAAAAGGGTTAGAAAACATCTTTTATCCGGGAAATATTTGTATTTTCATACATTAATCAATACAACAATGCACAGCCTTGTAGGATATTGTTAGAAAAAAATCCAATCAGTTTTTTCGTCGCGATTCGTGTAATCTAAGCTCGACACAGTGAACACTATTTCGGCTAGTTAAGTAGTGCAAAGAACCAGATTTGTCTCAATATCTACAATTGCATCAGGTATTAAACTTTAACCACGACTACGCAAGCATTATCTATACTAATATTATAAAGAGGAAAGATTTGATTGTTTGTTTGTTTGTTTGTTTGTTTGTATGTTTGTTTGTTTGTTTGTTTGTTTGTTTGTTTGTTTGAATTGAATAGGCTCCGAAACTACTGGACCGAGTTAAAAAATTCTTTCACCATTAGAATCCTTAATTTTCCGTGATGAACATAGGCTATATAATATTTTCAAAAAAGTTAGGGATCCGCATGAAAAATTCAATAATTAAACCGTGGGCTGTATATTCAACCTCTTTTTCTATTATGGCGCGTCAGAATAGAAAAAGAGGTTGTATAGCGCACGGTGCTTGCTTTTTCTCTACGGCCAGTGTCAGTTTTGGAATGTTGAGTCAATGTCAAAAACCCTAATGCTGTTAAAAAAGTAAAGATCCGTATGAAAACTGTGAAACCTATCGTTTTAGTGTGTATAATTTCTGAAATTTTTGTTTAATACCCGTGCGAAGCCGGGGCGGGCCGCTAGTTTGAAATAAGAACACGAACCTAGGGTCGTTTTCATGGGCCACCTATCCTTAAGTATAGTTTTATCTGTACTAATATTATAAAAAGGAAGGAATTGATTTGTTTGTTTGAATATAATAGGCTCCGAAACTACTGGACCGTTTTGAAAAATTCTTTCACCATTCGTATCCTAAATTTTCTCCGAATCAAATCAAATCAATCATCTATTTGCAAGAATACATAAATATTATAAATTGATGAAAATATTTTCAAAAATGGAATCCGCATGAAAAATTACCGACTACCGGACCGCTAGTCTATATAAACACAAAAAGTTTCCCAGCTGTTTTGGTAACACTACGGCATGCGTACAAAACAGCTCTCGCATAAAGCGAGCGTTGCCAAGCTTCATGCCAACCAATCCTGCTGTATGCCAAATAGCCCAAACAATGTTGGATGAAATGCGCGCAAGTTGTTAAGGTTTTTCTTCCGGGTATAACATACGGAGGGTTTTAAGGGTAGACGGGACGGGGTAGGGGCTGAGACCATTGTGTTAGAAATAAAGTATAAAAGCTTTAGTAATAAAGAAAAACACAATTAAATAACTAAAGTAAAAAATATTTTTAAACTTACGCGATCTGAACACCTAATGATAAGTAAGTACTATTTTAACGGGTATTTATCGCGTATTTTTTTCTCTCGACGTTTCAACAGGTTAGCACTCTGCCGTGGTCTATTAGTATAAAAAAATAATATATACTGTGATAAATACCCGTTAACATAGTACTAAGCAAAGTAAAACTAGTATTTACAATGAAAACAATTGAGTGAAATTTGTTTTCACTTTACCTATATCCAGGCCAATTGTCTATAGTTTGATAAAATCATAATAACATAATTATAAAAAAACAATGACCAAAATTTATATACTCCTAGATTTTTCTTTTATATTTCTTAACTAAACATAATGACAACACAACATAATGATTATTTTCTTTTAAAAATCAGTTAAAAATTATACCAGAATGAAAATTTTAAAAATTAGACCAAACTCAAAAAAATACTGTTTTTTTTATCTTATTATGTTGCAGAGTGCTCGGGCGCCATAAATACTTTTCTTTTATTCATTTGTACGGATTGGTACTGGACCACGGACAATCACAGCATCTTATCTTTATACGAGTACTTCAAGATACTTCCGCCATATTTGAGATACGAAGCTTATTTATACATCAAGTTGAATGCATAAAATCTAGCAGTTTCCGGGAATACGGAAATTTTACTGTTTATTTGCGAACTTTAGACTAGATAGGCCAAATTTTATTTTGTTAGCTAAATTGGATTGAACTTTGTTATTTTTTAGTTTATTTGACTTTTTGAGAAGTTCTTCTTTATTACTTTTCTTTATAAAAAAGATAAGATTTTGCGCATATTCGCATGCTATTTTGGCAGAATTAAAAATTAGCATATTATATTATTCTAGGTCCACAACAACATCTAAATTATATAAATTTAAGAAAAAGCCATTCAGGCGTTTTAACACGAAGAGGAAAAAAACATCCAAACCCTTGCAAATAATATTTATGTATTTACTCTTACAGACATAAAAAGTGGGTAAAATCTTTTTACGGAGGTAGTTAATTAGCAAAACATTACGACCACATTTTAACAGTAATCAAAACACCATAAAGCACAAAATTCACTAAAAATCGTAATCAAATACGGATCTTACGTAGCAGTAACAAGACATAAAATCTTAAATTAGGTTGTAACGATTTTCACCTTAGAGCTAAGAACAAACCAGCCTATATTTAGAGCAGTCTTAACATGACTATAATAGTACGAGTGATGCTCTCACAAATACATCTAAATAGCCCAGGGGCAAATTCTGCTACCAATGTATTTACTGTGATAGTACCTACCTACGCAATAGTATAGATAGAGTCATATAATTTGTCGACATAACAACATAAAACAACAGCTGTGCCATTGTTCTATGTAGAATGATTTTTATAAGTCAGGGGGGTGTCTATGTGTGCAGTCAACTTAAGGGCACGGTTCTTACATTTTTAATGCGTCTCTTAGGAAAGGTTAAGTATGCAATAACTGAATAATATATTGAGGAATCCTTTTAAATAAGATTGGACGGGTTTTATTATAATGAAATAGGGCTGTTATGAGACTGATGTTAAAGGAGAAATCTGCTTACTACGGATTCTAAAATATTTTTGGAGAAAGAGTTACTTTTATACTTTGACCTTATAACATTAAAATTTGAGCTACAAAGAAAATTATGACGCCCAAAATTAAATATTTTGGACGTTTTGTTTTGGCCGCATCATCAATCCAGATATTTCTACTAATTCTTAATATTCGATGTAAAGATTTTTTTTCTGTGCTTTTAAATACAGAAAATTCGCTAAAAGAAGTCTACTGCGCATTTGATTAGTCTTTACTATCTTATACCAAACATTTCCGATAGAGTTTCTTTCACCGTTGAATCTACGGTACCTACCTACTAAAAAGTAAGTGCAATGTAAATATTATTGAAATAATTTCAGTAAATGCAATAATAATGTACTTACATATAACGGTGAGGGAAGCGTTCGCTCGGATGACTTTGTGCATCTGTGCCGGTCCGACCTACAAGAAATAAAACGTACATTAATGAAGATTGAATTTAAAAACCTTACAAAGAAACATGTTAATGTTTTCCGGACATTTAGATACTATTTTCTTAGAGATTTTAAATTGAAAACCCATGAACTGTGTGCAAGATTAGGCATAAACAATGGTTTGGACATCCTAGCTACTGTGAGGGAAGCGTTCGCTCAGATGACTTTGTGCATCTGTGCCGGTCCGACCTACAAGAAAAAAACGTACCTAATTATAAAGATTGAATTAAAAACCTTACTAAGAAACATGTTAATATTACATTTAGAAACTATTTTATTAGAGATTTTGGAATGAAAACCCATGAACTGTGTGCAAAGATTAGGCAGAAACTGGTTTGGAAATCCAAGCCAATGTTGTGTGAAGCTAACACAGCGCTGCCGTAATCAATTTATAGTTAAATAAATAATAAATAAATAATTCAGGACAATCCACACAGCATCATCTAGCCCCACTAAGCAGAGCTTGTGTTATGGGTACTAATGACTGATATACACATAGTACAATATTATTAAATAGATAGATATTTTTATAGATAGATGTTTTTATACATAGTAAACGACCAGAACACCTGAACAAATATCTGCAGATCGTACAAATATTTGTCCTGAGGCGGGAATCGAACCCACCACCTCCTGCGTCGCAGGCGGACCTTCGCCCACCGCGCCACAGAGGTTGTCAAATTCAGTTACATACAAACAATGGAACTTAATCTAATAATATTTATAAAAATATTGGTTCTCTTATATTATATGACTTGCCTTTAGGCCTGCACTGAAAATCAGCACTGGGTAGACACACCTGTATCAACCCAGCAGCACAATGCTGAGTGTACGCCATTTGCCCTAAACCTCTGCTACGCACAAAAAGTATTTTAGCCTTGGATTAATTTAGTCTTTTTAGGGCCGTGTGGTGCCGGCATAGAATTTCACCACTACCACTCTTCCCGTGGATGTCGTAAGAGGCGACTAAGGGAAACACACCGGGGGACGGGCAGCAGCGCCCTCTGCAGAACAACTCCACCGAACTGCGATCCCCAACCCGCATGCCCAGCGTGGGGATTATGGGCAATAACCCCCAAATGAAATAACGCCACCTATGGCGCGCATTAGGGGAGGCCCATGTCCAGCAGTGGACTGATATAGGCTGATGTTGTTGATGTTGTTGTAATTTAGTCTTAAGTTAGCAAGGATTTAAGGTATATAAAATTGTTTTCTTTCTTTCTTGAGAAGTCCCGATACTACTGACAGGCACCAAGATTGGAGAAGTCTGGTTGGCCATTCACTTGGCGTCACTTAGCTATAGGAATATTAAGTAGGGTATGTTTTTCACCTGGCACTGGTACTCAGCATCATCCTCCAGAGTCACGTTAACTATCCTCAGGTTGTAGATGCCGTGGCGACGGTCTCCGAACATGGTGTAGCGAGGGTACCCTGGGATCACTGAGGAGAAGCCTGGAACAAGAGGTTTGAGTTAGTGAGTTGAAATGACACTTGTATTGCCAATATTTAATGGATATGCGGTCGCAACGTAAAGCCTGGGCAGTGATAAATAGATAATGCCGGACAATCCACACAGCATCATCTAGCCCCAAACTAAGCAGAGCGTGTGTTATGGATACTAGATGACCATAATACAATATTATTACATATATAGATATTTTATTATACATATAAAACGACCAGAACGCCCGGAACAAATATCTGCAGATCGTACAAATATTTATCCAGAGGCGGTGATCGAACCCGCAACCTCCTGCGTCGCAGGCGGACCTTCGTCCACCGCGCCACAGAGGTCGTCGTGATGAAGTTAAAACAGATACAAAAAGAAAGCTAAAGGATTATTGGAATAGTGCTATTTTAATTTAAATAGTATTGATTATGATTTTATCAAACTTGTTTACGGCTAAAACCAATAATTAAATAACCAAATTAGAACAAGGTTTAAAAATTGTATCAATTTTAATTGTAGGTACTAGTTCCAAAGAAGTCTAACTTGTTTTAAATTGACTATTCTGATTGCATTACAGTATGTATGTCTATTGAATAAAGAAAATATTAAATTTAATTTAATACCTATGTTTAGCATCAAGATCATACAGTGAACGTGTCAAACTATCATAGAGATAAGAGATAAGATTTCAACCTACTTGGCCCTCAGACATTTAGATCTGTATTTGACAATGTTTTTCTACGACTAGCGCTCCGCCCCGGCTTCGCATGGCTTCGCATGGGCTCCGTATGAAAAACAAAAATTGTATTTTTCATACGGAACCCAATTTTTTTTAAAAATATTCTAAAGCCTATGTTCATCACGGAAAATTTAGGATTCTAATAGTAAAAGATTTTTTTCAAATCGGTAAAGTAGTTTAGGAGCCTTTTCAATTCAAACAAACAAATAATGAAATCTTTTCTCTTCATAATATTAGTATAGATAGGTATAGACTTAGGATCCGGATGCTATTCGATGCCTGATTGACCAATCGCTCTCGTCACCATCGCTCTCCAAAATGTCAATATTTCCGACTAGGTCAGTACTGTATCGCTGACGATTAGTTCGTGACAGCTCAGTTCTTGACAGCTGACACCTGCGCTATCGGCTCACATTCTAGGCACGAGCGACAATCGATAGAGCAATTTGAACCATGGACGTAGATACAGAGATTGGTTCGAAGTGTGAACTGAAGCGGTTTTGAGGTGATGTAACAGAAATACAATTTTATTTACAACTAGCGGTCCGCCCTGGCTTCGCACACAAAAATTTCAGAAATTATACACTCTAACACGATGGGGTTCACAGTTTTACGGATCCCTTACTTTTTTTATTGGGGTTTTTGACATTGACTCGACACTCCATAACTGACTTAACACTCCATAACGAAAACATTATAGCCTATGTTCATCACGGAAAATTTAGGATTCTAATGGTGAAAGAATTTTTCAAATTGGTCCAGTAGTTTCGGAGCCTATTCAATTCAAACAAACAAACAAACATATAAACAATCAAATCTTTCCTCTTTATAATATTATAGTATAGATATAGATGAGTCACAAAACGAGCTCAGTCTTAGCATGAGCTGTTTGTACACTCGTTACACAGAGGCCCTTTATGAGACTTAATTTTGAAGGCGGATTATTAGGGGAGGCCTATGTCCAGTAGTGGACTATATAGGCTGATGTTGTTGTTGTAGGCTCCAAAACTATTGGAAAATTGTGGTATTTCCTTTGGTTCTTAAAGTTTTCTTCTTATGCCACCAGCAATCAGATACAACTGTAGCATCAGACGCCGCCCGGTCAGTGGCTCGGGGACCATTAGTCGCGCCGAGTCACCATTACCATGCGCTAGCTAAGTGTAGGTTCGATTCCACGTGACGAATTATGCACTATGTTCTTGAACTTTAGATATTTTAGAAGAAATTTTCGATAAAACCAGACAGATGTTGGTGAAAAATCTAGACACTATAAAAAATTGCTTAACAGGTAAGTAATGACGACCTCTTTGGCTCGGTGGGCGAAGATCTGCACGCAGGAGGTTCCGGGTTCGATTCCCGCCTCGGGACAAATGTTTGTACGATCCTGCAGATATTTGTTCAGGGTTCCGATCCCGTGGGAGTTTCGGGATAAAAAGTGGATCGATATATTATTCCAGGTCATAAACTGTTGTACCAAGTTTCATCAAAATCTTTTAGTAGATTTTGCGTGAAAGAGCAAATATCCAGCCATATTTACAAACTTTCGCGTTTATAATAGTAAGGACTTATTTACTACAAAACCTTTTATAGACGATGTACTAATAAGACCTACCTACCTACCTACAAATAGAACACCTAGCATCTTGAAATATAGATTTTTGGATTGGGTAGAACGGGGCATATCTTTTGTATTGACCGGGTAGAAAAATTGTGGGTTGAACGGGGCAGAACTCGATATTTAAAGCCAAATAGATAATCAGGATAATCAGCACCATAAGATTTTATGGTGTCCTTTTAGATATTGAATTCCCATTGCCGTTTCAACTCGTTAATGGCGCAATTATCCCCTTGATGTCTTCAAGAAGTTTACTGTTCGATTTTTTTCTAAACTCATATTATAAAGAGGAAAGATTGGATTGTTTGTTTGGATATTATAGGCTCCGTAACTACTGGACCGATTTGAAAAATAATTTCACCTTAACTAATACTAGGTACTCCATTATAAACAGAGGCTCCATAGATTCCGGTATAAACATACATAGGCTACAGGATATTTTCAACAAAATTGAAATCGTGTGTCAAAAAATTAAATTTTTTGATTTTTATATATCCGTGCGCAGCCAGGGCGGGCCGCTAGTGTTATAGATACATAATACGAATACGAATATTATAGGTTTAGTTTTGTCATTCGTATTTCCTGTCAATAATAATTTAATCGCGTTTTATTGTTTACACGGCATCTAAGCTTGTGTTATGGGTCATTGTGAAAAAAAAACCGTCTGTGAGGTATTTCTTTTTATCCTGTATCGCATTATTTTGTTATTAATATTGTCCAACCAAGAACTTCAGTTCTGATTTTTTTACTTAACGTACCATTTGTCCAGCGGAATCGAACCTGCAACTTTCTGTTCCTCGGGTGACACTTTACCCACTGCACAATATGCCGTCTTTCGTATTTATAGAATCTAAATGAAAACTATTATTAAATAACACTACCTACATAAAGCAATTACTAGTAAACATTATAACTTTGAGTTTATCAGAAATCGATTGAAAACCGTGAAAAATGCTCAACCATACGGCACAGTGTAATTGATCAAGACATTTCATAGAATCGCGTATCCAAAAAGTAATGGAAAAAGTTGGTTTGCAGTATGGGCTCTACCCGGACGCTAAATCTTAAACGCTAAATAAATAGAGGATGCTAATGTTATGAAAACGATAAGAGTTGGTTTTCTAAAAATCTAAAACCTCTGGTTTTTCTGGCCACCAGGAGTGGAGGCGAGGTAGAATCTCTGACATTTTTCAAATTAAGCCTCGGCCAGGAAAAATCGTTTGGAAATTGACAAAATCCACTTTAAGACCCAGTTTCCATCGTATTCGCAGTAAAAAAGTTGAGATGTTGAATTTTGGCTCAATTTGCCTGCCATGAACTTGTAAAAAGTGACGTCACTCTAATAAGGCAGGACATCCGAGGTCTGAAAATTTACTTTACCATGTCACCGATCTGA
Source organism: Eupithecia pulchellata (assembly GCA_963931895.1). Classification (NCBI taxonomy): domain Eukaryota; kingdom Metazoa; phylum Arthropoda; class Insecta; order Lepidoptera; family Geometridae; genus Eupithecia; species Eupithecia pulchellata. Next base: position 1,076,846 of record OZ007546.1, on the reverse strand, counting down.
AGTCGTAAAAACTTTAATAATAATTATTATAATATTATTATTTTTAAACACTAGTTATCTGTGCAAAATGGCCGGACACCATGGTAACCTCAACGAACCTTGAAAATCGCTTATCCACAGTCCGTGTGTAAGGATCGAATAGATCTATCACACAATGCGCACACGCAATCAAACATGCATAAAATTGTAGGTCGTTGAACTCTCATGGACAAGCTAGTTTCAGGTATCTGAGACGAATAAAATTTTATCGTTTCTGAATAAGGAAGTGCTTAGCATGTAGCTTAACACATGTAGCTTAGCACGTGTTTCAGTAAAAAAATCTTACAGTTCAGTCACACGGGACTTGACTCGTATAATTTAAGTAGTATATTGTTGTGTCCCGTGAGGTGCCGGCATAGAATTTCACCACCCCAACTCTTCCTGTGGGTGTCGTAAGAGGCGACTAAAGCCAAGTCGTCCGATTCACGTAGTCTGTCTTTGCCACTTTGTCCCTCGACATACATATGACTTGTTCACATTAGCCAGTGGTGAACAGTATGTCGCCCGAGGAGGTAGTGTTGGACAGTGCAGCTACATAATACTTTTCACAAAGCGACATGCGTCACTCAAAGCCTGTCGGGCGACTATCGAGAAACACGAAGATCGCGCGTGTCGACGCTCGCAGAGCATCGACTAGCGACTAGTCCTGCAACCCGTGAATGTCGCAAGCGACGTCTGGCGACGTGTCGCGGGACACTTACATTTCGTGTCGGGCGAGGTCGCGAGACAAATGTCTCCAAGTGAAAACGTGGCTTAAGGAACCCACACCGGGGCCGGGGGGCGGGCAGCAGCGCCCTCTGCAGAACAACTCACCGAGTGCGAAGCCGTCCTTGGCCCACTGCACCATGCCGTGCAGGTTGTTGACGGAGCACTCGAGCACCGCCTCCTGCCCCTCCTGCACGCGGAGACTGCGCGGCACCGTGCGGAAGTATTGCTGCTGGAAGCCAGCGCACGAGGATACCACTGCGGAACAGAACAAACGTTAAAGTCATTTGTAACGGGATATCTATATCTATACTAATATTATAAAGAGGAAAGATTTGATTGTTTGTTTGAATTGAATAGGCTCCGAAACTACTGGACCGAGTTAAAAAATTCTTTCACCATTAGAATCCTTAATTTTCCGTGATGAACATAGGCTATATAATATTTTCAAAAAATTAGGGATCAGCATGGAAAATTTAATAATTATACCGTGCGCTATATTCAACCTCTTTTTCTATTATGGCGCGGAGCCATAATAGAAAAAGAGGTTGAATATAGTAAAGCGAATGGTGCTTACTTTTTCTCTACGGCCAGTGTCAGTTATAGAGTGTTGAATCTGGTCGAATCAATGTCAAAAACCCACAAAAACCACAATGCTGTTAAAAAAACTAAGGAATCCGTATGGAAACTGTGAAACCTATCCGTGCGAAGCCGGGATGGACCGCTAGTGTTACTATATAATAGGGTGGGTCACTTATGTATGAAGAAAAAAAAAAGTTTAGTTTTTATACGGGCACAGTTACGCAAAGGTGCTAATATATGAGTGTAAATAGGTTAAGAAGTTTCATTGCAATCGGAATCATTCTTCTGCCTCCGGGGTCATGTGCGATTATCAGCTAATATGATAAAAAAGGGCCTAACAACATGGCATACAAAGTGACACCAATGAATGCTATTTATAAATAAAAGTCTTAAATCAAAAGTAAATAAAGGTTTATTTAAGGGCTAGCTATTTTTACAACAAAAATATTGGAGAATAATGCTATAATATTTATTAAAGTGAAGGATTTAGTTTGCAGCGAAATCCTTTTTGCTGTCGAATTTTGGCATTGCTTTTCTTGAATCTATCTGGGCTTTGATGAAGCCTTCTGTCATTGTTTTATTGCATAAAGTGGCTGAAGCTTCAGTCACAGCTTTAACTGCTCTTTCTACTGCTTGTGTGTGACACGGAAGACGTAATAAATCCAATTCTCCTTCACCTTTTTGTTGAATAAACAATCGGAGATTTTCTTCGGTTATAGATTTTAATAAAGGTGGCTCAGTGATATTTTCTTGCCAATTCAAAAGGTCATAATATGTTGATGCGTTAAAGTTTATCTTCGGTAACTGAAACAGACGCAAATTCTTCGGAGTTTCCGATCTTGCTTTCAAAATTCGACGTACCGCTAATTCGCGAACGCGCGGCTGAGGATCTGTCAACGTTGCAAGTAATAAGTTTTCCGGGTGTGCGAAATAGCGTAGTAGGTATTTTTCTGTTTTTAGGGCAAGTACATCTACTAAAATAGCGGCACTTGCAAGCGGAAATGTCAAACAAAACTTTACTTCCAAGCCGAAACTCTTCCACTTTGTTTGTCGGTATTTTCGGGTGAGACTTAAGAAGGTTTTTGCATTTTAAATGATAAATTTGTAACATTACCTTCATTCGTTTTGGTTCTACTGTAGGAATAGAAGATTTTGCCCATATTTGTATCAGTTTTTCAACTACAACGGCCTCTATTTCTTTATAAGTAGGCTCTTTTTTCGTTTCCTTCTCAAATTTTAACTTGTGTCGGATCCACTCATAGAACTTCTTCACATCTTCGTAAGTTGGCAATATATTGTCTTTTAAATCGCATAAATCACTAAATAATGGACACTTCCTACTGTTTCGAGTGCGTTCCATTTTTCTAATGACATAAAACGAATCACTGCATGCTATTACGCAACGCGATTGTTTTAACAAAATGACCCTTCACTTGTCTCACTTTCCCCACCCCCCACCCCTTCCCTATTCCTTTGTCATTGAACTCAAACAAAGAGTTGCTTAATATGATTACTAAAAACTATTACGCATCAAATCCGATATCAATAACATCAGAAAAAAAAAATTGTGAAACGATGTCAAAAATCTACTTTTTTAAATAATTCAATGACAATCCGGAGGCTGTAAAACTTAATATAATGTAATGAAACTTTACGTATCAATTAACGACACCATTTGGCCACTTTTTAATGGTGAGCGTTATTGAAAATCGAGAAAAAAAAAAATCGACCCACCCTACTATATAATAATGCCGGACAATCCACAGCATCACCTAGCCCTGTTGTAACAAAAATCTTAGAATAATCAAAGTACCTGTGGTCAAACAAACTAAATGTAATTTTAGTCTTTGAACAGGTTTGGATAAACTTCAATTTATATTCGATATAAATTAAAAAACCTTATTTTTTGAGTAAATACACGTCATGTACCTACAGTATTCATTAATTGTTTAGCAGCATTTATGAAACAGTCTTCAAATCTTTAGAAAGCTTACAGCTAAGTGGAATCAAAAGTGGGAACTCGAAGTGTTTGCTGTATCGCTACACGAATCAAGAGCCACTGAACAATTCCAAAGCAGTTGAACAACGATAAAAAACTGCGCATTGCCTTCAATAAATGTCTGTAAAAAGAGTCCTGTATAAGGAATGTTGATTGTGGACGAGTTACGATTGGTTCTGTATGATTGTACATTGGTCATAGGATATTGGATGAGTTTCTTTTTATACTAACACTTTCTTACATTTTTAATTTTCACTTTTTATAAAGGGTTTTGTTATACATATTACATTTATTTGTATTTTCGGTTAAAATGTATTTTAAGAGATGTTGGCTTACTGGATTACCCTTACAGTGGGGTGTTTTACATTATAATTATGCAAAAATATCTAAAAATATGTTATGGGGATAGCCTAGGCAAAAAAAAAAGTCGGAAAATTTTAAAATCCACATAAAATTATCTTTTTTTTGCATTTGTAAAATCTGTTCGGAATAACTCAAAAAAAAAATAGTCGGTCTAATAAATTTGTCGGGCTTATAGGTACTAAATCTTAAACTTACTCAACTTTAAGTTAGGTTAACCCTGTTTATCCCAATCAATAAATTTCATACCTAATAGCTCAAAAGAACCAAAAACACGGTACACGCACTGACAAAAAGTGATTCACAGACTACGCAACCGCCAAGAGAACCCTAAAGCCAAAACAAAAGGATGCACATTGGTGGCTAATACAGCCAAGTGGGAGTCGAGTGGGCTCTTATATGTCGCGACACTCTTATGAGGTGAACGCACCCTTCTAAAGAGTAAGGGCGGAGCGGGGCGGGGAGCGGAGCGGTGAGTGGAGCGGATAGCGATTTTATTTTAAGTTAGTTTTAAAACTTTTAAACTTTCGCTATTTCTTGACAAATGGTTATTTTGTATTAATTGCAATTAATATAGTATTGATTTCTTGGTTCTGCTTGGATAGTACCTATCAGTATTAGGTACATGCTCCGTTATATTCGTTTTCTATTTATGTTCTATTTATATTAAAAATATCTATTTCATATTTTACTATGTATATCAGTCATCTAGTACCACACAAGATCTGCTTAGCTTGTGGCTAGGTGATGCTGTGTGGATTGTCCAGAATTATTTATTTATTTTTTTGTTTATTTATAGTTATGGCCTCTTCATTACAACTAGGCATATACCTATTCTATGTCTTGTTTTGGTTTCTTTCCGATTGTATTGTTGTTATGAATAAATTATTTTCTTTCTTTCTACCTACCTCCAGAAATTTTACTTACTTACTCTATCCGATATGTAAGCAAAATTTCTGGAGGTAGGTATGACTTGGTGTTGTAGAGATGTTGAACAAATTGCAATGTTTTATTCAGTAAGCAGCGATTTAATTTTATTAATTTATTCATTAAATTCAGTGTGTAACCGCTCAAATACTACAGTTTTAGGTGTCTATTTCAAGATTTGTGTACCTATACTTTCCGCTACCGCCTATAACATAGAACTACTCAACACCATACTCGCGCCTGAGTAGATGCGTCAAGTGCGTAAAAATTAACGCCCCTACAATGTTACAGCGACGCTCTAGTGGAGGTTTCTGAACGGAACACGGTTTTGCATCTGTTTCGTTGTGTATACTGCATGCTACACGCAAGAAGTTTTTATATGCAAAGAATGTTCAAAAACTTCATGCGAGATATATTATTCATGCATAAGATAAAACTTCAGACATAAATTAATGGACTAAATCTGTTCATGAAATTTTATGAACCTAAAGCTGTATGTACGTACGCACCACCGTAACATTTCTTCTACATTGATTTACTAAAATATTCATAGCTACATAAATAAATATTAAGACAGAATATGATAGATATTATTATGATCACATAAATAAATATTAGATGATGTCATCGTAGCTGAATTTTAGCCAAGACCACAAATCTGCACGAGACATTATAGTGCATAAGTGTGTGCGCACTGTTGCACTCTCTATTTCTTCTTATAATCCGTTTAAACGGCAGACTGACACCGGGGAGAAACCAGACGCAGGACCAACTGATTTTAGATTTCAATAAGTTTATTTCTTTAGGCTTACAAAGCACTTAGACAAGTCAAGTTTCATACAACAAATTATAATAGCCATAAAGGGAGGCAATGCGGCCAACGTCTTGGGGACGCTTCCGACTGGTATTATATGGATCAGTTGAGCTACCTGTGGTTTGTTCGCAAGTCTTCACTTAGCTCATTTGTTTCACACTCAAAACTCGGAGAGCCTCGCTTCCCCACGGATCAGTCTCGACTTTTTATCGCGAAACAAAAACGCGTAGCCGTCGGCATAACCAAGATATTTTATCGAAAGGTTTCACACGTCTTCAAATCACAGCCAGTCATAACAAACCCCGAACTAGTAATATTTCTTATTCAAGCCGATATCGGTCAGGGTGCCTGGGGAGCTACATTTTATTGAGGAAACTCGGCAATGCGCCCCAGAGGCGAACGCTGAAATGTTTTCTCAGTAGCTTGGGATCGTCAAGACTTTCCGAGTCATGTGTTCATCGCCATTTTGTTTTCTATTAAACTAGCGGTCCGCCCAGGCTTCGCAAGGGTATTAAACAAAAATTTCTGAAATTATACACACTAACACGATGGGTTTCACAGTTGACGTGGTTCATCACGGAAAATTTTGGATTTTTATGGTGAAAGAATTTTTCAAATCGGTCCAGTAGTTTCGGAGCATATTCAATTCAAACAAACAAACAAACAATCAAATCTTTCTTCTTTATAATTATTATTAGTATAGATATAGATTAATTATTGATTTTTAACTGAACGACGTTTTTCATCTATACTAATATATGACGAGGAAAGATTTGATTGTTTGTTTGAATTGAAGAGGCTGCGATAGATAGTTACTGGACCGATCTGATTGGAAAATTCTTTCAAGATTAGAATCATTATCCGTGATGAACATAGTCCATAGAGTATTTTCAAAAAAGTTAGGGTTCCGTATGAATCTTACAATCCCTTTCCTATATCGAAATAAAAAGGAAAACATAATAGGTATTGATGTGACAATAATTTAGTTTAGGCAGCATTACACCAGTATCATACATACTACCGTTAAAAAACAGCAAAATTCGTTGCGTTTTAAAGATCTAAGCATACTAGGGACAAACAGACAGACAGCAGTGACTTCGTTTTATACTATGTATTGATAACACATACGTTGCATTTAACAGTAGCAGGATGAACGAAATTTTAAATGACTTTACATATACTGACAGTCATAAATGACTTTACTTACACATACCTGTATCAATTCACCTTTTAGGTAAATTTTATACAATCTCGGTGACTCGGGTGGTCCCTGGGGGCAGGGGGAACGGACAGGGCCAATAGTAACAAAGTTTAGGGCAGGGTTAGTAGGGCAGTGGTTTACGAAGTTTTCATATAAAATTTTGGGCCTTATATCTTTTTTGTGTAACAACATCAACATCACTAGCCTATAATAGTCCACGTGTTATCATTTGGGGATTAATGCCCATAATCCCCACGCTGGGCATGCGGGTTGGGGATCGCAGTTCAGTGGAGTTGTTCTGCAGAGGGCGCTGCTGCCCACCCCCGCTGTGTTTCCCTTAGTCGCCTCTTACGACACCCACGGGAAGAGATGGGATGGTGAAATTCTATGCCGGCATCACACGGCAAGCTTTTGTGTAAGCTATAGAGTAATTTTTGGGTAAAATTACCCCCATTAAAGAATGGTCCAACATTTGGTAAACGCAAAACGTTAATGATTGAAAGTCCGAAGGGGTAAATTAGTTCGTCAAAGAGGCTGCGGTCTACACGTTTTGGTAAATTAGATAAATTGGAGGAAAACCGTGCCTCTGAAAAGTGGCTTAGTGCGGTTTTTGAAGGACTTTTTTCCTTGACGTTTTTGATGGCCCTTTCGATTTAGCTTAATATATAAATACAAAATATACATTAGTTATATTAGCACATAGAGAAAAATATATTTAAATTTAATCCTTATCCTTAGAATAGGAGGAAAACTAAATCTGATTCTATGTACCATGTACTATAGTAGTGCAGATCCTGCCATAAGCTGGTTTTCCGTGGATACCGTGAAAAGTTATCTAGTAAAAGCCTCTTAAGGCCCTGTATAAAGACAATATTTAGGTAATAGTAGTATTATTTAGTAGTTCGTAGTGCTTGACAAATAAAGTTGAAAATGGTGATGCGTTTGATTTAGTTGAATCTCTTGTTCGACAATGTCAACATTATTTATCGGTTTTAACTTATTTTAAAAGTAAATACACCAGTAAATTAAAATCTTTATACATATTTCTCTAGATGATAAAATTACCTTTCTTACAGTAACAAAATTATAAAATGTTATCACTCAAAATATTGAGCATTTCGAGACGAAAAAATATTTTCGTGTTCTTTCTTGCGATATTTTTTTCAAGTTTCTAGATGGTTTTTATGAAATATTTTTGTATAAGTCTTTTTTCCATACACTTGACTATAAACTGTATTTTTTTTGGGCTTGTAATATGTCGCAGTAAGCCTAAATGTGCGACGAAAAAGTGGTCGTTTTACGATGTCTGTCGTATGGCAGCGCCTTAAAGCCTAAAAAAGCCTTTTTCGTAATAAAAGTGGACCACAAAGCTAGTCAAAACAGTCTAGAAGTAACTCTTGTTTCACAACAAAACCTTTTTATCGAATTTTTCGTGTGGTTTGGAATAAAAAGAATTAAAAACGCTGACAAAGCGCGCCCCGTTTTATTTCACTGGCGCAGCGCCAACGAGTGGATATGTGAACATTTTCTTGAAGTCCCTTCTTTGCTTCAATTGTTGTCTTTTGGTCATCCTATTTTAACTTTGCTTACGGAATATACGTTTCAAAATGCTTATATTTATCTACCTATGTATGTACCTGCAAATTGTTTGCAACAGTCTATAGTTAGCTCAATTGTATCATTTTCTAGTATATTCGTTTCTGTTATTTGATTGTAATATTCTTTTAAAATAAATTATGTTTTATGTAGGTTAGATACCTCTTTAGAATTTATTTACTTAGAGCTAATTGCAATCAAATATACTATATATTGGAAACATATAAAATGGTATTTACGATTGAAAGAATGATTAAGAGATGTATGCTCACATAACTGTTGCAAACAATCTACTGGTAGCTGAACTGATCCATATCCAGTCGAAATCGTCTACAAGATGCTGGCTGCATGGCCTCGCTGTATGGCAATGCTGATGCACTGCGGCAGATACTGACCAGCTCTCGGGTCACGCTTCGACCAGACGCTTAGATAATTTAAAGGTTAGAATAAATATTAATATATGTCAAAACCGTGGAAGCCTGTACCGTTTGACTATCGGTGGGTAAAGTCAGACTGTAGAATAATGGTGATGACGTAATGATTGAAATAGTGTTGTGATATCAATCTATCGATAATTTTAAGTGAGAGATATCTCTGATGAAGTCACTCGGTAAGGTTGAAACGTTGATGTTCTTCCAACACAAATTTGATTACATACATTAGATTACAGAAGAGAAAAACTTATTCCATGTTAGTTATAGTCAAATTTAACTAAATTGAAAGAGTTTTGATAATAACCATAGCACACATTCACATGAACTTGTGTTCAAATCGAAAAACTATCCAAAAAAAACAAAGAAATCCAGACGGCACATAAACATAAATACAAAAACAAACTTATACTGAAATAAAGAAATACGAAGAAAAAAGTCACATTCATATTCTCCACAATAATTTCACATTTACAACAGAAGCCAGGATAATAGGGTTGGGATTCGATATCGATATCGATAGTTGCGAAGGCTCATTTCATTTGAATTTAGAAGCTTAGCTGTGGGCCGTTTGAACTAAAAGGGCTCATATTAACGGAAAGTGGTCGTAATGCGCGGATTCGGCCGGAAATGGCCTCAGAGGTTATTGGTACGTTTTATTGTGGCTTCCGGTAAATGGGATTTGAAATAAGAACGCTTTAAGAGTTACTTTTGAATTATATGAGTTACACTAGGTTCTGCGCGCGGCTTTGCGAGTGCAATTACTAGCTTACCGCTAGATGATGCTGTGTGGATGTGTGGCTATATACCGACATTTTTAAATATACATTGAAAACGACCATAAACTCGGAAAAATATCTGCAGATCCTACAAAGTTTGTCCTGAGGCGGGGATCGAACCCGCAAACTCCTGCACCACTGGCGGACCTTCGCCAACCAATACAAAAACTGACAATCCAACAGAGTGTGTACTAACTATTTCTGGTTTGTACCAGTTTTTAAGAGCTATTAAAGGCAAGACGAGTTGACATATTGAAATACCTAACAGGACTTAGCTAAATGGGGCAAAACTTGGAACAAATCAGCTGGAGATTAGGTGCTTTAGGTTTATATTGACAAGGGTTCACGAGACATTTTATTGAGGTTTCTTTATTGCTATTTGAATTCTAGAGGTGATCTCGTAAAAATCCGAAAGACTTAGTACTTGTTAGACCAACTTAAAATATCCGTCAAGTGCGAGTGTAACTCATAATCCAAGGATTCCGAACAGCAATGCTAATACTTATGCATGTTATTCATATAAACCTCTCTCTTGAATTACTCTATCTACTAAAAATGAGGAAAAAAGGAACAGATAGACCGAAACTATAAGGGTTCCGAAACCGATCTCGAATCCCTAAACACAGTTGTAGGTCCTATAAATTCGACGTCGGCTAAGTATTATATTATTCGACATAAAAATTGAACAAAGCTTTGGTAGATAATCGATATAATAACTATCTAATAAAGGTAGTTAAGGCGCATACAGCACCTAAACTAGCGCCACCACCTACTTTATGTTATTATTCTGTTTAACAAAGGAATTTTCAAAAATCCATCGTCCAGTTTGTGATACCTATCATAAGCTTTTTTTTAATGCCTCTGTAATAGTTTTATTCTATTTAGTTTAGGAAGAGATACGAAAATTGATTTTGGTGGCCACCAAGGGCAACTTATCACAAACTGGACGATGGATTTTTGAAAATTCCTTTGTTAAACAGAATAATAACATAAAGTAGGTGGTGGCGCTAGTTTAGGTGCTGTATGCGCCTTAATGCAGATATACAGTACTTTGAAACGTCATATCCTGCCATTTGGAATCCAATATTCAATTAGCATTAAGCACTAAGCTAAGTGGAAATAAATCAATATTAGCTATCACAGATTAGAATTTATATAAGTTACTCTAGAAGTTGCATGCTCGATCCCCAACCCGCATGCCCAGCGTGGGGATTATGGGCATTAACCCCCAAATGATAGTGCCATCCTTGGCGCTCATTAGGGGAGGCCTATGTCCAGCAGTGGACTATTATAGGCTGGTGATGATGATGATGACTCTAGAAGTTCGAGAATTGAACTGGAATTTGGGCTAATTTCATCGGAAGATCTGAACATTCATCATTATTTCATCTAGTACCCATAACACAAGCTCTGCTTAGCTTGGGGCTAGATGATGCTGTGTGGATTGTCGGGCATTAGGTATTAACGACCTCTGTGGCGCGGTGGGCAAAGATCCGCCTGCGAAGCAGGAGGTTGCGGGTTCGATTCCCGCCCAGGGACAAATATGTGTACGATCTGCAGATATTTGTTCAGGGCTTTCTGGTCGTTTTCTATGTATAATAAAAAATATCTATATACATAATATGTTTGCAATAATATTGTATTATCTATATCAGTCATCTAGTACCCATAACACAAGCTCTGCTTAGCTTGGGGCTAGATGATGCTGTGTGGATTGTCGGCATTATTTATTTATTTATCTTTACATCAAAATAAGTTCATACTTCTGGGTACTCGCTGGTGTTACGGGATATGTTACGTGTTACACAGTAAGTGTTAGTGCAGTTAGTGTGGGAAAAGAATTCGCCAGCAAACTTCCCTGTTTTGTTGTGCGTTATCACGCCGTAGCTATGGTTGCTTAGATATTGAAGGTGTATTAATATATTTAGTTTTTAGCATATAAGCCTTTAGAAACAAAGAAATTTACAACTATTTATCTAAATAAAGCTAGTATTCACAATTGAGCTAACTGCAGACTGTTGCAAACAAACTACAGGTAGCTCAACTGATCCATAACAATACCAGTTGGAAGTGTACCCAAGATGCTGGCAGCATTGCCTCGCTGGCAATGCTGATGGGCTGCGCCAGTTTTTAACATTGTTAAGAAAAAATTCGTCAAATATGACGATCCGATAAATATTGCAAATGGCAATATTTATTGGATCGTCTCTGGTTTTATTGTACTCAATTTCTAGATAGTTTAAAAGATTATTACCTGTATTTGTATTAATATAAGTATCTGCATAATAATACCCCTTAGACCCAGGGAAAACTCTAGACAAACCTAAGTCAATATTAACCGAAATGTAATGTTATTTTTAACATATAAATAATTATTTCAACTTCTTTTCGGGTGCTAAAAATCTTTGTACTTTTTCTGCTTTCAAAATAAAAGCCTATGTTAAATCGTGATTTTGCTAAGGTTTCAAGGAAAAAGCTCTTAAACTTTGACTTTAACAAAAGAAAGTTTAAATAGACCCCGTAAAGCAAAAATTAATCTTAGGCACAAAACAAGGACGAAACATTAATAACTTGTACGAAAAAATTAAAACAAACAAAAGGAAAAGTAATTAAAACGAGAATTATGAACGAGAGCTGGCAACATTGAGTTTTCCGTATTCTGTAATTATTATAATAATCTGTATTAATAAGTACTTACGTATATATTAAAATCTCTTTTAACATGATATTTACCAAGATTTGTTATCATGTTGTTAATTAACCATGGTAGTAACAAAGTAAATAACAATCAAATCGCAGTCGGCAGACTATTGCAAAATATCTAAAGGTAGCTCAACTGATCCATAACAATACCAGTCGGAAGCGTCCCCATGACGCTGGCTGCAGCCTCGCTGTATGGCAATGCTGATGCGCTGCGCCAGATACTGACCAGCTCTCAGGTCACGCGTCGCTTCACCCTCACTATTTTTTGACATACTCAAGCGCTTTCTAATTTTGAACATTATGCGTGAGTGATATAAGATCGGCAAATGCGTGGGCACACAAAGTGGTCATAGCCTTTGCAAGTTTTGGTTTGTACCGACAAACGTGGGCGGACACTGAATGCTTTAATCTAATTGAGCTTTGTCAAAGCTTGTCTTTTATCTACAGATTCCTGAAACCTAATTAAATAAATAAATAAATAATGCCGGACAATCCACACAGCATCATCTAGCCCCAAGCTAAGCAGAGCTTGTGTTATGGCTACTAGATGACTGATATACATAATACAATATTATTACATAGATAGATATTTTTACTATACATAGAAAACGACCAGAACACCCTGAACAAATATCTGCAGATCGCACAAATGACCAAGAAAATATCTTTTGTCTTCAGGCTGAATTTCTTCGTATAAAATAAGTAATGTATAAAACTTTACAAGAGAATACACAAGGTCTCTAAACTTCCACATAAACATTTTCATTATAACTTTCATAGGAACATTATGAAGGCATCGATACTTCATAAATTGGCTTAAAACTTTTTATGAAATACCTTCTGGCATATTGTTTAATGTAAGCACCAATATACTGTAGTCTAGCCAGATATGATGTACAATGTTTGTAAGCCACAGCAAAAACAAAGTAATTTTGTCTTATAGGTTATTTTTATTTTAATTCATTAGTTTCGACATAAATTGACATGATTATGGTGTCTTTATTAAAAAATAGATCTAAAGTCGACCAGAATTATATATTTTTTATGTATATTATACCTACAAAGCAAAAAAAATATTTATTTTATGGGCAGTTGGTTTACAAAAATGTCATACTATAAGTATAGATAAAGATAAAGATACATTTATTCAGCTACACAGGAACAGAACAGACATAAATTAAGATAGACATTGGTATATACAAAGTACCTACAATATAAAATAACTTAAGTGGCAACACAAAAAAGCAAGCAACAATATAAGTGGCAACACAAAAAAAGCAATGAGCAGACTTATTGCAACCGTGTCAGCACAAACGAGCAATTTCTTGGAATCCTGAACAAATTAACAATTCAGTACCGCGTATATAATGTACAAATTTGAAACCAAAGGGAGTCCTAAATTAATTCGGGAAAATATTACAGCGAGCAAGTTTCCCCGAAAACTATGGAAATTGTATGAAACTCCAACTTCAGAGGCTAACGGAAAGGCGCCCTTAGCAAAGTGGAATAAGATGGTGAGAAAATCTTCAAATAGAATATCCATATTTCCTATGAAAGCCCGTTTGAGAGAGTGAGAGAGAAATGTGCGGAGAAACTTAGAACGAAAGAGAAAGAAATAACGGTTTACAAAAAACTTCCCAATCTGTGAATAAAAACTCAAAATATTACAAGAAAGTTATATTAAATCACCAAAATAAAACTAGTATATAAACTTGAGACAACGAAAGCCACCAAAAGATAATAAAAAAAATACACTTGAGCTTGCAGACGGTTGCATACAATCTAAAGGTAGCTCAACTGATCCATATAAATCTAAATATAAATTAATTTTACTGACTACGGAACCCTAAAAATAATAACAAGTAAAATGACTATAAAGCTAACCCATAACCACTAATAACCATAATGTTCACCGACTTAAAAGTTACAGCATTACAATTTTTTATGTCTTCAATAAAGTACGTTTAAAGTGCGTCCAGCTCGTGAATCAAGTATAAACCTTTATGAAAGGTTTGTTCCTAACCCGACCGTCTGATAGCTAGATAGAGAGGTCGTGAATCAAGCCGTCTGATAGTTCGATAGATAAATAAAGCAGGTGATTTTATACATCAGCTAGCTCCAAAGTAAGCAGAGCTTGTATTCTGGGTACCAGATAGTCAACTCAGATTATATCAGCTTCACATAGATGTACACAATAATCAATATCTCTTATATTACAAGTACCTATGACACGTTCTATAACAACATTCACTGTTCGAGAAAGTATCAATCATACTATTTTTGCCGCTCATTAATTGCATTAATTGGCTCATTGATTGGTAACGAATAAGGATAAAATAACCAATAGACTGTAAAAATTGTACACTCACAAATACATCTTAATCGACACAGAAAAGCCGCGTCTACCTAGAAACGGTTTGACCGATGTTTTTAACTTCAGCGGCTAGATAGCGCTTTCTGGACCTTAAATATCGTTGTCAGTTGTTGGTAAAGAAATCCCTATAGATTAATAGGAGCGCTGGGTGGTAAAATTAGTAATAGCCGAAGATTTATTCGTCAACTCGCTCGAATGAAACACGCGAGTTCACGCGAGTTGGCACCTTCAGATTTTACCTAATTTATTTGTCGTCAACTCGCTCAAAACAACGTTTGGGAAACAAAAATATCTACAGCTAGAGAAAAATATCACAATGACGCCGGATTGTGATATGAGCCTTCCCTCGACGACCACTATTACACTGTCAAGATTGTAGCGACTAAGAGAGAATCAAAAATGTTTAAAACATCGGTCGGGTCAGGAACCCCCCTTATAAAGCCCAGTGAAGCCGTAAACCGGCTATCTGGCGAAGCGTTTTTTTAAAGCCACTGCGGTACCCCAATATTGCTGAAATACGTAATAACCTCCTATCTGCTGGTGACAGATTATTTGAAGAAGTTTACGACGCCATTCGTGTGAAGTTTTGATTGAGTTGGAAATACTGGAATTAACTAGGAATTGGAGTTTTTCTAGTGGTAGGAAATTAGGAGTTTAATATAAATAAATAATGCCAGAATATTTGCACAGAATCATCTAGCCCAAGCAAAGCAGAGCTTGTGTTATTAGTACTAGATGACACAATAATCATAATACAATATATTGCATAGAGATTTTTTTTTATTATACAAAGAAAACGACTGGAAAACCCGGGACAAATAGGTATCTGCAGACCTTACAAAGATTTGTCCCGGCTTTAACCACGTTACAGCTAAACGATCTAAGTAAAACTAAGGCAGAGTTTGAGGTCTTAAGCCTGAATTAAGATTGACATTACTGATTTTATAGTCAGAACAGTATGCCAAGCACGGGGATTGGTCTCTAGAATAGACAATAATGACATCGCATCGCCATACATTGCGTACACATTTGAAGTTGATGAAATTAATTTCAAATAATTAACGCATTCGATGACACAGTGACGTAATTTTTCTCTTTTCTACCTTAGACAAGAAAGGCCGTGCTTGCCCTACTGACCTGCTGTTCTTTTTAGCTAAAACTACATTATGAATATCAGAACAGTTTAGCTTTAGCTTTAGCGTAGCTGCAGTAATGTGTAAAAATATAGACTGATGAAATTGTTTGAATCTCTGCCCAACTGTTATATGCCGCGTTCATGAACGAAATCAAACAAAATTCATACAATTTATTTGTTGTTTGTTCGCAACAGTCTGCAGTTGGCTCAATTATTTCAATTGTAAATACTAGTTTTGATTTAGTTAGATAATTGTAATTTGCTTTGTTAATAAAGCCTTTTTGCCCTGTTATTGAAGGTTATTCAATCATTTATCAAGACAAAAAAAAAATTATCTTCCTTAAGTTGAAATAATAAATAAGGACAATTAACGAGGTTAGGTTACAAAAAGGGTTATTGTTCTTTCCTACAATAAACAACAAAAAAACTATTTTGTGACCATACCTGACTCCTCAGACTTTCTCACTACAACAATTTTAATTTAATGTACGAGTACGTATAATAAAAAATATCTATCTATTTAATAATATTGTATTATGTATATCAGTCATCTAGGATCCATAACACAAGCTCTGCTTCGCTTGGGGCTAGATGATGCTGTGTGGATTGTCAAGCATTATTTATTATTTATTTATTTAATCAATCAAAAATCTGTGATATAAATTAAACCTATTTAACCTTCGAAACCTTACGAGACGGATTTTTATTTAGTGCGAATTCGTGTTCCATTCTTTACAAGATTCCTTAAAAAACGTAAAAAACTTTGATAATAGGTCCAATCGAAGAGAGCGAACGGGCGAAACAACTCGGGATATCCGACACAGAACTTATGGAACAGCTAAGTTATGGTTACAATAACATCACTATAAAATAAACTATTTTATAGCCATAAAAACTATCGTAGTTTGATGAATTCATTATGAATGTAAGCGGGTTAACTACGAACCTATTATATGTTGTAAGAACACCAACGTTTCATCCCTTAACGAGGGACTTCATCAGGGTGAGTGCGGCTCACGTCTCACGTCGCGCCCGTACCGCCTCTATGCGCTCACCGCTCAGTGAGCGCATAGAGGCGGTACGTAATAGGTTCGTAGTTAACCCGCTTACATTCATAATGTATTTTATAGCCTATGTTCATCAGGATTCTAATGGTGAAAGAATTTTTCAAATTGGTTCACGGATATTTTAGGATTCTAATGGTGAAAGAATTTTTCAAATTGGTTCAGTAGTTTCGGAGCCTTTAAACAAAAATCAAATCTTTCCTCTATATAATATTATTATGATTTATAAACAAAATACCTTAAATCTACATAATGGCTCCAAAAAATATGCAGGTAAAAATAATAATAATGTATGACTGTTTTTATAGGGCCAAATAAATAAATATTTCTTTTACTATAGGTCTGATCATCACTATGTATCGCGCTCATTATGGAAGGCCTATGTCCAGCAGTGGGCTAATATGGGCTAATGATGATGATGATTTTTCTATTTAACAAAACGTCCAATAGGTTTAATTGTCTTTCCCAATTGACCCAGCCATCTTCTCAATCTGTGCCCAATCGATATCGACTCAACTACCTCCTAATTGGTTTCGCTAGAACTTTTTTTCATTGTTGCTAAGTTTCGCAGTTCGATTTATTATGTGCTTTATAATGGACATTTTGTATTTAAGTAGACAGGATACTATTTATAAACTTTTAGCAACAAAGAAAATTACAAACATATCCAAAAACCGTGTGCTTATAATTGTGTATTATATTCATTTTCTTTTTTTATTATGGCTCCGCTGCTGACCCCAATGCTGCTAAAAACTTAGGTATCCGTATAAAAACTGTGAAACCCAACGTGTTAGTATGTATAATTTCAGAAATTTTTGTTTAATACCCGTGCGAAGCCGGGGCTTTCCGCTAGTAAAATATACCTATTACCAAGTATTCAGCAGTACCGAGCGGCTAAAAGGGTTGCCATTATCTAAATAGGACGAAACGAAACACGAGGGCTGATTAAACGTCAGAAGGGCGATTAATTAGCAGAAGAAAAATTATGTGATCAATTACGGACGGTCAACGGTGATGGGGTATTGTTGGGGCTGACTGTACTATGGGTTTGGGGAGAAGTGTGCGAGTTTGATATGAGTCGGATATATCACTACATAAAAATATAGTCGCGTCCCGCAGTCTGTAACTATGTATGCTTAGATCTTTAAAAGTGCGCGACGGATTTTGATGCGCTTTTTAATAGATAGAGTGATTCAAGAGGAAGGTTTATAGGTAACATAATAACATACTAGCGGTCAGCCCCGGCTTCGCACGGGTATTAAACAAAATTTTATTTTTTTATGCGGATCCCTAACTTTTTTGAAAATATTCTTATGTTTATCAGGGAAAATTATTTGGATAGAATTTTTCAAATCGCTCAAGTAGTTTCGGAGCCTATTCAATTCAAACAAACAAACTATCAAATCTTTTCTCTTTATAATATTATAGTAGAGGTAAAGTAACCCGTGCGAAGCCGGGGCAGGTCGTCGAAAATTACAATAAAAATTTCAGTTTCGTTATTTATTTTATTTCGGGGGGGGATATATAAACAATTACTATTTACTAATTAAGAACTTTCTCAAAATAATTGAAAAATAAACGAATCATTTCTAATTCATTTAAATAAATAAATAATGCCGGACAATCCACACAGCATCATCTACCCCCAAGCTAAGCAAGCTTCTGTTATGGGTACTAGATAACTGATATATTCATATTCATTTACCAACAAAATAATATTTTCATTATTTCCCGATAAATAATCAAACTACCACTTATTTCATCAAAGGTAGGGGCCACAACGCTTAGTAGTCCCGACAAAATGTGCGTTTGTCGGGACTACTAAGCGTTGTGTGTGGCCCCTGAGATGAGTAGTCCCGTGATAAGTACTCGAAGATGATCGAACGGCAGCTTCTGATGCAGGAAGTTTTATCTAACAGAGATTAATGTCCCTTATAAAGGACGTTCTCATAATTATATCCTTTTAAGGGTTCGTACCCGCGGTGAAAACCCTATTCTTAGTAATCGTCTAAACGAAAATGAAAGAGAATTCATTGTTTGTTTCTTTGTTTCAATTGAACAGGCTTCGAAACTACTGGAACTATTTGAAAAATTCTTACTATTAGTACTCTAGATTAATACTGATGAACATATTTCTGTAGCGGTGGTGCCGGCATAGAATTTCACCACCCAACTCTTCCCGTGGGTGTCGTAAGAGGCGACTAAGGGAAACACAGCAGGGGGCGGGCAGCAGCGCCTTCTGCAGAACAACTACACCGAACTGCGATCCCCAACCCGTATGCCCAGCGTGGGGATTATGGGCAATAACCCCCAAATAATGATGCCATCTATGGCGCTCATTAGGGGAGGCCTATGTCCAGCAGTGGACTTTTATAGGCTGGTGATGTTGTTGTTGATGATATTTCTGTAACTGATGTCTGTTATTTTTTTATATACTAGCGGTCCGCCCCGGCTTTGCACGGGTATTTATAAAAAGATTTGTAATTTTTACATACGTTGGACATTATTTCAAATTTCATACAGATCCCTAACTTTTTTTAGAAAATATTCTATAGCTTTCATGAGTGAGTTCATTGTGAGATCTGACTCTTGGACGTTTTGGATTTTATATAAGTGCACTTGAAAAATAAATAAGTGAGGATTTTAATGGTGAAAGAATAGGTATAGACAGCGGAAACATGACTAACCAATTGTCACAAGTCGGGTGCCAAGGCCCTGTGAGTGGGTCAACACGGATTTGTCTAACAGGTGTGATACAAAAGCGTGTGACATTAATCTAATTAGCAATCACGAACATTGGTACCATCTACCCACTTATTCAATTATGTCATGGTAAAGTTCTTAGTAGGTCATAATTAGACCAACCAAAATACCCTCTTATTTTGGTTGGTCTAAAATTTACCTACTTAGAATATTTATCGGGTACTAGCGACCCGCTCCGGCTTCGCACGGGTGCAAAAACGATCCTCTTGAATCACTTTATCTATTAAAAAATCATCATCATCATCATCATCAGCCTATATTAGTCCACTGCTGGACATTATGCCTCCACTAACAAGCGCCATAGCGTCCTGTCTTCAGCTTGTCGCATACAGCATCTGCCAGCAGTCTTTCGCAGATCGTCATCCCACCTGGCAGGAGGGCGTCCTACACTTCGTTTACCGAGTCGGGGTCTCCACTCAAGAAAACTATAAAAAAATACGGCATCAAAATCCGTCGCGTAGTTTTAAAGATCTAAGCATAAATAGGGACAGTCATACAGACAGCGGGAAGCGACTTTATTTTATACCATGTATGTAGTGTTTTATCGCGTACCTCTTGTTTTTATTTTCCCGTACGTTTCCATCGCGTTGCGATCGTGGTCACGGGGCGACTGGATGTTCTGCGAGTTACAAGAATTGACGGTAGTATCCACGACTATCCTCAATTCGTCTTCTGAATCAGGAATGTTCACGTTCACAGTACGACACACTACACTGACCGTGTCCGAATGCAGTGCAGTCTGTACACGACGCACTTATTAATCACAGGATTCCACGAGGAAGACATTAAACCCATCTTCACGATCTAAAATTGGGTGTATTTTGATCTCGATCGCCTCTTAAACTATCGTA
Organism: Eupithecia pulchellata; assembly: GCA_963931895.1. NCBI lineage: Eukaryota > Metazoa > Arthropoda > Insecta > Lepidoptera > Geometridae > Eupithecia > Eupithecia pulchellata. The sequence continues at coordinate 1,056,523 of OZ007546.1, read as the reverse complement.
AAACGAATACCTAATAGTTGCGCTCACTGGATACAACTTTTAGGTTATGTAGCTCGATCCAGTTAATTCCGGTTACTTCCTGAGTCTAGCAGATGTTCCGCTAAACCGACTTGTTCAATTGTATTTTTAGGTACGCGATAAATACCCGATAAATATGTCTATAAGTCTATACCCCATAAGTATTTATCATGTCAACAAATCGCGAAAGTTTACAAACATTTATGACCTACTTAGGTCGTGGAAGGGTAAAAAAAGGGACATGAAATAGGATTTCTTAGTAATATCATTTATGTAGGTAACCTACTAGCAATTTTATGACACGTTTATAATTAATTAATAACTAAACAATTAGTAAAAGGCTTATAAAATAGCCAACCAACAAAAGGAATGTCATGTCACAAACAAATACAGAACTCTAAAATTTCAACGCTCAAAGTTACCTACATGTTCCGTACAATTTTAATTACGAAAATAAATTGGAAAACCTTCCTGCAATATTTTAAAATCTCATATTTTGTTAAATTTTATCGAAGACTTGGGCTAAATACAAAATTTTTATTGAAAATTAAGTTTTTACGGTCGTAATTGATTCCTTAAATAATGAATACCTATTTATAGTATTTTATGTTGTGGTATTACTATCAAAATTAATATAGGAACATAAAAAAATATTCAAAAGTTTTTTTTCTGAAACGTACCTTACTATAAGCGTTATTAAAAAGTCGTAATGAAATTTGACATTTCAATGCAAGACCATTATTTTCTTTAACCCAGATTTCCGTGAAACCTTGGGAGGTCAGGCGCAGGACCAACGGCTTAGCTATAATTAGTAATGACTCCGATATGGTTGAACTTCCCAAGAATATACTAACTTAATACCAAAATAGCATATTTTCATCATGGTCGATTATTTGTATTAAAATTGTATTTATCTAGTACCTACCACATTAAACCAAATTGGATTTTTTCTAAGAAAACACGTTTTCTTATTATATGTATGTAATTTCAAAAAATCTTGTGGCAAGAACCTAGATAAATACTATTCTTTTATAAATAATAGCTGTACAAGGTGAAAATAATGCTTAAATTATAAAAAAAATCATCCGTCGCTAACCCCATATTTACTAAGTCTCCTAACTTAAGCATTGCTATTTTTCAATTCTTTTATTGACATAAGTCAGAGTAAGAAACAAAAATAACACTACGCAACCGTTTTAAGTTAGTATACATTTATGAATAAGAGAAATCTAAGACTTACCACTCAAAACTGCGACAAAATATCCCAATTTGGAACACATCTTGACAGAATCACTAAAACACCATTAAACATAGCTCATCTAAACGTCTTCGGTAATCATCTCCACATATTGTTAATATTTGGCACAATTTAGCACACTTGTCAATAACTTTGGCACAGTTTTAGTCACTTTGGCACACTTGTCACTAACTCTTGTCACTATAATTTCGTTGTTTTAGTTAGACTTGACGTGCGAGTCATGTTCTGACTGAGGTATTCTGTAAAGAAATAAATTAACATTAATAATGAAAAAAAATGGAGGATACATAAATTCATAAAATGTAAGTTCTGTATTGAATTTGGAAGAAACTTCCACCACAATTTCACTCTTGTACACACATAATTAGGTTACATTATTGAAATTTTGATACGGATCCTTAACTATTTTGAAAATATTCTAGTCTATGTTCATAATGTAGGATTCTAATGATGAAAGAATTTTTCAAATGGCTCCAGTAGTTTCTTTGTATTTTGACAGCTCTACTGCGATCAAAGACCTACCGAACCCTGTGATGTGTTTGGGGGAGATTTATTTATTTAACGCTTCAGGAAGGGTGAACTCAGGCATGCTGACGCACGCTACCCTGACAAAAAAAATTACGCCATCTCGACGCACGCTATCCCAAGAAATATCTCGACAAAAACAGAAAGTGATCGCGATGCGACGTCGGAAAACTCTGCAAATGGTAATGGGTACGGAATAAAGTTAAGGCACGTACCATTAATGGTAGATCTTACCTACATTGTATAGAATAGGCTTCGAAACAACTAGACTGATTTGAAAAATACTTCATACATTAAAATCCTAAGTATCCCTGATGAACATGCATAGCCTATGTCTAATTTTATATTCATTCATTCATCATTCATCACCAGCCTATAACAGTCCACTGCTGGAAATAGGCCTCCCCTAATGAGCGCCATAGATGGCATTATCATTTGGGGTTTAATGCCCATAATCCCCACGCTGGGCATGCGGGTTGGGGATTGCAGTTCGGTGGAGTTGTTCTGCAGAGGGCGCTTCTGCCCACCCCCCGGTGTGTTTCCCTTAGTCGCCTCTTACGACACCCACGGGAAGAGATAATTTTATATAGGATAATTTAAAAGAGCTAGGGATGCGTATGAAAACTTTAATTATGTGTAGGTATGTGTGTAGGTATGTAGGTAAATGTGTTTTCTTTGAGCGTCAAAATTTGGCAGCTCCTTAACAAGCGTCTATCGTAACGTAACACGTGAGCCAATAAAATAAAACAGTAAAACGCGGCGCAAACTAGAAAATGTGTCTCGCTAGTCCTAAACAAACAAAAGTTAATGTTTTGGCTAGGGCATGCATTCCGAAATTCCGGAATTTCGCAACTCCGGAATCTCGGACAGTTTTTTACTATATTTCAATTCCGGAATTGAGACGAATATCGTAATTCCGATATTAATAAAAACAGTGATCCCAACTACGTTAATCCTACACATGCCGTGTCCTCCGAGCTCGAAATAAACGTTTTATCGTCTCCTGCTGACGAAGACGTTGCAGTTGATGAACCAACTCTGCAAGAGCAGCTAGACAAAGAACTGGATGAATGCAAAAAAAGTCGCAAGAATCTAAGGACCAATTTTGACCAATTTTGACGTGAAAGTAGAGAAATAAATTTGTTATTTATAACGGAGGACAACGAGGTGTGCATCTAGCGTGTAGCGTTTGTGTGTCTAAAATGAAAGAGTATTTTCGAGTGCAAGCTACATTTGTAACAGACTTAGAAGCTCGCTCTCTGACAAAATCATAGATGCATTGTTATTCTTGAAAACGCACTACGTACCAAGAACAGCGTTTCCTCTCAAAGTAAAATTTCTATAATTCAAGTGTTAATCTATGGGGCGGATGGGAATATATCCTTTTTCTCAGTTTATTACCAAATTAATATTGTTGTGTTTATTATTAGCAGAGATAGGAATAGGTAGTGCAATCTATGGTTAATGACCTCAAACATTATCAATAGTATGGATACGCCCCGGAATTCCGGGGAAAAGATCGGGAATCGTTTATGTTACACTGTCGGTATTTTGTAAGTTTCTTTTATAAAATGTAAATATTTCACTAACCGTAAGTTAGATTATTAGGATAAACAAAACAAACGAACTTCATTGCTGTCTAAACTGTCCCTTCTTCACTTATCGCCGCCTTCGTAAAGTCGAAACAATGCATTCCATAATATTTTTGGTTTGAGGCTCCGGCGACGGATGAATTTGCCATACAAAGTAATACCAAAATGATTTGTATTTTGAGCATATTTTCGCCATTATCTGATATTATTTGTAATAGTATTTATCTAGGTTTCTGCCACAAGCTATATTGAAAATACTTACCTATCTACACAAATAATATGAAAACGTGTTTTCTTTGATTAAATCCGGTTTCAGTTCAATTTAATTTCAGTTAAGTAAGTATTTTGAAAAAAATTGTGGTAGAAACACATCAATACAATTTTAAAACAAATAATAGCAGATCATGTTGAAAATATGATGAATTAATAATATCAATCTTATTATTGTATATTTAAAATATTATTTTACATAGTACAAAAAATAGGAAAAATAATTTCTCATTCAATTCCCTGGACTTGTGGCATGTCCATGTTAAGATAACCCTATGAAGTTTCGGCAAATTGCACTACCTATTCCTATCACTGATTATTAGTTTATGTTAGTTTTAAAATGTGAAACTAATATTATTCGTGTTTTATCGTAAGATTTTGATATATTATATTAAGACTGTTAATATAACACATTCAGTTGACTCGATCCCTTCCTCAAAGGAAAAAGTGCCAATACCGGAACCAGTTTCGGAATTCCGAAATTAGGCCTCAAATATCGGAACTCAGTTCCGGAATCGAAAACATTCCGATATTGCATGCCCTAGTTTTGGCCCTTTTTTTGCAATTTTTCTTATTTCGTTGGATAGGAGCAGTAAATTTAACTAGCACAGAAACCTAAAAGGTTTTTTATACGTTTTAAAGGTTGATTTAGGTACTTACTGATATATTTTTATTATCCAGCATTATAATTTTTTTATTTTTAGCGGGATAGACCTTTATTTGATCACAAAAAAATTAGACTTGCACAACAATTGACCAAATTATATGAGTTGGTCAATTCTTATGCAAGTTAAATTTTTTCGAATGGACTATTATGCTGTTGACCGCAGATTCAGACAGCGGTAGCGGACTATGTGCATTTGTCATTCGATTACTCTCTTAAAAAAAATAATAACACTTTAATAATTATAATCACTAATCGGTTGAGCCACCCGTAGATAGCTTGAAACAGTCGGCACTTAGCTCAATTCTCTTTAATTGTAATAAGTTACAAACCATCTGAGGTTTCGCATTCATAATATTAGTGTGATAATATTCATGAATATAATTTTTTTTATGCTAGTTAACACTCGGACTCACTCGGATTGGTCAGTCATAAATAACTAACATGTATTTAAAACAGCGACATCTATCGGCACGGAATGAAAACAACGTCGCAAAATAAATTGGTGATTGTTCTACACATGGGACATAATAATAAAACTGTAGATAATGTTAACAAGGGAAGCAAAGATATGCTTACAAACGGACGGTCGGACAGAAAGACACAATAATTGCCTCTCACTAACATTTTGCCGCCTACATACACGTTTTTGTGTGTATGGTCTATGTTATAGACTTAGGCTTATAATAATTTATATCTTTATTTTTCACAATTCAACATACATTTACGTTGCATTTTACCTTCTACAGAATGGAATGGAGTTCGTTTATTAATAACGGTAAAATATTTGCATTTTTCAACACACGAAAATATATTTAATTTCATACAATATTATATCCAATTTTAAATTAATTAATAATATACCAATTAATAAAGCACATTTTATCCAAATGATTTCTCTTTTACCTTCTCTCTTTCATCATCTCTTTCATTTTGGTTTTAGGGTTTCGAGACCGGTTTCGAAACCTTCATGGTTCGCTCTGTCTGTCCTTTTTCCCGTCTTTAATATATCAGAAACTACCGCAGCTATTACCTAACTTAAAATAATAATAAAAACAGATCTCGCGCGCATGTACAGATTGGTAAAAAGGAAATCAAAAGAAAGTTCTTTTTAAAAGCAGTTAAAATAAATTTAAGGCATACTTTTTATATATACACATATATGAGGTAGAAAAAAGTCGAAAAGGTGACTTCTGACATTATTATAACTATAATTATCATACAACTAATTATTTGTGTTAGGTATTATGTTTTGTAACTTGTCCCATACAAGTTCTAAGTAGGGCGGGCGTGGGCAAAGCCTACACAAGTCAAGATTTAAAGAAACTTAATGATTTTTACTCGAGTGGGCATCGCTTAGCTACCTTATGTCGTAATAACCGTGTCTAGTCGAGGTTATTAGGTTTTTATGAAGTCTGTGTTATGTATGATGTCTGGGTAGAGCTGGTTGACTTTATTAGGTACTTTTATTAAACCTGTTTTTTTACGTATTCAATGGAAACTAAAGTAATTTATAACGGGATATTGACCATGATTACTTTGAGTTTTCCAATATTTCGGCATAGTTTAATGCGCCATGATCACGGAACAATTAAAATTTTTATCCAATGGAATTCACCTAAAATAGATTTCGTTTGCACAGGATAACAGGTTTTAGTGTATTTATTAAAATCATTGATAAAACTCCAATGGGTAATGGTTTTATTCGGATTTTCAATTAACCTAGATCCACTAGAATATAAAAACAGTCGAAAATAATAAAACGCAAACAAAAAACTCTGAATTTCCCACCACGGTCGGCAAAACCGTATAACGCCAGTTCATAAAAAAACGAGGAATCCCGAGATATTTAACGAACCAAATTTTTATCACTCCAACCTCGGGACGTATTATGTCTATTTTATAGCTTTTCCTCAGTAAATATACTGTTTATTTACATATTTTAAGTACATTAACAAAGTGTCTTCATTTTACGTTATTTTAAAAAGTTGCTTTTTAACAAACTTAAACAGAGGTTTTAGCATTTTGGGTAAAGTTTTAATTTCTAAACATGGTTCGGTACATTTTTTTAACACAGTTGTTTTTCAACATTTAAGATTTATTTGCGAAATTAATAATCTTGTACTCCGCAAAATGGTCGGTACTAAATTAGAAACTAAATAGCTATTCTTCTTATTTAATTGGTTAAATGAACATATTATCTTTTATTTGTTAAATAATAATAATAAACGTTTATTCAGGACATTTTTACAATAATTGTAAAAATGATTACCATTAATACATTTTGAAACGATGACACTACCGAAGCTTTACAAACTGTATGGTAATATCAGCGCCTAAATCCTGGATTTCTGAATATTTCAATGAAATGTAATAATTACGACTATATTAAAAGTTTGCACACATTAATTACTTACATGTGCTGTAAACTTTTATTAATTATCTGAAATAGATGACCTACAAATAGAGACCTCCTCGAAGTAACAGACTTCTAAGCGGGAGGCAGCGGGTAAAGTATAGCGAATGACTTTTTCCAAGAATATAACTAACTTTTAATTCATTACGAATGTAAACGTAAAACTAAGTTTTTATCAGATATAATGTTTTTATACGAGGGACTTCTTGAAATTAGGTTTTACTTTACTTGTTTGAATTCGTTATGAAATATTCAAAGAACGATAGTTTTAAAAGTAAGCTATTTGTAGCGATAGAGATTACTAGCGGTCTACACACACACATACCTAAACGTCGGGTTATATTTGAAGTTTTCATACGGATCCCTGTTTTAAAATATTCTATAGCCTATGTTCATCTATAGTTTAGGAGTCTATTCAATCCAAACAAAGAAACAAAAAACGGTCGCAAACCATTGGGGGGTTCATCATTTAATTTATTTACCATAAGATTTGTTAGGATTAAGAAACCAGACATACGCTAAAAAGTATTCTCTCGAAAAAGGCGATGAAAACATGATTAATTAAATTAATAAAACAACTAAATCTCAGAAATACCAAGTTCAAACTTTTGTATTTATCTCTAGATTTCTTAGAATAACAATTGCCATTGTTAATTAAGTTGTGGTTGTGCATTGTTTATTTAAATTAAATTGAAGGAACATGTTTTGTTTTATTTATTTAAACGTGAAAGAGAAATAATTATAGCGCTCAAAATATATATTTTAATTTTTACCAAATAACAGAATACTTAAATTAAATTTAAATCTTCTTATATTCTACTAGCGGTCCGCATAAACTACGCACGAGTATTAAAAAAGTCATATATAATAATTTTTGCACACGGGTTACATTATTGAAGTTTTGATAAGGAACCCGAACTTTTTTGAAAATACTCTAAAGCCTATGTCCATCAGGGATAATAGAGGATTCTAATGGTGAAAGAACTTTACAAATCGGTCTAGTAGTTTCGGAGCCTATTAAGGTCAAGAATATTAGTAGGTATTCATATTGATATTATTAAGGCCAAGAATATTAGTATTAGTATTGACATTATTAAGGTCAAGAATATTAGTATTAGTATTGACATTATTAAGGCCAAGAATATTAGTATTAGTATTGATATTTTTTTTATAGCTGATAGACCTGATTGAGCACGATCTTACCTGAAAGAAGCCATCCACATTCATATCCAACAATCAGAAACATAGCCCTCTATTCATTATGGATATTAGAGGGTTAACTACGAACCTATTGGTGTTGGAAGAACACTACCGTTCATTCCAATCTATACATCCTACATATATCATTCATACAGGTTTGATTACATAAAGTCAAACGCCTTGCCTTTCAATATGGCATACTGGCATACGATCGAGTATGCCAGTCATATTCCAGTTAATATGCCTGTTGTATTCCAGTATATCATCTAATCCATTCTCTACTGGATAGAACTACTCGGCTCGGGTCTGGTTACACAGACAATGGTTAGACATCCCTATTGTTTCTCAGGTTGACAGCATCGAGTTTTGTGACCTAGTGTTGGAGGTAGAATATTTTGTCCCTGGATACTGACGGAACTGGAAATTTCCGGAATATTCCATAAATCAAAATAAAATTTATTTAATATACCTACTTACTTAAAAAAATCGTAGAAATTTAAAGAGGTAAAACTACTCTTTTGGTTTAGTTTTATTTTGTTAAATTTTTGTTTTTGTTATATTATTATTATTACTTTAGAATATGTGACCTTTTGTAATATTGTTACGACACCTACCTTATTTATTCTATTACCTAGTTTACTTTATTTTCTATGTTTGTTTGTACGCTGTATGTTTGTGAACCAAATAAAATAATTACCTATCTATCAATCTACTTTATTAAAAATAAATATTACTAAAGAAAATTACATAATGTAACTATCTTAGCCGTGACCAGAAGGCAGAGTGTCCAGAATGCTGTCAGCATTGCCACGTTGGATGGCGATGCTAATTCTTTGACCGAAATACAAGTCAGCATTCCGATATCCTTAGATTTATGTAATTACATTATTTTTAACAAACTTAAAGCGTAATAATGTGGCGGGGATCGCACAAGAATAGTATAAGATTTAGAGCCTAATCTGACCAAAGACTTCGGAACAAATACTTGTACGATCTGCAGATATTTGTTCAGGGGTCGTTTCCTACAAATAATAAACATATCAATCTATTTAATATATTGTATTATCAGTCATCTAGTACCCATAACAGCTATGTGATGATGTGTGGATTGTCTAGCATTAATATTAATTAATTAATAATAGTTAATATTAATTCAAAGCGAGGCGAGTGCAAATTGCTCACATACCGCGATCGGTACGCTCTCGCCTCGCTTTGAAAACGCTCGCAAACTGCTGCTGTGCAAATTAGACTTAGTTGAGGTCAAAAAGGTTATTTTTTATTGCCACCAATAATTACTAATTTCCATTTTTACACATTCGAAATTTTATTTAACATTCATTTACTTTGATGCTTACTGGTTTTTATGATCCACCTATTGTCGTAAAGTTATTTTATTGTTTTAAATATTTTACTTTTATATTATACTAGCTATTATTCAGATTCAGATTCAATAACTTTATTTCTTTAGGCTTACATAATAAGCACATAGACCTATGTTCAAATTTTTTTTTAAATTATGTGATGATAAGATACAATTTGTATTATAATTTTTAACTACTTACCTATTCTTATAAAAAAATGACATGTAAATTAATTTTACCAATAAATTGTATTTCTGTATTTGCTACCCGCCCCGGCTTCGCACGGGTGCAGTGCTTATACCAATTCATGTTATATTATAAACTTTCCCCTTAAATCATTTTTCTATCTTTTAATAAAAACCGCAATAAAATCCGGGATTCGGTTATATTGATTGTCCCTGTACTATCCCGCGGGAACATGACTCCGGGATAGAAAGTATCCTACATCCTCTCGGTCTAGACAACGTTTCTGCCACTTCATCAAAATCGGTTCAGTAGTTAACGCGTGAAAGACGGACAGACTCAGATTCAATACCTTTATTTCTTTAGATTTACAAAATAAGCACTTAGACAAGTCAAATTTCAAACAGATAATTATTATAAATAAGAAATAATTTGTTATTGATTTCTCTTCACAATTTTTTGTCCACTATTGGAAGAAGACAGACAGACAGAGTTTTTTCGGATTTTATTTTATGAATGGACGTCTCAGACAATGCGTGGGTAGATCCAGTTTAGAGCTATTAAGGAAAAGGTTGGATTTTAAACGTTATTATAATCAAAGAAAAATTTACATAAATAGTGAATAATCAGTTAGTTTGTATAAAAATAACCAGAAAATTTTAACTTTTATTAAAAATTTAATTTTGCTGAGTATTTAACTGATAAATATAAAACTGGGTCTAACTGCTCATAGAACCAGTTTTTTTCAGTAATTTTAGCTATGACTTTGAAGCATACAGAGCTATCACTCACATAATGCCCTAAAATTTTAAATAGTTACGAGGCATTTCGATCTATGTAGAAACTATAAAAAATATATTTAGGTATATAAACTAACTGCATCATGATGATGATAATGATGAAGCAGTTAGTTTATATAATCGTTAAATTGCTGATAATTTTTAATTTAAAGTTGTTTTAAATAACATCTTTATAAATAAAAAAGTCGCGTATTTACAATAAGCATAACTCAAGGACGGCTGAACCGATTTGAATGAAATTGGTGGAGAGCTTAGAACCTGGATACGGATTTTTGTCAGTTCTATGAGATATTATGCAAGTGTCATCTTCCCACGGGATAATACAGGGACATGCAGACGAAGTCGCGTGCAAAAGCTAGTTAGAGATAAGATAGAGTCACAATATCAGTCATCTAGTACCCATAACACAAGCTCTGCTTAGCTTGGGGCTAGATGATGCTGTGTGGATTGCCCAGCATTATTATTATTATATTCGGTGTGACTTAGAGACACCTATCGTAGAAGTTGTTTTTATATATGCTAATATTATAAAGAGAGATTTGATTGTTTGTTTGTTTGAATTGAATAGACTCCAAAACTGCTGGAACGTTTCGAAAAATTATTTCACCATCAGATAGACATCAGGGATAATATAGGATATATCCCTGATGTCTATAGAATATTTTCAAAAAGTTTAGGGTTCCGTATCAAAACATGCGTTTTTTTTTTCATAATTTTATTAAATACCCGTGCGAAGCCAGGGCGGACCGCTAGTCGTAAGATGGAAAGTTATTATCGTAATAATGGAATATCGAGTTCCTGTCAAAATCAAAATCAAAGTCAAAGTGCTTTTATTTCTTTTAGACCTTACAGGACTCTTGGACATAGATTTTAGATATAACTAGAGATAACTTTAGATATACTTTAGAATTAGATATAGCTATCTAAGAAGTGGTCCAAAAGCAATGAGTCATTTAACTATAGAAAAAGTTTGAATTAGGGTGAGCTAAAACAAACCTACTGCGGTTAAAATACTTTTGAAATATGGTCAAAATGAGGGAAATAATTTTCAAAAGGGACTACTCCACCAAGGGTAATTTCAAATTAAAGGTCCTATACCTTTAATTTGAAATTACTAATTTTTGTAATACCAAAAAAGTTTTCAAAATTTCTTTAAGTTTCTTTTTAAATATTTTGGAAAAGGACGAAAAACTGACCATTTCTATAGTAGTATACCTAATAAGTAGTATATTTGTATACGACAAAATTTCGAAACCCTCGGCGCGCGAGTTACTCTCACTTGACGAATCTTGTTTAATTAAAGTGTTCAAGAGATTTTGCCCTTGAAGTATGTACTGTCAAAGAATAAAAAAACATTTGCAGATGCGATCCGTTCACACGCTCTCAAACGGTATTCTTTTTATTTCGCTCTTGAAATCCTTACTAATTATAATGGCAGACATTTTGTTTGTTTGTTGGACCTTTACGCTTTCTGGCAACCAACAATTTCTATATTAATATTATAATGAGGAAAGAATTCATTGTTAGTTTGTTTGAATTGAATAGCCTCCGAAACTACTGGACCGATTTGAAAAATTATTTCACGATTCCTTAGAGTATTTTCAAAAAAGTTAGGGTACCGTATGATAGCTTCAATAATGTAACCCAACCAACGTGTGTAAGAAAGAATTTACAATTTTAGAACTTTTTTTTAAATACCCGTTAAGCAGTAACCTATTTTTTTTAAATAGGTACCATTTTTGGTACCCACAAGATTTTATTATTATACCTTTTAGGTACGATATTTAAGTTTCTTTAAGACCTAAAAAAATAATCTTGAAAACCGCGTGCAAAAGCAAGGTTTGATTTCACTCGTATTTAAACTCGATTAGTTATTTTTATTTGACAACTTCAGATAAGTTGTCGAAGATATTTTGACCTTATCTTTACTCGGTTTAATTAGGTTGGTATTCGTTTTATGAGAAAGTTTTATTTTACAGTCAGTGAATGTGAGTTTTGTTTGTTTTTGTGTTTATTTTTTGAAAACTCCGGCGAAGGATGAATTTTCCATACAAATGTAATACTAAAATGATTTGTAATTTGAGCATATTTTATCTATTATTTATTGATATCTATTTAGATCTGCTATTATTTGTATTAGAATAGTATTTATCTAGGTTCCTTCCGCGAGATTTTTGAAAATACTAACCTATCTACCCAAATAATAAAAAAAAATTGTTTTTTTTTTTTAGTAAATCCGTTTGGGTTAATATAATTTCAGTAAATTATTTTAAAAAATATGGTTGGACCCTAAACAAAAAAAAATTACAATACAATACACTTTATTGCACACCAGATAGAGTAAAACAGAACAGAATTTAATACGAATAACAACAGACCATGGTGAAAATATGCTCAAATTGTTTACTTATTTCATAAAAAATTATAATTACTTAAAACTTGTGAAATACTCTAACGAAAAACCTACTTTAACACTTCCACTGGCACCGTATCTTCGGTGTGAAGCTGTGTCGTCAATAATTGGCAGAGAACGCATTAAACGACTTAATATTTACCAAACCGAAAGCATAAATTGGCAAGACTAATAAAACAGTATAAAAAGCGTGTGAAATCAAACCAACCTCATTAACCTCAAAACCGCCGATCGGAAACATGTATTTTATTTAATGACACTTTATCTGACGTACTAAACAAGTTTATACAGTTTACAGGACCATAGTCATATCTATACTGTGTTTTCGGCTTTGCTGTAAGCCAACTGAGAGTCTTCCCCCCCAAACAAGGGGGGTTTACCACACCTCGCAGGCGGATGGATGAGCGCTGTTGAGGTGTTAAAAACACAGTGGTGTTGCCCTTCCACTGGTACCTTTAATCGGCTATTATTTATGACATCCAAGGGCTTTATCTAGCGGTCCGTATTAGCAAAAAATTTTTTTCATGCGCAACCCTAATTTATTTGAAATTTTTCTATAGCCTATGTCCACCACGGAAAATTTAGGATTCTAATGGCGAAAGAATTTTACAAATCGATCCAATTGTTTCGAAGCCTATTCAAGTCAAACAAACAAACAATCCAATCTTTACTCTTTATAATATTAGTATAGCTTATAAGTAGATACGTAGTAAAACATTTTTCATATGTGTGTAGTTAACAATTTTACTCAAACATGCGTGGATTTTTTTTTGAAAAAGAACAAGTTTAATTAACGGTTAAAGAAAATCAAATCCATAGCAGACTTTAAACTCATAATCGAACTGCAATTTCATATTTCACGGCCTTTGCAATAAATATCTATCTATCTAGGTACATAATTTTATAATTTCTTACGAATGAAACAGTCAAGTCCGACAAAAGACCAAACAAACGAACAAAATTCCTCTATATATTAATATCTTTATTAATGCTTGTACGACCAGACACATGTTTGATGTGTAAATGTGGGAGGCACATTGTGCGACGCGGGAGTCGTACCTACACCTACTTGTCGCTGGGCAGAGCTCAGATGGCGATTGTTTTGGGAACGGATTTTTTTGGGCCGTTTTAGACACGTGGTTAGGCCAAAAGGTATGTTTTTATAGTTCGGGTTCATAAGTTTAAGATTGTATTAAAAGTGATTTAGATGATATACAACAACATCAGCCTATATCAGTCCACTGCTGGACATAGGCCTCCCCTAATGTGCGCCAAAGGTGGCGTTTTTTCATCTGGGGGTTATTGCCCATAATCCCCACGCTGGGCATAGTGGGAGTGGTGAAATTCTATGCCGGCACCACACAGATGATATTAGGTAGGTGGGTATCTACTCGATACGGAACTTCAACACGCTTTTTTCTTTTTGTAAAATATTTAGGAATCCAGGAGATGGGCGTTGAGTTTGTAAAGCTTCGGTTGTGTCATCGTTTCAAAATGTATTATGATGTTAATTGTAATAATGACCTGAATAAAATGTTTTTTTAGAATTGTTTGGGCTAGGTGGTGTTGTGCGGATTTTCCATTATTTATTTACTACTACTTTACGATAAAAATTTATTTTATTTTATTTAATATTATTATTACGACACAAACAAAAAGGATACAAACAGACGTGCTTCGAGTAGAGGAAGTAAAAAAGGCAGCCTTATCGCTTAGTGATGTAACTACACACCAAAGTAAGCAGGTCCCGATAAATTAACAAAATACTGTCAGTTGCATACAATATTCATACACTGAAATTTCGCAGTAACCGCCCGCCGGTATGTCGGCGGCTTCGGCGAGTTGGGAAGTTAGACTCCAATATATTTAGCAAAAACTTAACAAATGTCGTTGTCAGAATTATCACAACGAAAGATAACAAAATATAAACCACATGTCTTCGCTAAGTTAAGACGCCATTTGCAAAAAATGGCGCCCATTTTTTGCGACGCAGCAAAAGCCTTTCTGACATGTTTGACAGAAAGTAAAATGTCAACTACCTACTGATAAACAGCTGTCAATAGCTTAACTACTTTGACCTTTCATTAACAGATGATTTATACAGGGTGGAATTTGTAATGCCACCTGGGAAAGTACTCCTTGTAGATAGAATATTGTACTCCAAGAGAACTTTCGTTTATTTTTGAAAATAAAGAAAACTGCATTCAAAGATTTACGAAAATTCGCTTGCTTCATCCGGGAATCGAACCGACTAAAATCTGAATCGGAATAAAATTACATCCTGTAATTTTTTTCCATCGATCGTTAGGGTTCAATTATTAGGATGAAATATCTCTAACAAACGAGATAAATTAAATGAAAGGATAACCATGAACTATTAAAATAATTAATATATTTGAAAAAATGGTAAACTAGGTATGTTCACTAAACAGGGAAAATTAAGGATTCTAATGGTGAAAGATTTTTCAAATCGGTCCAGTAGTTTCGGAGTCTATTCAATTCAAACAAACAAACAAATCTTTCTTCTTTATAATGTTACAATAGATATAGAAATATAGATTTACTAGTAGATTTGAGATCCTTTAATAAATATCGCGTATAACTGAAACTCGACGCCATGTTTGTTTCTCTTTTTTAACTTTGTTTTGTTTACAAGATTTCCACTTCGAGTCTGTCTAGTGTATATTTTTTCGTACGGCTTTTTTGTCTTCGTTTTAAACCAATGAAAGACAAACAGTCGCGTGGGTTTAAAACTTGGTGACGAATGAGGTCAGTGACACAATACCTACTTTGACACCGTTGCCTTATCAGGAACTTTATTGACATCAGTGACATGTGTTTTAGGCGAATCGTCATCCGAATCGTACATGGATCGGTGGTGAAATTATTTGTTCAAGATGATTAGGTTGGTGACAAATGGAGGGTATAAGTAAATAATGCTGGACAATTCAAACAGCATTATCTAGCCCCGAGCTAAGCAGAGCTTGTGTTATGGGTACTAGATGACTGATATACATAAACCAATATATTAATGAGATAGATTATATATTTAGAAAATAATTTTGTAGATCCAAAAATAACTTATCAAAAATCAATTAAGAATATTCCCATGGATCGCATTAAAGAGGATGTAAAAAAATTACAATCTATAGCACCGGCACCGGATGCTCGCTGCTTATAAGGCTTTCGAACCGGCTTGGCGGGGCAGGGACGGACTCAGGACGGGATTGAGGGGCAGCAGTTCCCTGCCCCTCAATGTCGTAAATAGCTTAAATCGAGAATTTTATGTTGAAGTAACTAGGTGATTATAAAAGGATGCAAAAGGTTAAATACTTTGCGAAGATTTAGTTGAATTTTATCTTTAACTAGGCAATTACAAGAAAATGCAAAAAGCTCAATTCAATCCGACGACCTCTGTGGCGCGGTGGGCGAAGGTCCACCTGCGACGCAGGAGGTTGCGGGTTCGATTCCCGCCTCGGGACAAATATTTGTACGGTCTGCAGATATTTGTTCAGGGAGTTCTGGTTGTTTTCTATATATAATAAAAAATATCTATATATGTAATAATATTGTATTATGTATATCAGTCATCTAGTACCTACCCATAATGATGATGCTGTGTGGATTGTCAAAAAAAAATCAATATAATGGGAAAAATCATCCACAAAATAGCTATCACAAGAGTTTCGGTTATGGCTATGAGTTCGATAATTATTAACAAGTACCTACTTAAGCATATTATTTTCTAAAATATTTACTTTCTGAACAAATTTTAAGTCAAGTTCATGAATCTGAACCATAAACAGGAATTTACAAATAAAACAGTTTATTCTGAACTCAATCACTCAAAACTTCCCCACTAGCCCCGTCCTCAATCCGCCCACCTCACCTTCAAAGCAGGTTATCACAGCCCTTTTATTTTTGTTGTCCGCCACGGCCACTAGTAATACTAGTTATCACATGGATACCTAGGCAATGTCACGGGAAGCAACTGTACACTATGCTGTCTTAGGTGAAGTTCTTTATTTTAAACAGATAGCCCCAACAGAAAAGTCTAATATTATAAATTACAAACATTTTGAATATACAATGTTAGTACAAGCCACGACAGAAAAATCTTTTTATAATTTTTTTATTATTGCTTTGTTTTAGAAATACGTGTCTTGTCAGTAGTAAATAAATTGAAGGAAGATCTCAAATAGAGATGAATAGAGATGTATGTACTTATTAGGTGCAATTTCTGCCAAGAATTTACAAAAGGAAAGTTATTTGGCTAGGGCCATTACATTAGGAACTTTAGAATGGTGTGGTGTCGTACGCGTTAGCTGGCGCTAATATAATCCAATTATTTATCAGATTTTCTATGGAAAGGATTTATCGACTATTCAAAGGCATCAGTTCCAAAATTTTTAAAAACACAAATCGCCTACCCTATTTAAAAATCGTCAACAAGAACTCTTAAATTAGCAATAAGAAAATTTTTCATGATGAGTCCGCAATGATTAATTAATAATAGGTACCAGGTTGCTAATTATATTCATTTTTAAAGCTACATATTTTCAAATCTTAAATAAAAATTAATAGTCGAATCAGACAAAAGATTAGGCGTGATCGTGTTTTTTGAACAGCGCAGCGTTTCTTTTCAGTGTCGATTGCCAATAACATAAGTTCAATTTAATACGATACGACTTTGAAAGTGATGAGGAAAGAAATGCCATTAGATAAGTAAAAAAGTAATTTAGTTTTTAGAGCATCCGTGCAAGGGCGGCTGGCTTTCTTCAAGGCCTTTCTGAAAAGGTATTTAGGTTCAAGACAAAATGGAGTGTTTTTAGACCTTTGTGAACCTACCGTCGGAAACTCGAGCTAAATAAAGAAATGCTAAAAAGCTAGATATTTCGAGTAATATACATTATGAAAAGAAATGAGACAATGAAAAAAATACTTTTGTGTTCTCGAGAATTTTAATTTGATTCCCAATGTTTGTAACCAGATCATGCACGACAGTGTTATAGTAATATTATGACTGTAGTTAAGTAAATGCTTTATCTTTTATACATAATATGCTACAGTGTATTTTGTGAATAAATAAATAAAATTGCAAAAAAAATGCAAAGTTTTATCTCAACATAGGAATCGAAATCACCACCTCCATTTTAACCATTAAGTCAAATACACCAACCAAAGGTTTGTCAAGCAGATAAATAATGACTATTCAAGCACCAGAACCGATATGTGGGCGTCACCACTATCTACATAAAATATCTGTCCGGCTGACTGTCATCTCGGGTTACTTGATAATAGGTACTTATTATAATATAATCACGATAAAACTGGATCACATTTATTACCAAATTCATTGAACCAAAATGGCGTCGAATTATCGGTGTGTGTGATTTTAATTGGTTATGGTTTTTGCTTGTAACACCCACTTTCTTAAAATTTAAATTTGTTATTGAGTCAGTTAAATTTATATCGTGATCTTCTAACCATAAACTTTTATTTACACAATATTTTCGAAAGTAGCTCTTTCACGCAAAACCCTTCGTATCTGGATGTTCCGCACTAGACGTATTATCAGATTCGGATTCAATAACTGTATTTCTTTTGGCTTACAAAATAAGCACTTAGACTTAGCACTTATCAGTACTAGGGCACCTTCCATGGGTTCTACTTTAAAATGCAATCTATCACTTCTCCACATTTTACTAATAGCCGTTCAGCCGATAGAAGATTACAGACATAATAATATATGTTTCTCATCAAACAGTCGCTAGTCGATTCAGTTGTTCTGGAGTGAATCATTCATAGGTAGGTCATTTTAGGCGGCAATTGTCTGCATTCTGATTAAGAATAAATTATATAAGAAAACGAATCAATAAGTAAATAAATAATGCTGGACAATGCACACATCACACATCTAGCCCCTAGTTACGCAGAGCTTGATGTTAGGTATGGGTTGGGTAGTAGATAACTACCTAGGTACTAGATGACTGATGTAGGTACCTAATACAATATAATTACATAGATATTTTTTATTACGAATATGCAGAAACTGTTTTTTTGTGGATAAATCGACCTGCAGATGTTTCATTTAAGTCAAGAAAATGAAACTTACAGAGAATCGCATCGTCAAGCTATTCCCATTTTAATAATTTTACTCATCGGTAGTAAGTAGTCATCACATCACAAGGATTTACGGAAATATTTGGCTACAAATTAAATTTAGAATTTCAGGTGACGAATTTTAAGCGGGAATTGCGGAAATTTCTCAACTTCCGGTCCTAAATTTCACGTCATCCAAATGCCTGAGAGTCCAGTCAGTGAAAAGACTTTGTCCGTAATATATTAATAATAAACCTAGCCATGTTAGGTAACTATACCTACGAGGTATTTAGTTAAGAGAAGCTCCAAATTTAAGTTATTATAATAATTTGAACCTAGGTAGGTATCTTTAGGAACACGAGGGTGGATGGTGCTAGGGCATCGGAACCGGGTTTTCCCGGAATCGAAAGAACCGGGAATACCCGGTTCTTGGGTCTACAAAAAGAACCGGTTCTCAAAATATTCAGAACCGGGTTTTCGGTTCTTTCGATTCTCCTAAAAATATTGATTATTGTAGGTTAATGAAACTCAGAAGTCACTACGCATCAAGGCGGTGCATAAAATAAGGAGTAGGTACGGGTTGGGGGCGGGGAGACATTCCCCGCTCCCGACCCGTACCTACACAGCAGCGACTCAAACCGTGCTGCCATCCGCCATTTATTTTATATAGTCTGTCGAAAGCGTTCCGATTTCGTGGTTGTGTGTATGTTGCAGCGTAGTATAGTTTGTGTGTGTATAGTTGCTCGTTTGGATTAACGCTGTTATTATAGGTAAGTGCGTCTTCTATCATTATTATTCTTTGGTTCACTACTTTATGCCTATTACATTGTAGATGGCAAAAATAGGCATAGGTAGGGAAAGAAGTCAGTAAAGTATTTTATTCTTTGCCTTTTTTGTAAGTTGTTTAATGTAAGTATAGTGGATTTCGGGTATAACGACTATGAAGGGTCCACTGATTTCGCCTTTATAACCCAGAAGTCGTTACAGACTAAGACAATAAGCAGATGCATGTATAGTTTTATATTCTTAAATTATTTATTGAATATTTGCATACATAGTCAACAAGGCAGAAAGCGGAATATTTGACAAATGAAGAGGAACTTAACAGGCAATTAAAAGAAGCTTCCACTGCGAGAACATCCACGCCAGATGATTTATATACTACCGTGAGGGTAGAAATGGCACTCTTCGAGAATGGTGGTCAACGAGGCCGATATCTGTCGCTGGCTTACCATTTGATCACCATCCCACCTACCAGTGTGGAGCCGGAACGCATATTTTCATCTGCTGGTATAATATGTAACAGACTGCGCTCAGCTCTGGGTGACAAAACCCTAGATGCCCTCATATTTTTGCGTTCATATTAATTACCTAGGTAAAAAAATATATTCAAAGTTAAAAATTAGTTTATTAGGTTAAAAATCAAGATCTATTTTAAGTGTAATTTTTTTTATGTGAATAATATAAGTTCTTTCAATGGGAACCTACTTTATTGTTTATGTTTATTTTATTTGATTAGTAAAAGTTTCTATTATTTTTGTGTTAATTATGTGTAGTTGAATAATTTTGTTTCTCTTTCGTTTTATTGCAATAGCTGATGTTTAAGTTGCTTCGCTGTGGCTATTATAGTTTACAAAAATAATTTTATGTAAAAAGTGATTGTTGCAAGACTGATTGATTAAAAAGATAAAAATAAAGAAATAAAAATAGCTATGATTATAAATTCTCTGTTTGATTTGGACCCCACTATAGATATTGTAAGACAAAAATATAATTCTAATAAATTAAGAAAAGAACCGAAAGAACCGAAAAAACCGGGTACCCGGTTCTGCGTTGAAACAGGAATCGAAAGAACCGGTTCTTAAAATATGACCGGTTCTCGATGCCCTAGATGGTGCCCTCTGAAACCATCGTCGATTTAGGTAGATTAGTTATGTACTTATTAAGAGATAAAGGTAACTATGAAAACTTAAGTCAAAAAAACATATATCTAGGTAGTTAACCTACAACATAATACCTACCTAGTCTTGTAACCTTCTTGGTTACAAAATATTTTTTGTTATACTAAAACCAGTTTATTAAATACCTAGGTACCTATTGTTTTTTTTTATGTACCGCTTGCACTCAGAAATCGAATACTTTACTTACTACGAAGTTCAATAATATTTTGTAATATCTAGGTAACCCACAAAAGAACCTACATACCTATTTATGATGTAAAGCCCACTGCCCTCTGACCCTTAACCTTTCCAGAGCTGTTATCGCCCACTTAAGGGGCAAAAGCCTCCCCCTCAATCCTTCCCTGTATTTAAGTACAACAACAAAAAGGTATTGCCGTGACACATTTATCTACCTATAGATACTTATCTAGCTATCAAATCTTGAAGAGCTTTTGATAGAAAACTAAGTTAATAACGTAGGTAGGTAGAATCTTAAGAATCCAATTATGAAGTTTCGTCGACATCTTTCCCTCCACTTAGATTCATATTGAAGCAATTTCTTACTTCTTATCAAGACTATGAAATGCCTACCGTTTTGCCTCCTGGTAGGAAATATAATTTTTACGAAGGTAGTCCGTAAATAGGTAATAAAATAAGTTATTAGAATATTCGCAAATGAAGATTTCCCGATAGATTTTACAACCCTATCCCGATCTATAGACGGCGGCGTCAACGGTTTTTATAGGAAGCTTTATAGGAACCTAATTTTGTGTTATCAGAAGAGCATCTAACGGATAAGATTTCTAGGATAGGATGTAGATTCTTATCCACATCCACCTACCCTATTTCTACAGGTTCCTATCCTACCTCACAGATCTATTTTACACATAGGTAAGTAATGAAATGAGTTCGTATCTCAAGAAGAAACCTCTTTTGTCACTCAAAATAAAACCTTCCAAATTCAAAACAGACCTTTCCGCCGCTTCTCCAAATCCAAATATCAGAACACTTCAAAACATACCGATAACACATCCAATCACAAAAACAGTCCCGAGTCAAAAACACTGCACTGAAATCCGTTTTCGCACCGCGATATAGGACACGTCCGCGCGCGATCGCGTCCCAGGCCCGTCTGAGCGAGCGGGCGCGGAGGGGGCAGGGACGCGCGGGTCGGAGGGAGGGGGTTGATCAGTAAAAGTGCCTGGGAATAGAGCCTGCGTACTTGCGTAGATGCGTTTTGTTCCTCTTATTTACGCTGCGTTCTGTTCATTTTTATATACGTTGCAGTTGTTTTGATGGAGGTTGATAGTGGTTTTGGATAGTTTAAGGCACCTTCTGTTGAATAGGGCTAAAGCGCCATGGAGCTAGCAGTAATTTATTGGACAAACGGAAAATCTTTGCAGTTAAGGATAGGTTTTCTAAAACTATCAATAACCTTAGCCACAAGGTATTCCTAAGATTTCTTTGACTAGGCAATTCAGCTCTTGTGTGTCAAATTATACCTAGAAAAGGAATCAAGCCCCGCTGCAAGGGGACAATGTCAACACATAAGAAATATATCTCTTCTGCATCTTTGCATGCTGTCAATCTCGCTCAAACTTTTAGGATGTCTATTTTCTCTATAATAACGTGAAACACTTAGTATTGAAATACCCTCTAGTACTTACTGTTGTCACAGCCTGTACATTAGTTAAATCTCATGGAATTATGTATGTACTAAATATACATATTTAACATTATATAAATATTTTTCATGGATCCCATGGGAAATACTAAACAACGAATCTAATCTAAACACATGAAAGTACATAAGCTGTGGGCTACTCATAAAGTGATAAGGTGATAACTTATAAGTAAATAAAAATTAATAAATAAATACCTAATGTCGGATATTCCACACAGCATCATCTAGCCCCAAGCTAAGCTTGTGTTATGGGTACTAGATGACTCATCTACATAATACAATATTACACATAGTTTTACTAATAGTTTTTAGTTTATTATTCATAGACAACGACCAGAACGCCCCGAACAAATATCTGCAGATCGTACAAATATTTGTCCCAAGGCGGGAATCGCCTCAACCTCCTGCGTCACAGGAACCGTGCCACCGTGCCAAGGAAGTCGTCAAGATACCACTAGTATTTACATAGTTTACTTCCATTTATCTCCCTCTTGCTTATCTCCGTTGAAGATAATTATCCCGTTGAAAGAAAAGGATAAGAATAAAAGAAAGATGCTGTAATTTGTTTTTCCTTCAACTTATTATTAACATGAAAGTTCTCGTGCAATTCCTGTCTCAAAGAAATACATCAAGGGGTTGGTTGCTTATCTAGGTAATTTGGATATGACGTTTTTATTACACTATTTTAATGACATTTGCTTAAATTTTTAATCAATTCTTGATATCTGGCATTTGCTGTCATTTTTGACACCATCGGCAGTTTGTAGAAAAAAGGTAAGTTTTTATAATTTATTTTTAAATATTATTTCTCAGATATCATATTTATACATAAACAGTCTAAATCTTCAAACAACTGCTTCATCAGCATTACTAAGAATCTTAAGTCATTTGTTCTATTATTTATGTTAGTTATACAATACTTTTTTAGGTTAAATTTAGGTATAGTTCATCATCACCATCATCACCAGCCTATAATAGTCCACTGCTGGACATAGGCCTCCCCTAATGAGCGCCAAAGATGGCACATCATTTGGGGGTTATTGCCCATAATCCCCACGCTGGGCATGCGAGTTGGGATCGCAGTTCGGTGTAGTTATTCTGCAGAAGGCGCTGCTGCCCGCCCCCCGCTGTGTTTCCCTTATTCACCTCTTACGACACCCACGGGAAGAGTTGGGGTGGTGAAATTCTATGCCGGCACCACACGGCAAGTATAGTTATTAGTACCTATTTATTGTAAGTATTTGTTTATCATTATTTTTTTTAACTTAAGTGCCACCGTCTATATTGTTCCTTCACATCCAGTTAGAGATTGCTCATTGCGATAAGGCCGCCCTTTATACTTCCTTTACTCTAAGCAAGTCTGTTTGTAATGTTTTCTTTCTTTGTGTGGTATAATAAAGTATTTTCTATCTATCTATCTATCTAAGGGTACGATAGGATATAAATCAAAACATTAAAAATAAAAAAAAAAATTTTTAATTACGCGTGGGACATTACGCAGTTAAACAGCTATCGATATTTTATCGACAAACTAGATAACCAACAAAAAACCCACCAATAGAAGGACCCTAAACAGACACCTGTGCATCAAACATTAAAAAAAAAAACAAAAACAGACAACTTCTAACAAACCTTTTTTGATCACTTCGAAACGTCATCACGATTTTCAACCTTATTTACTAGATTGATTGGTGTAATGGTGTTTTATTTTGAGCTCTATATAATTGACTTACGGTTCGTTCGTAAATGATTAAAAATGGGTACCTACAAACACAAAATAAAAACGAAAACAGGTTGCGTTAAAAAAGAGCTACTTTTTCGGGCATCAGTTAATCCTATATCATGAAATTTTGTGGTGTTGATGTCATTTTATGATTTGTTAAAGGGTTGGATATTTTTCATAGGTCCGTATATGTTTTAACTTCCGATGGATAATGGTGTTTTAATTTTAGTGTGCCAGTGTCTGTCGGGTTCTATAGAAGTAATCGCTCGTTAAGGCTCTAGCGATGTATAAATTTCTCATACCTAACAAGTATCAACATTTTGGTGTAATTTGAGGAAATTTTCGCCATGTTCTGCTTTTATTTGTATTAAAATATAAAATAATTTTATGGCAGGAACCTAAATAAATACTATCCTAATAGAAATAATAGCAAATGATAGTGACAACAACAACAACATCAGCCTATATAAGTCCACTGCTGGAC
Source organism: Eupithecia pulchellata (assembly GCA_963931895.1). NCBI lineage: Eukaryota > Metazoa > Arthropoda > Insecta > Lepidoptera > Geometridae > Eupithecia > Eupithecia pulchellata. The sequence goes on along the minus strand of OZ007546.1, from coordinate 1,031,890 downwards.
ATAGGGCTCCCCTAATGTGCGCCAAAGGTGGCGTTATTTCATTTGGGGGTTATTGCCCATAATCCCCACGCTGGGCATGCGGGTTGGGGATCGCAGTTCGGTGGAGTTGTACTGCAGAGGGCGCTGCTGCCCGCCCCCCGGTGTGTGTCCCTTAGTCGCCTCTTACGACACCCACGGGAAGAGTGGGGGTGGTGGAATTCTGTGCCGGCACCACACGGCAAATTATAGTGAAAATATTCTCAATTTACAAATCATTTTGGTATTACGTTTGTACGGGATATTCAAGTGTCTCCGGAGCCTTAATTTCTTTTAAAAAATATAATATATGAATTATATACCAATATTTTTCGTTTTGCACATCTTTTCGTCAAGTTAAATGCTAGCTATGATATAGCTTAAAATCAGTTCAATAGCTCATAATAATTGTAAGGAGCTATCGCACTGATTAAGTAATAGATTTATAACGCAGGGTTTTTAGATCTTTGGAGGAACCCTATATTTGGATTTCTTAAGGCTAGGGCGATGACCCCTCAAAGAAGTAAAGGTCCCTCATGTATTCTAAGGAGGTGTTTATAAATATACCTAAGTAAATTAATAAACTGAGTTAACTTGACCTTTACACGCTTAGAATTACAATACTAACGAAGACCTAACCTAATTGGTAATCTAATGAACCAATTTGTATAGAGCCTCGGATGAATACCGTATGGGCTGCGTGGGAGGTCATTCTTTAATGGTGTTGTATTTCGGGACATCTGTTCATAACAACTTTTGTATATAGTCTATACTAATATTATAAAGAGGAAAGATTTGATTGTTTGTATGTTTGTTTGTTTGTCTGTTTGAATTGAATAGGCTCCGAAACTACTGGACCGAGTTAAAAATTCTTTCACCATTAGAATCCTTAATTTTCCGTGATGAACATAGGCTATATAATATTTTCAAAAAAGTTAGGGATCCGCATGAAAAATTCAATAATTGAACCGTGGGCTGTATATTCAACCTCTTTTTCTATTATGGCGCGTCAGAATAGAAAAAGAGGTTGTTTAGCGCACGGTGCTTGCTTTTCCTCTACGGCCAGTGTCAGTTTTGGAATGTCGAGTCAATGTCAAAAACCCCAATGCTGTTAAAAAAAGTAAAGATCCGTATGAAAACTGTGAAACCGATCGTTTTAGTATGTATAATTTCTGAAATGTCTGTTTAATACCCGCGCGAAGCCGGGGCGGGCCGCTAGTAATATTATAAAGAGGAAATATTTTATTGTTTGCTTGAATTGAATAGGCCCGAAACAACTGGAACGATATAAAAAAATATTTCATCATTATTAGACAACTAGCTGGGTGCCCGGTTTCACCCGCGTAACTGCCGATCCCGTCGGAAAAAGTGACCCATTTGTTATTCCAGGTCTTAAACTATCTGTGTTACCAAGTTTCATCAAAATCCGTTCAGTAGTTTTGCGTGAAGAAGTAATAAATATCCATCCATCCAAACTCGTGTTTATAATTTAGTAGTATATATGTAGATATATATTACTTACATTATCCCTAATGAACATGGCCAGAAAATTTTCAAAAATGTTTGGGATCCGTATGAAAATTCAATAATAAAACCAACGTACTCGTTTATAGGTATCGCGTGCTCCGGGGAATAATGTACTTAGTAATAGCAAATCATTATTTTCAGGAAAAACAAAAGAAGGTAATTCTATTATTTCTAGACTTTTAGATACACTACATACAGAAACTATATACCAGTTTACTTTGATTTATACTATGTAGGTTTTTTTTTTCGTGATAACGTCTCGTCTATAATGGAGTTAAAATCGGCATGCAACTATTCAAAGGTTGAGGAACAAAAACGAAGGAAAGGACATAATATTATATACATATTATAATTATAATAAACAGTTAGACAGGTTCTCGGTGTATAAATAGCCAGCACCTTTACACCCTGCGATCATCCAACAACGTATACACTTGACTAGAATCCTTTATAACAATTTATTTAATGCATTTTATGTGCAATAATAGTTATTATAGGAACATCATAAAAAAATCTGAACAGCTTATCAATAAAACCTTCATATAACTAGATTAGAACTAGTATTTACAATTGAAACAATTGAGCTAACCGCATACTGTTGCAAACAAACTACAGGTAGCTCAACTGTTCCATATCAATACCAGTCGCTCGCGTCTCCAAGACGCTGGCTGCATTGCCTCGCTGTATGGCAATGCTGATGTGCTGCGCCAGATACTGACCACATCCTTTGTTTATAGCCAACTAGCAGTCCGCCCCGGCTTCGTACGGGTATTTAACAGAATTTCACAAGTTTTTATACACACTTAATTTTTTTACATACGGATCTCTAACTTTTTTGAAAATATTTTATAGCCTATGTTAATCCGGGAAAATTTAAGAGTCTAATGGTGAAAGAATTTTTCAAATCGGTCCAGTAGTTTCGGGCCTATCCAATTCAAACAATCAAATCTTTCCTCTTTATAATATTAGTATAAATATAGACCATAATAATTCCCAAAGACCTAGTGTTTAGTACGGGGGGAGCTTTATTTATAATAATAATAAAAGTATTTATTTTCAAAAAACGGTTTCTAAAGATTAACAGAGTAACTATCTAAAACTAATTACGCTATCTCTAAAACATTTAAGTTACCTTTATATTGTGTGTGGGATGCCAAGACTTCTATAGTGTTTCCATCTCAAACGGCAAATTTACCAAGAATGACTTTTTCTAGTATCAGACAAAGTAGGTTATCCAAGATGTCACAGGTACCTGCATCGTGCGGTGAGAGGGAATCGTCGGACGTTGGTATTTACCACGGATGGCTCACAGAGCAAGGCCTGGGAGTTATCACCGGCGTTTGTATAGACACGGAAAATTTATATATTATTCTACTATCTCATTATATTATTATTAGGGCTAGTATTTTGTGTATTTTAAAGATCTGACTTACTTACATTAGTTGTTATTTTGTGTGTATCCGACTCTTGGACGTTGGTTTTGCTGTAAGTCCACTTGTAAAATAAATAAATAAAATAAAAATAAATAGTTAATAGCTTGACTTGTTCGTCAACTCGCTTGTGTAAAACTGGCTAATACGCGAGTTGGTTTCCGATTTAGCCTTTGACAAAAGCAATTGATTTTAGACGACCTCTGTGTCGCGGTGGTTGATTGTCCGCTTGCAACGCATGAGGTTGGGGGTTCGATTGCCGCCTCGGGACAAATGTTTGTATGATCTGGAGATATTTGTTCCGTGTGTTCTGGTTGTTTTCTATATATATAATAAAAAAATTGTATGACAAAAAATCAGCCCTCAAGTACCCATAACACAAGCTCTGCTTAGTTTGAGGTTAAATGATGCTGTGTGTATGGTCCAGCGTTTTTTTTATAGTAATTACACGTTTATTAACACAGGAAAAGTATTCAATGACTTTATAAATGACCAATACCAAAAGTAAATACCAAAATGGGCGACTACGCTTATTGAAAGCCAAGAAAAACTTGCGTTGCTGAGCCGTAGGCGTTATAGAAGTTTCTGTTATTATTATTATGTGTCACCCGAAGATTGCCTAGCTAGTAGCTGAGCCCAATATCATTCTTATAGCAGAAAACCATAATAGAATATTGGAATTTCCAAAGCACTTAATACTTTAGACATCGTTTTTTTCTTGTTCAGTTGCAACTTTTATCTCTCTTGCTTATCTACGTTGAAGATAATTATCTAATATATTAATTATCCCCGTTGAAAGAAAAGGATACGAATGAAAGAAATATTGTTGTAGTTTGTTAGATTTTCCTTCAGTCGGATCTTACTATGGAAGATTACGTTGGCTATTTTTGTCAAGGTGACGTGCCACCGCAATGGTATAGATCCATCCATACGGATTAAAACGAGACAATAAACTTGCCCATTTCGTCTCTAGGCAAGCGCACAACACACTCTCGGGCTACCATCTGCTAACGATAGAGAATGTGCGTCCTTCTGCTATTTGCATTTTGTCATAGTGACATTTTGTTTAAGGGCCACGCAGACGAGCAGATTAAAAACTACATAAATTCTTTATTGCACACTCAAGTTATATCATACATAATGTTCAAGAAAATAATGGACATGTATAAAGGCGAGCTTAAGCCTAAGAGTTTTCTGACAACAAACCTACGGGTGTTAAAACAATTTGTAAAACGAGTATGAATAGAAAAGTGTACAAACAACAGGAAAAATAATTAGAAAAATAAGCTTACAAAACCTAAAAGTTGCTTTTGAAAAAAATAAACAAAAACAGAAAAGACCAAATACACTAATATGTATAATATAACTATTATAATTAGTAAACTACCTACCTTAGTCAAAATCTGGCACCCTACGTTACATAGGTAGGTAACATATAAGTCAAAATCTGTTAACTAGCGTTACATAGGTAACATAACATTCCTGACCTAGCCAAAGGTCAACAGTTGCTCGTCTATCATGGCCCTTACTAGTTTATTATGAAGACGAGCAACTTTATACGCTAGGACCTATGAACTGAGGGGATTGCGAAGACTAGGTATTATTTACAAACTAGGTGTTGCCTGTGGCTTTACAAGCAATTAAAAAATGTATTTTGTATTGTATTTATTGAAAATATTATTCACAGAGACACACACCGGGGGGCGGGCAGCAGCGCCCTCTGCAGAACAACTCCACCGAACTGCGATCCCCAGCCCGCATGCCCAGCGTGGGGATTATGGACAATAACCCCCAAATGAAAACCTGCCATCTATGGCGCTTATTAGGGGAGGCCTATGTCCAGCAGTGGACTATTATAGGCTGTATGTATGTATGACTAGAGATTCCTCATTCATTTGAGGAATCGGGCGATTGATATTATATTTGAATTTCGAAATCGCCCGATTCCTCAAATGTCAAACTCTTAGTGATTTGAGGAATCGGGCGATCAATATTTTATTCGAATTTGGAATTCATCCGATTCTTCAAATCACAGTCTGGATTAACTTAGTTATTTGAGGAATCAGTCGAATTCTAAATTCGAAATTCCTTAGTGATTTGAGGAATCGAGCGATTAATATTATATTCGAATTTCGAATTCGTCGGTGAAGTGATGACGGATGGTCGGTCACAAACAGTGCCAATTGATAACGTGACCAAGTGGGATAACATCCACAGTTTCCTGTGTACAAAACCAACAAAAACATTGTTTTCGAGTTAACGTGTAAGATCATCAAGTAAATTACAGCTTCCACATCCTTTACAGCGCTGGTAATAAAAGTACTGCCTTAAAGTATAGGGTGGCCCAAAGCGGAGTAGAAGCTTTTCGAATTTTATTATGACGTTATGTTGATAAGAGCTTTTTATAAAATATTTTGAGTGGCAAAATTAATATTTTTTTTATCTATTCCATATATAAGACTGCCTTTTATTCTTCCTCTACTCTAAGCATGTCTGTTTGTAATATCCTCTTCCTTTGCGTGGAAAAAAGATTAATAATTTTCTATCTATCTATCTATCAGAAGGTCTACTTTGATAAACGACGTAGGTAGTTGACGTCGGATTGCCAAAACGAACAACTTTTAAACCAAGTTGTTTTGGATAAGACGAAATAAATTTGAAAATTATTTTTAAAGTAAGGTCATCGAAAGAATTCGGCCGTCCTTTGTTTTGTGTCATCCGACGTCATCCGTCTACTTCGTTTGTTTGTAGTAGACCTCCTAGATTTTGTTAATACATACCAGACCTATACATATATAACAACCAAAAATCATCCATAAGGCGCTTTCACATCAATTTCAAAGTAGCATTTATATTCATATAAAAATATTTATGGAACACCAAAAAGTCGAGTCTTTATTTAAGAGAATGAATGTTTTAAAACGTCTGATTGTTTTAGACAAAAATGAATAATACGTAAGAGCTTTAACTCAAGTTTTAGGCCACGCTTTAGTCACACACTTTTTTGAGCAAAAGACCCGAAAATAAAATCGACTTCGTCTTAGGGCACCCTGTCCCAGTAGTTACTTACTCTGCTGCCTACAGATCTGCCACAGTGTAATAACAAGTTGCCACGCTAAGCACATTCGGATATGAAACGAGTTTGAAGTTTTTACAATGACATCGTATACATTGAACATAGTAACATAAAGCTTAGAATTCAAATTTGAACTTTATTTAGCCACAAAGTAGGTTAACTTTAAATGGTTTTTTAAGAGTGTACCTTATGTAATTTTATAGTTAGAAATCGTTATTTATCTCAGAATCTGTGAAAGCTACCACCTTCATATTTAGGTAAATGATAATTCGAACTTTTATCTTGGATTCCGTCTTTTCAAAAACACGATTGGTGAAAATTTTCTCGATACTTTTATTTTTTGAAAAATACATGTTTTGCACACATTTTGCTATTTATCTCAGGAACCACCTCATTTTTTTGTTGGATTTTTGTTTTGTCAAGAAACGTAGTAGAATTTCTTCGTTCTCGTCTTTTTAATTTTTCGATTAGTCGTGTAAATAACTTGTAATTAGGCATAACAGTTTTGGCGGAGCAAAATACGGAGCACGTCTATCGCTCTGTGCTTCTCACTCATACGAAAATCATATCTTGTCATCCTGCTCGAAATTTGAATTTTGGCTGAGGTATGGCACGCTCTTAAGGGTTTTGGTAGTGTAGTATTTTGTAGTGTAGGACGCCCTCCGGTCAGGTGGGATGACGATCTGCGAATGACTGCTGGCAGATGCTGGATGCGACAAGCTGAAGACAGAGCGTTATGGCGGTCATTAGGGGAGGCCTATGTCCAGCAGTGGACTAACATGGGCTGATGATGATGATGAAGGGTTTTATGCATTGGGGTTAGGTTTCGAGGATGCACTCGTCACGTATTGGTAGAGGTTTTAGTCAGTAGCAGTCTGGGGTTAGAAGATTATCTACCATGGATTTCTTCAGGAGAAAAAAGTACGTATACCTTTCTCCGGTAGGTTTCTGACTCTTACGACTTCTAGGGGGTTCGATTCTTACGTACGCATCACAACCAAGCGCGATGACGATCACTTCTAGCGACTACTGATTACACCTTGTTAACCAAAGATATTCCTTCAACCAACATAATTACAACCTGTCAAAAACCAGTACAACCAACCCAGTTCGTTCTAGTAAAGTTGGGTTACAGGTTCCTCAGGAGTGAAAGAGACAGAAGATCTGTCTCTCTCTCACACACCGGATTTGAAAAAGGCGCGAGCGCAAGTAGGTAATGATTTAATGGTGGGACTTTTAATGTTATTGTGGAATTGTGGACGGAACGGTAAAATGTCGGTGGAAACACCGCTTTTGTAGCACATTGATGAAATTTTGGCCGATAACCCACTGATATAAATAAATAAATAATAATGTTGGACAATCCACACAGCATCATCTAGTCCCAAGCTAAGCAGAACTTGTTTTATGGGTACTATATGACTGATATACAAATAACAATATATAACAAAGACAGATGTTTTTTTTTTATTATTCATTGAAAACGACCAGAACACTACAGATTGTACAAATATTTGTCCCGAGGCGGAAATCGAATCCGCAACCTTCCGCATCGCAGGCGGACCTTCGCCCACCTTCACCACCCAGAGTTTGTCAATATAAAGATATCAATGAATTACAAACTTTAATATAAAATGTAATTTATAATCTAGCTATAAGTACTGGAGCTAGGATTTTACAATTGAAACAATTGAGCTAACTGCAGACTGTCGCAAACAAACTACAGGTAGCTCAACTGATACTGAACTAGATATTAATCTATTATTTATATTTTTATCCATATCTAATGTAGTTAGATAGTTGTATTTTTCTTTGTTAGTAAATGATTTTTTTCATAAAGAAAAACTAGCTATTATTGTATTATAGATGTCTCGTAGATTATAAGAAGTGATCCAAAGGCAATTGAACTTTTTAATTATCGTCAATAAACACTTTATAATAAACACGAATGTGTGCACCCATACTAACCTGCCGTGGTTTAATGGTGCAATATTATTAAACATTGTGTAAATTTTAATTTTGTACATAATTATTAGGCCTTAGTTTTTAAGTATTTTCCATCTTGTACTTGACTAATGTAGCCTGAAATAAATGAATATCATTATTATTATAATGCTTAGAATATTGTGACCTAAAAGTTATCATTAAAATAACTATTCATAAGGTATGTCTGTCGAATTCCGCCTATCTAAGGTTTAAGCTCAGTTGTCTTCGTAATTATGAAGATAATAAATAAAAGGGCATGTGTTTCAAAAGTTTGTTTAATGCTTAATTAAAGAAAAATAAAAAAATGAGGATTATTTTCAAAACAAACACAATAAAATTTAAACTTCAACATGGTGCGTTTGGCAGAATTAACCTACTTCGGTTTAATTTCGCCTACTACACTCTTTCTTAAATCTTTTCTTATTTTATCTTAATCTAATTTTTTATAAATCACAAACCAAATCAGTTATGACAGTACTTTCAGTAATCAGTCAATAAATTTTTCAAATACTTTATTTCGCAGTTTTATCTAAGTATTAGTAACATTTTAAATAACTAAGGTATTAACATTAACACGTATAATTTAATCATGGTACATGACAGAAGATCAATAAAACTATCTTAGAATATATATATTTTGAATAAAAAATATTAACATATTTTTTTTAAGGCAGGCGTTATTTAACCCAGTCGGGGTAATTACGCCCATGAAATATCTAATGTTTAATGACATCTATGACTAACGGCGAACAGCAATATGCCCCTAGAAGACACCTATTATTATATTAGTCACAGCCACCAGGACAATTAAACACTTCCAAGTCGTTCTTGGTCAGCCCTACGCATTCCTCGTGGTACCATTTTTGACAATTTATGATCCTCGTGGCAAGCGTAGCAGTACCGGTTTTCTCTTTTATTCTCTTTACCTTTTTTGTACTTTATTCGTCTTTCTTCCTATTTTGCGTTCTTCTGTCATTATCTTTTCTTTCTTGACTCTTTTTTGTCCTGTTATACTGTTGTTCTTCTTCTGATCTCCTTTTCTTTTTGGTATTATCATCTTTCCCGTTTTCATCTCCTTCCTTCCTTTTTCTATTTTTGTTATTTGCTTTGGTTTCTTGAGTTTTTTCTTTTTTCAAATGTACAACAATGTTAACAACATCAACAATGTTAATTACGCCTATGTGTTAGGTAAATCCGCCTACGATAGCGTTTTGCGCGGGTAAATACGCCTAGGCGTAATTACCTGTCGTTCCCAATTCCAAGAAATGTTACTAAAAATTAAAACTAGTCATAAATAATATTATAAACAAGCTGAATATGGATAAACAAATAGGTATTTTAAATAGTGAAAGCAAAATTTTAGGGAAACATGTACGAAAATAATAAAATCTTACCGAAAACTATTCGTTGTTCGCTGACAAGAATTGCACAACGGCCACTCGCGCCGATTGTCGCTCCACTACAAGATCGCGGTATGTGCGGGGTCACGGGGGAGGTTCGCAACCGGTAAGGGACATAATCACCCTTACGCATTCGCTATAAGATTTGTCTTTATGATACATTTAACTAGGATTTCAGAGCTTAGGCGTAATTAGCTTATAGGCGTAATTGGACAGACCTACCTGACCTTATTAATCTTCTGACCTATGAATCGATGAAACAATACGAACTTTCCTTTTAACAACAATAATAGCAACACCTTGCCGACACCTGCCATTACACCTGCAACCCATACTTGCCTGTTTTTATAGACATATCCACCTGATGGGCTATTTCTAGACCATATTTATTATTATTAATACTCGTAGACTAGCGGTCTGGCCTTACTTTTTAAAACTATTCTATAGCCTATGTTCATCACGGTTAAGACTCTAATAATACTATAATAATATACATAATTGAAATACTAGAAATAAGAACAAACTGGCTGTGCCCACTACTAGGCTACGTAAGATTAATGTATCTTTTAAAGGGCAATGTATACGCTTCTACAACAAAATTCCAAGTGAGTTGCAAAAATTATCTATAAATAAATTCAAACGGATTGTCAAAAATATACTTTGTAAAAAAGCTTACTATAAAATATCAGATTATCTAGACGACAAAAAAGTTTGGGACGAGTTATGCTCCAACTCTATAACTAACAATCTAACAAGGTAAAGGTTTCTTGTTCGCTTCTTTACTTTACCTAAAAAAGATTGAAGTGAACAATTAATCAAAGTGATCACTTTATTTCCCATTTTTATTTCTTATTGAACTTGTATTTTGTGACGTGTCCAAGTGTCCTGTAAGGTCTAAAGGAAATAAAGCACTTTGATTTTGATTTTGATTTTTGATTTTAATGTGCTAACTTCGACTCAAGGGTAGCTTTGTAGGCTCTATCGAGACCTGCATATTTGCGCCTCTTAAGACCCTCAAGTGAGTCTGCAGTTGGTTAAAATTTTTAATTATTAATACGATTAATTATTAGTTATACTCTTTGATCAGACATTAATGATAATACCACACAATTCCAAAATAAACCAAAATAACAGAGTAAACAAAGGGGACGACAAATTATTATTGTCATCCAACTACGTATATACGGAAAACGTTGCTTACACTGACGATAATAATTAGTTCTTCACACGATTGTTTACAATTCACAAAATGATAACTATCTGACATTAATTGGGTGAGCATAGACTTGCTAATCGAGATGAAAGCATGACATAATATAATATTATGTCATGTTTTCATCTCGATTAGCAACATCATCTTCATTCTTTATATAAATAAATATTATTTATTTATATATAGAATGAAGATGATGTTGGTCATCATAGTTTTACTATATCTGATACAATCTATAAGTAAATGTCAATTAAATAACAGAACCAACTTAGACTAACATACAGTACCTATTTAAAATTGAAAGAATTGAGCTAACTGCAGACTGTTTCAAACAATCTACAGGTAGCTCAACTGATCCATATCAATACCTTGCCTAAATGTATGGCAATGCTGATGCTATGCCATGTACTCAACAGCTCTCGGGATCACAAATTGCTATTTTTAAGTTAAATATAAGAACAAACAATTGAAAAATAATCAAAACTGGATGATGTTGTGTGAGTCAGCTTGGCAGACGATTTGATGATGTCATTATGTCTTTGTATGATATTCTTTGTGAGTCCATGCTTGCCCAGTCATCGATTTATGCTTGAGTAACGATTTTGTATGGCAGAAACTAAAATTAAGCATAGATAGACTCAGCATAGTTTCATGATACGTCCCTGAAAGTTACACTTTTATTAAAGTTGGGAAAATATTTATAAAAGCGGAAAACTATCTTGCAAAGACAGGAAATTCATAGCGTTACGGCATTACATTACTCCCCGTGTTACACAGGGATCTTTTGTGCCCTCAGTTCGTACGTGGGGAAGAAGGCGCTCAGAACAAGATACAAGACGGCTTTTAGCGGGGCGTAACGTTTCCTGTGGCTGCGAATGGTATATTTAGAATTTGATTTAGTTTTTTTTTTAGATTGGCAAAGCCTTTATTAACAAATAAATTACAATGATCTAACTAAATAAAAAAAAACACTAGTATTTACAATTGAAACAATTAAGCTAACTGCAGACTGTTGCGAACAAACTACAGGTAGCTCAACTGATCCATATCAATACCAGTTGGAAGTGTACCCAAGATGCTGGCTGCATTGCCACGTTGTATGGCAATGCTGATGCGCTGCGCCAGATATTGACCAGCTCTCGGGTCACACGTCGCTTCGACCAGACGCTCAGATAATTTTTTGAAGACCCTGAGAGCCTCGGTACCCCACGGACCTAGGGTCTCGACTCCAAGGGGAGCTAATTTGTAGGCTCTGTCGAGACCTGCATATTTGCGCCTCTTAAGATCCTCGGCCAAATCAAAATTTTTGGTGAGGTTTTGCGAGATTTATGCGATATTCTTTTACAGGTTGGCTAAGAGAATCAATTAATGGGTTTTTTTTAAATAGGTACAAAATTAGATAGAAATATATAATAAATAAAATATAAAATTTATATAATAATTTATATACCTAATAAATTTTATATAATAAAATTTGATTTAGTTAAATTTAGAATATTATTTAGTTTACTTATAAAGTTTTTAAAACTTGTGTGATCTGAACTTATTATTATAAATATTCACGGGATTTTTTTCGCGTTTGCTTACCTATTTTACCCAAGGTTTTTACGTGTCTTGTTTCACTTTAACGCAATAGGTGCTGGGGTATCTTCTTTTACTGATATCGATCATGAAGTCCACGCTCCCAGGAAAGATTTCCTTCGCAGTTCTTTCTCCAGATTTATCGCAACGTTCCTGTCAATCTAATTACAGCAAAACCTACTAATCACCAGACTTTGAGTTCTAAGAAATGATGGGAAATGTGGACACCGCGGTTATGATCAAATTAAAATTTCCAATAGTTATTTAGTGAATTCAAAAGTATTGGCCAGAATGTTTTTTTACAACAAATATCACTATGAAAATATATATTATATGTATTAGGAGCATCATGCGGTTATGATGAAATTGCAGTTTCTTGCTTAAATAAATAGTAGTTAATCAGTGAATTCCAAAGTATTGGCCAGAATGTTTTTATAACAAATATCATTATGAAAATATATTATATGTCATAGGAGCCTGATAAATTAATAATAATAACATAAAATTAGTAATAATAAATTTCCTCTTTGTCATTTCACCCCTCCAACCAGACATCGCATCGCCACCTTGCGTAAATTAATGAAGTAGAAAAAATTAATTCCAGAGAATTTTCGCATTTGATGAAATAGTGACGTCATTTCTCTATATTACCCTAGACCACAATCCCTGTGGAAGGCTGCTTATTCTGCGCAGTCCACAATATCCTCACCCGTGGTCTCTGGCCATAAGAAGCAGATCCCACGGTAGTCATACAGGCACCGACCCGTGTCAATGAGTCATGGATACGGTTCACGGGGCCGGGTAAGTGAGCATGCAGCTTTAGTGAATACTTTGCTTTACTTTACTGTTGAATTGGGATTTTGAAATTTTTGGTGAGATTTAGCAAGATTTGCGCTAGTTTCTTTAGAAATTCTTTTGCTATAAGATTGGCTAAGACAACTGTGAATGTAAAAAGGTACCTTATTACGGAAATAGGTACAAAATTAGATAGATATAAAAGAATTTACTGTACCATACCACATATTGAAAAGTATACAATTGAGCTATTGCAGAAAGACGACGCAAACGATGTCGACGACCCACGAAATGCAAATTATCCTTGCAAAGAATCTATCTACACAGGTCTTAATACAAAATAATGTATTAAGACCTATTTTTAAAAAAAGCTTGTGGTACGAACCTAGATACGAGTTTCAGTTTCAGTTTATTTATTCAAAAACAATTTTCAATGTGTATGAACGAACATAATTACAATTAAATCTTAGAAGTAAGTACATTGACATTAGTAATTACTAACACAAACAATATAAAATAAAAATAGATGATCGACATTTTTAGCATACAATTTAAAATAAAATTTTCAAAACATTGTTCCTAACTTAATGATGATAGCTTTCGTGTGACAAACTCGTCAATTGTATAAAAACACCCCTTCAGCAAAAGATTTCTCAATTTGTTTTTAAAAGTATTTGGGTTGTCGAAGAACATTAAATAGTTTTATTGCTTGATATCTACTGCCATGCTTTGCTACATTAAGCCTCGGATAAACATTATACCACACAAATAAAGAAACATTACAAACAGACATGCTTAAAGGAAGTACAAAGGGCGGCCTTATCGCTATGAGCGATCTCTTCCAGGCCTTCATAATTTGTCAAGAACAAAATCATTAACACTATCATAACATTTCTCTATACGAAAGAAACCTTCTTTGCGCAAAAAAAACAGCTGGTACCTCACTGTCTGAGTGTTACAAACTAGAATCACTTCCCATGTCTTTTTATTTAACAGCAAAGGCTTCATTAGTTACATTTGCATGTTTATTAGAATTTACATCTGTAGGAATAGAGCTGGCAGCTTTTACACCTTTTTGCAGCATAATTTTGCATTTCAATATACATGGGTTTTGCACAAACTTTATGCTTTCGTAATCATATAACATATCATATGACGACAAGAGTACATAATACATATTCAAGAGTACAAACAGGGAAAATTGAATTATTATAAAAACCATGTGGCTTTTAAGTTTGAGAAGTTTTGTTGAAATTTTGAAGTTTCCTATCCACAAATTAGTGAAACACTTCATGAATTGGTAAACCAAGGAGTCGATAGAACTTATTTCTACAAAGTCATTTTGGAGGCTAAACTACTGAATTTTCCAATTACATTATTATTGTTTACATTATTATTACATTTACATTATTATTGCTTAAGAAATAAACAGCTCGCGCTTATTAAAATATTAATGAACACGATGTTCCCGCCTTGTCTACTGAATTGAACGCATTTTTGACGTCTACCTTCTGAATAACCGCCCCATAATATTGGTCGCACTGCGGTAAATTCGCACCGTACAGGACTACAATATATTACATTATGTATACATATTACATACATGTATACATATTTTTACTATGTCTAAAAAGAAAAAGAACACCCGAAAAAAATAGCTGCAAATCGTACAAACATTTATCCCGAGGCGGGAATCGAGCCCTCCTGCGTCGCAGGCGGACCTTCGCCCACCGCGCCACAGAGGTCGTCATTTGTGTTGCGAGACGACGCTGTATGTATTGAAACATTATTTACACCACAAAAATCTGAATAATAGCGCCTTACGATTAAGAATTCTGTGATTTGCACTGAATAGGACTATTTACATATACCTAAGGTGTGAGGGTCAGGTGGAATGACGACCTGCGAAAGACTGCAAGCAGATGCTGGATGCGACAAGCTGAAAACAGGGCGCTATGGCGCTCATTAGGGGAGGCCTATGTCCAGCTGTGGACTAACGTGGCCTGATAATATAGGTAAGGTATCATCATCCATGCCTATAACCCTGCGAAATGAAGCTCTGTCAATCTACCCACAGTAATAGCAGCGTCGAGAGCATCAATTACTCCTTTTCCGCATACCTGAGTAAACGGCGGTCAATAACAGAGTAGCTCATTTAGATTTATATAAATAGTGGTGGGTTAAATCTTGGGAACTTGCAGGAAGGAAATTACTGTCCCATGCATGTTGTGTCGGCCTGTGAGAGGTTGGTACATTGAACTGTAGTATTTTTTTTAATTATGTCAATACCTTACATGTATTTTGATGTACTAGGTGTAGGCTAACGTAATTTATAAATTACTAGCGGTCCGCCCCGGCTTCGCACGGGTATTTAACAAAAAAATGATTTTTCATGTGTTTAAATATCTTAAAAGACGACCTCTGTGGTGCATCGGTGATTTTACTTTATATTATTTTAATTGGAAAATTATAACAAAATCAAAATCAAAGTGCTTTATTTCCTTTAGACCTCACAAGACTCTTGGACAAAAAAGCTTTTCAACCAACATGATGTGATGATAGATCCTGTAAAATTAGAGCTATGTAGGATGATTGATTTAATGAATTTTAAATATATAAGTTTAATTTTGGTAATTAATGCATAACCACATCAACAAAATTGTTTAATCGATTTGTTGAGTACTATTTGCATCAACATTACAGGTTAAAAAACGTATTAAAATTAAAAAAGTTGGTAAACAATTTTTTTCTATCTATTTCGAATAAAAGTGGCTGTAAAGGTCACAGGGTAATCGATGTAATTATGCAATTTTTATGCAAACGCGATACATTTGTTTGGTAAATGAATTTATATTATATGCTATGTAAAGGTTAATGACAAGATGTCACCTACCCTTCCTTTTTTTCTTTATTAAATACTAGCTGACGCCCGCGGTTTCACCCGCGTATTTCCCGATCTCGTGGGATTTTCGGAATAAAAATGACCCATTTTATTCCAGGTCATAATTCATATACTACCTGTGTACCAAGTGTCATTAAAATATGTTTTGTAGTTTTTGCGTGAACATCCATCCATACTCACAAAATTTCGCATTCATAATATATTAGTTAAATAAATATTCCGCCGGACATTCCACACAGAATCATCTAGCCCCAAGCTAAGAGCTTGTGTTATGGGTACTAGATGACTGATATACATAATACAATATTATTCAATAGATATATATTTTACTATTTATTATATATAGAAAACGACCAAAACACACTTAAGAAATATCTGCAGATCGATCAAATATTTGAGGCGGGAATCGAACCTCCTGCGTCGCAGGCAGGACTCGCCCACCGCGCCACAGAGGTCGTCAAAAGGAAGAATAAAGTGTGTAGATTATGTTGGGCATTTTAACCCTTTTGACACAGCTACTAGCTCCAACATAAGCAAAGATCTAGTCTTTTTATCAATGAGTGGTCGCGATCGCCGCATTACCACACAAAGAACAAAGAACCTTAACCCTCGAACGCCTTAACCCTCGAAATCTCGTAGTTATCAGCGGGTCCGTGAGACCGTCCCACAGTGCGCCGCAGTGTGTGACGGCTAGGGTTACGGATACCGATGTACAGGGGGCTCCACTGACCACTGCGATAAAAAAATCAATAATGAGAGTAGGGACTCTACCCCACGGGTATTTAACAAAAGTTTTATTTTTAGTACGGAGAACTTTTTTGAAAATATTCTATAGCCTATGTTTATTGCGGAAAATTTAGAAACCTAATGGTGAAAGAATTTTTCAAATCGGGTGATCATGTGATCAAAGTACACCCACCCGGTAGACTTAATTCACCTGGGCAAAGATTTTAAATCTTTGCGCATTAAGTTTTACGCACCACGGTAGACTTGGTTCACCTACGTGAAATAAGCACGGCTTTCAATAGAGTATAAAACCCCGATCCGGTAGACTCAATTTACCTGGCTTAAGGCCAGGTAGGCCAACAGAGGCCGCACTTTTGTGGTTTTCAAAACCATCTGAGATGTAGGAATACTGATTAAAAATTCTGTAAAAAAGATATGTAATAGTTAAGGATTTAGTCTAGTCAAATTCGCATTCAGATACAAGATTTTATAAACTTCGCTCGGGAAAAAAAAATCTCGAAGTTACCCCTTTTTGAAATGTTTTTTCAATATTATGACTAAACTATGTGATATTTTAAGTTTTTTTTTGTACTCAATTAAAGACAGTAACTATTTCTAGACAAATTCGCAGAGTTTGTCCTGATAAAATGATTTTCAAAATCACTATTTTGAAATAACTACAAAATTCACAAGCGTGGTGGCTTGGCAGACACGATCAGTCGCGCTCTGGCGCTTACAGACGCCGGACCTATGTCAATTTTTCCGCTAATTTATGAAGTACGTAAATGTTTCATTTGTTATGCAATTTTAGTCTCTGACACAATGGCGTTAGATTCAATTTTACTTCAACCTTTGACATGATATGTGACGGTCGTAGTGCCATAGTATAAAATCATCGGTATGTAAGGCAGAAAATTAATAAAGGTTATTGTTCTAGTTTAAAAATATATTATCTACTTACTGGAATGATTTATTGAAGCCAATAATATTTAGTTAACTACATTAACATTTTATATATCTATAAAGCATTGACATAATTGTTCTCCTTGATGGTGGAGCCCCCTCCACCATCATAGGTATGGTTTTTTTTACGGAATCGTATAGAGGGCATCGGGGGGACCTAAGGAAAATTCCGACTTTTCCAAATTTGCCCCTTCTCCCCCCCCCTTTAGGGGGGCTCCCAAACAGAGCCATACTGAATGTTATTTTTTATGGGGTTGTATAGAGGGGGTCAAATAGTTCAAAGGCAGGCAAAAATTCCCCCCTCCCTTTGCCCCCAGACCCCCCCTTTTGAAGTTGCTACCGGAAATAGTCGTTATAGAAAAATTTGGATTGCGGAGTCGTATAGAAGGTTTCTTCTAGTGTTGAAAAATAAAAAAAAATCACCCCCCCTCCACCCACATTTTCACCCCCCCTTTTTGTATCTCCCAAACGGATCGACCTAAAATAAAAATTTTTTCACAGTTATGTAGAGGAGAAGAAATCATTTTGAACTCCAAAAAAAGTTTGAACCCTATGACCCCCCAGACCCTCTTTTTTTATAAAAAACCGAAAATTGGCCAAATTTTGACCTTTTTTTTCGGGTGGAGCATTGCGGCGAGCGAAGCCAGCTGCAATGCGACTAAGGAGAATAGCACGGCGAGCGAAGCGAGACGTGCTGTGACCCCCACGACCCCCCTCTCCCAGCAAGCGGGTGAAGCACTGCGGCGAGCGAAGCGAGCTGTGCTGTGTGACCTAACACCCACTTATATGGGTATCGTTTTCGACTAAATCAAACACGTAGATTACGAAAAAGATGTCCATTTTCAAATCCAAGATGGCTGAAAGTTTACTATCGCAGATTTTACACATGGATATCGATTACCATCAAATCAAAGACGTTTTAGGTTATGAAAAGTAAAAACTCCAATGCGATAAGGCCGCCTAAGGCAAGGCACTCCCCCCGAGCTGCTAACCTCTAGTTTTTAATCTATAATTTTATTACATGTTAATAGGTTTCTTTTATCTATACTAATATTATAAAGAGGAAAGATTTGATTGTTTGTTTGTTTGAATTGTTCCGAAACTACTGGACCGATTTGAATTTTTTTTTATCATTAAAATGCTAAATTTTCCGTGATGACCATAGTTAGGGACCCAGATGAAAAATTCAATAATTAAACCGTGCGCTATACCTATATTCTTATTCTATTATGGCTCCGCTGCTTGTTTTCAGATTTTTTAAATTATTATATAGTAAAAAACTGCAATTAAAACATGAATAAGAGCGTTTTCTACTTTACGTAAAATAAGTTTTATCTTTTTTTCCCGAATAAAACCGCAATCACATCTTACAATAAAAAGCGAGATATCGAGGAGTGAGTATTAACCTGTTGCGATGTTGTTCGGATCAAAGAGTTGTTTTTATTTTTCGTTTAATAAAAAAGTAAAACCCATTACAAAAAGCCTATCTCAAGAACTATTCGTACGATTTGCCTGAAAAAAATTCACAAGGTGTAATCGCACCTCAGAAACAATTATTTCAAATAAAAACACTTCTATAGTAATAGTCGGTTACCATATTATGTATTCGGTGGGGGCGGCGAATTATGAAAATAATTTTTTTTTTTTTTTATTTTATTTATTCTTGAAAAACTTATTCTAGTTATTAAATATTAACATTCGTTAAGCCCTTGAGGATTTGACTCGAATGTTACATTCCTCTGGTTACATACTTTACGTTTTTTATTACGTGAGTGATAAAACAAAATTTTTGTGTCTTAAACTACTAAGGTACCTAATTGATATAAACAGATAAAGAGTAAGAATAGTTATTGAATAAACGCAGCCCGAAGTGTGCAGCATATCGATGCAGTGTTCGGGCTTTCTCGGACGGCCGAGCCTCCCGAAGTTCCCCGAACACTGCAGAATGCGCCGACCTCGCTCTGGTCGGCAAAAATGAAAAAATGAAAAATCAAAATAAAGATTTTCAGTAGGTACAAATTTTGAAATTGAATATTGAAATGGGACCCTACAGAGTCGAATGGGGTATCAAATGAAAGGTTTCAATTTGCACATTCCAAAACAGATTTTGAAATTTTGATGAATTTTATACTTTTTGAAATATTTAGAAAAAGGTCGAATAAATGACCATTCCCCCCCTTATCTCCAAAGATTGCAGAGCGATCGATGTGAAATGTAATAAATGGTCAAAAAATTAACCATTCCCCCACCAACCCCCTATCTCCGAAGATTGCAGAGTGATCGATGTAAAATGTACTATGCGTTTGTAGATATAGATTTATAATTTACAGAAAAAATATAGAGAAGTCTGTAAAAATTAAACTTTTTGAAATATGGTCATAAAACAAATTTTCATACAATGAGACTTTTTCATTGAGAGCAATTCAAATCAAAGGTATGGAATTCGACAATTCAAAACAGGTTTTGAAAATCGCCTAAGTTTCATACTAAGTAAAATACGTTGAAAAAGGTCGAAAAAAGAATTGTAGGTTCGAACCCATCGATCCGAATATCGTTGTGATTTCAAGATGAAAATGTAAATTATAGACTTCCTAGCCTTACCACAAATGGAAAAAATAATTATGTGATGTCCATAGCCTTATCATCTCCTGAGCCACTAACCGGGTACAAGCACGCTAGAATTGAATATTGGAGAATTTTGAGAAAATAATAATATTTTATTATAATTGTTTTATTTGATACCCTTTATTCTTTGTATTTATTTCAAATAAAATTTTAAATCATAGAAGCGAATGTTCTCTATTTGCTTCTTTGTCTTCTTTATTTGAGTATTTATTTCAAATTTTGTAGGTACCTACAAAATTTGTAGTACTTAAAAAACGAAGTTCGGAAATTAACTATGCCTTTTGTTGGTCTGGTCCAGACGTTTTTCAGCGTTCTTGGTTTGGTTGGTTATCTTGGGATCAATTACTTTATTATTAATTCATTATCTATATTAAGAAACATAAATAGAGATGAAGTTGTAACAACTTCATTTATTTACGAAACTCTAACTGAAAACTATTAACAAAGTTTGATCATAGCAACAGCGTTTCTAAAGTGAAATAATATTATGCTACTGCTTATTTCTATACTATGTCGTTGGCGCTGCATCTGCGCTAAGTATTTCGCGCGCAACTTTAGACAGGACAAAATGCCTACAGCTGCAGGAATACCTCGCCTTAAACATAAACAAATTACACAAACCTAAAAGAAAAATACATAATAATATAATCATTTTATTCTCGGATCTCTTATGAACTTCTGCTCGCCTAGTACTTTTCAACCATGGTACTTGAACTACCTACTATGGATCATTATTTTCATGACGTCAAACTTTCAAATAGTCAGAGTACAGTCAAGTATAATTTAATTAATGTTAATAAGATATTTTTAGTCTACCCGGCCATTTTAAAACATTAAAACATTTTTTTCTGTTATTGCACATTTTAACCTCAAAGTACTACTTTACAACAAAGTACCAACCAATAAATCCATGACAAACCTACAACATCCTGTATATCTTACTCAAGACGCCAGACCGCAATATTTGAGCCTATGAATAAAATCCATTCACCAGCGTGGGAGATCCATAATTACTACAACTGGTTTGAACTGGTTATAAAATGGGAGATAGTGAGGTAGTAATTAAACATTAGCGTTGGTTGTACCAACTGAACTCTTATTGAACTTGGACTATAGGTACCTACATGGATCGTCATACATGTAGAAATGATTTCGATTAGTACGACCTATAAACACAAATACACAACGCGTTTCACAGATATGACAAGACAGCGGCGAGGAATCGGACAAAATCGTATTTAGAACACATTGTGACGTCACACGGTTTGGGCAAGGAATCTCCTATTTCATAGAGAATATAGGTCCTATTCGATTAGAATTCGATTTTTAAATTTATTCGGGCTAAATAGAAATTTAATAGAATGAGAATAGAAAAACATTAAATATTAACACAGGATAACATAGCAAAACCACCTCTCCAAAAGCCATTGCTGTAATTTGCAATTCTATTTATGGAGACGCGCGAAGGCCATGAAATAGCTTTCAAATGCATTGACATTTGAATAGATATGTCTTAATGAGATACGATGGGTGGTTTTTGCGTAATAGCTAATCAGCGAATCACACATTTGAACTAAACAGGGTAACAAGTATGATACCATTTTCAATCCCATTTTATAAGTTTCTTATAGCTTTTTATTTTCGCTTTACAATAGGTAGGTATTAATGTACAAATTACTTTATAAATTCAACGAAATTTTTCTACAACAAAACTAACTAGTAGTACTAACTAACTAGTAACTGGCAAAAATTATTTATAAAAACTCAAACAAATTGTGAAATATATTCTTTGCAAAAAGTGTTACTAAAAAATATGAGATTATCTAGATGATAATATGAGATATCTAGATGATAAAAAAGTTTGGGCCGAGTTTTGCTCTAACTCGAAAACTAACAATCTATTAGTTTTCGAGTTGAAGCAAAACTCGCAAACTAGCAAAGGTTTCTTGTTCGCTTCTTAACTTTACCTTAAAAAGATTGAAGTGAACAAAGAATCAAAGTGATCACTTTATTTCCCAGTATCACTTATGTAATTTGTATTTTTTGACGTGTCCAAGAGTCCTGTAAGGTTTAAAGGATATAAAGCATTTTGATTTAGAATTTGATTTTGGAGGCATCAATCCTTCATAATAATATAGGTATACCAAGTAAAAAAAAAATGCCAAGTAGAAAGAACTATCCAACCATATGGGTTAAAAGGAAGACATTGTAATATGTGACGTGTCCAAGAGTCCTGTAAGGTCTAAAGGAAATACAGCACTTTGATTTTGATTCAATTGACTGAAATAGAAATTACGACCATATTTAGCTCAAACGTATTTTCATCGATCGCCTTTTGCATCACAGGTTAATCCAAAATCTAGTTTTGATCATAACGACCATCGACAAAAAGTCGTGCCAACTTAATAAAACCAACTCTTTTTTATCTCATTTGTTTAATGAATGAACTACCGTGGGATACAGACGTGGTACAAATAACTGCAGAACTGGTTTCACTCGAGTTGAATGAATCGGATGAAGATAACAAGGTAGCGTAGTTCAATGGATTAAGTTTAGTGTTCTGTCAGTGTTGCTGCTTAATGTTACTAATAGACACAAATCTATTTAACTATAACTAGCGGCCCGCCCCGGCTTCGTACGGTATTATTTTATATACGGTATTATTCGTATTTAACAATAATTTTATTTTTCATGTGGATCCCTAACTTTTTTGAAAATATTCTATAGCTTATGTTCATCAGGGAAAATTTAGGATTGGAATGGTGAAAGATTTTTTTTCAAATCGGTCCATTTGTTTCGGAGCCTATTCATTTCAAACAAACAAACAATCACATCTTTCCTCTTTATAATATTAGTAAAGACAACAAAGGCGTGTTAATTTAGAAAAGCTGGACCCATTTTAAAGATATTTGGTTTATTGGATTTTTCTCCATTCCTACTAGCAGAATAACTATCATACTATTAGGATTCCTAACAAAAAACTGAAATGCATTGCAGGCGAAGCCGTGGGCTTGAGCTAGTTACAATATTACAAGAATTATTGTGTTATTTTTTTTTTACAGAACTAGTATCTACAATTGAAACAATTGAGCTAACTACAGACTGTCGCAAACAAACTACAGGTGGTCTTACCTTCATATTTTATACAAAAGTCCTTACATTATGCTGCTGTAAGCCAAAGTTATATTAGCAGCCTTTGTAGGTCCAGAAATGACTCAATAACCAACAAAATAACCAACATTCTTCAACAAAAATGCAACAGTTGTTGAACCTTAAAATGCACAAAAATATCAAAACTATTAACGTCCCAAACTTTTTACCATTCCAACTCGAGTGGCTAAAGAAACATCCCACCCTATTTCATACCTGTCTTACACGAATTATTTCTACCAAAAAATACAAACCTATCGCATAAATTTACACCCATAGCTGGTTTTGTGTAGACTTCAAATGAAGGCGTAGTGTAAAAACGGTAATGTATAAATTAGTAAGAAGTACATCTTGAGACGGTCATTTCGAAATGCAGACGTTCGGAATACACCCAGTGCCTAACAGGTGGCTCCTTACACTTCGGGACAAAATATTGTAGTGACTTTTAGTTTTCTAAATCTTTTCAGTATTTTTTTATAAGTCACATCGTTTTCGGTTTTAAGTCAAAATGGAGATAATGAGATTGAAAATTTTGAGGGAATTATGGTATTAGTCCCTAATGGTTATAAGTCGCTTTTATAGTTATAGCGGCCTACGTCTAGCAGTGCACTAGTAGAGGTGGTTAGTGTGTGTATGTGAGTAAATTTTATTAATTACTACGCATTATGTGTGCAGAGATATAGGCAATAAAATGCAATAATTTCTATAATATATATTATTACAATAAAAATCTTACAAGTAGAATAATACTGAAAAAAATAATCAGCAGCGCCCTCTGCAGAACAACTCCACCGAACTGCGATCCCCAACCCGCGTGCTGTGGGATTATGGGCAATAACCCCCAAATGATCTATGACGCTTATTAGGGGAGGCCTATATCCAGCAGTGGACTATTATAAGCTGGTGATGTGATGACAAAAAAACAGATTGATGTGTCATCTGTATCAGAGAAAGAGATAAAACTAGACTACACTACTATGACACACAGCAACAAGTAACGGACATGATCGCAGGAAATGATAACCAACTTTCAAAGTAGCTGTCAATGTGTCCCGCAGTGTACACTCTATTGTCGGCACCTGCGATGCCGGCTGCTTCAACCGTTCCTCAATATAATGCATTCGCTATAGTTATACACTTGAACTAAAATAACCATAATGGGTAAGTTTGTTAGGTTGACTTTTGAAGGCTATTTTTAGACGGGGCATGGGATGAAGGCGTAGGATTTATAAGTACTTGTCATTAAATTAATTTGAAATAAATTTCCATTAAATTAATTTTCGTCGATAATATAATTCGGAAATTAAAAAATTACGATTTCCATGGGACTTGAACTCGCGACCTTCCCTCAGTTCGGACTGCGCTGACCACTACGCCACGAAATCACCCTTATTTATACAAATATTTATTCAAGTAACATAAACTAATAAAACAGAGATTACCCCGAGCTGAAGGCAGTATAATAACGAAAATGCTGTTAATATTTATTATTATTTTTATTTACTATTATTCGTTCGAACAACTATCGAAAAAAAGTTTGCTTTACATCCAATATGGCCCGCATTTTTTTTTCAACTTTCCCTGTTTTCTTCATTTTACATCTATTTTCATTCAAACACAAGAACCCGTTTTCAAATCGGTCCAGTATTCCTATTCTATCCAAACAAACAATCAAATCTTATGTCTTTTAATATTAGATTAGATTTTCGACATTTCCTTGGTTAGGATTATATAAAACTGCTTTCATAAATTGACAATTTGCAGAACACCAAAAACCTATAAATTAATAATCACCGATACGCAAATTGTTTAACCTCATTCGCTCATTAAATAGCTTAAAACTTGTTTTTTGGTCAAATAATTAAATAAGAGTACAGATACCTATAGAATATATTATTAATTTCCAATAATTATTTGGTACCTACTATTATTTTGGCGCTTTTACTCATTACGATTATGTTCGATGTAAATAAACTTATTTCGGTAGGTAAGTTTATTTACATCGCTTATACCTAATATACAATGAATTTATTAATCAGGTTCCTATTTCAAAAGTTTTCAAGTTGTAAAATAAAAACATTGCAACCCAAACTTAATAATTATAATAGGTTTGGTTGCAATGGTTTCATTCCAAGCTAAGTATCTTACAATAGAAGATAAAAAATATAGGTATAGTAGGTACATTGTTACCCTAGGGTTGATAGTAAGTTATTTAGCCCCGAGACAGGGTTTGGCCAATAGTTCGAGATATTTTACAATAGTTTACAATAGTTCGAGGGACTAAAAAAGTTACTTTCACCCGAGGTAAGCACTGTCCTTTACGAATACAAAGGAATTAAAGGTATTACGAATACAAGAAAATAAAGGTTTTCCACTACTGATTTAGTCTCTTCTCTTATGAAATCAGGCGTTAGTTCATATCTGAATCAGATGAACTCATTGTACCTAATTCAACCAAAATTCGCGAAAATACACGATCGATTGCCGCTTTACCGCTCAATTATTTTAGCATTATAAGCATATTTTAAACATATTATTTTTCACGTTCAGTCATTATCATGGTTCAATCGAAATGTGATGGCTTTCAGTCGAAAACGATTCTCCCTAGGTTGAAAAGTATCACTTTCAACCCACACGACAACCTCTGTGGCGCGGTGGGCGAAGGTCCGCCTGTGACGGACGAGGTTGCAAGTTCGATTCCCGCCTCGGGACAAATATTTATACGATCTGCAGATATTTGTTCAGGGTGCTCTGGTATGTAAAAAATATCTATCTACGTAACAATATTGTATTATGTATATCAGTCATCTAGTACCCATAACACAAGCTCTGCTTAGCTTGGGGCTAGATGATGCTGTGTGGATTGTCCGGCATTATTTATTTATACTCCCCCCCCCCCCCCCCCCAAGATATCAACTCATCAGAATAGATGCAGTTGATGTGTTGTCACAATAAAAACAAGTCCAGTAGGTTCACGTCCGGCCTGGGATGAGGCTGATGGATGGTGGTATGCAAGATGGAGGCACTAGTCGTATTAAATTAATAAAAATATTATACTCCTTTATTTCATTTACTCGGAACCCTAACTCTTTTCAAAGTATTCTATAGCCTATGTTCATCAGGGAAAATATAGGATTCTAATGGTGAAAGACGTAACGGCCCGTGTCGGTCCCAGACTTATTTATTTCAGCATTTACATTTGTACACAGATTCAGATTCATAACTTTATTTCTTTAGGTTTACAAAGTAAACACGAGTCAAATTTCTTACAGTTATTATTATATAAAAAAAAAAAAAAAAAAAAAAATAATCCTGGACAATCCACACAGCATCATCTAGCCCCAAGCTAAGCAGAGCTTGTGTTATGGGTACTAGATGACTGATATACATAATACAATATTATTAAATAGATTGATATTTTTTATTGTAAATCATTTGTTATTGTATATCTCTTCACTTAATTTTTTTGTCACAAACATCATTAGGCCTACAAAGGCACAAAAAGTTGACGATATCGCCTGAACATGAATTGTTTAAACCTACTTTTAAGCTTCATCCAATACCTAATGATTTATATCCAGCTTTAAATGTTATCCGGGTTTATATGGCACATGTTGCATGGCACCGTCCATAACCGGTTGCGCCACAAAAAGCGACAGTGCAGGTCGATAGCCGCAGGTGCGTGATGCGTGCGGCGCAGATGCGGCGAGTCGCAGGGGAAGTGAGAATGTAGGTGGTTTTTTATGCCACTAGACTTCTCTTGAATAATCCTACATAGGCATTTGTTGATTTCAGATTTCAATAACTTTGTTCCATTAGGCTAACAAAATAATTGCACTTAGACAAGTCAAATTTCATACTGTTAATTGCAACTTAAGCTGCTTTCGCAAAACAACATGGTTTGTGTTGTTCATTGGTTTTGTAATAAAGATGTCGTTTTGTACGGTAGAATAAACCGACTTATAGTGTTTTTAAGTATATTTGCTGATATCACACCTGTGCAAGCTCTAGTTGAAGTTACACCTTTAACGAGCCCTAAAACAAGGTAAGCCGTGTGGTGCTGGCATAGAATTTCACCACCCCAACTCTTCCCGTGGGTGTCGTAAGAGGCGACTAAGGGTAACACACCAGGGGGCGGGCAGCAGCGCCTTCTGCAGAACAACTACACCAAACTGCGATCCCCAACCCGCATGCCCAGCGTGGGGATTATGGGCAATAACCCCCAAATAATGATGCCATCTATTGCGCTCATTAGGGGAGGCCTATGTCCAGCAGTGGACTATTTTAGGCTGATGATGATGATGATGATGATGAAAACAAGGTAACATGTTTCCAAGGCTTACAAAATAAGAAATCGGGCATGTCAAATTTTGTACTATTCACATCAATAAATCTAATGTGGACACAAAAAATCAGCGAAGAGAAAATTTATAAAATCCTTATTTATTGACTTTCACCATAAATTAAATAAGGTGAAATAAGGTTTTCTTGATTTTCGCTTAGTTTCAGTTTTTTGTTACTTGTTGGAAGATGATTCTCATCATCATTTTCCCACATGTTGCCTATAAAATAAGCTCTGCTTACTTTAAATATGTATCTACTAACGGTCCGTCCCTGCTTCGTACCAAAATTTCAAATATTGAATTTTTTTACTTACACATACACGTTGGGTTACATTATTGAAGTTTTCATACGGAGTACTAACGTGTTTTTATTTTATTACTTATGTTTAATAGAAATAAACATTCTTATTGTGGATATTTTGTTAATACTTTCGGAACCTATTTAATACCAAGGAACAAAACAATCTTTCCTCTTTATAATAGTAGTAAAGATGAACTTTCAGTCTTGCAAATAAATGAAAAATATTTTTGTTTTTATTTCTGCAACTTTGTGGTATACAATTCAGACATTTCCCAACTCCCCTTGTTCGGTACATCGCCCGCGGCACCTCAAGCGGAAGAGTCGATTCAACTTGTATGATAAGATTATAATTTGGGTTCCGTTCGGAACATTTTCAAGAAATTAATTTCTCTGATTGGGTATTTATGTCATTTCCGTTCCCGGATTTATTTTATTGGAGGCAAATTGGAGTTTTTGGCGTTCGGTGTTTCGAAGTAAGCTTAGTTTGGTTTTGGATTTACGCCCGATATCTTTTTATTTATTTATTTATTTTACAAGTGGACTTACAGCAAAACCAAAACATCCAAGAGTCAGATACTCATACAAGAATAACTAATGTAAGTAAGTCCACTTGTAAAATAAATACCCGAATTTAGCTAAGCCGACTCTCGATTTTTAACTTCAATGTTATATTCTACCTCTAACTTAAAACTTAAACTAAAACTTTCTGCTACACATGCCTACATGCTTTTGATTATTAGTTTACATCAAGATAATTATAAATAAATACAATTTCAAGAAAAATATTAGACATCAAGTCGTCAAAGTCCCTGTAATTTAAAGATTGATTCAATAAATAATAACACTTCCTAAGAAACCATTTTTCCTTCTAATTCTAAATGCGAAATTTTGTAAGTGTGGGTGGATGTTTGTTACTCTTTCACGCGAAAACTACTAAATGGATTTTGATGAAACTTGGCACACAGATAGTTTATGACCAAGAATAACAATTATGGGCTTTTTATCCCGAAAATCCCACGGGATCGGGAGTTACGCGGGTGAAACGGCGCACTATGGAAAATTTAGGTCAGTTTCGGATCAAAAATCTGTAACTTCATGAATTTTTATCATACCTTGATGAAATTTGGTACACATATGCAGTAATGTATAGAGATTTAAATAGTATATTTTTTTTTGTAATTTCTCATATATGTATATATGTAATAGAGCAGGAAAAATTAAAAATACTGAAAAAACACGGAAATAATAATTAAATAATTTATTTAATGTGAAATACAAGGTTTTAATTACCAAAAAAGTTATAACTAAGGCTAATTAATAATAATTAAATAAAATAAATTACAATAACAATAAAAAAAAAAATTCTTAGAGTAAATATGACTAGTACCTAAGTAACTATCAACCTTATTACCTCATATTTTCGGCCTACTGTAAAAAAGTGAAAAGTAATGGTTTTTAAGAGTGAATACATTGGAAAACAAATATCTACTTAGGCTCTACTCATACTCGTATTTCAGGGTCAGTTATAAGTGGTGCCACTTTTAGAAGACTTAGTGCCTCTTCTTCAAGATCTTTGACATTTTTTTCGTATGATTTTCTTAAACTGATTTTCTTAAGGGAACATTTTCTGGCATGATGTAGTGACATGTTTCTGTAGTCTTTGTTGCACGCCTCTTGTGCATCTTCCGATAGCTGTCCAATAGGAATAACTGCGAAATATTCGATACTATTTTCTCCGTGTAAAAGTATCTTGTGGACAGAAGATGGCATGTAATACCAATTATATTCATTCACATATATTCTTGCAGTTTCCATTGCGTATTCGCCAAATTTTTTGGAATCGATCATCGTTCCTGAAGAAAGAACTTTGGACACTGAATTCAGGGTTCTGCCACCCTCTATGTAGGGAAGTATGAAATCTCGTTTAGTACCTACAGCTGAATGAAGACATTTTAGAACTTCAATCTACTTAAATTACAGGAGTAGATGAGCTTTACTTCACTTTGAAGTGTAACACTAATTTGAAAGGCTGGATTTTTTTTTACCTCCCTTTATATACTATTTTGCAATACTGAATGGGTACCTACCTACATCATTGATAACACTTACATTCTCACGCAAAATGCACGAATAATAAAAAAGATACTTACAAAATGTCTATACTATTCTTGCGAACAGTCTTTGTGGTAAACCACAAAAGATAACAAATTTCCTACTCCGAATTTTATCACTTTTTTTCTCATAACTTCTAAAGTGGCAAAAAGTGGCAGCTGATTTTTTTGGATAATGTTTATCTATAGTTAGACTATTAATTAACACAAAAAGTAGCGCATGGGGAGCCGTGGGCAATAGTGAAAACCTTCAACGAAATTTTTTTTTGTTGAAAAATACTGTATGTGACGTTTTAAGAACTTACTCAAAAATAATAAAACAATATGAAAATTAAATGGCTGTTTCGTAAAATACATAAAACAACCTTTTTAAAAATGTAATATACTGCATATCTCTGCTGAATATTTATTTCACAATATTGCATTGAAACATGTACATGCAAAGGCTTGAGTTTGGCACCGCTTCTTCAACGTATTTCTGAGTATGAAAATTAATATTATTTTAGGTATTAAGTGGCAAAACCCTATTGAATAACATAATTTGACTATTCGAGCATCTAATAAAATCAAAATAGTAGATAAATTATGACATTTGTGAAAACCATTTTTGATATGCTCTTGTTCTACCATTTTCCATAGTGCGGCGGGCACCCAGCTAGTATAATAATAATAATAAGTAACAATGGCGGTTTTAAAATTAATATACGTCCCGTTATATTCTACCTCTAACTTAGCTATGCAAATTTTGATAATTGGTATATATCAAGATTAAGAATTTTAAGAAGAATGATACTTAAATACAATTTCAATTAAAATATTCGCTATAAAGTTCTTATAACAATTCCTATGAAGTTATTTTCGTTTTCACATTTGTATACAAAATTTTCCTGATAGCCTCTTATATTCCTCTAGCAGATTATTAAAATATATTTATTGTAATATTATAGGACCATTTCTGTGTCATTTTAATTTGTACGTTGGTTTGTGCAATATATTGATGTATATTTTGTCTTTTCTAGATCCTAAAGTAACAAATTATAGGTAAAACGTACCTATACATTTTACCTATGATTTGTTACTCTTGTTATCAAACATATTAATACTTTTTTTGGATGTATGTGGTATTCTCCAGGCCTTTATAGTGATAGTTATTTTAATAGCTAGTCTGTACTTAATAACTAGAAATAGTGAGATTGATTTAAAAAAAAAATCTTACTTTTTTTCTAATTCAAACGCAATTTAGATTTAAGCTCGTCTCGAAGGACGAGTTTTTTTGATAGCATTTATTAGATTTTAAGAGACAATATATTAAATTTTTTATATTATTTTTTCTATAGTACGATTAAGATACCAATAAATAGTCATCATCATCAGCCCATGTTAGTCCACAGCTGGACAAACGCCTCCCCTAATGAGCGCCATATGCGCCCTATCTTCAGCTTGTCCAATACAAAAACAACAACAACATCAGTCTACAATAGTCCACTGCTGGACATAGGCCTCCCCTAATGGGCGCCATCATAGGTGGCATTATTTATCTGTTTAGTTGTTCTGCAGAGGGCGCTGCTGCCCGCCCCCCGGTGTGTCTCCCTTAGTCGCCTCTTACGACACCCACGGGAAGAGTGGGAGTGGTGAAATTCTATGCCGGCACCACACGGCAAAAATTGTCCAATAGCCAAATATAATATTTAGTTAGGTACAAATAAAACATATATTTACGTTGTGTTAAGAATACCTAAAGGAAACTGCTGTTTTTCCTCTTACAAGTTCTCTTAGTCCCTAACGACATCGAAGCTGAAGGGGTCAATTCTTACGTAGATGTCCCATCATCCATCCAGTGATTACAGGGGTTATAAACGATTAACATCGTGTTGCCAATCGGTTGCGGAATTAATACGAGCATCCGATTAAGGGTGACATTATAAATAGTGTAGAACTCGTACAAGCTAATTAATGTTTTGGGCACGACTTATTTCTGTTTTTTTTTTTAATATTATATATAAATCAGAATTAAATAATCATCACCAGCCTATAATAGTGCACTGCTGGACATAGGCCTCCCCTAATGAACGACATAGATGGCACCATTATGTGGGGGTTATTGCCCATAATCCCCACGCTGGGCATGCGGGTTGGGGATCGCAGTTCGGTGGAGTTGTTCTGCAGTGGGCGCTGCTGCCCACCCCCCGGTGTGTTTCCCTTAGTCGCCTCTTACGACACCCACGGGAAGAGTTGGGGTGGTGAAATTCTATGCCGGCACCACACGGCAATTTATAATAAGAATTAAATAATAATTAACAATTCTCACAGCATTTATACATATAATGTTCACGCGCTGCACCACACATGTAGTGAAATAGTAAGCCATTTCATCCATTTTTGAAATAAATCAGCCATGCTTGAAAAAAATCAGTTGAGCTACCCGTAGTTTGTCTGCAGTTAGTACAATTCTTTTGATTGTAAATACTAGTTCTAATTGAGTTATTTATTTGTGAATCCCTCTGTTTATAAATGTTATACGTATTAAAGAAATATCTGTCATTTGTTCTTATTCTAGTACCGATGAGTACAAATAATAAATGAATAAATAAAATAAATTAAATACTAACCTGCCGTGTGGTGCCGGCATAGAATTTCACCACCCCAACTCTTCCCGTGGATATCGTATGAGGCGACTAAGGGAAACACAGCGGGGGGCGGGCAGCTGCGCCCACTGCAGAACAACTCCACCGAACTGCGATCCCTAACCCGCATGCCCAGCGTGGGGATTATGGGCAATAACCCCCAAATGATCAATAATGCCATCTGTGGCGGTCATTATGGGAGGCCTAGAGGTCCATCAGTGGCTGATGATGAAATACTAATCTAGCAATCTTGATAAGCGATGATCAACACTTTTTCGCGACTAAAAATAGCGTCCGAAACCCTCCCAATACTATCATAATAACAGTTTCGGCCTGACAATAGCTACTTATCGATGTACCGAGCATTGGTAAACCGGTTTTAACTGCATTAACCCGGATAACGTGAATTACATCCGGCAGCAGGTGCTCCGGATGTTGATTGATGGTTGGTTGTTGGACGTGACCTTTGAAAGGTTACAGGCATGGGGAAAGTTATGGCTGAAAATAACTCGGGAAACATAATTATGTAGAAGTTGTTCATATTTAATATATATAGTTTTGAGTTGTTTATAGTTTTTCGACACTTAAACACCCAACATTTATATTTTAAGAGCAAAGAGTGAGTTTATTGTTATTTAAATGTACATAGTAATTTTCTTAGTTTATACAGTTTTTATAAAAGAAAAAAAGTTTTACCAATAATTGGACAAAGTAGCAAATTAGGACTAGTATTTACAATTGAAACAATTAAGCTAACTGCATACTGTTGCAAAAAATATACAGGTAGCTCAACTGATCCATACCAATACCAGTCGCAAGCGTCTCCAAGACAGTCGCGGCATTGACTGTATGCCAATGCTGATGCGCAATGAAAATTAGAATTTTATATTTTTCATTCCATCTATTCGAAAAATAAAAGAGTTCCGATTGTGAAAAATGTGGGTATTTCCAGCGCACTTCATTGAAAAAATTACTATTGGATTTGGAGCACTATTTAAATTAAAAGTTTGAACTCAATTCGCTTTAAAAAAAGTCCCGGCGGCCGGTAATAAAAAAAGCCTACGCGGCATGTACAAATAAAGACAAATAATTACAAATCTTACATTTTGCCAACTGGAACAAAGCTATCAATACTCTTCGCAGTCAATATTAGCCTATTTATTTATTTGAACATAGGCTATAGAATATTTTCCAAAAAGTTAGGGTTCCGTATAAAAAAAATAAGTTTTGTTAAATACGCGTGCGAAGCCGGGACTATAAGTAATAAAACCAGAACTCCAAGAGCAAAATTCTTAATTTAAGTAAAATAACACAGACAGGCTCATAAAATAGTAAACAACACCCTTCTCAATGCTACTTATCAGCCACAAAGTATGATGGCACCTGAGAAAAACGAACGTTTGACTAAATTAACAAATTTATTGCCTGTTTCGAAGCCCTAATGGTCCCATTAATGAGTGGGCCATTCAAATTGGGGCTGCCAACTGCGGGGTGCCAAAAGTGGACGGTAAATGTATTGCGTTGCGATGGAAAATTGATATGCCAATGCCAGATGCATGAAAATACAATGAAAAGTAAGCTTTGAAGGTATACTTATGCTGATGGTGGCAAAAGAATTGAACCCTCCATTAGAACTAGAACCCGTCGATGTCATAAATGGGGACTAAGGAAATCTGCAAGAGGAAAAGCTTTAGCTGGCATTTGTATAACTAAGACTATCATCTTTATAATACGATCTTTATAATAGAATGCCCCGCATCGGATATTACCTACTCTATTTTGATGATAAGAGCTAATAAGGCTATTATGACGCTTAATCGGCTATATTCAGCCGTGGAATAGTATTGTATTGATGTGATTGTAGTTTCATTAAGAATACTTAAAGATATTTCAGAAAGCTTCTGAAACTCCGCTGCTTTCTCCGCCGTCTTACATTAATCAACTATAGATAACCACCGTCAGGAAACTTCGAAACTCTCAAAATATGGCCACTTCCAGCCATAAACCTCTATAATGTGGCAACACTGCATCACTAGGCGCGAAACGGCCCGTAAGTCATTGTGGTCCTTAATACTCGGACTATTTGATGGCGGGTGAGTGGAATGAATGGATTTATTCCTAAATGGCGGGAGAGTTCTGGAAATATATCTTTTGAACCAACTTCTAATTGGGATGTTTGTTGGGCTCTTGGACTGAAGAATAATATAATAATGTTGGACAATCCCACATCCAACCCTATTTCTTATTTTACAAGAATATACTGTATGAAATTTTACTTGTCTAATTGGTTCAACATCAACATCACCATCACCAGCCTATAATAGTCCACTGCTGGACATAGGCCTCCCCTAATGAGCGCCATAGATGGCATCATTATTTGGGGGTTATTGCCCATAATCCCCACGCTGGGCATGCGGGTTGGGGATCGCAGTTCGGTGTAGTTGTTCTGCAGAAGGCGCTGCTGCCCGCCCCCCGGTGTGTTTCCCTTAGTCGCCTCTTACGACACCCACGGGAAGAGTTGGGGTGGTGAAATTCTTTGCCGGCACCACACGGCCTAATTGGTTCACTTCATAGTAAAACACAAAGACGCTCTCCGCTGTTTGTCTGTTTGTCCCTATGTATGCTTAGATCTTTAAAACTACGCAACGGATTTTGATGCGGTTTTCTTTAATAGAGTGCTTCAAGAGGAAGGTTTTTATAGCAGCATTGGAACCGTGCGAAGCCAGTGCGGCTTGCTAGTATTTTTTAAGGCTAAAGAAATTGAAATTAGTGATCTAAATTCAGATTTTGCTAGGGTCTACACATGTGCCATCCAAAACAATCTTCCAAGCAATTAGAGCCATACCTATTCAAATGTTACTCATCATCAACATCATCATCATCAGCCTATGTTAGTCCACTGTTGGACATAGGCCTCCCCTAATGAACGCCATAGCGCCCTGTCTTCAGCTTGTCGCATCCAGCATCTGCCAGCAGTCTTTCGCAGATCGTCATCCCACCTGGCCGGAGGGCGTCCTACACTACGTTTACCGAGTCGCGGTCTCCACTCAAGAATACGTTTACCCCAGCGGTAATCGGTTCTTCGCGAAATATGGCCGGCCCACTGCCACTTCAGTTGGCTAATTCTCTGAGCTATGTCGGTGACTTTAGTTCTCTGTCGGATGTATTCGTTACGAATCCTATCCTTCAGAGAACTCCGAGCATAGCTCTTTCCATAGCGCGCTGAGCGACTTTGAACTGGTGGACCAACCCTATCGTGAGTGTCCACGTCTCAGCTCCGTAGGTCATAACTGGTAGGACGCACTGATTAAAAACTTTCATTTCAAACATTGCGGTATGGATGACGAGAAGACTCGACGTAGTTTTCCGAACGCTGCCCAGCCTAGCTGGATCCTCCTCTTGTCTTCTCCTCAAATATTACTAGAGTAGAAAAACTGCTATATCAGAATTGATTAGATAGGTATATACCTATCAAAGTATATAATATAGATAGGTTAATACTTAGTACTATCCCGAGGCCGATAGAGTCCCAATAAAGTTAATTCCCAGTATCCGTATAATAATTCCTCATACTATTGAAAACAACAATAAACAATGGCGTCGGATTCGGACGTTAATTACGTCAAACTGGCGCGAAATTAATTATTAGCGATGATATACGCAGGATGCATTATTTTGTTGTTTTGGTGCGTTTGTTGTAAAGTTGCGACACAGTGAGTTATATTATATTAAACTTGACATGTGTGTTTACTATAATTTTGACGTTATGTTAAAAGTGGGTTTTTAGGTGTCGTGATTTTCGGTACATGGTCGATAGCTTTAGTCAACTGTCATCGTTTTTGAAGTTGTCAGGTACTTCAGTTAGTTTGATAACACTAATAGCGCCTGGCAACACCATTTTTGTAAAACACGATTGGACGAGACACGCTAGCCAATAAGAGGCACGACCAATCGCGTGGAAGATGCGACATTTGCCGCCAACGAGCTATGATGGAAAATCACCAGCTGAAAAGCAAGCACTTCGGTCCCGAGCGCCAATCTGACAAGTTGTCTCAAGCTTTAGTAGTACTGCTAAAATTAAATTAATATCTTGTGCATAGTAAACCACGATATAAGGTACCACCTTGTTTATTAGAGACTATTTAATAGCGTACTTTTTGTTATATTTTTCCCGACGTTTCCATCGCGTTACTGCGTACGAGTTCATGTGTTGACTGAGTAATTATAACAAATTGTACGCGATTTATACCCGGTTCATACTGTCATGGTCTTTTATAAGTTAACAAATCGCAAAAGTTAAAAAGTAGCAGAACCTACCTGCTACCTTGAAGCAGGTAGTTTACATTTCCTCTCTCTTTGATTCATATGGTACAGGTCACCGACACGACCGGGGAGAGGTCAGGCACAGGACCAACGGCTCAACGTATCTGCTCTCAGTGTATCATACCCTAATCCACATCCAGCACTAAGCTTCACATGAATTGTACATAATGTACAACATTACATTATGTAGGTACGTTATAGGTATATGTAAGTGTACAAAACCACAATGTGTTTGTTATTTTTATAACCAACTGACAAATTGTTGTTTTGACGTTGAATAATTTGTAATAGTTGTAATAACGAGCAAGTGTTTGGTAAAATTAAAGGTACTTAATAAAACGCTTGGATAAAGTTTTTCTGGGGAAGTTAGCAGAGCTTCCAGAAAGTACCTTTGCTTTATTCTTTTTTTTGTTTTCCGGGAAACCCTAACTAACTAGATGGGTACATTCTACTTGCACACTTATATAAAATAATGGCAAATTATTTTACACACATCAAATCAGTAAACTTAAAAAAATAAAAATAATAATTATGTATGTGTGTGTATACGTATGATTTAATATTTATCGAGATAGGTTATACATTCTACTATGATAAGTACCTACTGTAAAACATAAATATTGAAATAAAAAAGTTTTAAATGGGAATTATAAATTTGTAGGATTTGCGGGTAGTTTTAAAATGTTTACCAAATCTTTTAATTTTTCTATTAATTAACTTATTATGATGTTATTGTTATTAGAACTTGAAAACTTTTCTATTATATTACAAGATTAACTAACTGTATGCTTAAATAGGTTGTTTAACATAATTTGTTTGGCTACCCAAAGTTTTAATTAAGTACTTTTAAGATTTTTCTCAAATAAGTAAATGTAATTTCTTTTGAGTAATAAATATTCTTTTAGTCTAAGCTGGGTAGTTCTATACTCAATAAACAAATCGCAAACAAAAAAATTATGGTTTGGATTTTGGATCGTTTTGGAGTCGAGTTTGCAAAATCAGTATTAGAAAGAAAGAAAATCTATCTAATCAATTTCTGTATGGTTTTAATTTTTTTCTGCTATCTTCAAAGTAAAAAACTAAAAACAATTTGCTGCAATTCGTAAAAATCCATTAACTCGTGGACAAAGGAACTTCGAATTCATTGGTATTTTTGGAGAATTTTGGAAAATACAATATTTTGGGGTAAAAAGTTTTTTCCAGGTGCTACCAAGATGTATAAAAGATTTTTATATAATTATGTATGTATGTTTTTTAATCAAAATTGGGTTGCATGGATAATAAGTTACGATTTCAGACAATTTACTTTTCTGTAATTTTACATGACGAACGCAGCAAAATAAAATAAACACCACGAAAAAAAATAACTCAAGCCAACCCGTGAAGTGATAATCCCTAAAAAGCTTAGGTCGATAATTTGACAAATCCGTATACCATAAAGGACGAAGAATATTTTGAAAATTATCGCAAAATACAATAGAACCTAATATTGAAAAGTCCAGTACTATCAAAATGTATCTTATGTCAGTTAAAATAGGGTTGTATTTCATTGGGATATGATTTGAAATCTAGCACGCTATCGCTAAGTGGCAGTATTAATTCCAAAACTCGTTAACAATAAGGAAAAAGTTAGTTTTGAAACGTGACAAAAATTGAGTGATTTTTCGGAAGAAATTCGACGGTCACGACTTTTACCGACTTCAAAAAGAACGTTATAGCACGGCACGTAACTTTTTAAGGAAATAAATATGTACTGTAGGTATAATGCCTAATTTTCCGTATGGTGCCGGCACAGAATTTCAGCCTATAAATGTCCACTGCTGGACCTCTAGGCCTCCCCTAATGAGCGCCATAGATGGCTTTATTTGTCATTTGGGGGCACCCATAATCCCCACGCTAGGCATGCGGGTTGGGTATCGCAGTTCGGTGGAGTTGTTCTGCAGAGGGCGCTGCCGCCCCCCGGTGTGTGTCCCATAGTCACCTCTTACGACACCCACGGGAAGAGTGCGGTGGTGGAGTTCTATGGCACCACACGCTGAAGTTGGTATTATGGATCAATCATTCTTCATACAAAACGACAATTAGATAAATAAAGCTTAGGTTTGCTGGACGAAAAATCTATTTATGGTTAAGCTCGCCTATGTCCTTTTAGTTCATTCTATGTTTTAATACGTGTACAATAAAGAATAAAGAAGATGGAAGATATTTACGAAAACACTGCTTAGCTGTCCAAAATGGCGGTACAAACAGTCTTAAGACCACCAAACATTAACTCTAATTTCACGAGCTATCCTTAACTTAACCCCCGTTACATCATCGTTTAATCACTAAACTTAACCTAAGCTAGGCTAGCGGTCGAAACTACCCCACTGGGTCATCCACACCCCTGTGGGGTCGTATTGACCCCGAGGAAAAACAATTAAAGGCCTGAGTACGTGTGAAGACAATGCTTTGTTGGTTTACGTTGGAATTACTTATTTAAACTGCAGTGCAGGGTGATTGTTAGAGTACGCATTTAAAGTTATTTAGGTATATTGTAGATGTTTTTTTAAGAAATAAAATACCGGACATTCATACCAATGACTCAAAGTCCCTTAAAATTAAGAATATAAAAAGATTGGGTAACGGAATTTCGGCCAAGGTAAATTTTTATCAGCTGACTTTGTAGTTGAAGGTAGGTTTATCATTTCAATATATAAAAAAATACCCGAGGCGGGAGTTGAACCCGCGACCGATTCACAAGCGGACCTTCGGCCGCTGCGTCACAGAACAATATACATAGCATTATTGAATTTAATCATGAATTAAACAAAAATATTCTAAATTCCAAACCGCTGACATTTCCATGTCCCGCATTCTACATCTCAGTAATTAATTAAACTTATCCAAGTTCAATGTTTGTGCGTCCAGAAACTTGTACCAGCTGGTACCACTCGTCCCAGTAACTGGCGCCAGTAGGTTACTCGTCCTAATTAACTGCCCTTTCACACCGACTAAAGTGATGGGGTAAGTTTACAGGTACTTTGTGTTTTGCAATCTACTGGTAAGTTGGTACTCCTGTGTCTTGACATTACAGGTTTAGTCACTTAAATATATTATGGCATGTCGCGCCATTTTGTGAGTAGGATAGAAATAGGATGTTGCATGCTTAGAAGCGGGACATAGGATAGCTTTTGGAAAGTCGTAAGCGCAGGTAATTATTTTTAATTCAAAGAAAACTACATCAATTAATAATTATTTTTCAACATGCTGTCAACCTCCATCAAACTTCTAACATTACTGCTTAAATTTTGTCTATTTCGCTCTTGCCGTGAAGACTGCACTAAGCAATGAAATACCCTCTAGTACTGTTGTTTGCCGTGTGATGTCGGCATAGAATTTCACCACCCCTCTTCCCGTGGGTGTCGTAAGAGGCGACTAAGGGAAACACACCGGGGGGCGGGCAGCAGCGCCCTCTGCAAAACAACTCCACCGAACTGCGATCCCCAACCAGCATGCCCAGCGTGGGGATTATGGGCATTGACCCCCAAATGATGTGCCATCTTTGGCGCTCATTAGGGGAGGCCTATGTCCAGCAGTGGACTATTATAGGCTGGTGATGATGATGATGATGACTGTTGTTTGTATTGTATTGCATTTCTTTATTATTCAAAAACTTATTGTATTCTTATTTCTACGACACTTTAAACCATATTAAGTTCGTCTAGTCGATTGTAACAGCGTGTTGGTGTGGCAACATGCATTTAGCATGAAGTTGTACATAAATTGTCTGTAGTCTGTAGTGTAATAGTCTAATGGAGTTATTGGGAATTGAACTCATGTATGAAAATAAAATTAAAATTATAGAAATACATTTCATGGACCCCTTGAGAAATACAAAGAATGAAATCATAGACCTCTGGGAATAAGCCTTTGAAAAATTGTGGAATTAGGCCGCAGGATCTCGACCTGCGGAAGGGTGCTTACACGTTCAACCCACATTTTTTCCCCGTTCAACCCAAAAGATATGCTCCGTTCTACCCAGTCTAAAAATCACAGTGTATTCTAAATAGCTCAGACACCATAATATTTCCAAGTGGAAGGCTTATTCCCAAAAGTCTACGATTACATTGTCTTCAAAAAACTTAGATTCATACTTTGATTCCCAAGAGGTCCACGATATTTAAAAAAAATAATATTTCCTTTCCCAGCAGGTCATTTAGCAATAAAAGCTTCTACCATATACCTAACTATATTGACGACCTCTGTGGCGCGATGGGCGCCTGTGACGCAGTTGATTGTTGGTTCGATTCCTGCCTCGGATAAAAGTTTGTAGCCTCCACATATTAGTTCCGGGTGTTCTAGTCATTTTCTACGTATCATAATTTTTTTTTTGTAAAAGTACCTATATCAGTCATTAAAAAACACAAGCTCTGCGTAGCTTGGGGCTAGATAGTGCTGTGTGGATCGTATGTACAACTAAGATTCATACTACCCATAACACAAGCTCTGCTTAGCTTGGGGCTAGATGATGCTGTGGATTCCCAAGACCGTTTTCGTTATTTTTAGACCGAAATGATGTATTAAATGAAGATCATGATTCGTTTGTAATGAAATCCAATGGGATAAGTCAATGGCTCACTATCCTTGACTTATGGAAACGTGAATTAGTAGGATTTATGTGGACATGACTCACACAAGAATACCGTTTCAGTTAAAAGAAAGATTAAGAAGAAATACATTTATGTTTACCAATTTGTTATAATATTGCAACATCAAGACAGACACTTAGTAGTCGCTGTTACCGTTTACCAAGAATTCATGCAGTTTTCGTAATGATTGAACCACCCGGGCGCGGTAACAGGAAAGAGACAATGTGTGCTGATCCGAGTTTTAGTTATAAATTTAGGGCTTGTAAACCGGTTAATCGGTTAACCGAAAAACCGGTTAACCGGCCGATTTTGCCTCGGTTATTAACCGGGTTTTTTGGTCAAAATAACCGGGTTTTTCGGTTTTTTTTGCTGTAGTAAAAAATGAAAAAAATAGCATTCTAAGGGTTTCAATATCACCCACCGACCATTAAATTACTTAGTTTATCGTTTAATACGATCTGGAAGGACAACAAATCTTAAAAACACTTTTGAACGAATAAAAAGTCAGTAAGTTTAGTAATTTCAGTTTAATATAAAAATAAAATGCAAAATATTGGAATATTAATGTCAGTAACTTATTTTACAAAAAGATAAATTGAATAGTAAGTAATGATGGAGATAATCTATTCTTGGGAAGTCGCCCCGTGAACAGTGGAATACGTCAATGGTTGGCGCTACCAGATTAAGTGCTTGATTGATGAGTGACAATGGTGTTTTGTTAATCAGTTTAGTTCTTCCGCGACGCTTTGAGAACAGAGTAGCCGCCTGCGCCACCCGACAATTTCATCAAGTCGGCACAGACTTATCAACACCATGGGCATTCCCCTAAACACCCTAACCACATACAGTGCTAACGCCACACCTCTCCTTATTTCCAATTTCCAAGAAAATTTGAATACAACCGGAATGTATTATATTAGTTATATTAGCCCAGTACGAATAAATATACATAAAGGAATGGAAAGGGTTGACGCCATAATATATTCCTTTTAATAAAGGTATCGAGTAAAATTTTCCTCTATATGCTCCATAACGAGACTTTATCTAGCTTTATGAGGACCCATACAGAAACTGCGCTTTTTTCTTGATTTCTGACCGGAGCATCATATATTCCTGTGAGTGCTCGAACCAGTTTTGTAAACCAGTTAGCTCGTAAAATTAATCCTATAATTCTGTCCGCCTTTGAACAAACGCTGGCAACATAGGGTCTGAACCGCAATTCCTTGTCCAGTTGAACCCCCTGATCCCTCACCGATTCCACACTCTTCAATCGCTCTTCTGTGTGTAGTGGAATGGGGTAGTTGCTCTGCTACTTAAATTTGTGCTGTGTCTAGGAGGGGACGTTGAGGTCGCTCCGCAGATTTACCTTTGAGGGCTAATTGTTCATGTGTTGTAAATGACACCTGTTTAGTTTAGCAGTTAAAACTCCATTCAATCTTCTCGACATGCTTTTTATTAAGTTATCAATGAAATCTTGTAGTATTCGATTCCACTCTTGTACTAGTGCCCTTTTGAGATCTGCTGTTTGTTGGTTTTGGATCGCGCTATTTTATTTGCTTTCCTAGCTTATACCGCGCCGCAGTCAGGGATCCATTTTCAACGATGTGCATCTCCGTACGCGCCCCTATGCAAATACTGCCCCATACGATTACTGACCCTCCACCATAATGGCTCTCTTCCGACAATCCACACTAAGCGTATCTTTCGCAGGGTCGTCTCCAAACTTTAACCCTTCTATCATCTGGCTTTAGACAAAACCTAGACTCGTCAATGAACAATATTTTCCCCCAGCCATCATCATTTCAGTTTTGGTATGAGCGAGCAAAGTTAGCCCGAGCTACTCGATGATCTGTGGTGAGTAAGGGTCCTCTAGCTGGCAAGTACGTCTTTATTCCAGCTTCTTTAACTATTCTTCTTACGGTTTTAGTGCTAACTGTAACCTGTTGAACATACTTGTCATAGATCTGACCTCAGAAGATGTCAAAGTGCGACTTCTCAGAACACTGCTCACCATAAATCAATCGTATCTTGCTGAAGTGACACTCTTGCGACCAAGATCTGCACGTCTCGTGTACTCACCAGTCTGCTCGACGTCGAACAATTCGAAATATGACGGATTTGGAAAACCCAAATCTTTGAGCCACTTCTTTATAACTTTGACAATTTTCAATTAAAGTAACAGCTTTGGAAACCTGAGCTACGCTAAGATTCGACTTATTCCATTTATTGGTTTGTAAGCACCACTATTGCGATATGTTTTTGTGAAAAAAAAAGACAGAATTTTATGAATTGATTACGCACACGTTAGTAAAATTATTCCAATAGACTAGTGGAAATAGCAAATAAACAAAAAAAACAAACGAATACCTGAAACAAAAGACTACTGAAGTAATTCTTTTTTCAAATTAAACATTATGGTATATGTGGCCAGTTTGTACTAAGTACTTTTAGTGCATATTTCAGTTGTTTTTTCGATTGATGAACCGTTCCTCTAATTATGTCCATGAGTGTAAATTTGTCAGGCTCAATCATCAGGCCGGTAATACACTTCCGATTCTTTGACAGACGGGTGGTCGTATTCGACTATCCGAATGCATTCGTTCCATAAATACATTTTGTAAGACATCGCTTATCTATATTACAATTTCATCCGACGATCAGACAAAAAATTCAGATACTTGCATTTTTATTTAGAATCTTTATTTTGCCAATGCATTTTTATATAGTGTTTTGTACTATTATTAACTTTTATTTAGACGATGCCCATTAACAGCAGATATATTAATTAATTTAGTTTTCTTCTTTTAGTTTAATCAGTTCATTGTTGTGCGTTGCTTTGCTTAGGTACCTTGTTTGTTATCACTTTGTGCCTGACTGACAACCTATATTTAGGTCAATTACAGATTTTTTCATGACTTGAAATATAAATTGACGTAACCAAGTATGCCTTGAGCTCCAACGGCAAATAAATGAAAATGACACGTGTATTACTCATTTGACTGAACCGTAGATATGTATTCATAAGACTAAATTGTGATTTGAGTCAAATTAATCAGTGCTAAGCTAAATAATATGTAAATTTCATCGAATTTTATGGTTTTATATCGTCCAATGACTCTTTTTGGAAAAAAAACCG
Organism: Eupithecia pulchellata; assembly: GCA_963931895.1. Lineage (NCBI taxonomy): Eukaryota > Metazoa > Arthropoda > Insecta > Lepidoptera > Geometridae > Eupithecia > Eupithecia pulchellata. The sequence goes on along the minus strand of OZ007546.1, from coordinate 987,032 downwards.
AAATAACCGAAAAACCCGGTTTTAACCGGTTTGAAAAATAAATATAATAAAAATATAAATAAAATAAAAACCGAATTAACCGGCTTATAAAATAACCCGGTTTTTACAAGCCCTAGTTATAATGAGTGTCGCGGTATCTTTTATTCTCTCTGTACCCTCCCTAGCAGCCGTACATAATTAATTGAAAAAAATGAAAAAAAATATGTTTACAAACTAAATAGGATTTATACAAAAACAGAAGAAAAAATATAATAATATCAAAAAATAGGCCAGATAAGCTTAAAAATAGGGTAAAAAATTGTCCCAACCTCAGCATAATTATAATAGCATTCGGCTAGGCCTGATACTATGTATATAAATACGATACGCTGGTATTCAGGTTGAGCTTGGACATGGAGTGGTTATAATAAGTACAATACACGACTAGCTGTTTGCCCCGGCTTCGCACGGCTATTTAACAAAATTCATAAATTTTTACACATTTTGGTATAATGTATAATTATAATGTATTGAAGTTTTCATACGGACCCTAACTATTTCGAAAATTTTCTATAGCCATTGTTCATCAGGGATAATGTAAAAATCTAAGATAAAGATAAAGAATTTACTTGTAAAGCAGGTGTAACATTACATTAATTTTGGTCTTAATGACAAATATATTATAGTATCTTTGTTTTGGCTAGGCTTACAATATCAATACATCTAATAGTGAAAGGATTTTCAAATCGGTTCAAAGTAGTTTCGGAGCCAATTCAATCCAAACCGACAAACTCTTTCTCTTTATAATATTAGTATAGACATAGGATGCCTTGTAACCCTTCTCCGTTGGTAATTGGGTAAAAAAAGTTAAAACATTATTTACCCTACAACTCAATAAAGGGCAGGGATCTTTGAAGAATTACTACCTACTAGACATACCTATGTGATTTATTATATTTTTGACTAGCGGTCCGCTCGGCTTCGCACGGGTATTTAATAAAAAATTCAATTTTCATGCGGAACCCTAATTTTTTTGCAAATATTCTATAGCCTATTCTCATCACGGAAAATTTTGGATTCTAATGGTGAAAGAAGTTTTCAAATCGGTCCAGTAGTTTCGGAGCCTATTCAATTTAAACAAACAAACAATCAAATCTTTCCTCTTTATAATATTAGTATAGATTCAATTTAAGTTTTGGCAAATGTATACCTTTATGAATTTTCCCTCTTTGGTTTTTTATGGGCAAAAAATATATAAATATAAATGTTTATTTTCTCTCACAAAGGTTAATGAAAGTACAAAACTATTGTAGGTGGTTTAAAAAAGCATTAAATAACAAAGAAAATTACCATTATCTAACTAAATAAAAGCTATTATTTACAATTTTAATTGAATTGAATTGAATGAAGGTTCAATTCCAACCCCATTCGTATCCACTCCATTCCAACGCCGAGCTAAATTCACGAATCATTACCGCCGCTTCCAAAGCGGGGAATCGGACAGTTTTAATTGTTCCTGGCTGGGCCATTAGCTAGTGGAATCGCCGACTGGCCGGCTGCTTCGGAAAATGCCCGCTTTGTTTGTATGCTGCAGCATAATCAAGGGTGATTTCAGGGCGGCTGATTTTAGACGGTTTCAGATTTGAAGCATGACTAGACTAGACGAATGCCTATTGCATTCGAATATGGGCTTTATGTCGTAAGTTTTAGATGCGTTTTTATATTGACGTTATCAGATAACAGACAGCTTTTGAGTCCACTGGTGGGCGTTGAGGTTACGAGTATTTGGTTGTAAATAGTTTGGTATCTTATGGCAAAGTCACAAAAAGTCTTGCCTATAGGTAAGTTTTATTTTTGTGTATTTAATCCATGTATGGGTATAATTACCATAACACAGATAAGTACAAAAAATAAAAAATAGAATATAAAGGATAATATTATAGCTCTATATACATTCAGAAATTAACTAAGTTATCCTATAGAAAGTGTATGTAAGTATATTGACTTTGCGGCCTTAGCGCTTAAAGCAATTTTTTCTAGCGATCAAAGTGAAAGGCGTCATAGGATTGTACATTATGTTTAAAAACTTGGCTCCGGCGATACGTATGAATATTCCAAATAAATATATATAATAAAATAAAACCGTTACCGAATTGATTTGTAATTTGAACATATTTTCACAATGTCCTGCTGTTATTTTTATAAGAACAGTTTTTGTATAGGTTCCTGCCGAGCAAAGCAAGCTACAAGCTACAAGCTTTTTTGAAAATACTTAGTAAAAAGAAAAATGATTTTTAAAAAAAAAATAGCCTTTAATTTCTTTTATTATGGGAAATTCATTCGTCGCCGGAGCCCTGTATAATCCCCACCTAAATCTCCTGTAAATACCTATATACATAATAACATAGGTATACTATACGCTAAGCATATAACCATCTATCTATGTAGCCTGGGTAACTAAGTCGATATTGCTCCACTAAATTTGGGCAGTAGGCCACTGCAGAAATTCCTAGAGCGTTAGGTATTTCAATAATTTACCTACTAGATATATGTCGGGTTGAACGCATTTGCGTCAGGGTTCATGAGGTGCACAATGAGCCACTAAATTGGTATTTGAAGACGAAATGGGGTCATTTTAGACCCCATGAGAGGGGTGCAATAAAATCCTGGTAATATTATAAAGGTATAATGTAAGTGTTTGGAAGAGGAGCACAATAATAATATTTTATACGATAAATACTGCAAACTCTTTCTTACTACGCTACTTGGTGATAAGGCCGCCCATCGTTCTACGGTTACGGCGACTTTTGAAAAGTAAATAATGATTATAATTTTTTTAATTGTGTGAAGGATGTATTAACAAAAGGAAAATGTTAAATAACCAAATTAAAAAGTATTTACATGTGCTGCAGACTGTTGCAAACAATCAACAGGAACAAAGATCAACTGATCCATATCAAAACGGAAGCTTCCCAATTCATTTATTGTTACAATTTTAATGTATATCGATGATTTCGAAATTATGACCTATGTTGACAAATTATTATAAATAAAAAAAAACTAATAAAATAATTTCGCTGAAGTGGCAGCGGGCCGGCCATATTTCGCAATGAACCGACAACCGCTTGGGTAAACGTATTCGGGTAAGGACCAAATTTTTTGCATTTTGTGCGAGGGAATGATGTCACAGTACTTTGAAATCATAACATTAAAAAAAGATGTTAACTTAGGTGAGTTTTAAGACTTGATTACTAAAGTTAAACTTATTGTGCACCCTGTGCCTAATTCAAATAAATATTTGTTACACTAGATTTCTGTAAAATTCATTTTAGGAAAATCAAGATACTGAATCCATTTTCGATTTTCATACAAAATGTGAATGTCACAGCTCCGACTCCTCTAGGTTATTGCAATTTTATTCTAAAAATAAAAACTTTCTCACGGACTTTCTGTTTTATTTATAGTCACCGATATATTATCTTTACGTTTTTATTATTAGGATCTCGTTAAACGTTATAGTTTATTAATAATAATGATCATAATGAGTGTCACAGATTTCGTTCCGTTGTGCGATTCAGTTGTGCGACAGCATAAATCGAGAACTTGTCAATATTGGATAACAAATAATGCTTTATTGCAATGGCAACACCGTCATCTGACTTGTGACTTAATTCAAGCCAATTCCGCCATGTAGTTTTTCACTCAGTTGAAGAAAAGTGTGAAAAGTGCACGCGTACCATTAAAAATCCGGATTTTCTGTAAGACTTTTAAAGTGTTTTGTGTTAACTTTTGCTACTTTGCATTATTGATTATATGAGCTTATTTTGTCTACTATTGAACAACTCTGATGAGTATTCTTATAGGTGTTTATTCTTTGCAGTGTGAATTTTTTATTGCTGGGTCGTGGAGATTTTTACTCCTGTATGCGACGAACGACACGAAATTGTGCGACGTGTCACAACGGAACATTGTAAAGATAGGTACACAATATTACTTCATGTAGGTCTTCTTTTAGTAGTTTTTATTCAAACATCTTAACAATAAGATTTTTTTATTTTATTATTAGACATTTTTCTATTGATTTAATAATTACCTGAACTGATTTTTTTAAGTATTTGAGTTTAAGCATGTTAATTGATTTGATATTTTATCCACATTATCTTGTTTTGTTAGTTTTTGTGTACACTAACCTTAACAAATTCCGTTGTGCTACATTTGCTCCGTTGTGACACCTTCAGCTGTGATTTCCGTTGTGCAACGATGCAAAAAATTTGGTCCTTACCCATTCTTGAGTGGAGACCGCGACTCGGTAAACATAGTGTAGAACGACCTCGGTCAGGTGGGATGACGATCTGCGAAAGACTGCTGGCAGATGCTGGATGCGACAAGCTGAAGACAGGGCGCTATGGCTCTCATTAGGGGAGGCCTATGTCCAGCAGTGGACTGATTTGGGCTGTTGATGATAAAATGTTTAGCTGTTTTTAGTTATGTTTTTGGGGGATTTGATTTTGATTCGCGATGTATGCACGATTTTAAACAAGCAACGCAGTTAATTGTGCTACATGCTTTGTTTGAGTATTTTCTTATTGTGGCATACACAAATCTTAGTAATATAGAAATCTTAGTAATATAGAAATCTTACTAAGTAGGCAGTAGATAGAATCCCAGAAATGTAAACGCTAGATATCCTGAGAAAGCGGCTCCGTTTTTAGTGGACGTTTTTATTTCATTTAGTGTCTGCCCGCCATTTTGCTGGCGTTGTTTTTATAGAACCGTTTAAACGTTATTTCATACATTGAGTATACTTTGACAAAATAATATTTTAATAAACATAGGCCTTTTAATTTTATAAGTCTATAAAGAAATAGAGAATATTTTTAGCTTATAGTTGCAATAATACAGATTTCAGTCCGATCGCATTAGTAGTTTTCGCGTAACGAATTAACAACATTAAAACTTTCGCATTTATAATATTATAGTGTGATCTAAGTAACAAAATGAAATATATAAATATTTAAACTCTACTATTTTTTATTAACAAGTCGTCCCGTAACTGCAGCGAGTAAGCTGTTGAAACGTCAGGAAAATAAACGAAATCGAATTGACGAATTTATATTAATATTACGAATTCATATTGTAATGTCCGCGAATCATATAATTCTAATTTCTTACAGTATTTCAATAGTGTAGTTCACTGCAAGGCATTGAATAAAAAGATTGTGCGATTATTTCAATCTATTGCGACTATTTTTAAAATTGTATAATAGTCTAGATTGTACGTGTGTCTGTGGTATTAATAATTTTTTTATATATCTATCTACAAAGCATAACGGTCGTAATATTTCGTCACCGTTGTCCCGAAAACCGCTTGCTTCTAATGTTTGACTAAATGGACATCCATAATTATGTAGGCAGTACGCACAGGCGGCTTCTATCTATTCTGTAAATAGATCAATAGGGTTGCCATGCCACGGAGTACAGGGTGGTCTAGAACATTGGTCGATTTATTATGTGACTGTGCTTTACTGGTCACATTTTATATCTAGATGAACATAAAGATTTATTTTTTTAACATATGAAAACCTTTGGTAACAATGAAAAGAAAATTACAATTATATAAATGGTTTAAAATAGTATTTGCAAATGCAAATGCAAAATCGCACTGTTGCAAACGATCTAGAGATAGCTCAATTGAATTATATCAATACCAGTCGGAAGCGCCATCAACGCTGGCGCATTAGGTACCTCGCTGTATGGCATTGCTCATGCGCTGTGCCAGAATATTTTTTGTTTTATTAATTATGTTCATGATATTCATGACTAACTTTATGTTTATTATTACACTTATGTATTTGACTTATTCTTAACGATATAGAGTCGTCGCTAGATCTTAACATTGAAGCCAACTAAAAAAATCTTCAATATTTGACCCTTAATAATATTTCTGCACGTATCCCAGTACACCCTGTACTGTATGATTAGCGTTGACAATGGAGGCGAGACGATGACGTGGTGATTGTATCAATGTTAATTAAAGACGATGGATTGATGACCACTCGAGTACCATTGTCACTGGAGCATAATATCTATAATAATAAATGATGCCAGACAATCCACACAGCATCATCTAGCCCCAAGATAAGCAGAACCCGCAACCTCCTGCGTCGCAGGCGGACCTTCGACCACCGCGCCACAGAGGTCGTCTATCATATCAATCTGACCCCTCGCGAACGAAAAGGATAATTATTCTTTGTTCGTCCAGTCTCTTAAAACTTCTAAGTCTTTAAAAAGTCTTGCGAAGTTTTTAAGCCCGAAATTAAGGTCATTGACCTCACAAAATTAACCGAAGTCAATTCCATAACCATCTGTTAAGTTAATTCAGAAAAAAGTTAATCTTAGATTTATTACCTTAATTTTATGAATGAGGTAAACCTGTATTGGCTAGACCTGTTTAAATTTATGTTTATTATTTATTTATTTAAATGTTTACCCTCCTACGCTTTGTAGTGAGTAATGAGTATCGTGTGCAAACCACAAGTTTTTAAGACGACCTCTGTGGCGCGGTGGGCGATGGTCCGCCTGCGACGTAGGAGGTTGCGGGTTTGATTCCCGCCTCGGGACAAATGTTTGTACGATCTGCAGATATTTGTTAGGGATGTTCTGGTCGTTTTCTAAGTATTATAAAAATATCTATGTATGTATATTGTATTATATGTATATATCAGTCATCTAGTATCCATAACACACGCTCTGCTTACCCTGGGGCTAGATGATGTTGTGTGGATTTTCCAGCATTATTTATTATCAATTTACTAATTGATAAAAATTGTCTGGAATCGAACCTGTGCAAGTGAACTTTACCACTACACCACAGAGGCTCCCAAAACTCAATCTCGGAATAAATGGAGGCAATTAACAAAGGATTATTTAGTTTAAAACGAAATTTAACGTTTTCGTCCCTTTAATAACACTATTAATCTTACTTCCGGTTAATTGCGGGGTTCGTATCCGGTTTACCGCCACTTCCGGTTCCGATTCAGTATAGTTTTTGATCCTTTAAGAATACCTATTAGAGGAACTATCAAATACCTGAATCTATAGTCTATACTAATAATATTATAAAGAGGAAAGATTTGATTGTTTGTATGTTTGTTTGTTTGTTTGTTTGTTTGTTTGAATTGAATAGGCTCCGAAACTACTGGACCGATTTTAAAAATTCTTTCACCATTAGAATCCTTAATTTTCCGTGATGAACATAGGCTATATAATATTTTCAAAAAAGTTAGGGATCCGCATGAAAAATTCAATAATTGAACCGTGGGCTGTATATTCAACCTCTTTTTCTATTATGGCGCGTCAGAATAGAAAAAGAGGTTGTATAGCGCACGGTGCTATACAACCTCTTTTCTCTACGGCCAGTGTCAGTTTTGGAATGTCGAGTCAATGTCAAAAACCCCAATGCTGTTAAAAAAAGTAAAGATCCGTATGAAAACTGTAAAACCCATCGTTTTAGTGTGTATAATTTCTGAAATTTTTGTTAAATACCCGTGCGAAGCCGGGGCGGGCCGCTAGTAACATAATAAAGAAGAAAGATTTGTTTGTTTGTTTGAATTGAATAGGCTCCGAAACTACTGGACCGATTTGAAAAATTATTTCACCATTAGAATCCTAAATTTTCCGTGATGAACATAAGCTATATAATATTTTCAAAAATGTTAGGGATCCGCATGAAAAATTCAATAATTAAAAGGTGCACTATATATCCAACCTCTTTTTCTATTATGCCTCCGCTGCTTGCTTTTTCTTTAAGGCCAGTGTCAGTTATGGAGTGTCAAGTCAATGTCAAAAACCCTCTGCAAAAACCCCAATGCTGTAAAAAAAAAGTAAGGGATCCGTATGAAAACTATGAAACCCATCGTGTTAGAGTGTATAATTTCTGAAATTTTTGTTTAATACCCGTGCGAAGCCGGGGCGGACCACTAGCACTACTATATTCCTATAAATAGTGTACCTATTATTTCATTTAAATAAATGAGTAGGTACCTATTCTATACCTATAAATAATTATGTATTCACCTAGGTACCACCTATTGAATTTTAAATGTATCGTTTTGATTGTTAACATAAAACCAATAACTATAATTAACTAAGTCTTTAAAAAGCCCAGATGCTCCAGCTAATTTCGATATTAATCTTTGTAAACCCATCGCCAATACTATGTACGATTTTGGGAATCGAACCCGCAACCTCCTGCGTCGCAGGCGATAGATAGATAGCGTTTATGAAAAGAAAAGATGAAATTTTTGCCTGTGTTAGTCCACTGCTGGACCTAGGCCTCCCCTAACGAGCGCCACAGCGCCCTGTCTTCAGCTTGTCGCATCCAGCATCTGCCAGCAGTCTTTCGCAGATCGTTATCCCACCTGGCCGGAGGGCGTCCTGTACTACGTTTACCGAGTCGCGGTTTCCACTCAAGAACACGTTTACCCCAGCGGTCTTTAATCCTAAATGAGGTTTATCTAGACACTAGAGTTTTGTAATATAACAATAAAAAAAAAACACAGTAAAAATTATTCATCTAACACTTATCATAACACACTTCAAGGAACTGGGCATCATGGATCACTCTACAAGGTGAACTAATATACCAAGTGGCCTTGACGCACCTAAATTTGCACCTGTTCTAGCGCCGAGGGGTTGATGCAGCGCGCGCTCTTCGGAGCAATAAGCACCAGCACAGGTTGGTAACGCCAGCACACAGACTGCAAAAGTCAAACAGGTCAGTTTTCATCTCGGGCCCGGCAATCTACAACAGGCTACCAGATAGTATCCGAAATGCAGCCTCCACCGCAGCTTTTAAGGGTCGATTAAAGACATGGTTGTTGGAGAGGGTTTTCTACAGCATGGGCGAATTCCTCGAATTACCCGAGCTATTGACACCCCCGTATTATACGTACCTACCTACTTTTTTATGTATAATTAACGTGTAAAATATTATTTTTACAAACAAATTCTTGTATTCTTGTATAAGTTATAGGTCATTGATGATGAAAGCACCTAACTTTAAGGCAACGCGTAGGTTGACCCTCATTTGTCCAGCGGATGTTAAGAAATATCTTGACCTCTCAAATTCATAGAATATAGCAATTTAACACCTACGTTCAACTTCCGGCAAATATTGTTAAATGGTAGATAATAATGTAAGGTGTTCTTGGAGACCACGACTCGGTAAATGTAGTGTAGGAAACTTCAAGGCGAAATCAAAAGTGTATCATCGTGCTTCATTGAGCAGTCTGCAAAGGACATAATTAAATACTCTTTTCTATAATTTTCACGTGTTTGTAACTCAACGAAAATTAACTATCTTGTTTTATTATAAATTATAAGTTAAGAATGTGTACCATACCTATGTATGTTTTGTTGTAATACATACTTATAAGATTATCAATACGGCAAGTTTGGGACGATTTACTTCAACTCGAAAACTAACAAGCTAACAAGGTAAAGGTTTCTTGTTCGCTTCTTTTCTTTAACTTAAAAAAATTGAAGTGAACAAAGAATCAAAGTGATCACTGTATTTCCCATTTTTATTTCTTATTTAACTTGTATTTTGTGACGTGTCCAAGAGTCCTGTAAGGTCTAAAGGAAATAAAGCGCTTTTATTTTGATTTTTTGATTGACTTTTTTATTTTTTAGACTCTTTTTTTGGACTCTTGGACACGACTCAAAATATAACTTATTATCATGGAGGGAAATAAAGTGATCACATTGATTCTTTGTTAACTTCAATCTTTATAATGTAAAGTAAAACTAAATCCCTGAAATCGGTAAACCACACCACTCCAAAGGATAGATGGATCTACCTTATAAAACAATATAAAACCAGTAACAACTATTCAAATCTAAAGTGGCACAATCGGCGGCATTATCGCTGAAAGCGATCTTGTCCAGGCAACCTTGCATGGACAGGATCGAGTAGTAAAGAAGTGGCGATGACTAAGCCAAGTAAAAACCAAAAAAGAAACAAGTGAACTTTATAATAAACTACCCGAAACTTTGAAAAATGTTAGCTCGATTAATAACTTTAAAAATGAACTTGCTAGTTTTGTTAAGGATAACTGGTCAATTTAGTAACATTGTTAATTTATAGAAAGTGTAGTTTAAATGTTTAACTTTTAATGTATAATCTTTTTCTTACATTATACCTACATTATCTTTTAATTTAGTTTGTGCAACTGTTATACAATAACAGATCGAACAACGAGTTCTTTTTACCACTCTTAATTGTTTACTAAGCTAAATAACTGTTCTCATGCAAGTGACTGTCTTTTTTGAGAATAAATATCTTTAAACCTAAGCCACTCCTTTAAGTAGAAGAACTTAAACTTTTTACCTATAAAATCGCATCATTAACGGCACAGTTCCATCATTAATCAATTTTATAACTAAGTATCAAATGACTCTTTGTTTTATGATCTTTGAATTATGGAATCCATTTTAGGAAGCCATCTTTTATTTTATGGGATTTTTTTATTATTTCTACTTGTGATTTATTCTTGCTCATTAAAATAGGTATAACTTTTAATTTAATCTAGTAAAGTAATAACGAATAACTTCTTTGTATGATTTTTTTACGATTTCTTTTAATCATATGTAAAATATTTAACCATTATACGCAATAAAATTAGGTACAGAAAATTTCGTCCATAGCAAAATTACAACACTAGCAATGCAAATAAACATTATAATGTCACTGATTTACAAATATGGGCACGTGCACAATATATCAAATTGATATCAAATGTAATAATGCTAGTAATAAAATTTTACAATATAATATTCTACATTTACTTTTTCACTTTTGTAAGATATCAACTGGATTCTAATAAAGTTATTATTAACCAAACACATGGACTCCATATTTTCAATTCGAGTTTTATTACTTTTTGTGATGTGCATACGGACAAACAGAGCAATAAAATTATATATTTTTGTAAACATTTTGGGTGGTCGTTACATTTTGGGTTTTCTATTTGATTTCTAAGAATATAATTTTTAGAAATTATAACTTCCCGTAGATGTTATTGATGTTAGTAAAATATTTGTTTTTTATCAAACTGAAACTTCTGCCGCTAAAAAAGCTTTTTTTCGTATATAATTAATATAATTAGGTATTTATGTTAGCAAGTTATTCTGTATACCTATGTTTTTTGTTCCGTTTTTCTATATCTTGGTGTGCAATTATGAGTATTTGTATTGTAATAAATGTACATAGGTCAAAACAGGTTTCAATGTAAAGTCGTAAACTCAAATCTAGCTTAGTTATCAAGGTCAAATCTATGTACTCCAAAGAGTGTGTTTTCAAGAATTTAGTAGCTAGTAAATAAATTTTTCAAATAAAACATTATTTGATTTAGTTTTAGAGACTAATAAATATGCCAAAACTACTTTTTGACTTATTTTTATGGAAGAAAGGTTCAAAATACCGTGCGTGACAATCTCCAAACATTGTTCCATCTTTAACCATCAAAAACTCTTTTTATAAGGTCAATTACCAACCTTTAAAAAGAAACAAAAACCCATAAATTAAACGAATTCCAAATCCGAATTCAAGTAGCCGTGTTCTGTTAATAAAAAAGAAACAAGTGAACGCTGAAAGGAACAATTCCAAGATGGTAGGTCAAGGACCACGGTGGGGAAGATAACAGGTTGTTAGGCTGTGTGCACATGTGATATTATTTTATACATCTATACTAATATTATAAAGAGGAAAGATTTGATTGATTGTTTGTTTGTTTGAATTGAATAGGCTCTGCAACTACTGGGCTGATTTGAAAAATTCTTTCACCATTAGAATCCTAAATTTTCCGTGATTAACATAGGCAATAAAATGTTTCAAAAAAATTAGGGTTCCGTAAGATTTTTTTTTTTATTAATGACGAAGCCTGGTTGGACCGCTAGTGGAATATAATTTTATTATACATACGATGGAGCGAATTCTGATGAAGCTGTCATTATTCGAGCCAATTAGTGCACTAACGCACTAATTAGTGTAAAACTACTTTCAGGAGATTGGGTCTGTCGACAAAATACCACAAAAACTGCATATAAAACCTTTTCGGTCCAACACTCTTTATAGAACTGTGAAATAGTGTTTAGTGAATCATCATCATCAGCCTATAATAGTCCACTGTCCCCTAATGAGCGCCATCGAAGGCATTATTGATCATTTGGGGATTATTGCCCAAAATATATACCTATAGTGTTTAGTGAATACAAACGTATTATTCACTTCTCTACATGAAAACCTGGTAGTATCATTAAATAAAGGTTTAAAAGGTTTGTTAAAATAAGAAGGAGTAAGAATTTGATTTGCATAAATTAAAAATTTGATCCAATAGAAACACAGCTTTATCGACTCCTTGACTTTACAACCATTACAACGTAACGAACAGCCTCTAGCTATATGCCCGAAGACTCCCGATCTCGCTCGAAGGTATCCGAAGTAAGTGACGCGTGCCACGAGCGTGGCCGAGGATGCACGAAGATTGCCGAAGTGAGTATTTATGGTTGGGACTACTAGTATTAAGTTATCTGTGGTTTGGACCATGTTCTGAAAATAATTGCCCAGGAGAGCTCTTTTGTTGAAGTAGGTGCAAAATATAGGATCGTGGCTTTTTATAAAATACCTTAGAATTGTAAGAAAATTTGGTGTTTAGGGTTTTAAAAGAACTTTAGGATGAAGTAATTTCCACCTTTTGTTACATCGGGTGATTATTTCACAGCTTTTCCTGTAATTTCACTTTTATTAAAACGTCTTATAAGAAAATATCTGTTCATCAAAGAATAAACGATAGTATAAGTCGCGTAGAGAAGATAAATATTGGGATTCAAAAAAATATGATCCGATCGGAACAGCATGAGAGACTGTCATTTTAATCCCAATATTTACCGTTGGTTTCAAATAGCTGAAGAAAACAAACATTAATAAAATATTTTTAGGTAGGTAATCTTATACGAAAAAATCTTTAATAACAATATAAATAATATAAGTAATATTTTTGAATAAACCTACCAACGCGTCACTCTGTTACGCATCAATATTACGCATCAAAACAGTGTTAAGCGTAATTTGCAGCAAATACTAATCAGTTCATAACATTCTAGACAAGCATTACGGTCAATATTCATATAGAGGGTAGTATATATTCCATACTAAATATATAAATAATAATACTGGACAACCCACAACCTGTGTAAAACCCGCAACCTGTGTTGCATGCGGAGCCACCGATAATAAGTACACACTACACATACCTACGTCCACTGCTGAACATTATTTCTCCAAACAATAAGGATGGGAGCAGGCATCGGCCGCGGGTTATGGTTTTTAGAAAAATAATATTCTAACAACATTATATTTCTCGAATTTCTTGTTACTTTTTCTTTTAACACGTTTCCTGCCATAAAGTTTTTCGAAGTTATTTTTTAAACAAAATAAAGGTAGCTCTTGCGATGCTCAGATACCATTAGTTGTACCATCCAGAGCGAATTCTTTGGCAGTTCTGAACTAAGCAAAGACTGCTATGTTGAGTACAAGTTAGGCAGGTTGGTGTCGTAAATAGCTGAGCAACTGATGTACCGGCGGCCAATAGTTGCTGCACACCTTGAATATTTCTGATTATTGAGAAACTGGCTGATAACGTTTTGAGATTAGAAAGAAAAGATTTATTTAATAACTAGCGGCCCGCCCTGGCTTCGCACGGGTATTAAACAAAAATTTCAGAAATTATACACACTAAAACGATGGGTTTCACAGTTTTCATACGGATCTTTACTTTTTTTGACTTGACTTGACTTCTTTGATATGGCAATATGTGTCTGGTTTGCCACTTTTCTGCCAGTGTCCAGTTCATGGAAATGTCTTAGTCATGGAATGGAGGCAATTTACAGTAATAATATGAGCGGTAATTTTGAAAAACACCATCAGATTTTTACCACACAAACAATAACTATTAAATTGAGAATGAAGAAAATAATAATAACTAAATTAAATTAAATTGCTACTTAGGGTGACTACGTAACTAGATAAAGCAGATATTTACAATTTTATCTTATTTACATCAATAAATTTACAGAGTAGAAATGTAATTGGAGGACTAAATATTAGGGAAAGTAAACACTTCATGGACACAGGATGAGGAATATCAGAAGGGAGTAAATCATAGAGAGAATATTGAAGATTGGGACAGTTAAAAAATATGTGATCCACGTTTCCTTCATCTAACCCACATTCACATACTGAAGAATCCCTAATCCTTAGTTTAGCCAAAAAAACAGGTGTACAAGAATGACCAAGTCGTAAGCGGCAGAGAGTGGATATAGATACTTTATTCATCTTTTTAAACTTAAAAAACCAAGGAGCCTTAGGAACAATAGGTTGAAGATCGCCATAATGTTTTCCTGTAATTTTCTGGGATAAGGACCATAGATTTGACCATGACTCTTGGAGATGAACCTTAGGAAGCAAACATAAGTCGTGCGCATAAACAGAATCATGTTCCAACGAACCAATGTTAGAGGAATCCTTGGCAAGGGTGTCAGCAGCTTCATTACCCGGAATTCCCGAGTGACCAGGAACCCAAGCAATCACAATATTAATTCCCATGCGACTACATTCAAAGAGGGATTCTTTGATCTTAAGAATAATAGGAAACCGAGACATAGATCGAAATGGATTAGATGTTATGGATTGTAAACAACTTTTTGAATCGGAAAGAATTAAAGAATTATTTAGTTTATGGGACTTTACAAAAAGAATTGCTTCTAGGATGGCGATAGCTTCACCAGTGAAAATAGAAGATAGAGGCGGACATTTGAAACTTAAACAAATTTGTGTAAATGGGATCCATACAGCAGAACCCACAAAACTATCAGAGGATTCTTTGGAAGCATCTGTGTATATCAAATGCCAACCAGAAAAGGAAGAATTTATTCGTTCATAAAATATAGTAGAAGCATTATGCGCATTTTTGATTATGCCAAAATCTAAAATAATGTTAGGTTGTGAAATTAAAGCTTCAAAAGAAGTGAGATATAAAGGGTATGATGAGAACTGATTAATCGAAAATGAGAAGTTTGAAAATTTTATGAAGCTACGTAGAAGGCAAGGGAATTTGTCGGAAGGGAGATTACTATACAGACTCTGCAGATGACTCAATTTAGCAAAAAGTTGATGATTAGAATGTTGACTTATTCTGAAGAAGAATCTATCAGATAAAAACTGTCTACGAATATTTAAAGGAGGATCCACACATTCAACTTGCATAGCGTTGATAGGAGATGATTTCATGGCGCCAAGAATAATGCGAAGGCATTTTGACTGAATTTTATTTAATTTATCCAAAGCAGATTTATTGAAGAGATTCATTAGGAAAGCACCATAATCAAAATGACTTCGGATAATAGCGTTGTACAGAAGTTTTTGAGAATAAGGGTGGGATCCCCACCAGACACCCGAAAGAGATCGAAGAATGTTAGCATTCTTTTCGCACTTCTGAACTATACTATCTATATGAGCTAAACCATTCATTCGTGAATCTAACGTAATGCCAAGAAACTTGGCCTTATCTGTTTGTGGGATGGGTTCATTATCTACATGTAAAAGAACATTAGGAATAGAACGTTTTTTAGTAAAGACCACACAAGAACATTTGGAGGCCGATAAAGATAAACCATGAATACAAAGCCAATCGTTTAGATAAGATAAAGCAGAGTTAAGTCTTCCCACTGATTGTTCAATAGAGTCATTTTTAACATATAAAGTTAGGTCATCCGCATATTGAAGAACTTCACAAAAGGACTCAACAGATTTGTCTAGATCATGAGTGTAAATGCTGTAAAGAAGTGGACTTAAAACTGACCCTTGGGGTAGACCCTTCCAAACAGTTTTCGGAGGTAAATAGCCATTAGACGATTTTACGATCACAGATCTTTCCATCAATAGACAGCTTATGAACCGAGTTAATCTCTCAGGAACGTGAAGCCTAGATAGTTTACGAATAAGGACTGAAAGTAATACATTGTCGTAAGCTGCTGCAATATCAAGGAACACAGCTATCAGGAACTGCTTTTCTTTATAAGATGAGTAAATATCGGACACGAGAATGCTCAGACTATCGGAAGTACTAACACCCTTTCTAAACCCAAATTGAGTTTTCGAAAGGATGCAGTTGTTCTCAACGAACCATTCTAATCGATGCTTTATCAATCGTTCCATCACCTTACAAAGAACAGAAGATAAAGCAATGGGTCTTCGGCTATTAGGATCCGATGGATTTTTCCCAGGTTTTAAAATGGGTATAATAATTTGAGTTTTCCATTGAACAGGGAGAAAACCATATTCAAAAAAGGAATTTATTAATGAGAGGTATATAGTTTTGCAAGAATCAGGGGATTTGGTCAAAAACGAATATGGGATATTGTCGATTCCAGGCGAAGAGTCAGTCAGTCCGTCTAATGCTATATTAAGTTCATTAGGAGAAAACGGTTGATCTAACCAGCTATGTGAAGGAATATAGGAAGGAAGAGAAGGAATTGAATCCAAGGAGGGAACAGAAGGAGGGGCAAGCTTGTCCGAGAAGGACTCTACCCAAGAATAAGGATCATTTGATGAAGGATTGTCAATATTGCAAGCTCCTCTGAATCTCCTTATCTGTTTCCAGATAATCGATGCAGGAGTTTTAGGTGATAAAGATTCGCAAAATCCTATCCAACCATTTTTTTTCTTTTTTTTAATAGTTCTTTTAAATTTAGCCGAGAGTTTTTTATATTCAAGAAAGTTTTCTTGACACATCCTGGAAGAATAAGCAAGTTCAGCTGATTTACGATTGGAAGCGGCAGCAGAGCATTCAGCATCCCACCAAGGAGTAGAAATTCTAAAATGTTTGTTGGGTTTCTTTACAGGAATGAGTGAATCAGCACATGAGATAATAATATCAATAAAAACCGAATATGCTTGTAAAGGACAACTATCAATAAGAGAAAAAGGAAAAGAAGCTAATTTAAGATCAATAGAGCTAGAATATACTGACCAGTCTAAGTCAGAAAGCCTATATTTTAGAGAAGGGGACGGATTACAATAAGGGGAACTTTTGTTTGAGAGAGAGATGACTATTGGAAAATGATCACTACCATATGTTAATGGGAGTATTTTCCAGGTCGTGTAAGGAGAAAGAGAAGGGGAGCATAGGGAAAGATCAACAGCACTTTTTGGATTTTGAGAAGGATATACTCTTCTAGTTGGAGAACCATCATTGAGAATACAAAGATTATAATCATCAAACCCTTCAAGAAGGGAGAGGCCAAAAGCATCACAGGAGTGATGACCCCACAACGTATGGTGTGCATTAAAATCACCTAAAAGTATTAAAGGGGGAGGGATAGAAGAGAAAAGAAGATATAAATCAGCTATTAGAGAAGAACTGGGTCGAGGGATATAAACAAAAATAAAAGAGATGTCCAAGCACTTGACACCAACAGCGTTGATGTCAGGAGGGAGCGAGGGGAGAGAAATACGAGAAAAGGATAGTGAGCGCCTCAACAATAAGGCGCATCCAGCGTGCCCGTCAGACCTGTCATCTCGAAGACAGGAATAGCCTGATACTCGAAAATGAGAATCAGGCTTTAACCATGTTTCCGAGACAGCAATAACTGACGGGCAAAATTTATTTATAAGGTGAAGAAGTTCAGGAAGTTTAGCACGAATGCTCTGACAGTTCCACTGAAGAACGGTCACGGGGTCCATGTTGACCAGAAATAGAAACTAATTGAGACAATTTTGCGGCAACGTTGGACGGTATATTTTGAGGGTTCGAAATAATCATATTTATTAATAATGTCAGGAGAGAGTCTAGTATACTCTCACTTTGAGGAAGAGCTTTATTGGAATTAAGACCACATCCGTTTGGAAGAGAGGAGCGGGGGTTGGAAACTATTTCTCTATGAGAAACTGTATTGTAGGATTTGCCAAGAGGAGCTCGGATACGGGAAGGGGAAATTACAGTCTTTAAATTAGACTTTTGACTCCTAGGGATAGAGGAATTTATGTGATTTGATGATACATTCTGAGAAAGGGAGGGAGAGAACAGATCTTGAGAGGGAGAGACCAGGTCCTGGGAGGGAGAGAACAACTTCTGGGCAATTTCCGAAAAAGAACGCGAAACCCTTGGAAATTGAGAAGCTGCTTCCTCATATGAGACAGCATTGGCAGACATCACAGATTTAATGGATTTTTGTCGTACTAGTTCGGGGCAATTTTTACTTGTGGCGAAATGTTTTCCTGAACAATGTATACAAGAGGCCTCAGACTCAAGAACATCACAACTATCGCCTGAATGTTCCTGACCACAACGATAACAACGAGGTTTTGATCTGCATTGAATTTTTGTGTGTCCAAAGCGGCAACAGGAGTTGCATTGGATGGTGGGGAACTGATAAATTTCTACAGGAATTGAATTATAAAATAAAAATATCCTAGTTGGAAGAATTTGTCCTTGAAAAGTTACAACAACAGTTTGAGTCGGAATCCAAGTTACCTTGCCTTCGTCTATAGTCTTTCTGTTTAGTCTTCGTGCTTTTAGAATTTTTGCACCAACAGGGTTCGAAGCTGCCTCCGCAAATTCCTCCATTGATAGATCAGTAGGAACGTTCCTAATGAGACCCATACGAGTGACATTGTATGTTGGAATTACAGCCTGTAATTTGTTGGTTGAAAGAACCGGGGAGGTTACAAAAGAATTAGCATCTTTGGCTGATGAAAACTCCACGCTAATTTTATTTCGGCCTACTTGCTTAACACCACCAGAGACGATATTTTCAAATTTGTTTTTATATAAAAATTGCCCAAACTTGATTGTCCTCAAAGAAGCACCCGAGGATTGGTCTGGGTCAATTCTCGAAACGTGAATCACATAAGGACCCTTATCAGAAGGAGAATATGATTGGATTGCCCCAATCACAATAGACGGATCAGTGTAGACAGTTTGCATAGACGGAACAGACAGGTCAGGTGACGCAACTTTTTTATTTGGCGTGTGTGCAAACTGTTGATTTTGATTTGTGTCAAAAATTTTTCTTTTTGCCGAATGACATTCTGTACTAGGAGGAGGAACAGGATCAGGAGGAACTGGTGCCGGCTCAGGAGCCGACACCAAATTTTCAACATCCATTTTTGTGTTGGAGATGCCAATCACTAAAGATTTTAGTGACGCCCTCCCAAAGAAAGATATGATGTAGATAAAATTGCAAAAAACTACGTTATCTACTTACCAATACCTTAGAAGGATAAAAAGGCGCACATCAAAATCAATTGGTGAATTCTGAGAGAAAGAAATTTGAATTTTCCCACACAAAATTCTCCAAACACAACTAGTCGTTTCCGATGACGGGCTGACCTTCCTTTACTTTTTTTAACAGCATTGGGGTTTTTGACATTGACTCGACATTCCAAAACTGACACTGGCCGTAGAGAAAAAGCAAGCACCGTGCGCTATACAACCTCTTTTTCTATTCTGACGCGCCATAATAGAAAAAGAGGTTGAATATTCAGCCCACGGTTCAATTATTGAATTTTTCATGCGGATCCCTAACTTTTTTGAAAATATTATATAGCCTATGTTCATCACGGAAAATTAAGGATTCTAATGGTGAAAGAATTTTTTAACTCGGTCCAGTAGTTTCGGAGCCTATTCAATTCAAACAAACAAACAATCAAATCTTTCCTCTTTATAATATTAGTATAGATATACATAATGTATCATAGAATACAATTTTTGATAATTACTATAGAGGTTTGTGACTGAAGTAAGCCTATAATAGACGACTCTAATGTAATAAGACATGGTGTTATAATTATAGAACACTTAATTATTAATTAAAAGCTAATTTCATTTCAGGTTTTAATCTTCCACGTTAGTAACTTTGACACATCGGAGTAACAGAAATATGTGTAATTTATTATTTTTTGGTAAGTACTTGATTATTTTCTTCTGACTAAGATTTTTTTGTCATTAAAGTGCGTAAGCCCTCGCACTCGGGTAATCTCTAAGAAATTAGATATACCAAGATTTTTTGATTGCGGCGGGTACTTGATTTCGTGATGTAGTGGGGCACACTCCCGTCCTGAAGGAGGGCCGCGGGTTCGAGTCCTGCCGAAATCGAAAATTCTAGGGATAAATATTTATTTTCTTCACACTAGTTGTTCAGCTACTTTTGGTACGGTAACTGTAAGTTCAACTCAAGTAAATACCGACGCGGAATACGAAACTTGGGCTGTAAATTTTCACGTGAAACTGAGAGCATTTTTAAATTACAGACATAGAGATTGATGGAAGAGCTTTTTTTTAGTAAACTTTTGCATAAAAGTTTACTAAAATAACATGTTTTTAAAAGATACCTTGTTCAAACCGTGTGACGTCACAACGTTTTCCAAATACGGTTTTGTCCGATTCCACGCCGCTGTCTTGTTGGATTGTGTAACGCGCTTGGATTGGATAACTAGCAAATCAAGTAAATCGAGCTTAGCTATGATTTTGATTTCTGTAAGAATGATCTTTTGCAAGAAAAAATAAATATAATGTTTATTTAATCAGAGGTTATTGATCATCTATTACCCTGAATATCTAGAACAAATTTTAAGTGAAAACCAGAGAACCCTTCCAAACTTTCGAAATCCTTGCAACAAACGAAGCGGGCTAATTTTAAGGTGGCAAACTTAGAATACCTACACTTTGTAAAGAGCTAGAGGGCGTTATTAAAATTTAAATAGACGATACAGAACAGACTCATTCGAAATAGTTATATTATGAGTTTTGTTTGAGTGGAATTGTTGAGAATTGCGCAGTTCCAACGATGTCTGTAAAAATTGTTTCAAGTTATTAGTAGATAGTTTTGAAGGCAATGGCTTTAACTTCAATAACTTTGGCATTAAGGGCTAGTTTTGACAGCGGATGCGAATATGGCGGAATAATACTTTCTTTGCCCATGATGCACAATGCCCATTTTATAACTTTCCTTTATAATATCTTAACCTTTGCAAATCCTACTGTCGCCTGTTAGTGAAAATATAATAATATTAATTTATTACAATTTGTAACGTTTATTAGTGAAATAAGTCGTCTTCAAATGTTAGTTTTGGTATAATAACTTACGAAATAAATATTAAAAATCAATTCAATATCTTTTTAGAACCACTCAATTAACAGAAACCCCTATACACTGTCTGTAATGATGATACTAATGCATTGTATACCTACATATAAACCTTGTACCTTAACAAAAAGCACATTAAAATCCGGATTCAGGTACTTATATCGCCTGTACTATACCGCGGGAAATTTCAAAATGAAACCGGCATAAAAAGTATCCTATGTCCTTTCTCCCGGTCTAAACAGCATCTCTGCCAATTCATCAAAATCGGTCCAGTAGTTGTGAACGACGGACAGATAGACAGTTACCTTCACATTTATATAGGTTGTTCTGGTTCTCTATATAAAATATCTACCCTATTTTTTGTAATAATCTATAGCATAAGTTTATCACGGAAAATTTAGGATTCTAATGGTGAAAGAATTTTTCAAATTGGTCTTGTAGTTTCGGAGCCTATTCAATTCAAACAATCAAATTTTACCTCTTTATAATATTAGTATACATAGATATAGATTAGTAAGGATTAGGAAGGTACACAAAACACGGTAGCTATAGCAACCCACTCACGTTATCCAAACTCACCTTGTTTATGGTCCTTATCGAGAAATCCAGCGCCAATCAAGTCGGAGGTCGTATGTCAACAGGTTGAGATTCGAATTATTGGAATTCAATCAGAATTCCGAACGGGAGTTTGGAATTCAAGGTATTTTGGAGAACTCGGAGGGTGTAAGGGACCTTGATAGAAAGTGTACGGTTTTCTGATGCCGTTTGAAATGTTCGTTGGTCAATTGTTCGTGAGTGTATCATTCATGACGAGAAGTCATCCATACCGCAATGTTTGAAAACGAAAGTTTTTAATCAGTGCGTCCTACCAGTCATGACCTACGGAGCTAAGACGTGGACACTCACGATAGGGTTGGTCCACCAGTTCAAAGTCGCTCAGCGCGTTATTGAAAGAGCTATGCTCGGAGTTTCTCTGAAGGATAGGATTCGTAACGAATACATCCGACAGAGAACTAAAGTCATCGACATAGCTCAGAGGATTAGCAAGCTGAAGTGGCAGTGGGCCAGTCAGTGATGTTTCACATAGTATTTTTGTTTCATTTGTATTCATCAGTGAGCAATGATGTACAATTTATGTCAAGGTTATTTGAAGTTTGAATTATTATAACATTTTGTCAAGTCCCATCTCAAAATGACGAAATAATAATACTGAATGACTTAGGTTCCTAATTTTATATCATAATATAGATAAATATTATTTTATTATTGAATCCGATACACCCGTACCGACGTTTTTAATTATCTCTCTCTCCTGATAAGCTGGAAGAGAACTCTTTTTAGGGTTAAGCTCGCCTTTGCCTTTTGTTTAAAATCCTAATATTTTTTTGTATACCTATTATAACGTGCAATAAAGAATTAAGAATTATATAGAAAACAACCAGAACACCTACAACAAACATTATAAGATGTTACAAATATTTGTCCCGAGGCGGAAACCGAACCCGCAATCTCCCACGTCGCAGACCTTGGGAAAATATTTATACTGGATGACTACTATGTTTAAATATGTAATGTAAATATTATCCTTTATTAAATATTTACCTTCCTCTCTATAATAATACTAATATTATAAAGAGAACGATTTGATTGTTTTGTTTGATTAAATTGAATAAGCTCCGAAACTACTGGACCGATTTGAAAAATTCTTTTTACCATTAGAATCCAAAATTTTCCCCGATGAACATAGGCTTAGAAAAAGTTATAAAAAGTTAGGGATCCGCATGAAAAATTCAATAATTAAACCGTGCGCTATATATTCAACCTCTTTTTCTATTATGGCTCCGCTGCTTGCTTTTTCTCTACGGCCAATGTCAGTTATGGAGTGTCAAGTCAATGTCAAAATTGCCAATGCTGCTAATACTTGAAAACTAGTACTTGAAAACCTAGAAAAAATATGACAATAGCTAATACTGTCTACAGCGTGTAGTAAATTAACACAATATGAATGGAACCAATGCCCACGAGTTCACATGCCAAACAAAGGTTGGGCGGACAATGGGTTAAAAACCTTGTGATACAGTACAAGCTATAAGATAGCTAATATAGGAAGCTAGATAGACTATTAAAATATGACAAAAAGAAACCCTTGATGTAAATAATAACAGATCGCTTGATTTATATTTTTACTAGCGACCCGCTTTATTCGAGTCCAATGCTGGCTGATATAGACATATGCATATACATAGATATAGATATAGATATAGATATAGATATAGATATAGATATAGATATAGATATAGATATAGATATAGATATAGATATAGATATAGATATAGATATAGATATAGATATAGATATAGATATAGATATAGATATAGATATAGATATAGATATACATATAGATATAGATATAGATATAGATATAGATATAGATATAGACATAGACATAGACATAGACATAGACATAGACATAGACATAGACATAGACATAGACATATCACTTATTTGTCACTACATACACAACACTTAATTTTAATATTTACAGAATAAGGAACACAGCTGGAATACATGAAAAAAGCTGATATAAAAATATTGTTATTATATTATTAAAAAAACCACATCAAACTACATGTAGTTTGCTTGCAACAGTCTGCAGTTAGCTCAATTATTTCAACTGTAAATACTAGTTTTAATTTAGTAATATAATTGTAATTTGCTTACTCATGATAACTATGTATATAAACCCGAATTACTCCCCGCTTTTTGACCTCTTTGCATTTTCTTCTTTTTTCACCAAATGCGTGATGACGCCTTGATGGCAAAAGCTTACATTTTGCTCAGTTAGGGTCATTAAAACGGCAAAAGTAGTACATTGTTACCATAGGGTTAGAAGTAACTTATTTAGTCCCGAGACGGCGCCAATAGTTCATTTTTGTAGAGTAAAACAAAATAGTTTATTAGAGTATTAGGGACTAAATAAGTTACTTTCACACGAGGTTAACACTGTGCTTTTTATTACGAATACAGGGAAGTAAAAAAAAAGGAAGTTAGCCAAAGAAAAAAATTGTGAATATTATTACATAAACTAACCCAAGTTGTAAGGTTTTCCACTGCTGCTTTAGCTTCTTCTTTTATAAAATCAGGCGTTAAATCCATATCTGAATCAGATGAACTCCTTGCAAACAAACCTAACCAAACCTAACCTAACCTTGCCAAACAAAACTTTACAACACGAGAAAACAAATGAAGATCGAATTGTCACTTTCCTGCTTTTATTTTTTAGCATCATCAATTATTTTTCACAGTCAGCCATTATCATGGTTCAATAAAATGTAATAGCTGTCAGACAAAAACGATTCTCCCTAGGGTTTAAAAGTATCACTATCAACCTGCTCTTCAGGCAACTTCAGACCAACTTTCCGATTAAGAGTAATGAAAAAATACTTCTTGATCTAAAATAAGTTCACACTAAAGCATATTATCTTGTTATAACAAGGTGTTAGTAGAAGCTCGTATAAGCCTGTCTGTACAAAAAATACCACCGGCGAAGTTTCCGCGCCATAATTCCGATCCAATCAACTTAAAAGCATTTCAAAAAATCCAAAGCTTTCTTAAAGCAGTAAATCAGTCACTAAGCCTCACCCTTAAGCCCTGCAAAATCGAACAATGAACAGGTCATTTGGGAAAGTTCCCATCGCTGGGAAAGTGGGAATGGGTAATTATAAAAATGACCAGCTTTGTGTATCGTGTTTTTAATTAGATATAATTGGGTAGGACTAGCTAAGATGATAGCTTGATAGGTTAATGATTGTTTTATTTTAATACTCTATTTGTAATATTAATAAATAAATAATGCTGGATAATCCACACAGCATCACCTAGCTTCAAGCTAAGCAGAGCTTGTGTTATGGGTACTTGATGACTGATATACAATATTATCATATACATAATACAATAGTGTGACATAGGTATTTTTACTATACATAAAAAACGACCAGAACACCCGGAATAAATTTCTGCAGATGGTACAAATATTTGTCCCGGGAATCGAACCCGCAACCTCCTGCGTCGCAGGCGGTATGTATGTATAAATTTAGAATTATTTTATTTATTTTGTGTGGTATGTGATATGGACTATTTTATCTGAAATAAATAAATACAATACAAAAAAAATATCAGTAAGTACATAATATAAAACTTCTGAAGCTAGAAGCGACTTTCGCTTCCCGCAATCTGTCCCTATGTACCTATGATTAGATCTTTAAAACTACGGAACTGATTTTGATGCGGTTTTTAATAGATAGAGTGGTTCAAGAGGAAGGTTTATGTATAACATGCATGCGTGCGAAGCTGGGGTCGGGCGCTAGTAATAATTAATTCAGTATGTCGCAGCGCATCAGCTTTGCCATACAGCGAGGCAATGCAGTCAGTGTCTTGGGGACGCGAACGACTGTCATATGGATCAGTTGAGCTACCTGTAGTTGGTTTGCAACAGTCTCCACTTGGCTCAGCTATTTTAATTGTTAATAGGTATTAGTAAAATGAAATAACGTCAAAGAATAACATAATATGTACAATAATAATTAAACAATTCCACATATTATTAACACTAATTTAAGTTTTTAGTAAATTTCTTTACTAATAAAATTCAACGACCTTAAGATTAAGAATTGGAAATCTCTCATGCCAACGCGGCAACCATAACCTAAAATAGACTACCAATTTACCGATATCAAAGGAAAAAGCTACCCTTTTGACTGGATCATAAAATCCAATGTGTTTTATCGATGACAGAGCCCTCTTCGGGTCAAAACCGATAACTTATCGGGAAACCCATCTAGATCTCAACTGCTGAGAGACATAATAAGGTACATAGATATGAACGAAAACTATTTAACGAAATGATTTCTCAAGCAATTTGTGAAATAAGATTAAGAAACATTTATTAACAAAGAAAGAGAGATAATTAAATAACCAAATACAAACTTTCCCGAAAATTTCCAATTTAGAGAGATTACCCCGAGTTCGTTACGCACTATGTATAACAAAAATCTACAAATTAGAACTTTTTTCTTTTAGTTGAGACACCTGTAGTTTGTTTGCTGCTGATATCTCAATAGTTTCAATTGTAAAAACTATTTTTGATTTTTTTTTTTTTTTTTTGGGTACACTTCCAACTGGTATTGATATGGATCAGTTGAGCTACCTGTAGTTTGTTCGTTACAGTCTGCAGTTAGCTTAATTGTTTCCATTGTAGATATTAGTTTTTATTTAGTTTTTTTGATTTGATTAATTAACAAAACATTTTTGACTGTGTCATTGTGTCAGGTAACTGGGACCGCGGTCCCAGTTTTGTAATGGGCCTAGTCGCCTGTATCCTCGTGTTGTGTTGCTATGGATATAGGGTCTGAAATAAATAAATAAATAAATGAGGCATCCACAGTTTTTTTCTTTATATATAGCTTGCCACATGGCGAATCTACCTGGCCTCGATGTATATATATGATGGTGGGTGGTTCGATCCTGAGCGGCAGCGTGATAAATTTTTGCATGTAAAAATTTATGATAAGTTACAAGGGAATTCGAAGTAGTCGTAAATATTATGTAGACCAGGGGGGTACTTAATTCTGACGCGCACTGTACATTTAGGAAATAAATTTTTTATCTATCTATCTATCACTGTACCAGTGAACGACGCGTTTAGTGTTACGCTTGTTCATACAACAACCTAAATGTAATTCGAACATCCGGGCATGCCTTTCGTATTACTACTCTGTTATCTTTCAGTATTTATTGCCTACTATTTGATATCTACGTGCATTACCTAACTTTCTTGTAAAGGGACAGAGGAAAGTTAGTTATGCTCTTGGGGCCCGAGTTCCGAAGAAATCTGTAAAAGTTATAAAAGTTCTGAGAAAGTATAAAATTGTAGATGGCGCTTTGGGTCGAAGAAACTGATTTCATAAAGGTATTCTTTGCTAATCGTGATTTTGTTGTTTCTAAATATAGTGAAAAAAAAGTAAATCGATTGATTTGTTATGAAGTTTTTTTCCATCGAATGATGATGAAATTTAAGTGCTTATTTTGTAAGCCAAAAGAAATTAAGTTATTGAATCTGATTCTGAAATCAAAAAGTCTATCAATTGATTTGATATAAAGGTTCTCCTCGACCATAGTAGTTTTATAATCCCGGTCCAAATAAAACAAAAGAAATGTGCCCATGAGATAGAATGTCCAATTGTGGGCATTTAAAATTTTAGTATTGATCTCTATTCTATTTATAAACATTGCGCGCAATGCAGCTGGTAGACACTATAGAGAATAATGTTAATCAGCTATTTAATTTGGCCTACTGCGACACAAAATTTAAATTTAGGTACTTTAATGCAACAGATGAATTTCCCATATGAACGTTGTACCAAAAGGATTTGATTATGAATTTAAGAATATTTTCACCATGATTTGTCATTATTTTTATTCGAATGGTATTTATTAAGGTTTTTGCCATAAGCTTTTTTAAAAAAACTTATCAACATAAATACCAAGAAAATAAATCTCTTTGATGTAAAAATGCAATTCGATTTAATTTCATTTCAGAAAAGTATTTTCTAAAAAATTTGTAGCAAGAACGTAGATAAATACTACTTTAATACAAATAATAGCAGATCATGGTAAACATATTCTCAAATTACATATCACTTTGGTACCCCGTTTGTATGGGAAATTCAACCGTCAACGGAACCCTAAATATTACACGTGTATCACGAAAAAATAGTTAAACGAACATAATAAATACCCGTAGGGGAAGCCCGGGCAAGACGAATATATTAAGGGAAAGGCTAAAAAAACACACAAATTTCTATCAACAACAGTGTTTTTTTATGGGGGGGGGGGGGGGGTAAAACGGATACACTTCCAGGGCAAAAAGGATAGGTACAGTAATTTATCATTAGCTTTATGAACTTTATAATGGAAGGAATTCCAAATTCCATTTCTGACCTTGCTCCTCGATTACTTTTGCGTTTATATTTAAACACCATCTAAAACAAAATAATCATGTTTTTAATGTAATACCAATCAATACACTGATTACTTAAATACTACTACGTACGTATATGCTAATTGACTTAATTAAATGTGTTTAATTCCAATAAAAAATACTATCGAACTAACCGGGCTAAATGGATAGCCGTTTTGCCTATATCCGTCTTGCCAAGTTTTCTCATCCTTCCGCTAAACTTCTACCAACGAATGAAAAGTTATTAACAAAAATTAAACTTTAAAAAACACGCAACCGATTAAACAAAGTCTATTCAATAACACTTAATACTTAATACAATAAATCAATACACATACCTTGCCAAAAATCGTAAGGAAACCGCAAGAAACTTTTGTTTTAATTTTCACAACAAATGACCGCATCCATTGTTTTGGTTGAACTGTCATGGCGTCGCTCCTGCTTTACCGATCTGCGCTAGTCTAGTAGGTAGTGCCACCAATTGTTGGTTTTAAATAAAATCGAATATCCGTCTTACCCACACTATGCATCTTGCCCGGGCTTCCCCTACATGTACTTTTTTAATATTTTCCGTGCATCGGTATAAATATATGAGAACAAATACAGGAAAAATTATATATAATGACTGTATTATTCCGCGGATTCTGTCGTATTTTACATCTTTTTGGAAAGTTCAGAGTGAGTGCAAATCTTATTTGATATTTATTTATTTCATATAAACAAAATACATTGTATGCTGAAACCTAAATTAAAACACAAAAAAATTTATACAATGTTGATTTTTGTAAAGAATTAAAAGTAAACCTTTCTAGTTACGTAATTACAGATAATCTTATAGCTCTTCAATAGAGTAGATACACTTCTCCAAAAGATAACTCATTACATTACACAAAAAAATATTATTTGCCTGTTTGTATCTAAATTTACGTATTATTTGATATGTTGTCAACTGTCGAAACACAGCGAGCTATTGGAAGATTTAGAAAAAATAATAAGGAATACTTTATCATCGTTTGAATATCGATTTGGATGACAATGAATGGTTGCAGGCCTCGAAAAAAGTTTAAAAAGCAAAACAAACTTAGGTATCGTTATACTAAACACATAGCTTTATATAGAATTAGCAAGCTGATATGACAGTGGGCCGGTTATATCTGATAACGAACCGACAACCGCTGAAAAATAAGACCAATTTTTACGTGTATGCGAGAGTTTACTGTGATCATGAGGTTTTATCTATTTTCAGGGCTCCATATTCAAACAATTTGACCAATAACACTGGTTTCAATGTTTCAATAATGGAGACCGCCTTTTCGTAGATATATATGTTTTTTTTTATCAAAAATGATTTTCATAACTTTTCATAGTAGGTGTACCTGAATTTTTACTTTCAGACTGGCAAAAATCTGCATTAAAAGAAAGCATAAGCATCATCCTGTTTAGATTTTTTGGTTCTATAACCTAGTAGTTTTACACTTATGTCTATATATAAGTGTAAAACTAGTAATATATCATGTGTTATCAATAAAAATATTTTATTTTTAATCTGAACAACGGTCCTCTTTTTAGATAAAACCATGGTCTTAGTTACTACAGCATTCGCCAAGACTCTTCTTACCATCGTCCAATATCTGTTACTAGTCATCATGACAATCATAATGTCAACTGGACTGTACAAGCTGAAGTGGCCACCCCATACAGACGTAGAAGGTAAAGGTTTATAGTTAGTATAGCAGCATATACATATATATATGAAGAAAGATAAATTATTTATCAGGAGGGGTGGTGATTGGAACCCCAAATAAATATAAATAAATAATACCGGACAATCTACACAGCATCATCTAGCCCCAAGCTAAGCAGAGCTTGTGTTATGGGTACTAGATGACTGATATAAATAATACAATATGAATACATATATAGAATTTTTTTATTATACATAGAAAACGACCAGAACGCCCTGAACAAATATATCTGCAGATCGTACAAACATTTGTCCCGAGGCGGGAATCGAACCCGCAACCTCATGCGTCGCAGGCGGACCTTCGCCCACCGCGCCACAGAGGTCGTCAACCGACCCTACAACTCAAACTGTGGATGTTGTCAGCTTTCTTCTATTTAATTAGCTCCTTTTTTCATTAAATTATGTTTTACAGTAAGTAGTTATTTAATCTATAGCTAACTTAAACCGAGATACAATTGGTCCGTAAGCTTCAGTCTCAATGGTATGTTTAGTGTAACAATTCAAATTAACGTACCTATTATGTTAGGTAAGTAAATAAATTTAACTCGTAAACTCATATTAACTAATAATGGCTTATAATTATAAACTATACACAATGCGGATCATAAAACTGCCTTACTTTGATGAAAATGGCAAAGAGGTAGGTCATCACCGACCTCTTCTCAACTGTCCCGACAGAAGTGATTATAAGAACGGTGCAAAAAGAGATGACGATATCGACATTTACTATGTTACAGATGGTGCAACCTACGACTACATCGTTATAGGCTCTGGGATTGGCTCTGTGGTAGCGAGTAGACTCACTGAGGACGCTAATGTACAAGTGCTGCTCATTGAAAATGGAATGGCTCCGTCTTTGGAATCAGAGGTACGAGTTTCATAGTCAAAATTCAAAGGCAAAAGTGCAAAAGCAGCCGAAAGAACCGAATTTTGAAATCCATTGCATGATTGACATGTAATATACTTGTTCGCGCCAACAAAGCCGTGATATTCAAACAAATACATTTTGATTTAATTTGGTCCAAATAATGTTCAAAAGTGTAATTATGTTAAAAAGGTACAGGCCTTTTTTAAAAACTTGTACAAACTTGTTACAGCTGGCAGGCACTTTCGTAGCTCTACAAAACTCATACCAAGACTGGAACTACGTATCAGAACCTGAACTATCTTCGCAATCTCAATCAAAGAACGTCTTCAAAACCGCAGCTGGTCGAACCTTAGGGGGAAGCTCTCAAATAAATCACTTCATTTATTTATGGGGTGACAAAACAGACTTTGAATCCTGGGCTAAAATCACTAATGATGACTCCTGGAGATTCGAAAACGTTTTGCCCTATTTCAAGAAAATTGAAACAACTGTTGACAAAGAAGTGTTAAGCTCAGATAGTGGAAAATACCATGGAACTGATGGTCCTGTACGTATAACTAGAGAACCGCATCAACGCAGCGAGAAATATCTTAACTCCTTTGCCGAAGCGGGACAAGAGAGAAGACTTGATTTGAATGGAAATATCTCATGGGGATACACACAACCATTTTTTATCAACGATGTAGTAAGACAAAGTACAGCTCAATCATATATCAAACCTATTGCACACAGAGAAAACTTACATGTTATGTATGAAACCCTAGTAACAAAGATCAATTTTGATGACAAAAGAAACGCTGTGTCAGTAACAGTAAATTTAAACGGTCACACAAAAATAATAAAAGCAAACATTGAAATAATTGTAGCAGCAGGGGCCTTTAATAGTCCAAAACTACTAATGCACTCTGGAATAGGACCAAAAGAGATATTGGAAAAATTCAACATACCCCATATTCAGGATCTACCAGTAGGCGAGAATTTACAAGACCATGTAGCGGTTCAGATCGTTCAAAAGATGGAAAAGTCTTTGGAGATATCTGAGCTTCCAACAATTACCACTATAGTTTTCCCTGTTATTATGGGGGCAGCACGAATCAACAAGGAAGTCCCTTACCCAGAGTACCAAACAACGAATCTCATAATCACCCACGATACTCCATATCTAGTGTTGGTTTGCGCGCAAATTTTTGGTACCAAAGGCGAAATATGCGATGCTCTCAGCAAAGCTACCAAAGGTAGAAATCATTTGTATACTGCAGTAGCGAATATAACACCGAAATCTTCTGGTACAGTTACTATAAAAAGCGCTGATCCTAAAGAACCACCAGTTATAAAGCTGAGTTATTATTCAAATCCAGACGATCTCAATGCAATGGTAGAATACGTAGTTGATTTCTTAAAAGTACAAAATACCGAATACTTTAAGGAAGTAAACTCTGAACCAATTGCACTTAAATTAGATGGATGTGAAGGAGATTTCACATCAAAAGAGTATATCAGGTGTTATATTTTAAAAATGTCTACAACTTTGTACCATTATGTTGGTACTTGTGCCATGGGTACCGTGGTAGACAGTGATTTAAAAGTTAAAGGGGTTCAAAGAATTAGGGTGGTTGATGCCTCTGTAATGCCTGTAATACCTAAAGCTAATCCTTTAGCGGCTGGGTTGATGATAGCAGAAAAAATATCTGATGTGATTAAAAAAGACAGAGCGAAAAATAACGTGTAGACTTGAGAAAAATCCATTTGAAACGGTGAGGTAATTTTGGAAACAGATGTTAACTATATTATATAAAACATAGACATAGTATTTACCTACTTTATTAGATGTACTTTACTTACCGCCTACTGGCCCCGGAGGTATAACGTAATATTAGATTAAGCATTACTTTTAAGATTTATTGTATCTCATTATAAGTGAACATTTTGTTTTTATGAGAAATAAACATCTTTAAACCGAACCTAAATTGTGTTTTTAGTAATTTCGATAAAGATGGACGTTCTTTGTTCCATTTTACGCATGTTTTGTTGTTAATAATAATAATAAAACTTTAATTTTCAAAAGTAATTAACAGTTACTACATAGTGAAGGTGTTTCATAATGACATGATTCAAAACTGAATGCTTGTTTAATTGATTCTGAAATTTGTTTACATTGTATGTTTTGAAACGGTATTCCGTACCGTTTCCATATAAGTATTTTTTTGTGTTTTTGGACTCTGTCACTTCAATACGGTGCCTTCCCATTCTGATTGCGTTTAGTCACATTTTATTTTTTGATGAGTTTGATAGAAGTTTTTATATATAAAAAGTAAAATTTGGCCTACAATACTGCTGACTGTCCGATTAGTTATCTTTTGACGTCTTCTGTGGCGCGGTGGGCGAAAGTTCACCTGCGACGCAGGAGGTTGCGGGTTCGATTCCCGCCTTGGGACAAATATTTGTACAATCTGCAGATATTTGTTCAGGGTGTTCTGGTCGTTGTACCTACATAATAAAAAAAAACTATTTATGTAATAAATAATGTTATGTATCAGTTATCTATTACCCATAACACAAGCTCTGCTTAGCTTGGGGCTAGATGATGCTGTGTGGATTGTCCGGCATTATTTTATTTATTTATTTATTTTGTTGCACCAGTCATACTATCCTTATAACCCCTTCGAGACCGATTAAGAAGGGGTAATACTTTGAAGGTAGGGTTGATATTGATAGCAGAAAATAATATCGGATGTCATTAAAAAAAACAAATTTAGAAAATAACGTGTAAAGTTGAGAAAAAGCCGAAGAAGTTTATTATTGGAGACAGATTTTTTTGTTTTTTGTAGATGTGAATATATTAGGCTGTTGCAAAATTACATGATACAAAACTGAAATTTATTTACGGGAACACATAGGTTTAATATAAATTTTTTCTCAGAAAAACAAATTATGTCACAAACATGAGAACAGGATTCTTAGGTTAAGTATAGATAGATACATAGGTTGTGGTCGTTCAATAACTAACTCATTTAGTGTGTTCACTTGATAAGAAGTGAATCACATAGAAAAACTTTTAGTCACAACCCCGAAAAAAAATTATCGAACAAATGAATTTTGTAATCTACGTCGCGTCGCTAAATTTATATGAAACTGAATAATGGCTATTAGTTATTCGACAGCCTAGCCAATGAGATTATCAAAAATACCATAAATAAAAATAATGATAAATTTAGGAACAAAGTGACATCTTGCCAAGCGTCGACACCATTGATGTAATCATCTATCAATAACTTTGTAATAAAAATAATAATAAATAGTGCCCGACAATCCACACAGCATCATCTACCCTTAATCTTAGCAGAGCTTGTGTTATAGGTACTAAGATGACCTATGTTACATGATACAATATCATTACTGATATGTTTTATTATTATAGAAAACGACCAGAAAACCCTGAATAAATATCTGCAGATCTTTGGCGCTCTCAGACGAAAACTGTCGCCTGGTATGCAATCTTAAACCGGAAGCAATGGAATGCAATATACGGTGCCGTTTGGTATTTGTAATAACTTACCTTTCGTTTGGATATACGAACCAACGCGATGCACTTGATGAAAACCAACAGACAGACAAAGAAAGGAGTTGTATAAGTTATATGATATTATGACTCTTATCCAAGGAGACTAGTTGCTGCCTGCGGCTTCGCACGAACTGTTTCCATTTCATAACATTTCGGATATATAAAATAAATAAATAGTGCTGGAAAATACACAGAATCATTTAGCCCCAAGCTAAGCATCAGCTGCGAAATACTGCTGACAGATACTGGATGTGACAAGCTGAAGACAGGGCGCTATGGCGCACATTAGGGGAGGCCTATGTCCAGCCGTGGACTAACATAGGATGATGATGATGATGATTATAATGCATCAACGCTTGTTGTATGTGTTATAAATGACTGATGTACTTAATACACCAAGATTTTTTTTTATTTACGTAGAAAACGACCAAAACCCTAACCTTTGTTCCGAGGCGGGATTCGAACTTGTTACCTCCCGCAGGCTTCACTCACAGCGCCATAAACAAAATTGATAGAAAAGTAGTTATACATATACCAGATTCCCATTATGTATCTAGTTGATTACAAGTAATCGAAGATATCTTCGATGGAAGAATCTATACTAATATTGTAAAGTGGAAAGATTTGATTGATTGATTGTTTGATTGAATTGAATAGGCTCCGAAACTACTGGACCGATTTGAAAAATTCAAGAATTTTCGAATGGTGAAAGATTTCACCATTCCTGAATCCTATACTATCCCTACTAATAACATGAAACTACAATGAAAGGCTATAAAATATTTTCAAAAAAGTTAGGGTTCCGTATCAAAGCTTCAAGATGTAGCTCGAGTTTTGGAAAAAGTAAGCCACTTTTTTATCCCGAAACGGAAAGAAGTGTGAAGCCACTAGCAGAATCATCAGCGTATAATAGTCCACAGCTGGACATAGTAGCCTCCCCTAATCAGCGCGATAGATGGCATTATTTATCATTTGGGGGTTATTTCCATAATCCCCACGCTGGGCATGCGGGTTGGGGATCACAGTTCTGCAGAGGGCGCTGCTGCCCGCCCCCCGGTGTCTGTCCCATAATCGCCTCTTACGACATTCACGGGAAGAGTTGGGGTGGTTGTAAAATTCTATGCCGGCAACACACGGCAAGTTTGTTGCAGAAACGAATACTTAATAAACCATTGATTATTTAGGGAAGATGATTTATTTGAAGTTGCTTCAGCTGTCAACGTAAAAGACATGATAATATAAATCTGAGCAACCTTAAAACGGGGCGGTCGAACAGGAAAAATATTAAATTATCCCTAAGATCAATAGATATAATCAACCCCCTGAAAGCTCCCTTGAACCTTTGAATTTCATAAATCCCAGCAATTTAACACCTTTCAGATTTCTACGCCAACGGATCCGGATGCGAGTCGTTTCCCGCCAAAAACCGCGCGTAATTTTTTCACTGACGCTTAAGCCGTTATGGCGGCACTTCCGCTTGGATTTCCGCCACGTCACGTGTCGCCCGTGATGTCACTTCCGGTTTTGGAGGCCGTAAATAATGCGGATTTGTGTTATAATGGAAGTTTTGGGAGTAATGTCCATTTTATGCAGTAAAGCTGATATTGA
Source organism: Eupithecia pulchellata (assembly GCA_963931895.1). NCBI lineage: Eukaryota > Metazoa > Arthropoda > Insecta > Lepidoptera > Geometridae > Eupithecia > Eupithecia pulchellata. Next base: position 951,046 of record OZ007546.1, on the reverse strand, counting down.
TGCGTTGTTTACTGTATAGGTAAACGGGAAACCTTGATTTAAAACGTAGTTGAAAATGACGTAAACGTAAAGTGAAGAGAAAATAAATTTACACTTTATTTAGTAGATAGATAGATATATAACACTTTATTTCATAACCTTACAAATAGAAAACAATGGGTTCTAAAGTTTACACTTTATTTAGTACACTTTTTAACAAAGTTAATTACAATTCAACAACCGAACCAATTTAGAAGTAAGTATTAACAGTTGAAACTTTATTTATTTGATAATTTATAGTTTATATGTTTACATGTTTAGAGCAAAATGTTTTGGAAGCATAAATTCTCCCAAAATAGTAGGAAGGTATGTAATAGGAGTAATTTAGGAGGTAAGTATGTAATTTAGGAGGTATTTATCCCTGAATGGTACTAGTAGAAAAAAGGTCATGTAGGAACAACAAGCCGTGTGGTGCCGGCATAGAATTTCACCACCCCAACTCTTCCCGTGGGTGTCGTAAGAGGCGACTAAGGGAAACACACCGGGGGGCGGGCAGCAGCGCCTTCTGCAGAACAACTACACCGAACTGCGATCCCCAACCCGCATGCCCAGCGTGGGGATTATGGGCAATAACCCCCAAATAATGATGCCATCTATGGCGCTCATTAGGGGAGGCCTATGTCCAGCAGCGGACTATTATAGGCTGGTGATGATGATGTAGGAACAACTACACAACCATTGGGTTTTTAAGAAGAGTTTTAGTAAAAGACGAGAAAGTTTTTGGCTTTATATACGTATTTTGTTTCGAGTAATATGATACCTCTTTTAAAAACTTCTATCATAACATAACCTACAAAAAATCAAGTTATAACCAGTTTCAACCTTCGCAGGCATGAATGAAAGGCGGCCCAACTAATGAATGCAAAACTATAACTACTAAAAAATGAATAAAAAAACACATTATAGTACGTTGCGATTTATTGCCACAATGAACTTGACTGGATCTCACGATAGACGCATTTACACCGTACGAGATAACCTACATTAATTGTTTTTTTTTTATTGAATGCCGATTTAATTTCTTATGCTTACATATGGTCGGGGTGGAATTGAGCAATATTTAGCCAAGCATCAACATCATTGATGTAATCATCTATCGAGTAGATTTCAGATTTCAATAACTTTATGATAAAAATAATAATAGTGCCCGATAATTCACATAGCATCATCTAGCCCCAAGCTAAGCAGAGCTTGTGTTGTGGCTTCTAGATGACTACTATATTTTTTTTATACAATATTATCACAACATAAGCATACATATTTTTTATTATACATAGCTAATGACCTGAACAAATATCTGCAGATCTTACAAATATTTGTCCCGAGGCGGGACTCACACCCGCAACCTCCTGCGTCGCAGGCGGACCTTCGCCCACCGCGTTACAAAGTTATTTCTTTTGGCATACAAAGAGTCAAAATGTATGTAATAAAATTAACTATTATAAAATAACAAAAATTGTGATATCGAGTAAAATTCGCAATCGGTACAAATGCAGCTACATACACCGTTCGTTTCCTCTCCATTCATCGCGCCCCGCCGCGCCGACGCCGCGCCGCCGTCCCGCCGCCGCCGCGCCATCGTCCCGTATTGATGTGGAACCTGTTTCGTTGGCTCTCGATCTATGTTATATGCTTACAGCGGAAGATACGAATTAACTACATAGTAAAAATAAAAAAAAAATGCTAGACAATTCACACAGCATTATGGTACTATACATATAATTGATACACATAATAATATTCGAGTAAAAAGATAGATATTTTTGTTATAGATAGAAAACGACCAGAACACCCTGAAGAAAATATTTGAAGGTTGTTCAAATATTTGTCCCGAGGCGGGAATCGAAGCCGCAACCTCCTGCATCGCAGGTGGATTTTCGCCCACCGCGCCACAAAGGTCGTCAAGTATAAAACAAAGTCGTTTTCCACGTCTGTCTGTCTCTATGTATGCTTAGGGCTTTAAAATTACGCAATGGATTTTGATGTAGGATATTTTTAAATTTAAAACGGTTTTTAAAAAATTATCTTCTATTATTTTTAATACTTACATTGAAAAGAGTAGAAAATTTATCAGTAGGTAACCTAACCATATGCCGTGTGGTGACGGCATAGAATTTCACCACCCAACTCTTCCCGTGGGTGTCGTAAGAGGCGACTAAGGGAATCACACCGGGGGGTGGGCAGCAGCGCCTTCTGCAGAACAACTCCACCGAACTGCGATCCCCAACCCGCATGCCCAGCGTGGGGATTATGGGCAATAACCCCCAAATAATGATGCCATCTATGGCGCTCATTAGGGGAGGCCTATGTCCAGCAATGGACTAATAGGCTGGTGATGATGATGATGATGATGATGAACCTAACCATTCCCTAATTTCCGAAGTAACTGGTACTTAAACAATGTATAAACAATCAACAAAAGTTCAAAACCCTCCCCACGCGAGTTTCACTCGCACTTGAGTTAAGGGATGAAACATTGCTGTTCTTCCAACATAGAAAAGGTTCGTAGTTAACCCACTTTCATAATGGAATCTACGGTAAGTTGGAGGTTCGATTCTGACGACCGCCAGCCCCGCTATATCCCATCACTTGTAGCCTACTTGTAGTCTACCGAACAAGTTCTTAATAAAACTAAGACAGTTTCCCTGTCATTACTGTAATGGTAATCGAACCTGCATCCATCGGCTCAATAATTCGCCATCCGGTGGTGAGCATCAACACCGCTGTTTTTACTGTGTCGGTTAACTTGGTACTTTATTAACACTGAAGATCATCAGGTAGACAAATTAAATAAATAAATAAAATACTCTCTATATTTCAAAACTAACAATCTAACAACAACAACAACAACATCAGCCTATATAGTCCACTGCTGGACATAGGCCTCCCCTAATGAGCGCCATATGTGATATGTGGCATTATTCATCATTTGGGGGTTATTGCCCATAATCCCCATGCTGGGCATGCGGATTGGGGATCGCAGTTCGGTGGAATTGTTCTACAGTCTACAATATAACAAGGTAAAGGTTTCTTGTTCGCCTTTTTACTTTACCTTCATAAGATCGAAGTGAACAATATAATTAATCAAAGTGATCACTTAATTTCCCATTTTTATTTCTTATTTAACTTGTATTTTGTGACGTGTCCAAGAGTCCTGTAAGGTCTAAAGCAAATCAAAGAATTTGATAACGATTGATTTTATATTTGATTTTTGAAAAAAATATCCCCTTTTTTTAAATAAAGTTTATTTGAAATGTAACTTAAATTAACATACAAACTGTTGGCTCCCTAAGAACCCATAATGTCTAGCCTTGACCATCGAAACCTTTGCAACATAACAATAGACTAACCCTAGTTATCTCGTTTCATGTTATTCGGTTTAGGGGACTTAGCAGGTATAAAAGTTTAAAATAACATAAATTATGTTAAAATTATGATTGAAACTGTCTCTCCTGTAGTCGCCAATCGCCTTTGTCCACTAGCTATTTTTTTTCGAATGGACTATTAAATGCTGTTGACCGCAGATGGCCATATTTGTTTTTGTTTAGGAATTATGATGATTTATATTAGAAATTTTCGTCGTATTAAAGCAAACTGTATTATAACCGACACCTTATTAGATTAAGTAATACGAGAAATATTATAATAATTGAAGCAACTGTTGCAAACAATCTATGGGTGGCTCAACTGATCCATATCTATACGTCAGAAGCGTTGCCAAAATGCAATAAGCAGTTGTATACTCTTTGCTTTAAGTCTAGATTTACCAAATTCCAGAATTATTTAAAGCACCAAACAATTTCAATTCAAAAACACTTAATTATCCTTTATTTCATTAGGGAGTTCGAAACAATGTAATTCTTCGAATACAGTACAACACAAATAATTGGATCCGCTCACTGTTTACTTGATGTTTGTTTTCAAGGTCTTAATATAGATCGGATTGCGAAGCCGACAATTATAATTCTAATTGAAATATTTTAGATAATTTTAGGTATGGGCGTAAAACAGATTTTCGATAAAGGGTCAGATTGTAAAAAGAGACAGGGGATACTGCGGGTTGGATTATTAATTAAGTTCAAAACTACAATAAATAAAAGTAACAAATTCAAGTTGTTTAAATTGGTTAAAGCGAGCTGACCCCGAGAGCTATTCAGTATCTGGCGCAGCGCATCAGCATTGCCATACAACGAGGCATTGCAGCCAGCGTCTTGAGGACGTCTCCAACTGGTATTGATATGGTGCTTATTTTGTAAGCCTAAAGAAATAAAGTTATTGAATCTGAATCTGATCAGTTGAGCTACATGTAGACTGTTTGCAAGAGTCTGCTGTTAGCTCAATGGTTTCAACCGTAATTACAAGTTCTAATGTGATTGTTTAATTGCTATTTTCTTAGTAAATAGCAATTGACCAATTTTAAAAACCTCTTTCACCATTAGAATCCTGAACTTTCCGCGATGAACTTAGCTTTAGAATATTTCCAAAAAGCAAAATATCTGTGCGAAGCCGGGGCGGTCCGCTAGTCAATAAATAAACTGAAACTTTAAGCTATGTGCAGTGAAGCTAAGACGCCTAATAGTTTGTCGCACTATTAACTTAAAACATGTGAAAATTTTCTAAACCTTATAAGGTTAGATGTCCGTTATAAGTAAAAAACAAAGGTGACGTATATGGAACATCTAAGTGCTACAATCTGTTTAGTGAAAATTTACAGATTTTGACACTTTTTTGATGCTAATTAACGACTTGCAGAGAAGGAAATGGTTTCCAGAAGTAGAGACCTGTTAAACGACGACCTCTGTGGAGCGGTGGGCGAAGGTCCGCCTGCAGGTTGTGAGTTTGTTTCCCGCGTCGGGAGAAATGTTTGTACGCTCTATAGATATTTGATCAGGTTGTTCTGGTCGTTTTCTAGCTATAGTAAAAGAGTATCTACATATGTGTTAAGTATATCGGTTATCTAGTATGCAACCCATAACACAAGCTCTATTTAGATAATTCTTTGACGATTGTCCACATTATTTATTTATACAAAATCAATATTTCAAGCATTCTCATTATTTCAGGTTGTCGGTACTTATCTACTATGGTGGTTGATTCGGTTATCAGACTTTGACTGATATTTTAATTTTAATTTTTTTCTAAAATCCATACCTACGTACATACATCTGTACATACAGATGCACGAATTGTTTTATCATTCAAAATTTCAAGATAATAGCTGCAGTAGTTGATGAGTTGTTAAAGATTAACAACAGTACAGAAAAAAGAGATACCAAACGGGTTTCAGATCGGTTTCGAAACCCTTATGGTATCTCTTTTTTCTGTACTGAAAACTAAAGAAACTGACTATATTCCCTCTCTGATTTCAGATCTTCAATAATTTGTATAGTATGTTTTATATAATTATAAATAATATTCCTACTTTTGATATAGGTTTTTATTTTTCCCAATTGCCTAATTCCACAAGTTAGTTAACCGGCCGTTAACGCGATGAAGTCGACCCTTATCATCTAACTTCTCGTAACCGCAGCATAATTCCCAAAGAATTGTAGTTTATTGGTCCATAAATGGAACAAGATTTTCCTTTTCTCGTAAAATGGCGGACTCTTATGTTATATCATTTTATTTGCGAAATAATGACGTGCGACGTTCCTATTATTATTAACGAGAGGAAAACTAACGAGTGGGAGTTATTTTTAACCTACGACGTAAAAAAGGTTAGTTATTATATTATGAAAGTACTAGTAGTTTCTTTTTCACTTCTTCCACTAGTGACTAACAAAAAATTTAAGTGAAGAGAAATCAATAACAAACTATTCCTTTTTTATAATAATTATCTGTATGAAATTTGACTTGTCTCAGTGCTTATTTTGTAAACCTAAAGAAATAAAGTTATTGATTTCTATTTCTACAGCAAGCGAAATCGGAGGCAGAAGCTAATAAAATAAAGATAAATAAGTACCCATCTTGGGGCTTGGGGCTAGATAATGCTGTGTGAATTGTCCAGTCTTATTTATTTATTTACCATCTGTCCATTTCAAAGTTTTCAAGGCTTTAACAATGTAATAGAAACCTCTAGCTTTTATTCCTATTTTTCGAAAGAGATTTTACGTAGAAAGATATTTTCTGTAAAAACTTAGCACGGTAAGTATTGTAGGTAGGTTTACAGGTACTTGAGCAGTAAGGGGGTGGAATGGTAGGTACCTACCGCCGACAGAGCGGGGGTTCAGTTCCGGTACAGTGTTTCTGTTTTAGGGTTGCCAGATGTAGTTTTTATTTTTTTCTTTCTTTTCCCTTTTTATTCACATTATGATTTTTTCGTGCATAGATAGGTGCCTGAATAGGAAAACCACTCTGTTGCTCCTGCGGACCTTCGCCCACCGCGCCACAGAGGTCGTCGTTGGAGAAATTTTGTAAATAAAAACCTAAAGCTAACACAAGTCATCTCGAATTAATTGATTTTGGATACAACACATTTTCACTTTTAATGTGCAGTCGGGTAATTAATAAATAATACTGGACAATTCACATAGCATCATCTAGCCCCAAGCTAAGCAGAGATTGTGTTGGGTACTCGATGACTGATACATACCTATACTTTCTACAATAATACCATAGATAATTTTACTACACAGAAAACGACCACCCTGAACCGATCTTGCTTATGTTATTTGTATTTAGTGACGTATCCAAAGTCTTGCACTCTCTAAAGGAAATATTTTGTTTTTTATTATTTTTTATTTACTTATGCATTTTCTAAAGATACATATTTTGTTAGCAGTGCCTATGTTTGGTTTGTCTAAGCACTGGGTTGTCACATACATAGATATTGATAAATTACAGTTAACGAGTTAAAGGAGTTTGATTTTGATTTTACCGTGTTCTTGGTGTTTTTTGTAGTGTGGCAACCCTAATCAGTGCACTTATCCTGCAGAGGTGTGCAGTTACCATCATACCTAGCTCCGCTATGCAAGTAATTAGTCTACAGTTTGTTACTGCTTTTATGAAACAAATGTACCTACGTATTTAAGCATACATCGTAGACTAAGTTTTACTAAGATGTACACTGGAACTGTACTCTAACTATATATACTCGTATATACACTGGCCTGCAAAACTAAGCAATACGCTTAATATTGGACTTTTTGTCTAAGTTAAGGAAGTTAAAGATTTAAAATAGAAAACGTTTTAAAGCAAATTTTATCATCTTTCTTAGACACTATAGTTAAATACACATTAGTTACATTTTTAACTAAAAAAAAGATTTTCTAAGCCTTCTAACTTTTATAGTTAAAAATAGGTTAAAAAAAAAGATTTTAGCTATTATGATGTTGACATCGCATCGGCCGGTGCCAACTCGCGCGAACTCACGTGAATCATTCGAGCGAGTTGACGAATAAGCCGCAGAAAAGTTGATGTATAATTAATTAAAATTAATTTATTTATTTGTAAACTTGCACTTCCATCATTAGTTACACACCCAATGCAATAGAGTACCTAGGTACCTTATATTCTAGTCTAATATTAAATTATATCGTCCAACAATAAAAGTCAATACAATATAAATATAAAAATTAATATACAATATCACCGATTAACACAAAAATAAAATTTGTCATGAGGTATAAATATATTTGTTTATGTACCATGTGTTCGAAAACGTTAACGCTTAACGCAATATTAATAATGTTAATGTTAATTAGTTAATTATTTCACTTAACTTTATTACCAAGTCCCTCCGCGATCCATTACCTGAATGAATGCGATAGTTTACCGTAATCGCACATAATTATGCTAACGGTGCGTACTAGGCCTTATCGATTTCAGCTTTTAATAAGATATATTCTAAAAGAAGCACCGACAAGTAATTTTTTTACTTTAATTAATAAGGTACCTATTTAATATAATTATTATCTTAATTAAGATGTACAATCAACAGTCTGCAGTGAGCTCAATTGATTATATTTTGAATACAGTTCTGATATGGTTCTGTTATTTATTTTCTTTGTCAATAAAGTTTGAAATAGCTACTACTCTCCACAGAATATCTACCAAACCATAAAAATGGCATCATTTCAAGCGAAATCCCCCCTAATTAATTAGCCCATAAGTTCTAATGTTCGCTGAGCCTACGTTATAAATTTGACGAGGGAACTACTAAGTTAATCAAAGGAGCGCTTTGCTCTGTTTGCGTCGTTTGTGTACGATACTGCTTAGAAATAGGGATGGGAAAAACTGTGATGTGCAGAGTTTGTGCAGATACGGAAGATTGGGTTTAGGCGTGTGTTTGTATGTGAGGCAAATAAATAAAAAATAATGCTGGACTATTATTCATACAGCATTATTAAATAAATGCTTGGCTAAAACGGGAAATGTGTAGGTAGGTACAATATGTGGCGCATCCATGCAGAAAATCTAATTAAGGTAATAAGTGTTGACATATCTAATCTTAAATATTTATGATTAGATAAGATACTCTTAGCTACGCCACCGTCTTTTTTACTATCCGATCCTGTCCACCCAAAGGTTGCCTGGAAGAGATCGCTTTTAGCGATAAGGCCGCCGATTATACCACACTAGATATAAGTAGTCGTGAATAAAGACATTATTATCTTATCTTTCACTGACTTGTATAAATACGATACGAATAAGAATAAAGGAAGAAATATAACAGTTTCAAGTTAGAGGTATAGGTACGTCGATAAGTGTTCGAAGAAAATCCTGAACTAATTTGCCTTCCGCGATGTCGATAAATTTGTAGAGTGGGAAACAATGGCATGTTTTACATAATTGGTGGTGAGTAGGTCTGTGGATAGTGCGAGAGCTCAGGGTATACAATTTCAACTGATAAGTCTTTTTCCATTTTTAACCGGCTTAAAAAAAGGATGAAGTTCTATTTTTGGCTTGCAGACAGCTAAAAGTAGAACCTTTATCCCTGCCATCTATGAATAATAACAAATATCCTTCTATGTAATAATGTATTATGTAATGTATATCAGTCATCTAGTACACCTCATAAACACAAGCTCTACTTAGCTTGGGGCTAGATGATGTTGTGAATGTCCAGCATTATTTGTTTATTTATCGATTGAGCTCTCAGTTTTATAGATTTTTTCTTTAAAAACGTTTCACTTGGAAATCCCCTCTGTTACACAACTGAATAAATTATAATTATGGCTAAATTAGTCATCATATTGTAAATATAGTCATTATATTGTAAATTAAAATACCTAAATATAATTTTATGACCACCAGTCAGGCGACTCCAAGACGCTGGCATTGCCTCGCTGTATAGCAATGCTGACGCGCTGTGCCAATTACTTGCTACTTGCTTCCGACTGGTATTGATGTAGAGCTAACCGTAGATTGTTTGCAACAGACTGCAGTTCGCTTCATTTGCAGTTATTTCAATTGTGTGTACTAGTTCTATTATAGTTCTGTTATTTATTATTTTCTTTGTGAATAAAGTTTATCCTTATAATGACATATGAGATAAGGTACGTAGGAACCTACCGGCTCCTATCAACCACTGACCGTGGAGCCTCCAGCCACTGGACCCATAAAATAACGCTAAGGAAACACTCAATCACAAGCATTGATTGATTTATTCACCATTCCCTTATCGGCGTGGCGTTTATAGCTTTTAGCTGGTTGGATTGATAAAACTGGTGATTAATGTGAGATAAAATTTAAATAAATCAATAATACTGATCGATAATCAATAAACTGTACTCCACATAGTATCTTCTAGATCTATGCTAAGGTCTTGTGTATTGTGTTAAATTCACTGATATAGATTTTATTAATTTTATTTCTTTATGCTATATATGCTGACGACCTCTGTGGCGCGGTGGGCGAAGGTCCGCCTGCGATGCAAGAGGTTGCGATTCCCGCCTATATCAATATTTGTACGATCTGCTGATATTTGTTCAGGGTGTTCTGGTTGTTTTCTATGTAGGTATAATAAATATATATATACGTAATCATATTGTATTATGTATATCAGTCATCTAGTACCCATAACACAAGCTCTGCTTAGCTTGAGGCTAGATGATGCTGTGTTGATAGTTCAACATTCTTTACTTATTTATTTGTGAGAAGCTTTTCAACTTGATTTGCTATTCTTATTTTTCTTTATAAATATAAAGGTCAGCACAATTTATTAAATCTCTTGTCGGCTTAGTAGAAACCAAGGGCATTCAAACTAAAAAAATCCGCAAGGAAAGTACAAAGGAAGCTTATTTCAAGACAATTTAAAAACCGGAACAAGAGCTTCCCATTTACCTCTAAAGCGGAAAGGAAACAAGAAACCAAAAACGAAATAGAAAATTCGAACTCGGACGCTTAGCCACAAACGACGAGAACTGGATTTTATGTTCAAATAGGTAGGACAGCGAATCGGCACGGTTGTTGAAACCCATTCAATAAGCTGTGTAGTGCCGGCATAGAATTTCTCCACCCCTACTCTTCCCGTGGATGTCGTAAGAGGCGACTTGGACAAACACTGGGGGCCAGCAGCGCCCTCTGCAGAACAACTCCACCGAACGCCGATCCCCAATCCATGCCCAGCGTGGGATTATGGGCAATAACCAATAATTGATAAGTAATGCCATCTATGGCGCACATTATGGGAGGTGGTTCGGTCCAGCAGTGGACTATTATAGGCTGATGTTGATGATGAATAAGTTTGTCTGGATTTGCCTAATTCGTTTAATACTCGGCGTGTTTGCAGTACGCAAAGAAAGCAAAGTCAACAAAGATGAACTAAATTAAAAATTATGTAATATTTAATAAGACCTTTTAGTTTTTAAATTCATTAAATTAAATCCATTTATTACTCTAGACATGATTTTAGGCCCATTTTTGTGTTGTTAGAGTTTCAGTTTCAGTTTCAGTTTCAGTTTATTTATTCAAAAACAATTTACATTGTGTATGAACGAACTTAATTAAAATTAAATCTTAGAAGTAAGTACATTGGCATAAGAAGGTATAATATTTATAGCATGCATTTAAAATAAAATTTTCAATACATTTTTCGTGTGATAAACTCGTCAATTGTATAAAAACACTCCTTCAGCAAAAGTTTTCTCAATTTGTTCTTAAATGTATTTGGGTTGTCAATTGCTTTCATTTCAGTTGGAAGAACATTAAATACCTAATTTTACGGCTTGATATCTACTGCCTTGCTTTGCTACATTAAGCCTCGGACAAACCCCGAGCTCTAGGTCTTTTCTCCGTGTCAAGAGTCTTTTAGTTCTCTTCTCCGAAGTCTCGTATTTGAGAGGGTTTTTTACAATATCCATAAGGACAACTAATATGTATAAGCTGGGAACGAATTTCTAGCTTTTTAAAATAGTCCTTACATGATTCCCACGGAGGGACTCTCACAATAGTGCGAATAGCTCGTTTTTGTATAACAAAAGCCCGATTTATGTTATACAAGTAGCCATTACCCCAAAATCGTATACTGTACCTTAGTTTCGACTCTACTAAAGCATAGTAAACTGTCTTCAATTGCTCTAGATTAATTTCATCCCGTAGACTTCGCAGTGCATAGCACGCGGAGCTAATTGTTCTTTCAATAGCTCCCAGTTCAGTTTTCCAGTTTAGAAAGTGGTCAATTTGGACTCCCAGGAATTTCACATAGCTCACAAAGTTAATTTTATCCCCGTAGTTCGTCAAGCTCATATCAATATTATCATTTTTATTTGCAGTTGTTCTAAATAAAATACCATTTGTCTTAGTCATATTAAGTTTAAGATTGTTAACTTTAAACCATTTATCAAAAGCATCCATAGCTGTATTTATTTATTTTTTAATTCTTCCAAATTTGACGCTGATATAATAGCATTTGTATCATCCGCGTTGTTGTAAGAGTTTAGTTTAGTCGCCTCTTACGACACCCACGGGAAGAGTGGGGATGGTGAAATTCTATGCCGGCACCACACGGCCAACAAGATAAATCAAGAAGTGGGTTTATACCAAACTGATCACATGTAGGAAAAAGAAGTTGTAAGTACATTTTAGACTCGAACATTCCATGTAAACTTAGCTTTTCCATATTATATACATATTCTTCGGCTTTGCATAGCGATTACTGTGTAAACAATAAATTATTTTATATATCATCTTTTTGGTTCAGTTATTAAAATCTTTTCAAAGTTGTACCACCCTATATCAAACTCCTCATCATCATCAGCCCATGTTAGGCCACTGCTGGGCATATGATTCTCCTTATGAGCGCCATAGCGCCCTGTCTTCAGATTGTCGCATCCAGCATCTGACAGCAGTCTTTCACAGATCGTCACCTGGCAGGAGGGCGTCCTGTACACTACGTTTACCGAGTCGCGGCTTCCACTCAAGAACACGTTTACCCCAGCGGTTGTCGGTTCTTCGCGAAATATGGCCGGACCACTGCCACTTCAGTTTACTCATTCTTTGAACTATGTCGATAACTTTGGTTCTCTATCGGATGTATTCGTTGCGAATCCTTCAGAGAAACTCCGAGAATAGCTCTTTCCATAGCTCACTAAGCGACTTTATCATATGTAATTGGATATAATATTAGATATACTTGCGCCTCTTAAGATTCTCGTTTTTTTCTTAATATTTAAACTTTTTGAAATCGGAAGTCGGTTTTTAAATATTTCTAAACAATAAAATTATTGAAGCCTAAAGTTAAGTAGTTTTCAATTACAAATAATTAATTCTCAATGATCGCGCTCGGTATATACCTAAGATTATACCTTAAATAACGTCATTCTAAGTTATATACCTAAAATAACCCAAAGATATCTATTATCAAAGGTACAGACTGCGACAGACATGTACCTCAAGATATCTCTAAAGGGTAGACGATAATAAAGGTACCTCAATAAATTAATCTCAAGAAATTCCGAATATATTAAACATCTATCTAAGTTTCACTAAGGCAGATTTCTAACAAAGAGTGCCACAGCGTAGGTTTCCTTAGCTGGTTCACTTCACATGTCAATAAAGCGACACAATATTATAAAGATTCAGATTCTGTCACCTTATATCAGTCATCAACAGGATGGTTAAAAATGATTTGAATTCGTTCGTAATATATTATAAACGTTAATATTAAATATACTTACTAACTGCGACAATTATTCAATTTCGTCCCAATTGGGTCCAATAAAATTATTGTAGTAAGGAAGTCTCCATTTTTTTTTGCCTCTGTTCTTTGAACTTTAGGTATTTTAGCTCACCTAATTCCGATCACTGGTCATCAAGGACCCATAACCGGCTTAACTTGGGGCTAGATGATGCTAGATGAGCAAACAAAATACTTGCGCAATGAGGTAATAATTTATTCAGAGTGCAAATAATTTCGCACACTTGGATTCAATAATAACGAACCGATGAGTAATGGAAAATTTTGACAATCTTATCGTAATTTAAAGTTGGTGAGTGAGGAGTTATTTATTTAGCGTAAAAATTGTTAAAACGACAAGACCGACTTGGGTTTTTTTTTCAATTAATCACTATGTTGCTTCATGCAAGTGCACAGTGCGCGTCACATATAAGTACCCCCCTATCTCAATGTATGTGGGACACAAAAGTTGTTATTTTTGGGAATTTCAGACTTTGAGTATTATGGAAGGGCAGTTCGATCCTGAGAGACGGCCTCAATTTTTGCATGAGAAAAATTGTGACAAGTAACAACGGAATTAGATGAAGTCGCAAATATGTAGTTTGTATACAAGGGGGGTACTTAATTCTGACGCGCACTGTACATACATACCTACCTCTCAGTTACATAAATTTACGACACATTTTATATTTATTTATTGGAAAACCAGAACCTTATTTAAACAGAATAACTTAGAAAAATCCTAGGAAGACTAAATTATTTATCATTACTTTTAAGGAGTTTGAGCGTGTAAATATATTCAAAAAGTAAAGAAACATTTATGAATATTGTCTACATAAAATATATATTTTGGTACTAAAATGTCATTCATTTTTATTTTTTAAATACTTACTAGTTTACTGCAGTTGTAACCCAGCTATCTCAAACAGTCTGTGGCTTAAGACCTCAAGCGTCTGGTTGTGGCATCAAATACATCAACCTTTGTGGATGTTAAATGGGTTAGAATAGACATTTTAGATGCTTATGCAGCCTCAGTATTTTAAACAAAAGTAAAAATTCTTTGTTTCAAAAAACAAATCTAATAACAAATACTGGTCAATCGATAAATAAAAACGACTTTTCTCTTGTAGAGTTTCTACACAGGACGGAAACTTTTTAAATTTGAGACTGATTGTTTCTCTTTCTCTTCGACACGGTTCACGGACAAGGTAGTAGTAAGTAGTAGTAAGTAGGATCTCTTAAGTAATATTTAATAGCTAGGGCTGGGCAGCGTTCGGAAAACTACGTCGAGTCTACTCGTCATCCATACTGCAATGTTTTAAAATAAAAGTTTTTAATCAGTGCGTCCTACCAGTCATGACCTACGGAGCTGAGACGTGGACACTCACGATAGGGTTGGCCCACCAGCTCAAAGTCGCTCAGCGCGCTATGGAAAGAGCTATGCTCGGAGTTTCTCTGAAGGATAGGATTCGTGACAAATACATCCGACAGAGAACTAAAGTGCTCGACATAGCTCATAGAATTAGTATACTGAAGTGGCAGTGGGCCGGCCATATATCGCGAAGAACCGATAACCGCATCTTTTAGCAAATATTTTACTAAGAAGTTTCGTTTGATGTCAAAAGAAAATCTGGTTATTTAATTTTCATCCATTTACTGCATCTGTAGTAATAGAGTTGAAAACATTCAGATACGGCATAGAGTTAAAATATATAATGCTAGACAATTCACCTAACATCAAATTAAGCCGACCTTGTGTTATGTATACTAGTGTGTACTAGATGACCGACATTACCTACATAGATACAATATTTAAATATAGAATACCCGGAACAAACTGCAGATTGTATAGACATTTGTCTCGAGGTGGTAACAGAATCCAAAACCAAATAAAAAGATCCACGCAAGTCCTCTTATAAGATGTAACTAACTCACGAATTCCATTTTGTTGACCATCTGACATTTTCCATCAGAGAAGGTATTGCGCAGAATTGTTTCTAAATATTTTTATATTGCAATGGATTACATCAATATAACGCCTGAATCCTAAAAAAACATAAAAATATAAAATGGAATACCCATCTCAAAATTTATATTTAAAAAGCCCAAAGAGTTTTATGTAAAATGTGAGCGAAATCATTTCCCGAATGTCCGGAGTGCGGGTTTCACACCCGCATTTCAGAAGCCCGTATTGTACCCGCATTCTATCTACAGGGTGACACGGGAAGGACCACGAATATAGAAGTGGCCCAAGGCTGCTACCAATCGATTTACTTTGACGTATTAGAATCCTAGAAAGAAACTCTATAAATAAATTAAATAGAAAATAAAAATGTAGGATACTCTAATAGACATAAGTGTATGACCAGAGATTTGATCATGAATTATAATGCTAGTATGATATTATAACTTTTTGTTGGCGTCGCTAATTGACTGCATTTGGATAACTATGTAATGAAAAACCAAAAAAAAAATTACCATCGGCGAATTTAGTATGAGTGATAGACATATACGTACACTACATTATGCATTTGAGTTTACTTAAGTACGATAGTATTTTTATAAATTCTCTGGCTGCAGGACTTGTTATTATAAGTTAAGTTTGAAATAGAGACTTATTCTGATACACCCTGTAGGTACAGAATAGAGGTAGATTCCACCTTTGTGTTATATTTTATTAGAATAGTTTGTGGCTACTTTTCGGAAATACTGTCCCGCAGAGATTTTGTACTTTTTGTATATTTGAAGTTATCGGAAATGTACTAGGTTTGGTATTTACCCTGCGCATAATAATGATATTATGCCGTGTGGTGCCGGCATAGAGTTTCACCACCCCAACTAAGGGAAACACACAGGGGGGCGGGCAGCAGCGCCTTCTGCAGAACAACTACACCAAACTGCGATCCCCAACCCGCATGCCCAGCGTGGGGATTATGGGCAATAACCCCCAAATAATGATGCCATCTATGACGCATTAGGGGAGGCCTATGTCCAGCAGTGGACTGTTATAGGCTGGTGATGGTGATGATGATGATTATGATATTTGATTGATAAATATCGATCCATTCCAAAAAACAACTTTTAAGTTAAAGGTTAAAACCAGACTGTTTATAGGCTCTATAGCTACAAAATTCATTTTTAATTAGTATTTTTAGTTGTATTTACATTGACTTTTATGGAAATTTGAAACAACGACCTAAAGTTTAATTCGAATACAAATTTCCGCCTGCTTCCTGTGTGATATTTTTTTTTCAGTTTCTGTAAAATAAGCTTATAACATGCATAACAACTATTATGCATTTTTAGAGAGCTAAGAAAAGGGTTATATTAAAAATATTCTTTGAAAAATAATTTGCAAGCAAAGTTACATACATAACATTTTTTTTATGTTTTTAGAGCAAAACAAATCTCAAAAAATATTGCAATAATATAGTTTTACAGCTCGCATTTTTTAATTTAGACCGATATATTGACGACCTCTGTGGCGCGGTGGGCGAAGGTCCGCCTGCGACGCAGGAGGTTGCGGGTTCAATTCCCTCCACGGGACAAATATTTGTACGAGATATTTGTTCAGAGCATTCTGGGTCGTTTTCTATACATAGAAAACATATGTACTAATATTCTATTAAGTATATCAGTCATCTAGTACCCATAACAAAAGCTCTGCTTAGCTTGGGGCTAGATGATGCTGTGTGGATTGTCCGGCATTAATTATTTATTTTATTATTTATAATTGTTGTTTCAATATTGATAAATAACCAGTGTTTATTCGTTTTTAGGGTTTTGCCATCGGTTGCAAAACCCTTATGAAATCGCTTTGGGTCTGTTTTGTGTTTTGAATCCTTAATATCTCAGAAACTACTGCAGCTATTGACTTGAAATTTGAAATAATAATACATTTTGTGCGCACATATTTATAGAAAAATAAATGAAAAATCAAAATGAAGATTTTCCATACAAATTTTGAAATCGAAATTTTAAATGGAACGTACAAAGTCAAAAATAGTATCAAATGAAAGGTACACGTTTGTAGATTTCAAAATAGTTTTTGAAATTTTGGTAGATTTTATACTTTTTAAAATATTTTGAAAAAGGTCGAAAAAATTACCGTTCCCCCCTCTATCTCCGAAGATTGCAGAGCGATCGACGTGATATGTACCAAGTGTTTGTAGATATGGATCTATATTTTACAGGAAAAATATAGAGAAGTCTGTAAAAATAATGGTTTTTGAAATATGGCCAAAAAAGGGCGGGAAATATTTCTGAAGGGCTGACTACCCCACCGAGTTGGGTATCAAATGAAAGGTATTGGTTTGTAAATTCCAATACAGTTTGTGAAATTTCGATAAGTTTTATACTTTTCGAAATATTTTGAAAAAGGTCGAAAAATTGACCGGTACCCCCCCTCTATCTCCGAAGATTGCAGAGAGATCGATGTGATATGTACGAAGTGTTTGTAGATATGGATCTATATTTTACAGGAAAAATATAGAGAAGTCTGTAAAAATAATACTTTTTGAAATAAGGTCAAAAAAGGGCGGGAAATTTTTCTAAAGGGGTGACTACCTCACCGAGTTGGGTATCAAATGAAAGTTATTGGTTTGTACATTCCAATACAGTTTTTTAAATTTAGATAAGTTTTATACTTTTCGAAATATTTTGAAAAAGGTCGAAAAATTGACCATTCCCCCCCCCCTATCTCCGAAGATTGCAGAGTGATTGATGTAAAATGTACTAAGCGTTTGTAGATATAGATCTATATTTTACAGGAAAAATATAGAGAAGTCTGTAATAAATAATAATAATAATAAGTAATATAATACTTTTTGAAATATGGTCAAAAAACTAATTTTCATACAATGGGGGCTATTTCATTGAGAGTAATATCAAATCAAAGGTATGGATTTCGACAATTCAAAACAGGAAAATCGTCTAAGTTTCATACTTAGTGAAATAGGTTGAAAAAAGCCGAAAAAAATTATAGGTACCAACCCACTAATCTCTGTAGTAACTGTAATAGGAGTTCCACAGCGCACCAAAACTGTTGTTCTCAAAATTTTTGAGAAGAGATAGGTATGCACCTATCCTAGATAATCCACATAGTATCATTTACCCATGTTATTGGTATTACTACGATAGCTGTTATAGTTAATAAAGTATAAGTATCACTTTAGATGAATTATTTTTGTGTACTGAAAAGGACTAGAACACCCGAACAAATAATCTGAAGATCCTACAAATATTAGTCCCGAGGCAGGAATCAAACCTCGACCTCCTGCGTTGTAAGCCCACCGCGCCAAGAGGTTGTCATATACGTACGTAACGTACCCTACCTAAACGACAAAAGTTCAAAACCCTCGGCGCGCGAGTTACACTCGCACTTGTCGTACTTGTTTATAAATCAGAAGAAAATAGTGTATTGAAAAACAAAGTTTTTTAATATTTTTTTTTTGATGTTGCATTTTTTACGTATTTTATCCGTTTACTCCGTTTAGTAGTTTTCACGTGAAGAAGTTACATCCAGGCGTCATAACATCCAAACTTTCGCATTTATAATATACTAGTGGTCTGCCCCGGCTTCGCACGGGTATTAAACGAAAATTTCAGAAATTATACACATTCACACGATGGTTTTCACATTTTTCATACGGATCCCTTACATTTTTTAACAGCATTGGTGTTTTTGACATTGACTCGACACTCCATAACTGACATTGGCCGTAGAGAAAAAGCAAGCCCGTGCGCTATAAATATTCAACCTCTTTTTCTATTATGACGTGCTATAATAGAAAAAGCGGTTGAATATACAGCGCGCGGTTCAATTATTGGTCCAGTATTTCCGGAGCAAACAAACAAATCAATTCAATTCAAACAAACAAACATACAAACAATCAAATCTTTCCTCTTTATAATATTAGTATAGAAGTGTGCAAAAAATTTCCATTAATTGAAATTTTATAATTAAGTGTGAACATAAGGAAATTTCCATTAATTTAAAAATACTCGCAACCTAAAATACATTCTAGAACATCCAAAGTAGATACCTATATCAGAATAGAATACCTTACCTACAACATGTTGATAACACTTGTTGAAGTCATAATTTGTAGCCCAGTTTGTTTTGTATTTTTCTTTGAATTACTGAAATTAATGCCTTACTAGATGCGCGTGAGTTTATCAAAAAATATTAAAAAGAGTATCCCCTTACCTTCCTGCAAAATTTTATTTAGATTCAATAACTTTATTTCTTTGGGCTTATAAATAGGGACTTAGATGAATAAAATTTCATACAGTTATAATTATAGAAAGTTACCTAATCCGTTTAGCCTTAAAATACAGTTCACAAGTTGTAATCACAAGAACTATTACACTATTCTTCTGTAATATTTTTTTAGGTGTTTATTGAAATCATATAGGCTTACAGTCGGAAATATATGTTTAGTTTGTCATTCCGACTCATTCTTTGTACACTTCCTCTATCTGTTCCATCGCATCTCCTGTAACTCTTAGGTTTGCTGGAAGAAACCTCTTTTTAGGGTTAAGCTTGCCTATGTACATAACCTTTTGATTTAAGTTCATTATATGTTTATGATGTGCAATAAAGAAAAAAGTAAAAAAAAAAAAAAAAAACGGAACCGAATATGCTTTACAAAATTGTAGTTCACAAATTCACTACCTTACAATCCACCTTATAAGTTACTCGTGTTATGTACGTTCGTAAAGATATATATTTTAAACTAGTTTTGGTACATATCAGTCATTATATTTTGACTTGCTATTTAATTTTTTTTAGTTGTTTTTCTTCCATCATCTATTGTTGCTGCTAAAAGAGTGAGTTTAAATAATTCATATGTTTTTATGCACTTTGAATATTTTTATCTTCAACTTCTTTTTTTTATTGAGCCGTTTTTCTTTGGTTAGAATTTTGGAATTATTTAACGTATCAGAAAAAAATGTCACTCCCATACTGTTAGGTTGAAGTTTAGGTTGGAAAGAGACTATCAAATTAAATCAAAATTTCACACTATTAAGGTAATACTTTAAAGAAAATATAAACAAATAAATAACAGTAGATACTTAACAGAATAAAACAATTACAACTAGACTCCATGTAGGTACAATTAATTATATGAATTTCCTAAAAATCTAATGCTGGCAGCATTGCCACTAATGGCGATGCTAATTCGAAATTAATGCCAGCAGATGATCACCACTAGAATTTCACCACCCCAACTTTTCCCGTGGGTGTCGTAAGAGGCGACTAAGGGAAACACAGTGGGGGGCGGGCAGCAGCGCCTTCTGCAGAACAACTACACCGAACTGCGATCCCCAACCCGCATGCCCAGCGTGGGGATTATGGGCAATAACACCCACATAATGATGCCATCTATGGCGCTCATTAGGGAAGGCCTATGTCCAGCAGTGGACTATTATAGGCTGGTGATGATGATGATGAGTTGATCACCTGTGTACTCAATAAATCCACTTATCATAATCCACTTCGATTCATTCGACTCAACATCGCAAAACGTTAACAGATTCCTGAAAACTAAAGTCATTTCTGATGGGGTACTCGATGATGATGGGATTTGCCGTGATTTGAGTTTTTCAAAATTCCGGCATAATTTCACGTGAAGAACTAAAACACCAACCGGGCCGTGCTAAAATTGTTTCTCTACGCCTAAGGAACGTGGAGGACAACCCTGGTAGGGTTGTCCCCTGGTAGGTAGGACTAGGGCCACATAAATAAATAAATAAAGAAAAATAAACTTATTAAATACAGATGGTTGAAGCTGAGGCAGCCCTGGCTGCTATCAAGGCCATACAGATTCCTCTGGAACTGCTGACACTCCTCCACCTCACAGGACCACTTTGGCCAACGGAACCTGTCCTCAGGAGTAAGTAACTTAAGAGATAATCTTAGAACTATCACCCTGGCGGCTGGAATGGTGCACTAATTATATATAAAGTTGGTAATAAATAAATTTTGCCGTGTGGTGCTCGCATAGAATTTCACCACCCCAATTTTGATTGACACCCACGGGAAGAGTTGAGATGGTGAAATTCTATGCCACACGGCATTCTAAAGTTATAATCTGCCAGGCAGACAATATGTATCGAGAGAAAGAGAATGAAGAATAGGTGACTTACCACAACGGGATGCTAGAGTGACGTTGCTGGCTACTTATCCAAACTATTTAGATACTCTCTTGTACGGCAGCTAAATCACTTGCCGATAGTTTGGCAACGTCTACATCATACAATAGTTTGGGAACGTTGCCATTGCCATCAACCTTTGCTATAGAGTACTAAATCACCCAGGGCCAATGTGGCTATGATGTTCCTTTCTGTCTAAAGTTCACCGTATCTCCCTCCAGATAACACCTGTTGTGACTACGTCATTGTGGGCGGCGGCACTTCTGGCATGGTGGTGGCTAGTCGGCTGTCAGAGAATCCTGACATCAACGTGTGTGTTTTTGAAGCTGGAGGGAACCCGCCTATCGAAGCTCTGGTAAATGTCGGGGAACGTACCCTAAATAACCCATATTTCTATTTAGGGACTACTCGCTGTAGTTTTCCGGTTAAAATCATTCAATATGAAATCAATTTGGCTTCGAACACGTTTCATAGCACTATGAATACAAAATACACAATATTTCATTGATCTTCTATAACTGGCAAGCGTGGATTTTTATCAGTACTTTAAAATAAATAAGTAATGCTGGACAATTCACACAGCATTATCTAGCCCCAAGCTAAGCAGAGCTTGTATTATGGGTACTAGATAAATGATATACATAATAATAATCGAATACATAGATACATATTTATTATTATACATAGAAAACGACCAGAACAAAATATTTGCAGATCGTACAAATATTTGTCCAGAGGCGGCTCCTGCGTCGCAGGCGGACCTTCGACCACCGCACCACAGAGATTATCTATATATATATATTCGAATATCCATCCGTCGTATACCTTTTTTTTTAGATAAGATATTTTTTTTCAGCTGCCATTTCTCTTCGTTAGCGAACCACTATCAAAACTGGATTGGAACTTCACGTCAACTTACAACCCTCACTCCGCCAACTCTCAACCTGGTAACGTCACCAAGCTCACCTCAGGAAAGATGCTTGGCGGTAGCAGTTGTATGGACCACTTCATCCACGTCAGAGCTGCCCCTCACACCTTCAACTGCTGGGCAGACATAGTCGACGATCCAACTTGGAACTACGATAATGTACTACCTTACTTCAAGAAGAGTGAGCATCTTAAGGACCCTGTTATAGAAAACTCTCGCTATGTCAAATACCATGGCTATGAGGGACCAATGGGAGTCGCAAGACAGCCCAGCTTAGCAGCCAATCCGTATCTGGTATCTTTTGGGGAGGTAGGCAATAAAGTTGTTTTAGATGTCAATGGGTATGATACGCTAGGAATCACGCAGAGCATGTACATCTTAACAGATGGAGTCAGGCAGTGCTCAGCATATTCATACATTCATCCTGTGAAGGACAGGAAAAACTTGTTTGTATTTAGACACACGTATGTAACGAGAATTATATTCGACGGAAACAAAACAGCAATTGCTGTAGAAGCGGTGAAAAACGGTGAGAAGTTTATCGTGAAAGCAAGTAGAGAGATCATTCTATGCGCTGGAGTTTACAAAACTCCTCAAATTCTTATGCTCTCTGGTATAGGGCCTGAAAAGCACCTGAATGATTTTAATATTGAAGTTATAGCCGATCTACCTGTGGGAGATAATTGGCAGGAGCAAGTAACAGTAGCAATCGTTCACAAAACAGACAAATCACCAGTAGACCCCCTTGTACCTTTACCTACAATAATACCGTTTCCAGTTTTGGTAGGCTTAGTATCTCTAAAGGCAAACCAATCGTATGCAGACTACCAAGTATTTGGTATCATTGCCGGAGCAGACACACCATACCTAGTACTAGCTCTTACAGTTGTTTTCGGGTATAAGCCAGCGATCACCGACGTAATACAAAATAAAGTCATTGGACACAACAGCATTATAGGCTTGCTTGGACTACTTAATCCTGATTCTACAGGACATGTCCGTTTGAAGACTGCCAATCCATTCGACGACCCTGAAATAACTACTAATTTCTTTAAAAATAAAAAGGATATAAAGAAAATGATATCATACATAAAGAACTACATCAGAATCGAAAACTCGACATTCTTCACGCAAGTCAACGCATCGTTCGTAGATCCAGAGTTACCAGAGTGCAAAAAATATGAGTTTAGGTCATATAAATACTGGGAATGTTATGTTTTGCACATGGCAATAAGTGTATACCACCCTGTAGGTACTTGTCCTATGGGAGCTGTTGTGGATAAAGGTCTAAGAGTCCGTGGTGTTAAGAGTCTAAGAATAGCAGATGCTAGCGTTATACCTGATACTCCTCGTGGCAGTCCGCATGCTTTGGTTATCATGATAGCGGAAAAAGTTTCGGATATGATAAAGGCTGATGCTTCTAAATTCCCATCTTGCGAGGATTTGAAGAATCGTGGAAGTGATGTCGAACTTCCGGAGATAAATTCTACAGTTGAAGAAAAGATTCAGCCAATATTGTAATTATACAATTCTGGAATTCAGGTTAAATATAATCAAATTCTAAAAAATATATTCTTACTTTTAGATTTTAGTAACAGTGTTTGCTTAAAAATCAGAGAACTCGATTCGCATATTATTTAGAGAATCGCCGCTTTGTTAGATTGATACATTAAACTATTAAATGTTTACGCCGATTTTTCTATCTTTCTTTCTGTACCTATATTATCAACCCATATTTTACATGGACCGATGTGCCGTGTCGGGGGAATGCCCGTTCGATTCCCGCCTTGGAACATTGTTTGTTCGTTCTGCGTACTAATATATTTGGTCCGGGTGTTTTTGATATTTTTATGTATAATTATAATATATGTCTATTTACTTGTACTTTGTATATCTAGTACATGACCATACACCATAACTTTTTATGTATTATGAAAAGTTTTGACAAGTTGATATTTCCAGGTTATGAAACTCGGCTACGAAAGTGGATAAAATATTATTAATTAATAACCAGTTATGAACAGAGATAAAAAATACCACATTCGTAGCTGGCTACAAAACATGGCTACGAAAACGGCAAGAACATTCCGTTCTCGTAACTGGATATCAAGCAAGAAAAAAATTCCATGTTCGTAGCTGGTTATCAAAGATCAGCTACGAACGTGGACTAAAGGCAAATAACACACTCTCCTCAGGTGAGGCGAGGTCTAGATGCTTTGTGGATTGTTCAGCATTATTTTAACTTAATATACAGGGTTATAGGTAAAAAACGCCTACATATTCCCGATTGTCCCTAGCCCCTGCGTTCCTACTAGGAACAATCGGGAAAAAAAATCCCGATTATTCCTACCTACGATCAGGGTAGGAATAATCGGGAAAAAATATTCCCGATCATTCCTAGTAGTAACGAAAGGAGAAAATTACTCATATTTTTACCTAGGCTGTTTTTCCAGCGAGAGAAAGACTTAAAACTGAACCAGCGTTCTCTAAAAGTGCACCAAGCTATTTTTGATGTTGTTATGTGCGCTAGTACCGTTGACATCTTTGTTTAGCTTTTTACCTATTTTGATCAAGTTTTAAACAAAAGTTTTCTACAAAAACGTGTCCATGATTAACAAAAATATGGAAACATTTCTAAATATATATTCATATTGTAAATATAAATTTTATTAAAACAAAAGACTATTACACAAAAAAAAAAACAGAAAAAAATCAACAATATAAATCAACAAGGACATGAAGTAATATACATATAGTTCCATGTCACCTCCACTAGAACTACACGATCCGATCCACTAGAACTACACGCACTTTGTTCCGACATGGCTGAGGCATAGAATAGGACTGATAATTATTTTGGCATTCATTAGCAAGGGGCAAGAAAGAGGTAATGTTTGCAGGGGTTGTCAACCCTTTTTTAACTGCGACAGGTAAAAGTCGCCAAACTTTTGCAGAACAAAGCAAAAGAACTGGTCATTTCGAGTTTAGGCATAAAATAGATGACATTAGTCAGAGTAAATACTTTTTCTATGATAGTAATAAAAATATATAAAAATAATGTTATTTTTAATTTAATTCAGATGCCATTTTTTATTGTATACTTCATTTGTTGATTGGTTTTTAATTCCTAATTTAAAATATTTTTATTAATTGTTTAGCGGTGGTAGGAACAATCGGGAACTTTTTATTCCCGACTGTTCCTAGTAGTAACAGCCGGGATTTTTTTCCCGATTGTTCCTAGTAGGAACGCAGGGGTAGGAACAATCGGGAATAGGCGGTAAATAATCATTTACCTCCTAAAGGCGATTTGGGTAGATCGACGAAAAACTTTTGTTCTTTATGTTTACATCGTCCATTTTTCAAATCAAATAATTTCAAGCTGTATAAGTCTTTTGTTCCGAAGTGGGACGAAAAGGACTTCCTTTTCGTCCCACAAAAAATCAATACCTATTCTTATGGGAACACTTTCAAAAGTTCAGCTCTCAGTCCATTAGAACTGAACCTTTCTGAATCTCAACTAAAAAGTTAGTAAATAAAGTAAAAAACTCCAACCAAACTAACAATTTGAGGATAAAAACTAAACTAAACTAAACTAAACTTTGGAGATGTACCTATTTCCTTCCAGGTAAATGTCGAACTTAGAGGTATTCCCGGAATGGTTTTCAAAGAAGCCCTTAATTTTGGGGACTTCAGAATAGTTCAAAGAACGCATTTAGGGATAAAACTGGTTTTTAGGAAAAACTCGGCTTTGAAAATAGTAAAAAATTAAGTAATGTCGAATAAAATAATAGTACATAGAACTCATTTAGGAATAACAGGTTTTAATTTAAGAAAAACACGGCTTCGACTGGTAGTAAAAAATTTACTCATGCCGAATAAAAGAAAATGTACTTCTGTCAGTACCTATGTAGGTATTTAATCAAGATTCCAATTTACCACTATGATAGTTCAAACAGCATAATCCATCCTCAAAGTTAAAAATTTATAACTATTATACAAACTATTTATTTACCTACCAATAAAATTACACACACCGAATAAAACAATCTGGTATTCGTAGCTATATGTATCTATTTCCGAAAATCATAAGGCTTAACAATTATTTAGTATTCTTAAATACTCTGATTTTATGTCAACAGAAGACATAATGAGAAACAGGTAAGATATAAGGGGGTTAGAACCTGCTTTCTGTGTAAATGCAACCAAAGGGTTACTTCGTAATACAATTCGTAGTTTTACTATTTGGAAGTAAGTCGATACAAATAAACTGTGCGATAAGCATGAGTAGCTGACGCTATCGATTCTTGAATATTTATGTATTTAAATTGATGTTTTTCAATGAATTTACGTTATTAGGTATGTTTAAACCAGTAAATAGATACCAAATTTTAAATAAAATAGGTAATTTGTTTGTTTTCGAATAGTCTGATTATAACAGACTTCGAATCCCTTACCTATTGTCACAGTGTTAGTAAGTTTAGTTGGACAAAAACACGGGGATCATGTATGAAATACCTACATCGGAATCATTTCTGTACTATACGGAAATACTTTTTAAAATCGGTCAAGGTTTTGAAAATAACTTCGCTATTGACGGAATATTCGACAAATTATATACAAAAATTCATTGATCTACATAACAATGTTGAATTACTTTTCCCGTTATTGGTAATTAATTTTATTACAGTTTAGTTTATGAATAAAAAATAGTAATATATAATAAACAATATAATAAATAATATTTTTTTATATTTACTTAAAAATATACTTGCAGTCAAGTCAGTGCTTGAATATAGAACCTCTTTATTAGAAGTCAGTTAAAAATTATTCAGTTATAAATAATTATATTATATAATACTATTTATAGATAATCCTATTTCACAGAGCATCAACAAACCCAAAAGTAAGCAGAGCTTGTATCGTATTATATTTGATTCATAATTTTTCAATATATATTTTCATTTAATGTAAGCAAACGTGAACTGTACTGTAAGCAAACATTAACTGTACTGTAAGTAAACACGAACTTTACTGTATAACTGTATTGCGAGGCACTGTAAAACGTTTGCATCACTGTAAACTATATCATTAGCCTATTATAGTCCACTGCTGGACATAGGCCTCCCCTAATGAGCGCCATACATGGCATTATTTATCATTTGAGAGTTATTGCCCATAATCCTCACGCTGGGCTCGGGATCGCAGTTCAGTGGATTTTTTCTATAGAGGGCGCTGCTGTAAACTATATATTGCAACCTTATGCTATACCCTCGCAGCCTTTTAAGGACTTTCAGAAGGTTAAAGGTACGCGTCCACTGAAGCGGCACGAGCCACTAAAACGTCAAGTGGATTGGATCCGACGTAGTTTGATAGTTGTTATGGGTACACCAACAGTTTATTTAAAAAGTAAAAAACAACCCAAAACATAATTTATTATACGAAATTGAACATAGTATGTTTTATAACACTCAAAGACAAAGATTATAAAGAGGAAAGATTTGATTGTTTGTTTGTTTGGATTGAATAGGCTTTGAAATTACTGGACGGTTTGGAAAATTCATTCACCGTTAGAATCCTACATTATTCTGGATAAACATAGGCTACTGTAGTATTTTCCAAAAACGGTAGAGACCCGTATGAAAACTTCAATAATGTAGTCCAACGTGTGTGTGTGTGTGTGTGTGTGTGTGTGTGTGTGTAACAATAAGTACATTTAGTTTTTTTTTTTAATACATATATATGTTTAGCCGAAGCGGACCGCTTGTAATATCTATATAAAAATAAAGCTGTATGTTTGTTGAACTGTACGTTGAAAATTTAATTATATTTGTTACCTAGGATCTCCTACGTAATAGCTCATAATTTTCTTCTCTCGTTGAGCACATGTTACGTACTTTGTCTTCTATAAAGTTTGCTGGAAGAGAAATCTTTTTAGGTTTAAGCTCGAATTTGCCATTATGGACTGTGCCATAAATATCATATTTCATGATATTTTATTGGATATTTTATCGTGCAATAATAAATTAAGAATGTTAATTCATAATAATACAAAAATATACATCCAGACCCTCTATCAAACCCGCAACCTTCTGCATCGCAAGTAGACATCCACCCACTGCGCCACAAAATGTGAAAAATCTAATAATACCTACTTAAAAAAATACTTACAGAGTACAAAAACTCAATTTCCAATCTACGTTACGAAGTTCACGTAGTTCGTTAAAGTTCATCCCGTAACTATAAGACTTTAAAAACCCAATTGAATCCCAAAAAGGACAATAACCGGGCCATTTCCGAAACCTATCCGGAATTGGTTCACATTTCCCAAAAAAAAACTCTAACGAAAAGCATTGCAATAATTTCACAGAACAAGTTGGTAAGAGTGAGTAGGTTTGCAAGGGTTCCGGATGCATTTTACATAGTCTATATACCACACGGACGGGGCGGCGCAGCGGATCGCCGAAAAAATATCTATAAATAAATTCAAACGCATTGTCAAAAATATCCTTTGCAAAAAGGCTTACTATAAAATATCAGATTATCTAGATGACTAAAAAGTTTGGGGCGAGTTCTGCTCCAACTCAAAATCTAACAATCTAACAAGGTAAAGTTTTCTTGTTCGCTTCTTTACTTTACCTTAAAACGATAGAAGTGAACAATGAATCAAAGTGATCACTTTATTTCCCAGTATAACTAATTTAATTTGTATTTTGTGACGTGTCCAAGAATCCTGTAGGTCTGAAGGAAATAAGGCACTTTGATTTTGATTGACTTTTTTGACGGAATGATTTCAGCTGCGTACAATATTTACACACTGCTATATTTTATTTATTTTTCGTTTATTAAGGCACAAACAGTATACAATATTCTTAAAATTAACAATATTTATGCATTGTATAAACCAATTAAGATGCCACATAAATTAACATTATTTACAAAAAAAAACACATCAACGTTACAGACACTAAATTGTAAAATAGCACTGACTTGGTAATTATAATAACAACAAAAATAAAAGATAAATATACCAAAGGTTAAAACTTAAAATCAAACTAGGAGAGAAATTTGTTTCTTATAGTTGTTCGTAGAGAGCAAAAATATATCACATTCTGAAAATTGTTCATTATGTAATCTACTTACTCTAGGAATAAGAATTGCCTGCATAATTAGTTTTATGATTATATAACATGAAAAGGTTATTTGTATAACGAGCATTTATACGTGGACATTTAATACCACAACCCCGTGGTTATGTCGGCAGATTCGGTGTGTATATTCCATTAAATTTGCTTGAAATTCATCATATTTAATAAATGATGAATGATGTTTTGTGATCGCAGTAGAGCAAATATTTGCCATAGAAAATATACCCTTAAAATCAATGTTTGATAAAAAATAACATTGCCAAATTTTGTTTATTATAATATATTTGTTTATAAAAATTCCCGCCTCTGGACAAATGTATGCGCGATCTGCAATATTTGTTGACCTCGTCGTCGTTTTCTATATTCTTAAAAAATACCTAACTATGTAACACTGTATTAAGTATATCAGTCATCTAGTATAACACAAGCTCTGCTTAGCTTGCAGATAGATGATGCTGTGTGGATTGTCCAGCTTTACCTATTTATTTATTTTATTTGTTTATATTCTTAAACATCTCTAAAATTTATTTGAAGTCAAATCAAAGCATACCGCGGTATTCACATCCATATTAGAGCATCGAGTAATCCATGATAAAGTTAGCGCAAATAAAGCGAATAACTCTCGTTACGCGATATTTAGCGTGGTTTACCTTCTGAATTTTATCTCTGTAAAGTAACTACGGAACCCTAAAAACGTAACAAGCAGGTAAAACTGCTAGAATTAATGGGGCAAAAAACCGCTTACCTACCGCTCGGATACGGCGCCGTAGTATCGCCACTCACGCCACGTGGATATACGGCTTTAGTGCTAGCGATTGAACCATTTGAGCTACTTATCTATACTAATATTATAAAGAGGAAAGATTTGATTGTTAGTTTGAATTGAATAGGCTCCGAAATTATTGAACCGATTTGAAAAACTATTTCACTATAAGAAATCTAAATTTTCGCTGATGAACATAGGCTATAGAATATTTTCAAAAAGTTAGGGATACGCATGAAAAATTCAATTTTGTTCAATACCCGTGCGAAGCCGCGCCGGTATGATAGTTATGTTAATAAGTTTAAAGAATAATATAGGTAGTGATTACATAAATAAACCTAGCATAGCTTATCATCATCATCAGCCCATGTTAGTCCACTGCTGGACAAAGGCCTCCCCTAATGAGCGCGATAGCACCCTGTCTTCAGATTGTCGCAAACAGCATCTGTCTGCAGTATTTTGCAGATAGTATAGCAAATAGCTTATAGAGTTTAAATATCTCTAAAAAATTGACGGACATAAAATTTCATTCGACTATCAACTGCTGAATAGCAAACGTAATCATAAAAAAAAACAAAATGCCCCACCTCTCTCTTTGGCGGTAACATGGATAATGCGAGTGGATAGTCACTGCAAATGGCATATTCCATTAAAAGTAGTCGAAATGCACTCTTTAGTGACCGTTTACGACATTTGATCAGAAATCAGAATGGAAAATCTGTTTCTATCCCCAAAACGCTCACAGTCGGACCACACCCCAAACAAAGAATTTTACACGTTTTTTAGACCAAAACAATTTTCGTTTTGGGCAACGCTACTGAAGTTACATTTTCTTCTCAAAGGATTCTTTGTTTACGAAATAACTTGAAAGATTTGAGTACCTAGTTATATCCTGCCAAAAATGTTTTAAAAACCTTTGATTTGAAAGTTCCTCACCACTGAACCAAGGATTATATGTATCGTTTGAGCTACCTCTAGATTGTTTCCAACAATCTGCAATCAGCTCAAGAGTAAATAGTAAGTATAATGAGCAGTTTTGGACAAACTTCAATGTTTCCCCTGTAGGTGGAGCTAACGGCGCTATAGTCCGAAGATTTCGTGGTGTAGTGGTCTACACACTCCCGTACTGAGGGAGGGCCGCGGGTTCGAGTCCCGCCGAAATCGAAATTTTTGGAGATAATATTTAATTTCCTTCTAAATAGCAGTTATATTTTTATAAAATTTTAAACATTATCTATTTTGCCACAAATGAAAGATAGATTTTTTTTGGTGCCTAGCCGTCCACTGTTGGACATTACCAGTGATCGGGAATCCGGGCGCTTATGATACAACATGCAGTAACTAAAGAAAGATCTTTCATGTATTTGAAGGAATTCCAGTAAATTCAGTGATTATCTAAAATGTACATAACAGCAAAGAAAATTACAAAATCTAACTAAATTAAAGCTGGTATTTACAATTGAAACAATTGACCTAGCTGCAGACTGTTGCAAACAAACTACAGGTTGCATTGTATCTATTGATTGATTGTATCTACAATGACTTTTCACCGGCATCTTATTTAAAGCATGTTAGTCTGTAAAGTATTTATTGATAGCCCTAGAATAAGTTGCCACCTGTTCTTATGTTGCCTGAAGTAAATAAAATTTATTATTATTATAGACGAAGTAACTATACTTTATTCTGACGCGTTTTTCACCAAACTCGATATACCAGGAAATAACGAATTAAATCATAATTTCGTACAATAAGTGCTTTATATTCCATCTAAAAATGTGATTTCGGTAAAAATCATCAAAGTATAAAATCTCCGGAAATACCGCCTACGCTTCGGATCGTTTTCATTCGAGACTTATAAAATCTGAAGTACTTATATAATATTTTCATCGGAATTCTATTTATAGCCGATGTAGTCTACAACCGACAAAAATACATCAACGTTCCGAAATTTCTACGAATTCCCGAATCAGGTGAAATTAACCACGTTTAACCGCTCCATGTTGTCTTCTCGCCATCATCATCATCAGCCTATAATAGTCCACTGCTGGACCTCTAGGCCTCCCCTAATGAGCGCCATAGATGGCATTACTCATACTTTGGGGGATTGCCCATAATCCCCGCGCTCGGCTTACGGGTTGGTGATCGCAGTTCAGTGGAGTTGTTCTGCAGAAGGCGCTGCTGCCCGCTCCCCGGTGTGTCTTAGTCGCCTCTTTCGACACCCACGGAAAGAGTGGGGGTGGTGAAATTCTATGTCGACACCACACGGCAATGCCACTGAACATAGGGGGTATCCCTATTGAATCTTGCGACAAGAGACGCTTGATGTCCAATTCTGTCCTTCGACCATCGTTCCCTGAATATTTTTCAGATGTTTTATGTTAATTTGAGAAGACGTATGGGGCACGACGAGCCAAAGTCCCCCTGTGATAAAAATGGTTGCGAGTTTGATTCCAGCCTTGAGAGAAATGCTTTTACGGTCTGCAGGTATTTGTTCTGGGTATAATATATTAACAAAATCTGTCAAGTGCGAATGTATACCGCGCTCTACTATAGTCTTTATTTCAAGTTAAGACATATGATATTAATTTTGTGCGCTTGTATAGATTATGATGTAGATTTTTTTAAAAGACCTATAAATTGAAAACTGGCTGAAAAATCGAGACTATAAGGGTTACGAAACCGATCTGGAAACCCTAAAAACATTTATGCGTGAAATGTTTTATTCAAATTTTCTTTGTTATGAACTGATATTTCTACAATGCATATACGGTATAATTTAATATATATATACATAAACAACAGAACTTTTATTTATTCAATTATCAGTTATCTATTAGTACTAATAACACAAGTTCTGCTTAGCTAAGGCCTAGATTATGCTTTGTGGGTTGTCCAGCATTATATACCTCTATTTCTAGAGTTATATTTAATTTCATAGTAGATGGAAGACTACAAGCATAGGCATACCAGCTGTCTTAAACAGCTGGTACAAGAAAGGTCATCAAAACTAGTTCACGAAACTTGCATGAAGGGGAAGGTTGAGCCATATTTGATGATGTGAAGGTGAAATTTTTGGAGATAAATATTACAGTAATAGGCATAGAATACAAAATTGCTTTATTTGTACACAAGGAAAATAACGTAACATAAGATAAGTACAATGGTTATATAATATATTTATGGTTATATATTTGTATTTCTTATTTAACTTGTATTTTGTGACGTGTCCAAGAGTCCTGTAAGGTCTAAAGGAAAAAAAGCACTTTGATTTTGATTTTAATAAGTTTTTCTCTACTGCACTACACAGTTTTCAATTTTGATCGTAGTATCTGTAGTTTCTTTCATCACAGGTAAAATACCAAAAAATTATGATATTTTAGGGTATAACATGAAAAATATAGCAAAAAATAAAATCGCATGCAATTGCTATAGGGAAACGATTAATATAGTAGAACCGATTTACTATCAGATTTTTATCCCCTAAGCAAAAATACTTCAAAAATTCGGTCAGGAAATCGGTTATTACTCGATTTGTTTCGTACAAACGTTCGAGTCCACAAGATCTCATACAAGATTAGCAGCGAGCAAAGCGAAAGCTGATAAATACAGTTTATAGAGGCTGCTCAGAGGCAGGTGGTGGCTCGAGCTAATTACGTTTTTGTTGTGTTTACGGTGCTGACAAGATGTGCATTGTGGTGCAAGATATAAACTTTTGCACAGATATAAAACTTTAGCTGCCTTCAAAATATGATACATTTTCCTTGGCTTCCCGCCATGGAACCATTTGTTCCTCATATGTGATCTGCAGATATTTGTTCTGGATATTTTCTATGTTTATATTAAAAAATAAAGATATTCAGAATATTGTAATATGTTTATGAGTTCTAGTATCCCTAACACAAACTCCTTAGCTTGGAACTAGATGTGTTGATTGTTCAACATTTTATAAGGTAAACCAAAAAAAAGTTTATTGCTTTATTTCTCTTAACTTTTTTTTCGGTATCGCTTGCGTCAGGATGCCGTAGTTAGTGCCTTTGTGTGACGATTTAACAAAATACAAAAAATGCGAAAAAGCACAAAGCAAAAGAAAATATTAGAGAATAGTAGAATGGGCTGTCTTAGAAGCGTTCTCTTTCAGACAACCCTTGGATGGAAAGATATATTTGAATTTAAGACAGAAGGTTACCAACGAAGTTGTTTAGGTTATGAATTTATCCGCTATTAGCAGGGAGTTACCAAAAGAGTTGTTTATGTTATGAATTAAGCCGCTATTGCTTATAACTAGGGCTATCCCCCGGCGCGTGCTGCATATTCCCCATACCCCGGATTCTGCGAGCGGGCAGGTGCATGACTCGTGCTTGTCTGTTTTAGAACCTGCCCTGTAGGTAGGTATGTTGGATTCGTGGAATAACTAGGCACAGGTTGGTAACAAGATGTTGGATAGATACGCAATACTTTATTGCATACCTACTTATAGCTAATTTTTTTTCAATTGTCAATACTGATAGTTACGCAATTACAAAATTCAACACTTTATGATACAGACACATCAACAATAGCCTGCTCGTCTATAAACAAATAAAAAAATATATACTTCTCCTTTGTTTTTTAATTCAATTTTATTTTTATTAGAAATAATTTACAAATGAATAATTTAGAGATCTGTTAAAGACTACCGTGAATGGATAGAATCATTGGATGGGGTACGTACATTCCATTACATTGTACATTGTACGGGATCTGTGTGTTAAAAATAAATAAAGGAAAGAAAGGATTTTCCTTCTAATCTATACTAATATTATAAAGAGGAAAGATTTGATTGTTTGTTTGTTTGTATGTTTGTTTGTTTGAATTGAATAGGCTCCGAAACTACTGGACCGATTTGAAAAAATCTTTCACCTTTAGAATTAGGGGAGGCCTATGTCTAGCAGTGGACTATTATAGGCTGGTGATGATGATGATGATGATGATTAGAATCCTAAATTTTCCGTGATGAACATAGGCTATATAATATTTTCAAAAAAGTTAGGGAGCCGCATGAAAAATTCCATAATTGAACCGTGCGCTGTATGTTCAACCTCTTTTTCTATGATGGCGCGTCAGAATAGAAAAAGAGGTTGAATATAATAGCGCACGGTGCTTGATTTTTCTCTACGGCCAGTGTCAGTTATGGAGTGTCGAGTCAATGTCAAAAATCCAAATGCTGTTAAAAAGTTAGGAATCCGTATGAAAACTGTGAAACCCAACGTGTTAGTGTGTAAAATTTTTGTTTAATACCCGTGCGAAGCCAGGGCGGACCGCTAGTAAGAAATAAATTAACAAAAGGCTAATATCGTTTCTCTATAAATGCTTTTCTGTGTTGTCTTTTCAGGCATAATTCATAATTTAATGAAGTCATTGTCATGGTTGTAAAGGGCCTCGAATATCATGCTCATATTCAGAATCACTTAAAAACAGTTGTATCAAAATTATCAATCTGCTCATTCAAACTACAAGGTAACCCACAGGCAACACCAAGCTCGACAATAAAGTTACTTTCGTGATTTTGGTTCACCAAAACTTGATCAAACTTTCACTTGACGAGAGATAATTATTGGGTGATATCGTGAATTTCAGACGAAAGCACTAAATGAAAATAGTTCTGCAAGTTTTGGTTCAAAGATGAGTTCAAAATGTCAATGTGATCTGATTTGACGACGGAGTGGCGCCTTCGACGCAGAAGAATCTGCAAAAGTTCTGGATATCTACGTAACCAGAACTTTTGCAGAATCTTCTTCAAACATTTGAAATGTCATATCAACAATTCAAATGTTTGTAAGATATACACATATTCATTTCTTTAGTAATACGAAATAATTTAATTTTTTTCTAACTGAATGTACAAAACAGCTTCGATGTCGAAATTATTTAAAATGAAAATTGGAATTTTGGACAAAGTGTCACACTTTGCACAAGCCTTAATATTTGTTCCGGGGATTCTTGGTGTTTTCTATGTTTGCAACAGTCTGCAGTTAGCTCAGTTGTTTCCATCGTAAATACTTTATTCTACGTTCTGATTTCGTTATTAAATTATAATTTAAATTTATTTATTTGCCGCCATAAATACTCTTATCTTGTTTACCAACATTGTAACCACATGCCTCGGATATGTTAATTCTTATTTTCAATTTTTCTTTTTAAAACTATCATCTGGCCAATTAGATCTACACGTGCCTACGTAACCTTGGCCTAAAACCTGAATGCTGGACAGGTGAGCTGGCACCTTTAGCGCAGGTGGGATTGGACTGAATTAAGATGGGGAATTACTTAAAGTTATTTTTATGACTGGTGAGCGTGGTGTTTATGACAAAACCTGGTTATTTGGGGGAGGAATGTTCTGCTGTGGATTTAGTACTGATAGAAGATGTTTTGCACGCAGCACTAAATCTGAAAAAAAGGTACGCGATAATTGCCCGATAAATATTCTTAACAAATAGTGAAAGCGTAAAAAGTTGCATTTCAACTGCTTCCCACAAGAAATTTGTACCAAAAATTATTTATAATTTGAGAATATTTTCATGATGGCTTTGCTATTAATTGTATTAAAATATTATTTTATCTCAGGGAGGCCTATGTTTAGCTGTGGACTGATATAGGCTGATAAAGATAATGCGTACCTAGGTTTATCTAGATCATAAACTTTGTTCAAAATACTTTTCTAAAATGAAATTAAATGAAATCTAATTGCATATTCACAGACAAAACTCATATTTTCTGAGTATTTGTATTGATTAGTACCTACTTTGAAAAAGCTCTTTGTATTCATTTTGCCGTGTGGTGCCGGCATAGAATTTCACCACCCCAACTCTTCCCGTGGGTGTGGTAAGAGGCGACTTAGGGAAACACAGCGGGGGGCGGGCAGCAGCGCCTTCTGCAGAACAACTACACCGGACTGCGATCCCCAACCCGCATGCCCAGCGTGGGGATTATGGGCAATAATCCCCAAATAATGATGCCATGTATGGCGCTCATTAGGGAAGGCCTATGTCCAGCAGTGGACTATTATAGGCTGGTGATGTTGATGTTGATACATTTTGACATACCAAGTAATGCTGTCTTGCGTCACATAGTGGTAACACTTACTTCGACTTTCATAATAATACGTACCTATTCTTAACCTGCATCCCGTGTAACGAAATAGATTTAAGCCCTAGTTTAAAAAAACACTGTGTCAAATCTACAATAGCAGGTTCGATGCCCGAACAAGGAAATAGAGCATTGTTCTAAATGACAAACAATAGTGGGTGAAGAAATCTATTGAAGGGAAACCGTGAAAGATTTACCGTTACAGGTAAAGACAATCGTTTTTGGATAGATATACAAATTTATATAATCAATGAAGCGTATGGTGT
Organism: Eupithecia pulchellata; assembly: GCA_963931895.1. NCBI lineage: Eukaryota > Metazoa > Arthropoda > Insecta > Lepidoptera > Geometridae > Eupithecia > Eupithecia pulchellata. The sequence continues at coordinate 913,506 of OZ007546.1, read as the reverse complement.
GTTTTGATGCGCCCGCGGCTTCTCGTGCTTTGGAATAAAAATAAAAATCTTTCAGAAATCTTCCAGGTCTTTCATCTAAATATGTAAGTATGCAAAGTTTTAACAAGCGGCTCTATTGTCTAACTCAACTGGTAATCATAATCGGCTTCATTATGACATTTCAAACCTAGCCTGGACTTCAAGTGTCACTTTCGTATTGTGTAAATATCTGACACATGCAACACCATTACCAGCGAAGTTCAAACCCATCGAATGAACGGAACGTCGTATTTAGGATGATTTTGGAACTTGAGATTTGAATTCAAATGAATCATTTGTTCGAAACCGAAGAACAGTTAAATACCTTAGACAAATCCGACAACATTCTGACTGTGTCTATGACTAGTAATCGGCTGGATTGGATGGACATAAATAAATAATAATGGACAATCCACACAGCATCTTGAATCCCAAAGCTAAACCTATACGGGCTTTAACGGAAGACCAGCGCTGGCCTCCTACTGCAGCTTAGTCAATATTACATTCAATAAATATAAAAAAAAAAATAATGCCAGTCAATCCACACAGCATCATCTAGCCCCAAGCTAAGCAAAGCTTGTGTTATGGGTACTAGATGACTGATATACATAACACAATATTATTATTACATTATATAGATATTTTTGGGTCATGTTTTTGTTAAAATATTTGTTTGAAAAATATTTGTTCGGTATCTGTCATCGGTTCCTGTTAAAAATATAATATTTTAAGTAAAATTGCACGCCGCCGCCGCGTGCGCAAGTTTGCTTGGTGATGAAAACGTGCAGTGTGATTATGGCAGTTCCAATTTTCTTACTGAAACAGTTATTCATACATTTTACATTGAAACTTAAACTTAAGTGGTTTTAGTAAACGCCACTCCATTACCAAGCTATGAATTTAAAATCAGACTCCATGTAAGCTCCTAAGCTTCCAGATTAATACCCAAAACTGCTATTAATATTATGTAAACTATTGCCGGTCCCTACAGGCAGATACAGGGGGATTTGCACGTGTATTATCATGCTGTTATACAAGCCTATTTGTAAATTATTCGGTGTACAGGGTGTGCTAAAATATTTGTACTTATGTATGGTTTACGCGTCGCTTACGGGAGGCCTATGTACCCTACATGTGTATACTACAGCTGCTGATTTGTATGGCGGATTGGTGATGACCGCTCTGGTTAGGAATTCGGGCTCCGTTTTTAATTGGTATTGATAAAGATAATGGCGGTATAAAATTACAAATAAATTCAAATATCCAAAACATGGCACTACTCCCATTTGGAATAATAATGCACTTTAAATACGGAATCGTAGGCAAACAAAAAAATCGCATAAAAATCTTTCTATCAAAAACAAAATCTATCAATATTGTGAAGGGGAACGTACTGAAGCTAAAGTAGATGTTAAATACATAGTTACGTAACTTAAATTTTTTACAAAGAACATGTTTATTGTGTCAAAAGATAAAAACTTAAATAAACTGAGTTCTCTAGTTAAAGACAGCGACACAGCAGCATAAACGTATCAGTTAAATGGATTTGATACCTCCACACACGAACACTTAATCTGGGCCACCCTATATATCTAACATTATTAGGTATGTAAATAGTACCTAAATACACCTCACTAAGTAGGTACCTCTCTATTTAGTGGTAGAAGGAATAATTGAACAGCTTCGGCGAAGTCACGCGAAATTAAGCGTTATAATATGAACATTGCCGTAGTATATATCTCAATCTGGCCGTGTGGTGCCGGCATAGAGTTTCACCACCCCAACTCTTCCTGTGGGTGTAGTAAGAGGCGACTAAGGGAAATACACCAGGGGGCGGGCAGCGCCCTCTGCAGTACAACAACACCGAACTGCAATCCCCAACCCGCATGCCCAGTGTGGGGATTATGGGCAATAACCCCCCAATTGATGAATAATACCATCTATGGCGCTCATTAGGGAAGGCCTATATGTCCAGCAGTGGACTGTTATAGGCTGTTGATGTGTGTGATGTGATATCTCAATCGGATCGGAATCTCGCATTGCTTTTGCTTCATCATCGGTAGTCATCGCGGTGGGCGAAGGTCCGCCTGTGACGTAGGAGGGTTCGATTCCCGCCTCGGGACAAATATTTTTACGATCTGCAGATATTTGTTCAAAAAGTTCTGGTCGTTTTCTATGTATATTAAAAAATATCTGTAAATGAATAAATATTGTATTATGTATATCAGTCATCAAATACCCATAACACAAGCTCTGCTTAACATGGAACTATATGATGCTGTGTGGATTGTCTGGCATTAGGCAAAACAAAAATTGTATTAGACACATAAGTTATTATATGAATGTACTAGGGGTTTCTTTTTCACTTCTTCCACCAGTGGAAAAAAAATTGAAGTGAAGAGAAATCAATAACAAATTATTTATTGACTTGTCTAAGTGCTTGTTTTGTAAGCCTAAAGAAATAAAGTTATTGAATCTGAATCTGATCTGAATTATTTATTATTTATTCATCTAACCCACATAAGTACATTGCTAGACATATGCCTCATTTTTAATTTATTCATAATTATAAAATAATAGGCTAAGTATTTGCAACACCCTAACTTCCCGCGGTACAAAAGAGATGAATATAGTTAGATCTATAAATTGAATGATGGGCCTATTGAGGTTTGCAGTTGTCACTAAATCCAGTTTTGAGCGATCTATCAATAGCTGTATTTCCCAGTAGATCCAGGAGTTATTTCAGGATGGATCTAGGTATTATGATTTGGAATTTCTTTTCATCCTTTTTAGGTGATAATATCTATCGATAACTTTATTTCCCAGTTCCAGGACTTATCTATTGAGAATTGTATTTCTCGTTCCATACTTCATTCTTTATTTCACGATTAAATGCATAAGGGAAAGGCGAGTTTAACTATAATAAGAGTTATCTTTCAGCAAATCAATCAGTTAATCCAGTTTAGAATTAGACATCTTACAATAATCTTTTACCTACTCAGTTGATTCAGATTCAATAACTTTATTTCTTTAGGCTTAAAATAAGCATTTATTTCATTAAGATCAATGTAAGATCTAAGAAGCGACTATGGGATAGAAGCAGCGCCTCATGTATGATTCTGTATCATCAAACTGCGATAACGACTCCGTATGTCCAGCGGTGAGTATAGCAACCCCCCTCCACCTTAGTTCAAGGCATAATCATTGTGTCCAAGAGTCCTGTAAGGTCTAAAGGAAATAAAGCACTTTGATTTAGTTTTATTTTTATTTTGACTGTTCCGCCGTAGACCTTTGAGGCGGTAATGGGTCGTCTAACTAATGAACGATAAAAACTTTTGTAAGTGAACTTATTATCACGCTTCGAGGATGCACGCTTTAACAAATAGAAATAATATAAAATACGACTGTGGCAATTAGTTATGGTAAATATTTATTTCTTAGTAGGCGTTGTAACAATTTTATAGTGAATAACTGAATTAAAGGATAATTGAATTGAATAGGTACAAAATATGAGATTATGTAACTAGGGGATAAAAAAAGCTCGCAAGGGCTTTTGGTTTTAGTACAACTCGAAAAGTGACAATCTAACCTGGTGAAGGTTTCTTGTTTACTTTCTTTAAAAAGATTGAAAGGAACTAAAACCAAAGTGACCACTTTGTTTATTAGCTTCACTCATATTGATGTTATTTTATTTGAAATTGACAGTACTTTGAAATTTCTAACGAGATTAGGAAATAAATCGCTTTGAGTTTTAGAGCTTGAATTATTTAATAAGTTATTAATTTAAATTAATTTAATCATTGATTAGAAGCGTACAAACAAGCGCTTTAAGCAAACCATCCTCTGCTTATTTGGCGAGATTTGAAAGTACGTAATATTCGGCTAAGAAGGTTAAACAGTAATTATTTTGCGGAATCCCTTATTAATTATGTCTGAAGAATGTTTCGGCTTGGCTCCACTTTGGATCTCGACTTGGCAACGATTTCACTGTATAAATTAATCCGGAATACCAAGTTTTAGGAATATAGGGATGGGAATTTGGTTCTGGCCGTGCTAAAAATATAACGTCAGTTACTTCTTTTTAATTATATTAAAAATATTTACACTATAGTAGTTTGACAAATTCATGTTTCTCCCTTGGGAGTCGAGACTCTGGGTCCGTGGGGTACCGAAGCTCTACGGGTTTTCAAAAAATAGCGCTCTCTGCAGAACAATTCCACCGAACTGCGATCCCCAACCCGCATGCCCAGCGTGGGGAATATGGGCATTAACCCCCAAATGATAATGCCATCTATGGCGCTCATTAGGGGAGGCCTATGTCCAGCAGTGGACTATTATAGGCTGGTGATGATGTGATGATGATGAAGTAGAAGCGACGTGTGACCCGAGAGCTGCAGCTCTATTGTCTAACTCAACTGGTAATCGTAATCGGCTTCAATATTGACATTTCAAACCTAGACTGGACTTCGATTGTCACTTTTGTATTGTCTATACGTCTGACACATGCAACACCATTACCAGCGAAAATCAAACCCAGTGAACGAATGAAACGTCTTATTTTGGTATCGTCTAACGCCGAAATGAATTTCAGTAGCAATTTCAAGCCCATGTGAAACGTCAGATGAAGCAGGGCGCTCATTTTGGTCTAGTTTGAAAATTGTCTAGTGGGCTTGTGACCAAATAAGAAAATTGTTGTTTTCACCGTTTCCAAAACGTTTGAAGGATCAGAAATAAGAACCTACAGAAGTAAGTAATAAATATCTGAACACCCTTATTTATGTAAATACATAGGTACATTCATCTCGTCAAAAAGATACAAAGCATTCTCTCAAACATATTTCTAGTTCTGTTGTGGTGTCACGCTTATTTCATAAATTTCAGGAGTCATGGCGCGAGCTATTTTGATGGCAGCTGCGGAAGAAGAAAGACTTAGGAAGAATCTGCGTTTAGACCGCAGAGTCTTGCGGCAGGCTAGCAAGCCGCTAATGTTGCCGGACAATGAATTTGTGGCACATTTTCGTCTGCACAAAGCCCAATATCAGATTCTTTGTGCAGATGTTATACCGCTCCTCCCGGCACCACAGCGCTCTAGTGCTGTACTGCCTGAAATTAAGGTACTTAACTGAATATGGCCCTATGATACAGACACAAATGGCTCTTTTACATGATACAGACACAGAGGCTGTCTTTTTTAAATAATAGATAGGCACCTACTTGCAATAATTGTGTCTTTTATATTTATAGATATTAGCGGCATTGGCATTTTTTGCTGAGGAGGATATGACACGCGACCGTGCGCATCAACCTCCAACACTGCGTCATCCCTATGAAGGTGTGCACCTGGATTTGGACAGAGGAAGGCAAGCTGTTGTCGACAGATTGTGGAGAAGCCGCACATAAATAAAAAACAAGATTTTTAATTTGTCTTTTACATAATTTATGTCAGTTTTTGCTCGATGCGCTCTACGGAGCGCTGTATTGCTGCCAAGGTGGCAGCTATCGTCTCTAGCGAACGCGAGATTCTCTCCTCATTCTGTATATGTCGCTCCTCTAACTGTATTGCCCACTGAGGCACATCCGCAGCATGAGGTGTATCTGTAACAAATTACCAAAATACACCTTTAAATAGTGGTACTGGATCCTAGAATCGAAAGTAAATAAGGCATGAATAAATTATTACATGATCGCCTGCGAGCGGGTGCTAATTGCGGTGGTCTTGGTGGGACACTGGCGGTCGATGTTGACTCTGAAAACGAACATTATAATATAAATATCATCCAAGTACCTAGATGAGATCTTATTTTAATTGACAGAAGCCCAAAATGGGCCTCTGCACTGGTGAGCGGTTAATGTATTTTTTAACTATTCCAAGGTAGGTTTAAGGTTTATAGATAATGATTACATATTATTTTAAATACATAAAATCAATTGTCTACATAGTGCTGTGCGGATTGTCCGGCACCATTTATTGTGTTTAGGCATTCCAATATCTGGCAATAGATGTTGAACAGAGAATTATAAGACCCCACACCAAACCTTGCACCTTGCAAATAGGAAATACATACTGTAGGCAGTATGTATTTTCTTTGTTGGATAAGATAAAGGACACGATAACACACCTGTGAGAGAGTAATCGATGTCATGATTGAGACTAGCCTCAGAGGGTTCCGGGTCAACCACGGGGGCCGAGACAGGCGTGGAGGCAACAGTGGGGATCTGGGGATGACTATCCGCAGAAGGTTCTGGCTCAGGAGCAGAGGCATCAGCGGCAGAGGCATCAGCGGCGATGGGCTAAGTAAAGCATTAGAGTTAAATATTCTACTTTAATGCTATATCATGAATGACTATACAGTGTGTCCCTGGATAAAGTGCAACCCCGAAAGGGGGTGAAACTAGATCAAAAATTATCGACAAAAAAATAGAAAAAAAAATTAAATAAAAATTCGTATATACTTTATTGATGTATTAAAATTTTTATTACTCACTAATTACTCTATTTAATAAAAAAATTATTTCTTCCAAAGTAGTAGGTCTATTTTGTTAAAATAAAAACCATAATCATGTCAGATATGTGACAATGACGATAAAATAACAAATAACTCACAAACGAGTGGCTATCGTGACTTAAAGTTTAATTTTTGTATTAAAGTTAAATTTTTTAGGCTGTTTTTTTCCAATAAACTCCAAAAATCTTAAAATTAAGCCTATAATACTAGAAATTTTTATGACTTTTTATTATTGTCTATCATAATAGCTTTTAAATAAAAAAAAAACCTACGTTCTAACATAAAAAATGTGCTGGCTAGGAGCATTTAAAGTTGACCACTGATTACGTCACCACTCAGGTAGAGACCCTTTTTTAACTTATATTGTTGTAGATTATGGTCGCTGGGCCTGTTCTATGAAAGATGAAGGGTGGGGATCGAAACAGGACTCACAACAAGGCACGCCAGTCGCTCCGATATTCTCGCCGCTGAGTGGTGACGTAATCAGTGGTCAACTTTAAATGCTCCTAGCCAGCACATTTTTTATGTTAGAACGTAGGTTTTTATTTTATTTAAAAGCTATTATGATAGACAATAATAAAAAGTCATAAAAATATGTAGTATTATAGGCTTAATTTTAAGATTTTTGGAGATTATTGGAAAAAAACAGCATAAAAAATGTAATTTTAATACAAAAATTAAACTTTAAGTCACGATAGCCACTTGTTTGTGAGTTATTTGTTATTTTATCGTCATCGTCACATATCTGACATGATTATGGTTTTTATTTTAACAAAATAGACCTACTACTTTGGAAGAAATCATTTTTTTATTAAATAGAGTAATTAGTGAATAATAAAAATTTTAATACATCAATAAAGTATATACGAATTTTTTTTTAATTTTTTTTTCTATTTTTTTGTCGATAATTTTTGATCTAGTTTCACCCCCTTTCGGGGTTGCACTTTATCCAGGGACACACTGTATATCACACTAAATAATTTATAGAGGAAAGATTTGTATTTTAGTGTGTGAATTTGTGTAATGAATAAACTCAAAAACTACTGTGCCAATTACAAAAATTATTTCACCATAGAAAGCTACATTCACCCTGAGTAACATAGGCTATATTTATCCACCACCAGTGCGAAGCTGAGATGGGCCACCAGTATTTTATATTGATGAACAAAAATATACTTAGGAAAACTAACATGCAGAGGGATTTGCACTGATGTATTGCCCATTACTGACTCTCGCCCTAGGACCGCGAAAATTCGCTCCTCCATGGGGGTCAGGCTCCATCTTTTCCCAGGTCCTCCGCCAGTTCCTCTCCCATGCTCCCTTAACTCCGTCACCTTCTTGCGCACCGCATATTTTTTTTCATTCCAATACTAGCATTAAAATAATAAGTGCAAAAGCTTTAATTATGTACATGGTCAATAAGCATAATGGACAAACATTCAATCTTAGAAAGAAAAAGAACTTACATCTCTCCACTTGACTCTTGTTTTAGTGGCCCCGACCCCAACAGCATTGAGGGTGGTGGCCAGTTCCTCCCAGAGCTCTTCAGCTTTTAGTTTCGCCAGTGGGCCGTTATTAGCCAGGCGGCCCACAGCAAAGCCCCTGTTTTCCTCCATGAAGGAAACTAGAATCTCTAATTGCCTATCGGAGACAACTTTTCTTGCAGGCATTCTGAAATAGCCATATTAACACACTGTTCAGTAACAATACACTTGATAACGCATAAAATCGGTAGTAACTTGATAAATATACTTACTTAGATTGAAAAGAGACTCGCAATGTTTTTACAAAATCTCGCGTTTCAAAACTTTCAAAAACCAAAAAACGCGCGACGGATCTTTTGTTTTGACATGCCACTGTTGAAGAGTGAGTTTGACAGTAGGTAAGAAAGAAAACTTGCGTTTCGTTACAACTTTCGTAGTAAGCTTACTGACAATATATGTGATTTTAATGCAAATAACGTCAAAAATAATACACAGGCGGTGTTTTTACAGCATAATAAATATTTATAATCGTTTTGCAGCTATTAAAAGAACGAAATCGCGAATAGTACCAGTAGAACTACTAGTTGTTCAAACTTACAATAACGAAACGCATGAAAGATCGAAAACTTGGGAATTGGATTCACATGGATCATTCACTCCGAAGCCGAAGACCAGTGAATACCTTACACAATACCAACAACATTCCGACTGGGTCTACAACTGGTAATCGGTTTGAAGTTCACTGGTAATGAACTTCAAGTTAGACAATAAGGCTGCTGGTCAGTATCTGGCGCAGCGCATCAGCATTGCCATACAGCGAGGCTGCAGCCAGCGTCTTGGGGACGCTTCCGGCTGGTATTGATATGGATCAGCTGTAGTTTAGCGCAATCGTTGCAATTGTAAATACTAGTTCTACTTTGATTATTTCATTGTTAGTTTTCTTGTAAATAGGGTTAAGTTCTTCTTTGTTAATGAGAAATAAGTCCAAACGCAGTTTGTATTGGAAGAGAAGCCCTCTTTGAGGGTTCAAACGTTAGTTCTTCCAATACAAACTAGGATTGTAGCGAATCGCTAAATATTGCTACTTAGCAGATAGACAAGTAATTTAAATATATAAATTATTGTCAAATATTACAACGTGGCAAACAGGCGGTTACTGATGCATTTCTTTGTTTTTTGTTGTGACCAAAACCAAAGCACAGGCGGAAATCGATTAGTATCTTTATTATTTAATAACCATTCTGTTGTCATTTTCTTTCTTACGAAATAATTATGTTTTATTTATCGATAATGTAATATCCTATATTATATAATATCCTATACCATTATTAAATAAGAACCAATAATTTATCGCCGATCAGACCAATCACACAGTTTCCATACCCAAAATCAGTCAGACATCAAAATATAAAAAAACACTCTTCACAACCTCTAAAAATTTTATCCCGTGTGTCCCCAATCTCAACTCCTAAGCAGAGTGCCCCAGTGTAAAGCGCTCCGAAGAATTTACTGCGACAGAGTACAAGCGACATTTACTTTGTTTACAAAGCGAACGATTTGTGCTAAAGTTAATTTGCTCCTGTGTTTTAAACACATGTGTGAGTCGCACACGAATTTCTTCAGAATAAGAATGAAGTTATTTATTTGCACTAACCGACTAACAGTGATACTGTACAACATAAAACATACTTATATAGGTAAGCCGGGTAAGCTGGTAAGACACAAAATGGCCGCTGCCTCAGCATGAGTTAGTTGCTAGCAAGCTATCAAGCAGCGCTAGTCTTCTGCCAAAGCCATTTTGTTGGCGTCACGGTCAAAAGGTCCATCTGACATATTTAGCAGGTTTAAAATATTAAGATACCTGTAGAGACATGTTTAGAGAGTTAAAAATAATGACGATGGCCTGTGAGAAAATGTATCAAAAAATTACTTACATAAGAGAAAATATCAATAATACTACAATAAACAAAGAAGTCCATAATCACAACACTAGAAATAAGGAAAAAATTGTGGTTACACGAGATTATCAAAAATGAACTGAGCTTAACTGAACGGATAATTTGTAATTTTGAATAAAAGATAAGTAAATAAAGCAACAGTCCGTATTAGAAGATTCATAATAGCGAACATTGATTCACAGCAGCTGAATTAGATATTGCGTGTGAGAGATTATGAATGTCTATCGCCGGCTAGGATCAGGGCCGAAAACAAAACGAGAGTCGTTTGATAACTAAGTAATCTCATTCGACGAGATGGCTTATTTATTTATTTAATTATATAAAATTTATTTAATTCTAGAAACGGTATGACACTTGTCCCATGGGAGTTGAGGAGGCCCATTGTGTGGGACGCTATATGCCGACCATCTTTCGAGAACATCCTTTAGGGGTGGTACGGAGGTAGATTTGGTTTATCTCAAGAAGCGCAAGTATGCAGGTCTTGTCAGAGCCTACGAATTTCCTCCAATTGAAGTCGAGGACCGTGGGATACCGAGGCTCTCAGTGTTTAAAAATGAGGGTCTCGTTGAAGCAACGTGTGACCCGAGAGCTGGTCAGTATGGACATAGGCCTCCTAATGAGCGCCATAAATGGATATGGGTATATGGATCTGTTTACTTGAAGTTAATTTGCAAAAGTCAGTAAATACTAGTCCTAATTTGGTCAAATAATAATTTTTTGTTAATAAATCGATAAAATGAACTAATAAATCTTTTATTTTAAATAGTAAAGATCTAGAAACGGGCTGTTTTTTTTATATTCAATACAATTTTCCTTACCACAAACTCACCTTATGGAAAGTGGCAATGCTACAATCAGGTGGTGACATTGTATGAAAAAAAAAACAAATTGCTGATACAAATTGCTGAGCAAAAAATCTTTTAAATAGGAACTTCCTGATAATACCAAGGAAACATTTTATCTCTCCATATTCATTTACCGTCAAATTGATGTTATTAAAAATTATCAAGGAAAACTGCAGTAACTTTGGTCCTTATTTCCTATCTAGGTAAAAGCACTATCAAGATATCTACATAAACGTAAGGTCTGGACGTCTGTTATTCAAAGAGAATTAGACTTTTACTGTAAGATCCACAGCACAATAGGTCCATTGATGAGCATGGCACAACTACATAATTATGGGTATCGTTTTCGACTAACTCAAACTCGTATATTACGGAAAAGATGTCTATATGGAGTTTGTGGAATAGGTATGTTGAGACTAGGATCCTCCTTAATCTTATTGGGCAAGCGGTTGTATTCCGACGCTCCTATGACACGACATCCATAGACCGATTCTATCGCCGTCCGCCAGTAGTAAGCAGCATAGAAATTCCGAAAATAGACTGGCAAAGTACAGGCCTTCAGTCAGTGTATTATTTTGTGGTTAATGTAATACGAGTATATACATAACTTGGTTTTCGATATATAAATAAGAACTCGGTAAACTCACAAATCTGTATTGTTCTACCCATTGACTAGGAAGGAAAGAGTCTGACCATAGATTACAAAAAAGGTTGTCTGCAACAATGTGCTGCCAGCCTATTACTTAAGTCATAGACGAAAATATAAAGTCAACCTTATCAGTGGAGTATAATATTTAAGCTCAATTGTATGTACCTTCTTTGATATAAAAATATTACACGAACGTGGATAAGTACTCAAATATTCCAAGTTACGAATCCACCATCTTGTTAAACATCAATACACGAGCCTAATTAGGAAATTACGTAATATCAAGATCCATTTGTATCTGGTTATTCATAAAAAATACTTAATTCACTTAAATACTTTTTATTTAATTTGTTTCTGCTATTGTATCTACTGTCAGGCTTAAGCGGTAAAATCTGAGTATTATGTAAACTTTATCATAAGAAATCATTAAATATATTTATTCACTAGTTATGACCTACGGAGCTGAGACGTAGTCACTCACGATAGGGTTGGTTCACCAGCTCAAAGTCGCTCAGCGAGCTATGGAAAGAGCTAAGCTCGGAGTTTCTCTGAAGAATAGGATACTTAACGATTGCATCCGGCAGAGAATCAAAGCCATCGACATAGCTTAAAGAATTAGCAATCTGAAGTGGCAGTGGGCCGGCCATATTTCGCGACCGACAACCGCTGGGGTAAACGTGTTCTTGAGTGGAGACCGCGACTCGTCAAACGTATAGACAGCTGTTTGTTGTGCCTCCAAAAAAGATGAACAATGACTTATAATATTATTTTATTAATATTCTTGTATCTTTACTAAAACCTGGTTTACTCTCGGTCTAATCTGGTTTACGTACAACCAGGTTCGTCTTATAATTAAGTATTACAATCATGTGGATTATTCGAGCGGCATCATGGAGCCCTCTAACGATGAGGAAAACACCAATTTATCTTTCTCAAGAAATTCTAGAGGTTTGTTGACTTAAAGTGATCGCGCAAGGGCTGATTTTTGCAAATTTGGACCCTACCACAGTAGAATATAACAAAAAATATTTCAAAAAATGGTTTATTTCATTAAAGTACATAAACATACATACATACTTATTTAGGGCTCTCATTACCAATATAAGCTATTATAAAAATAACTTGTGGTTTGGTAGTGAATTCGTTGACTTAAAGTGATCGTTTAAGTATATCAGCCATCTAGTACCCAAAACACCAGCTCAGCTTAGCTTGGGAAAATATAATGCTGTATGGATTGTCAAGCATCAATTTTGTATTTAAAACAAGGGAATGCTTTTGTCGAAGGAAATACAGGGTGGCAATTTAGAACATTTTACATATCATGTTTCATAGTTACTTTTTACTTCTTAAGACCTAAAAAATCGATAGGTATATGAAGATATAATTTTATTTTTCAAAAAGTCTGGCTCGGAAGCCCGAGCTACTGACGTAGAATTTTTTTTAAATTTGAAAGTATGAATGCAGTTTTCTTATTACTAAAATCGGCAGAAGAAATCTTCGTATGTCTTATAGTTTCAGACTTTCCCAAAGTGACCGTTCTTACGTGCCACCCGTTTATAGATACTATAAAAAGGTCAAACGGATGTCTATCAGTTATAAAAAAAAAAACTATTTTATGGTCAGAGAATAAAGGCCTATTTTTTAACATATTTATTTATTGTTTTAACAAAATCATCAGCCCCTAATATAAATAGTTCAAACCTTACTAATATAACTAAAGCCCAATAAAATATTTATATTACATAAAGGAACTTACATAATATCATCATCACCACCCATTTTTGCCCACAGCTGGGCATAGGCTTCTCCACGTTTATGCAATGGACTTAATGAAGTCCACGTATTAATATCACTGACAGCCTAAGCTTGCAATGCACTGTTAAGACATGACATCATTATTAATTAATTATAGTTATCAACTGTAACACTAAATTATCATTTGATACTAATACTGAGTACTGTGCCCAAATTAGGTCTAAGTTCTTACTAGGCCATTAAGGCTCCGGCGACACGCATGAATTTCCCACATAAATACAAACGTAATACCAAATTTATTTGTAATTTGAGCATATTTTCAAGATGATCTGCTATGATTTGGATTAAAATTGTATATAATATATCTAGGTTCATACCACATTTTTTTCTAAATACTTTTATGAAATGAAATTAATACAAAATGGATTTTTATGAAGAAGATTCGTTAACCACACCAAGAAAAGCCAGTTACAGGTTACATTGTACTATAAGCAATCTCTTCCAATCTTCACACATATTTTACCTTATTCTATAATTTTAACTGGAAAATTAAGTCGTGATCAAAATGTCCGCCTGTTCATTTTAGAAATCGTGCGTCTAACCAAAAAAGAAAGAGAGAGGGAGATAAATATACCAATGAACAATAAAAGATAACCACTGTCAAGGTAATTTTGTTTTTTCTTCTTTAAATGAATAAAATTAATTCTCATTTGTTTTTTAATACGCTTAGTGAAACATATGATCTTGATTTTTAACTCATTTAGAATGAATAAGTTAAACTAACGGAGGAAAATTATTCCAGCATTATTCTGCTAATAAAACACAAAGCTAGCAAATCCTGAAACTGTTCAGAATGTGCGCAGACACTATTGTTTAATCCCGCCCTCGTAAAACAAGGGAAGCCACGCTACGTCAATAGTAAAGCGCCGTCATTACCCCTTGAGATGCAGGCGCTTGTATGTGACGAGGTTTTGTGGTATGCTGTTAAATAAATATTTTACAATTAAATTAATTTATACCCAAAAATATTTTTGAATTCGGCGGGACTTGAGCCTGCGTTGTTCCCTCAGTAGGAGATCAAAATTTTTGGGAATTTCTTCGGACTAGCGCCGTTAATTTTGGATCATTTTCAATTCGACTGATCGGGTAGGAACTTGATTTCATGCCCAAGTTAGTTAACGCGTTCCGTACTTCTGTACCCCGTTATCTAAATTTAAAACAAGTTTTACGAAATTAGTTGACGGTAGGTTTCGGTTAACTTTATTATGATCTCAGCGCATTATGTACTCGTAAAGTATGTCAGTTATCTATTACCCATAACACAATCTTTGCTTAGTTCGAGGCAAGATAATGCTGTGTAAATTGTAGTAATAACAAAAAAAAAAAAAAAACTTACTTAATACCTGCTCAATATTTGTTTTCGAAAATATTACAATAACCACCAATAAACTAACAAAAGCTGAAAGCAAAAATAAAACATCAAAAAGTGAAATAATTCATAGGATCAGAACCCAGGACTTTCAGCATTCCGAGCAGATGTCTTAACCGCTTAGCTACCACTTGTTATTAGTCATTCAACAAAAATGGACGAACTGTCGGCATAGAATTTCACCACCCCAACTCTTCCCGTGGGTGTCGTAAGAGTCGACTAAGGGAATCAGCGGCCTCTGCAGAACAACTCCACTGAACTGCGATCCCCAACCCGCATGCCCAGCGTAGGGATTATGGGCAATAACCCCCAAATGATAATGCCATCTATGGCGTTCATTAGGGGAGGCCTATGTCCAGCAGTGGACTATTATAGGCTGGTGATGATGATGATGATGAATATTGTTTAAGTATCTAGTCCCATCACACAAGCTCTGCTTAGCTTGGGAAAGATAATGCTGTATGGATTGTCTAGTATCCATTTGTATTTAAAACAAGGGAAAGCTTTTGTCGAAGGAAATACAGGGTGGCAATTTAGAATATTTTACATACCATTATTTTCATAGTTACATTTACTGATTAAGACCTACAATATCTGAAAATAAATACTATTAATTTTATCATCAATTTTATCACTATTAATTGAATCATTAGTTTATCTTTTACTAAAATCGATGACATGGTTCGTAACAGGAAATCTTCGTATTTCTTATAGTTTCAGACTTTCCCATACTTCGGTTTTTACTGTGCCACCCTTGTATAGGTACTATTTTATGTTTATAATAACCTACTTTAATATGGTAAGAGAATAAAAGCTAATTTTTTAATATATTTATTTATTGTTTTATTAAAATCAACGGCCCTTAATCTAAACAGTTCAAACCTTACTAATCTAACTAAAGCCCAATAAAATATTTTTATTACATAAAGGAACTTACAAAATATCATCATCACCACCCCTTTTTGCCCACAGCTGGGCATAGGCTTCTACATGTTTATACCATTAGGTTCACGTATTAATATTACTGACAGCCTAAGCTCGCAATGCACTGTTAAGACATGACATCATTATTAATTAATTATAGTTATCAACTCTAACACTAAATTATTATTTGATACTAATACTGAGTACTGCCTAATTAGGTCTTAGGGCTTACTAGGATCTTCCATTATTCGTGATGTTTTAGCAACTTCTTAACCATGAAGATACGTGCTGAGGTTTTCAATTCCTACCCAAAATTACAATACAAATAAAAATACTCCTTGGAAAATACACAAACAAAGCCAATTACAGATTTTTTACACTTCCATATAATCTTCACATATGTACATATTTTTGCTTGTATTCTATAATTTTAACTGAAAAATCAAGTATCGTGAACAAAATATGGGGACTGACGTCACGACCGTCAGCTGGTGAACAACTGGTCCCGTTGTATTATTTTATTTACAAACAGTAAAAAGTTATTTGACAAGTTTCAAGTTAACAAATCAATAGTTTATAGTGTTCTCCATGGACAGTACTGTTATCAACTGTGTTTAGTGCCTGACAAGGATTTTTGAAATCAATCTCTATATTGCACTAACTAAGTGAACCTACTCTACCCTCATTTTTCTGGACGGATTAAAACAAAAAGTGATTAATAGTTATTTGATACTTCTTGGTGGACTGTGCAATTTAGTACGTGAGTACCACTGGCTTAGAAGAAGTGTACGGCGCCTTACTCAGAAATAACTCGAAAGTAATCAAATTCTTTACCACAACCCTTAACTAAATACTGCCAGCGCCATCTAGTGGTGAGTAGCAGTACTACGAGCTTTACCGGACGTGCTTAGATAAATTAATTGATCGGATAACGGATTCTCACCTCGTCCATCAGTGCGAACACCATGAGCTCCACGAGCTCCAAATTAAATTGTGTTACCTGCGGGAAATTTACGTCACGCACAACAGATGGCGCTGTGTGTCCGAAATGCGACTCGGTAACTCACCGAACTTGTGCTGGTTTTAAACAGGGAACTAAAGTCCCCTCTACCTGGCGTTGCGCTGCATGCATAGCTAATGCCCCAAAGGGGAGGGATCCCTCCACACCTGTCCGGAGTATCCAGGATGCCTCTACAGGCCATACTAGTGCTGAGCCTGTGACTTTGGGTAACAAAATCATTTCGCCTGAAGTGGACAATATGCCGACAGGTGTTGCTCAGGATAACCAGCAGGCTGCACCACTTAAAAAACAGCACGTTACTACATCTGCCTCAACTCCATCAGCACCTACTTTGGATATAAGTAAGATGCACAGTGAGCTCTCGGAGTGGATGCTAGAGATGCGTGAATTTCGCCAGGAGATGTCCGATTTCAGGACTTCATTACGTGGTCTATCCACTCGTATGGACTCTATCGAGAGCAGGCTGAGCACCATTGAGCAGGGGCACCAGGAGCCCTGTGCTGAGCTTGTTAGCCTCCGGACTCACGTGGCGACCTTACAGCAGGAGCTGAATGAACGAGATCAGGATGCTCTACTGTCCGATCTCGAAATTGGACAATTACCTGAGGAAAAGGGGGAGAACGTGATTCATACTGTGACCGTACTTGCAGCAAAGCTTGGCGTGGTTATTGAAGAGCGTGATATTGTCTTCGCCGAGCGTGTAGGGGCTGCACAAGGAGCGGGACCTGGAGCTGAGCCGCCACGCCCCCGTAGAATCGTGGTGCGGTTGGCGCGGCGGGGCCTGCGCGATAGCGTTCTGCATGGCGCGCGCGTTCGTCGCACACTGACTGCTGGTGACGCTGGGCTGGCTGGAGCCACTGGGCCGCGAATTTTTGTGAACGAGCGGCTTTCGCGTTATAATCGCCACCTCTTCTATCGGGCACGTGAAGAATGCAAGAAGGCTCAATGGCGATTTGTATGGACCAAGCGCGGCCGAGTTCATATCAGACAAGCGGATGGTAAACAGGCATACCCGATCCGATCAGAAGCTGACCTTCTTCGGGTTTTTGGTTCCACCATGGTTTGATTGTGTCTCGTCTGAACTAGTGTGTAATTTACTTAATATTATCTTAGTTTTGTTATGGTCAATAGGTCACAAGTTTTTAAAGAAACTGTGTATGTTATTTATCTTGTTTTTGTTTCAAATATGCGTCAAAATTAATATTAGCTTGAGAATAGTATCTGTGTGTGCAGATAATGTTTTTTATTTGTTTTATATTTTCGTGTTATTATGGCCTTGTAGTAAAAACTATTTTAGAAAACGTAATTACCAGCTCGTATGCTTTTTATTTAAATATGTCTCAAATGTACTTTCTTTGAAATTTTTATTTTTGTGTGCAGAAAATTATCGGAAATTGGAAAATGGTCTTTCCTCATGCTGCAGCATGCTAAACCTAGTTCATACTGGTCGTCCCTTAATTTTGTTTTATTTTATTTTATCTACATTATTTTTCTACACAACAATGAAATTACCAATAAAATATTTATTATACATTATTTTACTGTACATAATTTTCTTATATGTGAACATTGAGTTAATGATTTTAAAATTTCAGTGTCCCTATTATAAAATTTGTTTGTACAAAATACTTAATTTCATAATGATCTTATTTTTATGTAGTCAATCAAGGGCTGAGTCTAGGCATAAATGCCACATAATTGAATGCCTTAATTTTTCTGCTATATTATGTTATGTGCCTCTTAATTCAGATTTATGGTTTCGACTAGTTATTGTTAGAGTAATGAAAAATGATTTTAAAATCTCCTAAGTTAAATTTGAAAGTTGGTTTTTTTAATCCAGGATCTTTAAATACCGGCCATGACGAATTTATAATAGCCATGGACCATACGGACCCTGACCTACTTGCAATCAATGAATCTTGGCTGAGACCAGGTCAAGAAGATTGTGCACCAAAGCTGCCAGGGTATCGCTTATATTTGTCTCCAAGACCCGATCATATAAGACATGGTCGTGGTGGCGGGGTAGCGTTTTATGTTAGGAAAGGCTTAAGGATAAAGTTGGTCCCTTATCCGGTTGCGCCGATGGTAGAGCAGATGTGGTTAACATTAAATATCTGTGGTAAAATAATTATTATTGGTACTGCATACAGACCTCCGTGGTTGCCAGTAGATGCTTTTCTTGATGCTATTGGCGATTCTATTGCATCGTTCTTAAATTGTGACAATATAATTCTTTTGGGAGATTTTAATATTAATTTATTAGATAAAAGTGATAATAAAACAAAGTTACTTGAACAATTTCTTAGTTATCTGAATTTAAGTCAATGTATTAGTCAACCGACACATTTCACGTCCCATAGTCAAACTTTAATCGACTTGGTCTGCTCTGATTCTAGAGTTACTAATGTGTTAGTCAAGTACAACCCTGACCTTGGGGCCCATGCCATGCTTTTAGTTGAATTTAAAATAAAAAAAGATAGACCTAGCCCTCGTTTTATCACCTATAGGCCACTAAAAGATATTTTAACGAATATCTTTACAGATGACCTTAACTCTGTGGACTGGGCTCACTTTCAGCTTCCTTTGGATTTAAACACTTTAGTTTCTGAATTCACTTGCATCATTAAGGCATTGTTTGACATACACGCGCCACTTAAAACAAGAAAGTTTAAGGGACCTCCACATCCGTGGATTACTGATACGGTCAAAGAAATGATAAAAATTAGAAATGATTATCATAATAGGTATAAATCTCAGAATTGTCAAATCCTAAAGCAATGTTATAAGGATATGAAACACATTGTTCTCGCGGCAATCAAAAGTGAGAAGACAGCTTTTTTTACCAATCAGATTAATAGTAATGTTAAAGATTCCAAAAGGCTATGGAAAAACTTAAAAAATAATATTCTACCCAATAAAAAAGATGCCGCAGAGCTTCCACCACAATTTTGTGATCCTGATATTATTAATAGTCACTTTATGAATGTCCCTGGAGATGGTTCTGTCAGTATTTCTCAGCTTACCTACTTTGAATACCATAATTTTAGTCAGGTATCAGAAACTTTTACCTTAAGCCCTGTCAATGAAGAGACTGTTCTAAAAATAATTCAAAACCTCAAATCAAATGCTCAGGGTATTGACGGTATAAGTCTCGATATGATTCTCATGACTCTCCCACAGTCATTGCAAGCCATAACTGCGATCATTAATGGTTCCCTAACACGTGGCGTTTTTCCTGAGTGTTGGAAGGTGGCGGTAGTCAAACCGATACCTAAAAAAGGTATTCCAGAAACCGTCTCTGACCTAAGACCAATAAGTCTACTGCCTTGCCTGTCTAAAGTTTTAGAGAAAGTGGTTAGCTTGCAGCTTATTAATTATCTTGAAGACCACAATATCTTGCCTCAGTACCAGTCAGGTTTTCGCAGAGGTCACAGTACTGCAACTGCCCTGTTGGATGTGGTTGACAATTTATTGTCTGCTCAAGATCGGGGCATGTGCAGCTTGCTTGTTTTACTGGACTTTTCGCGAGCTTTCGACTCGATCAACATATCTTTACTTTTATCAAAGCTCGTTTACTATGGTTTTGACTCTACCACGGTCAAATGGTTTGATAGCTATCTCAGTAGTCGACAACAATGTGTAGAGTTGAAGGAGGCGGATGGAGGAACTGTTAGGTCATCCCTACAGCTGGTCTCTCGAGGAGTTCCACAGGGATCTATCCTTGGACCTATCCTGTTCATCCTATATAGTGCCGACATTGTTACGAAGATTTCACATTGTCAATACCATCTGTATGCTGATGACTTGCAGTTGTACCTCTCGTTTCCTCCATCTGAGTACTTGAGTGCTGTGAATGAAATCAACGCTGACTTAAATAACATTTCTAAATGGTCTCTGTCTAACTCACTTGTTTTGAACCCTAAAAAATCTTTATTTCTTCTAACAGGGTCAAGATTCAATCTGCTCAAACTAGATAAAGATAACATAAAAATTACTGTGGGTGGTGAGATAATTGAAAATGTTGCTGAGGCTAAAAGCTTGGGCCTGATTATTGACGCCCAGCTTAGGTTTGAAAATCAAGTGGCTGAGAGTGCACGTAACTGCTTTTATAGGTTAAAAACTTTATATAAAATTCGTCCACATCTGAGTGAAGCAGTACGTATAACTTTGTGCGAATCACTTATTTTGTCAAAGCTCAACTACTGCGATGTAGTGTTCGGGCCCTGTCTACTCAGTCGCACTGAGAAGTTGGTCCAGCGAGTTCAGAACGCGTGCGCAAGATTCTGTTTCCATATACCTCCTCGATCACATGTCACACCGTACCTGAATTCGTCAGACTTGCTGAAGATGAAAGCACGCCGTGACTTGCACTTGGCGACTCTTTTATTTGGGATTATTAAATTTAAATCACCCCCTTACCTCTACAAAAAACTAGAATGGGCGTCTGAGACTAACTCTAGATATCCGCGTAGAGCCCACTCTAGTCTAATTTTACTTACACAAAAACACAGAACTGCGGCTTTCCGAGGTTCATTCCGCTTTGCAGCGTCTCGCTGTTGGAATGATTTGCCACCCCCACTGCGCGAAACCCAATCTTTATTTGCGTTCAAATCTAAGTTTAAAAAAATGCTCATTTCAACTCAAAAAAGTTCCTAGGAAACCCTATATAGATATAGCTCCTGTAACTAAACGCTAAATTGATAATTATACATACTTTCTTCATGCATGCTACACTTCTTTTCTCTCTATATATACTCAGATTCAGATTAAATAACTTTATTTCTTTAGGCTTACAAAATAAGCACTTAGACAAGTCAAATTTCATAAAGATAATTATTATAAAAAAGAAATAATTCGTTATTGATTTCTCTTATATATCAACGACCATGTTTGTTTTTAATTCTACTGTTATTATTGATTTGTTGTGTGACGTCACCCAGAGGTTCTGTCTGAAAACCAGCGTCGTTAGCGTCCTCGGATGGTGACGACATTAAACTGAGACTGGACCTATTTAGCCGCGCACTAGAGAAAGACCAATTTCCAACATCTGACTCTACACGTAGTGTTTTTTGATTGTTTATGTTGTGTTTTAGTAGTTATCTATGTTTAGTTTTAGCTTTCTAGTAGTTTTTCAGTGTAGATTTTTTTTTGTTTTTATTGTAAGTACTTTCTCTTATTTTTTGTGTGTGCTAATAAATTTATATTCTATTCTATTCTATTCTATTCTATTTTATTTTGTTCACGATACTTGATTTTTCAGTTAAAATTATAGAATACAAGCAAAAATATGTACATATGTGAAGATTATATGGAAGTGTAAAAAATCTGTAATTGGCTTTGTTTGTGTATTTTCCAAGGAGTATTTTTATTTGTATTGTAATTTTGGGTAGGAATTGAAAACCTCAGCACGTATCTTCATGGTTAAGAAGTTGCTAAAACATCACGAATAATGGAAGATCCTAGTAAGCCCTAAGACCTAATTAGGCAGTACTCAGTATTAGTATCAAATAATAATTTAGTGTTAGAGTTGATAACTATAATTAATTAATAATGATGTCATGTCTTAACAGTGCATTGCGAGCTTAGGCTGTCAGTAATATTAATACGTGAACCTAATGGTATAAACATGTAGAAGCCTATGCCCAGCTGTGGGCAAAAAGGGGTGGTGATGATGATATTTTGTAAGTTCCTTTATGTAATAAAAATATTTTATTGGGCTTTAGTTAGATTAGTAAGGTTTGAACTGTTTAGATTAAGGGCCGTTGATTTTAATAAAACAATAAATAAATATATTAAAAAATTAGCTTTTATTCTCTTACCATATTAAAGTAGGTTATTATAAACATAAAATAGTACCTATACAAGGGTGGCACAGTAAAAACCGAAGTATGGGAAAGTCTGAAACTATAAGAAATACGAAGATTTCCTGTTACGAACCATGTCATCGATTTTAGTAAAAGATAAACTAATGATTCAATTAATAGTGATAAAATTGATGATAAAATTAATAGTATTTATTTTCAGATATTGTAGGTCTTAATCAGTAAATGTAACTATGAAAATAATGGTATGTAAAATATTCTAAATTGCCACCCTGTATTTCCTTCGACAAAAGCTTTCCCTTGTTTTAAATACAAATGGATACTAGACAATCCATACAGCATTATCTTTCCCAAGCTAAGCAGAGCTTGTGTGATGGGACTAGATACTTAAACAATATTCATCATCATCATCATCACCAGCCTATAATAGTCCACTGCTGGACATAGGCCTCCCCTAATGAACGCCATAGATGGCATTATCATTTGGGGGTTATTGCCCATAATCCCTACGCTGGGCATGCGGGTTGGGGATCGCAGTTCAGTGGAGTTGTTCTGCAGAGGCCGCTGATTCCCTTAGTCGACTCTTACGACACCCACGGGAAGAGTTGGGGTGGTGAAATTCTATGCCGACAGTTCGTCCATTTTTGTTGAATGACTAATAACAAGTGGTAGCTAAGCGGTTAAGACATCTGCTCGGAATGCTGAAAGTCCTGGGTTCTGATCCTATGAATTATTTCACTTTTTGATGTTTTATTTTTGCTTTCAGCTTTTGTTAGTTTATTGGTGGTTATTGTAATATTTTCGAAAACAAATATTGAGCAGGTATTAAGTAAGTTTTTTTTTTTTTTTGTTATTACTACAATTTACACAGCATTATCTTGCCTCGAACTAAACAAAGATTGTGTTATGGGTAATAGATAACTGACATACTTTACGAGTACATAATGCGCTGAGATCATAATAAAGTTAACCGAAACCTACCGTCAACTAATTTCGTAAAACTTGTTTTAAATTTAGATAACGGGGTACAGAAGTACGGAACGCGTTAACTAACTTGGGCATGAAATCAAGTTCCTACCCGATCAGTCGAATTGAAAATGATCCAAAATTAACGGCGCTAGTCCGAAGAAATTCCCAAAAATTTTGATCTCCTACTGAGGGAACAACGCAGGCTCAAGTCCCGCCGAATTCAAAAATATTTTTGGGTATAAATTAATTTAATTGTAAAATATTTATTTAACAGCATACCACAAAACCTCGTCACATACAAGCGCCTGCATCTCAAGGGGTAATGACGGCGCTTTACTATTGACGTAGCGTGGCTTCCCTTGTTTTACGAGGGCGGGATTAAACAATAGTGTCTGCGCACATTCTGAACAGTTTCAGGATTTGCTAGCTTTGTGTTTTATTAGCAGAATAATGCTGGAATAATTTTCCTCCGTTAGTTTAACTTATTCATTCTAAATGAGTTAAAAATCAAGATCATATGTTTCACTAAGCGTATTAAAAAACAAATGAGAATTAATTTTATTCATTTAAAGAAGAAAAAACAAAATTACCTTGACAGTGGTTATCTTTTATTGTTCATTGGTATATTTATCTCCCTCTCTCTTTCTTTTTTGGTTAGACGCACGATTTCTAAAATGAACAGGCGGACATTTTGATCACGACTTAATTTTCCAGTTAAAATTATAGAATAAGGTAAAATATGTGTGAAGATTGGAAGAGATTGCTTATAGTACAATGTAACCTGTAACTGGCTTTTCTTGGTGTGGTTAACGAATCTTCTTCATAAAAATCCATTTTGTATTAATTTCATTTCATAAAAGTATTTAGAAAAAAATGTGGTATGAACCTAGATATATTATATACAATTTTAATCCAAATCATAGCAGATCATCTTGAAAATATGCTCAAATTACAAATAAATTTGGTATTACGTTTGTATTTATGTGGGAAATTCATGCGTGTCGCCGGAGCCTTAATGGCCTAGTAAGAACTTAGACCTAATTTGGGCACAGTACTCAGTATTAGTATCAAATGATAATTTAGTGTTACAGTTGATAACTATAATTAATTAATAATGATGTCATGTCTTAACAGTGCATTGCAAGCTTAGGCTGTCAGTGATATTAATACGTGGACTTCATTAAGTCCATTGCATAAACGTGGAGAAGCCTATGCCCAGCTGTGGGCAAAAATGGGTGGTGATGATGATATTATGTAAGTTCCTTTATGTAATATAAATATTTTATTGGGCTTTAGTTATATTAGTAAGGTTTGAACTATTTATATTAGGGGCTGATGATTTTGTTAAAACAATAAATAAATATGTTAAAAAATAGGCCTTTATTCTCTGACCATAAAATAGTTTTTTTTTTTATAACTGATAGACATCCGTTTGACCTTTTTATAGTATCTATAAACGGGTGGCACGTAAGAACGGTCACTTTGGGAAAGTCTGAAACTATAAGACATACGAAGATTTCTTCTGCCGATTTTAGTAATAAGAAAACTGCATTCATACTTTCAAATTTAAAAAAAATTCTACGTCAGTAGCTCGGGCTTCCGAGCCAGACTTTTTGAAAAATAAAATTATATCTTCATATACCTATCGATTTTTTAGGTCTTAAGAAGTAAAAAGTAACTATGAAACATGATATGTAAAATAGTAATGATATGTAAAATAGATAACTGACATACTTAATAATGTACGAGTACATAATGCGCTGAGATCATAATAAAGTTAACCGAAACCTACCGTCAACTAATTTCGTAAAACTTGTTTTAAATTTAGATAACGGGGTACAGAAGTACGGAACGCGTTAACTAACTTGGGCATGAAATCAAGTTCCTACCCGATCAGTCGAATTGAAAATGATCCAAAATTAACGGCGCTAGTCCGAAGAAATTCCCAAAAATTTTGATCTCCTACTGAAGGAACAACGCAGGCTCAAGTCCCGCCGAAGTCAAAAATGTTTTTGGATATAAATTAATTTAATTGTAAAAGATTTATTTAACAGCACACCACAAAACCTCGTCACATACAAGCGCCTGCATCTCAAGGGGTAATGACGGCGCTTTACTATTGACGTAGCGTGGCTTCCCTTGTTTTACGAGGGCGGGATTAAACAATAGTGTCTGCGCACATTCTGAACAGTTTCAGGATTTGCTAGCTTTGTGTTTTATTAGCAGAATAATGCTGGAATGATTTTCCTCCGCTACCTTAACTTATTCATTCTAAATGAGTTAAAAAATTAGGATCACAATTTTTAATAAAAAGGGCCTATTAAAAAAAATCTAAGTTCATTTATTTTATCTTACAGTTCATTGTGATACCTATTTCTCTCTATCTCTGTCTCTATCTTTTTTCGTTAGACTCAGAATTTCTAAACTGCAAAAACGTATTTAGACCCCGGCAGAGCTTGAAGGCGATACTACGTCTGTGCCCTCCAATTTCAAACTTAACGGTCACGCACTCTCGATCTACTAGACGCTAACGAATCCTAAAACTTTCTTTAATTTTTAATTGCTTACGCCTTAGGCTTTTTAATAAAGTCAGTGCTTGTGTGTTCCCAATCTTGGGAACACCTTATGACCTAGAACCCCTAGTTCTTGAAATCGGAACCGCACACCGCTGTGGCAGCGGATACCACTGAGCGCCTACTCCCTACGCTCGTTTCGGAGGACCCGGTGCGACGGCTGGACGCGCCTATCTCTGCGCACTCTTCCAGGACCAGCTACGCAGGATCGGGAAGACCTGGACGGCGCTAAGGAGTACGGGAGTGCCACGGAGGGGAGTACGGTTACCGAATTAACGCAAAGCTTGTGAAATTTGACCCGGCTAATGACCCACGAACCCTGTCTCTTATTCTTATTCTCAATTCTTAATTAAATGTCTCTCTAATATCTAACTATCTCTTTTATTTCTCTTATTTCTCCCTAGGCTTGTCAGGCTAGGTGACAAGTGGCAATTTTTGGGAATTTCTTCGGACTAGCGCCGTTAATTTTGGATCATTTTCAATTCGACTGATCGGGTAGGAACTTGATTTCATGCCCAAGTTAGTTAACGCGTTCCGTACTTCTGTACCCCGTTATCTAAATTTAAAACAAGTTTTACGAAATTAGTTGACGGTAGGTTTCGGTTAACTTTATTATGATCTCAGCGCATTATGTACTCGTACATTATTAAGTATGTCAGTTATCTATTACCCATATAACACAATCATTGCTTAGTTCGGGGCAAGATAATGCTGTGTAATTTGTGCAGCATTCTCGATTTATTCATTTTATTTTTGTTGTTTTGTTGTACTTTTGAGGACACCTATCTCAGCACCAAGTAAAAGTAAGTGCAAATACTACTTGCAATTTTAATTTTGATAAAAACAACAATTTCTCGGCACGTCACAGTCGTTTGCCAGAACAATAAGGCTCAGGTAGTAAAATGCACGTATTCTAGCTCCAGTCAAAATATCACGGCTCTACTGCAAATTATACTTCACACATAACTTTACTGCGCGTTATGTGAATGCCAATGATTTTAGACATTTGATTGCTTGTAGATGAGGCGTTTGCGGGTTTTTGCCTACATGAACGCTCTCGATCACTCATCAATCTATATCTATACTAATATTATAAAGAGGAAAGATTTGATTCTTTGTTTGAATTGCTCCGAATGTACTGAACCGATTTGAAAAGTTCTTTCACCATTAGAATCCAAAGTTTTCTGTGATGAACAGGCTTTTGAATATTTTCAAAAAGTTAGTAATCATGAAAAATTTAATTTTTGTCCACTTGTGCGAAGCTGGGGCGGACCGCTAGTTTTAGATAAAAAAAAGTGGCCGTACGCGAATAAAGTTATGATAGACTTCTCAAATAATATTTTTCTTAATGTTGGAATTATGTGATTAATGATGAAATTATTCTCACTAAAATCTCATTGTTATCAACAGTTCAACTATTTACGATGTCTTTTGAATAGAGTTTTCTGAAAAAAATTGCATTTTTTTGGTTAACACCAGCGGTCTTAGGCTTTGCAAGGATATTCAACAAAAACGGATTTTTTCATGCAGATCCCTAACTTTTTTTAAAATATTCTATAGCCTACGTTCATCAGGAAAAATGTAGGATTCTAATAGTGTAAAAAAAATTCAAATCTGTCCCGTGGTTTAGGAGCCTATTCAATTCAAACAAACTATAAAATGTTTCCTGTTTATAATATTAGTATAGATTTCGGCGATTTACAGTAAGCCCCGTTGCACACAACCATAAATAATTTTAAACTGTCATAATCTTACTCTTCATGTCATAACTGTCACAACTGTCATAATCTTACTCTTCATAAACGACAAGGAATGTATGACTTAGTAGCTTCATTGAGTCACAAAAATCGTAGCTATATTTATAAACCATTCTATACCCACATCTTTGGCATGCAACCCTCCCAAACAAACGGAAATTCCGGTCCAGCCAGAGATGTTCAGTGCTGCCAACACATCCGTCGGCTCTCCCTAAATAGTTGTGTGAAGTTGCCAGCTTTGTAGTGTTTGAGTCCCGAATATGAGTATTAAGCTCTGGTGCTTAATTTTTTTTGCCTCGTTATCTTATTATTAGTAAATCCTTATAGATAGAAAGAGAAAATTACAATTAAATTACCATATTAGAACTAGTACTTACAAGGTCGAAGCGACGCGTGACCCGAGAGCTGGTCAGTATCTGGCGCAGCGCATCAGCATTCCCATACAGCGAGGCAATGCAGCTTGCGTACACTTCCGACTGGTATTGATATGGATCAGTTGAGCTAGCTGTAGTTTGTTTGCAACAGTCTGTAGGTACCTAAATTGTCAATTATTGACAATTTAGGTACCTACAAACTGTTGCTTAAACCCGAGGAGACTCGGTACCCCCTAGGTTCCCAAGGGGAGCAAATTCGTACCCTCTGTCGAGACCTATGTGTCCCGAATACCGAAACCTCGCGAAAATGTGATATTTACTTTTGCAGCCCAGTGTATCTATGAAAATTCATAGAAACAGGCCCCGCGCCAAAAATCTCATGACCCTGAATCACCTTAGGAAATTAGAGTTTGATTCTCGTAAATCTCTAGAACAAAGAAAGTTTAATTTCGTCGAAATAATTCAAAAACAACATAAGAATTAATTCCGATAAATAAAACTGGAGAAAATTCGCGAGAGAATGAAATCTATTGTGATGTCGTACCTACCGCGGAGGTTTCAACACTGGAGTTCATTTTCAAGGATTATGCCACAAGTTGAACCGCGAGGGCATCGTAGAATGCATTCCTGGCGTATTATGCTGTCAAGTGTTTGCTCGTGTGTTTACCGCCAGGCATAAAAAAATAAGTTCAGCAGTTTTTGGCGTTGATCATATTGTTTGACCACGACTTTATACAGTATACAGCCTCATAGTGAATATAGTTGATGAATTATTTTAGTTTGTATTATCCCTTATTTTAATTATTGATTAATATAACTATTTGAATCACTGCGATTTAATTTATGCAGCTTGAATATATTTGACACCTAAATTTAAGATCTAACATGTAACTGTGATATGGTTTTGGCATAGGTACATCAATGGTTTTGGCAAATAAATTATTTAATTTGATTTCAAATTTTTTGATGGATTGGAGTGATTTACTTCCAGAAAAATGTCGTCATTACTAGAATGTTCAAATATAAATAAAAAAAAAAAAACAAAAGTCTATCATTAGGTCTATATTATTTACACTTTTGCGGTAGTCAGCCCACAATTGTACCCTATACATTATGTTGTGTTCATCATAATGTATACAATTTAGGTATTGTTGACTGACAACCGCAAAAGTGAAAATCTTTGTGAGGATAATTATGTACCTACCTAGTAGTAGTCAAGCGTAGTGTGTGACTTCTCACACTGCATAGGGCAAAAGCCCTTTCCTCTCTTCATTTATCCCTCTATATCTATACCAGTAGCATGGTAAAACATAAATTTACAGTCTAGTTGCGTAAACTCCAAGCCCAACTTCGAGCTTTTCATTCGGAATGAGTTTTTAATTGTTTGAATTTCGAATGCGATTTTTTTGAGCCGCTTTGAATTCTTCGAGCGCTATTGTGGACAGTCCCTAGTGAGTGCGGGTCTCTTACTTCTAAAGTTATCACTAATTTGTAGCAAAGAAGGTGACGTCTGTGGCCGTCTTAGAATTTTCACCGCCTCAATTTTCCTTGCAGGTGTCGTAATAGTCTCTAAGGGATATCCACCAGGGGCGGGCAGCAGTGGTTCTTGCAGATCAATTATACCACCGAAATGCGATCCTCAACTCGCATGCCCAGCGAGGGGATTATGGACCCTCCATTATAATAATAACAAATAAGAGGATTATCAGGGAAATAAGTTATTTTAAGAAAAGTATTTTTTTAACAGAATATAATAATTATTTTACCACCAAAAAAGAGAAGCACGATGGCAAGCAGACATGGTAATAGTAGAGAAAGTCAGTCAAGTCATAAAGGGCGCCTTTACTGCTATGAGCTTTAATGTTATATTGGTAATTAATAGTAATAAAAAAAACCAATATTGGTGATCAAAAAAAAGGCGGATTTTCATAAAAGTAAACTTAAAATCTGCGTAAGATACCCGGCATTTACAAAAGGAGCTAGGCGACCGATGGATTAATTGCACCTGATATAGGTCGGTAATTAGAAAGAGAGAAAACAATATTATATTCTTGTGCAGCTGGTCTTCTTAGCCGAATATCGATCACGGCGGAAAGAAACTTTAGTTTCACGATTTGTTGCAGTAACTCGCAGAACATCCAGTCGCCCCTTGACCACCACGATCGCTGCACCGCGATGGAAACTCAGAGGAAAAAAAAAACAAAAGGTACGCGATAAATACCCGATAGGCGGAAAGACTCAACAGTCTACAAATGCACTGGATATGTTATAGTGCACATGTGTGTGCGCACTTGTGCACTCTATTTCCTCACTCTCATAATCCGATGGGACGGCAGACCAAGAAACCAGCTTAGCTTTAGGTATACCTATCTAAATAAATAAATATGTATCTAAATCACATAAACTTAGATTTAAACAGGCAAAACGAAACAAACATTGCAATAAACACATAAGTGGTTATAGGTTTATTTATACCTTTATATAGTATTTATTACTAGCGCTTTCTTATTCACTTCTTAAATAAGTCGACAAAAAATTTAGGCTTATTCGTCAACTCGCTCGAATGATTCACGCGAGTTGGCACCTGAAAATCAATAACACCTTATTTTTTTTTTCATAATAATTTGCTCGTAACCAGCAGTACCAGAATTACTAGTTTATTATTTTTAATAAAACTTTCTCAAAAGGCACAAAAATAGACGAACCACGACGAACTTTTTTTAAAACTATCCGTCATTAAAAGTTGGATGTCTCGAAGGAAAACCAGTTTCAAAGTCTTCGGGCTGTTTTTATTTACGAGATGAAAATATGACCCACTTCTGTCCGAGCATATAATATAATTCAAGCCTTTTTACATATCATCATCAGCAGCGCATAATAGTCCACTGCTGGACATAGGCCTCCCCTAATGAGCGCTAGATGGCACTAATCATAATTTGGGGGTTTATTGTCCATAATGCGCTAGGCATGCGGGTTGGGATCGCAGTTCGGTGGAGTTGTTCTGCAGAGAGCGCTGCTGCCCGCCCCCCGGTGTGATTCCCTTAGTCGCCTCTTACGACACCCACAAGAGAGTGCGGGTGGTGGAATTACCTATATGCCGGCACCACATGGCACCTAAAGTATACCATGAAGAATTTAAGTCCAATTAGTTATCTTGTACCCATAACACAACGTATTTACTCAATATTGACATGAAGATAGAAAGACTACTGCTTTACTATAAAACTATCGTAGTTTGACGAATTCTTTATGAATGTAAGCGGATTAATGTAGATTAGGGATTCCCTCGTTAAGGGATGAAACGTTGGTGTTCTTGCAACACGAACTAGGTTTCATAACGAAGAAAGAAAACTGAATTCACACTTCACATCACATTCCATCTACATATATCTATCTTATCTATCTCTATACTAAATTATAAAGAGAAAATATTTGATTGTTTGTATGTTTATTTGAATTGGATAGGCTCCAAAACTATTGAACTGATTTAAAAAATTCTTTCACCATTAGAATCCAAAATTTTCGTTGAAGAACATATTTTTTCAAAAAAGTTAGGTATCCGCATGAAAAAATCAATTTTTGTTAAATACCCGTGCGAAGTCGGGGCGGACCGCTATTATCTAAATATAAGTTAGTGCTGTTCTTTTGGATCTGTATAAATTTATCTTAAAAACTATGTATTATGTCAAATTTCATAGACATCCATTCAGCCGTTTGTGCGTGATAAATTGAACACAGATTAATTTTTAGAATTATCTATGGGTCAATTAGATGGTTCCCATTTCATATCCCAAACATTTCACTTGAGCTGGACCGGTAATCGAATCCACACCCTTTAACAAAACAAGACACTAAACCAACCATACCTCCCACAACTTTGATAAATAGCTAGAGGTACCTCAGCCGAATGAGGGTAGCTTTCTAGGGATGATAAATACCAACCATCTTCGCGGGGGTGAAAAAAGATCGTAATAAACCATTTTCGCCCCCCAGAGCCTAATTAAATGATAGAATGCAATATTCACTTATGAATTCGGGGGATGAAAATTTTTAAGGAAATAAGCTACACTACCTACTTTGTACTCATTGTATGCTGTTGTATTTTGAAAAAAATGTACAATGTCTAATAATCTTCTACTCATGATATTTTTATGTTTTACCAATACAATAAGAAAATGATCTATCGTATACAAAAATATTAACCTAAAATACTTACATGAATAATAAATAAGACATAATGTACCTTTATCACTATGGTTTATTACGACCTTATCACTTAGAAGCGATCTCTTCACATACTTCCATACATTTTTGAGTGGTCTAGTAGCTATGCTTAAAAAGTAAAGGCTCTATTTCAATCCTCCAAGACGTAGTTTTGTTTAGTTTCGGCCAATGTTGGTACTTATACACGGAATTAGCACAAAAAACAAAAAGATCTTGTTATTGCGTATTTTGAAGAGTTTTTGTCAAGGAGCCATCTATGAGCATGATCCGGAAGTTCTTAGTAAAGCTTCATAGAATCAAGTAGGATTGTGAACAGGAACAATTGAAGATCGAAACGATACTGAGTTTGTAGTTCAATGGGCATACCATAGATGGCACTAGTAATACGAGTCATATCATAAGACACCATTATTGAAATTGGAATTCTAATCCTACTAATAATAAAACGCGAAAGGTAGTAAGTATCGATGGATGTTTGTTACTCTTTCACGCAAAAACTACTAAAAGTATTTTGATGAAATTTGGTACACATGTAGTTTATGGCCTGGAATAACATTTTTTTAAACAGAATATCACACAAGTTTGGGAGATTTTTTATTTTTTCGTGAAATAACACCGTTTAGTCTTTCTCAAATAAAAACCGTTTCGTATCCATTTAATAAAATAATTTGAAACAAAAACCAACGATTTGGAAAGATCTAGAAAATGGGCTGTAAATTCAGGTCTCGGTTCTTAAATGTGACAACTTTGAATGTAACGAAATGAATCAGATGTCTGGACCGAAACTTAGGTCTAAGTTAGTGACCTAAGCATTGTACTAGACAAAACTTTTGATTTAGACAGGTACTGTACTTATTATGTAACCGTAATTATCTATAGGTACTAATATTAGTAAAGAGATTGGATTGCTTGTTTTTTGCTTGAATTCAATAGGTTACGATACTACTGGACTGATTTGGAAAATTCTTTCACAATTTGAATGAAAAACATAGCTTATGGAGTATATTTAAAAAATAGGGATCCGTATAAAACTTTAATTATGTAACCCAACGTGTAAGTGTGTGTAAAATTTGCGAAGACGGGGCGGACTGCCCTATACTAGTGATTATTACCATTGACTGTCGTGTCACTATGCGACAGTCGCGTTTTGTGGCTAAAAAGGGCAATATCGTATCTCTGTCTAAACTATCAGTACGTACGTACTGTCTGTCTGTCCCAATGTATGCTTAGATCTTTATAAATACGCAACGGATTTAGGTCAGGTTTTTGTAATAGATAGAGTGATTCAAGAGCATTGCACCCGTGCAAAACCGGGGCGGGTTGTTAGTAAAAAATTAAACTATAATAGAGGCATGAAAAGGTTTATAATAGGTATCAAAAAACTAGTATATTATGCCCATTGATATTTTTGAAATTTCTATTGTTAACGTAATATTTAAAAGTTTTGGCGGCGCTAATTTGGGTCTGTGAAATGCCTTGAACCATAAAACTATCGGTAGACCGTCCGTCATCTTTTTTACAGCGATATATCGAGCTAAATTTCTAATGTAAAAAAGCCAGAAAAATCTGAAATCCCCTCCATTATCCATCATTATTTACTGCCATCTACATCCCTAATTCTCAAGTTAGTTACCTCATAACTTGGGATTATATTGACTTCCCAATTTATTAGCCGATTGATTTATATGGCAACCCAATTTTCCTATGTTATTTTTTGAGGAGAATATTCCTTTGTTATCGCAGGATTGTTTTGATTTGTTTGGGAAAACAACCAAAGTGCTGTTTTGTTGTTGCTCGAAATTATTGAGATGTGTTTTGGTTTCATTGGCAAGTGAAGGAATAAATAAAAGGGATTTTAAATAAAGCTTGGTGATATTAAATAATAAAAAAAATTCAAGGATTAATCTGCGGGAATCTATTCCGAAATATACTACTTACTTTGTACTTATTATGTCGTATCTTAACAGATTTTTTTTGAGCGACGTTATTTTGTATTGTTTCGTTTATTTTATGTTAAATGTAAAATCTATTCTACTATAGGCTACCTTCTGTTTATATGTCTCTTAGTTTGTAATTCAATTTTTAGGTACCTATGTCCTTAAATGTTCTACATTACAGCTTCGAGCGGGTTTGGCAAACTAGGTAGGTACCTACTATTAGGAGGTCACTCATAGTAGAAGAATATTTCCCAAAATTAGTTAATTTATTTATTTTTAAGGCCTACAGCTTATATAAATACTAAATGGTTAGCTAAAATTAAGCTACAAAAAAGCTAATAAATATTAGGTTCGCTATGCATTCATATAAATCAAGAAATAAAAAAACACCGATTAAACAATCGTCAATACAACATACGATATTAAATAAAATCGGCTTTATATACTTGAAACAGGTGTTTCATTCAGTACCTTGAGGGTAGGGTGTCTGCGGCTTCTGACTAGCCTTCCTATCTCATCCCGGGCGTTTTCATTTGGATTTGTCTTTTTTTTTCGAAAGTATTATCTTGTGTACCTATATATAATTTTATGCAATTTTTAAAGTGTGTTTTTGTGATTAGTAGTGCAGGCCAGAGCAGTTGTAGGTATTTTGGTGAAAACTGTAAGTTCCTATTAAGTTTAAATAAACACATCTTTTTCTTGTACGTACCTTACTCATACTTTTTACTCGTATAAGTATTATGGCCAGTATTTTTAAGCTGGCTTACTATGACTCAAAATTGTCTTCAAATATATATAAGTATAAGTAACGTAGTAATAAGTAGTATAAGTAACGTGTACGTACACCTTTACGTACTTTATTTCGGGAATCGTCTGATACCAGAGTAATGATATTAATTTACTTTTTGTGGATACATTGAACATTTGATTAAAAAGGTATCAATAATGACAAACTAGAGTAAACTCTTTACGACAGACAGACATGAAAATAAATTAGTCTTCGCTTGCTGAAAAAATCGAAACAAAAACCAAACATCCAACTTTACAATTCCCAAAACAACACTCAAAATGCTCCTGAAATTAGCGATGCATATAAAGGCTTTTTCCACTACACTGCCATTTCACTAATTGATTTTAAATTGCACGGTGGCAACACTACGAAAAATAGTGGCGCGAAAAATGCGGAAAACTAACTTTGTTATCGATAGAAAATAACGGACAACACTAGGTATCGATGTACGATACATGTTTTTTAATTTTAACTATATGCTCGAATGAATTTTTATTTTATGGAGCGTAGCTTTTTGATTTGATAGCTCATGGTTTTAAATCTGAAAGAGTTTATTTTGTATGTTTCTTTGGTTGTATTGTTTTGTTTTTTCTCTTACTAACCGCCGGTTCGCACATGTCTCCGTTTTACTGTTCCGTTTTATCGTGTACGTAGTTTTTTCGTCGATGGCGTATGTGGTTGTATGAGCGACTTCACACATGGCACAGTATTCTGTATACAGATCGACGAACAAAATCGAATCAAAATACGTACACGAAAACGGAACAGTAAAACGGAGACATGTGTGAACCGGCGGCGGTTACTTCGAGTTTCTCTACGTGATATGCAGTATCTAACTATAACTATAATACGTAAAGCCACCGACATAACTCATAAAAGATTATTAATCTGAAACGTTAATGGGCCGGCCATATAGCTAGCAGAACTTTTATTATTTCTGTACGATTATCCGTCTGCGGGCTAATAATGTTGATGATATTTTCCCCGTTGATTCAAAAAGTTAATAAACTCGAAGACCTCTGTGTTGCGGTGGTTGAAGGTCCGCCTGCGACGCAGGAGGTTGCGGGTGCGATTCCCGCCTCGGGACAATTATTAGTAGGGTCTGCAGATATTTGTTTCGGGTGCTCTGGTCGCTTTCTATGTATAATAAAAAATATTTATCAATGTAATAATATTGTATTATGTATAACAGTCATCTAGTACCCATAACACAAGCTCTGCTTAGCTTGGGGCTAGATGATGCTGTATGGATTATCCGGCATTATTTATTTATTTATTTAAATAAAGAATTTTCCCCTCTCTAGAATATGTATATACTTACATATACTAACATCTACATGCCATTGCATTTTTTGGTTTTACCACTTTCAAAAATCTTCCTGCAAAAAAGTTGCCAGTTACATTATTATACCCAACTTTCGCGTGAAAAAGATAAACAGCCCGCAGTATTTTATCATCACGGGTTGCCTGATAAATAAATAATACCGGCAAGACCGTCCTAACTGAAAACGTGTGAATTTTTTACGTTTTAATTTACTCGAAGGTGCTCGTTTATTTAGGTTTCTTGTGGATCCGGAGGTTTTTTGGGGAAATTAATAATCATTGTATATTATGGTGAGAATCATGGTTAGTACCAGAGATTTGTTTACATATTGTTATACTTACAAGAATAAGAATAATTTTATTTAATGTTTTATGAATAATTTTTACATGCGGGTCTCAAAACAAAAACAGAGTACCTACCTACATTATATAGAGATAACTTATCTAGAATAAGTTTTTTACCATCCTGAACTTTTGTTATGTTGCCTGCTGAAATAAATGATTTATTGATTGATTATATAAGCGGTTTAATTTTGAATTTCGATTAGTGTGAGTTGGAACAAAAAACTGAAGAATTTTTTCCATCAGATGTTCAATATTGTAATTATAATGAAAAATAAAAAGCTAGTTTCTGTGCGAAATGTTCACAGGATAGATATTTTGTTATAAGTATATAAAATACTTATAAAAATACTTAGAACACTGGGCAAATTTTAAATTTGAGTTATCTTTCAAAATCTTAAAAGTAAAGTATAATATAAAAATCAAAAAGCCTCCAGTCAAAAGTTGTGGCACCGTATTTTAGGATGATGTGCTCAATAAGTTTTCATTGCAACAGTCTGCAGTTAACTCAATCGCTTCTATTGTAAGTCCTAGTTCATATTTCGTTATTTAATTGTAAGTAAACTCGATGACGTTACTGTAAGTAAGACTCGATGACGATACTTACTGTCTGATGACGTCATCATAGATACCTTCCAATCAATAAAGTCAATAAAAACGCAAAATATTTCTTATCTCCAATCCGCGAGTAATGTCCGATTCAGGGCAAATCTGCTCGATTCTGCTCGATTGTGCTCGATTGTGCCGATACCGGGTAAATGGCTCGACTTACGTAATCTTCCTCGCTAATACTTTACACTGGGTACTGGTTGCAAAACAAGTTGATTGCCTTGCCTTGTGTTGGATCAAAATATAATCAAAATCCAAGTGCTTTTTCTCCTTTAGACCTTACAGGACTCTTGGACACGTCAAATACAAGATATGGTGCGAAGCTTTTGGGTCTAGCTTTTATTTTAATTCTACAAACCTATTTTGTTAGGTTGATGATAATAATAATAATAATCATTGTTTTATATTATCATAAACTATCTGTGTGCCAAGTTTCATCAAAATCCGTTTAGTAGTTTTGCGTGAACAAACATCAATCCATACAAACTTTCGCTTTTGTTTGTAGGATAGATTTATCTTTTATGATGATGAAAATGTTCGTAATTTGATAATCGATTCAAAAGAAAGCATTACGTATAAAATTACCTGAATCGCTTGTTCTGCGCACCCTTCCAAATTATCTCGGCTCAAGATATTTAGCCCATTAAAGCCTCCGAAAGTCGGCGTCTCTCGGAATTCCGCTAATACATCGCTAACCCCCAGCCTGCTCGGCATTCCACCAGAACTAAACATTACCTAACTCAACTAACTTATATTACTTTGATTGGTATTTGTTGGTTTGCGGTATTTTCGAGGTGTAGGCAGGTATTAAAAATAAATTACGTTCATCAATCGTATTTTAAAGTATTTTTATTGATTTTTTATTTTGCAGATTGCTTGTTTTCAATTGTTTATTCTTAATTTTTACAAATTATTCACTGAAAAGTACCTACTTGTGTCTACAACGACACGTTAATTTTTTTTTTTATAAAATTTTATTGTATAAAATATTCTCATTCTATCTTTTTTTTTCATTGTAGATAGGTACTAGTTCTAATTTAGATATATGATTATAATTTTCTTTGAAAGCTTTTTTTAAAAGCTTCTCCAACTTATGATCATACACACATTTGTCCTGAGGGGGGAATCGAACCCGCAACCTGAAAAATTAAATGAATGAAGGTCACACGTCACCTTTATAATAATCTTGAAACAATAATCTCCCAGGTAAAAGAAATTCTAGAGAAAAGTCCATACAAAACAAAGCCGCACATAGAAAATAGTACTTCAATAATAAAATTCTAACTCCACACTAACCTGTTGTCACTTCGGGTCGACAATTAAACGAATACCTACCGCCACACGTCAGGCGTCACGCGTCACGCGTCACAGCGTTACGCCAGTGACGTCACAGGTCGACTGTCACGTCACTGTCCTTTATTGCCCTGTTAGCATCTACCCTTTTGTACGAGAGAATCATTGTTTTGGGCATTGTTTTTAGACCATGCCCTGTTTATATAGAGTGAGTAGATTGATTTGGAAGTTGAATAAGAAATATAAGCTATATTTTATAGTAGCAGTCGGCTCCGGCTTTACAAGGGTATGTAACAAATAATTAAACAATCATAAATTTACACACAAACAACTTTGGCTAGATTACTGAAGTTTTAAAAAAATATGTGTCTAATTTTTTTTTCAAGTTCAGTGTCGTTAATCGTTATTGCCCACGGAGATTCCTATCAGTACCATAGCAGCTACTTTAACACCTTAACTGCGACAAACAGTCCACAAGCATAGTAGAATTAAGGAAAAACGCCCTTCAGTCCCTGAAGAGGATAAGTAAAGCTGTATGCTGTAGCTAGTATTAATGATACATTAACTAATGCAGGTAACGCGTGATTAGGAAACTACCATCAATACGCACTAATCATTATACCGGTGGCCGCCATTACATCACATGAATAATGGATGGATTTGTGTGGTAATGGACTCAGGACGAGCGCTAGCGGGGGCAAGGCTTTTTAGTAAGGAAGGAAAGTTAACAGATGCCTTTGTCTTTCCATCCTTAGTATTTGGCTATTGCATAAACAACTGCAATATAAGCTTAGTAAGATGTGTTTGGGAATATTTATACACAAAATAAGTAAAAAACTCTGCTATTTTTGTTATGTCTATGATGGACGAATACCTAATTCTTAAATTGTTTATACCACGATAAAATATACAATAAAACATTCAGAAAATTAATGAGAAAGGCGAGCATTACCCGTATTCGTCCACACCCTGTATTATCTGTGCTGTATTCTTATATTGTTACTTTTTTCTTCTTTTTTACTTTTCTATGTTAAATATTGTGTGTTAAATGTATGTTAAATTATGTAACTACCTGTTTTTGGCCAAATAAATAAATCTTTCTTTCTTTCTTTACCCAAAAACGAATTGTCGTCCTGATAACCTTTGGTAAGGGGACAAAGATAAAAAAGTGGGTTTGTACATAAACGGAGATAAATGATTTAATTTAATTTTATTTACTAGTTTACTTCTTGTTATAATACATACAATACATAAATACTATCAAATCTGTGTTTATGATTTCGATGTAGATTCACGTAATTTATAAATTAAATAACAGAGTCATGAAGGAAGATACTGTTCTTTGACTTCAAAGAAAAGATCGTCATTTACTACACAAAACACAGATATAAAAATAAAATTCATTCCTCATTATTTTCATGCCATAAAATAGTACTTTCCCTGCCCCTGTGGGGTTGCCTCAGTTCGTCCACTATAGCTTGGGATCTCATCCAATCTGTTTATCACAAATGCTGTACCAGCTACCTTCGTACAATCTATCTCTCATTTCCATAACCTTTGATAACATAATCTACATTTATGATTATGAAGTAAATTGATTATAATAACCAACCTAATAATGGGTGGAAAAAAACTAAAAACACATGTCAAATTCCTTAAGGCTCAACGGATGAATTTCCCGTACAAACGTAATTTCAAAATTATTTGTAATTTCAGCGTTCAGCATATTTTCGCCATGATCTGCTATGAGTCGCTCTGATCTGGCGCTCAGATAATATTTTGAAATCCCGCAGAGATTCGGTACTCCACGGATCTTTTTAAAGTGTTTCTATGTGGTTTGTGGACCCCTTTATACCTCGAAGCATAAAAACTGATTAGGCTATTTTTTTGAGTTTGAGTTTATTTTTTTGATAGACCGTGAATAGACCTATTGGATTTCGCTAACTGTGCCCGAAGCGAGCTTGTATGCTCCACAGGAGTATTTAAGGAAAACAGCTATATAAATATATCACAAACATTATAGGCCGGTGATGATGATGATGACGTTGAAAAGGAATGGCGACGCCTGGGTTTTGACAGAAAAAAGAGTTTTGAATATAAACTTAATTACGTTCTAAATAAGGTAAAGCTTTTTATAAACTTACTAGCGGCCCGCCCCGGCTTCGCACGGGTATTAAACAAAAATTTCAGAAATTATACACACTAACACGATGGGTTCAACAGTTTTAATACGTTTCCCTTACTTTTTTTAACAGAATTGGGATTTTTGACATTGACTCGACACTCCATAACTGACACTGGCCGTAGAGAAAAAGCA
Organism: Eupithecia pulchellata; assembly: GCA_963931895.1. NCBI lineage: Eukaryota > Metazoa > Arthropoda > Insecta > Lepidoptera > Geometridae > Eupithecia > Eupithecia pulchellata. The sequence continues at coordinate 872,587 of OZ007546.1, read as the reverse complement.
AGCACCGTGCGCTATATATTCAACCTCTTTTTCTATTATGACGCGCCATGATACAAAAAGAGGTTGGATATACAGCGCACGGTTCAATTATTGAATTTTTCATGCGGATCCCTAACTTTTTTGAAAATATTATATAGCCTATGTTCATCACGGAAAATTAAGGATTCTAATGGTGAAAGAATTTTTTAACTCGGTCCAGTAGTTTCGGAGCCTATTCAATTCAAACAAACAAACAAACATACAAACAAACAAACAATCAAATCTTTCCTCTTTATAATATTAGTATAGATTAATGTATAGTATTGACTGGTTTGATTTGTGAACCGAAGTGGCGATGCGACACGGCGCGGGGCGAAGCTCCATTGTCGTGTCGCATTCTCACAAAGACATCAAAATCCGTCGATGCAATTGCCTTCATTTTAGGTATCGTGGGTATCGGCTAATTGGGTTAAATAGATAGGTATGTATAACAGATTACTATCACGTGTGCAAGTCATTTAATTCTATCACTTTTAATTTTCATTATCAGTTCACTTATCATTCATAAATCATGACTTGTTATATGAGTTTTTACCAGTAGCTAACTTTAATGAAATATGCGATTTTCTGGCCTAACTGCTGGCGAATATTAGTGAAAAAGGGTTGGGTTGTTTATATCCCACTCGTCCCCTCGTTTCGTCCCCAGTGGAGACGAACGGGAAGTAAACTTATCGGTGGTTCCTATGGGGACAAACAGGAAGTATACTTTCCGTTTGTCCTCACTTAAATAATATGAGGATAGTTTTGCATAAAATGGCACAATATTTTGTAATCAACTTTAAATACATACACCATAAACTCATTGTTGACGACATTTCAACCACCAGAACAACAGTCAGCCACTCCACCACTACGCCACTACAACCGTACGATAGTTAATTCAAGTAGCAACTCCAAGTGATTGCACTAATGCCATTAAATTTTCATATCCAATCACTAAAGGTTGGTGTAATCCAAGTCAGGGGCGGTAGCGATTTATTTTACCAACTATCTTCTAAAGACTTAACATTGCGAATAAAGGAAAATTCCATGATATTGATACTAGCGGAATAGCATATTGATCAAAGATGCCAAGTCATTTTGAACCAAAGCGAACTTTTACGCGAAACACAGCAAAACAATAACAATTAAAGAAAGCAAACTAGCAGAAGTATCATTGAAGCAGTTAAGCTTACTGCTGATTGAACAAGATAAAATAGTTCTTTGTGATTCAGCATCCGTTCAGAATTATCGGCCGACTAGAGCCGAGTATACTAGATTTAGCGTAACTGAATCAGTACCAGAGTTTTATTATCAAGCCCAAAGTAAGCAGAGTGTGTGTTATTGCTAGATACTAGATTACTGATATACATACAAATTTACATATTTATCTACTTTAACTAAACATCAGTGTAAGTAACTTAAGTAATTAAAGAACTAAAGTACCTAAATAATTAGGTAACCTATGTAAATTAATGACTTCATTGTTACTAAAATTGAGGATATGTTTTTTGTACAATGCGCAGATAGATAATTATCTCTGTAAATTTACAAACACACATACTCGTATTATTGTACATAGAAAAAGCAATTTCTTGATTGACAAACATTTGTCTACACTGTACAGTATCCTTCGCCTGCCTAAAATTTATGTATTGCCTGCGAAGCTTCTTACTTGCGTCGAACATTTAAGAACATTTAAACATTTAAGTACTTATTAATAATATGAAATTGTAAAACTAAGAACTCAGAATTATGCCACGCCCTTACTGGGTTCATGTAATTTCTACCTATTAAAATGTAACATCTTGTAAAGGACATGAATGCAATAAATAAATAAATAAATTAAACTAATCCGTGATGAACATAGGCTATATAATATTTTCAAAAAAGTTAGGGAACCGCATGAAAAAATCAATAATTGAACCGTGCGCTGTATGGCTGCTGTATGCTGCTGTATGGCGCGCCATAATAGAAAAAGAGGTTGATTATATAGCGCACGGTGCTTGCTTTTTCTCTACGGCCAATGTCAGTTATGGAGTGTCAAGTCAAAGTCAAAAACCCCAATGCTGCTAAAAAAAGTAAGAGATCCGTATGAAAACTGTGAAACCCATCGTGTTAGTGTGTATAATTTCTGAAATTTTTGTTTAATACCCCTGTAAAGCTGGGGCGGACCGCTAGTCAAGAATAAAACAGAATAATTTAACGTACGCTAAACACAACAAAACAATAACAATTAAAGAATAGAAAGCAAATTACAAGCTTATGACTTGCATCCAATCCTGCTGCGGGCGGATGTGGCACCTACATTTGCCGGGTGATATTGACCCGCCATTGAAAGGGAATTTTAGTGAACTTCATTATTACATAATTACCTCTATACCTACCCACTGTGCGGGTAGCGTCGCTATGCCGTGTAAATACAATACACCGTAAGTTGAAAAAGTGCGTTTGAGTATTGCTTAAAACTTGTACGGCGTTTTTGTTCAATAGTTTTTAAAGTATAAGTAGAAGTTTTTGGTATTACCCGTTTTACATACTAATATCTTAACTAGTATTATTAAGAGGAAATATTTGATTGTATGTTAATTTGTCTATTTGAATTGTAAAGGCTCTGAAACTACTAAACCGATTTATAAACTTTTTCGAATCCTACATTATCCCTGATGTGATGAGCTATGGTAAATTTTCCAAAAAGTTAGGGATTCGTATGAAAACTGCTATTATGTAACCAAACGTGTATGTACATATTTGAGTAAAAAAAAATTTTTTTGACATTTATAATGTTATACACCCGTGCGAAGCCGGGGCGGACCCCCAGTCAATAATATTATAGATGTCAATATGTCAAGGTTAAAACCAATGTATAAATCTCACCCGGGGCTGAAATTGGGCCCCAGTTTTCTAATTCTGAATAATGAACTAAGCACTTTGTTCCAGCAGCGAATTCAAATGCATTCATGTATCATAACACGAATGCATTTGAAATTTTACAGAATTGTAATTATCTACCTAGTCGTTCATACACTTTTATTGCGATATGTTAAATATAATGTGATTTTTTTATACCTTATATAGATATCAGCGTAGAGTAGGTATTTTTTTTTCGTGATTAAGTACCATTTGTGTTCTATGTCTAGAAGAACATCTATGCAAAATTTCAGGCCGATCCCTAACGTGAAGAAGTAACAAAGCTTGAATGGATCGATAGATACAGATAGACCAATCGATCCATCAAAACTTCCGGGATATTTTGTAACCACTTAACATCATATTATAAGAAAAAAAGCTTCAAGTTTCAAAAAAAAAACATTTTTAAAATTAAAACTAAAATCTGAACGTAGTTTCCTGAACGCTTAACGTAAAATGCAGTGAAAGTCCCGTTATTAACGGTCTGGCTAGCATTTCTATTAGGCTTAAGTTAACAAGATCAGAAGTAAAGGCGTATGCACACTGATGTACTTTTTTTAAACCTAGTGCCGCAAGCGGTTATGCTGCTGGTTGTAGTTCAAATGCATTCGTGTTATGATACATGAATGCATTTGAATTCGCTGCTAGAAAAAAGTGCTTAGTTCATTATTCAGAATTGGAAAACTGGAGCCCGGGGCAGAGATTTATACATTGGTTTTGAACTTGACATATTGACATCCATAATATTATTGACTGGGGGTCCGCCCCGGCTTCGCACGGGTGTACATTATAAATGTCAAAAATTATAATTTTACACACACATACATATACGTTGGGTTACATAAAAGCGTTTTACATACGAAGCCCTAACTTTTTTGGAAAATTTACCATAGCTCATCACATCAGGGATAATGTAGGATTCGAAAAAGTTTTTAAATCGGTTTAGTAGTTTCAAAGCCTTTACAATTCAAACAGACAAATAAACAAACAATCAAATATTTCCTCATAATAATACTAGTTATGTAAAACGGGTTTCAGGAACTTCCGACTCATTAGGGTAATAGGTGATTTCGAGAAGATTTTTACCTTATAAGGTAGTAATTTCTTATACTTCTAATTTTAAATCGATAATGTAAAATGGCGAGCAGGTCAGCTGTAGTAATAATATAAATTATTACTCGATCTGTTATTTCTCTCAACACAGGTGAAATTTGAATTTGAAAAATACTATCATAGTAGGTATAAGCAATTGTTATGCAGAATAGGGTCCCAATCCCAAGGTCTTCGTTTTGTAGATCAGTATATTTCTCTTCTAATTTAACAGAATGACTGAAATATCCACCATCGTGTACAAACCCTAACGCCGGAGTACCACTACAGCTTCATAGTTTTGAATTGAAAAACTTGAGTTCCCAAAGGATTTCAGTACCTTTAGTAACAAGTACAAGTTTTCGAGAACCATTACGTCTTAGAAAAATGTACAATCATAATCATAATCATCATTTATGCAAGAACAATTTACTTGTGTTTGAAATTGTTACATATATACATACAATAGAAATGAAGATAAACATATTAATTATTGTTAAATAACGGTTCAACTCGGCACGTCTATTTAACTAAAATTTCAAATATTTGGGTTATATAAAACGTTTTCTTACGGATCCCTAACTTTTTTGTATAGCTTGCGTTAATCAGGGGTAATGTAGGATTCTATCGAGGAATGTTAAGGTTAAGGCCGTGTGGTGCCGGCATAGAGTTTCACCACCCCCTCTTCCCATAGGTGTCGTAAGAGGGGACTAAGGGAGACACACCGGGGGGCGGAGACTCAATAACTCCACCAAACTGCGATCCCCAACCCACATGCCCAGCGTAGAAATTATGGGTAATTACTCCCAAATGATAAATAATGCCTACACAATCTGGTCGAAACTTTGAGGGACGAGGGCATCAAGTTTTGCAAAAAGCAGCGTACTGGTAAGAAGTCCAAACTCTCGGATGAGACTCTTGGGCTGATGACAAAAAGACGGGAAACCACCCAAGCGACTTCGTCGGAAAGGTCAGACCTGAACAAGCGAATTGCGAAGATGGTACGGCGCGACCTTCGGAGCTCCAATACACGCCTCATTGCAGAGGCGATAGAGCGAAACCGAGGGTCCAAAGTATTCACTCAGCAGCTTGGCAGGAGCCACCTGACGAAGCTTAAAACGCACGACGGAAGGACCGTATTGTCGAAGCCGGAGATATCGGCCGAGATAGAGGACTTTTATGGCCGTTTATACGCTGCTCATGCTCCCCGTTCCCAACGAGACGGCCACGATTCTAGAGCCACCTTGATACGCCACTATACCGACGAACTGCCAGACATCAGTCAAGACGAGATCGTGTTAGCTCTAAGGCAGCTTAAAAATGGAAAAGCCCCCGGTGAGGACGGAATTACATCAGAGCTTTTGAAAGCTGGAGGATACCCTGTTATACAGGAGTTACAGAGCCTCTTCAACGCCGTCCTTCACAGTGGGAGAACTCCAAAGGCGTGGAGTGGGAGTTTGGTGGTGCTCTTTTTTAAGAAGGGAGATAAAACCCTTCTTAAAAATTATAGACCCATCTCGCTCCTAAGTCACGTCTATAAGCTTTTCTCACGAGTTATATCGAACCGTCTCGCCAGGAGACTCGACGAGTTTCAGCCACCGGAGCAGGCTGGGTTTCGCGGAGGATATGGTACCATAGACCACATTCACACAGTGAGGCAGATTATACAGAAGTCCGAAGAGTATAATCAGCCCCTGTGTCTGGCTTTTGTGGACTATGAGAAGGCCTTTGACTCCGTTGAAACCTGGGCTGTTCTACAATCCTTACAGCGATGCCAAGTAGACTATCGTTATATCGAGGTGCTGAGATGTCTTTACGAAGCCGCCACTATGAGTGTCCGAGTACAGGACCAACAGACTAAACCAATCCAACTGCGCAGAGGAGTGAGGCAGGGGGATGTCATATCCCCGAAACTGTTCACGAGCGCGTTGGAAGACATGTTTAAGACGCTGGACTGGAAAGACAAGGGCATCAACATAAACGGCGACTACATCTCACACCTGCGATTCGCTGATGACATAGTTTTAATGGCGGATTCGCTAGAGGAGCTGAACCGGATGCTGGACAGTCTAGCTTCAGCCTCCCGATGTATCGGTCTTGGCATGAATTTGGATAAAACCAAAATCATGATCAATGGCCACATTGATCCAAGACCGGTGATCGTACATGGCCACCTCCTCGAAATTGTTTCTGAGTACACTTACCTCGGGCAGATTTTGCAGTTGGGTAAAAACAATTTCGAGAAGGAAGCCAAGAGGAGGATCCAGCTAGGCTGGGCAGCGTTCGGAAAACTACGTCGAGTCTTCTCGTCATCCATACCGCAATGTTTGAAAACGAAAGTTTTTAATCAGTGCGTCCTACCAGTTATGACCTACGGAGCTGAGACGTGGACACTCACGATAGGGTTGGTCCACCAGTTCAAAGTCGCTCAGCGAGCTATGGAAAGAGCTATGCTCGGAGTTTCTCTGAAGGATAGAATTCGTAACGAATACATCCGACAGAGAACTAAAGTCATCGACATAGCTCAGAGAATTAGCAAACTGAAGTGGCAGTGGGCCGGCCATATATCGCGAAGAACCGATAACCGCTGGGGTAAACGTGTTCTTGAGTGGAGACCGCGACTCGGTAAACGTAGTGTAGGACGCCCTCCGGCCAGGTGGGATGACGATCTGCGAAAGACTGCTGGCAGATGCTGGATGCGACAAGCCGAAGACAGGGCGCTATGGCGCTCATTAGGGGAGGCCTATGTCCAACAGTGGACTAACATAGGCTGATGATGATAAATAATGCAATACGGCGCTCGTTAGGGGAGGCCTATGTCTAGCAGTGGACTATTTCGACTGCAGCAATTAACATTGTCGGATCTACATTTTTGCGATTTTCGTTTTATTGCATAAAAGACCTTAAAATAAGTCTATAAATGCTCCCTTAAATTATTAAATCTCTAAAACCAACCATCTCTGTTTTTCTACGAAAAAAAAGTAGTATGTGTTTAGTGCGCCCAACTAATATTGTCGCATAGTGCATTGCGACTTTGTTACGGGGCGAAAGAGGCGCGCGCGGCGCGGGGATCTGCCACTTCCGACAATTTTAGCGAGAGGAGCGCACGCGTCGGTTTAATTTTAATTTAATTATTTATGGGTTACGATAAGCTGAATTAATTAATATTTTTCTAGATAATGTTCAAAACTACTCTGAACGGACAATAATGTCGTATATGACAGATACAACAATGTTCATGGTTTCCTATTTAGTTTTCTGTGTTGGATGTGTCACATACGACATTGTTACTTGCTGGGATGTGGTTAAATTTTGTCGAATATGGTACTACCGACTTTGTTTTATGTTAATTTGATAAATAGTTTTGTAGGATGTACCACTAACTACATTATTGCTTGCTGTGTGTTTGATTGTATCTTGTCGGATAAGGTATTACTGACTTTGTTACCTGTTTATTTCAAATTTTTAGTGTCGGATGTACTACTTTTACTCAATAAACACAATAGCTAGACCAAAATTCTATCTGCTCTGGCTTGCTATGTTAATATTTTAGGAGAATCTCCTCAAGAAGTACCCTCTTCTCCGTGAAAAGAGGGGACTCCTTGCTGGATTTGAAGTGGAGCTACCAAAAGTGTGGTTGTATGAATAATTTGTAAACCTGACGAAAAAGAGGGGTTCGTGGTTTCACTCTACTTATATGTAGCAAAACCGCTCGCAGTGACTATGATCCATCGTTTTCTAGAAAAAAGTCACACACTAAAGGAGGGAGACAGTGCACGTGACAGTAGAGCGATCAAACAAACGCAAAACTTATTCTAAATTAGTATCAAAGCAACTGTACTACGAATTCTTAGGTAAATCTTACCATGTACCATAAAAGGTAGTGATTAAAATTTAGCTTTGTTTCTTATTTTTATAGATAAAAGATTTTCCACTTGCATTCTTTGTTATTGTTTCTACTAACGTACTTACTACTGTACGTCCTTTGTAATCATTTTGTAATATATCTTAGTCTATATTCTAGTCTATGCATGTTATATTTAAAGTTAAATTAATGAACATACGTTTTTATGAAATGATGATGATCTCAAATGTACTATGGCAGGATGGTTTCTTTGGTTTGTTTTGTTGATTCAACTCTACTTGTGCTGTGTTAGCTACTTAGTTTTTGTCTTATGAAACTCTAGATTTTTATAAAGATTTCCAATAACGGATTGAATTTGATAACCTACTAACACAATGACTTTTTAATTTCTGGAATGTTAAAATAATGGGTTTTGAAAAAAGTCTTTTCGCATTCGCATATGTATATACTTGTAATAAAATATCCTTTATAGTATTTGTATCTGGCTGGTTTTGGTATTATTAAAAGTTTAGATTTTAAGGAAGATAATTCCAAATTCAAATTAGGAGAATGTCTGATTTTTATTTGTTTTTAGTACTTTCAAGATGAGTGAATCTAATAAATAAATACGATAAGTACCTTTTAAAATTTTACTACACAAAAAAATGCAACGCAAGCCGCAAAAAAGGACCTAGTGCAGTGTCTGTGAGAGTAGATTCTTAATTACGACGTAATGAAACCGAACCATTTTCGAAGAAGCTTTCTGGTGATAAAAAGTGGATCACGTACGACAAGAACGTGTGAAAAAGGTCGTGGTTTAAGGCCGATCAGGCATCAATGACTGTGGCGAAACCCGGGTTAACTCGCATCAAGGTGATGCTGTGTGTGTGGTGGGATCGGAAGGACATTATTCATTATGAGAGTTACTACCAGGCAGAACCATTGATTCTGAACTCTAATGCACACAGCTGACGAGATTAAAGCAAGAAGTTAAGGGACAGCGGCCGGAATTAATCAACAGAATCGGGGAGTGGTTTAAGCCACTCAGCAAAAATTAAGAGAGTTTGGCTGGGACTCTGGGAAGTGTCAATGCATCCGCCGTATAGTCCTAACCTTGCACTTTCCAATATCTACCTGTATTTCTCTTCATGAATGTCTCTTCAGACTTTTTTAGGCAGTGTCAGGTTAAAATCACGAGAGGACTGCCAAAACCACTTGTCGCGGTATTTTGATGGGAAACCCTTAAGTTTCCATAGCAATGGGATCATGTCCCTACCTTTAAGATGGCAAAAAGTTATCGATTTAAATGCTTCTTACATGCAACAACAACATCAGCCTATAATAGGCCTGACTGCTGGACATTGGCCTCCCCTAATGAGCGCCATACATGGCATTATTAATCAGTTGGAGGTCATTGCCATAATCCTCACGCTGGGCATGCGGGTTGGGCATCACAGTTCGGTGGAGTTGTTCTGCAGAGGGCGCTGCTGCCCGCCCCCCTCCGGTGTGTCTCCTACGACACCCTCGGGCAGAGTGGGGGTGGTGAAATTATATGCCGGCACCACACGGCCTTCACCTACATACTATAGTTAAATGTAAATTAACTATATTAGAGATACTTAGTTAAAAAAATAAAAAAATTAACAATTATTAACGTTTATAGTGACACATCCAACACAAACGAAATGTGAAAGTCCAGGCAATATTGTGAGATGTGCCATATCCGACCAAATTTAGAAATTGTAATTCAGACAATAATGTTGGATCTTCCATATCCGACAAAATAGTTGGATGATTAAGTGGTTAACAATGTGGCATGTGCAGTTTCTCATATTTCCTATGCATTTTAGATAAATTTGAATATCCTACTACGTCAGGTAAATAATATTACTATACCATACCAAATTTGGCTCAGGTACATTGACTATTGTTCACTTTATTCATATTTGAAACTTTGAATGGCTGTACTGTAAAGTATCGATTTTGCACATACGACTTTGTTAATTGCTACGGTCGATTTTGTGTTTTAACAGTGGATTGGCTGATGATGATGATGGTGATCGGTGAAACAATTCAAATTTTTTGGTTATTTTGCAATTCGGATACTGGTCTGATATTTAATTATGGAAAAATATGGAAAATAGAATAGAATAGAATAGAATAGAACTTTATTTGTAGCTTATAAATCTAATACAATTTTATACATACTACAACTAGAATTAAAAATACCAAACTAAATTAAAGTACCCACTTATAAAATATCTTAAAGCTACAAAATGGCGTCGACTCAGCATGTGTTGTGATAGCTATGGTTAGCTATAACAACGCTGATCTTCCGTCGTAACCGATTTTATTACATCATGTACGCGACTCAATATAAGAAGAAAAACTATACAAAAAAGAAAAGTCCAGTGAATATATTAATAAAGTATATAGGTAAAAGGTATAGCAAAAGACTTATAAATTAGGTTATTATATAATTACTACTATATTAATATTATAATTACTAGACATGATCAAAAATTTAATACCATGGCACATGAACGTTTTGGTGCTCCTCCATCGCAAAAAACAGGTTGGAAGTTGACCCATTCACAGTAATGATGAAAACTGCAGCACACTCTACAGAATAGAAATTTCATTTCTGAGATCTTCAGTGTTTTTCTGGTGATCTAAAATAAACTTTTTAAGTTTGGTTCTAAAATTTTAAAAACACTGAAGTTCCCGTATAGGTGGAGGAATATTGTTCCAACACTTAGTTGCAGTGTACCGAAAGCTGCCTCTGAATGCTGCCGAGTGATGCTGATGCGTCGACAGCTGTTTAGAGCATTTTCGTGAAGGTTTTGTCTTGGATATCCAGATTAGCCTCTCGTGTAAGTATTTCGGACTACGGTACTTAATTACGCCAAACAGTAAGCAAGCGAGGTGAAGCTTCTGTCGTGCTTTCATTTTTAAGATAGAGTTCTTGTTTAAAAATGGAGTAACGTGAGTTCGAGGAGGAATTTTGAAACAAAAGCGCGCACACGCATTTTGTACTCTCTGGATCAATCGCTGAGTACGGCCAAGCAGACGGGGTCCCGTTACAGTGTCTACGTAATTGAGTCTAGATAGTATCAGAGACTCTACCAGCTGAACACGTAACTCTTCACTTAAAAGGGGTCTGATATTATAAAGTACTTTGAGTTTGTAAAAGCAAGATCTCACAGATTCAGCAACGTGCCGTTCGAACCATTACATTTTCTCGATCTAAATATCACAACTTAGAAAAATAAGAAAAAACAACATTATAGTTAACAATATGGATTTACATATTTATCCGAGCCCTAGTGATTTAAAAATAACACTTTAGGGTGTTTTATCAAATATTGCTTTTGGATGTATGACATAATGACATATGTATGACATATGTATGACAGCATAAAAGAAATGAATATAACAAAAAGATTTTAATTTTCATAGATTTGATAATTTCATAAGATTATACAAAGAGATCAATTAGAGTCATCTATACCAATATTATAAAGAGGAAAGATTTGTTTGTTTGTTTGAATAAATTAGGCTTCGAAAATACTCGGCCGTTTGAAAAATTCTTTCACCATAAGAATCCCAAATTTTCCGTGATGACTATAGAATATTTTCAAAAAGTTAGGGTTTCGTATGAAAAATTCAATTTTTGTTAAATTCCCGTGCGAAGCCGGGGCGGACCGCTATTGAACCAATACAATTATCGAGTGACATTTAAATCGGGGTCGACAGTGTGAGCGACCCTCAGATAATGATCGTCTGGAGAGGGCTGGACTATATTTAAATATTTATGAACACATTATTGTTAGTATTTATTATAAATAAAATTAATTTTATTCAGCACCATTAGTGTAAACGTACAAACTCATATTTTTATAATTTATTTTATATTTTTTTATTAATATAATAAAGGTAAAATATTATTGATTGTTTGAATTGATTATCTTCGAAACTACTCGGACATATTTTAACATTCCCATAACAGGTTCATACGTCCAAGAGCTGCGTTGGTGGGGTAGATTCTTACGCGACTGCTACGGACAATTGCCAGTTACACAAAAATACGAAATTCAGTGTTTTGCTCCTCGAGCAAAGCTTTTAGCTGACTTATTGCCTTTTTGACGGGCTGGCGCACACACAATTTTTAAATCTCATCTTTTTTAATTGTTTAGATGTAATTTTACTTATTGTTTACTATTAGTTACTATCTATAACTCATTGTTCTCTAATTTATCTGTGTTATTTTATGATGAGCCTTTTTAACATGACCTTCGTAACATGTGCTGCAGTTGTCAAATAAATGTTTTATCTGTCTATTAAATTAATTTATTTGTATAGGCAAACACTTGTAGATGGAATCAGGGGATAACTTAGTTTCACAATAAATTCATTTCTACCAAAACGTTTATAGCGAACACTTTTTGCGAATGGCAATATTACAGCTATAATCTGGCAATGATCTCTGTTTACGACGTTTCTGTTCACAATTATTGGACTTTATTTCTATTCTAAGCTATATTGCTGGTAAAATTATTGTTTAGATTGCTAGATATCATAAACATTTTACTTTGATAGTAAGAAAAACAGTTTGGAATTAAATATATTTTATTTAAAATGTTATTATAAACATAAATAACCTAGCATTTACCTAGATTTGTGTCACTAAGGCGCGCGTCTATAGGAATTCTTTAACATTGCAAAAAAATGGCTGCTCTAAAGGTTAAACACCTTAACAAATAGAAAACGTAGTAAACAACTGGAACAAAAAGGTTTAAATCTCCCTAATATCCTAAGATCGACCAAATCATTTTATTTCGTAACTAGTGAATCTAATCACTGACCATTTTTTATCCCGACCAATAAAGCACTGGATAACCCTTCTTTTCCCAAAAACCTTCAGGCGTCTTCAATACAGTTTTGTCTGTCTTCAAATTGAAAAACCCAGATTCCGCCTTCAGATTTTTAAAGTTTTCAATATCTTCGTTCGATATTTCCATTCCTGTCTTTTGGTTGTCGAATTCCATTTCTTGTTTCAAATCATTCAAATTCCGAATTTCTGTATTGACATCGTCGAAATCTTTCATCCCTGTCTGTTTAGTGCTATCTCTTTTCTTCCTCAGGTAGTTGAAGCAGCAAGCCCTGAATCTTCGAGAACCACAGGAAGATACGCATTCTTCGCCGCAAGAATCACAGGACATGTTCGCGTAGACCATAGCTATCAGCATGAAATAAATTAAGATTGTTAGGTTAGACATTTTTTATTAAGCTGTAGATGGTTTTACTTTTCTGGGTTTTAATTCGTTTGAATTCGAGTGCAGATGACGCTTTGTATCAATGAACGCTGTGTAGGTAGGTACACTAAATTTTGATTCATGTATGTATGTGTAATATTTTATAAATTATAAATGTTCTTCGACCTCTAAATTCGTAGAAACATTTAGGCTGAACGTTTCAAAAACTATTTGGCGACTTTTTATGAGTCGTGAGTCAACTGAATGTCTTATTTTTCACGTTTAGGAACTGAATGTGAGTGGTTGAAGGAAAATTCTGTTTTTATAAGGAAAGTGTGTTTGCTGACGTTGGTTTAAGCAAATAGAGGTTATTTGCATAGATTTCTAACGCTATGTCAAAGTGTTCTAGTTTACTGAACTAGCTAATGCTAGTGACTTTGTTCGCGTTGGATTTAGATGAAACGTGGAAAAGTTTGTTAAAATCACAACTGTTCACAATCACAACTACTAAAATAGTATAAAACTCACTACAATAGTATAAAAAGTCAATACAATAGTATACAAAGTCGCTTCCCGCAGTCTGTCCCTATGTATGCTTAGATCTTGAAAACTACGCAACAGATTTTGATGCGAGTTTATTTAGAAATAGAGTGATTCAAGCGGAAGTTTTTATGAAATAAAATCATTTAATCGTTCTTGCGCTATAACCAGCTTTAGCATCTATTTTGAAAAATTGATTAGGTATGTAATCAATTTTGTACATGGATTTTTTTTAAGAACCATTCAGACAAAGGTGTTTCTATTCTTCTTAGAAAGGAAATATTATAGGACTAGCAAGACTAGTTTTTTATTATTTTGTCTTAGGTACAATATTCTCAACAAAATTATCACTGGCGTTACATATTCTTATTTCTTAATTTTGTACACCAAAACCAGATTGACACGCATGTCCAGCGTGGGGATTATGAGCATTAAACCCCAAAATCACAAATAATGCCATCTATGGCGCTCATTAGGGGAGGCCTATGTCCAGAAGTGGACTATTATAGGCTGATGATGATGATGAAACCAGATTGCGGAGAATTTTGCTAATGTCGGTTATTCAATACGCTAAGCTAAAAGCATTTCTGAGAGCACTAGAATATAAAGCCTATTTGATATTGTTTGCTATCTCATCTGTAGAAACTACGAGTCGGCATCTACCTCTGATGAATGGTATTAATAATTTAAAGCTCGTACTGACTTTATGGTAAAAAATCTTTAACTTGTCTTCTTTAGCTACATTTTTAATTCTTCTCTAATCTTTTTTAACATCTCATTTTAATCAGCTACCCATACAAGCTCGAATTGACACTTTGAGTATACTCTTTTATCAGAGTAGGTACAATGTTTGACAACAATATAAAAATTCAAATCAAAGTACATATTAATTGTATTTTACATATTTATTAAGTGTTTTTTAAGTGTACATAATTAAGTGTTTTTTATTATTAATATTAAGTGTATATTGGACGTATATTTTAATAAATTATTATCTATCAGTGAAAATATAATAGGGAACGAGCTCAAATAGACAAGAAGTAAAAGTTATGTCAAAAATTCACACAAGACCATGTTTTTTCGGTTAAGTATGAGCCTAGTTTACAAAAATTGTACTCTTATTGGTTATATTTATTATTTATTGTTAGGTACTCAAAAAAAAAATTAAATAATTCCTTCCAGCCAAAGGTTGCCTGGAAAAGATATAGCTGAGTACTTGTCTCATGTTTTTAGTTTGGCTGAAGATTTTAGTTGAACCTGAAACAATTCTCTCAGCAAAAAGACAAAATATAGGTATCTATTGTGACACGCGGTCAAACAAAGCTGGGTATTGGATACAGGCGCTAGTTTACCTAGAGGTGCGCCAAGGGTTGGCGCAGATTCAAAGTCTGTGTTTCAGATTTTTTTCTGCTTGAGAATATTATATTAAATTACTTTTATGGAGGCACGTAAACGCTTTGGTGTAACCAAATGTTGGACGAGACAGGGCTTCGTGTTCATTTACATAGAATAAAATTAAGAAAAAAGTAGGTAATTTGTCGTAAATCGTAAACCATTTTCTAAGAACCAATAATAAAATCAACTTTGATTCAGTAGTATTTTGGAAGGATTAGTTATTAAAAAATTAATTTTGCACAAATTTTGCATTTGCCAAATGGAAAATACCAGTGATTAGAACTTAGTTTTTCCATAAGTTTACAGAAAATGGTTTACGATTAGCGGCAAATCAGTTTACGTAGATTTTACTTGTGGTAAGCAGAAAAAATTCCACGAAAAAGAATTCATCTCGTGTTAACCCGTAACCATCAACCTTTTCCACAGGGTCTAAAACGTAGCTAGGCTATTCACAACTAGTTTTTTCGATATTTTTAAATAAAATTCAACACCCGAATCTACAATAATTTTAAAATCGATTGACACATCAACCGTGTAGTTTGTAGTACCTTAATATCCTATCCAAGTATCAAAGTGTTTTTCCTTTAGATATTACTGAACACACTTGACTTGTCACAAAATCAAATTACGTAAACTGGGAAATAACTTGATCACTTTATATTTTGTTCACTTCCTTTTAAAAGTAAAGAAGCAAACAAAGAACTTTATTTTATTAGTTTCCGAGTTGGAGCAAAAATGGATTCGATAGAAAATCGCCTAGATAATCTGATATCTTGTAGTATGCACTTTTCCTGGTATTCAATGTACCAAGAAAAATGCTATGATATCAAAATCAAAGTGCTTTATTTCCTTTAGACCTTACAGGACACTTAGACACGTCACAAAACACAAATTACATAAAAGTAATGCTGGGAAATAAAGTTATCACTTTGATAAATTGTTCACTTCCATCTTTTAAAGGTAAAGTAAAGATGCGAACAATAAACCTTTACGTTGTTAGATTGTTAGTTTTGGAGTTGGAGCAAAACTCGTCCTAAACTTTTATTTCATCTAGATAATCTGATATATTATAGTAAGCCTTTTTGCTAAGGACATATAGGAAAAGAAAGTTGAGTCTTCTCAATAATCATAAGAGCCTCGCTTTGATCCCGATTGAACTAACGCTGCTATCGGCCACTAACTTTTATAGGTGCGCCAGTGGTATCAAATAAACCAGCGCTCATACACAAATTATCCATATTAATATAATATTACTAGTTTTTTGAAGAGCAATAAAATGAGTCAAGACCTGTTAGACACACATGCGCTCATTTCCTTGTTGAGTGCCCGAGTGAAAGTGAGTTTGATTAAAAAATCCTACGGAAAAAATAATGTTAGTAAATTACGACTAAGTACGTGAAGTGTGTGAATCACAGCACTTTGGCTACTTTTGAGGAATATTTCAAACCAGCTATTCTTTTTTTACTGCAAAACCTAAAAGAAACAAAAACAGCCTTCCTTTGAACGTCAGTATTGGTCCCGCTGGTGAATTCCGTCAAAATAACTATTTTTGTGGAACCCTAATTGGAACGGGACAGGTTGAAGCTGTTTTTGAAATGTAAAAGCCTTCGACGAATTCTCAGAAATACAGAACGTTCGTTGAAATTAAAAAATCATCTGTAGAAATATAAACAATAATTTATAGTAAATGTTAGTAAATGTTAGTTAGTAAATGGTAGTTAGTGAAGAAATGAAAGACCCGGGAATTTTCTCCTTTCGTTACGAATGATCGGGAATATTTTTTCCCAATTATTCCTACCCTGATCGTAGGTAGGAATAATCGGGAATTTTTTTCCCGATTGTTCCTAGTAGGAACGCAGGGGGTAGGGACAATCGGGAATAGGCGGTTCTAGCTAGTTTATTTATAATTAATATAACAAATAAGTGAGAGCACAACGCTATGTCGACGACGTGACAAAATGGAGGGAGTTTACAAACTATGTGTAAAACCAGAGCAAAGCATAACAAGGTGCGATTGCTATAAAACGTCAAGGAGTCTCGTTTCAACGTACATGCGTAGATACGTTTTGCGTTCTATAAATTTCCAACAGTTAGTAGTAGTGATCTGGAAATAGAACCCTAGTGATGAATTTTGAATAATTTATGCAGACTATAAGTTTTATTTCGCTTCAATAAATATACGCTGTACGCGCGGCAAGGCCAGTATCCGGTCGGGACTAGAGAATACTGAAAACTGTGTATAGAATAATATAGAGGTAGTATTGCACAAAAGTTGCAAATGTTGAGTGAGCATAATGCTAGACAGAATTCTCTAGCTGCTCTTGGGTTTTGTAGAGAATACTTTAGTAGGTAGTTTAGGTTTAGGTTTAGGTAGGAGTACTCCTATTTCCGCATTTGGACTCAGTTCAATCCATTATGCGTGGTGTGGGTGCTAGCAGAGCCAGCCTAGCTCCGTCCAGAAGCTCAGAATCTTCCTGGGGTCTTCACAGGCTTCACGGAGTGACCTCGGCAAGTTGAGGACTGTTCGTTGTGCTGCTACTCCTTCGCATTCCAGGACTACGTGGGCAGCTTATTCGTCGTCACTGAGGCATCCTCTGCAGAGAGGGCTGTCTGTCGCTCCGATGGTGAATAGGTGTTTGTTCAGTGGGCAATGTATTTAGTAGGTAGTGTTAGAAAACATAAATTATAAAAAACTTAGAATATGTATAACACAACTCCCCCAAACCATACGAGTATGTTAGTGTGTGTTAGTTAACAGTTCATAGTTTACAGTAATTATAGTTTCTCACGAACTTGGCAGTTTTCTAGTTGACCTATTTTGATAGATAAACTTTTTTAAAGTTTTTCTCTTTTGGTATTGTGCGAACCCATACTAGCTATTTATAGGTAAAAATACCTTATACCGATTGTCCTGCATAACTTGTGACGTCAAATAAATACAATTTACAGACATTTACTGAAAGCACTGAACAAAACCTACTAGATAAAATGATTTTTACAAGAACATTTTTCCACTGCATTGAGGTATAAAGTTCTAATGGGGGATTGTTTAATGTGGAGAAGGTTTTATTTATGACAAATCATATAAATATTTCTTAAGAATATCATATTTTCCAACTCACTCTCGTTCTTCGCAGCTAGATATCACATAGTGTGATGGGGTCAGATTTAATATTATAAAAAAATAATATTAAGTAATATACATAATTACTGATAGTACTTAATTTTATAGTTTATAGGATAAGCTGGACACGGTTTTCAGGGAAATAAAGTGAATTAGCAAAAAAAAATTATAAAAAGTACTTACGTACATATGTGTCTGTGAAGTTAGCAGAGCATCTTCTGGCAGAGCATAAATAAATTAGAGTTCTGTTCGCATGCAGGTGAGTTCTATAGTTCCTGATAGTTTTCAGGAATAGTTCTGGCGTTTTTACCTGAAAAAAGTTAAATGAAATTATGCTCTGCTAACTTCGCGTAGCAGAGCATTTTTCAGGAATCCACACAAAAATTGGTATGAATAAGCTTTTCGATACTAAAAACAGTTCCTGATAGTTTTCAGAAATAGTTCCGGGGTTTTTACAAGACTAATGTCAATTTACAGATTTCATCAAGTAACTTTCTATTAGGGTTAGTCGTGACACGAAGTTCCTTAGACCTGCTCAAACCATAGTACGAATACATTGCCACGAGCAATAAGCGAATATAAAACTACAGTTATGAATTAAAAATATTTAAATGACAAAACTCCTGAAAATTTCATGAAATCGTAACAAAATCCTTAAATAATTGGTGAAAATGTATTGATTCAATGGGCTGTAATGCTCCTTTGAGAGGAGTTCTGATAGCATGCATGGAGAATACAATAAAAAACAGTTAGATCTGACAAAAAAAAATACAATTCAAACACAGAACTCCTGAAATTTTCATGAAATCGAACTTTTAACTCGCTACAAAATTATTTAATGTTTGGTAAAAATGTATAGATTCAAGGGCTTGTTGTGCTCTTATTAAGACAGTTCCCATAGCATGCATTGAGTATATAATAGAAAACAGATAGATCTAACGAAAACAGTACAAATCAGACGCAGAACTCCTGAAAATTTCATGAAATCGAACTTTTAACCCGCTACAAAATTATTCAATGTTTTGTGAAAATGTATAGATTCAAGGGCTTGTTGTGCTCTTATTAAGACAGTTCCCATAGCATGCATTGAGTATATAATAGAAAACAGATAGATCTAACGAAAACAGTACAATTCAGACGCAGAACTCCTGAAAATTTCATGAAATTGGACTTTGAGCTCGCAACAAAATTATTCAATGTTTGGTGAAAATGTATATATTCAAGAGCTTGTTGTGCTCTTATTAAGACAGTTCCCATAGCATGCATTGAGTATATAATAGAAAACAGATAGATCTAACGAAAACAGTACAATTCAGACACAGAACTCCTGAAAATTTCATGAAATCGAACTTTTAACTCGCTACAAAATTATTCAATGTTTTGTGAAAATGTATAGATTCAAGGGCTTGTTGTGCTCTTATTAAGACAGTTCCCATAGCATGCATTGAGTATATAATAGAAAACAGATAGATCTAACGAAAACAGTACAAATCAGACGCAGAACTCCTGAAAATTTCATGAAATCGAACTTTTAACTCGCTACAAAATTATTCAATGTTTTGTGAAAATGTATAGATTCAAGGGCTTGTTGTGCTCTTATTAAGACAGTTCCCATAGCATGCATTGAGTATATAATAGAAAACAGATAGATCTAACGAAAACAGTACAATTCAGACACAGAACTCCTGAAAATTTCATGAAATCGAACTTTTAACTCGCTACAAAATTATTCAATGTTTTGTGAAAATGTATAGATTCAAGGGCTTGTTGAGCTCTTGTTAAGACAGTTCCCATAGCATGCATTGAGTATATAATAGAAAACAGATAGATCTAACGAAAACAGTACAAATCAGACGCAGAACTCCTGAAAATTTCATAAAATCGAACTTTTAACTCGCTACAAAATTATTTAATGTTTTGTGAAAATGTATAGATTCAAGGGCTTGTTGTGCTCTTATTAAGACAGTTCCCATAGCATGCATTGAGTATATAATAGAAAACAGATAGATCTGACGAAAACAGTACAATTCAGACGCAGAACTCCTGAAAATTTCATGAAATCGAACTTTTAACTCGCTACAAAATTATTCAATGTTTTGTGAAAATGTATAGATTCAAGGGCTTGTTGTGCTCTTGTTAAGACAGTTCCCATAGCATGCATTAAAAATATAATAGAAAACAGATAGATCTGACGAAAACAGTACAATTAAGACGCAGAACTCCTGAAAATTTCATGAAATTGGTCTTTGAGCTCGCAACAAAATTATTCAATGTTTGGTGAAAATGTATATATTCAAGAGCTTGTTGTGCTCTTGTTAAGACAGTTCCCATAGCATGCATTGAGTATATAATAGAAAACAGATAGATCTAACGAAAACAGCACAATTCAGACGCAGAACTCCTGAAAATTTCATGAAATCGAACTTTTAATTCGCTACAAAATTATTCAATGTTTGGTGAAAATGTATAGATTCAAGGGCTTGTTGTGCTCTTATTTAGACAGTTCCAATAGCATGCATTAAGTATATAATAGAAAACAGATAGATCTGACGAAAACAGTACAATTTAGACGCAGAACTCCTGAAAATTTCATGAAATTGGACTTTGAGCTCGCAACAAAATTATTCAATGTTTGGTGAAAATGTATATATTCATGAGCTAGTTATGCTCTTATTATGACAGTTCCCATAGCATGCATTGAGTATATAATAGAAAACAGATAGATCTAACGAAAACAGCACAATTCAGACGCAGAACTCCTGAAAATTTCATGAAATCGAACTTTTAAGTCGCTACAAAATTATTCAATGTTTGGTGAAAATGTATAGATTCAAGGGCTTGTTGTGCTCTTATTTAGACAGTTCCAATAGCATGCATTAAGTTTATAATAGAAAACAGATAGATCTGACGAAAACAGTACAATTTAGAAGCAGAACTCCTGAAAATTTCATGAAATCGAACTTTTAACTCGCTACAAAATTATTCAATGTTTGGTGAAAATGTATAGATTCAAGGGCTTGTTGTGCTCTTATTTAGACAGTTCCAATAGCATGCATTAAGTTTATAATAGAAAACAGATAGATCTGACGAAAACAGTACAATTTAGAAGCAGAACTCCTGAAAATTTCATGAAATCGAACTTTTAACTCGCTACAAAATTATTCAATGTTTGGTGAAAATGTATAGATTCAAGGGCTTGTTGTGCTCTTATTTTAAGACAGTTCCCATAGCATGCATTAAGTATATAATAGAAAACAGATAGATCTAACGAAAACAGTACAATTCAGACACAGAACTCCTGAAAATTACATGAAATTGGACTTTGAGCTCGCAACAAAATTATTCAATGTTTGGTGAAAATCTATAGAGTCAAGGGCCTGTAATGCTATTTCTAAAAGAGTTCCTATTGCATGCATTGAGATAGCGATTGAAAACAGTAAAATCTTGTGAAAACAGCACAATTCAGATGGGTCAGTATGGGACTTTGAATTCGCAACAAAATCTTTCATTCTTTGATGAAATTGTATAGATTCAAAGGCCTGTTATATTCTTTTAAATAGAGTTCTGATACCGTTCATTAATTATTTGATAGAAAACATGTATGTCCTTCAAAAAAAAAATTAAACTCAGATCTCCTGAACATTTCATAGAATCGGAATTTGAAATCGCAACAAAATCCTTCAATATTTGTTGAAAGTGTATAGATTCAAGGGTCTGTAATGCTCTTTTTAAAAGAGTTCGTATAGAGTGCATTAAGAAAGTATAAAATAGAAAACAGTTAAGTTTACGTTTAGCGGCGTTGATATCGGTTTCTGTGATATACTTAACAAAATCAATTCATAATACCATATTTTACCATTCTCAAACGGTGATATTGTTCGTTATAATAATAATATCATTAATTTTAATTATAATTATAGGTTTTATAATATATAATCATAATTTTATATGCATATATTACTAAGAAAACCATAAAAACCACAAATTAAAAATCAGCGACATCTATTAGCGAAGACTCAGATTCAGATTCAATAACTTTATTAAGGCTTACAAATAAGCACTTAGACAAGTCAAATTTCATACAGATAATCATTATAAAAAAAGAAATAATACGTTATTGATTTCTCTTCACTTTAATTTTTTGTCCACTAGTGGAAGAAGTCAAAAAGAAACCACTAGTACATTCATATATAACTTATGTGTCTAATACAATGTTTGGTTTGCCTATCTAAATCTAAGTTTAAAGCTATGCCTTACAAGGAGAACGAACCATCTTAAGACCTAGAACTCCTGAAATTGTCATGACATCGGACTTAGAAAACTAACAATTGCTCGAATTGTTGGTTGAATTATGGAGAGAAAATAGAAGGATGACATTCAAAAGGATTTTCCTTTTGTATTTCTTTAACTAGCTATTATTAGCCGATTTAAGACTCACTTCATATATTTTCTTTATTTTCTATATTTTGTACATTTTTCCTGTAAAGGATTCTAAAAAAAAGCAACTCCCCCGTACCATCAGGGATTTATTGTCTTAAAACAATATAGTTTATTTCCATAAATTATAACTAGATGTCGCTAGTAAAAGTTGACGAAGGCTAGATCGCGCTGACGAGAACGCAGCGCTAGTTTACTTAAGCGATGTTGATTTCAATGCTTTCATACTCTTGTTTTAATAACTAATTCATATTAAAGTGATTCGCACGAAACTATCGTTCTATTCGATAAATGTAATCCTTGTTGTTTGAAAATATTATGTAAAAATATATAAAATTGTTTGTTTGTTGCTAGTTTTATTTCATAAATAGAAAACCAAATGAGTTTTCAATTTGTTTTATGCTAAAGAATACATTTGTTTATTAATAGCATAGACAAACAGTTTGTCTATGTTAATAGTACATTATAATAATAATAGGTTACTGCTTCTTATTTTATTTTACGTTTTTATGTCTGAATATACTTTAATTTTGATAGTTTAGCGTCTTATCACTGATAAGTTGTTGTATATAAATCGTTTCTACTACTTTTTTTTGTTGTGTTTCCAGTTTATTTAAAATCTATTTTGATTAGTTCGTTCGTTTGTTTAGTAACTTTCATAATCGTGTTCTGATTCATAATTATAGTGATTTGCACGAAATATCCATGCCTAACCTTCAATTCGATAAAAATAACTCCTTTTTGATTTGTTTGAAAATATTATAAGTTTAAATATATAAAGTTTTTTGTTTGTTGCTAGTTTTATTTCATAAATAGAAAACCAAATGAGTTTTCCATTTGTTTTATGCTAAAGAATACATTTGTTTATTAATAGTACATAATAATAATAGGTTATGCTTGTTATTTTTTTTACATTTTTGTGTCTGAATATACTTTAATTTTGTTAGTTTAACGTCTTATCTCTGATAAGTTGATGTATATAAATAGTTTTTACTTCTTTGTTTTGTTGTGTTTCCATTATATTTAAAATCTATATTGATTAGTTATTTCGAAAACTATTTTAAAATGTACGACAAAATTATTTTAGAAGGTCTTTTAAAAAATGATAGATACCGAACAATTGATGAAGCAGGTAATATTTTTCCACCATCTCATCAGGTTTTTACAACCATTTCACAAGAGATGGCTAATAAATCATCATCGATCACGCCCAAGCACATATATACAATAATTAATGAAAATAGACTAGGTTTTAAAGATTTGATTTTGAAAACATTTCATATCAAAAAGCAGGAGGTGGGTAATAATACAAACGATAACAATTATAGTGTCAAAAATTATGCAGATCAAACTGCAAACAGCAGTACTGAAATGACAGCCAGTTTTTCTTCGATTGATGTTAAATTAGTTATTTCATCAGATAAATGGCAAAATATGAAACCACAAGAAAAAGTTTACGGAACTCGTGTCTACTGGAAGTTGCGACAAGGCTGGACAGACGTGATAGCAGAAGCATTGTGGGTGCAACATCATCTAGATTGTGTAATATGCTTCAAAAATCACAATATTTACCCAAATACAGCGGCTAAATTCTTTTTGACCATTGAGGGAATTTGTCGCGAGTGCGACGCAAGAATAAAATGCACCGTTTTAAAAGAGCCAGCAAAAGATGTAGACGTGGTCTTGGATTGTTACGTTGAAGGCATAAAGCCGACTTCTCACTCGGGAACTAAAAGACGCCAATTAAGAGGGACTCGCCGTCGTGAAGTAGCAGATTTTTTGATAGACGCAGGAAAAGATGCAGTCTCTTGGCGACGAAAAGAGGCCGGCCGTATTAAAGAATTTGGTGGTAAAAATCCGCCTATTTTACCAACCAATGATGTGGTTCGTAAAGCAAAAGAACAAAGGCTTCTCAACAAATATGGTTTGCAGTTTGGGAACCCTGCTATGAATTTATTGAAAAGCGCTGAGCATGGCAAATTAGTTGGTTGTATCCAAACCGTCGGGCTTTATAAATTCAATTGTATATATTGGCTGCCCGAGCAACTACAAATATACATTTCTCGTATTCGAAAAGATCAAAATGCTGTATTAGCTATTGATGCTACCGGTGGAATTGCAAAACGAGATAAGTCAATGAAACCACACATTTTTCTCTACCAGTGTGTGCTCATGACACAAGAAGGCAGCGTACCAACTTTTCAAATGGTTTCTGCTGACCAAAGAGCACTAGTTGTGGCAAATTTTTTTTGTCATATTCTAGCTGCTAACGCTCCTATTCCTCCAATAGTCGTGACCGATTTTGGCTGGACACTGTTAATTGCCGTAGCACAAGTATTTGGCCGATGCGCAAGCCTAGCTGATTACTTGCAAAGATGCTATGACGCATTAGTGAACAGCCCAACATCTTTGCCATCGACGTTCATGCGTTTAGACGTATGTCATTTGATGGCAATGATATCACGTTGGCCTTGTTTGAAAGGAAAGGACAAATGTCTTGTTAGGAGGTTTTATAAACGATGCATAGGAAAAGCACACCAAATTTCCAACCTCGAAGACTTGTCTTTCTTCTTAGAATCAGTCCTCGTGGTTTCACTAAGTAAATGTATTGGAGCTGGACCTAGTGGTGAGCCACTTCCTTCTGTAGATCGCCTGCACTTCTTAAATAATCAAATCAAAGGGACAGATTTTAATGACAACATCGTTTTTGATGACGATGACGATACCGACATACAAATTGACGAGGATGTTCATAGCGGCAGACAATCTGATTTAAATATAGAGGAATCCAGCATGGAACACGAACAAGGCATGGGATGGAGGTCGTGGCGTGATTCTCTTTATGAAACAGCAGATAATATTGCTGGTAAGTCCGCAGAAGGCGACACGCTCAATGCCTGCTACAGCGTCGATTTCGGGCAGCGACTTAAAAAATACCTTCTGCCTTACGCACCTTTGTGGACTGGTATCATGGTGCCTGTTTTTGGTAGAGGCGGTGTGAGTGCCACCTCTGCTGCGGTTGAGTCAGAGTTCGCTGATTTAAAATCACGTGATTTTAGGGGCGAATTACCAATGAGGATAGACCGCTTTGTTCTCGAGCATATGGAGAAACTGGACCAAAAAATAAGGGAACGATGCGATGCCACTGATGGCCCACATTCCTCAACCCAAGTCTCTCCCGAACAATCAGTACATCCATTTCAATCTGTACATCCATTTCAATCTGACTGTACTGAAAACGACTTGAATGTCCAGGAAGAATGGGGAGGGATATATAAGAACCGAGCAAAAAGGCCGCTAAGCACAGATACGAGTGACAATATAGAGCTTAAAGCAAAAAGAGCCATCACTTCCCTGGATCCCTGTCCTGAGTGGGATTTTATCAAAGATTCCTACTCAGGAAATGTTCCTATTCTTTTGAATGGGAATCTTGCAGGAACGGTACGTGATCATAAGCGGTTGATAAATATATATTCGACATGTGCTTTTGACTCAATTTTCCAGAGCATTTTATGTGGATTTCTTAGCCATAAAATTTACGCACAATATTTAAATCATTCAGAATGCTCCATCGTTAAAATGGTTAAAAATGTAGCCTCGAAAAAACTTATAAATAAAGAACATTATATGAAAAGAGCAGAGATTCTATTGGCAACGCCCATTTTTGAAAAAACGAAAGCAACGTACCCAAATAACATACAAAGATTGGATGCAGAGTGCAACGCTGCTCATCTAGCACAATATATTCTGCAAGATGAGCCAAGCTACACATACAAAATAGAATGCTCATGTGGCTACACCAGTATAAAAAAACACACCTTTCTGTCTATCAATATAGATATAATGCTGAGTCAGGGATTTGAAATGATGCAGACTGCTATTGAAGATTGCTTAATACAAGCAAGAAGATGCTATAACTGCAAAAGCAGTATTGAATATTTACCCGTATATGGAGGGCATCTCCTCATTGACACATCAGTTATCACTGACCCAGGTTACCCCAAATATAATATGGCTCAGCTCACACTTGACTCGCTACAAAAAAATGTGAACGTGGGTCAAATAAATTTTAGAATTGCGGCTGTAATCAACTACAGTTTAGCGCAAAAACACTACGTTGCATATGCGTTAACAGGGGTGTATTGGTATAAATACGACGGCTTGGTAAAAAAACGCAGCGCAGCAAGTCCTAGGACAATCATAACCCCACATCTTATAATGTATGTAAGATGCCAATAAACATTTTTTCATGTCAAATTAATACTGACATAATAAATAAAAAATATAAAAGATAAACAAAACCCAAAAAAATACAAAAAAAAACCCAAAAAACCACAAAAAAACAAAAACAAAAATATACAAAAAATAGTAAAAAATTTAAAAACAACAAATAGCAAAATATTGAAATGAACTAAATTGTAAATAAAAACGAGGCCATATCTCAACACGTCCACGTCGTTGGCTTTGGGTAACGCAAAGATTGAGATTTATAAAGATCGTAGATTATTCAGTGGTTTCAGAAAATTAAGTTAGTATGTGTCTGAACTGTGCTGTAATCCTAAGATCTAACTGTTTTCTATCGTATAATCGATAATGAGCGTCAGAACTCAAAACAAATTCAAATAAATATTCAAATAAATTTTATTTTGTTAGAAAATACATAAAAATACATTATAAACCCCTACTGAACTACTGAAAAAACTGAAAAAATCGGACACCACTCAGCATGTGCTATGTTAGAGCAGATCATGCCGTAGCGCTGGTTTTCCGTGGAGACCGTGCTGCACACCCATAAATATAAAACAAAAAGAAGAGTACATAAAAAATGTTGCAAACTGAGTATATCAGTAAACTACTATATAAAAAGAGTATTACAGTCATTTGATTCTATACAAATGCACTATGCAATAAAGGATTTGTTATGTATCTGAGTCCGAATTCATAGAATTTTTAAGTGGTTCAGTGTCTAAATAATTGTAATGTTTTTGTGAGATCTAATTGTTTTTTATCGAACATTTTATACATGCTATAAAACTTTTTTAAAAAGAACAACAGGCACATGAACATATAAATTCAACTTACATTTCAAGATTTTGGTTCGATTACAAAGTCCGATTTCATGAAATTTTCAGGAGTTCTGCGTCTGAATTGTAATGTTTTCGTTAGATCTATCTGTTTTCTATTATATACTCAATGCATGCTATGGGAACTGTCTTAACAAGAGCACAACAAGCTCTTGAATATATACATTTTCACCAAACATTGAATAATTTTGTTGCGAGCTCAAAGTCCAATTTCATGAAATTTTCAGGAGTTCTGCGTCTAAATTGTACTGTTTTTGTCAGATCTATCTGTTTTCTATTATATACTTAATGCATGCTATTGGAACTGTCTTAATAAGAGCACAACAAGCCCTTGAATCTATACATTTTCACCAAACATTGAATAAATTTGTAGCGAGTTAAACGTTCGATTTCATGAAATTTTCAGGAGTTCTGCATCTGAATTGTACTGTTTTCGTTAGATCTATCTGTTTTCTATTATATACTCAATGCATGCTATGGGAACTGTCTTAATAAGAGCACAACAAGCCCTTGAATCTATACATTTTCACCAAACATTGAATAATTTTGTAGCGAATTAAAAGTTCGATTTCATGAAATTTTCAGGAGTTCTGCGTCTGAATTGTGCTGTTTTCGTTAGATCTATCTGTTTTCTATTATATACTCAATGCATGCTATGGGAACTGTCTTAACAAGAGCACAACAAGCTCTTGAATATATACATTTTCACCAAACATTGAATAATTTTGTTGCGAGCTCAAAGTCCAATTTCATGAAATTTTCAGGAGTTCTGCGTCTAAATTGTACTGTTTTCGTCAGATCTATCTGTTTTCTATTATATACTTAATGCATGCTATTGGAACTGTCTAAATAAGAGCACAACAAGCCCTTGAATCTATACATTTTCACCAAACATTGAATAATTTTGTAGCGACTTAAAAGTTCGATTTCATGAAATTTTCAGGAGTTCTGCGTCTGAATTGTGCTGTTTTCGTTAGATCTATCTGTTTTCTATTATATACTTAATGCATGCTATTGGAACTGTCTAAATAAGAGCACAACAAGCCCTTGAATCTATACATTTTCACCAAACATTGAATAATTTTGTTGCGAGCTCAAAGTCCAATTTCATGAAATTTTCAGAAGTTCTGCATCTTAATTGTACTGTTTTCGTTAGATCTATCTGTTTTCTATTATATACTTAATGCATGCTATGGGAACTGTCTTAACAAGAGCACAACAAGCCCTTGAATCTATACATTTTCACAAATCATTGAATAATTTTGTAGCGAGTTAAAAGTTCGATTTCATGAAATTTTCAGGAGTTCTGCGTCTGAATTGTGCTGTTTTCGTTAGATCTATCTGTTTTCTATTATATACTCAATGCATGCTATGGGAACTGTCTTAACAAGAGCACAACAAGCTCTTGAATATATACATTTTCACCAAACATTGAATAATTTTGTTGCGAGCTCAAAGACCAATTTCATGAAATTTTCAGGAGTTCTGCGTCTTAATTGTACTGTTTTCGTCAGATCTATCTGTTTTCTATTTTATACTTAATGCATGCTATTGGAACTGTCTAAATAAGAGCACAACAAGCCCTTGAATCTATACATTTTCACCAAACATTGAATAATTTTGTAGCGACTTAAAAGTTCGATTTCATGAAATTTTCAGGAGTTCTGCGTCTGAATTGTGCTGTTTTCGTTAGATCTATCTGTTTTCTATTATATACTTAATGCATGCTATTGGAACTGTCTAAATAAGAGCACAACAAGCCCTTGAATCTATACATTTTCACCAAACATTGAATAATTTTGTTGCGAGCTCAAAGTCCAATTTCATGAAATTTTCAGAAGTTCTGCATCTGAATTGTACTGTTTTCGTTAGATCTATCTGTTTTCTATTATATACTCAATGCATGCTATGGGAACTGTCTTAATAAGAGCACAACAAGCCCTTGAATCTATACATTTTCACAAAACATTGAATAATTTTGTAGCGGGTTAAAAGTTCGATTTCATGAAATTTTCAGGAGTTCTGCGTCTGAATTGTGCTGTTTTCGTTAGATCTATCTGTTTTCTATTATATACTCAATGCATGCTATGGGAACTGTCTTAATAAGAGCACAACAAGCCCTTGAATCTATACATTTTCACCAAACATTGAATAATTTTGTAGCGAGTTAAAAGTTCGATTTCATGAAATTTTCAGAAGTTCTGCATCTGAATTGTACTTTTTTCGTTAGATCTATCTGTTTTCTATTATATACTCAATGCATGCTATGGGAACTGTCATAATAAGAGCATAACTAGCTCTTGAATATATACATTTTCACCAAACATTGAATAATTTTGTTGCGAGCTCAAAGTCCAATTTCATGAAATTTTCAGGAGTTCTGCGTCTAAATTGTACTGTTTTCGTCAGATCTATCTGTTTTCTATTATATACTTAATGCATGCTATTGGAACTGTCTAAATAAGAGCACAACAAGCCCTTGAATCTATACATTTTCACCAAACATTGAATAATTTTGTAGCGACTTAAAAGTTCGATTTCATGAAATTTTCAGGAGTTCTGCGTCTGAATTGTGCTGTTTTCGTTAGATCTATCTGTTTTCTATTATATACTTAATGCATGCTATTGGAACTGTCTAAATAAGAGCACAACAAGCCCTTGAATCTATACATTTTCACCAAACATTGAATAATTTTGTTGCGAGCTCAAAGTCCAATTTCATGAAATTTTCAGGAGTTCTGCGTCTTAATTGTACTGTTTTCGTCAGATCTATCTGTTTTCTATTATATACGTAATGCATGCTATGGGAACTGTCTTAACAAGAGCACAACAAGCCCTTGAATCTATACATTTTCACAAAACATTGAATAATTTTGTAGCGAGTTAAAAGTTCGATTTCATGAAATTTTCAGGAGTTCTGTGTCTGAATTGTACTGTTTTCGTTAGATCTATCTGTTTTCTATTATACACTCAATGCATGCTTTGGGAACTGTCTTAATAAGAGCACAACAAGCCCTTGAATCTATACATTTTCACCAAACATTGAATAATTTTGTAGCGAGTTAAAAGGTCGATTTCATGAAATTTTCAGGAGGTCTGCGTCTGAATTGTAATGTTTTCGGTAGATCTATCTGTTTTCTATTATATACTCAATGCATGCTATGAGAACTGTCTTAATAAGAGCACAACAAGCTCTTGAATATATACATTTTCACCAAACATTGAATAATTTTGTTGCGAGCTCAAAGACCAATTTCATGAAATTTTCAGGAGTTCTGCGTCTTAATTGTACTGTTTTCGTCAGATCTATCTGTTTTCTATTATATACTCAATGCATGCTATGGGAACTGTCTTAATAAGAGCACAACAAGCCCTTGAATCTATACATTTTCACCAAACATTGAATAATTTTGTAGCGAGTTAAAAGGTCGATTTCATGAAATTTTCAGGAGGTCTGCGTCTGAATTGTAATGTTTTCGGTAGATCTATCTGTTTTCTATTATATACTCAATGCATGCTATGAGAACTGTCTTAATAAGAGCACAACAAGCTCTTGAATATATACATTTTCACCAAACATTGAATAATTTTGTTGCGAGCTCAAAGACCAATTTCATGAAATTTTCAGGAGTTCTGCGTCTTAATTGTACTGTTTTCGTCAGATCTATCTGTTTTCTATTATATACTCAATGCATGCTATGGGAACTGTCTTAACAAGAGCTCAACAAGCCCTTGAATCTATACATTTTCACAAAACATTGAATAATTTTGTAGCGAGTTAAAAGTTCGATTTCATGAAATTTTCAGGAGTTCTGTGTCTGAATTGTACTGTTTTCGTTAGATCTATCTGTTTTCTATTATATACTCAATGCATGCTATGGGAACTGTCTTAATAAGAGCACAACAAGCCCTTGAATCTATACATTTTCACAAAACATTGAATAATTTTGTAGCGAGTTAAAAGTTCGATTTCATGAAATTTTCAGGAGTTCTGCGTCTGATTTGTACTGTTTTCGTTAGATCTATCTGTTTTCTATTATATACTCAATGCATGCTATGGGAACTGTCTTAATAAGAGCACAACAAGCCCTTGAATCTATACATTTTCACAAAACATTGAATAATTTTGTAGCGAGTTAAAAGTTCGATTTCATGAAATTTTCAGGAGTTCTGTGTCTGAATTGTACTGTTTTCGTTAGATCTATCTGTTTTCTATTATATACTCAATGCATGCTATGGGAACTGTCTTAATAAGAGCACAACAAGCTCTTGAATATATACATTTTCACCAAACATTGAATAATTTTGTTGCGAGCTCAAAGTCCAATTTCATGAAATTTTCAGGAGTTCTGCGTCTGAATTGTACTGTTTTCGTTAGATCTATCTGTTTTCTATTATATACTCAATGCATGCTATGGGAACTGTCTTAATAAGAGCACAACAAGCCCTTGAATCTATACATTTTCACAAAACATTGAATAATTTTGTAGCGGGTTAAAAGTTCGATTTCATGAAATTTTCAGGAGTTCTGCGTCTGATTTGTACTGTTTTCGTTAGATCTATCTGTTTTCTATTATATACTCAATGCATGCTATGGGAACTGTCTTAATAAGAGCACAACAAGCCATTGAATCAATACATTTTCACCAATTATTTAAGGATTTTGTTACGATTTCATGAAATTTTCAGGAGTTTTGTCATTTAAATATTTTTAATTCATAACTGTAGTTTTATATTCGCTTATTGCTCGTGGCAATGTATTCGTACTATGGTTTGAGCAGGTCTAAGGAACTTCGTGTCACGACTAACCCTAATAGAAAGTTACTTGATGAAATCTGTAAATTGACATTAGTCTTGTAAAAACCCCGGAACTATTTCTGAAAACTATCAGGAACTGTTTTTAGTATCGAAAAGCTTATTCATACCAATTTTTGTGTGGATTCCTGAAAAATGCTCTGCTACGCGAAGTTAGCAGAGCATAATTTCATTTAACTTTTTTCAGGTAAAAACGCCAGAACTATTCCTGAAAACTATCAGGAACTATAGAACTCACCTGCATGCGAACAGAACTCTAATTTATTTATGCTCTGCCAGAAGATGCTCTGCTAACTTCACCGACATCGTACATATGTAGATGATCCATACAAACACAGCCATCTTCAACCCGTAGCGTCTCTCGTAGCTCGTAGCGAATCTCGTAGACCCTCTACGCCGTTATTAAGCCGTTAGCCGTTACCCACTCACGGTTCTGGCGTTATGTTACGTTACACTAACGCAGGTTTGATTCTCGTACTCGCTTTATACATTTAATATAAAGTGATGTATGATGTCATATTGTTTTTGAATGCACATTTGGCTCAGATGTGACGTCCAACCGTAGATAACGGGGTTTGAATTCCGCTTCAAGCCATAAAAAGTACCTATATTTTTTGGAACGTTTCTAGCCAAATTATCATTAGCAACCAGAAGGTAAAATGGCGGTGCCACACACCCATTGGTCCTGCGGCTGACCTCTCCCCGGTCGCATCTAATTGACACTTGGCCTCGCGCGACGCAACTTCTAACCGTAGAGAAGAACCTCTTCGGTTCTTGGGGCAGCAGAAAGAAACATAACATACCTATCACTTTCACAAAAGCGCATTAGGAAAGTACCAACACAGGTAAGTGCAAGTAGACTAATAGGATACTTTATAAGCAATTTTAAGTCAGTTCTCTGATAATATTGTATTTTGGTTAGGCCAATTACCACATTACTTAGTGCGCTTGTAAGCTTTCGTTATGAGATGCAAGCGATTTTACATGAAGTATTTTTGAAACACATTTCATACTTTATTTATTTAGGCTTTCAAAATAAGCACTTTTTACAATAAATTACTATAAAATAAGGTGTTAAGTGTTATTGATTTTCTCTTCACCTCAATTTTTAGTCCACTACTGGAAAAAGTGAAAAAGAAACCACTAGTACATTTATATATCACTTATGTGACTAATACATGTTTGTTTTGCCTATGTAAGTCTTAATTTAATGCAATTAAGATACATGTCCATATATACATAATTATAAATACTTAGTCAAGAATAACAATTCAATTTTTTTTACACGCTATTTTTGGCGTGTAAAGCGCTTTGGCCATGCATTATTTTTAAAGTATATATTTTATATGGGCCTTAGTTTTTAAGTATTTTCCATCCTGTACTAGACTAATGTTGCCTGAAATAAATGAGTTATTATTTAGTTATTATTATTATTAATCATCTATCGAATAAAAAGCTTTCTTGATAAGATTTTTTTTATGTACTATTTAAATTTACTAATAGGGCGCTTAGTTGCTTCAGATAGGATATTATTGTAGAAGCGTACGCAATTGCCAAATATGATTTGCCTACCCTATGAACCTGTATGATGGGATTTGTATTTTGTTCTTATTTCTCGGATTAACCTGTTGGTTCTTTGCCTAACGTCTCCTCAATTGTGTCAGTCTGTGGGCATCAAATTTTAACAATAGGCAATCCAATTCTGTTTCCTCACGCACTTGTGCACTATATTCGACATTATTGTAGCGCATAAGTGTGTTGGTGAATCAAATTGGATTGCCTATTGTCTTACTCTTATAATCCGATGATCGCACTTTGAGACTGGCGGGCGCTTTTATTTTTGATGAGTTTTTATGAAATTAATATGATCTTTTTTACTATATATGAAGTTATCAACAGAATGTTTTTTTTTTTTTTTGCTTAAAAGAAATATTAAAACGATTTTGCTTGGAAATCCATATAGTTGGTATGCTATTATGTAAATTATTTGTAAAGTAGCTATTAAAACAAAACAATTTAGCAAAAAAAGTTAAATAATAGAAAAAAAATGTATTTTCTAGAGCTAGTAAGCCTGAACAAAACTGGCTTGGCAGCGGAGCCATGATCTTTGCAAAACGCTCTTTTCATACGATCTTTATAAATGACTAGCGGTCCGCCCCGGCTTCGCACGGGTATTAAACAAAAAATTCAGAAATTATACACACTAACACAATGGGTTTCACAGTTTTCATACGGATCCCTTACTTTTTTTAACAGCATTGGGGTTTTTGACATTGACGCGACACTCTATAACTGACACTGGCCGTAGACAAAATGCAAGCACCGTTCGCTATACCATATTCTCCTCCTAGGTCGAATATATAGCGCACGGTTTAATTATTGAATTTTCCATGCGGATCCCTAACTTTTTTGAAAATATTATATAGCCTATGTTCATCACAGAAAATTTAGGATTCTAATGGTGAAAGAATTTTTCAAATCGGTCCAGTAGTTTCGGAGCCTATTCAATTCAAACAAACAAACAAACAATCAAATCTTTCATCTTTATAATATTAGTATAGAAGATCTTTACCTACCACGCCACTTTACGATGCTTGCTTACAAATCATAACATGTATTTAGTAATAAGAAGTTTCTAGATAAATCTTATTTAAAGATTTAAGACGCTTTAAGCTTAAAAATTTTATTATTATTTTAAAAAATATTAAAGATACATAATGCGAATAACGTTACAAAATTTGTTCGCTTGAGACTTGTCCCCCACCGAGTGCATTCAGCTTAGATGCATTATAATATTAGTATAGAAGATCTTTACCTACCACGCCACTTTACGATGCTTGCTTACAAATCATAACATGTATTTAGTAATAAGAAGTTTCTAGATAAATCTTATTTAAAGATTTAAGACGCTTTAAGCTTAAAAATTTTATTATTATTTTAAAAAATATTAAAGATACATAATGCGAATAACGTTACAAAATTTGTTCGCTTGAGACTTGTCCCCCACCGAGTGCATTCAGCTTAGATGCAATTTCGGCGTCGATGGAGGCTCGCTATAATATGATCCCTTTAGCGCGAGCCGAAACTTAATCTCTATTTAAATATTCGTAAATGATGTACGAAGTACATTGTGATATACGATAGCAGGGGAGAATTTTGTTGTATCTGAATTCTTATGGTACATTATTCTTACATATTACATGCAATGTAATGGCCAAAAATTTTAAAGTATTTTTGAGAATCTAAGTTGTGTCGGAATTCTTATGTACCATAAATTATTTCTAACATTTGTTTAACAAAGCATGCAACACTATTGCTAGTACAAAACCGCCGCATTGGTCCCAAGAATGCGTCGTTGTGGCACTTATCCCATATTTGAAGGCCTGCTGGCAACATTTAATATTGTTTAATAAGTTTTTAAGTAATTTTTTTAAGTGTTTCCCCTTTTTTTAGCCAGTATGTACAAAATACAATGTGTAAGGTCAGACCAAACTAAAGTCCTACTTGCAATATGTGATGTACGTTGTTCCGCATATAATTCATATCTAATTCATCTCAAGTCCCACGAATATACGGAATGATTGCTCCGTATTAAGCGTTAATTTTTACCCTAATCTTATTAATAAACCAGTTCCAAACTAGGCCGTGTGGTGCCGGCATAGAATTGCACCACCCCAACTCTTTCCGTGGGTGTCGTAAGAGGCGACTTACAGCCGGTTCACACATGTCTCCGTTTTACTGTTCCGTTTTAATGTGTACGTATTTTGTTCGTCGATCTGTATACAGAATACTGTGCCATGTGTGAAGTCGCTCATACAACCACATACGCCATCGACGAAAAAACTACGTACACGATAAAACGGAACAGTAGGTAAAAAGGAGACATGTGTGAACCGGCTGTAAGGGACACACACCGGGGGGCGGGCAGCAGCGCCCTCTGCAGAACAACTCCACCGAACTGCGATCCCCAACCCGCATGCCCAGCGTGGGGATTATGTGCAATAACCCCTAAATGATTATGCCATCTATGGCGCTCATTAGGGGAGGCCTATGTCCAGCAGTGGACTAGCTGGTGATGTTGAACTATCACCGTTAGAGTTATCATTTACCCTTATTTTCACGGTAGCTCTAACAAATGAATTCACATTGCCATTGAAGATATGTGAACAAAGTTTGAGACTGTGATGGTAATTAACATTCTATTTCTATATATTGTATTTCCAATGTATCTATGATCTTTCTGACCTTATATTGACCACAGCAGCGCCAGTAAAAGATATACATATACACGAGACAGACTTATTTAGAGAGCACAAATGTGTGTACAAAAAACAGCTAAATATCTTAAATCTGCGCAATTAATCCAACACCGCTATCGCACACTACACAATTGTGGATCCAAAACATGGGCCAAGCAACTCGTTAAAAAATTTACATAAAATAAAAGTAGTAATCCCACAATACGAAATATAAACGTGAAGTCATACTACAAGTTGAAACCCATTGAATAAACATTTTTGTGATGCGCGGTAGCGATGCCGCCCTGACTTGCGACAACATTAAAAATTTATTATGAATTATATAGAAAAATCTCAGGACCTTTAATCTCGAACAGACGTTTAATAAATACCTTACTTATTAAAGGAATCTGCAGCTTTATTGTCTAACTTGAAATCCATTACCAGTGAACTTCAAACCGATTACTAGTTGTAGACCCAGTCAGAATGTTGTCGGTATCGTCTAAGGTATTCAACTGGTCTTCGGTTTCAGCTATTTACACAATACGAAAGTGGTAATCGAAGTCCAGGCTAGGTTTGAAATGCCAAACTAAAGCCGATTACGATTACCAGTTGAGTTAGACAATAGAGCCACTGGTTTCGAACCCAAAGCTTTCTGCGTTACCGCCTCCTGCGCCACTGGAGGTGGTTTAAGTAGGTGCAAACTACTTTTATGCATCAGAATTCATTTCTCAAGCCCGAGCCGGAAGGTGAAGAATAAATTAAATAAATAAGCGTTACATTTCAGGCTCTGAAACTATTTAATAAACATGACGTCGTGACAAAGGAATGACTAAATAAGTGGATATTTAACAATTGCACGGATGTTTGTTTGTTATTTACAAATTATAGTGTTATTTTTTGTTTTGCACGTTGTGATTAAACGTTTCTTACATTTTGACTTTATTTATAAAATAATTACTTAAAGTCTTCTAAAAATACAATCTTTTGTCTTATGATTCCAATACAACCCAAAGATAATATACCTTCTTAATTTAACATTTTAAAAAATCTAATGATAATGCCACAAGTAGGTGCATACCTACTGAATTTTTCTACATTTTATACAAAATCAAGTTAATTTGATATTAATCAGTAAATCAATAACTAACTGTAAGTTAGTTAATTTCAGTCAGTCCATCTTCAGTCTTGATAATATCAGCAGCCTTCTCAGCGATCGCTCTGACTACCCCTCCAATATTACCAGTCGTCATTGTCGCAAAAACACTAGCATCAACAACCTTCAAGTTAGTCGCACCGATGACGTTCAAACTGCTGTCCACGACCGACCCCAAAGCACAAGTACCACTGTAGTGCCACATAGTCGACGACATTTCTAGAGCATAGCACTTCCAAAAGTCATAGGACAGTTTTGTGTAGTTAGTACAGAAATCGAGGTCCACGAAGGTAGCGTTCAGATTTTGGAATTGTTCTGTTTCTAATAGAGGTCCGACATATTGGGTAAGATGCTTAGCCATAAGGTCTAAATCTTTATCATTACTGAACAAGCGTAAACTGATAATAGGCGGATCTTCTATTTTTGTTGAGTTGATGCCAACAGTTCCGTTAGACTCAGGGTGCATAAGGTTGTTAACCATCACAAAGACAGTTTTGCCTATATTAGCTTCATATATTTTGTCAACCACATCGTCATTATATTTGAAGCCTTCCGTTAGAAGTTGAAGTAACCCTGAATGTTCAGGAGTGAAATAGAGACCTATATTTTGGAAGCTTGGTTGGGTAGAGTTTTTGTTGATACTGTCGTAAGCAGTTACCATATGAACAGGGAACTGGCTTGGATTAGCAGAAGTTGTCGTTTCGTCACTATCCCATGAGATAACAGTCATTGCTGCGGGATGGTCCATAAGATTCTGTCCAACTGCTGGATTATCAATGACCGAATCAATGCCAAGGTTTTCCAAAGCTGTCTTGTTGCCGACTCCTGATAGCATCAATAACTGTGGTGTCTTCAAAGCACCCGCTGAAATGATAACTTTCCCAGCTGTGACATTATAACTTGTATTATTGTAAGTGAACTGGACACCTGTGGCCGTGGTTCCATTGAAAAGTATTTTCGTCGCTACAGCATTGGTAAGAAAACGCACGCTGTTTTGGTTGACAAGCTTCTTAATGTACGCTATATGCCCAGACTGTCTCTCTTTATCACCAATAAACAGCAGTGGTTCAGATATACTCACTCCTCCATAAGCATCAGCTACGTACGGAAAATCCAAGGCCTCATGAGCTTCGATTATGTTCTTCATTAAAGGGCTTGATTGCCTGCTGATCTTAGTAGGACCAGACGTTCCATGGACTGTTGTATTTTGAGCTATAGCATCCGCATCTAAGACGGTTTCTCCTTTAGCGAAATATGCCGCTATATCAGAGTATCCCCAAGAGCTATCGTTGGTTGCTGCAACCCAACTGGTGTAATCGTCTTCGAAAGGAGGGACGTAGATAAGGTGGTTGAGAGAACCAGATCCACCTAGCATGACACCAGCTGTTGCTGCCTTATCAAGTTTCTGGTTCTGGCAGGAATATCCATCGTTCTGTATTGGCATCTTGCGGTCGTAGGTGCTGTTAGGGAGAACGGTGAAATATCCGGCCATCTGAAACCAAGGAAATAGAAAATTAATATTATTAGGTTATCCAACATCTAAGGCTAGTGTTAGATGACCCGCATACATAAAAAATTACGCTTGTGACCCGGCAAGCATGTGAAATGTATGATGTACCAAAAGTCTTAGGTTAGATTAATTCTCAGTAACCGAATCAAAGATGTGTAGACATCAAGTAAAATTCAACCAATTTCAGGGTTAGAGATATGTAAAAATTAACTAATCGAATTTCAAATACCGTCTGATGTTGATGTGATGCCGTTATAAGTACCAAATTCAACTTTTTACTAAGTTTTGAGACCAATTATAGACTAGATACTACTTGCCTTGAATTTTACCACCACCACTCTTCCCGTGGGTGTCGTAAGGGGCGACTAAGGGGGACACACCGTGGGGCGGGCAGCAGCGCTCTCTGCATAACAACTTCACCCAACTGTGATCCCCAAATGACAAATGATAAATAATGCTATCTGTGGCGCTCATAAGGGGAGGCCTATGTCCAGCAGTGGACTATTATAGGTTGATGTGATGTGATAATATAATTGGAGTCCCTTAGCTCCGCTGGCACTGTTTGGCAGCGAAACCCTAAAGGTACTTACAGTAGACTCCCAGGATGGACATCCTCCTTCCTCGATAACCAGCACTCTGGCATTCGTCTCCGCGAGTCGGTACGCGAGAATCGAACCCGCTTCTCCACTACCCACGACCACATAGTCAAAGGAATCGATTGATTCTGGAAATAATATGGTATTATTAAAAGAGGAAAAACAAGTAACTTGCGAAAGTAAGAAACAAAACTAAAATTTTGGTGAGAATAAAAAAAAATAATTTCAATCACTTTTTATAAGATCCGTCAAGTGCGAATGTACCTCGCGCGCCGAGGGTTTTGAACATTTATCGATTATGTATACAATACTATACGTACCAGTTACTTCGAAGATTAGGGAGGTTGGTAGATAGGTACCTACTGATAAATTATTCGACTCTTTTCAATGTATTTCAAAAAGCATAATACACATAATTTAGGGGTGGTCGTTGAATGAACGAACAGTTTTTTTAGACTGTTTATTTGCCGTCGACTGATAAACCGGTTTACAG
Organism: Eupithecia pulchellata; assembly: GCA_963931895.1. Classification (NCBI taxonomy): domain Eukaryota; kingdom Metazoa; phylum Arthropoda; class Insecta; order Lepidoptera; family Geometridae; genus Eupithecia; species Eupithecia pulchellata. The sequence goes on along the minus strand of OZ007546.1, from coordinate 832,083 downwards.
TCCACCGATAAACTAGTTCACTCGTGAACTACATTTGCATCGCGCACTTCATGGTCGAGCGTTGCCGAAATTGTTTCTCTCTCTAGCCAGCTAGCCATTGTCTATCAAGCATTCCGTTCTCTTCACACTTGCTTGTTACGCTAATATGACTATCTCTCTTTTGCCATGCGTTCAACTTCAGCAGAGTTATAATGGCGGAGCGCGGGTGCGGCGTCAGGGTGTTGTGTAAAAATAAACTCTATTGCAATGCATGACAATGTATTATTGTATTAGTAGGCAAGCAGGTTTTTGAATGTTGTTTGTTTACATTACTATTTAATTATTAGTCTAGTTTGAGATGCGCTTTGCGTAGGTCAAAGTTTACTCAAAAATAAGTTATAAAAGTGTTTCGAAAAGTGTAAATAATTGTTAAGTGAAGACTGAAATGTAAATAAGAGTTTGTAGAGTAGGTTATAGTATTTTAAGATAAAGTGGACAAATAGTGTAAATATTAATTATATCAGCCTCGGCCCGTAAAAACAGTAGTGTGATATGGCACCATTTTGCAAAGGACAATAAAACTTTGAAATGGACATGTAATGAGTGTAAGGAGGTTTTAGTTTTAATATCCTAAACAGTTTATTCTAGTCGTCGTTTACCAATCAATCAGTGAATCAACGTTCAACGATCGATCATGTCCTAAACGAATAACGGCGTAAACTAGTCGAAATTTAGACTGTTTTATAAACTAGTTTATCGTGAACTATAAACGGTCTCGTTTCGTCGACTGAAAAGAAGTCGACGACTCATCCCTAACATAATTTTCAAAACCCCTAAAATCGAAGTACCTATATTGTTTGCAGTCTCCTTTTACCTAACGATATGACTATGCCATAAAGTTTTTTGCTGTATTTTGCGGTTGATCAAATAGTTATTTACCTACTTCTAAATAAAGTTATTGAAATCAATATCGATCGCTGGACGAAATGGGGAGGAATTTTCGTATAATAAATTAAAATCCCTTTCGTCCCACTCTTAAGACAAGGCTGGTGGAACGAACTGGATACCACTTCTTGCATTAGAGGACAAAAAATTTAAGTGAAGAGAAAATAAATAACACCTTTCTAACAATTCACTTTATAAATTTGCCTTATTACTTACACTTAGTGCCTATTTTATAAGTGAAAAAAAATTAAATGAAATTAAAATTTAAACATAATCACGTTCGAGGATGGATAATAACGTAAAACGACTTTCCGTTATAGTGCAGTCTACTTACGTAGAGTATCGATAGAAATCGACGATGGACAGGAAAAATCCGTAGGCGCCAGCGCACTATGCAATGAAGCTAGAATGGCGTGCACCGTCGCCAGAGCCTCGATAGCCGAAGTTGCGTACACCATTGCTGTAACATTCATTTTATTAAGACTCTCATGAGACTGGTGTTCTTAAGACCAAGACGATAAGATACTCCACTCAGACCAATGAAGAACCGGACACTTCCACGGGAGTTCTAGGTACCCGTGGTGTTGCTACTCACCTACAACACGGCACGAGCTGCCCTATGCCTATTATAATAAGCCCACATGGCAGCTAACAAAGTTGATAGTCGAAATAATTATAATTATTATTTACCGACTTAAGATAATACAAAGAAAATATAGTACCTATACATAAAAAAAAACTAGTGAACTACCGTATTATCCCATATTATAATCAATAATCATCATCATCGATATGACATTATCTATATCTATACTAAAATTATAAAGAGGAAAGATTTGATTATTTGTTTACATATTTGTATGTTTGTTTGTTTGAATTGAATAAGCTCCGAAACTACTGGACCAATTTTAAAAATTCTTCCACCATAAGAATCCTAAAATTTCCGTGATGAACATAGGCTATAAAATATTTTCAAATAAGTTAGAGATCCGTATAAAAACTTCAATAATAAAACCATAGCGATATACATCAACTGCTTTTTTTTTCTTTTTTTGCCCTGCTCGCTTTTGCTGTGACTCAATTTCAACTTCTTTTTCTATGGCACCGCTTTTGCTACGACGACTCCGCCAGTGTCAGTTATGGATTGTCATAGACATGACAATTCGTTACTGGGGTGCGAGAGGAAACTCAATATCAAAAAATATAAAAACTTCAAGATTGGAACCATGCGATGTAGGCTCAGAAAAACGATCGATGTAGGCGGTATAGCGGTGTGAGAGAAATGTCAATGCCAAAAAAATAAAGAAGGTAAAGGTACAATTTTAAAAAGGAAAGGTTTTATTGTTTGTTTGTGGTCTGAATTGAATAGGTTCCGGAACTACTAGACCTTTTTGGAAAAAAAATCATCATTAGAATGATAATCATAGGCTACAGAATATTTTAAAGTTAGTGATCCCTATGAAAACTTCAATAATAAACTACCATAACTAACGTGTGTATGTAAGAACTTAAAATTCTTTGAAATACCCGTGCGAAGCCGGGGCGGGCTGCTAGTTGTGTATAATTTCTGAAATTTTTGTTTAAAACCCGTGCGAAGCCGGGGCGGGCCGCTAGTAATATATAATAGACTGATTGTCTATGATAGATTGTCTCACTATCTAGCCCCAAATGAAGCAAAACTTGCTACTTACCCACTAGATAACTGATAAACTCCATAACAAAAATAGATATTATTTTATTATACATATAAATCGGAACAAATATCTGCTAAAACTAGGTAAAAACATTTGTCCCGAGGCGGGAATCGAACACAAAACCTAAGTTATTATAGAGCGTGATGAAGAATCTACTTACTGCGTGAACACCACCTGACCAGGTTTTGAAATGCAACTAATTTTAGAAGAAATCAGTGCATATTTTATACTAAAACATCTTCAGCCATGTAAAAGTCAGATTCGCTTACCAAGGGTTCCGTATCGAATTTAATTCTTAACTGAGCGTTTACAGATTTTAAAGTAACTGTAGCATATTTTTTCGTTAAAGAAACTGACGTACCTTTTGTTTTGTTGTGTTGTGTATATAGTACATATCCAATGCTGAAAATCTCTCCTAAAAACAAGGGAGGTCTCCATAAACACTTGGCAGGCGTATTGGATCGCTGAAGGTGGTGAATAATACACAGGCATCGGCTTTCACGCAGATATACATGCCGAGATATAGGCCGAGTTAGGGGATCTTTTTGTTAAAGATTTTATATGATACCTTCACAAAATCAGAAATTTTGTTTTCTTTTGAATTTATTCAAAATAAAACAAGAGTATATCTATAACAACAATCACAATATACCATATCAATAGTGTGGGGTTTGTACTTTAATTGTTTATAATTTAATTCCACACTCCAATATTACGATGATGACGTTTTATTTAACGACACCAGTAGGTACTTGCCAGAATCAAAATAATAAATTAATAAATAATGCCGGACAATCCACACAGCATCATTGAGACCCGAGTTAACGGGTATGTAGAGGTATAATGAAAAATATCTATCTATGTCATAATCAGTCATCTAGTACCCATAACACAAGCTCTGCTTAGCTTGGGGCTAGATGATGCTGTGTGAATTGTCCAGCATAATTATACATTAATCTTAGTTTGAGATAGGCAAAACAAACATGTATTTGACACATAAGTGATGTACAAACGTACCAGTCAGTAACTACATTTTCTCTTCTACCAGTGCTTTTTTTGTAAGCCTAGAGATATAATTAGTTATTGACAGAGATGTGATTTATTTGAAATACTTCTATTTTAAATGCAAATAGAAAATGCAAAATACCTATTTTGTATTTTGTATTTAAATACCTTTCAGTGAAAAGTATTTTGCATTTTATTTGAAATGCTTTTCGAGATGCATTTTGTATTTTTAATATACATTTTAAAATACAAAATACTTTGTGATTAAGTTGAGCCAACATTACCAGTCAAACAAAACAAAACGCTTGTATTGCCGAATTCGACCGATAGAGGCGCCAACTAACCATGCACGACATCTTTTTCTTCTTTGGTCAGAGTGCGCGTCTTATGTCAATGTCAAGTAATGTCTGACAAGTGTCAATGTCTGACAAGTGTGAAAAATGAGTGATGATGATGTATTCGAACTACTGGTATTGTTAAAAAGTGATATAAATAAAAAATGATATTTGTTTATATCACTTTTTAACAATACCAGTCCAGTTGTTATTAATTTATTAAAAAAGTGTAATCGCATTGAGTGTATCTATTCTCCTGTGTAATAAATAAAAATATCTGTGATTTGGTCAGGGGGTATTTTATTTTGAAAAAGTATTTTGAAAATACCTATTTTGCATTTAGCATTTGAAATACAAAACGCAATACTATTTGGTATTTTGCATTTGAAATAGTAAATCTGAAAAGTATTTTGCATTTTGTATTTAAATGCTTTTTTAAAACCATTTTGTACATCTCTGGTTATTGAAATCTAAAAACTGTGATCATGCCGTATGCAATTGTGTCAAAATAATGGTAAAAATATCGTCTAATAAAATTAAATCCAAGTAAAATTTAATTGATATTTGAGTAAATTTTTAACTCAAAAATTCATGTAGTTACGGAACCTTATTACTGTTTTAGGATTGCATATATCAATATATCAAATATTAGATTTTGATAATCAAACATAACACAGATTTATATTATAATTTATCTTTATCTGTGATCACTGATCAGGTACTTTAATAACATTAATTTGCAAATTATTATCTTTTTACTAATCTTAGTTACCTAACCCATTCACTGCCTAGAAGAGATGTGTGCGTATAAGATATAAGTATTAAATATACCTACTTACATATTATCTTCGTGGAACATTACATTTATTTTTCGCTGTAACGGGAAAATAAAAAGCTTTTGCCATACTTTTTAAACTCCCATCACACGTGCACTCGTTATATTTTATAATACTGTTATTATCTTCCCTTCTGTGAGGATGGACGGAGCTGTTTCCATACAAATGTTAAGTCTCAAGTGCGTAGTGCATTCACTCCAAAGACTAATACACTAACATGACTCTATTCCTGGAGTACACTTACCTCGGGCAGATTTTGCAGTTGTGTTTCTAATTTCGAGAAGGAAGCCAAGAGGAGGATCCAGCTAGGCTGGGCAGCGTTCGGAAAACTACGTCGAGTCTTCTCGTCATCCATACCGCAATGTTTGAAAACGAAAGTTTTTAACCAGTGATTCCTACCAGTTATGACCTACGGAGCTGAGACGTGGACACTCACGATAGGGTTGGTCCACCAGTTCAAAGTCGCTCAGCGAGCTATGGAAAGAGCTATGCTCGGAGTTTCTCTGAAGGATAGGATTCGTAACAAATACATCCGACAGAGAACTTAAGTCATCGACATAGCTCAGAGAATTAGCAAACTGAAGTGGCAGTAGGCCGGCTATATTTCGCGAAGAACCGATAACCGCTGGGGTAAAAGTGTTATTGAGTGACGCGATTCGGTAAACGTATGTAACCTGTAACCTGCCAGGTGGGAACCTGGCAGGAGGGCGTCCTACACTACGTTGACGATCTGCAAAAGACTGCTGGCAGATGCTGGATGCGATAAGCTGAAGACAGAGCGCTATGGCGCTCATTAGGGGAGGCCTAGGTCTAGCTGTGGACTAACATAGGCTGATGATGATGATGATGATGAACCTTTCTCTACTCTAGCTATACTGTAAAGTGGCGTCAGGAGGCTGGTGAGAAACTCCGCAGTTTTTAACGTTTGTCATCACATCGTTCAACATACCTATAACCTATCATACCTGTGTACTTGAGTGTCCTTGATGCAGGTACCATTGACTTTTATCATATGGGGGTAATGCAATCCCCAAGCTGGGCACGCGTTTGGGAATCGCATTGACGGTTTATGATAAAATAATGTTCAGAATACATATTCCAAACCTACCTATACGTTTAAGCCTTTGCAACCTTGGCGAAATTTTCCGGTCAAAAAGGTGCAATTAATATGTTTGCAATCTTATTTTATCTGTAAATCAGTTCCAGCTTGCATTGTCATTTAAATCAATATCAATTAATCGACATATCTTATCGTTATCATCAACGCCCGGTCGGTGGATAGAAACAGCGATATATTTAACAATAGCGGTCCGCCTCGGCTTCGCACGATTTAATAAAAATTAAATTTTTATTACGGAACCCTAACTTTTTTGAAAATACTCTATAGCCTATGTTCATCACGAAAAATTTAGTATTCTAATGGTGAAAGAATTTTTCAAATCGGTCCAGTAGTATCGGAGTCTTTTTCAATTCAAACCAACAAACAATCAAATCTTTGGTCATTAGTATAGAATAGAAAATGTGCCGCATTTTCGCTATAATTTTTAGAATTGTGACACTTGTAGATTTTTTGTGTGAATCCAAAGGAGAAACGTGGCCCACGTGGCATTGCTTTGTGGGGAAAGTGAACTATTTTTAGAATAGAATAGAATATTACTCTATAGCATCATCTATACAGAAAAAGTTTACAATTATACACGATCTAAATACTAACTATATCTAGAATGGTACGATCGACAGACTTATCGCTAACAGCGATCTCTTCCAGGCAGCCTTTGGATGGATGGACAGTTTAAAATTTTGCGTCACAAGCGTTTGTATGAGAACAGCCTCGTGTGTACCCTATAATAGGGTAAATTAAATTAGGGAAACAATCACTTTGGCCTTGTTTCGGAGGTTCTTATTCCATAAGGTTTTTAGGTCAAAGACTTGACAATAAAAATTAAGGTTACATTGATAATATTAAATTTCGGACAGTAAATGAGGTCCTTATCGCTGGTAACCCCACCTAAGTAAGTAGTTTCAGCTAAGCTGAATAAACCAGCTAATTTTAGCTTATTGTAGATGGTTTATTCAGAGTTCTTGAGTTTATCTGTCATAGTTAGTATTTTTGGGTTCTCCTAAATTTTTATTTAATTTAAACAATCTCGCATAAATAATTTTTGCTTGCATTTCTTTTTAGTCGTTATTGTGCACCTACTCCTACGCAATTATCGCGAGTTGATAGCCCCCTTTTCCAAGTCGATTAAAAGAGAAGCCTCGTTAAACTGTTCCCGAGTTAATGAACGTTTGAGACGAGAATTTAAGAAATATGGACATGGTAATTATACAAGTCGAAAGAATTAAAAAGTAAAAAAGTAATTAAGTATATTTATTGCAATTACATGTAAGTCGATGGTAGTACATAAAATTTGTCACAATGTAATTTACCCTTTATGAGCTTGCAATTATTTGTCTAATTAACATGCATTATACATAATTATTATGCGTGGGGATTATGGGCAATAACCCCCAAATAATGATTCCATCTATGGCGCTCATTAGGGGAGGCCTATGTCCAGCAGTTGACTATTATAGGCTGGTGATGATGATGATACATAATTAAATGTCAGAACAGTATCCGAATTGCAAAATAACCTAAAACAATGTTAGTTCATGATGTGATGACCTCCAAGCCAAGTCGACGGAAAAGGCCTCCATCCTCAACAGAGACTGACCATCCAGTGCACCTGTGAATGGCTAAATCCGAAACCAATGCAGTGAGGGGAAAGTTGTGGTAGGAAGGATTTTTCATAAATTGAGGTCCAGACTGGGCCGCAATTTATGAAAACCAAAAACTGCATATAAAGATTATTTTAAATAATTTTACGGAAAATCGAATGGATTGAAATTTAAAAATGTGACACCCAGTATTGCACACTAACGAATTCGGATGCTGATAAAAATAAATCTTTGAAAAGGTACGCATTATTCTAGATGAAAGAAATTGGCTACTTTTCACAAGTAAACTCCCTCTTGTCAAACTTTGCTGGCGAGGATACTTGTAACCTGTATTATAATGGTACTTATGGTCGGTAAATCACGTATTCTTGATTAGTTTTGTAATTTTTATGAAAAAAGAAACCCTTTTATATTGTCACAAAATAAGCCCTTGATTGGTCACGACTTTTCTCTCACCCTGGTGTTTTATTTGGCCATTTATTCCACTTACTCCAAAAAGCCACCCTGTATATCCTGTATCTTAAATACCACATCCATTTAAGATTTCGTCTATCTTTGTCCCTCATCAAGAGATCTCTATTGTATTTGATGAAATGGACGAAAGAAAAAATAGACATCATTAGCATCAAAGGCTAATGCAAACTTAATTTAAAATTAAACATGCTTAATGTTGCTTATTATGTTTGAAAATATTTTAATAATTATTTAAAACACCTTATTAACGGTCGACGAATTAGCATGCCGTGTGGTGCCGGCATAGAATTTCACCACCTTTATCTTCCCGAGGGTGTCGTAAGAGGCGACTAAGGGAAACACACGAGAAGACTTTGAATATGCACATTGACATTGAATTTATACTATTTTGAATTTTATTATTATTTTTATCCATTATTTTTATTTTTGTATTAGAAACATAAAAACAAAAAACTACAAAATTTTATATTGTTAATTGAAAAATAAACATTTGCATGCCTAAGTAAGGTAGAATATAACTGCACATTATAATAAATTAAGAACCATACTGTTACATATATTCTGGCAAATAAATATCTTTATCTTTATCACACCGGGGGGCGGGCAGCAGCACCCTCTGCAGAACAACTCCACCGAACTGCGATCTCCAACCCGCATGCCCAGCGTGGGGATTATGAGCAATAATACCCAAATGATAAATATTGCCATCCATGGCGCTCATTAGGGGAGGCCTATATCCAGCAGTGGACTTTTATAGGTTGATGTTTTTGTTGTTGTTGTTGAATTAGCATCGTCATCCAACGTGGCAATGCTGCCAGCATTCTACGCACTCTGCCTTGTGATTAGATTAGATTTTATGAAATAGATAAGTTTGAATACTTATTGTTTTATTCTGCTATGTACACTCGAGAGCAAAGAATCTGGGTCACTCAAAGAATCCAAAAAATCTCGGAAAGTAAGAATGCTAGGTTAATGCAATAAATTGTTCTCCGACGAATCAAAATTTATGCTCTACAAGCACGATGGAAGACACAGAGTGTATAGAAGACCAGGGGAAAGATTCAAGCAAGCATGCATCGAAGAAAAAGTAGCCTACGGTGGTGGGTCTGTACTTGTGTGGGCCGGAATTTCCTCTGAAAGTCGCACAGAGCTGGTGATCATAGAAAACGGCTCTTTAACTAGCGTAAGATATGTGGAAGAAATCCTCAACGAACACGTTGGTCCATTTATGGTCAATTTGGGTGAGGATGCTATATTTATGCATGACAATGCCCGACCTCATACAGGTAGGATTGTGAATGACTACCTTCAAGAGATGAACATTACTTGTATGGAGTGGCCAGCGCGCAGCCCGGATATCAACCCGATCGAGCATGCTTGGGACGAGCTAGGGAGATGCGTAAAACAACGAAACCCTCCCCCAATCACGCTTCCTGAGCTCAAAATTGCTCTCACAGAGGAATGGGAGAATATTCCCCAAAATCGTATAAGGAACTTGGTGTACAGCATGCCAAACCGCGTAAACGCAGTAATGGAAGCACGAGGAGGTAATACGAAGTATTGAAATTCAAGAAAATCGTCATAAAGTTCAAAAATTTCATGTTTCCTATTTTTGTTTTAAGGAGAGATCAGCAGTTTTTTTTTCTTTATGTAATTTTGTGTAAATAAAATGTATGGTGACTCATATTTTTTTAACTTTCATTTAAGGAGTATTAAATTGTCTATTAAATACAATTTATTGCATTAACCTAGCATTCTTACTTTCCGAGATTTTTTGGATTCTTTGAGTGACCCGGATTCATTGTTGCTCTCGAGTATGTCATAGACTAATTAATTACTGCATTACTTTAATGTGCCATTGACCTATTGTTATTTTCTTTGCCACAATTAATTTAAAATAATACTTACATACAGGACCATCCTTGAGTGCCTAGTATGAGTTTGGGCAGTAGTAACCAAATCGGAAGAGTTTTAGTTTACCACTGCTGACTTGCAAAGTACCGTACTGCTCACATCATATCATATATTCAACACATCAATTATTAAACAAAGTTATTCAAAAACTACAAGAGTTCGTATGACTATTGGATATCAATAAATTAGATACATCACTTGAATTATTCCATTTTGTCCCGCAAAGATCCCCACAGTTTCAGTTTCAGTTTATTTATTAAAAAAACAATTTACATTGTATGTGTATGAACGAACATAATTACAATTAAATCTTAGAAGTACAGAAGTACAGTGCGCGTCACATATAAGTACCCCCTCTATCTCAATGTATGTGGGACACAAAAGTTGTTATTTTTGGAAATTTCAGACTTTGAGTATTATGGAAGGACAGTTCGATCGCGAGCAGCAGCGGCCTGATAAATTTTTGCATGTGAAAAATTGTGACAAGTTACGAGGGAATTAGAAGTAGTCGAAAATAGTTTGTATACAAGGGGGGTACTTAATTCTGACGCGCACTGTACATTGACATTATTAATTATTAACACAAAAAAGATGATCATATAGCATGTAATTTAAAATAGGGGAAAAATTGGAATGGCTTGCATTTTTCAGTGTTTTGTGTTTGTTTAAGTGTGTCACCTACTTGTTTCTTATTTTAAACTAGCGATCTGCTCCGGCTTCGCACGGGTCCAATGCTGATACAAAAACCTTTCTCTTGAATCACTCTATCTATTAAACAAAACCGCATCAAAATCCGTTGCGTAGTTTTAAAGATCTGAGCATACATAGGGACAAACGTGGGACAGACATACAGCGGGAAGCAACTTTGTTTTATATTATGTAGAGATTTTATGGATTGATGTCACTGAATCCCACTGTCACTAAAATAATGGGCGTAATGCGAAATGCGCAAAACCAAGCAAAGGTCTACGGGGTATCCTAGGCCGGTGGGGGAATTGATCTCGATATCTGATAGGTCTCAGACTCGTCTGTGATTCTTTAATAGTAAGTGAGTTAGTATCTATTTTAAACATGATGTTATGTTTTCTATGTTATCAAGCACATTAAAGATACTGTAGACTTTAAATTTTTCTTTGTACCTATCTTAGAAAGCTTAGGCCGGTCACGTCACCTATACGGGCTTTAACGGAAGACCAGCGCTGGCTAGGCCTTCTAATGGAGCTTAGTCAGTAGGTATTATGCTGAGTTAGGACAACTATATGTACCTATCCTATAATTTTGTCTTGTTGTTGTTTCTTGCCGATTGTGTTGTTGTCTTTACTATCTATAGCTATACTAATTTTATAAAGAGGAAAGATTTGATTATTTTTTTGTTTGAATAGAATAGGCTCCGAAACTACTGGACCGATATGAAAAATTCTTTCACCATTACAATCCTAAATTTTCTCTGATGAACATAGGCTTTAGAATATTTTCGAAAAAGTTTGGGATCCGCATACAAAATTATTTTTTTGTTATATACCCATGCGAAACCGGGACGGACTGCTAGTTATGAATGTCTTTCATAACTAGCAGTCCGAGAAATTAATTCCGATTTATCCGTCCGATTTAAGAGAATATAAATGTCTTTATATTCTCTTCCATTCTATTCTTGACCCGCTCAGATTGAATTCGATCTGAGAGGTGAACAACATAAGAGGTGACGTCATTTCAATCCTATTCTTTAAGTACGCAGGTAACACTTCTCATGTCTTGAGGACGTTACACAAGATAAAAATATCTCACGAATAGAAAACCGGATCAAAACCTCTGTCTGTTAATAAATTTAAACAAACTTTTATCTCTTTTTCTGAACAAATCTTTCGTAATTCCTTCCGTCCACCACCGTTTAGGCCGGTAAAAACCATCGCCAAACATAAATATCCGAAAGATTGCCATAAAGCACCTCGACTTTGGTTTTTAGTTACTTCACGTTATTTCTCTTCAAAATATTTTAGGAATAATGCTAGAACTCTTTTTCGCCAACGGTAAGCTTTGTGTCACTTTATGTTGCTTAGTAATAAAGCTTTTTCACTTTTGTGGGATCGTCTAATAGGAACAAGCAAATAAAAACTTCTATTACAAAAAATAATGCCGAACAATCCAAACAGCATCATTTAGCTGCAAGTTAGGCAGAGCTTGTGTTATGGGTACTAGATGATTAATATACATAATACAATATTATAACATTTATTTCCCCAACCCGCATGCCCAGCGTGGGGATTATGGGCATTAACCCCCAAATGATAGTGCCATCTTTGGCGCTCATTAGGGGAGGCCTACATATGTCCAGCAGTGGACTATTATAGGCTGGTGATGATGATAACATTTATGTAGATATTTTTAATATACATAGAAAACGACCAGAACACTCTGAACAAATATCTGCAGATCAAACAAATATTTGTCCCGAGGCGGGAATCGAACCCGCAACCTCCTGCGTCGCAGGCGGACCTTCGTCCACCGCGCCACTGAGGTCGTCAGTAGTCGACGATATACCATAATCACTTTTCTAAAGAAAGATAGGTTATTTACACAAACTAAGACGCAAGATATTTTTTTTGAGATTTTTATTTTATTTTTTATGCTCTCTGCAAGGAAGAAAGTTAACGAAGAATAAATTGGATACAAAACGTAAACCGTCTTTATTGACTCATAGAAAAACTATGTTTGGTTTAGTGACATTTTTGGAGCATCTTGCAATATACCTAAAAATTGGCCAAAAATCAACATTAGAATTTGGCTTTATCGTGAGATCATAGAAAATAAATTACGACAAATCACATTTAATTTTACTGTAAATATTTATTTTCAGAAAACTGTTAAAAATTAGTGTGAAGTAATATTATCGCGTACCTAATAAACAAAAACTAGGTAGTTACTCCTTTCTTAATTTTGATTAGAGTAGTGAAATATTAAGAATAAGTTAAACATTATTCTGTGTCTTAGATTGATGACGTCGGTTCCGCGATTATGTCCACTTCCGCAAATTAAAAAAGTTAGTCAACGTAGCTTCCGGCGAGTTTGGCAACTTTCGATTCTCTGATAAGATTAAACCGAGATTAAACCACAGCTTTAAACGGGTTCAAGCTTTGGATAGAACCTTTGATTTATTTAATCCATGATTTTTATTCACTTATAAATTTTTAGCGGTCTGCCCCGGCTTCGCATGGGTATTAAACAAAAAATTGAATTTTTCATCAACAACAACATCACCAGCCTATAATAGTCCACTGCTGGACATAGGCCTTCCCTAATGAGCGCCATAGATGGCATCATTATTTGGGGGTGATTGCCCATAATCCCCACGCTGGGCATGCGGGTTGGGGATCGCAGTTCGGTGTAATTGTTCTGCAGAAGGCGCTGCTGCCCGCCCCCCGCTGTGTTTCCCTTAGTTGCCTCTTACGACACCCACGGGAAGAGTTGGGGTGGTGAAATTCTATGCCGGCACCACACGGCACGAATTTTTCATGCTGATCTCTAACTTTTTTGAAAATATTCTATAAGCTATGTGCATCAGGGAAAATTTACTATTTGAATAAAACCTCATCAGCAGTCAAAAATTCCCTTACGGCGTATTGGATAAAACTTACAGTATTTATTCCATCTTCAAGATTACGAAAGAAACCATTAATAGACTAAAGATAATCTTCAAAAACATAAAACCGCAAAAAGAAGACACATTCCTACAGGAAAAATGAAATGTCAAAAGCGAAAAAACTTTCATTTTCCCGCCTATCTCCAAAGAACATCAATCATGACGTCACATACAAAAACACAGCCATTCCGGATCCAATAGTTTGGCAACAGAAGGTTCACTCATATTTTCAATATTTTGCTACTGGCGAGAGGCCACCACTCGGTAAACGTAGTGTAGGACGCCCTCCTGCCAGGTGGAATGACCAGCGAAAGACTGCTGGCAGATGCTGGATGTGACAAGCTAAGGACAGGCCGTTATGGGGCCTGTATCTAGCAGTGGACTAACATGGCTGATGATGATGATGATGAGAGGGACAAACCGAGATACCGGATAAGTATATAGTTGACATCCAAGATCTACAATGGATCCAACAATTAAAAAATATATCATGCTTTTAGGCTCACCGATACCAGCTAGCCCATATTAGTGAAGTCTATACCAAAACTCATTAAAACAACTGCTATATTTGTGGTTTCTTCCTAAGACCTGGTACCATACTCCTCGATTCCAGAGACGGGGAGGCTCCACTTCAGTTGTCAGTGTCATTTTGACAGAACCAAAGACAGAAGGCGTTTATATCTCGACTAAGGCCTGGTTCAGATGGCAAAATTTTGACGCGCGTTTTCAAATCACGCAGACGCGACTAGACATCGTAGTATTTACATACAACCGATCACATGAGCGCGCGTCAACGCGCGTCAGCGAGCGTTGACGCGGCGCTCAGAGAAAAAGTCTCTAGACGCAGGCGATCGCGCGTTGACGCGCGCTTTGACAGCTATGTAACGTCCGTTGACTGTTCAGTTGAGCGCCCGCTTCCATTGCATGTTTTTAGGGTTTTGCCATCGGTTGCAAAACCCTTATGAAATCGCTTTGGGTCTGTTTTGTGTTTTGAATCCTTAATATCTCAGAAACTACTGCAGCTATTGACTTGAAATTTGAAATAATAATACATTTTGTGCGCCCGCACATATTTATAGAAAAATAAATGAAAATAAATGAAAAATTAAAATGAAGACTTTCCATACAAATTTTGAAATCGAAATTTTAAATGGAACGTACAAAGTTGAAAGTGGTATCAAATGAAAGGTACTCGTTTGTAGATTTCAAAATAGTTTTTGAAATTTCGGTAGATTTCATACTTTTTAAAATATTTTGAAAATGGTCAAAAAAATAACCGTTCCCCCCCCCCTATCTCCGAAGATAGCAGAGCGATCGACGTGATATGTACCAAGTGTTTGTAGGTATTGATCTATATTTTATAGGAAAAATATAGAGAAGTCTGTAAAAATAATACTTTTTGAAATATGGTCAAAAAAGGGCTGGAAAAATTTCTAAAGGGGTGACTACCCCCCCGAGTTGGGTATCAAATGAAAGGTATTGGTTTGTACATTCCAAAGCAGTTTTTGAAATTTCAATAGATTTTATACATTTTGATATATTTTGAAAAAGGTCGAAAAATTGACCGGTACCCCCCCTCTATCTCCGAAGATTGCAGAACGATCGATTTGATATGTACCAAGTTTTTGTAGGTATTGATCTATATTTTACAGGAAAAATATAGAGAAATCTGTAAAAATAATACTTTTTGAAATATGGTCAAAAAAGGGCGGGAAAAATTTCTAAAGGGGTGACTACCCCACCGAGTTGGGTATCAAATGAAAGGTATCAGTTTGTACATTTTAATGCAGTTTTTGAAATTTCGATAGGTTTTATACTTTTCGAAATATTTTGAAAAAGGTCGAAAATTTGACCGTTCCCCCCCCTCTATCTCTGAAGATAGCAGAGTGATCTATATAAAATGTACTAAGCGTTTGTAGATATAGGTCTATATTTTACAGGAAAAATATAGAGAAGTCTGTAAAAACAATACTTTTCGAAATATGGTCAAAAAACGAATTTTCATACAATGGGGGCTATTACATTGAGAGCAATATCAAATCAAAGGTATGGATTTCGACAATTCAAAACAGGTTTTCAAAATCGTCTAAGTTTCATACTTAGTGAAATACGTAGAAAAAAGTCGAAAAAATAATTGTAGGTACCAACCCACTTACCTACCCACTAATCTCTGTAGTAACTGTAATAGTAGGGTTCCACAGCGCCACGAAACCGTTGTTCTCAAAATTTTAAAGTCCATACCCAATGTATTCCACTGCGCTCGAAGAATATTTAGATAATAAGATTATTGAATTCATGAATTCCACCGTGCTTCAAAAAAATATGAGAAGAGTAATGTATCCTGGATAATCCACATAACATCATTTAGCGACAAGCTAAGCAAGCTTGTGTAATTCGTACTACTACGATATCTGTTATACTTAATAAAGTATATATAAGTATCACATTAGATGATTTATTTTTGTGTACGTAGAAAAGGACTAGAACACTCGAACAAATAATCTGCAGATCTTACAAATATTAGTCCCGAGGCGGGAATCAAACCGCAACCTCCTGCGTTGTAAGCCCACCGCGCTAACAGGTCGTCAATATACGTACCTACCTAAACGACAAAAGTTCAAAACCCTCGGCGCGCGAGTTACACTCGCACTTGTCGTACTTGTTTTTTGTGACTTGCTTTCCTATTCAGTTCAAAATGAGTGAATCAGATATTGACATCGACTTACTAATTGACCAAGTCAGGAAAAGGAGGGAAAAGGCCAGCGATATAGCTTCATAAATAAAATTTTAAAACGACGTGCTTGGGAAGAATTGGTTTTGTTTTTTTTATAATATAACAAAATAATAGCTTCTTATTTTCTATCCATCTATACCCATAGATAGATAGAAAATACTCTGTTTTACCACACAAAGAAAGAGAACATTACAAACAGACATGCTTCAAGTAGTAGAAGTGTAAAGGGCGGCCTTATCGCCTATAGCGAACTTCCAGGCAATGGATGAACGCACATGAAGAAACATTGTAGACGGTGGTACTACGAGGTATACATAGGCATTCAATCTTTTGTGCTACACCACACCACAGCGGCTTTTTAATTTAAAATGATTTATTTTATGACAATAGAAAACTGGCTGAGAGCATCCTACACTCATCATGAGCCTATGTTAGTCCACTGTTGGACATAGGCCTCCCTAATGAGCGCCATAGCGCCCTGTCTTCGGCTTGTCGCATCCAGCATCTGCCATCAGTCTTTCGCAGATCGTCATCCCACCTGACCGGAGAGCGTCCTACACTACGTTTACCGAGTCGCGGTCTCCACTCAAGAACTCGTTTACCCCAGCGGTTATCGGTTCTTCGCGATATATGGCCGGCCCACTGCCACATCAGTTTGCTAATTCTCTGAGCTATGTCGATGACTTTAATTCTCTGTCGGATGTAATCGTTCGGAATACTATCCTTCAGAGAAACTCCGAGCTCTTTCCATAGCTCGCTGAGCGACTTTGAACTGGTGGACCAACCCTATTTTTTTTATTTTTTTTTTACTTGATCTTGGTGGCTTTAGTATCGCTGCGGCCATGATTGGCCTATTGTGATCGCCACTTTGACGGTTCACCTCCGGAGGCGCGGCGTTATAGTTCGCCACTTATCCTTGCAGTTGCTAAGAACTGTAGGATATCCTTCGGGGTGATATCTCGTAGTTCGTCTGGGCTAAGCAGGTGCCTGCCCAAACAGATGCTACGTTTTTGCATCAGTGCACCGCATTCTCCTAGCAGATGGAGAGGCGTTTCTTCCGCCTCATCACAAAATCTGCAGGATGGACCAACCCTATCGTGAGTGTCCACGTCTCAGCTCCGTAGGTCATGACTGGTAGGACGCACTGATCAAAAACTTTCGTTTTCAAACATTGCGGTATGGATGACGAGAAGACTCGACGTAGTTTTCCAATCCTACACTATGTTTTCCGAATCGCCACTTAATAACATGTTAACTCCAGCGCAGCGGTTGTTTCTTCGCGAGATATGGCCGACTTACTGCCACCTTGCTAATTCTTTGACGTTCTTACGGCAGCGTTGCCATACAGCAAGGCAATGGGCACACTTCCAACTGGTATTAATATTTATCAGTTGAAATACTTGTAACTTGTTTGCAACAGTCTGCAGTAAGATCATGATAATGTCTGCAATAAAAAATATTTTATTTAAATTGTTTCCCTTCTGCTGCTGTATCATGTTGTGGTTCAGTTATTTGCGTTTCAGTTTAATGGTGATCTCAGAAATAAATTGACTTCGAGGTTAAGACGGTTCTTAGTTGAAGGATTGTGGATACGGCCTTCTTGTGTCCATATTTTTTTCGGAATATTCTTATTATTTACTACTTTACTAGCAGCCAAAGACTTTCGGAAAATGTGACACAGTTTTTACGCTATCACTGGTATTTTACCATGAGTACAACGTAGTGGGCT
Source organism: Eupithecia pulchellata (assembly GCA_963931895.1). Lineage (NCBI taxonomy): Eukaryota > Metazoa > Arthropoda > Insecta > Lepidoptera > Geometridae > Eupithecia > Eupithecia pulchellata. The sequence continues at coordinate 814,080 of OZ007546.1, read as the reverse complement.
GTATTTATAATACATCTTTAATATAATAATCTTTTATATTTATCTTTAATAAATTGAAGTGAAGAGAAATCAATAACAACTTATTTCTTTTTTGTTATAATAATTATCTGTTTGAAATTTGACTTGTCTAAGTGCTTATTTTGTAAGCCTAAAGAAATAAAGTTATTGAATCTGAATCTGAATGTAACTAATCGTGTCTAATAAAAAAGATTATTAATATTACAAAGTTTATTTTTATTTAAGATGTATTATAAATACAGCTATGAGTGCGTTGTACTCATATGGTAAAATACTAGAGATAGCAGTGATAGTGTAAAAACTGTGTCACATTTTCCGAAAGTCTACCCTCGCCTTTGGTTGCCAGTAAAGTAGTAAATAATAAGAATATTCTGCAAAAAATATGAACACAAGAAGGCCGTATCCACTTACCTAATTTTAGGATATAGCTGTTTTTTGTGCCTTTATTCAATAAATAAATAAATAAAATCACCTGCGTGGTGATGATGGGAACAGTAGAGGTAGAATAGGGGATCAAGAATGTAATAATTTTAAGTCTTAAGTAGTATTTATCTATAAACAGTATTATTATTGTTTAAGGTAAATACAACTATTTGCTTTCTTTCTTTCGAGACTCTTATGATCAGGTGGCCTATTAAATACCTATTGACCAGGCCGAACTGATAAACATTGATCAATTTTAGCGGGAAAAGCCCGGTTTGGTATAGATCACACTCCCATACAAAACTACTGTACTATACCCTCCACTCGCACTAAAGGCTAGTTCGGACTAGGCTATTAATTTAGTAGAGTAGCGAGTAATTTAGTGGCTAAAAGTGTGTGAACCACAAAAATTTTGTCGAGTAGTTTAGTGAACGATTAAGTCGAGTCGATCCATTTTACTCTATTTTTATCGGGCGAGTAGCGCCTCCCACCACGCGTCCGTGCTCACTGGTTCACTGGCGAAACAAGTCCGAACCTGTTGATTAGTCGAGTTCATTAGTGGACTTCTCAAAATTGTATCTTTACGCTGAATTTGAGAGTGTATTTTCGTTAACAGAAAATTCACACAACTTTCGGACATTCTCAAACTATCGAAGTATTCTTTAGGATCTTCCAATTAGTGTATCTCTTCTATTGATCCATTTTCGTACCCATAACTTCTTTTTCTTAATCACACAAATTTCCTTATCCACCTCTTCTAAAATAGCCGTTACGATTAGTTTAATCAGATTATTCACTCTATTGCGTTGCAGCCCGTTCATTTTCCGAAACACCACTTGTGTACTATACTGGACCGTAATGCGAACGGTTTCAGTGCAGTAGCGAGTAGTTTAGCCACTAAATTATACGTTACTTTACTAAATTACTAAAGTAGTCCGAACTAGGCTTAAGCGATTTTCCTCCACCTTCATCATTCGCACTGCAAAGGAATGGAACTTGTAGCCTGCTTCTGTTTTTCCTACTAACTACAACCTGGGTCTCTTGAGAAGTAGAGTGAATAGGTGTCTTCTAGACCTGCGTGATCCACCGTCGGCCACATCTTCACTTTCCATCAGAGATCGTGGTCAAACGGAGGTCTATCAGTTATAAAAAAAAACTAATACAAATAATAGCAGATCATAGTGAAAATATGCACAAATTATAAATCATTTTGGTATTACGTTTGTATTGGAAATTCATCCGTTGCCGGAGCCTTAAATCTAAATATATATAACTCAAAGGACTGACATAATAATCTATCAACTCACTCACAGCCCAAACCACTGGACGGGACGGGCTGAAATTGGGCATGCAGGAAGATCTTATGACGTGGGCATCCGCTAAGACAGGATTTTGAATAATTTAAGCCCCAAAGGGATAAAATAGGTGATGAAAGTTTGTATGAAACTTTGTCAATTTTAAACCGATCGGACTGAGACTTTGCGTGCATAAAGCTTATGACGTAGGCATCCCCTAACGCGAGCGAAGCCGCGGGCAAAAACTGGTTTATTACATTAAGTTAACTTAAGCTGCGTTTGACCTGTGGTTTGACAGTCTGTAACAAAACAAAGTGAGTCAGTCCTTTCCACGACTCCGAAGTGTCAACAAGGTCTAACAAAGGCAATAACAAAAAATCAAACAAACAAAAACTAAAACATTACAAAACAATAGACAGTCGCGTACACAATTCAAAGCTCGTAAAATTGGAATAAAACTTTTGTATCGGGATGCCGTTGGTGATGCGACGCGGTATCGATTGTGATACCGATTGAAATGTGCTCGATAGTACCTACTACTACGTAGGTACTTGATATTTTGTACAGGCGGGGTGAAACAGCTAGATCAGTTGCAACAACATAATGGGTATTTCTCTGTGTCCTTCTCTCGTCTGTCTCCTTAGGTATTTTGTTTTTTTTAATGCTCGCGGTCTGCACACATTGATTTTATTAATATTCTCGGGTATTTATCGCGAGGACATTGTTGAAAAAGATATCATCTGCAAACTCTAGCTCTTTGAAAAACCCGTAATGCTGTGTTTGCATTTCATTTAACCTTCCATTTAATGTTGAAACTTTGCAGGTTTTCGTGTTAATTTAGTAGTTTTTGGTTTAGCTTATAATAACTGATGAAACTCGTTGCCTGCTTCTGTTTTAACATGGGTCTCTTCAAAACTAGAGTGAGTGGTATCTTTAGTCCACCGTCGGCCACATCTTCACTTTCCATCAGCTGAGATCGTGGTCAAGCGGAGGTCAAACATATAAAATAATAAATTGCTGTTGGGCAGGAAATCCGATAGCACCGGCCGCACCCTGTCGGCATATTGTAAATATACATTCTAATGACCCAAAACTTTGAAGCCTCTCCACACTCACCTTATGTGGATCCTCGTTCCCGTAGCTTATCGTTAATTTGTCCCACGGCGAGTGTGGAGAAGCTTTAAGCGCTAGTAAGGGTCTATCTACAAAATAAAGAGTTACACAGCTATTTGCTATGAGCTGTAAAACACCGGAACTAAAATAATTGGATGGAACGTCGAGTACAAAAGTGCTATAAATTATTACCTACCTCTATTGTGACAATACTTCGATATTCATTTTAATTGCATAGTTTTATTGTTACACCGGGCGATTTGTTCAGCTCAAATTACGTTTTAATATTGAATTGTTTGTGTAATTTTAGTTGTAAATGCTTAAGTATTCTTCTGTTACCCGAACTCTTAAGAGACCGGTGTCCTCAGGAAGAACAGTTATTAACACAGTACACACTACACAATCACACCGGCTCTCACACACTCATGGTGTCTCCTATTAATTCTGTTATATAGATCAGAAATAATAATAATAATAACTATGTACTCCATCAATTTATTTTATTCAGAAATATTACTAAACTTGTAATCATAAGGAAAACAATGAAAAAAAAAACATCAATAGATCTATCTACATAGTTATATCATCTATTTTTTTACACCAAATCTTTTGATTTTTATTTCATCCCTCCACAACAGAGCTAATTATGAAAAGGTCCCTCTATTTTATAATGTGACTTCTAACTTTTGCTACTCTATGGTTAAAACTACCTAAGTATAATTTTATAGTACGCGACGCACGAAATGCCACATATCCCTTCTGGTTCTGCTAAACTTAAATGGTATTGTCAAATCAATTTATTATTTCAAATAAAATTTTAGGTTCATTATTTAATGTATTTTGGGGCGAAATGTACCAAATTTATCACTTTAATGTCTTTTGTAAAAATAGATTTTTTTATTTTATATTTCTTATTGTATGAACAATAATATTTCTATAGCTGAACCGATACGATTAACGGATAATAATGGATATGTTGAATGAATTTTTAAATCGGTTTTGTTGCTTCGGAGGCTACTCAATCCAAAAAAACAAACAATGTTTCCTTAATAATATTAGTATAGATAGCTAGTTTAGCTAGCTAACCTAGTTTACCAATTAAAATTTATTGAATAAAATACAAGCGTTTCCGACGCTTCAAACTAATATCATCCAAAAATCAAATATTCCACCCAATTCAAGTGGAAGCCGTTAAAATAAGAACATTAACAGAAATATGCTGCAAACACCAAATTTTTATAACTATTCCCACCGCAACCGTAAAAATAGCATTAAAAGAAAATAAAGTTTCCAACTCAAGACCGCAAGACGCTAAAAGAAAACAATTCTAAAATGACAGCGCATATTCAACTGGCGTAAATGTGGACGACGTATATTCAGAAAGCGCAAAACAGAAGCAAATGGAAGAATATTCGGGCTTTTTAACAAAGCTCGCCTGTCGCGCTGTCAAACGTTTTGTCGCGTCAACACATGGCGTTAGGGTTGCCACACTGTTACGATTATTATTAGCTATACTCCAACTACTATAAAATACCCAATTTATGCAAAATCCGATCTCGAAACCCTTAAAACAATAATAGATCTAAATCAGTCTTTCTTTTAATTTTCCTTTTTTGCCTTTTACGAGCCCAATACAAAAAGGAATAAGTAATTAATTGATTGATTGACTGAAATTACGGATTTTTTTTTACAAAAATTCTGTTTTTTAGTTCTTAATATTGCTGATTGACAAATATTTGTCTCTGTTTCTAATACAATGTTTGTTTTGCCTATCTAAATCTAAGTTTGTTTGTTTGTGTTTTTTAGATATTGTATTTTGTTTTTATATATTCTGTCTTTTTTAGGTCTTGTAGTTAGTGTTTTGGTGTTAGACTGTAAGCTAACTGCTGTATTTTATAAATAAAATAAATAAGTTTAATGTGATTTAGATACATATCAATAATTATTTCAAACAAAATCAAGGCTCTGCTTTGATCCACACATAAAAAATATAATAAATATAAAACCCACTGAAAAGTAGAATTCTATTAAATTATTACATAAGTAAAGTTGGCAACCCTGTAAATCTGTATCGTACGCGGTCGCTAAACAAAAACACACTTGCTCGCAGAAAATATCGAAAATTTATTTACATTTCTCCTTTCAAGCTGTTGATTTTGGCGGAAAGTTTATAGTTTAAACTAGATTCTGGCCGTGCTTTAAAAAATATTTTCATCCGGAAATCCTTACTTATATATCCTATTATATTATATATGCGAAAGTAAGTACATACGTCTGCCTGTCTGTCCGTCTTTCACGCCTAAACTACCGATTACCGACTTATATAATAACGATACTAAATGATACCTAACTACCGATTTTGTAAGCATTCTAGACCGGAAGTATTTTCATCGCGGTGTCATTTTCCCGCGGGATAATACATGGACACACAATATAACCGAATCATATTTTATTTATAATTTATTAACAAAAGTAAAAACGTTAAAAACCAATTAAATATACTTCGCTATTATTGACTTCTACGCGGACCGAAGTGGCGCGCTAAAGCTAGTACTATTGTATAGAAGGTGCAGCGCGTGATCTTTCCATACTTTTAGAATTTCCGTTGCGCCCTCATAGCAAAACCGTAATGATGTCTGTGCGAAAATATTGTGCACTAACAAGTCTAGGTCTTGACTTAAGGCGCTATCCTGACCCAATCCACCGCCGCTACCTATTTACAACACCTAAGGAATGTAAATTATAAGGAGAGTTTTTTATACTTATAAAGCTTTATTTATGCCTCTGTAATGGTTTTATTTTGTACAGATACGTTTAGTTATGCCGTGTGGTGCCGGCATAGAATATCACCACCCCTACTCATCCCGTGGGTGTCGTAAGAGGCGACTAAGGGAAACACACCGGCGGGGGGCGGGCAGCAGTGCCTTCTGCAGAACAACTACACCGAACTGCGATCCCCAACCCGCATGCCCAGCGTGGGGATTATGGGCAATAACCCCCACATAATGATGCCATCTATGGCGCTCATTAGGGGAGGCCTCTGTCCAGCAGTGGACTATTATAGGCTGGTGATGATGTTGACGTTTAGTGCTTAGTACTTCCATCTTTTTCGCGTCCTACACACATTTGTGGTTACATTGAGGCCTTAGTACGGTCTGTGCGCATAAGCTAACGATGTACCTTTTCGAGAACCATTGACTTCTGAAAAAGAAAATGCACAGAATAACAGTAAACACTACGAGGTGTAGCCAAAAAATGAGACAAATACGTCTCATTTTCCTATTTGCATCGTGGTATGCATGTAAGTACTGAAGTTACATACAATAATTGGATGTTTGTCATGTCAACTAACATTTATATTCATTTTTGGCTTCAAAATATATAAATTTTTTGAGTGACGCTATCTCTATGTTGTAGCAGCATCGTGTTTTATCTCTATGATTGACGTACGGTCGGTAGACTTACATACGCTTGTAGATCGCAACAGAAAAACTCGATGTCAGTTACACACGAATAAATGTGTAAGTGACTAAATATATTTGGGTGCTTTCTTATGATTTTTAAATATATTGGAAATTACAGCTTAATTTTTATGAATGCTTCAAGTTTTATTGTTGTTACAATTGGTGACGACCTTAACGTCCGAGCAAGGCGACTGGGTCCGTGCATACTAAAACCTACTTACCAGTAGGACCATTGTAATTTCTTGTCTATAACCTTTTAGTAATATAAGCTATATATATAAATAAATAAACTGTGACAAAGTACTAAGCTATTAACAAGCAATAAATGAACCATAAGAATAAATAAGCTAGATGATGCTGTGTGAATTGTTCGGCATTATTTATTTTATTTAAACTAAGCGGTGATTTTTTTTATGGTCAAGACTTACACTAAAAGCGTCCGAACCTATGGACAAAAGCTAGTAGCTTCATTATAGCAAATTATACTAAACTTATCATTATTAACAACTCGCCCCCACGTTACACAAATTGTCAGAACGGAGTCAGTAATTGCGTTATGTTTATTCTCGTTATAACGTCCGTTATGAAGGCTTCTACGGTATTGCCTTCTGGCTGAAATTCGCCTGCAATGCGTTGGACACGGGAAACTGTGGAGATGAAATGATATGCGATGTTGTCATTGGGAAATGAACATTCGGAATTTGCAGTTTGAATCGGCATCGTTTCATGCATTTTACGGCATTTAATATTGAAGGTATTTCGAAATCTTGATTTTATTTTATCCTCATGATATGTGGGATTCGCCACAGGAGGTTTTTACAAAAATTAAAGTTAAACAATGGATTTTTTTAATATTATTTGAAAATAAACATTACAGACTCCTACGTTTAAGGTAGGTAACATATAAAAAAGTGAAAAAACAAAAGCAGTTCATCTGCTTTTGTTTTTTCACTTTTTTATATCGAAAATAAGGAGGAAAAAATTCCAGCCGTCTAAAAAATGGCTTCTTTGGATGTTGAATAAAATTGTGGAAGATTCCTTATTATAATGAATAAATAGTGCCAATTAAGTTTTAGCAACAAAATGTATCGTATTATCGTAATCTTTTACTGATCGTGATCTATCGTGTCAGTTTTATTTATGTCGGAACACCATCTGCTAGAATAATGTCTATATACCGCGGCGCGAAACTGACAACTGACAACAAAAACTGACACGCACTCCACACCCATGGTGCATGTGTAGTGAGGCTTCAAAAGACATTATGAGCTAACAACATCATCATCAACATCACCAGCCTATAATAGTCCACTGCTGGACATAGGCCTCCCCTAATGAGCGCCATAGATGGCATCATTGTGTGGGAGTTATTGCCCATAATCCCCACGCTGGGCATGCGGGTTGGGGATCGCAGTTCGGTGTAGTTGTTCTGCAGAAGGCGCTGCTGCCTCCCGGTGTGTTTCCCTTAGTCGCCTCTTACGACACCCACGGGAAGAGTTGGGGTGGTGAAATTCTATGCCGGCACCACACGGCAATTATGAGCTAACAATAGGTAATATTTGAGATAAACTAAGAAAGCATTTAAATGTGAACATCGCTGTGACAAAAAGTGTTATAAACAAGTCCGCTTCACACATTCCCTGTTCTTCTCATTACGCCCGGTAATAAGGGCAGCCTAATACAGCACGTGAATATTTCACGCGGCGTGTTACATCGCTCAGTGGGCTGCCGGCTTTATTTTACTGTATGTAATCTGGAGAAGGTGCCTGGCAATTTGCAAGGTATTTTTGTGACATTGTCTTGGCTTAATGAAGAGAACATGGAACTAGAACATTTCAAACATTCTTTGTACTTTCAAAGGACCATAATTCGATGTTTATACAAAAACTCAAATCATACCTCGATTTCTTTATATTTACACTATTTTGTAAGTAAAAACACTAATCCATCAAGAATGACTTATGAAACCACCTTGGTATTATTTTGAATACAATAACGAAAAATGATATAATAAAGATATCGGCGAACAGATAAAGATCTATTTAATTTTCTAATGTTATTTATTCAATGCTAATTTAGTTTATAAAGTGTTTTTAAAATATTATTATAAAGACTAAAAATTTAGTGATTAAATTTTAATGCATAAGACGTAACTGTAGTGTCCGTAATTTGTAATTCAAATCGTGTTAATTATAAACAAATACATAAAAAAATAGATAAAAATTATGACTGAACTTCTTTGATCTTTCATGATTTCCACTAAATCCCGTGGTATATCCTGCCAAGTTCCACTTTAGTTATCAATGAAGATGAATGTACTTACAAAGTATCAAAAGTATAAGAAAAGTATATGAAGTAAAAGTATATATAAATGAAACAGTAGAAACATTACCAACAAACCATTAAATCGCAGAAAACCTCGGCAATTCATCACGAGGTCCCTCGGAGCTAGTTGAGACATGCACGAGGATCTTAAAGCGGACCTGTCAAAACTTGTGATTTATACTGCCACTGGATTATAACAAAGAATTTAGGTAGATGTAGATAGGTTTTATATTTTTTAACACTAGACTAGACAAACCTTATATAGTTTAAAGTATCGTAGATATAAGAACAGTAATTTTTTTATTAATAAACACCGACGAAAAAATAGAGTTTACAACATATTATCTCATTAAAACTTTATAAGTTTGACGTCTTTATTATTTTACTTTTGCATATCTTAATGAAATTTGCTAATAAGTACTTTAATTTTACGGACCAATATTTTTGTATTGTAGGTACGTATAGTTTTAAATTATATCAATTTATTTTCCGTTTCTATTGGTTATTTGTATAATTTTATAATATTGTATAATAATAATAAATCATTTATTTCAGGCAACATAAGAACAGTTAAGGATGGTAAAAAACTTATTCTAGGGCCCAATCAATTTTGCACACCAAAACTGTTTAGTAAGTCATTGCATGGAACCTCATAATTATAAGCATACCTAACAATTTGTAACTCATTGTCAAATAAATGTTTTTATTTATTTTATTTGAAACTTTGAAGTATCACAACGTGGCACTCAAACAAATACATCGACTGTTATTTTTTTTTATTTCCACGTAATTGCTAAAGGACAATTTATGAAAATCGATACAGAAGATAACAATTACGTGGAAATAAAAAAAATTTCTGTATCGATTTTCATAAATTGTCCTTTATAAAATACAGCCCTTGTTAATTACCTGTCAAAATAGTACTAATAAAAAATCTACTTCGAAATCCATCGAACCTGCGGCCTTCCCTCAGTACGGGATTGTGCTGACTACTACGCCACGAAATCGAATTATATAATATAGGTATATATTATTATAATTAATTATATATTTAAATAATAAATAAATAATATTTTATATTTTTTTTTATATATATATTATTATATTTTATATATTATTTTATTTTTATACTATTTATAGTTTATACCAGACTAGAGAGACTAGAGGGCTTACGCACTACATTATAATAAAAATTCTTGATTCAGAAATAACGAATTAAATTTGAACACAGATAAGTGCTCGAACAGGTACTAATATTTTGTTTTATATACGTTCTCGCACAAATTTGTTTATGTACTAGTTTTAAGTCAACATTTATTCTTAGTACGGTTTAAATTTTAGCGATACTCAATTATAGATTAATTTTTTCTTTTCTTCATTAATTGTCTTCCATATAATATACTAGTAATATAAAGAGGAAAGATTTGATTATCTGTTTTTTGAATTGAATAGGCTCCGAAACTACTGGACCGATTTGAAAAATTCTTTCACCATTGGAATTCTAAATTTTTCGTGCTGAATATAGGTTGTATTATATTTAAAAAAAATTGGGTTCCGCATGAAAAACTGTTTAATTGTTAAATACCCGTGCGAAGCCGGGGCAGGGCGGATCGCTAGTAATAAATGAATTGATTTGAATTGAACTGTATTTTTTTTATTATTTAGATCTAAGAGCCGTGGATTTTATTTATTTATTTATTTGTTAATAGACGAGCCTATGGCATACAGTGTTGAATTTTATTATTGCGTATTACGCACTTTTTTTATATTGATATTTTTGTCTCGTAACCAGTGGTCGAGTTTATTCTTGAAAGCGTTTATTGATGTGGCTGATATTGTCTTGTTAATAAATAAATAAAGCAGTAGTAGTTGTACTATAGTTTGTTCGCAACAGTCTGCAGTTAGCTCAATTGTTTCAATTGATACTAGTTTTTATTTAGTTATAATAATTGTCATTTTCTTAGTTAATAAAGGCTTTTTGCACTGCTAAAAAAATGTCTTAAGTTATCAAACCATAATGACCCCTCATATGGTTTGATAACAAAAACATTTTTTTTTAAGCACTAGAATCACTTCTATGTTTGAAACACTAACTTTTGCACTCTGCTCGAGTTAAGTCGCTCCTACAATATTTGTTCCGTGCGCGTGTTAAATAAAGTTCAGCTTTTGTTCGGATTAGGTATGTAGTGAGTTTCGACGTGACAAATAAGAAAGGATGCTGGATAGGGTTAACCGACTTGGAGTGTGAAGTGGTTTGGTTTTGAGTTGTGGTTGGGGAAAGTTATGGGATGGTTAAATAAATAAATAATGCCGGACAATCCACACAGCATCATCTAGCCCCAAGCTAAGCAGAGCTTGTGTTATGGGTGTTATAAGACTGATATAACATAATACAATATTAATACATAAATGTAGATAGTGTTTTTTATTTTACATAGAAAACGACATGAACACATCTGTAGATCGTACAAATATTTGTTCAAATGTATGCAAATTTTGTTGGTGTGGGAATCGAACCCGCAAACTCCTGCGTCGCAGGCGGACCTTCGCCCACCGCGCCACAGAGGTCGTCAGTTGGTCAATCGGTTGTTATTTTAATTTGGTCATTGAGTGACTGTCGTTAGAATGCTGTTCTTTGAAATATAACCAGAGGTTTATTTCAAAGAACTATTGGGCAGCTTTCTCAGTATAATTTTTTTCGTATAACGTATGTACCTATATTGTCAAAAAGGACAATAAATTGTAATTCTATTGAAACGTAGGGACAATAAATTGATAAACTTAATTAAACCAAAATATGATCATCATCAGCCTATGTTAGTCCACTGTTGGACATAGGCCTCCCCTAATGAGCGCCATAGCGCCCTGTCTTCGGCTTGTCGCATCCAGCATCTGCCAGCAGTCTTTCGCAGATCGTCATCCCACCTGGCCGGAGGGCGTCCTACACTACGTTTACCGAGTCGCGGTCTCCACTCAAGAACACGTTTACCCCAGCGGTTATCGGTTCTTCGCGATATATGGCCGGCCCACTGCCACTTCAGTTTGCTAATTCTCTGAGCTATGTCGATGACTTTAGTTCTCTGTCGGATGTATTCGTTACGAATTCTATCCTTCAGAGAAACTCCGAGCATAGCTCTTTCCATAGCTCGCTGAGCGACTTTGAACTGGTGGACCAACCCTATCGTGAGTGTCCACGTCTCAGCTCCGTAGGTCATAACTGGTAGGACGCACTGATTAAAAACTTTCGTTTTCAAACATTGCGGTATGGATGACGAGAAGACTCGACGTAGTTTTCCGAACGCTGCCCAGCCTAGCTGGATCCTCCTCTTGGCTTCCTTCTCGAAATTGTTTTTACCCAACTGCAAAATCTGCCCGAGGTAAGTGTACTCAGAAACAATTTCGAGGAGGTGGCCATGTACGATCACCGGTCTTGGATCAATGTGGCCATTGATCATGATTTTGGTTTTATCCAAATTCATGCCAAGACCGATACATCGGGAGGCTGAAGCTAGACTGTCCAGCATCCGGTTCAGCTCCTCTAGCGACTCCGCCATTAAAACTATGTCATCAGCGAATCGCAGGTGTGAGATGTAGTCGCCGTTTATGTTGATGCCCTTGTCTTTCCAGTCCAGCGTCTTAAACATGTCTTCCAACGCGCTCGTGAACAGTTTCGGGGATATGACATCCCCCTGCCTCACTCCTCTGCGCAGTTGGATTGGTTTAGTCTGTTGGTCCTGTACTCGGACACTCATAGTGGCGGCTTCGTAAAGACATCTCAGCACCTCGATATAACGATAGTCTACTTGGCATCGCTGTAAGGATTGTAGAACAGCCCAGGTTTCAACGGAGTCAAAGGCCTTCTCATAGTCCACAAAAGCCAGACACAGGGGCTGATTATACTCTTCGGACTTCTGTATAATCTGCCTCACTGTGTGAATGTGGTCTATGGTACCATATCCTCCGCGAAACCCAGCCTGCTCCGGTGGCTGAAACTCGTCGAGTCTCCTGGCGAGACGGTTCGATATAACTCGTGAGAAAAGCTTATAGACGTGACTTAGGAGCGAGATGGGTCTATAATTTTTAAGAAGGGTTTTATCTCCCTTCTTAAAAAAGAGCACCACCAAACTCCCACTCCACGCCTTTGGAGTTCTCCCACTGTGAAGGACGGCGTTGAAGAGGCTCTGTAACTCCTGTATAACAGGGTATCCTCCAGCTTTCAAAAGCTCTGATGTAATTCCGTCCTCACCGGGGGCTTTTCCATTTTTAAGCTGCCTTAGAGCTAACACGATCTCGTCTTGACTGATGTCTGGCAGTTCGTCGGTATAGTGGCGTATCAAGGTGGCTCTAGAATCGTGGCCGTCTCGTTGGGAACGGGGAGCATGAGCAGCGTATAAACGGCCATAAAAGTCCTCTATCTCGGCCGATATCTCCGGCTTCGACAATACGGTCCTTCCGTCGTGCGTTTTAAGCTTCGTCAGGTGGCTCCTGCCAAGCTGCTGAGTGAATACTTTGGACCCTCGGTTTCGCTCTATCGCCTCTGCAATGAGGCGTGTATTGGAGCTCCGAAGGTCGCGCCGTACCATCTTCGCAATTCGCTTGTTCAGGTCTGACCTTTCCGACGAAGTCGCTTGGGTGGTTTCCCGTCTTTTTGTCATCAGCCCAAGAGTCTCATCCGAGAGTTTGGACTTCTTACCAGTACGCTGCTTTTTGCAAAACTTGATGCCCTCGTCCCTCAAAGTTTCGACCAGATTGTGTAGGGTCTCGTCAGCGTCATCAGTGGGTTCCAAGGCAGCGAATCTATCCCCGAGAAGCTGCTGAAACTTCTCGGTGCCCGCCATGATTCTGATTGGGTTCGGTCGGAGCGTGGACTTCATCAGACGGTTCCTTTCAAGCTTCAGATTGATATTCAGAGAGCCTCGAAGGAGTCGGTGATCAGATCCGGTATTGACCCTGTTGATCACTGAGACATCTCTGAATATATGCTTGCTATCCGTCATGATGAAGTTGATCTCATTTTTTGTCACAGAATCGGGACTCCGCCATGTCCACTTCCTTTGGGGCTGTTTCTTAAAGAAAGAGTTCATTAAGAACAGCCCCTCTTTCTCAAGGAAGTTGACAAGCATTTGTCCCCTGTGATTTCGAACACCAAAACCATGCGGGCCTATCCGGGATTCGTTGCCAGTCTGGGTTCCCACCTTGCCGTTAAAGTCCCCCATAACAACGTTGAAGTGAGCCTTGGTGGTGTGATGTAAGGCTTTGGATATGTCTTCGTACATATCCTCCACTTCATCATCCGAGTGTGCCGAGGTCGGTGCGTAGACCTGAATGACCTTCAAGCTGTAGCGCTTAGACAGCCGAAGGATCAGGTACGCTACCCTGGTCGACACACTGGAGATTTCTTCGACGTTGTTAGAGAGGGCCCTATTGACGAGGAAACCTACGCCACCCTGGGATGTTTTATCACCCTCGCGAAAGTAGAGAAGATGGCCTGAGTCTAAGGTTACAGTGTCCTCCCCCTCTCTACGGACTTCACATAACCCTAGAACATGCCATTTAATGTTCTCTAGCTCCACTTCCAACTGCGCTAGATGGTGATCAAGCCTCAGAGTGCGTCCGTTAAACGTTGCCAGGGTCAGTTTGTGTGGGGTGTGGTAGCCTAATGTAGCCCGGAGATTCCTAGCACCCCCTGCCCCGCCGTTACCGTGGCCGCTACCATGGCCAGGAATAGCGAGGCGGCCGGGAACTGGGGGCCATTTTGTGGCGGTTCTTATCATTGGGGGATATTGCCCATAATCCCCACGCTGGGCATGCGGGTTGGGGATCGCAGTTCAGTGGAGTAGTTCTGCAGAGGGCGCTGCTGCCCGCCCCCCGGTGTGTGTTTCCCTTAGTCGCCTCTTACGACACCCACGGGAAGAGTTGGGGTGGTGAAATTCTATGGCCGGCACCACACGGCCGCAAAATATGATGCGACATTAGAAATAATATTCATTAGTTCTACTTAAATTGTTAGGTATGTTTTCATGGTGCAATAAAGTAATACCTACTATTATGATATTCAGACAATATACTACCTACTGTCCAGTAGTTTCGGTATACCTACTCGTACTATACCGACAGTATACATAATTATTTGTTAACTAAGAAAAATACATCGAGTATTATACACTTATAATATATATTTCCTAAGAACCTAAGCCGTCGCCAAATTCTTTAAAATAGTAGGTATATTTCATTATTCAAAAAAAAATTAAAATCCTCACTCCATATGGCCATAGGCAGTATACACAGAGTAAAATAATGCAATAACGCATTCTTTTACTCTTTAACAAATTTTGAGGCATTCCGCGTAGCGCACCCATTATGAAGCGCACCAAACTACTCCCACATAGCGCATGTTATAACAATGTATTTCATGCAATAAATTGTTTGATATATTTTTATTCGTGAAATAGATACCAATCCGGCTAACAAATAAACAAAGTCACGATCGCGCCATTTTACACGGTACCCTAAAAACGGAGATTTCGTTAATTAATTCCAACGCAGAGATAACTAGCTTACGGGCGAATCGTCAGAGGTTTCCCTTTACAGAATAACTGATAAACCGTCCATTAAAAGTTGTTTAAACTTATCAATTTACCTTTAACCAATATTCGAACTAATTCCTACAACATAAGGCTTCTAAGGACGCATTTAAACAGAAAGCTGAAACAGTCTGAAAAGATATAGCAAACCAGCAACTTTTGAATGTATACCTCTTATGGCAGTAATCATCAGCCTATAATAGTCCACTGCTGGACAAAAGCCTCCCCTAATGAACGCCATAGTCGGCATTTTTTTTTCCTAATTCATATTGTTTCTATTCTTAACGCTTCCATCATCCACGGCATTTCATAATCAGGGATTGTCAAGCCAGTACTCAGAGTGGATTAGTATTTTTTAGACTATACTACGACTATACGCCCTGGTCGCGAGATCCCATTTGCTCAACTGCGAATAACTAAGCACTGGGGCTTCCCTTTTGCGCAAACCATTTTCGTCCATTGCTCAGATCCATAATTTTCGACGAACAACAAACCCCTTATGCATAACGAACCACTAACTTAAAACAGCTGCTAATCGTTATTTCTCACTCTGACTGATGAATAAGAAGACAGAACGAGAAATAAGTCGTAAGCCTAGATTGCGACGCAAATAAATCTCTAGTTACCTATAAAGTAACTCTAGTTACCTATAAAGTAATTACTTAAGTAACTTAGTAACTCTAGTTACCAACCAGTTATAAAGTAAATAGAGATATATAGCAGCTCGAAAAGGCTCGGTCGTTATCTGCTTTCAGAATAACCTGTTTTCTACGTAACCGGCTAAAAGCAAAGTTCTGGGCGTTCCGGTAATTTCCGCCGACCACCGGACGCTAGCAGTTTGGTCTGGCAGTGACTTCCGGTTTGTTTTGAGGTGTAATGGATGTGGTTCTGCTTTACTTGGATACCTACTTAATTTTAATTTAGATAGCCTTGTAATGTCGTCAGTGCAATCTGTGGTCGATTGTCACCTTCATTGTTTTCACTATACAAGAATGAGAATGAATTAATGAGAATATTTTTTTAACAAAACACCACAGAGGTGCTGTGGCGTGGTGTGCGAAGGTCCGCCTGCGACGCAGGGGAGGTTGCGGGTTCGATTCCCGCCTCGGGACATTGTTTGTAGGATCTGCAGATATTTGTTTAGTGTATTCTGGTCGTTTTACATTTATAGTAAAAATATCTATCTATGAAATCTATTGTATATCAGTCATCTGATATACAATAGATCGCACTTAACACAAGCTCTGCTTAGTTTGGGGCTAAATGATGCTGTGTGGATTGTCGAATATTTTTTTTTCAAAACTATCAAATTTTAGATAAATACATCGGCAGTCTATTTCTTCAGTATCCCTACTATCTTCGTGCCCATAATAAACAGCTCTCGCTCCGCTCGCCACTAAAGTCAAGTTCCTACTCCTTTACTCCAAGTGCCTGAAAATCGGAATTACCACAGAAATCTTTCAGCAAAGGGAATTCCGCATGGAGTTTCCTTTGAAAGCGTAATTTATTTTTAATTGGTCGCGCGGGACTCAACCGGGAACGTGTGAATTTATATAATTTATAGTTCAGTGTGTTAGATTGTGCGGCTTAATCACCTGGGCTTCGACTCTGGGAAAGCGATTTAGATAATAGTTTTTTCTAAAATGTATTTAAGTTATTTTTAACACTAGCGGACCGGCTTCGCACAAGTATTTAACAAAAATTTAATTTTCACACGGAACCCTAACTTTTTGAAAATATTCATTAGCATATTTTCATTACAGAAAATAAGGGATTCTTATGGTGAAAGAATTTTTAAATCGGTCCAGTAGTTTCGGAGCCTATTCAATTCAAACAAACATACAAACAATCAAATCTTTCCTCTTTAGTATCTTTTGTAGGTATAGATGATATTTTCAGGACAATTATTTTGGTGTTTGTCCGGGAATCAAACGCGCATTTCCCCTAAACCATCACGGCCCATAACTCAACACAATCAAATGACAAGTTTGAGATTATAGTACCACAAAGTTATCTGTAAAATAATATCCAAAAAAAGAGAACCGAAAGGATAGGCATAGCTTTCTTCTTTAGGTACATTTTCTGTGGGAACGTCGCTGACACGTTTAATTTTAAATATTTTTATCTATGTTAGTCTCTAAGGTAATGGTATGGGCTCTAATTATGTTACTTTTTGTACACTTTCTTTGTTGCCTGAAATAAAGTTATTATTATTAACACCTCTTCTCTTATCATTAATCCGCTTACCAAGCGTGCTGATCACAACGAACCGCCCCTTTTTCTAGGGGAGGGATGTCCAGCTGTGATGTGAACGAATGTGTACTGATGACAGATAGACAGATAGACATTTTATTGGTAAAAACAAAGATTTAAGAAGTCAATAATTAATGCTAAATTAAATTAGAATTAAATAATAATATAATTAATTTATATAATACTAATTGTGATGAGTGGTCAAAAACTATCTTCGTCTGTCAGTTGATGTTATTTATTTATTGCATTCCTGTCCATAATAAGAGGTTATCGTTTTTAGGTATGAACAACTATGTGTTGCTGAGTTGATTCTGAGTTTGAGTTATAAAAATTAATATTTTACATTACGCATTTAGTCCGTGTGCCGTGTGGTGACGGCATAATAAAGAATTTCACCACCCCAACTCATCCCGTGGGTGTCGTAAGAGGCGACTAAGGGAAACACACCGGGGGGCGGGCAGCAGCGCCCTCTGCAGAACTACTCCACTAAACTGCGATCCCCAACCCGCATGCCCAGCGTGGGGATTATGGGCAATACCCCCAAATGACAAGAACCGCCACAAAATGGCCCCCAGTTCCCGGCCGCCTCGCTATTCCTGGCCATGGTAGCGGCCACGGTAACGGCGGGGCAGGGGGTGCTAGGAATCACCGGGCTACATTAGGCTACCACACCCCACACACACTGACCTTGGCAACGTTTTAACGGACGCACTCTGAGGCTTGATCACCATCTAGCGCAGTTGGAAGTGGAGTTAGAGAACATTAAATGGCATGTTCTAGGGTTATGTGAAGTCCGTAGAGAGGGGGAGGACACCGTAACCCTAGACTCGGGCCATCTTCTCTACTTTCGTGAGGGTGATAAAACATCCCAGGGTGGCGTAGGTTTCCTCGTCAATAAGGCCCTCTCTAACAACGTCGAAGAAATCTCCAGTGTGTCGACCAGGGTAGCGTACCTGATCCTTCGGCTGTCTAAACGCTACAGATTGAAGGTCATTCAGGTTTACGCACCGACCTCGACACACTCGGATGATGAAGTGGAGGATATGTACGAAGACATATCCAAAGCCTTACATCACACCACCAAGGCTCACTTCAACGTTGTTATGGGGGACTTTAACGGCAAGGTGGGAACCCAGACTGGCAACGAATCCCGAATAGGCCCGCATGGTTTTGGTGTTCGAAATCACAGGGGACAAATGCTCGTCAACTTCCTTGAGAAAGAGGGGCTGTTCTTAATGAACTCTTTCTTTAAGAAACAGCCCCAAAGGAAGTGGACATGGCGGAGTCCCGATTCTGTGACTAAAAATGAGATCGACTTCATCATGACGGATAGCAAGCATATATTCAGAGATGTCTCAGTGATCAACAGGTTCAATACCGGATCTGATCACCGACTCCTTCGAGGCTCTCTGAATATAAATTTGAAGCTTGAAAGAAACCGTCTGGTGAAGTCCACGCTCCGACCGAACCCAATCCAAATCATGGCGGGCACCGAGAAGTTTCAGCAGCTTCTCGGGGATAGATTCGCTGCCTTGGAACCCACTGATGACGCTGACGAGACCCTACACAATCTGGTAGAAACGCTGAGGGACGAGGGCATCAAGTTTTGCAAAAAGCAGCGTACTGGTAAGAAGTCCAAACTCTCGGATGAGACTCTTGGGCTGATGACAAAAAGACGGGAAACCACCCAAGCGACTTCGTCAGAGAGGTCAGACCTGAACAAGCGAATTGCGAAGATGGTACGACGCGACCTTCGGAGCTCTAATACACGCCTCATTGAAGAGGCGATAGAGCGAAACCGAGGGTCCAAAGTATTCACTCAGCAGCTTGGAAGGAGCCACCTGACGAAGCTTTCAACGCACGACGGAAGGACCGTTTTGTCGAAGCCGGAGATATCGGCCGAGATAGAGGACTTTTATGGCCGTTTATACGCTGCACATGCTCCCCGTTCCCAACGAGACGACCACGATTCTAGAGCCACCTTGATACGCCACTATACCGACGAACTGCCAGACATCAGTCAAGACGAGATCGTGTTAGCTCTGAGGCAGCTTAAAAATGGAAAAGCCCCCGGTGAGGACGGAATAACATCAGAGCTTTTGAAAGCTGGAGGATACCCTGTTATACAGGAGTTACAGAGCCTCTTCAACGCCGTCCTTCACAGTGGGAGAACTCCAAAGGCGTGGAGTGGGAGTTTGGTGGTGCTCTTTTTTAAGAAGGGAGATAAAACCCTTCTTAAAAATTATAGGCCCATCTCGCTCCTAAGTCACGTCTATAAGCTTTTCTCACGAGTTATATCGAACCGTCTCGCCAGGAGACTCGACGAGTTTCAGCCACCGGAGCAGGCTGGGTTTCGCGGAGGATATGGTACCATAGACCACATTCACACAGTGAGGCAGATTATACAGAAGTCCGAAGAGTATAATCAGCCCCTGTGTCTGGCTTTTGTGGACTATGAGAAGGCCTTTGACTCCGTTGAAACCTGGGCTGTTCTACAATCCTTACAGCGATGCCAAGTAGACTATCGTTATATCGAGGTGCTGAGATGTCTCTACGAAGCCGCTACGATGAGTGTCCGAGTACAGGACCAGCAGACTAAACCGATCCAACTGCGCAGAGGAGTGAGGCAGGGGGATGTCATATCCCCGAAACTGTTCACGAGCGCGTTGGAAGATATGTTTAAGACGCTGGACTGGAAAGACAAGGGCATCAACATAAACGGCGACTACATCTCACACCTGCGATTCGCTGATGACATAGTCTTAATGGCGGAGTCGCTAGAGGAGCTGAACCGGATGCTGGACAGTCTAGCTTCAGCCTCCCGATGTATCGGTCTTGGCATGAATTTGGATAAAACCAAAGTCATGATCAATGCCCACATTGATCCAAGACCGGTGATCGTACATGGCCACCTTCTCGAAATTGTTTCTGAGTACACTTACCTCGGGCAGATTTTGCAGTTGGGTAAAAACAATTTCGAGAAGGAAGCCAAGAGGAGGATCCAGCTAGGCTGGGCAGCGTTCGGAAAACTACGTCGAGTCTTCTCGTCATCCATACCGCAATGTTTGAAAACGAAAGTTTTTAATCAGTGCGTCCTACCAGTCATGACCTACGGAGCTGAGACGTGGACACTCACGATAGGGTTGGTCCACCAGTTCAAAGTCGCTCAGCGCGCTATGGAAAGAGCTATGCTCGGAGTTTCTCTGAAGGATAGGATTCGTAACGAATACATCCGACAGAGAACTAAAGTCATCGACATAGCTCAGAGAATTAGCCAACTGAAGTGGCAGTGGGCCGGCCATATTTCGCGAAGAACCGATAACCGCTGGGGTAAACGTGTTCTTGAGTGGAGACCGCGACTCGGTAAACGTAGTGTAGGACGCCCTCCGACCAGGTGGGATGACGATCTGCGAAAGACTGCTGGCAGATGCTGGATGCGACAAGCCGAAGACAGGGCGCTATGGCGCTCATTAGGGGAGGCCTATGTCCAACAGGGCTGATGATGATGATGATGATGATGATTTAGTCCGCAAAATTCGCAAAACAAAAAATACACAATTTGTCACCCAACATAGGCAGTTAATCATATCTATTATGTTTAAATACTAAAAATTATTAACAATTTTATGGATAACAATTATGGCTACGTAGACTGATGCTCACCAGTGAGTTCTCAGGTCATTATCATCCCGTGCTAGTCCACAGCTGGACATAGGCTTCAATAATACGAGACCATAGTGCTGTTCTCAAATTAGCTTCTTTATACAATGCTAAGCCCGATCACAGATATTCTTGTAGAACTATATAAGAATATATATAAGAATGTCATTTTCATAATGGCGGCTACGAAGTCGGTCAAGTTTATTCATTCCGCCTCAAGGGTTCCGTATACATTAACATTGCAAAGGGAGTGGTCATAATAATTCCGTGGCTGTGTTTGTTGACTTTGTCATCTATCAAATAACTAGTAGATATTATTTGTTGTGTATTTAGGGAAACTACAGTGAGTTTTGTTGGGATTGTAAATGGTAGTGAGTATATATGCCTGCTTCCGGGTGAAATATAAATAAATAAATAATACTGGACAATTCACACAGCATTATCTAGGCCCAAGCTAAGCAGAGCTTGTGTTGTGAGTGCTAGATAACTGATATACATAGTATTATTCGAATACAGATAGATTTTTTTATTTATGGAAAACGATCAGAACACCGTGAACAAATATTTGGAGATTGTAAGTACAAATATTTGTCTCGATGCGGGAATCGAACTCGCAACCTCCTACATCGCAGGCAGATAAAGAGGATGGATCAGTTGTTCATACTACTATTGAATTCATGCTCTGCTCTCTTAAACAAGATCTATTACTAATCTACTTAGTTAATAAGCTAATCTACATGTTATGTGAAATATCCCTTATAATTTATATCTATAGTATTATGTTATCTGTGTCTATACTAATATTATAAAGAGGTAAGATTTGATAGTTGAAAACAGATGTTTTCCTAGGGAACTCTAATTCTAAGGGTATGTCCTCAGAACTGGGTGATATCGGTCGCAACCAGCAAATGAGAGTTTCATGGCATGTCCGGGATAAGGTGGGCTGAGCTAATGTGGAGAGGGACTTAGGGAATTTATTTGAGTTTTAATTGCTCCACAGAGTGAAAATAACTTGTTTTGTAATTCAAAATGAGGAAAAAATGAGGAAGTTTTCTCAGATTAACCTACGTTTTTTTAAATATTTGTAAAGGCAAAACACTTTATGACGTCAATTACGTAAGAATAATATTCAAAAATAAAATTATCTAATAACATAGCAACAAATATCGCTTGATCTTTCATTCAAAAGTCGATCAAATAATCCTACCCATCAATAGGTTGCCTGGAAGAGCATCTAAGCGATAAGGCCGATTATCTTATGTAATGTTTTTTGTTCTTTTTCTGGTGTACAATAAAGTATTTTTGCATCAAATACAATGCAATTTTTTTTTTACTATTCTTAAAAGAGTCAACATTGCAATGGCCGTTATAGCAAGCACCATCCAAACGCGGGTCAAACCCGCCGGGTCGCTATGTAATACACAGCGAACACATGGCAATATTTAAAAAAAATATATATTATTGTTTTTTGTACACTTCCAACCGATATTGACATAGATCAGTTGAGCTACCAGGTTTGCAACAATCTGCAGTTGTTTCAATTGTAAATAATATGTAGCTCTAATTTAGTTATATAGTTGTTATTTTCTTTGTTAATAAAGGTTTTACCCATTTGGAAAAAAATACAGTATCTATACTAATATTATAAAGAGGAAAGATTTGATTGTTTGTTTGTTTGTTTGTTTGTTTGTTTGTTTGTTTGTTTGTTTGAATTGAATAGGCTCCGAAAGTACTGGACCGATTTGAATAATTCTTTCACCATTAGAATCCTAAATTTACCGTGATGAACATAGGCTATATAATATTTTCAAAAAAGTTAGGGATCCGCATGAAAAATTCAATAATTGAAACATGCGCTGTATATTCAACCTCTTTTTCTATTATGGCGCGTCAGAATAGAAAAAGAGGTTGCGCACTGTACTTGCTTTTTCTCTACGGCCAGTGTTAGTTATGGATCGTTTTTCTGAGGTTATGGAGTGTCGAGTCAATGTCAAAAATCCCAATGCTGTTAGAAAAAGTAAGGGATCCGTATGAAAACTGTGAAACCCATCGTGTTATTGTGTATAATTTCTGAAATTTTTGTTTAATACCCGTGCGAAGCCGGGGCGGGCTGCTAGTATTTAATAACTTAATAACATAAAGTCCGTCTCCACGCCTCTTACCCCGGCATTCTCGCAGTACCCGCACCGTGACATTATTAAAACATTACATTCAAGAGAAATGTATTTTTGAGGAGCCCAGTGTTTACGGCTTGGAATCCAACATATAACTTAAAATGTACCCTCTACTTTTATTTCCTTGCAGTCTTAGTGGAGTTGTAAATATTTTTATAAGACGGGATTTTAGTTTACGAACGCTCAACCACGGCCACTTTTTATAACGATACAGTTGATATTCTGTCGCTAACTGAACTAACTGATATTACATTCCAAGACCTAACTGTAATAATATATTATAATAGTATATAGTAACAACATAATTAATTTGATTTACACATTAGTATTTACACTTATAACTAAAAATCTAAGCCATCACTAGAGGGCTTGACGAATGCTGGCAGCATTGCCACGTTGGATGGCGATGCTTATTCGTTGACCGAAACAACAGCCAGCATTCCGATCACCTGTGGACTTTATGAGTAGCTGAGTAAGGTCTATTGTTATATTACGTGTGTTTTCATGATCACGGATTTGAATTTAATATTATCTAATATTATACATTTTTAAATTATATAATATAAAATTTTGTTATAAAATAATAGACATTTGCATTTAAACTTTGCTTTATCAGCACTCAATTGGAATTTTTTGGGATTTTGGTTAAAAACCGAAAAAAAAATCCAAAAAAAAAAACAATTAGACTTTGGTTAAGACAAATGTGGCTGAAAATGTTCTAAATGGTGTAAACTAACACCCCCTTAAGGCTTTGCACCGAGCTTCCAAACACCCTGTATATAACTAATTAAATATTATTACTATTAAAATTAAAATATTCAAAATGCTTAAAAGCTTACCTTGGGATGTAATATCATTTAGGTTTCCATATAGACACTCACGACGTCTAGACGTGATTTTTGTTAAATATTTACAAAATCTCACGACACCTACCCAATCATAGACAGAAGAAGTGACAGCCAGACCACTGCACACAAATATATAGTTCTAAATGAGTTCTAAGATAATATTTATTAATTTTGATTTATTTTTTTTAGAAAATAGTACAGGTTTTTTTAAACCCCAAAGCAATGGTATGTAAGCAGGCCAATACATAAAGATTATTATTAGAAGTATTTAGTTTCTATTACTGTTCTAACTGTAGTTTCGGTAGGTTAATATAAAATATATTTACACGCCGTTCACAGACTAGATATTGAGCTGCTATCAGCTCAATATCTAGTCCAATAGTAGACAATCCACACAGCATAGAAGCACCCAAAATAAATATAATTATTATTTTTGGGCGATGGGGCGTGGTGGGTTTTGATTGTTTGTTTTGAAAAGCATAACCTAAAAATCTAACATGTTTAAACTTAAAAATATCCACTAAAACAGAGAGAAAGAAATATTTTATTCTACTAGCTTTAGCCAAATCGGTTCAGGCGTTCTTGAGTTAAACAAATAGTGTAATTAACACTTTCTTTTATAATTAATAATAACTAACGTCGTCATAGTAAAATTATTTGATTAGTATGTAGCAGCTATACAATATGAGCTAAACATTTTGGTACACGAAATGAAAACTCAAATGAAACGCGCACGAAATCAACAATTTCGTGTGAAATTAGACTCGGTTACAACAGAAAAAAGTTTCAAGTGGTATTGAATTGTAAATTGAACCATACAAGATAATTGGTGATTCTCAATGTCTTTGGATTAAATTGCGAAAAGTTTTTATTTCTGTTTCTACATAGAACTTATTATGTGAAACCGTGGACAAAAATAGCAGAACATCAAAAATGCACACCAAATACGTTTTTATAACGAGAATAGAGCATCGTTTGACAACAGTTATTATTTCATGTTTCTTTTTCAGTTTCAATTCATTTTAGTTTTATTTTTTGGTTTTAGTTTCACTACAAACACTGTTCTGTATTATTGCTAGTGTACCGCTCTCTCATGGAAATCCACCTCTACTCTACACTTGGTTTCCCGCGAAACAGGCCTAGCCTAGTGCGGGGACCATGGGTAACAATGTTTACATTAAAACCACAACGCAATAGCTCTAATAATTATTAAGTAAGTACCTACCTATTTATAAATGTAGCAATAAGTATTCTGTAATCAATTTTCTGGTAAAATAAAAATTATCTGGTTTATCTGGTAACAATAATAGTCTTGAATGTAAATAATAATAAATGAATAGTGCTGGACAATCCACACAGCATTGTAACTAATACTAAATGATCGATAAATAGGTACTTAAGAGAATATAATACATACATACATATTTTTAGAAATAAATAAACGACCAGAACAATTAAAATCAAACCCGCAGTCTTCCGCGTCACAGGCGGACTTTTGTCTACCGTGCCACAGAGGTCGTCAAATGAAGAAGGCACTACTGTTTTCAAGGGACTATTCTAGAGTTGAGGCTGAAAAAACAGAAGCAGGCAGCGAGTTCTTAACGAGTTTCTTATTTAATTAATTAATCAATCAATTTTTATTTATTCGTTATAGAATGAAAAATAATATTATATCAAAAATAAGTTTTTTTTTTATTACATACGGCCGCTTTGTGTACCTAGGTACACAAAGCGGCCATATGTGAAATAAAGGTAAATTAATAATTTTCCCTTTATTTGGTAGTTGGCAAGAAAGGTATTAATAAAATTGCTCTAATACCATCCCCCTATTTATGTCTATTTTGATAAAAGGGTGAACAAAAAACAAGCTAGAAACATTAATTGCATCTGTAAGAGCTAACGCAGAGAAATGGCTCGAAGGAACAATTCTCGTTGGTCCTTCGAGCCAGATGAAATGCAATAATGCTGTAATTAAGATGGCGAGTAGGATTTTAAGAATTCAAAGGTAGTTTTCTTGAATAAATAGTGTCATTTAATGTTTTAACTGAGAATAGTTGCTCTCGTTAAGTTGTCTTGAAGAAAAAGGGGTTTAGTCCTCTCTACATTTATAGAGTAAAGTACAAAGCACTGTCTCTCTGTTTACTCAATAGTAGAAATCAAGATTTTTTTTTAAAGAGTACAATAAAATAAGTATATTTAATGTCGTTCGTTTTCGAACTCATACCTAGGTATATAAAACTTTTTCGGTGCGCTTGTTCAATAATGTATCATTGAAGTTCGATTTTTTGTTGTTAGTAATTATATAGCGTTTTTAGAGTTTCGAGATCGGTTTCGAAAACTTTATGGGATCGCTTTCTCTGTCTTCTTTAAAATTTTTAATAACTCAGCAACAATAATTAAATATAAGGGAATGTATTAATCATAAAATTTAAGATTAACAAATTTCCTGCGCCTGTACAGATTTGAAGAAAAAGGGAAAATTTTCAAATCTTGAAATTTAAAAAGATACCTACGAGGTCAAGTTTTGTATCAAATGAGAGGTTGACCATACGCAAGCTAAATAAAGATTACTACAAAGAAATATAATAATCGATAAAGTTCGAATCCCCTAGTTACACACGTATTTGACGGTTATTCATAAATACCTTTGCTAGCATATTATGTTTAAGAGAACCGAGAAGATTTAAGTATATTTGCAACCTTTTCACGACTAAACGGCTTAAGGGATCTAAATGAAAACATGAAGATAGATTGTATCTTGAGGAAGGATATGGGTTAATTTATATCCAGGAAAACTTCACGGATACAAGCAGTAAATAACTGTTAAGTAAATACATAATGCCGGACAATCCACACAGCATCACCTAGCCTCAAGCTAAGCAGAGCTTGTGTTATGGGTAGGAACTAGGTGACTACATAAAAATATACGAGTACATAGATATATATATTTTTTATTATACATATAAAACGACCAGAACTCAGAAAGATTTGATTGTTCGTTTGTTTGTATGTTTGTTTGAATTGAATAGGCTCCGAAACTACTGGCCCAATATGAAAAATTCTTTCACATGCTTGTACATAGGCTATAGAATATTTAAAAAGAAGTTAGGGATCCGCATGAAAAATTTAATTAATAATTTAAATACCCATGCGAAGCCGGGGCGGACCGCTAGTAGTTCATACTTTAGTACTGTTTTTACCCAAAACGCAGTTGCAGACAATGAAAGCTGTCAAAGTTGCTCCTAGTAATAGACAAAAACTCATTGGCAATAGCTGAGGCACATCGGGTGATCCGTTTAGGTATAATTTTTACGTTATAATAATTTTATATTATGTTCTATACTAAAAATGTATTTTAGAACGTGATATGAAATACATAAATGAGAGTCATAATAATGAATAACGCTGGACAAATCACACGATATTATCAAGCAATAGAATAATAAATTATGTAATATATTAAACTTATCTAGCAAAAACCAATTACCATCTTTCACGTCAACAAAACGACTTTGCACGTGCTCGCGAACAAAGAGGACCGTACAAACACACACACTTTTCATATATATATGAAGTTAGAACACTGCTTTTGATATGATAATTTCTATAGTTTGGGAGTTGGAGGTAGAATTTTATATGTAGAGTGGGTATGAACGTCAGTCAAATTGGGATCATGTGGTACCTACAGTGCGCGTCAGAATTAAGTATCCTCCTTGTCTACAAAATATTTTCGATTACTTCTAATTCCCTTGTTCATCACAAATTTTCACATGCAAAAATTTATCACGACGCCGCTCAGGATCGAACCGCCCACCCATAATACTCAAAGTCTTCATTCCCAACAATAACAACTATTGTGTCCCACATACATTGAGGTAGGGGGGTACTTATTATGTGCCGCGCACTGTACGTACTTGGAAGAATAAATCGGAATTGAGACAAGCTAATATCTTTTCATTTGAGCTTCTCAGCGCGTCGCCCACTAAACCCTATATATGGCTTATAGCCAGATGTGATCGGTTTCGGACTAAATACCGTACCAGTTCTGTATACTGAACGAACATAATATAAAAAAAACTGCTTCTATGTTGCCTAGTGCGCCGGCTAAGAACTAAAAAGCACTGCCTCTAAGCTGCTTCGTTGGTATAGCAGCAGCGTGAGGTCTCAGGTTCAAAGCCCGGGCCGGACCAAAAATAGTCAAAAAAAATAACAAACTTACAAAAACAGCATGAAAAAGTCCCTGAGTCAGTTGCCCCGTGCCTCGGAAACCGCTTTGAATCTTTGGTCTACGCCTGATCTAGCCCTGGTTAGTCATTCCGTCTGTCGTCCTATGGAAATATGACAGCGAGGGTACATTTAGTGCACCTGTGTTTTCACACACTTGAGCACCAGGTTCTCTATTGCGAAAGGCCGCGGTGGCCGGTAATTCAACATGTGTGTTACGAAAATCGCAGAGCCCTCTGTAAAACATAATGTTTTACATGATTTTTTTATGTCTTAGAATGCTGCACTATAAAAAAATCTATCAACAAACAACTTGTCAATTAAAACAGCGACCCGTTCCGGCTTCGCACGTGTCCAATGCTGATACAAAAACCTTCCTCTTGAATCACTCTATCTATTAAACAAAACCGCATCAAAATCCTTCGCGTTTTAATGGTCTAAGCATACATAGGGACAAACAGGCAGACAGCGGGAAGCGAATTTGTTTTATACTATGCAGTGATACATGGTACATGGTTCTTTATTTTCACTTAGCAGTATGATTAACTCACAAAAACAAATTATTTAAAGGAAAAATGTACTGTGACAGTTCCCCTATATCATATTTCAACTCTGAGCTTCTACCCCTGGCTTTGTTTGCATGCAAATATATGTTTTATAATAAGGAATCCATGTGAATACGGTTTTTGGGCCCGTCTAAATAAGAGCATAAAGCTTAAGTAAAATTGTAATTAATTTTGTATGGACAAAGGTTTCTGTCATAACAAAGCACCGTGTTCAAATTTTGGACGTATTTTTGCCCAGCCGTGTGGTGCCGGCATAGAATTTCACCACCCCAACTCTTCCCGTGGGTGTCGTAAGAGGCGACTAAGGGAAACACACCGGGGGGCGGGCAGCAGCGCCCTCTGCAGAACAACTACACCGAACTGCGATCCCCAACCCGCATGCCCAGCGTGGGGATTATGGGCAATAACCCCCACATAATGATGCCATCTATGGCACTCATTAGGGGAGGCCTATGTCCAGCAGTGGACTATTATAGGCTGGTGATGATGATGTGAATACGCTTTTGGGGTCCGTCTAAATAAGAGCATAAAGCTTAAGTAAAATTGTAATTAATTTTGTATGGATAAAAGTTTCTGTCATAACAAAGCACCGTGTTCAAATTTTGGACGTATTTTTGCCCAGCCGTGTGGTGCCGGCATAGAATTTCACCACCCCAACTCTTCCCGTGGGTGTCGTAAGAGGCGACTAAGGGAAACACAGCGGGGGGCGGGCAGCAGCGCCCTCTGCAGAACAACTACACCGAACTGCGATCCCCAACCCGCATGCCCAGCGTGGGGATTATGGGCAATAACCCTCGCATAATGATGCCATCTATGGCGCTCATTAGGGGAGGCCTATGTCCAGCAGTGTACTATTATAGGCTGGTGATGTTGATGTTGATTACTCATTTCATTATTCTAGTCTAGATTGTTAATATTGTTAATTCGATTGTAAATACTAATTCTAAGTTGGTTCTGTTATTGAATTGTAAGTTTCGTAGTTTATAAAGGTTTAGCCAAAAGTATTATTTGTAACACATTTAAAGTTAACACTAATCACTACATAAAATCAAGTCGCTTCTCGCTATCTGTCTGTCTGTCCCTATGTATGCTTAGATCTTTAAACTACGCAACGGATTTTGATGCGGTTTTTAAATAGATAGAGTGGTTAAGGCGCATACAGCACCTAAACTAGCGCCACCACCTACTTTATGTTATTATTCTGTTTAACAAAGGAATTTTCAAAAATCCATCGTCCAGTTTGTGATACCTATCATAAGCTTTTTTTAATGCCTCTGTAATAGTTTTATTCTATTTAGTTTAGGAAGAGATACGAAAATAGATTTTGGTGGCCACCAAAATCAAACAGCAACTTCGTATCTCTTCGGTGGCGCTAGTTTAGGTGCTGTATGCGCCTTAAATAGTTAGGTTTATATAACGTGCTGTGCAAAGTCGGGACGCTAGTAACAGAATAAAACATAAGAGACTACGTTTAGTCGTTTAGATTCGGATTCAATAACTTTATTTCTTTAGGCTTACAAAATAAGCACTTAGACAAGTCAAATTTCAAACAGATAATTATTAAAATAAGAAATAATTTGTTATTGATTTCTCTTCACTTAAATTTTTTGTCCACTAGTGGAAGAAGTGAAAAAGAAACCACTAGTACATTCATTTAAAGCTTATGTATCTAATACAATTTTAGTTTAGTGACTGTTGTTTATCTGTTTAGCATTAAAATATTCAAATGAAAGATGTCGTGTTTTCAAAGTCTTTAATTATATGCATTCAAAGTTGCATACCGATCCGTTCAGTAGTTTTATAGATCTAAGGAAAGAAACAATAAAAAAGATATATGTATATACAATAGACAGTCTGCAGTTAGCTCATGTTTCTATTGTAAATACTGTTCTAATTTGATTATTTTATAGTAATTTTGGTAAATAAAGGATTAAAAATTTTTTACATCGCAAACTTTTTACTATTGTAAATAGGCTTCTCTAAATATTTTTCTAATTTATTCATTCATATGAGCTAGCTACCTACCTACCATAGGTTGTAAGCAATAGACTTAAGATAGCTCAACCGTTTCAATAATTTATTCTAATTCTTGTTTGGTTCTGTATTAATGTAATCATCATCATCACCAGCCTATAATAGTCCACTGCTGGAAATAGGCCTCCCCTAATGAGCGCCATAGATGGCATCATTATTTGGGGGTTATTGCCCATAATCCCCACGCTGGGCATGCGGGTTGGGGATCGCAGTTCGGCGTAGTTGTTCTGCAGAAGGCGCTGCTGCCCGCCCCCCGCTGTGTCTCCCTTAGTCGCCTCTTACGACACCCACGGGAAGAGTTGGGGGTGGTGACATTCTATGCCGGCACCACACGGCCCTCTTTGTTAATAAAGTTATTTATTCATTTGAATAGCTAAATAACCAAACTACGTCTAACGAAGCATACGAAAGCGCTCCCGAAATACTTGACCAATATGCACCAACATTTGTATTCCATACATCTAACCCGAATATCGGATGCAGAACAAATTATGAATTTCGTGTTTGTAATACACAAACTAATCAGAACTTTGTGCTGCCCCTACAGGGGTAGGGGGGAGGGTGGAGGGGGGAGGGTGGAGGGGGGAGGGACAGTGAGGATAACCACAATGATTGGAGAGTTGTTTTTCATATTTATGTAACTAGACATGTAAATGTCATGAGAATGTCATGAAAGTAATCTTACGAGACGTTCTGTTATATCCTCATATCCATCACACAATCATGACGTCGATGACTGACGACCTCTGTGCCGCGGTGAGCGAAGGTACGACTCCTGCGTCACGCGGGTTCGATTCCTGCCTCGGGAAAAAGATTGGACCTATGTTTTTAAAAAAATATCTATATATGTATTGTATTGTGTACATCAGTCATCTAGTACCCATAACACAAGCTCTGCTTAGCTTGAGTTAGATACCTAATACTTTGTCACTTGTACAATTAAAAAAAATAAAGTATTGGTCACACATACAAGAAATTGTTTACTTAGAGTTAAAATTTCCGAACATCAGATTTCACTATTTTTTCTAACCTTATGATGCTAAACAAGATGTCAAGCTGAAGACATGGCGCTATGGCGCTCGTTAGGGGAGGCCTATGTCCAGCAGTGGACTAATATGGGCTGATGATAATAATTACCCTAAATGTTAAAACCTAACAAAGCCTACCAAACTATTCATCACACCCATCTACGAAAAGTAAATAACATAATTAGGCAACTGATCAGCCGTTGGCGAAGTTAGCCGCTAACTTAGCGCTAACGCCGTTACAATAGTTGTTATATAAAGGGCATGGTCTCCTGAGACGAAATTCACAAAAAATCCCCTTATTAATAGAAATCTGTAAACTCAAAAGAGTGGCTTATCAGTTTTTTTTAAGGCTAAATACTTAAGTCAAGAGAAGAAAAAAGGGACGAGAGTGTTTAATCGTATAGTGGTGTAGACAAAGAATATTTGTCAAATATGACTGCATGTCACTTTTAATCCATGATCATGGCGCATAATCTTTGCTAAAATTTTGTATACCTACTTAACTCAAAATTCGAATCATGGTAAATATCCAATTTTAAATGATTTTAGTACTTTCAATCCCATTATTTACATAGACGAGTATTATGTTTATCTGATAGATAGAAAACATATTTATTTGACATCTGTGTAGACGATAAGAAGGCTAATGTCAAAATCTGCCGATGGGATACCGATATAGATGATGTAGACGTTCTGGTCCTTTATTTGTATATTTTGTTTTTATCTCCACGGAAATCGAGCGCTATGGGATGATTTACCATACATGCACATGCCGAGTCGGGTCCGATTTCATTAATTTAGTAGTTGGAAAACAAACAGCTTATAAACACTTAAATAACTAAAAACAGTAGTACCTACAACTAAAGCCTAAATATTTAATTTTTTATCAGTTAGTTGGTTTTTTAGTATGTATATTCTGACAATATAATTTTTTGTTAATATTTTTTAATATTTTACAGAGTCTTGCTTTAGCAGACGTCTGCCTTTATTCCGTCCACTTCTAATTCTTGTCGATTGGTTTCAAACTTACTTTCTATTGCGGATTAGTCCCGTATTTATTGCTGTTAATGTTGCTTTATTCTCGCCTTTTGTTAGCAATGTTATAAATAAAACGTTTTTGACTGGTTTTTGCCGCTGGCTTCGTATGAGTATATATGAGTACTCATAAAATCATAAGAAGAGTTGGTTGAAAAGTTTGATTGTAGGTACTTTTTGTTGATAATGTATACAAAACTTTTATACTTTTTGATATACTTTTGAATTCACAATACAGCCACTTCGAATTGGAACCTTTTCTCAATGTACATACAGTGCGCATCTCAATGTATGTGGGACACAATATTGGTTATTGTTGGGAATTTCAGACTTTGAATATTATGGAAGGGCAGTTCGATCCTGAGCGGCGGCCTGATAAATTTTTGCATGTGAAAAATTGTGACAAGTTACAAGGGAATTAGAAGTAGTCGAAAATAGTTTGTATACAATGGGGGTACTTAATTCTGACGCGCACTGTACATTAAGACTATGGTGACCCACCATAGTTTTTAAGTACATTATAAGTAATAAAATAATTAAAAACTTTTACTAAAAAAGAAAATACAATGAAATAACAAAATAAGAACTAGTATTTTCAATAATTGAATTGAGCTAACTGCAGACTGTTGCGAATCTACATGAAGCTCAAGTGGTCCTCTATATCAACCAGTCGGAAGCGTCCCCAAGACGCTGGCTGCATTGCCTCGTTGTATGGCAAACTGATGCGTTGGTCCAGATATTGTGTTAGGTACTGGGATTTTGAGATAATGTTGCTTCTTTCCTCGATTTATTTATATTTCCAAAATACTGAAATATGTGTATCTTATAAGAGCTAGTAGTAGTAGGTATACACATTCAAATATTATCATTTGATTTATTTAATTCTTTTTTTTTTTTTAATCTTGTTTAACTAAAACATATAAAAACTACAACGTCACAGCTAAAAAAACACCACCAAACATATTGCATAAATTCTCAGTTTTAAGTATAAATTATTGCAAAAAAAAATTGCAAAAACCGTTCGCTAATGAAGTTTGAAAGCGTGCAATTAACGCGGCGCTGTATCGCGGAAACCAATTAGCGGCGAAGGAATGGGAACTTACCTCTGGAAAATAATGTGGAGACGGTGGTAGGTCATAATCGCATTTCATTATTATAATACGTGTGCAAGATGTGAGAAGGGAGCATTATCTATATCTATGTCTATACTGACGACCTCTGTGGCGCGTGTCACAAATATATATTTGTTAATATTGTATTTGGTATATCAGTCATCCATCTGGTACCCATAACACGAGCTCTACTGCTTAGCTTGGGGCAAGATGATGCTGTGTGGATTGTCCGGTATTATTATTATTATTATTATACTAATAATTATAAAGAGATTTATATTGTTTGAATTGAATAGGCTCCGAAACTCCGATTTGAAAACTTCTTTCTAAATTATTATAGATATTTATCATGATTTCGGAATCCTACTTTATCCCCGATGAACATAGGTTTTAGAATATACCTAGGTACTCAAAAAGTTGGGGACTTGGGGTTGAAGAATTTGGCTTTTCTAAGTTCTTACTTTTTAGGCCTGAAGAAATAAAATTATTGAAATCTTAATCTTACAGTTCGACTCCAAATGCGAGGAATATTTTCCCTAAAAGTCTATAAGACGTATTGGCTGATCACACGTATAAAATAAGATATGTCTCAAAGATTTATAAGACTTATTTACTCCTGTCTTCAAGAGATCCAGGTAGTTGACGGCAAAATTAGGATACTTCATTCGGCCAAAAATTCGGCTATTTTACAGCACCAATGAAATCCCTACTTCCATATTTTTAAACTATAAAACGTGAATTTCCGCTTCACGAGTTATTTACGAGTTAATTTCTAGAACTAACGAAGTAAATAAACATTTGTTTGCGAACGATTGAGTATTGAGCACTTTGTCATCATTATATCGAGGCGCCATATTTTTTTCATAAAGTGACCTATAAATCTTTTGGATTGGATCATAATTTGATGATAACTTATTCTTAGCAATATCATTATGTGCAGTCGTCAAATAAATTGCATTATCAATTTTTAATTCAATAAGTTCTGCATTTCTTATTTATTATTTCCACTTAACATAGTTGCAGTATATCTACACATCTCTACATAGACATAGCACATAATACACACACCCACAGTCACACGATCTAATTTCATGTGCATAAAAGTTGTGATTGCTTTTTCATAGTTACAGTGCATACACATGTTAAAACTTATAATACTTTCGCGATTATTATAGTCTATGTATATTATACATGTCGCACCGGGCTATGCTCGTTGTCACGGGATGGACAAGTAGGGGAAATGATTACTTATGTATCGGATGAATATCGGATTGATACCCGATAAACATTAAATTCAAATGTGTAGTGTATTCAAATACAAGATGTGACAATTTGCGGTCACATCTGTGTAATTGTACAAGAAAGATGAAAGTTTATATTCATATATTATACTAGCGGCCCGCCCCGGCTTCGCACGGGTATTAAACAAAAATTTCAGAAATTATACACACTAAAACGATGGGTTTCACAGTTTTCATACGGATCTTTACTTTTTTTAACAGCATTGGGGTTTTTGACATTGACTCGACATTCCAAAACTGACACTGGCCGTAGTGAAAAAGCAAGCACCGTGCGCTATACAACCTCTTTTTCTATTCTGACGCGCCATAATAGAAAAAGAGGTTGAATATACAGCCCACGGTTCAATTATTGAATTTTTCATGCGGATCCCTAACTTTTTGAAAATATTATATAGCCTATGTTCATCACGGAAAATTAAGGATTCTAATGGTGAAAGAATTTTTTAACTCGGTCCAGTAGTTTCGGAGCCTATTCAATTCAAACAAACAAACAAACAAACAAACAAACAAACAAACAAACAAACATACAAACAATCAAATCTTTCCTCTTTATAATATTAGTATAGATGTATAACATGCGCCCGAATAAAGCCGCTGCTAGTTACTTATAAATTACTAGCGGCCCGCCCCGGCTTCGCACGGGTATTAAACAAAAAATTCAGAAATTATACACACTAACACGATAGGCTTCACAGTTTTCATACGGATCCCTTACTTTTTCTAACAGCAGTGGGATTTTTGACATTGACTCGACATTCCAAAACTAACACTGGCCGTAGAGAAAAAGCAAGCACCGTGCGCTATACAACCTCTTTTTCTATTCTGACGCGCCATAATAGAAAAAGAGGTTGAATATACAGCCCACGGTTCAATTATTGAATTTTTCATGCGGATCCCTAACTTTTTTGAAAATATTATATAGCCTATGTTCATCACGGAAAATTAAGGATTCTAATGGTGAAAGAATTTTTTAACTCGGTCCAGTAGTTTCGGAGCCTATTCAATTCAAACAAACAAACAAACAAACAAACAAACAAACAAACAAACAAACAAACAAACAAACAAACAAACATACAAACAAACAAACAATCAAATCTTTCCTCTTTATAATATTAGTATAGATAGCGGCCCGCCCCGGCTTCGCACGGGTATTAAACAAAAAATTCAGAAATTATACACACTAACACGATAGGCTTCACAGTTTTCATACGGATCCCTTACTTTTTCTAACAGCAGTGGGATTTTTGACATTGACTCGACATTCCAAAACTAACACTGGCCGTAGAGAAAAAGCAAGCACCGTGCGCTATACAACCTCTTTTTCTATTCTGACGCGCCATAATAGAAAAAGAGGTTGAATATACAGCCCACGGTTCAATTATTGAATTTTTCATGCGGATCCCTAACTTTTTTGAAAATATTATATAGCCTATGTTCATCACGGAAAATTAAGGATTCTAATGGTGAAAGAATTTTTTAACTCGGTCCAGTAGTTTCGGAGCCTATTCAATTCAAACAAACAAACAAACAAACAAACAAACAAACAAACAAACATACAAACAAACAAACAATCAAATCTTTCCTCTTTATAATATTAGTATAGATAAGCAAGCTCCGATGCTTGATAATGACGAGTGAGCTTTAAAAAATTAAATTAAAAATTGTTTATTTCATTAAAGTACATAACACTTATTATTATGAGACTCATTGCCACATCTTGTATAATTACAATTTATATATATTCCTATTTTGATTTGTGAATTGTTTCGTGTGAAGTAAAGAATTTTCCATCATTCTATCTTCTATCTAGAATACGAGAACCGAGTCTATTATTATTTGACATTTCGAAAGTACAAGCAAGAATACATTTTATGCTCTCTATTCCTCGAAAACCATAACCCACCCGCTCCGTAAAATTGTGAGCACGGTCTCTAATGCATACAAAGGACCTGCTTAATTTTAAATAAGAGACACGGCAGTCTTCCTGAGGTTACTGCTAAACTTTATAGCTAAACATGTGTATAACGGATATAATATATCTAAACTAATATTATAAGAAGGAAAGATTTCATTGTTTGTTTGTTAGGATTGAATAGGCTTCAAAACAACTGGATCGATTTGAAAAGTTCTTTCACCATTGAAATTCTAAATTATCCATGATTAAAGTTTTATCCTATCTATAGGTACACTAGGTTTAAAATAAATAAAAATATTAATGATTTTTAAAAACCTCTCGAAAATTAGAATACAGATGATCAACAGCATTCCGACTCTTTGCTGCCAGCTTTGAAAGGTCATTAAAAATCATAAAATATGTCGGTCATGGAATTTCACCACCCCAACTCTTCCCGTGGGTGTCGTAAGAGGCGACTAAGGGAAACACACCGAGGGGCGGGCAGCAGCGCCTTCTGCAGAACAACTCCACCGAACTGCGATCCCAACCCGCATGCCGAGCGTGGGGATTATGGGCAATAACCCCCAAATAATGATGCCATCTATGGCGCTCATTACGGGAGGCCTATGTCCAGCAGTGGACTATTATAGGCTGGTGATGATGTCGATCATAGGATTAGCATTCCCATCCAACAACAAGGCTATGCTTCCACCATTCTGAACACTCTACCTTCTGTTGACAGCATAAATTTTTAGGATGATATAAGTGATAAATATAAGTATAAATACGTACTAGTTGTAATATTTTTATTCAGAGAAATTCCAACAAAAGGCTGCCAACTTAATAAAAAATATTTCTTGTCGTGTTCTTGATGTCATGTACAGTGCGCGTCAGAATTAAGTACCCCCTTGTCTACAAAATAGTTTCGACTACTTCTACCTCCCTTGTAACTTATCACAAATTTTCACATGCAAAAATTTATCACGACGCCGCTCAGGATCGAACCCCCCACCCATAATACTCAAAGCCGAAATTCACAACAATAACAAATATTGTGTCCCACATAGATTGATATAGGGGGGTACTTACGAGTATATGTGACGCGCACTGTACATACTCGACTACCGTTATCGATAGAATAGTGATGTATCTATTCGGCTATCGATATCGGCCAACACAGAAAGTTTGTTAGATGCATGCAACCCCTTCACACTATCGGTAACAAGTCCGCGACGATCTCGCGGAGTCAGATTCTGCGAAATGTCACTAATGTAATGTGTTACGTAGGCTTGTACCACGATACTCTAACGACACTGGGTATCTCTTTAGTTCTCTATGGAATGCGATAAAATAGCGATAAGCGATGCATAATGCGATTACAGGGTCAATGTCCTTTATTGCCACCCTATTTGGTAGTTGCATGTAGATGAATGTTAGAAGCTATTTCAAAATCGTGGCTCCGAACCTTCATCAGCCCATATTAGTCAACTGCTGGACATAGGCCTCCCTTAATAAGTGCTACAGCGCCCTGTCTTCAGCCTGTCGCATCCAGCATCTGCCTGCAGTCTTTCGTAGATCGTCATTC
Source organism: Eupithecia pulchellata (assembly GCA_963931895.1). Classification (NCBI taxonomy): domain Eukaryota; kingdom Metazoa; phylum Arthropoda; class Insecta; order Lepidoptera; family Geometridae; genus Eupithecia; species Eupithecia pulchellata. The sequence continues at coordinate 775,144 of OZ007546.1, read as the reverse complement.
CACTATATACGGTGTAACAAAATATGTGTACTAAGCGAAAGGGGGTGAATTTCCACCCCCAGGGGACCAACTTTTGTTCCACGACTTTTCGAAATTCGATCGGTATTTTGGAAAAAACTGCATCAAAGTTTCAACATGGACAGCTGATTTTTTACGAAGTGACAACCCTAAAGGCAGCGGTTTCTTGTATCTGTGACTATGACGTCAGTATGGGCATAGATGTAGAGTAATAGATAGCTAGATAGATAGATTAGGTAGTCTCCCGCCCCGCCATAGCTGAACTCTACGAAGATAAATACCTACCTAACTGCAGTGGTAGTAGGTATGTATAGGTTACCCAGATAAGAAGGAAATAAAAGACGGAATAAAATAAAAAAAATTGTATAATTAATTTTCTCCCCACCACAACTGATCACCATTGGGGTCTGAAACCTCCCCCTTCGGCTTAGTACATATATTTTGTTACACCTTGTATAATATGTATTGTCGACTCATTTTACACGGTGCACTTCGCTTTTATGGAAACTGCGGAACGTTATGTTTTCGTATATAGGGTGAAAACTTTTTGGTGTAGTTTCTTTTAAAGGAGATGAAGAGATGAAGTCTATGATAATTTGATAAACCGTGGAGCGAATTATATCAACAAAATTCAATTTCATAAAGCATAACATCGGAAGACAGTCGAGAATGAAGAATGGGAGCCGATTTATAGGATACGACACGATTTGTTGCGAATTATAATTTGGAGGGATATTTTAACAGACGACAGGACCATGAAAAATATACTTATGTAGGTGAATAAATATACAGCGAGTCTTGCTGTTAACTTCAAATAAAATATATTTATGTTGCTTTTTAGGTATGTCAGGGACTAATTTGGATGATTCTTTTGAAGCAGGTTTGGTACTTTTTTATAGTATAAATAAAACAGTTTCATTGGGATTCGGAGTCGGTTTTCAGATTTTTCTAAACAATAATGATTATAAGTATAGAAAAAACTATGTATACAACCTTAAAAAAGAAAATTAGACAAACAAATCATGCTGCTTGACAGCATTGTATTTTCAAAAATGTGTGTTATATAGATAGATAGGGTTAGGGTCTTAAATCCAGAATGAACAAGTTTCTTCTGAGAAGCAAATCTTCACTTATGTACTTGTGTGTGATGCTGGACAAAAAAAAATCTTCTTCTCGTTACTGAAGCTGACGCAACTGTCATATAGTCATTGTTAATACAACTGCTTCTGCTGAAGTAACAAATTCAGGCCGAGTAGATGTAAATCAAAACGGATAGCAGCGCCAGCTTTTAAAAGTTTCAACATCATCATCAACAGCCTATAATAGTCCACTGCTGGACATAGGCCTCCCCTGACGAGCGCCATAGATGGCATTGTTCATCATTTGGGGGTTTTTTGCCCATAATCCCCACGCTGGGCATGCGGGTGGGGATCGCAGTTCGGTGTAGTTGTTCTGCAGAAGGCGCTGCTGCCCGCCCCCCGGTGTGTCCCTTAGTCGCCTCTTACGACACCCACGGGAAGAGTTGGGGTGGTGAAATTCTATGCCGGCACCACACGGCAAACTGTCAAAAACTGCCATATAGAGGTAGTCATTGTTAATACAACTGTCCCTGCTGAAGTAACAAATTCAAGCCGAGTAGATGTAAATCAAAACGGATAGCAGCGCCAGTTTTTAAAAGTTTACCGGTACCTTAATAGTTGTGTCAACTACTCCAACAGTGTTTTCGGATAATAATAGGCCTCCTCATCGATTTCGATGACGGCGACCCAGTCTATTACGGACTCATTCTTCTCTTATCATGAGCCCTTATATGGCTAAAAATGTCGTATCGTATGTTATGAACGGGCAACATTAGGGAGATTAAAATTGTTTTCCTGCTGACAACTCTGATGTGTTCTGTTTTGATAACAATATTGCTTTTTGGAGGCACACAGTCTAAATTATCGTGGCTGGATTATTCGATTACTTTCGTTGCATATTGGAAACTTTTGCCAATGTGAAGAATATGAATATCTAACATCATCAGCAATTTTAATGAGGTGTACAAACAAACGTAATAATACTTAACAAACACGGAATACTTTTAAACGAATCTCCAATAAATAATGTCGGACAATCCACACAGCAACATCTAGCCCCAAGATAAGCAGAGAGCTTGTGTTATAGGTACTAGATGACTGATATACAATATATAATATTATTACATACATAGATATTTTATAATATACGACCAGAACGCCCTGAACAAATATCTGCAGATCGTACAAATATTTGTCCCGAGGCGGGAATCGAACCCGCAGTCTCCTGCGTCGCAGGCGGATCTTCGCCCACCGCGCCACAGAGGTCGTCTGTACGTATGTGCGTATTATTGGTTCGTTTACTAATGTTCTGCCCACTTCTACGCACCTGATTTCGATACTAATACCATAAGGAACGTCACTGAATCGTTTAATATTAAATATTTTTTTATCTATGTTAAGTTACTTTTTGTAAACTTTCTTTGTTGCCTGAAATAAAGTTATTATTATTATTATTAGAGGAACATTATCTGCGAAAGACTGCTGGCAGATGCTGGATGCGACAAGCTGAAGACAGGGCGCTATGGCGCTCATTAGGGCCAATGAAGCCTATGTCCAGCAGTCAAAAATCAAAATCAAAATCAAAGTGCTTTATTTCCTTTAGACCTTACAGGACTCTTGGACACGTCACAAAATACAAGTTAAATAAGAAATAAAAATGGGAAATAAAGTGATCACTTTGATTAATTGTTCACTTCAATCTTTTTTAGGTAAAGTAAAGAAGCGAACAAGAAACCTTTACCTTGTTAGATTGTTAGTTTTAGAGTTGGAGCATAACTCGTACCAAACTTTTTTGTCGTCTAGATAATCTGATATTTTATAGTAAGCTTTTTTACAAAGTATATTTTTGACAATCCGTTTGAATTTATTTATAGATAATTTTTGCAACTCACTTGGAATTTTGTTGTAGAAGCGTATACATTGCCCTTTAAAAGATACATTAATCTTACGTAGCCTAGTAGTGGGCACAGCCAGTTTGTTCTTATTTCTAGTATTTAAATTATGTATATCGCTATTTTTAATGAACTTATTGATATTTTTATGAGTGTACAACAAATTTTCATAAATATATTGACATGTTACTGTCATTATGTTTATTTCTTTGAATTTTTCACGCAAGGATTCTCTGGGACCCATATTATAGATTGCACGAATAGCCCTCTTCTGCAGCACAAATATGGTGTTAACATCTGCAGCGTTCCCCCACAGCAGTATGCCATAAGACATAATACTATGGAAGTAGCTGAAATAGACTAGTCTAGAAGTATCAACGTCTGTAAGATGACGGATTTTTTTGACTGCATACGCTGCAGAACTAAGTCTCTTCGATAGCTTATCTATGTGTGAGCCCCATTGAAGTTTACTATCTAAAGTTATTCCTAAAAATACAGTACTTTCTACTATTTCTAAAGATTCCTCTTTTACCTTTACATCGGCCTTAACTTGTTTTACATTGGGTAGAATAAATCTAATACATTTCGTTTTGGTTTCATTAAGCAGAAGATTATTGACACTAAACCAATTGACTACTTTTGAGATTGCATTATTCACATCGTCGAAATTTGTGTTATGACGTTTCATTTTAAAAATTAGTGAAGTATCATCAGCAAACAATACAATCTCGTGATTATTCTTAACGAGATGAGGGAGGTCGTTAATATAAACAAGAAATAGGAAAGGACCGAGGATAGACCCCTGCGGTACACCCATTGTAACTACAGATCCCGAAGAACGTTCCCCATTAATGTCAACTCTTTGTATCCTGTCACACAAGTATGAAGTAAGAAGATCCAAAGAGTTGTCTTTTATTCCATAATGATGTAGTTTCCTGATTAATGTTACATGGTGTACACAATCAAATGCTTTTGACAAGTCGCAAAAAACGCCTAAAGCATCTTGCGACTTCTCCCAAGCATCAAAAATATGCGATACCAACTCTACACCAGCATCAGTGGTAGACCTGCCGCGAGTAAACCCAAATTGCTTACAGTGAAGCAGGTCATTGCCATCGAAATGCCTTAGCAATTGATGTAAAATAAGTTTTTCAAAAACTTTGCTGAACGTTGGCAAAACTGATATTGGTCTAAAGTTAGTGGGGTCAGACCTACTACCTGATTTAAACAATGGAATTATTTTACTATGCTTCATTAGATCAGGAAATACACCACAGTCAATAGATTCATTGAATATAAAAGCTAGATCTGGTGCAAGTGTATCAATCAATGGTTTAATAAGTCTAACAGAAACGCCCCAGAGATCTGCAGTTTTTTTTACATTCAATAGATTAAAAGCTTTTTTAATATCAGTTTCATTGACATGATTGAAATTAAATTTATTTTTGCATTTGGGTACATTTTCTATAAGCAAAGACTCAGCGATAACTTGAGATGAGTTTAAGCACTTTGTAGTAGAAATTGGAATGTCAGTAAAAAAGTTTTCAAATGCTTGGGCTACGTCAACGTCATTTTGGACTGAGCAATCATTAATCTTTAAGTTATAATCATTATCGTAAGTACTGACCTTTCCAGTCTCACTATTTATTATTTTCCATGTCGATTTTATTACATTTTCACTATTTCTGATTTTCGAGCTTATATAATTTGATTTTGCCATTTGACAAACTTTTCTGAACATTTTTGAGTAGTTTTTTACTTTTTCTTTGAACTCAAGACTAAAATTGTATTGTTTTTCATTATACAGTTCATACAAAGTTTGCCTACTCTTATGTATACCTACTGTTGCCCACTCACTAAAGTTGAGTTTTTCTGAGACCACAATCGACTTGGGTGTGAATATTGAATTGAATGCAGTGGTGAATTTGTTAAAAAAACTGCAATATGACTCATTAGGGTTGTTATATGAGTAACAAGGTGGTGGTTTAGAATCCCAATCCAATTTCAACCGCTCAAATCGACTGGTGGTCACAGGTATGTATGTTATTTTTTTTTTACATTATTATTTTTAACTTTAATTTGTAATTTGATTATTTGACCTAAGTGGTCTGATTTTAAGTTACTTATTATATTTTTACTAACAATTTTATCATTTAAGCAAACAAACATATTATCTATACATTTTGCTGAAGTTTCAGTTATTCTAGTGGGTTCCAAAAATAGTGGCTTTAGATTATAAGAGTTAAATAAGTTAATTAATCTACTACTTAAGGAGTACACTTCTAAAAGATTAATATTAAAGTCTCCACATACTATGAGATTTTTGTTTGATTTTGATATTTTAAATAAGATGTCATCCATAATTTTTTCAAATATTTCAAAAGAGGCTGATGGTGGGGTGTATACGCTTACTACAATAGTTTGCTCCAACTCAACACATGCTACTTCAATGTGGCTTTCAATCGATAAACAAACTATGTCTTTACATTCTTTAAATTTTATAAGTTTATTTAGTAATATTAAAGAGCCTCCACGAATAGCATGTGATCTGCAAAAAGAACTACCAACCTGATGGTTACTAAAGTTAAACATGATCTCATAGCTTTTCAGCCAGTGTTCTGTTAAGCAGATGATGTCAATATCAAATGAGTTCATGTATAATTCTAATTCTAATAATTTACTTCTCAAACCTTGAATATTTTGGTGCACCAAGTTGGTAAACTTTGCATTTATTTTACAATTTTGTTTTTGTTGTTTTTTCTTGTGATTAATAATATTTGACTTTATAGGGCTAGAGACTTCCTCTATTGTCGTTATTTCTAATTTAAATGACTTGGAATAACTTCCAAGGTATTGTTTGTCAATTTAAAAGAATGCTCAAAAGAAGCATTTTTTATAGCCAAGTTTTTGGCTGTTGTTTTAAAATAATAGGATAGCGAAATTGCTATCTGTCTTTTATAATAATTGGAAAGGTAATAATTACCTTGAGTCAAATAATATTTTTTACTAACAATATTGTTAGTGTCAATCACATGTACATTATTATTGTTGCTTGAAATAGTGTGCAACATCATATTTAGCTTATATCTAAGGTTGTTTTCTGATTGTGGCAAGCTGTCGCTGTAAGGGAATGTGAACATCACAATTTCTTTTAAGTTTAAAGAGCACAATTTGTCCATATACCTGATTAGGTCAGATTTGTTCACATTACCCCTATTTCCAAGGCAAATTATCAGATTAGTGTTACTTTTGAAGGTTAAATTATCAATTATTTGCATAATATTATGCAGGTTAGAATTTGGAAAACAATTATTTACTAGAGGATGTTCCATACTCATATTTAAAAACTTACCCATATTTTTTCCAATTTCATCGCAGTACATAATTGTTTGTATACCTGAGTATGAAGTGCTGAGATCCAGATGGGATGTGGCTGACACAGTGCTGTCCGGACCTGAGTGGTCACAGACTGGGCCTGGGTTACAGCAGCCGCAGCCCTCCAGAACCCTGCCCTCCAGACTCACCTGGCTCCTGAGCAGTGCATCCATGGCCAGATTGAGTTCCCTTGTCTGCTCAGTAGTACGTTCATAAAGACTGACATAGTGCTCCAGGGAGTGCTCGGCCTGGTCAAGTTTACCTCTCAGGTCCAGCGTTTCAGCCTCATATTGGGCCTGATTATAATTTAGCTGCATTGAATAGAGCTCTAATTTATCTAAAACTTTTCTTTTACATTTGAGTTTTGTTACTAAATTTTTTTGGTTTTTTAATAATTTTTGAGTTTTCTCTACAAATTTATTTATTTTCACATATTTTTTTAACTTAGCTTTGCTAATATTGCGTTTATAGTTTCTGCTGCGGGCCTCCACATTACACACAGAGTCATCTTTAGTCAGGTCAATTGTTGTTTGCATAGTGTGTAAGTTGCAGCCCGCAACAGAAACTTGGCCAGAGTTTGATTCAGCGGATATCAACTCATCAAATAAACTTTGTGTTTTCGCGGTGGCAGAGATGTCGGCCGCTTTCTCCAGCTGGGTGATGTGTTGGTGGGCGTCACACAGTTGTTTCTCCAGCACCGAAGTTCTTTGCAGGACGGACTCAAACTCAATGCCACATGTTTGATCGAGCCTATCTACTAATAACTGAAGCCTATCCCGTTCCTCAGTAATAGAAGCATACTGAGAATGCAACGCAGACATTTCATTTTTAATCTTTTTATTATTATCTAAAGCTTCTAAGAGAATATTTTCATTCTCAACTAATTCTGCTTCTAATTGACCAATCTGCCTCTTAGCGGACTTTAATTCCAGTAAAACCTGGTTCATCTTGTCGGCTTTACGAGTCAACATTATAGATGAGTGGAGTGGGTCTTGTAAATACTCAAATAAACAAGGTACTGAAAGGCAGAATGTTCAATGTCTAGGTTATGTCTTGAAAGGGATTGTATGGACTTACGTGACTTTATGGATGTTAACTTTGTTGGAAATAGTATTCCTTCACAAGAGAAAAGGGCACTTGTAAGCACAAAACACCTCAAAACACAAAACGCTAGCAAAAAAACTTGTAACGGAAAACGACGATTTTACGTTGGCCAAAAACGCACAAATAACACGACTTATCCGCTTATTAACTATTTAGACAGTTGTTTTATGATAAAAATATGCGATGAAATCGGAAAGGGCTCTTTAGAACTACGTAAAAACAATTATTTTATATTAAATTCGTAGGAAACATTTGCGATCAGCTGTTGCTAGTAGGGTTGCCAACCCAAAAAAAAAAAAAAAAAAAAAAAAAAAAAAAAAGTGGACTAACATGGCTGGTGATGATAGTAAGAGGGAAAATTTGATTGTTTGTTTCTATAGATTGAATCTCCTAATGAAAGACGTTTTAAACTAGTGAACGCTTCACGATACCAGCTGTTCTAAACAAGCTAGAATTGGCTGAATATATTCGTTTATGCCACTCATAAATTAGGCATGCAATCGAATAGGCTTTAACGATTGCGAATGAAAACAAGAAGGGTTTGTTTGTTGTTTAGGGACTCCTGTTTTGCAATGGTTTGAGGGTAGTTTTAGTAACATAAAGCATAGTATTCGGGGATTTTCCAAAATGGTATGAAGATATCTATGTATGTAATAATATTCTGTTATGTACATATATCAGTCATCTAGTACCCAACATAAACTCTGGTTACCTTGGGGCGATTATTCTATGTGGATTGTCCGGCATTTATTTTATTATAATCGAAATTAAACAATTGTTCTCGAAAATGTATATATCGTGCATATACATTTTCGAGAACATAACTGCTACTAAGGCCCCTGGTTTATTCAGCGATACACTTCAGGCCGTATGAACCTTACGGTCACTCCCTCTGCTAGTCCGGCGTGCGCTAACGAACTAATATTTGTTCGTCTACGTTACCGTATCGTAAACGATGCCCCGTCGAGTAGCGTTGGGAAAACAGGGAAAAATATGGATGACAGATAATATAGAGGTACTAGTCTAGTTCTTAGGGTTTTGAGACCGGTTTCGAAACCCTTATGGTCTTTGTTTGTCCTTTTTTCAATCTATACTAATATTATAAAGAGGAAAGATTTGATTGTTTGTTTGTTTGTTTGAATTGAATAGGCTCCGAAACTACTGCACCAATTTGAAAAATTCTTTCACCATTAGAATCCTTAATTTTCCGTGATGAACATAGGCTATGTAATATTTTCAAAAATGTTAGAGATCCGCATGAAAACTTCAATAATTGAACCGTGCGCTGTATATTCAACCTCTTTTTCTATTATGGCGCGTCATAAAAGAAAACAGGTTGAATATATAGCGCACGGTGCTTGCTTTTTTTCTAAGGCCAGTGTCAGTTATGGAGTGTCGAGTCTATGTCAAAAACCCCAATGCTGTTAGAAAAAGTAAGAGATGAAAACTTTGAAAACTGTGAAACCCATCGTGTTAGTGCGTATAATTTTTGTTTAATACCCGTGCGAAGCCGGGGCGGACCGCTAGTCTATAATAATTCAGTAACTATCGCAGCTATTAACTTGATAAGTTAAAATTCATAATCATTTTTTGACATTTTGGTATATCTACATGACTAATGATAAATGATTATTGTATTAATCTGTGTAAATTTATTTCTGACGTGCCTATCTTACTAGAATATAAGGTAATCAGCAATGGGTGTTGCCGTAGGTAAATAAATAAATAATTTTCAAAGTTACCGAAAAATCATTATAAATTGCAGAAAATTTGATGAGGCAACCAGATTTTTCCTAAGATAAATTACTTGACACTATATTACTAATAAAAACTTAGTACAATTGTAGAAATGAGTAATTCTCGTTTGTTGGTCAGAATTTTTCAGATATTACTGAAATATTAATAATATGAAATGGTTCAACATACTTTTTAAATTCGATAATCGTATCTAAACCTAAAGTAAGTGATATTTACAGTACAATCACGGCCTTAAATCTTATTTTAACTCGGTGTTAAGCTTTCAATCAAATATTTCAAAAATATTTCAAAAGATTGAAGTGAACAATGAATCAAAGTGATCACTTTATTTCCCATTTTATTACTTATTTAACTGGTATTTTGTGATGTGTCCAAGAGTCCTTAAGGTCTAAAGGTAAATAAAGCACTTTGATTTTGATTTTGATTTTTCTGCTACCACTACAGCAGTTCGCAGAAAGACAGCATTACCTTCAACAGGGGTCCGCCATTTCCAAGTGCGTGCGCAATACCTACGCGCAATGGAACCGATGAGTGGCGATCTAACAGTTTCCCTGGTCAGTGTACAAGTGCACAAACGCAGGTGAACTGTCTATCAATAATAACTCTTTGCCGTAACATTTTAATTCATGCAAACAATACTATATAATCGTTGTTTATAAGAAACAGACTTTTTGACTTTTTTATCAATAAATAAATAAATAATGCCGGACAATCCACACAGCATCACCTAGCCTCAAGCTAAGCAGAGCTTGTGATATGGGTACTAGATGACTGATATACATAGTACCTACTAATAAATAATACTATTGCGTAGATAGATTTTTTTATTATACATAGAAAACGACCAGAACATCCTGAACGCAGATTGTACAAATATTTTTCCCGAGGCGGGAATCGAACCCGCAACCTCCTGCGTCGCAGGCGTACCTTTTTCCACCGCGCCACAGTGGTCGTCAATAGTTAGTTGTAATTTTTTAATATTAATATTGTGTTATAAAATAATGAATTGTTAACAAGTTGATGGTTAGGATTGTTAGCATTCAGTTAATAGGTCTATAATTATTGCGAATATTTGGTTTATTTTAATAATACATTTGTGCATTTAATTACTTTACTTCCGGAGGGAAGATAGTTTGTTTGTGTAAAATTTGTTTAATTTATGTTAATCATTATTCTATTATTGCTAGTAATATAATTCATTTTCATATTCGAATCACGTCCTAGTAAATACGTTTTCAACACTCTCTGTTGTTGTTTTTTCCGGTTGCGCGAAGTACATTACTTGAGAACGAAACATTGCTAAAAATAGTTAGTCGTAAATATCTTAGAAAAGAAAGAAGAAGAAAAATCCTTTATTTTGTATTTGTCATACAAGAAAACATTAGTACAAAAATAAACCTTAAAATAAGAATATAAAAAATAAAATAATCGTACAGCGTATGAACCAAAAACGTCTTGACTCAGCTCGCGGGGAGAACTCGCGTGAAGTCAAATGAATAAAATATGTCGAAGAATTCTGTATTTTAATGCTGGTTAATATTGATATACTTTCTATTTTATTACTTATATTCAACCTCTGTGGCGCGGTGGGTGAAGGTCCGCCTGTGACGCAGGAGGTTGCGGGTTCGATTGACGCCTCGGGACAAATATTTTACCTCCAGATAGAGGTTCAGGGCGTTCCAGTCGTTTTCTTTGTATAATAAAATATATATGTAATAATATTGTATTATGTATATCAGTCACCTAATACCCATAACACAAGCTCTGCTTAGCTGCCGGAAAATCCACACAGCATCATCTAGTGGGGCTAGATGATGCTGTGTGGATTTTCCGGCATTATTTATTTATTTTTATTTATTCTAAGTTCAATGTAATAACATTAACACAATTAAAAAGTCAAATATAATTATCATCATCAACCCATGTTAGTCCACTGCTGGACATAAGCCTCCCTTAATAAGCGCCGCAGCGCCCTGTCCGCTCATCGCATCCATCTACCTGCAGTCTTTCGCATCTTCATCTCCCCTGGCTGATGGTGTCCTATACTACGTCTGCCGAGTTGTGGTCTCACCTCAGATTCAGATTCGATAACTTTATTTCTGTAGGCTTACAAAACAAGCACTTAGACAAGTCAAATTTCATAAAGATAATTATTATAAAAAAAAATAAGTTGTTATTAATTTCTCTTCACTTAATTTTTTTGTCCTACTCAAGACCATTTAGGGACTGGGTAGTCAACGTGACAATATGTTAAAGGGTTGAAACGCGATTGTCAGTTCTTCGCGATATATGGCCGGCCCACACTTCAGTTTGCTAATACTTTGAGCAATCCTCAACATAAATATCACAGGAATTATGAGCATTCATAGCCTGATAGCCGTGAATCAGTATGCTGTAAGGCCCGTACACACGAGCCGAACGAGCGGTGATAAATATACGACAATTTGGCAGATCGACTACGTCAGCTATGTGCCTACCTGGTAAGGATGGGGCATGTCGATAGAGCTTATCGATACTTTGCATTACACTACTCGTATCTTTGAACCTAAGACCGTGGTATATTTACACCTTTTCAGTGTTCCAATTGAATTCTAACAGAAGTAAGGCTATAAGTCCTTCTGTTTTATATCATCTGGATCAAAAATATTCATAAATCATTCAAAGATTATAATATTCCGAAACCTGAATTCATCCACTGTCGTAAAATCTCTATACTCACACAGTACCATCAACAAAAGTCCCCTTGTATCCCCATTGCCTAATTAAGTACGTCGCGTAAGTACTTAGTCCTCAAATATAATCATTGTTAGCTACAGGGATCATTAGGTGCGTCTTCAATGAATTACATTTATTAAACTTTGTAAAAAAAACTTATATTACTATAATCTAGGTCACAGAGATGTGCTTTGTATCGCAGTAAAGAAAAAACGGAAAAAACGAAAAGGAAGTGGACATGGCGGAGTCCCGATTCTGTGACTAAAAATGAGATCGACTTCATCATGACGGATAGCAAGCATATATTCAGAGATGTCTCAGTGATCAACAGGTTCAATACCGGATCTGATCACCGACTCCTTCGAGGCTCTCTGAATATAAATTTGAAGCTTGAAAGAAACCGTCTGGTGAAGTCCACGCTCCGACCGAACCCAATCCAAATCATGGCGGGCACCGAGAAGTTTCAGCAGCTTCTCGGGGATAGATTCGCTGCCTTGGAACCCACTGATGACGCTGACGAGACCCTACACAATCTGGTAGAAACGCTGAGGGACGAGGGCATCAAGTTTTGCAAAAAGCAGCGTACTGGTAAGAAGTCCAAACTCTCGGATGAGACTCTTGGGCTGATGACAAAAAGACGGGAAACCACCCAAGCGACTTCGTCAGAGAGGTCAGACCTGAACAAGCGAATTGCGAAGATGGTACGACGCGACCTTCGGAGCTCTAATACACGCCTCATTGAAGAGGCGATAGAGCGAAACCGAGGGTCCAAAGTATTCACTCAGCAGCTTGGAAGGAGCCACCTGACGAAGCTTTCAACGCACGACGGAAGGACCGTTTTGTCGAAGCCGGAGATATCGGCCGAGATAGAGGACTTTTATGGCCGTTTATACGCTGCACATGCTCCCCGTTCCCAACGAGACGACCACGATTCTAGAGCCACCTTGATACGCCACTATACCGACGAACTGCCAGACATCAGTCAAGACGAGATCGTGTTAGCTCTGAGGCAGCTTAAAAATGGAAAAGCCCCCGGTGAGGACGGAATAACATCAGAGCTTTTGAAAGCTGGAGGATACCCTGTTATACAGGAGTTACAGAGCCTCTTCAACGCCGTCCTTCACAGTGGGAGAACTCCAAAGGCGTGGAGTGGGAGTTTGGTGGTGCTCTTTTTTAAGAAGGGAGATAAAACCCTTCTTAAAAATTATAGACCCATCTCGCTCCTAAGTCACGTCTATAAGCTTTTCTCACGAGTTATATCGAACCGTCTCGCCAGGAGACTCGACGAGTTTCAGCCACCGGAGCAGGCTGCGTTTCGCGGAGGATATGGTACCATAGACCACATTCACACAGTGAGGCAGATTATACAGAAGTCCGAAGAGTATAATCAGCCCCTGTGTCTGGCTTTTGTGGACTATGAGAAGGCCTTTGACTCCGTTGAAACCTGGGCTGTTCTACAATCCTTACAGCGATGCCAAGTAGACTATCGTTATATCGAGGTGCTGAGATGTCTCTACGAAGCCGCTACGATGAGTGTCCGAGTACAGGACCAGCAGACTAAACCGATCCAACTGCGCAGAGGAGTGAGGCAGGGGGATGTCATATCCCCGAAACTGTTCACGAGCGCGTTGGAAGATATGTTTAAGACGCTGGACTGGAAAGACAAGGGCATCAACATAAACGGCGACTACATCTCACACCTGCGATTCGCTGATGACATAGTCTTAATGGCGGAGTCGCTAGAGGAGCTGAACCGGATGCTGGACAGTCTAGCTTCAGCCTCCCGATGTATCGGTCTTGGCATGAATTTGGATAAAACCAAAGTCATGATCAATGCCCACATTGATCCAAGACCGGTGATCGTACATGGCCACCTTCTCGAAATTGTTTCTGAGTACACTTACCTCGGGCAGATTTTGCAGTTGGGTAAAAACAATTTCGAGAAGGAAGCCAAGAGGAGGATCCAGCTAGGCTGGGCAGCGTTCGGAAAACTACGTCGAGTCTTCTCGTCATCCATACCGCAATGTTTGAAAACGAAAGTTTTTAATCAGTGCGTCCTACCAGTCATGACCTACGGAGCTGAGACGTGGACACTCACGATAGGGTTGGTCCACCAGTTCAAAGTCGCTCAGCGCGCTATGGAAAGAGCTATGCTCGGAGTTTCTCTGAAGGATAGGATTCGTAACGAATACATCCGACAGAGAACTAAAGTCATCGACATAGCTCAGAGAATTAGCCAACTGAAGTGGCAGTGGGCCGGCCATATTTCGCGAAGAACCGATAACCGCTGGGGTAAACGTGTTCTTGAGTGGAGACCGCGACTCGGTAAACGTAGTGTAGGACGCCCTCCGACCAGGTGGGATGACGATCTGCGAAAGACTGCTGGCAGATGCTGGATGCGACAAGCCGAAGACAGGGCGCTATGGCGCTCATTAGGGGAGGCCTATGTCCAACAGTGGACTAACATAGGCTGATGATGATGATGATGAAAGAAAAAACAAAATTAAAAATGGCGGTTAAGTCTCCTAGATCTGTTTTACCGCGGAAGACTACTCTTCTGTACCGACGTGAATGCTACGAGCTTCCTCAGCCTACCAGTAGAAATCAAAATCAAAAATCAAAGTGCTTTATTTCCTTTAGACCTTACAGGACTCTTGGACACGTCACAAAATACAAGTTGCTTAAATAATAAAGATGGCGTCAAAACATCTTTGAGATTGAATTTCGAATTCGAATTTGTAGCATTTGAATAACAGCGCGAACATTCATCGATAACAAGTGAACGTAACTCCTTTACGTCCCAACCCTAGTGCAACAAAGAGCAGGTGATTTGTTTCAGTAAATGTGTTTTTTCTTGATTCCCTACGGAGAAGCATTACTACTCGTGCCTTATTGCGCCGCGATTTATACTGTTTTCGACACCCTGCTTTATTGGGGAATACCTGTGCCCGTGGGTTTGCTCGCCTTGAATTTTTATTTTCATGGATATTCATTTCAGTGCGAGGAACTCTAAATAACTTATTACCTTATTATTTAATTAAATTTTCTTAAAAATATGAGCATATATGTTAGTCGCTACAAACTTACAAGACAACAGTGAAAATTCCGTCAAAACTGGTTAAGTCGATTAGAGATAGAAAATAAAAAAGTAGCGTTTCAATAAATTTATGACGAAACTTTGATGGTGTTGTGTACACGCTTCCAATATGCAATACGTAAAAAAATTTAATTACAAATAGGTGAATTGAAATGGTATGTATCAGTTTAGACTACCATTGTCCCGCGGGTTTGCGCACTTTGTAGCTACATGGCATAAAAATTATAGTGTCTTGTAGTCTTGTAATATAGAAGTCTTGATGGTAGCGACGTAAAAATCTACCCCTCGAAATCAGCCGGTGGATGTCGTAATAGATATAAGAGGAACCTACTTGAAATGGTCAAGTTTTCGGCTCCTTGTTTCTGCAAAGAAAAATCAAAAAAACAAATTTTTTTGAGCTGTGAGCGGCTGAAAATACAGCCTTAAAAGTTATAACAAACGCCATCGTAAGTATGAATGGATGTTCGTTAATCTTTCACGCAAAAACTACTAAACGGATTTTGATGAAACTTGGTACACAGATAGTTTATAACTTGGAATAACATATGGGCTACTTTTTACCCCGAAAATCTGAAGGGATCGGGAGTTACGCGGGATAAACCGCGGGCACCCAGCTAATATGAGATAAAGCGGATTTTTTTATAAATAAATAAATAATTCCGGACAATCCACAGCATCATCTAGCCCCAAGCTAAGCAGAGCTTGTGTTATGGGTACTAGATGACTGATATACATAATAATAGATATTTTTACTATACATAGAAAACTACTAGAACGCCCTGAACAAATATGTATCTGCAAATATTTGTCAGACGGAAATCGAAACCGCAACCTCTTGCGTCGCAGGCGGACCTCCGCCCACCGCGCCACAGAGGTCGTCGACGTCGTTTTATGAGCCGACGATTTTACATCTCAATACATCTCAATAAATGTTGCTCGTCTGACCACAGCCTATCTGTAACTAAAATATTATATTGTGACCTCGCGCTTATAAAAACAAAACAAATAGTATAGAATCAAATTTTAAAGCCATTTCCGCCAAACAGATCGCCGTTAACACTCACTTAACCAGGAAGATGTTAAATAATGCAGGAGCTACGGAACCATTTTGATTATGGATAAAAAATCAAAATACATTAAGCGGCAAAACTCCTTACTGATTTCCCGAGTCGCAAACGGAACCCGCAACCATCTGCATCGGGTTGATATTACCAAAGTGCAACAGCGTTGCTGTAACTCCTGTTATTATAGAAATGAAACTCCTTACTACAATCTTAGTATTCACTCAAAGGAAACTAGAATCTTAATTCGTCAGATAAACCTAGATATTGCTTACACTATGAAACCTTGTGCTTCCTTCCAGAATGCAAATAGCAGTCTTAATGCGTCAGCATAAGGTACACAGTACTTTAATCAGTCTTGTAGCAAAGCGAATCTAATTTCGTAGCTCTGGTGATTCGCAAAATGCGGTTTGTAGAGAGATATGGATGGACGGGTGTCGATGAGTTTATGTTCTATCGATGAACGCTTCGGATTTCTTTCCATTGTTAATTACAACCATGCATATTTTTACTGTAGCCCTATTTGTTGGGTAATATTTTTATTTTGTTCTTGTTTACTGTTCTATTTGCACAAGGCCCGCGCGGCATGTTTTTGTTTATTAACGATCTAGCGGTCCACCCTGGCTTCGCACGGATATTATAACAAAAATTTAATCATTCATGATGATCGCAAACTTTTTTGATTAGCCTTTGTTGATCACGGAAAATTTAGGATTCTAATGGTGAAATAAATTTTCAAATCGGTCCAGTAGTTTTGGAGCCTATTTTATTCAAACAGACAATCAAATCTTTTCTCCCAATAATTTAGTATAGTATAAATGAGACTGTAATTGTCTTGTAAAAGTATAAATAAATTTTTCTGGATTTCCCCCAGCGCTGAAGAATCATTTAATGTCTATAATTATGGTAACCTCAAGATAATAACCTAGACAATAACTTAATCAGGCCTTTGTGTTTAGTAATACAATAAAACATTTTTATAAGTCATTAGGGGAGGCCTATGTCCAGCAGTGGACTATTATAGGCTGGTGATGATGATGATGATGATAAAGTCATACTTCAGTCATTTTGTTTTTCTTCGATTCAAACCGTGACACTTGGAATGACGTAAAGATAATAATGTTTCATAAATCAGTATTGTTAAAGCATTCAAAAGTTGAAGTTCAGAAAAGACATAAATTAATCCTGAATTAACAGTCTTCTTTTATTTATATATTAAAAAAACAATCTCAATATAGGTACATTATATTTGTACCGTTTAAACCTTGGAGGTTTATCTTAGCGACGATTACGTTCGTTCTTCCTTAAATTTAATCTAAGTTTCAATAATAAAATAAGACAAGTTATCTAATCCCTATACCTACTGGTATGCACAGAGTTTCATGTTCACTCTCCCTTTATTTGGACATTCGTGTACAAATCATCTATATTATACTTACGGCATTATACTATCGACTTTATACTATCGACATTATACTATCGACATTACCTCCTCCCTATCCCCAAAGCAAAGAGCAGAGCCCACGCCGCCGGCGTCCGCCGGAGAGGAATTTGACTTGACTCTGTGTAAAACTAATATCACGCCCTGACCGGAAGGGATCGTTTGACATTGACAGTAGACAGTTGTGGCTTACCATAATATCTTTCGTTTCAAGTAGGTACTTTACATAAGTGATGGTTAGTCCAAAGAAAGGTCAACAATGTATCATTTTATCTTAGTCACTACCACGCACTAAATAACAAATATATCTATAATCTAATAATAATATATCCTAGGTTATCTTATTTAACATAGTTTTAAGGTTAGTAATGTGTATAGTTAGTTTTATCATGGTAAATAGAATATTTTCTTCCTTTCTTTTTATTTACAATCTATTTTTCTAAAACAATTACTAGTAGGTATCTCATTTAATGAGATACCTATTAGATCTTGTAGCCAGGTCTACATGTTAGCCGTGATATAGCTACAGGTAGCTTATCGCCAACATTAGGACTGTTCCAACAGAATAGGACCCTTCCGCCGTACAGCACATACAATATTTGCTAATTAATTTAAACATTACGATAATTATCATTGCATGCAACATTTACCAGTGCATTCACTGGTAAATGTTGCATTTTTATTGACGTCATTAGAGAACAGACTGTTCGAGGGAAATAAATAAATAAATACATTTAAAGTTTGTTTCTTACATATTATTACTTTATTATTCTACGTCTGTTGTTTACGCGTAAACAACAGACGTTTAAATTTCAGAGAAAAGTAGATTTAACATTGCTGGGTCTAACCCGCCATTTTGATATGTAAGGATAGTGAATATTTGAATGCCTATTTTTCTCCCGTGCGGCACCGGTGTTGGATGAATACATAATGTTAGTCCTTAAATTTATATATAATAAGGCTATACAATCGCTAGCTTCTTCAACACCCGCTATAATAGCTTCATTATTGTAACATAAGAGCAACCTTACATTAAAATTCAGCACACACCGTTCCCTAATTAAAATCAGAAACTAACAGTAACTTAACAGTAACTTAGCAGTAACTTAGCATGACTTAACCTGTGTTAAGGTAATTAGAATTCGAGAACATTCCAGGACCCTCTTGAAGTTTCGAACCGAATGTTTCGTAACTTACCTAATGGCAACTAATGATTCCCGTTTAGTCTAGCTTTGGCGCTTAGATTCCGATGTAACTTGATATTTCGTTAGGATGCTTTCATTCCAATTATTTTAATGGATGCATATTAGAAGATATCAGAAACGGCGAGCGTAGTGTGCCAGAATATAATATAAATATTTTGCCTTTTTAATATTTTCGCGCACGCTACGCAAAAATCGCAAAAGCCTGCATCTTGGAGAAGCTTCCTACTGGTATTGATATGGATCAATTCAAATTCCGATTCAATAACTTTATTTCTTTAGGCTTACAAAATAAGCACTTAGAGGCTAATTGAGCTACCTGTAGATTGTTTCAATTTATATACTATTGTCCTAATAATGGATCTGTAAATTAATTGTCAGCTTCTTTGTAAAGATAAAGATAATAAAGATATTAGCAAAAAATTTATTGCATTGACATTGAATTGAAAATTTTACATTTTCCACCATAATAAAGTAAAAAAAATAAAGGTACCATAATAAAGAATATTTATCGGGTATTTACCGCATACCTTTTATTTTATTTTCCCCTACGTTAGCTATACGATACATAAAGATTCCTTAGTATGTCAACAAATCGAGAAAATTTCAAGAGTTTAAAGGTACATTATTTACGTAAGGTAAAAATCCTTCAAAACGTAGCACTCTACCCCACCATGCATAAATATACATAAATTTGTTTGTATGTCGGTACGGAGGTGCTAGTGATGTGCTTTTACTATTTAAGGTAGCATACATAATGTCCACAACTGATCATCATCATCGATATCGTCAGCCTACATGAGTCCTGGACAGAGGCTGGACATAGGCCTCCCCGAATGAGTGCCATAGATGGTTATAATTTGGGGGTTATTGCCTATAATCCCCACGCCGGGCATGGGTTGGGGATTGCAGCTCGGTGGAATTGTTCTGCAGAAGGCGCTGCTGCCCACCCCCCGGTGTGTCTTCCTTAGTCGCCTCTTACGACACCCACGGGAAGAATTGGGGTGGTGAAATTTTATGCCGGCACCACACGGCTGATCACACCTATCCCAAATAAGGAAACTTTGGCTATAACCACCATCATAGTGATCATTATCGCTTGGCAGGCCGATTGGCGATCGCAGTGGTGTTGTCAAAAATACGCAAAAGGAAGCTACTGTTAAGTCTAGTCGGTAATCTTAGTCGCTCTTACGGGGTTCAGAGTTGAAGGGGTCGATTCTCACACCGCGGCCGTCATAGAAACCTGCTAGAATAATACTTCTCTCATCCCTACTGGGGTATAGCGCAAAGTGCATATATTAAACTTACACAGGCTGTATGCTCAGGTCGGAGCCCCTATTCTAGTGTTACGCGGAAATAACGCACAAACTGCAGGACTTAACTAGGTTTTTACTTGCGGGTGGATCATGACGTCACAGTTATGGCGAAAACCACTTGAAATGACTTATTGAAAATGAAAGGAAGAATCCAGGTAATTGATGTGATGTGTGGTTAGATGGACATGATTTATTATTATTGTATCTCATTTCCATGATCATGGGCCCTATATATATATATATATACATAGTGACCCGCGGCTCTATTGTCTAACTCAACTGGTAATCGTAATCGGCTTCAGTTTGGCATTTCAAACCTAGCCTGGACTTCGATTGTCTCTTTCGTATTGTGTAAATAGCTGAAACCAGAGACCAGTTAAATACCTTAGACAAAACCGACAACATTCTGACTGGGTCTACAACTGGTAATTGGTTTGAAGTTCACTGGTAATGGATTTCAAGTTAGACAATAAGGCTGCCGGTCCTTTGGGAGGCATGCGTGGGGCCGTGGCCAACAGCACAGTAATTTTAAAGATGGGGCTACACATAGCGGGTTTCATCGTCGTTTGGACAATATGATACATCCGAAGATTAAAATACGCCAGGTTTATAGACTAGCGCAAAGGAAAATGAAAGAAAAAACCATGGTATTGTGAACATAGTGTACAATAAATTATAAATAGTAATTTCATCAAGAAACTTTTAGGTCTGTTGAGTTATTATTAAATTTGTACTTAGTTAGGTTCTAAATAGTGTTTAGCTACGTTGTAAATCTTTTACGGTAAATTAAGAAAAAAAAACAACAATATAGAGATATAATACTAATTAATTAGGTTATCAGCTTCGCGCACGCTAGTCCTAGACAAAAATAACCTATTTCTCTAGGTTATAAACTAAAGCACTACACCGTCTTTTGTTCAGAATAGGGTACCTACTAAAGGATTTGTGCTGGTTTAAAGTTATAACGCGGCGTAGGTGGGCTTTGTGGCTGCTATGTTTATTTTACTAGTTTTAGGGTTCCGTACGTTTCCGCAACGAATACTGCAGTACTCAAACGGTACCTTCTAGTGATGGCTTTGTTTTTCTGGAATTTGATATAAGTGTGAATACTAGTATAGATAGATAGATATAACTTATTTTATAGCCATATAAATAGAAAATAATTCGTTACTAAACATAACCTAGTCTATATAGGAGGTGTAAATGGTATACCTATATAGTATTTGCTAACAAAGAAAATTAAATCAATTCCTTTTTGTCATATCGTCGATATAGCATTGCGTTCTCACTTATTTATTATATTAATCTATACTAATATTATAAAGAGGAAAGATTTGATTGTTTGTTTGTTTGTTTGTTTGTTTGTTTGAATTGAATAGGCTCCGAAACTACTGGACCGAGTTAAAAAATTCTTTCACCATAAGAATCCTTAATTTTCCGTGATGAACATAGGCTATATAATATTTTCAAAAAAGTTGGGGATCCGCATGAAAAATTCAATAATTGAACCGTGGGCTGTATATTCAACCTCTTTTTCTATTATGGCGCGTCAGAATAGAAAAAGAGGTTGTATAGCGCACGGTGCTTGCTTTTTCTCTACGGCCAGTGTCGGTTTTGGAATGTCGAGTCAATGTCAAAAACCCCAATGCTGTTAAAAAAAGTAAAGATCCGTATGAAAACTGTGAAACCCATCGTTTTAGTGTGTATAATTTCTGAAATTTTTGTTTAATACCCGTGCGAAGCCGGGGCGGGCCGCTAGTTATAAATAAACTAGCTAAAACTGACGTGTGGTGCCGGCATAGAATTTCACCACTCCCACTCTTCCCGTGGATGTCGTAAGAGGCGACTAAGGGAAACACACCGGGGGGCGGGCAGCAGTGCCCTCTGCAGAACAACTCCACCGAACTGCGATCCCCAACCCGCATGCCCAGCGTGGGGGTTATGGGCAATAACCCCCAGATGAAATAACGCCACCTTTGGCGCACATTAGGGGAGGCCTATGTCCAGCAGTGGACTGATATAGGCTGATATTGTTGATGTTGTAGCTAAAACTATCCCGGGTCATTTCTTTATCTTCCAAAGATTCGAGTTTATTATGCCTTAAAATTTCAGAACCCTTGACACGACACGACTCACTCTTGGCTCGCTTATTACCTAACTTGGCTTTAAAGTTTATGTTCGTGTGTCAAGTACCTTACTTAAACTTACTTGTAGTTGAGAGCAAAGTCTACAATTTTTTTATTTCTTCTACTTTTTACACCTTTACCAAACTAAGGGCAGCATCAATGCGGGAAAAAAGATCATAATTTATAAAACATATCACATAAAACTAAAGTTTAGTTTAGTAACTATAGTTTAGATATAATGAACGTGCCGTTTTTGACCAAAAGCCTCGGTTTTTGCATCACTACCATACATTATAAAACTAACAGTGGCATTATCAAAAACATTTTTTTGATATCACAAAAATTTCATAGCCCATAACATTTTCGAAGAAAAAGTAGGTATATAACCTTTAAAGCACGGCAGTTGAAGCGGCGGTCGTCCGTCTGCGCGTGCTAAACCACAGCTGCGGTTGCAGGTTCGATTCCCGCTCGGACGGGATTGTACAAATACATTTTTATACGATGCAAGTTTTCCTTTAAGGTGCCCTGGATGTATTCTTTGTTATTATTTTATTTAAACACTTTATTGCACATATAAAAACATACAAAAGGTGGGCATAATGCCGACGGCATTATCTACCTGCCAACCACACATGGTAGAAACTAAAAACAAAAAGGCGTGCCTTCAAAACTAAGATATGTAGATGATAACACAAATAAAAATAAAAACTACAGCTGATTATTACTAAAATTATACTATAGTATTATATAAATTATGTAGAATATAATTATATTAATATTAAGTAGGTACTTACACAGAGTGAAAAAGATGGTATAGTGTCTTGTAGGTATAATAAATAAAAATCGAAATTAAAATACATACAAATCAATCTATGCAGTGTATTGTCTAAGTGCTTATTTTGTAAACCTAAAGAAAGTTATTGAATCTGAATCTGATATTATCAGCTTTAGCCCACAATACAAGCGCTGCTTAGCCTAGAACTAAATGATGTTGTGTGGATTGTCCACCATTTTTATTCACTTCTCTAAACATCTTTTCGCGTTTTCAGTACTAGCAATGAAAATGCAGTCAATCAGCAGCGAAATATTGTATTGTATTGTATTCATTTATTTCAGATAAAATAATCCATATCACAATAAATAAGCATAAATAATAGATTAGCTGATTTCTGTTCTTTAATCTTCTCAGAATCCATCACAGATGCCTCCCTGGAGACAAAGTCGACCTTGTAGCTGAGCGATTCATCTATGGAAAGAACTAATCGCGCACTTGAATGATTAGTTTGTGGCGGAAACATGGAGGAAATCTATACTAATATTATAAAGAGGAAAGATTTGATTGTTTGTTTGTTTGTATGTTTGTTTGTTTGTTTGAATTGAATAGGCTCCGAAACTACTGGACCGAGTTAAAAAATTCTTTCACCATTAGAATCCTTAATTTTACGTGATGAACATGCTATATAATATTTTCAAAAAAGTTAGGGATCCGCATGAAAAATTCAATAATTCAACCGTGGGCTGTATATTCAACCTCTTTTTCTATTATGGCGCGTCAGAATAGAAAAAGAGGTTGTATAGCGCACGGTGCTTGCTTTTTCTCTACGGCCAGTGTCAGTTTTGGAATGTCGAGTCAATGTCAAAAACCCCAATGCTGTTAAAAAAAAGTAAAGATCCGTATGAAAACTGTGAAACCCATCGTTTTAGTGTGTATAATTTCTGAAATTTTTGTTTAATACCCGTGCGAAGCCGGGGCGGACCGCTAGTATATTATATGCCTTTTCTCTCAAGTATCTATAGTAAAGGCCTCAGAGGAAATATGGTATGGGATCGCCTGCAAATGAACTTCGACAGGTACTTAAACATTCATTGCATTCGGGTATACAAAGGTAAATAATCCATTAATCCATATAATATTTTTTTTCGGCGGGTAAAACCTTTGTTAACAAAGAATATTACAGGTATGTATATAACTAAATTAGAGCTAGAAAGAAAAAAAGAAAATCGTTTATTTTGGCTCACGCAAGAAAATATATACAAAAATATGCATAATATGTACAAAAATAACCTTAAAATAAATAAAAATAATCCTTAAATTATATTACCGTATACAGCGTACGTATGAACCAAAAAAGGTCCTATCTCAGCATAATGTTGCTTGACAGGAGTCGAATAACGCTGGTTTTCTGGTAGGACCTTACGAGCGTGTCTCCACGACTGACATTCTACACCAACTAAAATAACAATAAAATAAATAGCTAGTATTTACAATTGAAATAATTAAGCTACCTGAAGACTGTTGCAAATAAACTACAGGAAGCTCAACTTATCCATATCAATACCAGTAGGTACTCATAAAGCGGGCTTTATTGCCTCGCTAAAAAATTATATTATAATAATTAAATTTATTATTTTTCTTTGGGTGATATTCTATCGGTTTATTTAGATATTCGTGAGCGGAGTCATAAAATAAAATAAAATTAAAAAAATAAAAATATTTGGAACTCAGTACATAGGACATAATTTTGTGAAAACGATAATGCACGCAGTATTTTTTTTTTATTTTTTTCGTGAGCGGAGTCATAAAAGGGTGTAGGTTAGAAATATATATCTGTATAGTATAGTATTAAGTATATCAGTCATCTAGGTCGGTGCTATACTACGAGTATGCGAATATTCCCGCATTATGGCGAGTGTATACTGCCAGTATTAAAATTCAAAACATAATTTTCTATAGATTACATTTTTTCTATTCTATGCATTTCTCTTAAACATTGAAATTGGGTTTCAAATAAATTTATTTTCCTTCTTCTTCTTTCTTCTTTAAAGAAGTGGATTCATATAGATCGAACTATCTATTTAAGTCTGTAAATTCAAAGGATTTTTTATGTGTTTTCCTCCACATTATTTTATTAACGTTTACTATGCTAATAATCTGATCGACTTGTGGAGCTCAAAGCTGTTCTGAAGCTTGTAAACAAAGATTATATTTAGATTATTGTTCATACGATCTCGCGGGTCCAAAGATCTTGGGTTACGGGATGTGGCACTTGATTTTGGTAAATCAGGAACCAGTCTTTAATAGAGAAGTACCAAGTTCAGGTATTTCGTATAAACGACGTTTCCACTATAGAGGAAAAAACATTAAAAATTTAACACATCATAATTTTTCACCTTTCTGTACACATGTAAGTAAAAGTTTGATCTTCTTCCACTAGTGGACAAAAAATTTAAGTGAAGAGAAATCAATAACAAATTATTTCTTTATTTATAATAATTATCTATATGAAATTTGACTTGTTTTGCTTATTTTGTAAGCATAAAGGAATAAAGTTATTGAATCTAAATCTGAATCTGATAGACGCTTCTTTTCCTATTTTTTCTTTTTCTAATAGATTCAATGCCGCATCCAGCATCTCTAACCCTACATAATATCGTTATGCATAAGCACGTTCAACCTCTAAACTGCTTAGTATCTTTCACAGGAGCCTCCGCACATGTATTTTTATGCAACTTTATGTACAATACATGCGACACCCTGTGTACATAGCGATACAGGGTGTACCCAGCGTGTACTGAAGGGCGCAGGTTCTGTGCTTTGTTGATCTTATAACTATTGATGTAAACGTTATTCTGTGAATATGTTACGGTGAGTATTTTCAGAATTTATAATAATTTCTGCAAGCCGACATCACAGAAAGCAGTTCTGAATATTTTTAATTGTATTGGTATTTATATTGGTCTATCTGGACATAGTTTCGGAGGTAGACCAAAACACACTTGGTCAAGTCATGAAAACTCAAATTTTGATTTTATAAACTTTAGTACCTACCTTTTTTTTGAAGTTAATTAATACAATAATTCTCGAAACTATTACAAAAGTTTATTATTAGCCTTTGTAATGAATTCCTAGGAATAACGAGTTGGCGGGGTCAATTCTATACGATCTATAGCTCTACAGTTTATGTAGACATAGCTTAGTGTTTGGGAGGCCGCCAAACTTGTAATAGAGATCTATGCTCGTCGATTCACCGCCGTCATTATGACTTAGAAAGGTTTAGACAGGACAACCAACAGTATAATTAGTAGCCTGCTGCCCAATAAATTAGTATTAGTTGTATGTAGATCATTTCAATGAAAAAGTTTTAAATCAAGTGAATACGTTAATAGTTTTATTACTCTATCCGCTTTGTGTCCGTTTTTGCTCCCCAATTTTATTGCCGTTTCAATATATTTTGTCAATTATTACCAAATTTAACTTCATACTCTAACAGTTTGATGAGATAAATATGGTTGCACTAATGTTTTCTTTTTCCGATTTAAGACAAAAATTAATTAAATAAATATAAAAATAATGCTGGACGACGCACACAGCATCATCTAGCAAAATAAGCACTACATAATAAAGTGTTATTGATTTAATCGATAGCTGATATCATGGTGTACATTTTTACACCTCTGAGAGCTTATTTTGTAAAACTAAAGAAATAAAGTCGTTACAATCTGAAATATAAAACTGAGATAAGATTGTATATAAAAAACTAAATGATAATAATGAATTCCCGGAATGAAGGCTATAGCCATTCATTCCGGACGAAATGAACTTGACGTTTTTAAACAGAACTCAACGAAAAGCTTTTCCTAAGTTTTACATTGTTCTAGTTCAACGGGTGATCCTACGTTTTAATTATATAACTTTGCAGCTATGAAACCGACATAGCTAAGCTAGGTATTAACAACCAAACTTTGATAGTAAAGCTTTGCCAAGTCTACATCTTCCTAACTCTACCCGTCTCGGCGGTGGATGGTTGCCAAAACCGGAAACAATGGTCGCACGACATTTTTATTCACTTAATTTAAAGTTTACTGTACATCCGTTATTGGGTCAACTTGTACTCTTTGTCAACTCGTGACAAACTGCCAGACGTAATCATTTGTAAGCTACATCTATAGTTACAACAACCTATACTAAAGTGGCTCTGTCTGTACAACTCTGTTAGCTGTTCACATTCACACCTACTAATAGATAATGGGTATTAATAAAATATGGCATAGTAAAATACTAATATTATAAAGAGGAAAGATTTGATTGTTTTTATGTTTGTTTGTTTGTTTGTTTGAATTGAATAGGCTCCGAAACTACTGGACCGATTTGAAAAATTCTTTCACCATTAGAATCCTAAATTCCGTGATGAACATAGGCTACATAATATTTTCAAAATAGTTTGGGATCCGCATGAAAAATTCAATAATTAAACCGTGCGCTATATATTCAAACTCTTTTTCTATTATGGCTCCGCTGCTTGCTTTTTCTTTACGGCCAGTGTCAGAGTCAATGTCAAAAACCCCAATGATGCTAAAAAAGTAAGGGAAGCCTCTCCGTATGAATACTGTGAAACCCATCGTGTTAGAGTGTAGAATTTCTGAAATTTTTGTTTAATACCCGTTCGAAGCCGGGCGGACCGCTAGTCTATACTAATATTATAAAGAGGAAAGATTTGATTGTTTGTATGTTTGAATTGAATAGGCTCCGAAACTTTTGGACCAATTTGAAAAATTCTTTCACCATTAGAATCCTAAATTTTCCGTGATGAACATAGGCTATATAATATTTTGAAAAAAATTAGGGATCCCGCATGAAAAATTCAATAATTGAACCGTGCGCTGTATATTCAACCTCTTTTTCTATTATGGCGCGTCAAAATAGAAAAAGAGGTTGAATATATAGCGCACGGTGCTTGCTTTTTCTCTACGGCCAGTGTCAGTTATGGAGTGTCAAGTCAACGTCAAAAACCCGAATGCTGTTAAAAAAAGTAAGGGATGCGTATGAAAACTGCAAAACCCATCGTGTTAGAGTGTAGTTTCTGAAATTTTTGTTTTATTCCCGTGCGAAGCCGGGGCCGGACCGCTAGTCTGGTATAAGTTGCGTAATTATATTTACGGAATAAATAAAATTATTACAGTTGTGTATAATATGAACACTCATTATCGTTTTCGGTCCGCCGGGGGCCCGTGTTGCTCTGTGTTTTCGAGTCCTAAAAAGATTTGAAACTAAATTTAATTTTTTGTTTCACTTTTTAAAAGATTTTATTTTGAGCTTAAGATTACTCTGTATATTATTAAATAACTAATAAAATTACTCACTGCTGTTATATTATAATAAGAGTAAATAGTAAATCCGATGTACTTCATCCTCGACATTCATCATCATCATCATCATCATCACCAGCCTATAATAGTCCACTGCTGGACCTGAACATAAATTAAAATTTTTAAGCGTTATGCGCTTTGGTTATTGAACCATTGAAAACACTTTGATTTAAAACATTTTGAGCGATTTGATTGAGGATGAAGTACCTACCGTGGCGTATGGGCGTGGCCTATGTCCAGCTGTGGATGTCATAATGTCAAATTAAGATGATGAGATTTCAGAGAAGTGAAGTTTTGTTATATAATAATATTTAGTATTTATTTTGCGAGTGGACTTACAGCTAAACTAAAATTTCCAAGAGTCAGCTACTCACACAAGAAGAACTAACGTAAGTAAGTCAGATCTTAAATATACTCAGAAGTGAATTCATATTAATCACGAAAGAAAGTGAACCAAGACGTGAGCATAAACTAGTTATTCTATGATGCGTACCTACAGTCGACGTAGGCAACTTAACTTTTCAACTTTATCAGCAAGAAAATAGAGCTCTTTGTTGAAAGTAAATCTAAAGTCATGTAGATAAAAAATAATGGAAAGATTCGGCCTAATTTTACTGTGAATCCAGCGCTCGGCTGCTATGCGGGTAATAAAGGGTATTTTACTATTTACGAGAAAAAAAGTATATATTTTACTATGTATTTTTCGAGATAGCTTAGACAAAAGCATTAGGAGAATGTTAGTTTTATTTAATTAAAACCATAATAATAATTATCTGTATACTAAGACTAAGTACATCACGAAAAATTTAGGATGCTAATGGTGAAAGAATTTTTCCGTCCAGTAGTTTCGAAGCCTATTCAATTCAAACAAATAAACTAACAATCAAATCTTTCCTCTTTATCTATACCAAATATTTGTAGTACGATCTGCATATATTTGTAAAGGGCGTTCTGGACGTTTTACATGAATTTTATTTGTTAAACCGTGCGAAACCGGGGCGGACCGCTAGTAATATTATATAGTATAGTAAGTATAGATTTATAGAATTACAAACACAAAAATGTGCTAGTTCATATCCGATAACTGCAAAGGTCTAGTAAACAAGGGAAGTAGGCGGGAAATTCTGTTTTTACCTGAATCCCTCCGCTATAATCCTTTATTATTAACTTCACTTAATTCTTGAGCTAAGGATCGACTTACGACCAAACTTAGTGAAACTGTATGCTTGCTTTATTAAATAATAATAATAATAATAATCATTTATTTCAGGCAACATAAAACAGTTATGGATGGTAAAAAACTTATTCTAGGGCCCATATCAACAAATACCTTACAGACTAACATACATACAAAAATATAAAGTCTTATTAACTAAAATTACATAATAGAAAAGTAAAGCTTACTTAGCTTTACTAAAGCTTACTTAGCTTTAGTAAAGCTAGCATACAGTTGCATTTTAATACCTATGTGTTTTTGAGTGGAGACCGCGACTCGGTAAACGTAGTGTAGGACGCCCTCCTGCCAGGTGGGATAACGATCTGCGAAAGACTGCTGGCAGATGCTGGATGCGTCAAGCCGAAGACAGGACGCTATGGCGCTCATTAGGGAAGGCCTATGTCCAGTGGACTAACATAGGCTGATTGATGATGACATTTTAATAAGCTAGTGTTGTGCAAATAAAAATAAAGCATTATATTCACGACCTCTGTGGCGTGCTGGTCGAAGGTCCGCCTGCGACGCCTGAGGTTGCGGGTCGATTCCCGCCTCGGGACAAATATTTGTACGATCTGCAGAAATTTGTTGAGGGTGTTCAGGATATTTTTTTAAACTATCTGGTTATTTTGATTGTCATTAAGTATTTTTTTATGATTCATGATTATCTCCAATAAATATTCAATCTACTAATATACTAAATTGTATATTTCTTTGTTACTAAAGTTCTCCGACACGAATAGTTCAATCCTCAACAGTTTGCACTTCCCTATAACCCACATCCCAAACGGCCCTGCTATCTGCCCTTTGCGAAATAAAAACGAACGATTCATAATTTCCGGTGGTCACGGCTGCGGAAGGTTTGTTTATCAAAATCAAAATCAAAATCAAAATCAAAGTGCTTTATTTCCTTTAGACCTTACAGGACTCTTGGACACGTCACAAAATACAAGTTAAATAAGAAATAAAATGGGAAATAAAGTGATCACTTTGATTAATTGTTCACTTCAATCTTTTTAAGGTAAAGTAAAGAAGCGAACAAGAAACCTTTACCTTGTTAGATTGTTAGTTTTAGAGTTGGAGCATAACTCGTCCCAAACTTTTTTGTCGTCTAGATAATCTGATATTTTATAGTAAGCCTTTTTGCAAAGAATATTTTTGACAATCCGTTTGAATTTATTTATAGATAATTTTTGCAACTCACTTGGAGTTTTGTTGTAGAAGCGTATACATTGCCCTTTAAAAGATACATTAATCTTATGTAGTCTAGTAGTGGGCACAGCCAGTTTGTTTTTATTTCTAGTATTTAAATTATGAATATCGCTATTTTTAATGAACTTATTGATATTTTTATGAGTGTACATCAAATTTTCATAAATATATTGACATGTTACAGTCATTATGTTTATTTCTTTGAATTTTTCACGCAAGGATTCTCTGGGACCCATATTATAGATTGCACGAACAGCCCTCTTCTGCAGCACAAATATGGTGTTAATATCTGCAGCGTTCCCCCACAGCAGTATACCATAAGACATAATACTATGGAAGTAGCTGAAATAGACTAGTCTAGAAGTATCAACGTCTGTAAGATGACGGATTTTTTTGACTGCATACGCTGCAGAACTAAGTCTCTTCGATAGCTTATCTATGTGTGAGCCCCATTGAAGTTTACTATCTAAGGTTATTCCTAAGAATACAGTACTTTCTACTATTTCTAACGATTCCTCTTTTACCTTTACATCGGCCTTAACTTGTTTTACATTGGGTAGAGTAAATCTAATACATTTCGTTTTGGTTTCGTTAAGCAGGAGATTATTGACACTAAACCAATTGACTACTTTTGAGATTGCATTATTCACATCGTCAAAATTACTTTTTTGTCGTTTCATTTTAAAAATTAATGAAGTATCATCAGCAAACAATACAATCTCGTGATTATTCTTAACGAGATGAGGGAGGTCGTTAATATAAACTAAAAATAGGAAAGGACCGAGGATAGACCCCTGCGGTACACCCATTGTTACTACAGACCCCGAAGACCGTTCCCCATTAATGTCAACTCTTTGTATCCTGTCACACAAGTATGAAGTAAGAAGATCCAAAGAGTTGTCTTTTATTCCATAATGATGCAGTTTCCTGATTAATGTTTCATGGTGTACACAATCAAATGCTTTTGACAAGTCGCAAAAAACGCCTAAAGCATCTTGCGACTTCTCCCAAGCATCAAAAATATGCGATACCAACTCTACACCAGCATCAGTAGTTGACCTGCCGCGAGTAAACCCGAATTGTTTACAATGAAGCAGGCCATTGCCATCAAAATGCCTAAGCAATTGATGTAAGATAAGTTTTTCAAAAACTTTGCTGAATGTTGGCAATACTGATATTGGTCTAAAGTTGGTGGGGTCAGACCTACTACCCGATTTAAACAAAGGAATTATTTTACTATGCTTCATTAGATCAGGAAATATGCCACAGTCAATGGATTCATTGAATATATAAGCTAGATCTGGTGCAAGTGTATCAATCAATGGTTTAATAAGTCTAACGGAAATGCCCCAGAGATCTGCAGTTTTTTTTACATTTAATAGATTAAAAGCTTTTTTAATATCAGTTTCATTGACAGGATTGAAATTAAATTTATTTTTGCATTTGGGTACATTTTCTATAAGCAATGACTCAGCGATAACTTGAGATGAGTTTAAGCACTTTGTAGTAGAAATTGGAATGTCAGTAAAAAAGTTTTCAAATGCTTGGGCTACGTCAACATCATTTTTGACTAAGCAATCATTAATCTTTAAGTTGTAATCATTATCGTAAGTACTGACCTTTCCAGTCTCACTATTTATTATTTTCCATGTCGATTTTATTACATTTTCACTATTTCTGATTTTCGAGCTTATATAATTAGATTTTGCCATTTGACAAACTTTTCTGAACATTTTTGAGTAATTTTTTACTTTTTCTTTGAACTCAAGACTAAAATTGTATTGTTTTTCATTATACAGTTCATACAAAGTTTGCCTACTTTTATGTATACCTACTGTTGCCCACTCACTAAAGTTAAGTTTTTCTGAGACCACAAGCGACTTGGGTGTGAATATTGAATTGAATGCAATGGTGAATTTGTTAAAAAAACTGCAATATGACTCATTGGGGTTGTTATATGAGTGATAAGGTGGTGGTTTAGAATCCCAATCCAATTTCAACCGCTCAAATCGACTTGTGGTCACAGGTATGTATGTTATTTTTTTTTTTACATTATTATTTTTGACTTGAATTTGTAATTTGATTATTTGACCTAAGTGGTCTGATTTTAAGTTACTTATTATATTTTTACTTACAATTTTATCATTTAAGCAAACAAACATATTATCTATACATGTTGCTGAGGTTTCAGTTATTCTAGTAGGTTCCAAAAATAGTGGCCTTAGATTATAAGAGTTAAATAAGTTAATTAATCTACTACTTAAGGAGTACACTTCTAAAATATTAATATTAAAGTCTCCACATACTATGAGATTTTTGTTTGATTTTGATATTTTAAATAAGATGTCATCCATAATTTTTTCAAATATTTCAAAAGAGGCTGATGGTGGGGTGTATACGCTTACTACAATAGTTTGCTCCAACTCAACACATGCTACTTCAATGTGGCTTTCAGCTGATAAACATACTATGTCTTTACGTTCTTTAAATTTTATAAGTTTATTTAGTAATATTAAAGTGCCTCCACGAATAGCATGTGATCTGCAAAAAGAACTACCAACCTGATGGTTACTAAAGTTAAACATGATCTCATGGCTTTTTAGCCAATGTTCTGTTAAGCAGATGATGTCAATATCAAATGAGTTCATGTATAATTCTAATTCTAATAATTTACTTTTCAAACCTTGAATATTTTGGTGCACCAAGTTGGTAAACTTTGCATTTATTTTACAATTTTGTTTTCCTTGTTTTTTCTTGTGATTAATAATATTTGACTTTATAGGGCTAGAGACTTCCTCTATTGTCGTTATTTCTAATTTAAATGACTTGGAATTACTTCCAAGGTATTGTTTGTCAAATTCAAAGAATGCTCAAAAGAAGCATTTTTTATAGCCAAGTTTTTGGCTGTTGTTTTAAAATAATAGGATAGCGAAATTGCTATCTGTCTTTTATAAAAATTGGATAGGTAATAATTACCTTGAGTCAAATAATATTTTTTACTAACAATAATGTTAGTATCAATCACATGTACATTATTAGTGTTGCATGAAATAGTGTGCAACATCATATTTAGCTTATATCTAAGGTTGTTTTCTAATTGTGGCAAGCTGTCGCTGTAAGGGAATGTGTTATTTGATCTCTGTCGTGATTTCTGGTGAATTAGAGGCGTAATGATTATGACAGGTCGTGATCGGGCTGGTCATTTCAGATGTATGCGTGAGTCACTCCTACTATTTTCTCTGCACACTGGTTCATTTTTGTTTTTTTTATTCATTTATTTGGCACACAAATCAGAATAGGTACAATCAAGAAATTACAAAATATAAATTCGCAATAATATGTGTAGACTGCATAATTTATGCAAGGCAGTTCTGTGTTAAACATAAAATATGTTTAAAGCCTGCCGCATTAAAATTAAGTGACAGCAAAGTGACTTCCATATTCGTAATCGAATACAGCCAATGAGTGCCGAAAGTAGTATGAGTGATACACCCATGAATGGTAATAGGAAATGTCGCAAAAGAAGCGCGAAAAATCACTAAAATTCTAATATCTCCCGAAATACCTCGCGTTGTGGAATTCACCGCTGTGTAGAAAACTTTACTCTTTTTCTTGTGATATAACTCACTTTCCCCTTTCACCCCTTCGTTCCCCATAAAAAGTACCTAACTTAGTTTCACGTAGATCTTCGTAACACGTTGAAGTCTTTCGTATGCTACGCCAGTCGTAGACCTTCGTAGCACAAACTAGTACTACGATGGTACGACTGGCCGGTGTAGTATAAAAAAGATTTCGACGCGCAGCGACTTAATTCCACATGTTATTTACTATAACGCGCGGGTGGACCGGCGGCAAGTGTGTGAATGTTCGCGCAAAGATCTTCGCGAACATTTCCTATGCGCGAGTTAAACACAAATCTTTCGCGCGTATTTTCATATTGATAATGAGAATTGGAGATTTCGTTTCATTTCATCCTTTGACGGGTATAACAACAAAAATTTTAAAAAACTGTTTTGAATGTACGAAATATACATCTTATTTGATACCAGACTTGATTTTGTATCAGTTTAAATCACAATTTGTACTGAAAAATTTCATGTCTCATATGTAATTTTTCTTTCCTTAAATCCGTACAAAAGCAAGATATGTATTATCATTTTAAATTTCAAGTTGATAGCTACGATAGCTCCTTAGATATTATAGATTTAAAACAGAACAGACAAAGCGAGGCCGTAAGGGTTTTGAAACCGATCTCAAAACCCTAAAAATGAAGTACTTACACTAGAACATATGTATTTTCATTAAAAACTGTTTAGTGTTTACTTTAAACTTGAAAACAGTTGCGAACTTGCTTTGTCCGAATTAAGTAAGCCATTTGCGCTTACTACTGGTACCTAGTCGCACTTGTGGAATATTTAAGCGCTAAAACGTGGGCAGAATGCTATTTTAAAATGGATACGGTAAATGTTACTTTTTAACATCGAGTACGTATCCAGTAGAGTTGAAATGTCTGATAGTTTGTTACGAAAATATTCAGACAAAAATAACACAGCAGTCGCACATATTCTGACTGGCCGAAACAATGACATTTTAATAAAAAGGGATGCGGTAAAACTGATTCTTCTATCGATGTTTTACCGAGTCTCATATTAACGATTTTTAGTTTAAAAATGCTACTTTGATAAAAAAATTTAAATGTAATAATGCTATTTTGTTTATTTAATTTAACATTGTGCTAATGTTAAATTAAATAAACAAGGTCCGCCTGCGACGCAGGAGGTTACGGGTACGGTTCCCGCCTCGGGACAAATGTTTGAACGATCTGCAGATTTGTTCAGGGTGTTCTTGTCGTTTTCTATGTAATATATTAAAAATATCTATCTATTTAATATCTTGTATTATGTAAAAGTAATATCAGTCATCTAGTACCAATAAAAAAGCTCTGTTTAGCTTGGGGCTAGGTGATGCAGTGGGGATTTTTAAGCATTATTAATTTATTTATTAAGAGATAAAATTTTGAATTTTGAAGATACCATGTCGTATCTTAAAAAGTCACGTCTTATGGGTTGGAGGAGAGACGGGTAGTCTGAAACCTCACCCCGTATCACCATTGGGAAATAATAATAAGTTGCTAAAACGATCACGTGATAAGTTGTCGATTCCGAAGTCTATCGAGCACTCCAAAGCTTTTTTGTAATCGTACTGTGCATATAAAAGATACAGAAAGTACCTACGAGTTCATACACCGTTCGGAATCATTACCAAAAAGAACGTGTTTTTTTTGTGCTAATATTAAAAAGTAATTGAATAATAGAGACCCTAAATGCGACCTCCATTGCTTCCCACCTCCACTCCTCACCTTGAAGCACACAGTCATAGCTAACTCTCCTCTAAGCTTTGAACGTTCTTTAGCGTTATAACGCTAAGTTATAACTTTGCCTTTGTCCGAATGCTTATTTTATTAAGCCCTCTACTTACTCGCTGAGGTTTCGTATCAATAACGCGCGATGTCATAACGCGTAGCCACCGCGACTTCAGTCACACGTCACAAAATACAAATGTAATTTGTATACTGGGAAATAAAGTGATCACTTTGATTCATTGTTCACTTCGATCTTTTTAAGGTAAGCAAAGAAGCGAACAAGAAACCTTTACCTTGTTAGCTTGTTAGTTTTCGAGTTGGAGCAAAACTCCGTCCCAAACTTTTTTGTCATCTGTGCTTTGTTCTGATTGGCTGTATCTTAATATAATGTCAAACATCCAAATACAATCGCTATTGAAATTGAACGAATTTATTCATCAGAAACGTTCACTGTTGGACAAAGGCCTCTCCCAAAGATCCCCTCTGTGTACAGTCGGGTAGTCTTGCGTATCTCTGACTGTCCAAAGGATAGTGGATAAGATCAGAACAATCTAATATAATATATAAGTTCTACGTTGTGGTGCCGGTATAGAATTCCACCACCCCAACTCTTTCCGTGGGTGTCGTAAGAGGCGACTAAGAGACACACACCGGGGGGCGGGCAGCAGTGCCCTCTGCAGAACAACTCCACCGAACTGCGATCCTCAACCCGCACACCCAGCGTGGGGATTATGGGCAATAACTACCAAATGATCAAAAATTCCATCTATACCGGTCATTAGGGGAGGCCTATAATAATAATAATAATAAGTATAATAATAATAATAAGTGATCTTACTGATACGCACTCTATTCTTTATTGTGGGGCTATAGCAGCTTGCCGCGTAGCGCAAGTAAAGTTTCCGGACAATACACGTGCTCCGCGTCAAGCTAGCAACACCCCCTCTTGGCAACAAAGAATAGAGAGGCGTATCAGTAGGTTCAGAACCATTATAGCTAAGCTCATTTGCTTTAGGGAGGGCAACCATAGACCTCGGGTTATGCGCTTTGTGACCCAGGCTTTTGAAGGTACTGAAGTACAACCTCAGGACTATTTAGCCTGTAGCACAGAGCGCATAGACTACCTAAAGCAAAAAGTCTATGCTTAAGCAAGCCGAATAAAAAGGTATAAAAAGCGAGTTGACAGATTTTGGCAGAATCGCATCTTTCAAAGTGACCAAAGGAAAGTTTACCGCGATTGGGAGAAACCCACTCTACGTGTGTCCGACGGTCAAGTACCAGATGTCGAAACCGGAAATAATTTTTGGCAAGATATCTGGTCAATACCTGTCGAGCACACGGAAGCGGATTGGATGAATGTGGTAAATGCTGAGTGTGAAAACATCGAAACCATGGACCCTATAACCATCTTTACAATAGATGTAAGTAATGCAGTCCGTTTGACCCAAAACTGGAAAAGTCCTGGCCTAGACGGATTGCATAACTTTTGGTTAAAATGGTTTCGATGCTCACACTCGGTTCTAGCCGCACAATTCCAAGAAGCAATTGAGATGGGGTCACTCCCACATTTTATGACGAATGGTATAACTTTCCTGCTCCATAAGTCTGGTAGTACTACGGAACCAAAGAATTACAGACCCATAACATGCTTACCCACTATCTACAAGCTGCTTACATCCATTCTGACTACAAAAATTAACACACATATTGTTAGGAATAATATTTTGGCACCTTCTCAGAATGGGTGTAGGGTTGGGTCCCGTGGTACTAAGGAGCTCCTCCTCATTGACATGGCGATTAATCAACAGGTCAAACGTGGGAGAGGGAACTTGTCGGCTGCATGGATAGACTATAAGAAGGCCTATGATTCGGTACCTCATACTTGGCTTGAGAGGGTCTTAGAGTTGTATAAAATAGATACTACTCTAAGATCATTCTTGGGTTCTTGTATGAGGCAGTGGACCACAGTTCTTCGTCATCCAGGTAGCCGAACAGATCCGCCTACTACCAATGATCTGATAAGGATAGAGCGGGGTATATTCCAGGGCGACAGTCTGAGTCCCTTGTGGTTCTGCTTAGCTCTGAATCCACTCAGTACTCTACTGAAAGATTCAGGAATAGGCTACTCCCTCCGGAGAGGTGGTGAAGTCATTTCTCACTTGTTGTATATGGATGACCTCAAACTATTCTCGCCGAATAAGACAAAGTTAATGGCCCTCCTGAATATTACGCAAATATTCAGTAGTGCTATTAAAATGGAATTCGGTGTTGATAAGTGTGCGGTCATTCAAATACTGCGAGGGAAGGTTGTAAATTCTTGTAATTTACAGCTTTCAGAGATAATGTCCCTCAAATCTCTTTCGGAGGGTGATACATACAAGTACCTTGGTATGCCAGAAGGGTTAGGTATAGTAGACGTGGACATAAAACAATCGGTAAAGGAGCGCTTCTTTTGTCGCCTTAAAACAGTGTTAAATAGCCTTTTGTCAGGAGGCAACAAAGTGCGTGCCTTTAACGCTTGGGTTATGCCACTACTTACTTATACTTTTGGCATACTGAGATGGACTCAGACTGAACTAGATGCCTTGGACTGTAGAGTTCGTCAACTCTTAACCATTCATCGCATGCATCACCCGCGATCTTCGGTAATGAGATTGTATATACCACGGAAATGTGGTGGTCGTGGTTTTCTAAACGCCAAAACCCTACACAACCGTGAAGTATGCAATCTCAGAAATCATTTCCTTCATGCCGAATACCAGATGCATCGCGATGTGGTTGCAGTTGATAAGAACCTAACCCCCGTCTCCTTGTCTAACGAGAACTGGCGGAAACCTATGGTGATGAGCGTTCAGGACAGGAAAGCAATATGGGAGAGCAAAGAATTGCATGGGAGATTTTATAAGGTCCTCACAGGACCTGATGTAGATCTCCTAAGTTCGGTAAACTGGCTACGCTTCGGTGACCTCTTTGGGGAAACTGAAGGTTTTGTCTTTGCAATTATGGATGAGGTAGTAAAGACCAACAACTACCGAAAGTATATCATGAAAGATGGCACAATCGATATTTGTCGAGCGTGTCATCTCCCTGGGGAGACCCTACGTCATATACTTTCGGGTTGTTCGTATCTTGCTAATTCTCAATACTTGCATAGACACAACCAAGTAGCCAAAATTATACACCAACAACTTGCTCTCCGATACGGCCTTACTGGTCCGGAAGTCCCGTACTATAAGTATATACCTGCGCCAGTTCTCGAAAATAGCCGTGCCACGCTCTATTGGGACCGATCTATCATTACTGACAGGACTATTCTCGCGAATAAGCCTGATATTGTATTGATAGATCGGTTAGAACGGAAGGCGGTGCTCGCTGATGTCACCATACCACATGATGGTAACCTCGTTAAAGCTGAGAAAGATAAACTTAGCAAATATCTTGACTTAGCTAATGAGGTTGTCGGCATGTGGGATGTTGATTCAGCGACCATCGTCCCGATAGTCGTTTCAGTTAATGGTGTAATAGCGAAGAGTCTCGACCAATATCTCAAGAGACTCTCGTTAGGAAGTTGGATCAAGGGTCAGATCCAAAAGGCGGTACTCCTGGACTCTGCGCGTATCGTCAGGAAGTTCCTCTCTCTGCAGCCCTAGTCACCGGCCGCTTGAGCCTAGCTTCGCGGTCGGTGATCCACCGTTTTGATATATTTTTTACTGTAGAGTTATTTTATAATAATTTTGTTGTATTTTCTATAGTAAAAAATGTATTTTTTAACGAGATAAATAATTAAATGAAGTGGAATAATAATAATAATCATTTATTTCAGGCAACATAAAACAGTTATGGATGGTAAAAAACTTATTCTAGGGCCCATCAACAAATACCTTACAGACTAACATACATACAAAAATATAAAGTCTTATTAACTAAAATTACTATGTCGAGCGGTGGACTATTATAGGCTGGTGATGATTAAAGTTCTACGTGCAATAAGTTTCTGTAAGAAAATTAATTAAAATTAACTTGTTCTCTTACTATAGGCACATCTTTATTGCAATTCGGCAATTTAAGGTTTTCTATAATTTTTCCATTTTATACCTAGGAACTTAAATGAGCCTAAATCAAATCAAAAAAACAGTTGCGAATCATCAGCATTGGAACTAATCTTTGATCACAATTATTAATTATACTCCATATTCTGTATAACTAATGTATTAATTGTAAGCTTAAATATAAGTATTTTTAGTTGTATATTCCAATGTTATTGTACTTAATAAACTTTACTTTACTTTACAATTGATATAAAGCTTGTTAACACGTGAAGCGATCTGTATAACCATCAAATAAAATGACGCTTCCAATGGCTTTCTTGTTGAAACGTGTTTGAAATGATAATAACTGTAACACACTTCATTCAATTCAATTTATTTATTTAATTAGAACGGTCATACAACCACTTACACTAATTAAAATTAATTAATACAATAATTACGTACAAAAGTGACAATAAAATTTAGATTGATGTTAATTAAAATAATAATTTAACAAATTATATTTAAAATAATACAATATAATATAAATATAATTAAAGATTTAAATAAGTATTCTACCTTGTAAGGTACAATTAATAATGTCAAATTACACAATCATCCGTCAATCTCACAAAATCGCATGCATAGAAAAACCGCAGATGTTAGCTAAATCACCATAACTACTCTGTTAGCGTTTTATTGATATGTAAACGAGATTTGAAGAGCGAAGCTTTGTGACTATTAGTATATGCCTTTGCTCTGCAGTGAGATAATTCTGCCAGAAAATAATAATGCTAATCCACTATGTGCAGGGCTACAAAATAAACTCTCATAAAGGGCCTCTGTGCTGTTGGCTACCCACGCACGGTTTCTAAAGGACCGGGTCATTATAAGGCCTTTGATCATGCAAATGAATTACAATAATAACATAATTTTTACCGTAGAATCTTTTATAATTTTATTTTATTGCTTATAAAGCTATCACCACTGGAGTTCAAAGGTGGTGAAAATGCTGGCGTTTATTTTATGACTAAGCATCGTCATCCAACGTTGTAATGCTGCCAACGTTCTGGGCACTCTGCCTTCTGGCTTTGATATAAGGCGCTGTATAAAGACAATATTTAGGTATTAGTAGTATTATTTAGTAGTTCGTAGCGCTTGACAAATAAAGTTGAAAATGGTGATGCGTTTGATTTAGTTGAATCTCTTGTTCGACAATGTCAACATTATTTATCGGTTTTAATTTATTTTAAAAATAAATACACCAGTTAGTTAAAATCTCTATACATATTTCTCTAGATTATAAAATTACCTTTCTTACAGTATCAAAATTATAAAATGTTATCACTCAAAATATTAAGCATTTCGAGACGAAAAAGTATTTTCGTGTCCTTTCTTGCGATATTTTTTTCAAGTTCCTAGATGGTTTTTATGAAATATTTTTGTATAATCTTTTTTCCATAAACTTGACTATATATACTGTATTTTTTTTTTGGGCTTGTAATATGTCGCAGTACGCCTAACTGTGCGACGAAAATGTGGACATTTTACGGTTTCTGTGTTTGGGCAGCGCCTTAAGGAAATAGGTATAACTGTACGTCATAATTACTAGGCGGTACATGTCGCTGAAAGCTGGAGCCGATGGCGCAACATCGTACGCAAGAATCTACGTCTGTGATGGGTCACGACACGATCCCCAGTATTGGGGAAACGACGCAAGGAGGTAAATAACTAGTGTAATATTTTTATTATGAATGTCAAGTACTGTAATTTGTTTTGTTTAAAAATATTCATTTTTATTGAATTATTTTTAACAATATAAATGAAGAATAGGCCGTGTGGTGCCGGCATAGAATTTCACCACCCCAACTCTTCCCGTGGGTGTCGTAAGAGGCGACCAAGGGAAACACACCGGGGGGCGGGCAGCAGCGCCCTCTGCAGAACAACTACACCGAACTGCGATCCCCAACCCGCATGCCCAGCGTGGGGATTATGGTTATTATATATATATATATATAACCCCCAAATAATGATGCCATCTATGGCGCTCATTAGGGGAGGCCTATGTCCAGCAGTGGACTATTATAGGCTGGTGATGAAATAAAGAATAGCAATGACTAAGTAGACCTATTGCATTGCCATAAAGCGAGGTAATGTTATGGAACAGTAGTTTGTTTGCAACAGTCTGCAGTTAGCTTAATTGTTTCTAGTGTAAATACTACTTCTGATTTGGTTATTTCAATAATTTTCTTCACTCCATAGTATAAAACAAAGTCGCTTGCCAATGTCTGTCTGTATGTACCTATGAATGCTTAGATCTTTAAAACTACGCAACGGATTTTGATGCGGTTTATTTTAATAGATAGAGTGATTCAAGAGGAAGGTTTTTGTATCAGCATTGTACCCGTGCGAAGCCGGGGCGGGTCGTTAGTTGTTAATAAAGTACTTGTATTTCCTATAACTTCTCGTAACACGACGCGTTTCGTTTTACCTACCTGACATTGCGAATAAGACACCGTCAGCTCTGGGAGACACTCAAAGTTGCAGGTTCGACTCCCGGCTCTGTCCTCTAGTTTGTTGTGGAATTGAATTGTTTCGCAGCGAAGTAATATTAGTTGGGGACATTTCATTTTAGCTATTTAGTCAAAGCAACCCATTTGTAATTTTCTATTGTGGTGCTTAACTTTCTATTTAGAAACAAGGTAACGTAACTTTGTTTATTAATCTTTCAAAAGATGGTTAGTATTGTCCTACTGATTTTTAGTCTATACTAATATAATAAAGAGCAAAGATTTGATTGTTTGTTTGTTTGAATTGCGTTCGAAACTGCTGAACCGATTTGAAAAAGTATTTCACCAATAGAATCCTAAAATATCCCCGATGAACATATGTAGACTATAGAATATTTTCAAGAAAGTTAAGGATCCGTATGAAGACTTCAATATGTGTGCTAATGCTAAACCAACGTGTGTGTAAAAATTTCTAAATAATGAAATTTTTGTGAGAAGCCGGGGCGGAATGCTGTTTATTTACTATCACTCAAACATAGTCAATGTTGTCCATTACAATGTAAATTTTTGTTCCAATAAATATTTCAGTTTTCTAACTCGCCCAAGAAAATTACAAGCAATTATTAGTAACAAATTGACGCTCGAAGAGACCCGGCGTTAATTCTCACCTTGGAACAAATGTTTGTTCCGGGAGTTTTGGGTATTTTCTATGTATAATATCTATTATACCTTAATGAAACATATGTAATATATTGTATTAAGTAGGTATATCAGTCTTTTACCCATGTACAAGGTCTGCAATTCTTGGGGCTAGATGATAATAATTATGTGGATTGTCCATTCAAATTAGTATTTACAATTGAAAGATTGATCTCTATCAATACCAGTCGGAATCTTCCCCAAGAAGCTGGCTGCATTGCCTCGCTGTATGGCAATACTTAGCGCTGCGATAGATGCTGACCAGTTCTCGGGT
Source organism: Eupithecia pulchellata (assembly GCA_963931895.1). Classification (NCBI taxonomy): domain Eukaryota; kingdom Metazoa; phylum Arthropoda; class Insecta; order Lepidoptera; family Geometridae; genus Eupithecia; species Eupithecia pulchellata. Next base: position 731,515 of record OZ007546.1, on the reverse strand, counting down.
TTGCTTCGACCAGACGCTCTGATAAGTTTTAAAAAATCCAGTAAACCTAAGATTTCCAAAATGCGTAGGCTCCATCAAGATATTTTAGGCACTCGGCCAAATCTGCCACTGCACCAAGCCCTCACGGACGTCCTCAAAAGGAAGGCACAGGTGGTAGGTCCTCGTCTATCTTACCACCCAAGAACCCTGTTCGGTCTAAAGGAAATAAAATACTTCTATATTCACAAGAATTTAAATTCCGAACAATGTTACCTGCAAAGTAAAATTCCGTCGAATTTAAACAAATATAGGCCGTCAATATACAGCAAATACGACGTTTTCTGTCGCCAGCACTCTCTATATAAAATAAGTAGGTGTGTGCCGTGGTGCATCTTTGGCAGGCAGCCAGCGAGCGACTCAGCGGAACACGTGAGATGCTGCGCTAGGGATGGGTAGTGTCGATGAAACGGTTCTATGATTATCGATGTTTTAAAAAAATAAAATTAAATGTATACCTATACATAATAGGTGACACAAATTATCTGTAAAATTTTATTCAGTTGCTTCCTGTCTAGCTGAAGTATGTAATTACTCATAGCTGTAAAACCCAATGACGGAATATGAAAACGTTTTAGGGTTCTGAAATGGGAAAAGTCAAACTAACAAAGGAATGGAAATAAAATCTGTAAGTAAGCCATTTTCGTAACAGAACTCTGACCCTTGGCAATTTGTAATTGGTACTCTTTCAATCTATTTCAGAGTTCAAAAATAAATCTCTCCCACTGTGGAAATGAACAATAAGTTATTTACAAAATTTTACATTAAGTCTGCACATTGGGAGATATATTCATTATTGGTCGGAAAAAGCAGGCCTTATTGCTATTGAAAAAAATCTATTTTAATAATGAAATCCGTTATGGTTAGTTTTATTACTATACAGGTTCTCCGTTGTATACAAACATCAATGTGAATATAATAATCGGAATTAAGCTTCTGTCTGCTTCTCTTCTCTAACTCACTACTTTATATACATATACACTATAATAATAAAAATAAATTGTAATTTTTGTTTAAAATCAAGTTAGGTACTCAATAAAAATAGACCTAGCACCTAACAAAATCATACTGAGACATCGATAAAATAATTTCTACTTCACCGAGTATTTTACCCCATCCCTACAAGAATCGTTGGCAATAATCGTCAGGCCATAGACCGCACCACGCCTTATCTCTTCGACTACTGAACCCTACTACGGTTCTTGCAATTTTCTAGGGTTCCCTCTGATAATAGGGGAGCCGTTTTATGCAATCCGTGTTTTAAACTCAATTTTGTGAAATTGGTCGCTTACGTGATCTTATTAAGATTCAAAAAGGTTTTACAAGTGTTTAAATGTCGTGGAAAGGTAATTATTTATGACAAGCTTCTTCCCGCCGCTTTACATGCGGTTAAAAGAAGCCTATGGTTTTGCCAGCACTTTTGCAGAAGCCGAGGTGGATCGGTATAGAAATAAAACAAAAGTTATCGACACAAATCAGAGAATAAGCAAACTATGGCAGTGGGCCGGCCATATCTCTATATTAATGTACATAAGTTTATATGGGCCGTAGTTTTTAAAAAATACTTTCCCTATGGGACTGACAATGACATAGTCATTATTTGACTCAAAGTCCCTAATAAATTAGAATTTAAAAAATACTTTACATGTACCAATGCTGCTTGAAATAAATGATTATTATATCTTACGAAGAGAAACCAGCGCTGGGCTAAACAAGCTTGCCGAGTCGCGGTCTTCAGATTCGCATGTGAACCCGCGGGTAAAAGCTAGCTCCAAAATAGAGCAAACTTCCCCGCCGTTATAAACTTAAGTTGAACAATAAGTGTAAGGTTACCTTTTAAAACATAACAGCGTAGTTTTCCCTAACAAGCAGACGATGTGCTCAACTGTTGCCAAAGCCCGGACTTGAGAGGGCAATTTGCGAGGACACACTGCTCTGTAAATACGATATTATTTTTTTGGTTTATGTAGCTCTTAGGTAATTAAATTCCTTATTATAGTTGTAATGTATTAACACGGATTCTTTATTCGCAACTATATGAGAATAAAAACCTAGTCGCACCTAGTGCCGGTTGAACTTATTAGTAGCCGGAGGGAAGAACCCTCATGTCTTCAAAATCAAAATCAAAGTGCTTTATTTCCTTTAGACCTTAATCTTTACTCTTTGGACTCTAGGACACGTCACAAAATACAAGTTAAATAAGAAATAGATATGGGAAATAAAGTGATCACTTTGATTAATTGTTCACTTCAATCTTTTTTAGGTAAAGTAAAGAAGCGAACAAGAAACCTTTACCTTGTTAGATTGTTAGTTTTAGAGTTGGAGCATAACTCGTCCCAAACTTTTTTGTCGTCTAGATAATCTGATATTTTATAGTAAGCTTTTTTGCAAAGTATATTTTTGACAATCCGTTTGAATTTATTTATAGATAATTTTTGCAACTCACTTGGAATTTTGTTGTAGAAGCGTATACATTGCCCTTTAAAAGATACATTAATCTTACGTAGCCTAGTAGTGGGCACAGCCAGTTTGTTCTTATTTCTAGTATTTAAATTATGTATATCGCTATTTTTAATGAACCAACACACTCATAAAAATATCAATAATATTTTTATGAGTGTACATTTTCATAAATATATTGACATGTTACTGTCATTATGTTTAACTTGTCTCAATACAAGTTATTCTAACTTAGTGAGAGCGAGAAGTCATTTTCTTTGACCCTAATAGGTTTATTTTAAGCATGTTTGTACTAGATAGTGATCACTTCAAATGTTTATTACTATTAATAATTAGACTAGTACGAATATTGTAAACGTTTTTGTAAATACACATTTTTATTATTATTTAATATAGTAAAACTAGCAGCCCGCACGGATATTTAACAAAAAATATATATAAATAAATAAATAAATAATCTGGACTTGCTGGACAATCCACACAGCATCATCTAGCCCCAAACTAAGCAGAGCTTGTGTTATGGGTACTTGATGACTGATATACATAATACAATATTATTAAATATGTTACGCACGGCTAATGTACGGAAAGCGCTGCACTTGCATCGACCTGGATAGCGAGTGTTGTGCCGCCTCAGCGGAACGTGCATTGACGTCAATCGGCGATGTCTTCATTTACTTAGATTATAAGAAAATTTGTTATTCTCGCTTCCCACTTCGAACGAGTCTCAACTCTACTTTGTACTTTTATGGCTAAATAAATTAGGTTAAAATAAATTAAGTCTTTTTTAAAAGCCACCCCGGAGCGTGACCTACATAATTGGCGCAGTCGGTAGGATAATTTCTTCTAGAAGATATCTAGAACGAACCTATTAGTGTTGCGCTTCGGTTGAATCCGAACTTAGATTCAGTGCAGTGGTACCAGAAATAATATGCGGTAAGTTGAATCTTTCATCCTTACATGCTCCCTTATTAATAATCCTATCCTTATTATATGTATTTCGTGTGTGTTAGTTATAATTGATTTTTCAAAATTTTTCATCCGAAAAATTCTAAGACTAGGTTAGGTAAATTAGATAGAAATAGTAGGCTTAGATTTATAGACGAAAATAGGCAGTTAGATTTAGAGGAAAACATGTCTGTCGAGGAAAACGCCGCGCGGATCATAGTCACAAAAATGGACATGATCTATAAGTCCTTAAGACTTGTGCCAGATTTTGACGGCAACCCCCACATTTTAACTAGATTTATTAATTTGTGTGACCAACTTGTGTTAACGTATTTTAGCACAGAGCCAGGTAGCGAGCTTCCAAATCAAGCTCTTATAAATGGCATTTTAAATAAAGTGTCGGGGTCCGCGGCTAGATTAATTAATTCGAACGGAATTCCAGATAACTGGCAAGGCATAAGAAGCGCGTTAGTTAATAATTTCGCAGATCATCGCGACGAGACCGCTTTATATAGTGATCTATCCTTAGAGACGCAAGGATCTAGTACACCGCAGGAATTTTACGAAAGGTGCCAAAATTTATTTAGCACCATAATGACGTATGTCTCGCTTCACGAGGGAATCGGTACGACAATTGAGGCAAAAAGGTCACTTTATAGCAAGCTGACCTTACAGGCCTACTTACGAGGCCTCAAGGACCCGTTAGGCTCCAGGATTCGCTGTATGCGTCCCGAATCTATGGAGAGGGCCCTGGAATTTGTCCAGGAAGAATTAAACACCCTGTATATGCAGGAGCGCAGTGGTGGTACACCAAGTAAAAAGGAATGGCAACAACCCGTCCTTAAGACGCCCCAATTTAATTTGCCCCTAAATAATTTTGCCCCACGTCCTTCCGACGGCCCTGTGCTAGGACACATGCGACCTAGTTTCAACATGCCCGGTATGTCAAGGCCAGGTATGCCTACTCAAGGCTGGAGACCTAATCCAATGGCACAATATAGACCACCACAAGGCCCTTCACGAACCCTTCAGATGTTCCGCGCCCCGCCGCAGAACTACAACCCTCAGAATAATGCGTTTAGGATGCCTCAGCCTCAGCCCCAACAGTCCTTTAAATTCGGCAACCCTCAGCGTCCAACCCCCATGAGTGGCGTTAGCCACTACGTAGAAAAGAGACTACCCCTGACAGGACATGACTGGCGTAAGCACGGGAATCCACCCCCTACCAATTATTTTAAAACGCGTGAATTAAATTTAAATGAGTTCGACGACAGCTACGATAGTAGTTACTATTGGGATTATAATTCGTGCTATGACTTCCCGATTTATCAGGAGGAATTTTATTATCCGTGCGAACCCGAATACTACCCCGGGCCGTATTCCCATCAGGAGTCGCCCGTTGTTGAGGAAGTTAAGGAAGAAAAAGATGAAAATTTTCAAAAGGAGTCCTTGTCCGAAAAGCCAAAATAGAGGTCAACTTGCATATTCAAAGGCAGCTAGGGTACATTCAGATTGCTAATCCACCTTTAAAATTTTTAATTGACACAGGAGCGAACCAATCGTTTATCAGCCCTGACGCGGTAACGCGATACTTTAGCCACATTCCTTTGAATTATGATCCTTTCGAAGTGACGAATGTACATGCGACGAGTAAAAATAACTACTCTATTACGCTGCCTTGTTTCGAGGAATTTAATGACAATAATGATGTGACATTATACATATATAAATTCCATAACTACTTTGACGGTCTTATAGGTTTCGACTTATTAGATTTATGGGATTCTAACATCGATTTTAAAAATAGGTTATTAATAACCCGTAACACACAGATACCTATACATATGTACGATTCTAGGAACGTCAATTTATACGAGGAGATTATTCCAGCTAAATCTTCGAAGCTTGTCAGATTGCCGGTTAATTCACAGGATGGCGAGGTTATGGTGGAGAACCAGGCGATTTGCAATTGTTATATTTCAGATTGTGTGACAACGGTCCAGAACAACCGCGCGTGGGTGGAGATTACTAACCCCTCTACTAACGATGTTATTTTTTCTATGGATCGTCCTGTTGAAGCTGAAATATTTAATTTTGAATATGACAGTACTGAAATTTTATCAGATCGCGCGAAGGATGTTTTATCTCGCCTTCGAACCGACCATCTTAATCCCGAAGAACTCGCTAATTTACGGCGGTTGTGCGCTAACTACGCGGATGTGTTTTATCTGGAGGGTGAACCCCTAACATTCACCAATCAGATCAAACATAAGATAAGAACAACTGATGAAATTCCAGTACATACTAAAAGCTACAGGTACCCTTACGTTCATCGACAAGAGGTCAGGGACCAGATTAATAAAATGCTTGACCAGAACATCATAAGACCTTCAGAGTCAGCTTGGAGCTCTCCGATTTGGATTGTACCTAAAAAGGCAGATGCTTCCGGTAAAGTCAAATGGCGTCTTGTCGTGGATTTTAGGAAAGTTAATGAGAAAACGATTGATGATAAATACCCCATTCCTAATATAACAGATGTCTTAGACAAATTAGGTAAATGCCAATATTTTACGACCTTAGACTTAGCGAGTGGATTTTACCAAGTAGAGATGGACCCCTCAGATGTTCATAAAACGGGATTTAACGTCGAAAACGGCCATTATGAATTTTTAAGGATGCCGATGGGTTTAAAAAATTCGCCCTCGACATTCCAGAGAGTAATGGACAACGTCCTTAGGGGTCTACAGAACGAAATTTGTTTAGTTTACCTGGATGACATCATTGTCTTCAGTACATCCCTTCAGGAACACATTATTAATCTAGATAAAGTATTTGCAAGGTTGAGATCATCTAATTTCAAAATACAGATGGATAAATCTGAATTTTTAAAGCTAGAAACTGAATTTTTAGGCCATGTCATTTGCAAAGATGGAGTAAAACCAAACCCCAATAAAATTAAAGCTATACAAGATTATCCACTTCCTAAGACGACAACTGAAATCAAACGTTTTCTCGGACTTTTAGGTTATTACAGGAAATTTATTCCAGATTTTGCACGTCTCACGAAACCTCTAACACAATGCTTGAAAAAAGGTTCTAAAATTAATTTAGATCAAAAATACATCAACTGTTTCGAACACTGTAAGACTCTTTTGACGAACGACCCAATCTTGCAGTACCCTGATTTTAATCGCGAGTTTATTCTTACAACCGATGCCTCGAATGTAGCTATAGGCGCAGTTTTGTCACAAGGTACTAAAAGCTCGAATAAACCTATCGCATACGCGTCGCGAACTCTTAACTCTAGCGAACTAAATTACAGCACTATTGAGAAAGAGCTTTTGGCAATTGTATGGGCAACCAAGTACTTTCGCCCGTACCTCTATGGTAGGAAATTTCTAATTTTGACAGATCATAGGCCCTTGCAATGGCTAGTTAATCTCAAGGACCCTAGCTCACGTCTCACTAGGTGGCGCCTAAAGCTCAGCGAGTATGATTATAGAGTCGAATATATTCAAGGCAAAATCAACTCTAATGCCGACGCGCTATCGCGTATCGAGGTAAATAACGAAGAGCTTATGTCAATTGTAGTAAACCCATCCGAAACGAACCCCGCGTTAGACGAATCTAGGACCATAACCGCTACTGAACCCGGCGATGATTCTAGAACCGCTACCGTTCACACGGACAACGAAAGCCCCATCTTAGAGGTCCCTATTTCGGATGACCCCTTGAATAGGTTTACTAAACAGTTAATCTTAAATGTTGTCGGTGACATTAAAGGAAAGCCTCAAGTCACTAAGCCCTTCGACACGCACACCCGAATATCAGTGCAAATATCCGAGTCGAACCTCGAGGAAGACGTAATAAACGCGATTAAGGAATATGTCCACCCTAAGATCAAAACAGGACTATTTATAAATCCTTACTTAGCTATGTATACTATTATACCTATAATACAGAAAACCTTCAAAAATTCGGCTATGAATCTTACGCTTACAAAAAAGGAAATAGAGAACGTTAGGGAATATTTAAGACAGCAGGAAATCATCAATAAATATCACGATGGTAAAACCAATCATCGCGGTATCAATGAATGTTACCTAGCGTTATCCCATAGATATTACTGGCCTAAGATGAGAGAACAAATCGCTAAGTTTATTAATGAATGCACTATCTGTGGCCAAGCGAAATATGATCGGTCACCGATTAAGCAACAGTTCCAAGTAGTACCGCCCGCTAGTAAACCATTCGAGCTAATTCACTTAGATTTATTAACTATTCAAAGTGAAAAGTTTTTGACCATAGTAGATTCATTTTCGAAATATGCGCAGGCTTACTACCTACGTGACGGTACAGCCGTAAGTGTAGTACAGGCCTTATTGAACTTTTGTACTCACCATGGTATTCCGATCACTATGGTTACAGACAACGGTACTGAATTCACAAACCAGCTTGTCGCGGAATTTGTTAAGATGCATAAAATCCAGCATCACCGAGTAGCTCCCCACACGCCTAACGAAAATGGAATTGTTGAAAGATTTCACTCTACGATATTAGAACATCTTCGTATCTTAAAATTAGGACAAAAATCTGAATCGGTAATTAATTTAATACCCTATGCCCTTTTGGCTTATAATAGTAGTATTCATAGTTTTACTAAGTGCAAACCGATAGAAGTAGTTACAGGACATTACGACCCTCGGGATCCTTTTGACGTAGACCTTTCGGCGCATTTATTACAACAGTATATGACTAGCCATAAGGAAAAGATGACTAAAGCCTATAACGCGATTCATGACATGTGTACGACGACACGTAAAGATCTTACCGAACAACGAAATAAAGAACGGGAACCAGAGGCTGAATACTCTCCCGAACAACAGATTTTCGTGAAAAATCCGTTTGCTTCCCGACAGAAATTAGCTCCCCGTTTCACTCATGATGTCGTAATGGCAGACCTCCCTATTCATATTTATACTAAGAAAAAGCGAGGTCCGATAGCCAAATCTAGGCTAAAGCGTCTCCCTAAAAGCGCTCGCTTGTTACAGGATTCCCCTGACATTCCTCCTGCTGCTGGTTCCAGCTCAAACGCAGGAGATAAAACTTGAAAGTCTCGATGATGGACCTGGTATCTTACCATTTAAACTTGGCCCCGCTAGAATTATTACTCATTATCATTCCTTTCTACAATACGTGGACCTTACTGCATTGCGAAATAAGATTATTTCAGTCGAAAATCAAATTGATAATTTCAGCCCTCAGCTGCATAATAAAACTAACTTTTTATTCGAGCCTCATTTAATCTATTTAAAAAGTAAAATATCGAATGTACTAGATCAGTTGCAGACCTTCGAGATAAATCGTGTCAAGCGAGGACTCGTAGATGGTCTAGGATCCGTAATAAAAAGTATAACAGGCAACCTTGATTATACAGATGCGTTGCACTATAATCAGGTTATAAACCGTTTGGAAAATAATGAAAATAAATTGGCTATTGAATTAAATAATCATGTAAGCTTATCTAAAAATTGGACGTCACAGTATTCTAAAATTTTGGACAGTATTGTAGATAATCAGAATAAGATCCGTATTTTGATGAGTAAAATAGAGCAAGCCGAGGCTTCCCAGGACTATGATTTAGTGAAATATGCACATTTCGCTCAAGTACTTATGGTACTCTCCGATAACGTAGACGCGATTTCCTTAGAATTAGTTAATCTCCAGAATGTCTTAGCTTTTATTAGAGCTTCCGCTACGCATCATTCGGTCCTTAATTTGTATACAATTCGCGAAATTATTCGTAAATTGAATATACTATATAGCAGTTCGCAGGTGTTAGATATAGATTTTAGGGAGTATTTCGATATAATTAGGTTAGGTTCTTACTATTTAGGAAATCAGATAGTTATAGTATATAAATTTCCCGTCGTGCTCCCATCCACTTACGACATGTATAAGCTATCCATTGTCCCCAACAAAAATCATGAAATCCTTACTCCTCCTTTCCCGTACCTAGCCATCCATGAGAAAGATTTCAACTACATAGAGGCAGAATGCCCGAAGACAAGTAAATGGTACCTCTGCGAGGAGAAAAGGAATCTGCAAAGTCAATCTTCAGATGACTGCATCCAGCATCTCATCTCTACACAGCAGCCAAGCCGAAACTGCACACCCACTACCATCACCCTAGAAAAACCTGCATACGAAGAACTCGACGAGAAACATTACAGCATCAGCTTCCCGGTTTCTACGAAAGTACATCTCTCCTGTGGGCAAGATCTCTACAAGACGCTTCAAGGAAGTTATCTCGCTGTAATACCTCAAAATTGCTTCATGAAAACCGCCGAATTCACTATCTCGAACACTAAAGATCGCTTGAAAGGACAAGCACTGAAAATCATGGATGTACCTAACTTCAACTTCAGGACATCATCTTCAGCTCCAGAATTCAAATTAAACTCAATCAATTTGAATTATCTTCACGAAACTAACCAGAAAGTTCTACGCCAATCGCCATTGAATCTTGAAACGGACACCGGACACAGCCTATATCATACGACCATACCTATGTACGTCATCACTCTATTCGGTGCATGCACACTCGCGGGCCTACTCTACCGGCGCTACCGAGTAAAGACAATCAATTCACACGAAGTTTCTGGAGATAGCCAAGCTGAACTACAAGGAGTCTACACCATCCCTGTTCCTGTTACCAGAAGGGTTGATCCCAATCAACCCCCAGCTCAATTTACGACAAGCTTCAATAGTCGCTGTTCTTCGGGGGGAGGTGTTACGCACGGCTAATGTACGGAAAGCGCTGCACTTGCATCGACCTGGATAGCGAGTGTTGTGCCGCCTCAGCGGAACGTGCATTGACGTCAATCGGCGATGTCTTCATTTACTTAGATTATAAGAAAATTTGTTATTCTCGCTTCCCACTTCGAACGAGTCTCAACTCTACTTTGTACTTTTATGGCTAAATAAATTAGGTTAAAATAAATTAAGTCTTTTTTAAAAGCCACCCCGGAGCGTGACCTACATAATTAAATTTAAATGAGTTCGACGACAGCTACGATAGTAGTTACTATTGGGATTATAATTCGTGCTATGACTTCCCGATTTATCAGGAGGAATTTTATTATCCGTGCGAACCCGAATACTACCCCGGGCCGTATTCCCATCAGGAGTCGCCCGTTGTTGAGGAAGTTAAGGAAGAAAAAGATGAAAATTTTCAAAAGGAGTCCTTGTCCGAAAAGCCAAAATAGAGGTCAACTTGCATATTCAAAGGCAGCTAGGGTACATTCAGATTGCTAATCCACCTTTAAAATTTTTAATTGACACAGGAGCGAACCAATCGTTTATCAGCCCTGACGCGGTAACGCGATACTTTAGCCACATTCCTTTGAATTATGATCCTTTCGAAGTGACGAATGTACATGCGACGAGTAAAAATAACTACTCTATTACGCTGCCTTGTTTCGAGGAATTTAATGACAATAATGATGTGACATTATACATATATAAATTCCATAACTACTTTGACGGTCTTATAGGTTTCGACTTATTAGATTTATGGGATTCTAACATCGATTTTAAAAATAGGTTATTAATAACCCGTAACACACAGATACCTATACATATGTACGATTCTAGGAACGTCAATTTATACGAGGAGATTATTCCAGCTAAATCTTCGAAGCTTGTCAGATTGCCGGTTAATTCACAGGATGGCGAGGTTATGGTGGAGAACCAGGCGATTTGCAATTGTTATATTTCAGATTGTGTGACAACGGTCCAGAACAACCGCGCGTGGGTGGAGATTACTAACCCCTCTACTAACGATGTTATTTTTTCTATGGATCGTCCTGTTGAAGCTGAAATATTTAATTTTGAATGTGACAGTACTGAAATTTTATCAGATCGCGCGAAGGATGTTTTATCTCGCCTTCGAACCGACCATCTTAATCCCGAAGAACTCGCTAATTTACGGCGGTTGTGCGCTAACTACGCGGATGTGTTTTATCTGGAGGGTGAACCCCTAACATTCACCAATCAGATCAAACATAAGATAAGAACAACTGATGAAATTCCAGTACATACTAAAAGCTACAGGTACCCTTACGTTCATCGACAAGAGGTCAGGGACCAGATTAATAAAATGCTTGACCAGAACATCATAAGACCTTCAGAGTCAGCTTGGAGCTCTCCGATTTGGATTGTACCTAAAAAGGCAGATGCTTCCGGTAAAGTCAAATGGCGTCTTGTCGTGGATTTTAGGAAAGTTAATGAGAAAACGATTGATGATAAATACCCCATTCCTAATATAACAGATGTCTTAGACAAATTAGGTAAATGCCAATATTTTACGACCTTAGACTTAGCGAGTGGATTTTACCAAGTAGAGATGGACCCCTCAGATGTTCATAAAACGGGATTTAACGTCGAAAACGGCCATTATGAATTTTTAAGGATGCCGATGGGTTTAAAAAATTCGCCCTCGACATTCCAGAGAGTAATGGACAACGTCCTTAGGGGTCTACAGAACGAAATTTGTTTAGTTTACCTGGATGACATCATTGTCTTCAGTACATCCCTTCAGGAACACATTATTAATCTAGATAAAGTATTTGCAAGGTTGAGATCATCTAATTTCAAAATACAGATGGATAAATCTGAATTTTTAAAGCTAGAAACTGAATTTTTAGGCCATGTCATTTGCAAAGATGGAGTAAAACCAAACCCCAATAAAATTAAAGCTATACAAGATTATCCACTTCCTAAGACGACAACTGAAATCAAACGTTTTCTCGGACTTTTAGGTTATTACAGGAAATTTATTCCAGATTTTGCACGTCTCACGAAACCTCTAACACAATGCTTGAAAAAAGGTTCTAAAATTAATTTAGATCAAAAATACATCAACTGTTTCGAACACTGTAAGACTCTTTTGACGAACGACCCAATCTTGCAGTACCCTGATTTTAATCGCGAGTTTATTCTTACAACCGATGCCTCGAATGTAGCTATAGGCGCAGTTTTGTCACAAGGTACTAAAAGCTCGAATAAACCTATCGCATACGCGTCGCGAACTCTTAACTCTAGCGAACTAAATTACAGCACTATTGAGAAAGAGCTTTTGGCAATTGTATGGGCAACCAAGTACTTTCGCCCGTACCTCTATGGTAGGAAATTTCTAATTTTGACAGATCATAGGCCCTTGCAATGGCTAGTTAATCTCAAGGACCCTAGCTCACGTCTCACTAGGTGGCGCCTAAAGCTCAGCGAGTATGATTATAGAGTCGAATATATTCAAGGCAAAATCAACTCTAATGCCGACGCGCTATCGCGTATCGAGGTAAATAACGAAGAGCTTATGTCAATTGTAGTAAACCCATCCGAAACGAACCCCGCGTTAGACGAATCTAGGACCATAACCGCTACTGAACCCGGCGATGATTCTAGAACCGCTACCGTTCACACGGACAACGAAAGCCCCATCTTAGAGGTCCCTATTTCGGATGACCCCTTGAATAGGTTTACTAAACAGTTAATCTTAAATGTTGTCGGTGACATTAAAGGAAAGCCTCAAGTCACTAAGCCCTTCGACACGCACACCCGAATATCAGTGCAAATATCCGAGTCGAACCTCGAGGAAGACGTAATAAACGCGATTAAGGAATATGTCCACCCTAAGATCAAAACAGGACTATTTATAAATCCTTACTTAGCTATGTATACTATTATACCTATAATACAGAAAACCTTCAAAAATTCGGCTATGAATCTTACGCTTACAAAAAAGGAAATAGAGAACGTTAGGGAATATTTAAGACAGCAGGAAATCATCAATAAATATCACGATGGTAAAACCAATCATCGCGGTATCAATGAATGTTACCTAGCGTTATCCCATAGATATTACTGGCCTAAGATGAGAGAACAAATCGCTAAGTTTATTAATGAATGCACTATCTGTGGCCAAGCGAAATATGATCGGTCACCGATTAAGCAACAGTTCCAAGTAGTACCGCCCGCTAGTAAACCATTCGAGCTAATTCACTTAGATTTATTAACTATTCAAAGTGAAAAGTTTTTGACCATAGTAGATTCATTTTCGAAATATGCGCAGGCTTACTACCTACGTGACGGTACAGCCGTAAGTGTAGTACAGGCCTTATTGAACTTTTGTACTCACCATGGTATTCCGATCACTATGGTTACAGACAACGGTACTGAATTCACAAACCAGCTTGTCGCGGAATTTGTTAAGATGCATAAAATCCAGCATCACCGAGTAGCTCCCCACACGCCTAACGAAAATGGAATTGTTGAAAGATTTCACTCTACGATATTAGAACATCTTCGTATCTTAAAATTAGGACAAAAATCTGAATCGGTAATTAATTTAATACCCTATGCCCTTTTGGCTTATAATAGTAGTATTCATAGTTTTACTAAGTGCAAACCGATAGAAGTAGTTACAGGACATTACGACCCTCGGGATCCTTTTGACGTAGACCTTTCGGCGCATTTATTACAACAGTATATGACTAGCCATAAGGAAAAGATGACTAAAGCCTATAACGCGATTCATGACATGTGTACGACGACACGTAAAGATCTTACCGAACAACGAAATAAAGAACGGGAACCAGAGGCTGAATACTCTCCCGAACAACAGATTTTCGTGAAAAATCCGTTTGCTTCCCGACAGAAATTAGCTCCCCGTTTCACTCATGATGTCGTAATGGCAGACCTCCCTATTCATATTTATACTAAGAAAAAGCGAGGTCCGATAGCCAAATCTAGGCTAAAGCGTCTCCCTAAAAGCGCTCGCTTGTTACAGGATTCCCCTGACATTCCTCCTGCTGCTGGTTCCAGCTCAAACGCAGGAGATAAAACTTGAAAGTCTCGATGATGGACCTGGTATCTTACCATTTAAACTTGGCCCCGCTAGAATTATTACTCATTATCATTCCTTTCTACAATACGTGGACCTTACTGCATTGCGAAATAAGATTATTTCAGTCGAAAATCAAATTGATAATTTCAGCCCTCAGCTGCATAATAAAACTAACTTTTTATTCGAGCCTCATTTAATCTATTTAAAAAGTAAAATATCGAATGTACTAGATCAGTTGCAGACCTTCGAGATAAATCGTGTCAAGCGAGGACTCGTAGATGGTCTAGGATCCGTAATAAAAAGTATAACAGGCAACCTTGATTATACAGATGCGTTGCACTATAATCAGGTTATAAACCGTTTGGAAAATAATGAAAATAAATTGGCTATTGAATTAAATAATCATGTAAGCTTATCTAAAAATTGGACGTCACAGTATTCTAAAATTTTGGACAGTATTGTAGATAATCAGAATAAGATCCGTATTTTGATGAGTAAAATAGAGCAAGCCGAGGCTTCCCAGGACTATGATTTAGTGAAATATGCACATTTCGCTCAAGTACTTATGGTACTCTCCGATAACGTAGACGCGATTTCCTTAGAATTAGTTAATCTCCAGAATGTCTTAGCTTTTATTAGAGCTTCCGCTACGCATCATTCGGTCCTTAATTTGTATACAATTCGCGAAATTATTCGTAAATTGAATATACTATATAGCAGTTCGCAGGTGTTAGATATAGATTTTAGGGAGTATTTCGATATAATTAGGTTAGGTTCTTACTATTTAGGAAATCAGATAGTTATAGTATATAAATTTCCCGTCGTGCTCCCATCCACTTACGACATGTATAAGCTATCCATTGTCCCCAACAAAAATCATGAAATCCTTACTCCTCCTTTCCCGTACCTAGCCATCCATGAGAAAGATTTCAACTACATAGAGGCAGAATGCCCGAAGACAAGTAAATGGTACCTCTGCGAGGAGAAAAGGAATCTGCAAAGTCAATCTTCAGATGACTGCATCCAGCATCTCATCTCTACACAGCAGCCAAGCCGAAACTGCACACCCACTACCATCACCCTAGAAAAACCTGCATACGAAGAACTCGACGAGAAACATTACAGCATCAGCTTCCCGGTTTCTACGAAAGTACATCTCTCCTGTGGGCAAGATCTCTACAAGACGCTTCAAGGAAGTTATCTCGCTGTAATACCTCAAAATTGCTTCATGAAAACCGCCGAATTCACTATCTCGAACACTAAAGATCGCTTGAAAGGACAAGCACTGAAAATCATGGATGTACCTAACTTCAACTTCAGGACATCATCTTCAGCTCCAGAATTCAAATTAAACTCAATCAATTTGAATTATCTTCACGAAACTAACCAGAAAGTTCTACGCCAATCGCCATTGAATCTTGAAACGGACACCGGACACAGCCTATATCATACGACCATACCTATGTACGTCATCACTCTATTCGGTGCATGCACACTCGCGGGCCTACTCTACCGGCGCTACCGAGTAAAGACAATCAATTCACACGAAGTTTCTGGAGATAGCCAAGCTGAACTACAAGGAGTCTACACCATCCCTGTTCCTGTTACCAGAAGGGTTGATCCCAATCAACCCCCAGCTCAATTTACGACAAGCTTCAATAGTCGCTGTTCTTCGGGGGGAGGTGTTACGCACGGCTAATGTACGGAAAGCGCTGCACTTGCATCGACCTGGATAGCGAGTGTTGTGCCGCCTCAGCGGAACGTGCATTGACGTCAATCGGCGATGTCTTCATTTACTTAGATTATAAGAAAATTTGTTATTCTCGCTTCCCACTTCGAACGAGTCTCAACTCTACTTTGTACTTTTATGGCTAAATAAATTAGGTTAAAATAAATTAAGTCTTTTTTAAAAGCCACCCCGGAGCGTGACCTACATAATTAAATTTAAATGAGTTCGACGACAGCTACGATAGTAGTTACTATTGGGATTATAATTCGTGCTATGACTTCCCGATTTATCAGGAGGAATTTTATTATCCGTGCGAACCCGAATACTACCCCGGGCCGTATTCCCATCAGGAGTCGCCCGTTGTTGAGGAAGTTAAGGAAGAAAAAGATGAAAATTTTCAAAAGGAGTCCTTGTCCGAAAAGCCAAAATAGAGGTCAACTTGCATATTCAAAGGCAGCTAGGGTACATTCAGATTGCTAATCCACCTTTAAAATTTTTAATTGACACAGGAGCGAACCAATCGTTTATCAGCCCTGACGCGGTAACGCGATACTTTAGCCACATTCCTTTGAATTATGATCCTTTCGAAGTGACGAATGTACATGCGACGAGTAAAAATAACTACTCTATTACGCTGCCTTGTTTCGAGGAATTTAATGACAATAATGATGTGACATTATACATATATAAATTCCATAACTACTTTGACGGTCTTATAGGTTTCGACTTATTAGATTTATGGGATTCTAACATCGATTTTAAAAATAGGTTATTAATAACCCGTAACACACAGATACCTATACATATGTACGATTCTAGGAACGTCAATTTATACGAGGAGATTATTCCAGCTAAATCTTCGAAGCTTGTCAGATTGCCGGTTAATTCACAGGATGGCGAGGTTATGGTGGAGAACCAGGCGATTTGCAATTGTTATATTTCAGATTGTGTGACAACGGTCCAGAACAACCGCGCGTGGGTGGAGATTACTAACCCCTCTACTAACGATGTTATTTTTTCTATGGATCGTCCTGTTGAAGCTGAAATATTTAATTTTGAATGTGACAGTACTGAAATTTTATCAGATCGCGCGAAGGATGTTTTATCTCGCCTTCGAACCGACCATCTTAATCCCGAAGAACTCGCTAATTTACGGCGGTTGTGCGCTAACTACGCGGATGTGTTTTATCTGGAGGGTGAACCCCTAACATTCACCAATCAGATCAAACATAAGATAAGAACAACTGATGAAATTCCAGTACATACTAAAAGCTACAGGTACCCTTACGTTCATCGACAAGAGGTCAGGGACCAGATTAATAAAATGCTTGACCAGAACATCATAAGACCTTCAGAGTCAGCTTGGAGCTCTCCGATTTGGATTGTACCTAAAAAGGCAGATGCTTCCGGTAAAGTCAAATGGCGTCTTGTCGTGGATTTTAGGAAAGTTAATGAGAAAACGATTGATGATAAATACCCCATTCCTAATATAACAGATGTCTTAGACAAATTAGGTAAATGCCAATATTTTACGACCTTAGACTTAGCGAGTGGATTTTACCAAGTAGAGATGGACCCCTCAGATGTTCATAAAACGGGATTTAACGTCGAAAACGGCCATTATGAATTTTTAAGGATGCCGATGGGTTTAAAAAATTCGCCCTCGACATTCCAGAGAGTAATGGACAACGTCCTTAGGGGTCTACAGAACGAAATTTGTTTAGTTTACCTGGATGACATCATTGTCTTCAGTACATCCCTTCAGGAACACATTATTAATCTAGATAAAGTATTTGCAAGGTTGAGATCATCTAATTTCAAAATACAGATGGATAAATCTGAATTTTTAAAGCTAGAAACTGAATTTTTAGGCCATGTCATTTGCAAAGATGGAGTAAAACCAAACCCCAATAAAATTAAAGCTATACAAGATTATCCACTTCCTAAGACGACAACTGAAATCAAACGTTTTCTCGGACTTTTAGGTTATTACAGGAAATTTATTCCAGATTTTGCACGTCTCACGAAACCTCTAACACAATGCTTGAAAAAAGGTTCTAAAATTAATTTAGATCAAAAATACATCAACTGTTTCGAACACTGTAAGACTCTTTTGACGAACGACCCAATCTTGCAGTACCCTGATTTTAATCGCGAGTTTATTCTTACAACCGATGCCTCGAATGTAGCTATAGGCGCAGTTTTGTCACAAGGTACTAAAAGCTCGAATAAACCTATCGCATACGCGTCGCGAACTCTTAACTCTAGCGAACTAAATTACAGCACTATTGAGAAAGAGCTTTTGGCAATTGTATGGGCAACCAAGTACTTTCGCCCGTACCTCTATGGTAGGAAATTTCTAATTTTGACAGATCATAGGCCCTTGCAATGGCTAGTTAATCTCAAGGACCCTAGCTCACGTCTCACTAGGTGGCGCCTAAAGCTCAGCGAGTATGATTATAGAGTCGAATATATTCAAGGCAAAATCAACTCTAATGCCGACGCGCTATCGCGTATCGAGGTAAATAACGAAGAGCTTATGTCAATTGTAGTAAACCCATCCGAAACGAACCCCGCGTTAGACGAATCTAGGACCATAACCGCTACTGAACCCGGCGATGATTCTAGAACCGCTACCGTTCACACGGACAACGAAAGCCCCATCTTAGAGGTCCCTATTTCGGATGACCCCTTGAATAGGTTTACTAAACAGTTAATCTTAAATGTTGTCGGTGACATTAAAGGAAAGCCTCAAGTCACTAAGCCCTTCGACACGCACACCCGAATATCAGTGCAAATATCCGAGTCGAACCTCGAGGAAGACGTAATAAACGCGATTAAGGAATATGTCCACCCTAAGATCAAAACAGGACTATTTATAAATCCTTACTTAGCTATGTATACTATTATACCTATAATACAGAAAACCTTCAAAAATTCGGCTATGAATCTTACGCTTACAAAAAAGGAAATAGAGAACGTTAGGGAATATTTAAGACAGCAGGAAATCATCAATAAATATCACGATGGTAAAACCAATCATCGCGGTATCAATGAATGTTACCTAGCGTTATCCCATAGATATTACTGGCCTAAGATGAGAGAACAAATCGCTAAGTTTATTAATGAATGCACTATCTGTGGCCAAGCGAAATATGATCGGTCACCGATTAAGCAACAGTTCCAAGTAGTACCGCCCGCTAGTAAACCATTCGAGCTAATTCACTTAGATTTATTAACTATTCAAAGTGAAAAGTTTTTGACCATAGTAGATTCATTTTCGAAATATGCGCAGGCTTACTACCTACGTGACGGTACAGCCGTAAGTGTAGTACAGGCCTTATTGAACTTTTGTACTCACCATGGTATTCCGATCACTATGGTTACAGACAACGGTACTGAATTCACAAACCAGCTTGTCGCGGAATTTGTTAAGATGCATAAAATCCAGCATCACCGAGTAGCTCCCCACACGCCTAACGAAAATGGAATTGTTGAAAGATTTCACTCTACGATATTAGAACATCTTCGTATCTTAAAATTAGGACAAAAATCTGAATCGGTAATTAATTTAATGCCCTATGCCCTTTTGGCTTATAATAGTAGTATTCATAGTTTTACTAAGTGCAAACCGATAGAAGTAGTTACAGGACATTACGACCCTCGGGATCCTTTTGACGTAGACCTTTCGGCGCATTTATTACAACAGTATATGACTAGCCATAAGGAAAAGATGACTAAAGCCTATAACGCGATTCATGACATGTGTACGACGACACGTAAAGATCTTACCGAACAACGAAATAAAGAACGGGAACCAGAGGCTGAATACTCTCCCGAACAACAGATTTTCGTGAAAAATCCGTTTGCTTCCCGACAGAAATTAGCTCCCCGTTTCACTCATGATGTCGTAATGGCAGACCTCCCTATTCATATTTATACTAAGAAAAAGCGAGGTCCGATAGCCAAATCTAGGCTAAAGCGTCTCCCTAAAAGCGCTCGCTTGTTACAGGATTCCCCTGACATTCCTCCTGCTGCTGGTTCCAGCTCAAACGCAGGAGATAAAACTTGAAAGTCTCGATGATGGACCTGGTATCTTACCATTTAAACTTGGCCCCGCTAGAATTATTACTCATTATCATTCCTTTCTACAATACGTGGACCTTACTGCATTGCGAAATAAGATTATTTCAGTCGAAAATCAAATTGATAATTTCAGCCCTCAGCTGCATAATAAAACTAACTTTTTATTCGAGCCTCATTTAATCTATTTAAAAAGTAAAATATCGAATGTACTAGATCAGTTGCAGACCTTCGAGATAAATCGTGTCAAGCGAGGACTCGTAGATGGTCTAGGATCCGTAATAAAAAGTATAACAGGCAACCTTGATTATACAGATGCGTTGCACTATAATCAGGTTATAAACCGTTTGGAAAATAATGAAAATAAATTGGCTATTGAATTAAATAATCATGTAAGCTTATCTAAAAATTGGACGTCACAGTATTCTAAAATTTTGGACAGTATTGTAGATAATCAGAATAAGATCCGTATTTTGATGAGTAAAATAGAGCAAGCCGAGGCTTCCCAGGACTATGATTTAGTGAAATATGCACATTTCGCTCAAGTACTTATGGTACTCTCCGATAACGTAGACGCGATTTCCTTAGAATTAGTTAATCTCCAGAATGTCTTAGCTTTTATTAGAGCTTCCGCTACGCATCATTCGGTCCTTAATTTGTATACAATTCGCGAAATTATTCGTAAATTGAATATACTATATAGCAGTTCGCAGGTGTTAGATATAGATTTTAGGGAGTATTTCGATATAATTAGGTTAGGTTCTTACTATTTAGGAAATCAGATAGTTATAGTATATAAATTTCCCGTCGTGCTCCCATCCACTTACGACATGTATAAGCTATCCATTGTCCCCAACAAAAATCATGAAATCCTTACTCCTCCTTTCCCGTACCTAGCCATCCATGAGAAAGATTTCAACTACATAGAGGCAGAATGCCCGAAGACAAGTAAATGGTACCTCTGCGAGGAGAAAAGGAATCTGCAAAGTCAATCTTCAGATGACTGCATCCAGCATCTCATCTCTACACAGCAGCCAAGCCGAAACTGCACACCCACTACCATCACCCTAGAAAAACCTGCATACGAAGAACTCGACGAGAAACATTACAGCATCAGCTTCCCGGTTTCTACGAAAGTACATCTCTCCTGTGGGCAAGATCTCTACAAGACGCTTCAAGGAAGTTATCTCGCTGTAATACCTCAAAATTGCTTCATGAAAACCGCCGAATTCACTATCTCGAACACTAAAGATCGCTTGAAAGGACAAGCACTGAAAATCATGGATGTACCTAACTTCAACTTCAGGACATCATCTTCAGCTCCAGAATTCAAATTAAACTCAATCAATTTGAATTATCTTCACGAAACTAACCAGAAAGTTCTACGCCAATCGCCATTGAATCTTGAAACGGACACCGGACACAGCCTATATCATACGACCATACCTATGTACGTCATCACTCTATTCGGTGCATGCACACTCGCGGGCCTACTCTACCGGCGCTACCGAGTAAAGACAATCAATTCACACGAAGTTTCTGGAGATAGCCAAGCTGAACTACAAGGAGTCTACACCATCCCTGTTCCTGTTACCAGAAGGGTTGATCCCAATCAACCCCCAGCTCAATTTACGACAAGCTTCAATAGTCGCTGTTCTTCGGGGGGAGGTGTTACGCACGGCTAATGTACGGAAAGCGCTGCACTTGCATCGACCTGGATAGCGAGTGTTGTGCCGCCTCAGCGGAACGTGCATTGACGTCAATCGGCGATGTCTTCATTTACTTAGATTATAAGAAAATTTGTTATTCTCGCTTCCCACTTCGAACGAGTCTCAACTCTACTTTGTACTTTTATGGCTAAATAAATTAGGTTAAAATAAATTAAGTCTTTTTTAAAAGCCACCCCGGAGCGTGACCTACATAATTAATAAATAAATATTTTTTATTATATATAGAAAACGACCAGAACCCCTGAACAAATATCTGCAGATCGTACAAATATTTGTCCCGAGGCGGGAATCGAACCTGCAACCTCCTGCGTCGCAGGCGGACCTTCGCCTACCGCGCCACATAGGTCGAAATATATTTATAGGTTATAAAATTATCTGAGCGTATGACTACTCACCCGAGAGCTGGTCAGTATCTGGCGCAGCGCATCAGCATTGCCATACAGCGAGGCAATGCAGCCAGCGTCTTGGGGACGCTTCCGACTGGTATTGATATGGATCAATAGATTTACCTGTAGTTTGTTCGCAACAGTCTGCAGTTAGCTGTCAATTTATTAAATTGTATATAATTGTTTTAATTTGGTTATTTAATCGGTATTTTCGTTGTATATTTCAATTAAATTAATTCAATTATCTAACCGGAGCAGCTGTGTGTCCCGGTCAAAGAGAAGTTATTACCCCGTATGGTAATGTTTGATATTACTTGAGTTTCTCAAACGTATCGAAACTTCTAGTTCAATCAATTGTGTCTTCAATCAAACTTCTGACGCTCGAAGGGTTATATTGTTAACCAATTGGGTGGTTAGTTCTGGAACTGGATCTTGAAGCTGGTGTGAAACACGTGTGTTTATTTATTCCCTAGGTCGTATTGGCGTTTATTTATTCCCTAGGTCGTATTGGCGTTTATTTATTCCCTAGGTCGTATTGGCGGAGGTTGGGACGTTCCATAAAAAAACAACTATTGAAGACCATACTTTTATTTTGAGAGCTGACATGGAATTGCACCTTAGGCCTATATGCGAGTGAGATTATGACAGAACCTCTCTTTGACAATGATTGTTATACATAAAGACCATAGACTACAACAACGTGGATTCGTTTTCTTTATGTAATCTTTATCAGGTTTAGATCGTGAAATTTATAAAGAGGAAAGATTTGATTGTTTGTTGGTTTGGATTGAATAGGCTCCGAAACTACTGGACCAAATTGAAAAATATCTTTCACTATTAGAATCCTACATTAACCCTGAACATAGGCTTCAGAATACTTTCAGAAAAGTTAGGGATTCGTATGAAACTTCTGGCCTAATGTGTGATGAAGAGGTTTCACTGCACTTGAAAGACAAAAATAAATAAATCTGAGAAAGTATATTTCGAATAGGTGTTTTTTTACTAAGAAGTTAAGCCAGGATTGTTACACCGATTAACTTGAGCTTGAGCTTATTAAGTAGGTGATTGCCTAACAGTGTTGGTATAACCTTTATGGCCAAAGTATGTTAATAGAAAGAATAACTAAAAGACTATCGATGTCTACAACAACGAAAAACCTAAATAAAACAACTAATACCTTACAAAATAATTTATTCACAATACAAAATAATAAATAACTATTTATAACCTAAACTGACTTAGTTAAAACTTAAATACTTGTTGATCTTATTAATATAATTATCGCTTAAGACCGGTCTTGAAGCCAAATGTACTTTATTCTTCAAACTAGCTATAGTAGACACTAAGTAACTTCTAGGAGTTGTCGCTACTATGACTCTAGGTGTAGAATAATTAGGCACGTTAGGAATACTATTCCTAATATTAGTATAGAGATTAGGAGCTTTATTTCCTATAACCACAACATGTTCTGTGGTCCCTTCAAACGGTATAGGAGAAGTGGAAGGCACGTTTAGTTCAACAGGGTCGAATTTCCTGTAGCTTTTCGTAAATAGGTCTTTAAGTTCTTCATAAGACGGTCTAAGAGTTGCCTTATCGACGTTAGTATCGACTGTTGCTTCGACATTGTTGTTCACAAAGTTATATTTACTTCTATGAGGTTCGTAGTTACTGTTGTATTCAGATGAATAATCGTTGTAATATTCTTTAGATGTGTCTGGATAATAATATTCATCTTTTTCATTAACAGGCTTAGATTCTATGTTTTGAAGACTCCTATCAGTGTAATCAGCGTTATTTCTGACGTATACATCAGTATTCACATTATTGTCTACTACATTTCTATTAACATAAGCGTTATTCAGATTATTGTCTACTACATTTCTATTGACATAAGCGTTAACTCTATTTTCATACAAACTCTTGTCTTTATAAGCATTTCTGTCAACGTATTCTACCTTTCTATCGACATCCGTGTCAGCATATTCGACTTTTCTGTCAACGTAATTATTCGCGAAATTATTATAATCAATTTTATTTTCTTTTTTATCGACATCATCATCGTATCTTACATCAGCTTTATAGCCATTTTCATCAGCTGTGTATGAGACAATCTGCATCCTTCCGTCGGGGAGTCGAACCCTGTACTCTCCGTTCGTGGCTGAGCCACTGCTATGCTGTGAGTGCGAGAAGTCATCTCCTGTTTTCTTGTCATTCACACGGTATGAGAATGCGTAGTTGTCGTTCTGAAAAGACATAGATTTTAGACGAATAAATAGTTCTATATTCATTAGTTATTTTTGCGGTTATTATTGGTATACCACGTAACATCATCAATTGGCTCACTAAATCATCAGATTACGTACAAAAGTATAAACTAGCTATGCCGCGGTTTTTTTTCATATTCTAAAATTAAAGTTTGTTTCGCAACCCACGATGACTCCAAAAAAATTTAATTTTATTAGTTTAGATTTGTTTTATGGTATAAAAAGTACCCTGACTTCAATACGGTTAAAAATAAGAGTAACTATGCGATGGATTTTTCATACTACAGTATTTACAAAGAAAAATTAAAATCATCGAGGTATTTAACTAAAAAGCCAAACCACTATAAACCAAAGTTTTTCCAAGAAATTCCTTGAGAACTTTGTAACAAAAAACAGAGTCAAGAATGAAGTTAGTTTTAAAAGCTATTGAACTACTTATTATTCAAAAAATAATGGTTTCCTCGAGAACTTCAGAAGAGTATGATAATCCGTTAAGGTTTTTATCAGCGAGAGATATAATCTAGAAAAGCTGCTGTCCGGTCACCTTTGATAGATTCTTGTCAATTCGTATTACAGTTCAGTTTCAGTTCAGTTTAAAGAAATTTATTTCTCAAAAGAACAGGGTTCATATGAGAATGCTTATAATAATAATATTACTATATAAGTATTCAAAAATAATTCAGTCTCTCTGTCCGTTGATTACCTTTTCAACGGCTGCCCTTATATTAGTAAAATTTGCCTAAATTTTTAAATGTCACCAAACCGAAGGTCGGCTACGACCACGGCCACCCGCTGACTACCCATGAGAGCTGAACATTATTATTAGCTTTAGCGCACAAGCGTGTGTCCTAAAGCTAACACAGGTGCACCCTTTATTCCCTCACTCTAAGCTTTAGAGTACCAAGATTTATTTATTTATTTATTGCATTCATGTCCTTTACAAGATGTTACATTTTTATAGGTAGAAATTACATGAACCCTGTAAGGGCGTGGCATAAAATTCTGAGTTCTTAGTTTTACAATTTGATACATTTATTCCTTCATATTATTAATACTTAAATGTTCAAGTTAAGATCGGTATAATACACACAATTTGTAATTAGATGATAGTGGCGTATAGACCGTGGCCGTGTGGTGCCAGCATAGAATTTCACCACCTCAACTCTTCCCGTGGGTGTCGTAAGAGGCGACTAAGGGAGACACACCGGGAGGCAAACTGCGATCCCCAACCCGCATGCCCAGCGTGGAGAATATGGGCAATCCCCAAATGATCAATAATGCCATCTATGGCACTCATTAGGGGAGACCTAGAGGTCCAGCAGTGGACAATTATAGGCTGATGATGAGTGGCATATAGAAAGGCCCCTGTTGTGTAGATTTAATATTAAATCTTCGAGTACAGACAAAACTTTCTGATAAACACTCGTTTTTATATAAAAAGTATTTACCTGATCGTAGTTTTCTTCGTGGATATTGTTGTTTTGATAGTTTTGGTTGTAGTCTGGTACTGGGGCCTGAAATGTTTCAGTTATTTAGTTAAAGAATTTACAAGGGTTTAAACATTTAGAAAGTTTTAGTTACACAGTTGGGTGCATTGAGGTTACCAAAGATTGTGGTGAATTAGTAAATTAATTCTTACGTCTGGATCAGTATTCACAAAATTAGTAACATTGATTTGGTGATGGAGAGAAAGACAAGATTTTTTGGTATCCAACGAAATATAATTTCTTGAAGGTTTACTTGATTACCATAATGTTATGCCTTTTAGGTAGGGTCGGTAGTCGTACATTGAACCAGACAGCTACATTGAACCATCGAAAGTATTCGAATATGCAAGGTTGCCGATTCGCGCTTGTGCCGGTAAATAAGGTCCCTACAGCCCCCCTACCCACCGCTGAGTTTGCGCGGCGATCCCGTGAATGACGAAGGTTGGGCGAGGACTTTTACTAAAATCGATCGGAAAAGTAAGTTTTTTCATCAGTTTTCTTTGATTTTTCATTTGTTTTCGGTGTTGAATGTCAGTATTTAAATAATTACGTGTAATAGTGCACATATTTAGCTTTCTAATGCATGATATTTGGTTTTAATATGCCCTGGTTTATCCGGTGAAATTTTGAGATTATTGCGAAGCACGTGCGGTGTCTCTCTTTGAACCACATACATGAAGTACAGACTGAACCACAGTTCACTGTGTACTATTAACTTATTACACTTCCGTGCAATTGTACTGTTTTGTGTAAAGTCACAAAAAAACTGCATATTAACTGGAAATTAGAAACTAATAAATTAAAAAAGGAATTTTTTTAGGATGGCGCGGACCAAAGTAACTTTATAGAATAAAAGGTGACGTCACAGCTGCAACGAACAATTATACCAAATCACAAATATTGTCATAGTAAGCAATTTTTTTTGCACTGAAGTGTACTGATGTATGTTTGCATTTTGATAAAGAAGATAATGTTAAAATAATTCGTTAAAACTAAGTTAAATTATAGTGTTTGTGTTCATAAGAAACTTTATCTCTTAATAATAGCATTTAACTCAATATATTTGTAAGTTTTTTCACTAACCGATAAAATTACACTTCAGAAGTGTAATTTTATAGTTATTTTTTAACATTTATAAGACTGGCCCTTTCGGTAATAAAGCAAATCATAAAAATTTACCATTGTTTTATTTGCCATGCTTTGAAATTGATAAATACCAATATTTAGGTAGGTGGTAAAGGGTGGTTCAATGTGGAAAATACCCCGGTTCAATTTGTACTACCTAGTGGACACAATGAACCAAAGCTGAGTTTTTAAAAAAACATTTCTCCTACTCAAACTAGGCCCAACTGTCAAAAAACTAGTATGCACGATGATAGTCGGATAAATTCTGCATAAGATAGGGGAAAAAAACAATAGCAAAAGCTAAAAAATGTAAAAACTACAGGCTCCTAAAATTTAACCGGTTCATTGTACGACGCCGTACCCTATATGATGTCAACGTGTCCAGTCCGTGTTTCAATAGTCAACTGTACCTATTATGTGTATCATTTTATTAAATGTTCTTATTCAAACTGTTGTTGTTCGTTTTCTCGCTTGCAGGATTCCATAAATAGTATATTTATACTGTCTACTACCATGTCCAATTATTTCTATTTCGCAGATAGGTATGTCTCAAGCCAGTTCTTTGTGTTGTTATTATTAGTGCTTGTTAACTGTTTTTTGTACATACAAAATAAATATAACTATAGGTATGGTATGTGTCCCTAGGTCGGTTAGTTTCGCTATGCTCGATTCCCGCTATGCACTGATCATAAAATACCTAACAAAAAGTGCCGCTATGCAAGGAATCAGATTCTTGGACTGTCGAAAGGAAAATGGGACGGTTGGGAAACCTTTTCAAGCATCACCATGCAACCTTCTCACCTTATAGTTATTATAGTTGCGATTTTCCTTAAACTGCAACACTCTCTGCTGTGCGTGATCGGCTATCGCTTTGTAGATGGGAGGTAGGACAGTTGCTTGCTGAAAAAGAATATAAGAAGGGTATAGCGTAGACCAGGGGTGGCCAACCGGTCGATCGCGACCGACCGGTCGATCGCGACTATAAGTCCAGTCGATCGCGGCAAGACAAAAATTATAAATAAGTAGACCAGACTGCGCATCGTAATTACTAACTTCTACAATACAGCATCATCTTGTATCATTTTTCAATCGTAAAACTGAGTACATTAAATCTGAGTCTACAAGGCAATAATAAAACATTAACGAAATTATGAGTACCATTGCAGCATTTCAAAGTCAAACAGCGTCTATGATAGTTGACATAGAGAAGAAAAAATTTGAACAATTTGTAAACATCAAGGATCATATATGGAATAACATCCTACCTACAATTTCATTTCTGAGAAGTACACGACAGAAATTAGGGCAGTGATAGCAGACTTTGAAATTCGCTTTAGTGATTTCAGAAAAATTGAGAAGTTGGTTTAATTCATCAGTTATCCGTTCAATGATTCCATTGATCATAGTGATATCTATGAATTAACTACAAAATTTGCAGATACATTTCAAATAGAGCACATGATGTATATTTATATTCAATAAAAAATACTACATGATTGTACTAAACACTAACTAAACTATGCTGTTTCATTTAAGACTCTAAGAATGTAAGTAATTATGTAAGTGGTAGATCGCACAGGGTTTTGTTAGTAAACAGTAGATCTTATGTCTAATCAAGTTGGCCACCCCTGGCGTAGACAATTATAATAAATGGGAAATTCTTTTTTCAACATCATAACATAATTACAAATCAGCAGCGCGCGTCTAGGAATCGCGTGAGCGTTTGGAACATGTTAAGTCACACGTTTTGTGCAAGGAATTTCGCATGCTATAGATAGAGAATTAAGGCCCTGCCCAAAAATATGTGATTTCTGTTTTCTGCGTTTCTTCTAGTAATCTGAACTATGCCTTATACCTACTCAGCGGAAGAATATGCAAACATGCATCTCGTTTACGAATATCCGTATGTTTTATAGAAAAATGCTGCGCTTAAAACTTGTATAGATTTATAGAATAAAATAAAATAAATAAAATGAAGATTTTCAGTACAATATTTGATATAGACAAAGTCAAAACAGGTATCACATGATACATTCACATGAAGTATCGGTTTTTACATCCCAAAACAGTTATTAAATTTCGGTAGTTTTATACTTTTCAAAACATTTTGAAAAAAGGTTTAAAATTTACTATGGCGTCCCCCTACCTCTGAAGATTGCAGCGCGATGCATCTGAAATTTACTAGCCGTTCATCAAACATCAGAGGTTTATCGTCAAATTGTTACTAAATATTTATTTATTTTAAAATTTTGCAAAGTAACGCCAGAATCTATTAAGATGAATATGTTTAGGATGCTGTGTGTATTAAATGAGCATATAAATAGGTTGTCATTAATTAGATAAAGGTCTAATCCTAGCTAATGCCTAATTATATTTTTTGTCCAATATATCGCAATTAATCATGGGAGATAAGAGGCAATGGTAGCAACACCTGTTAGTTGCCACGATACACTATCAATCATGCCCAGCATTCAGCAGAAAGAATAATAACCGGGTGGGGCCATTACAGTAGCGGTTATATGACGGAGCGAACCACGTACTTCGAAAGCCTACTTGAAATTTGAAATTAAAGGTATCGGTTTGTACATTTCAAAACAGATTAGGAAAAATTCGGTAGGTTTCATACTTTTCGAAATATTTTCAAAAAGTACTATTTTAACGGTTTATTTACCTATTTTCCCGACGTTTCAACAGGTTTACACACTGTCGTGGTCACGGGGTAAAATAAATACCCGTTAAAATAGTAATAATAATTGTGATCGCGTAAGTTTAAAAATATGGAAAAAAAAAATATTCGAAAAGGTCGAAATATAGGGTAAAACTATTATTAATTAAGAAAATAACAATTTAAATAACCTAATGTAATTATCAGTTGAGATGCCAGTAGTTTGTTTGCAACAGTCTGCATTTTTATTAGGTATGTATAATTTTATTTTATGGAATTATGTATAATATTTAATGACACACACAGACAGCTCAAAATAAAATCAAACAAACAAGTCAAGTACCTAGGCATAGGTAAAGAAACTAACACTGAAGACGCCATTCTCCTGGCGCCATAGCATTTTGATCGCAAGTCACAATGAAAAGAAACAGCTCGCTGCTGACCTAAATACGGCGCATTTGTCGAGATGGGCCTTTGTTCCGAATCACGAACGATGCCTGTCGTGCTGTACACCATCTTTAGAACATGTGTCTGTATACAACAAGAAATGAAATAGGAATTCTCTCAAGATATCGAGCCGTTAGCTACAGCGCACTATCGCGTACAACGCGCTCACTACAGCTCGGGCGGTGTTGGATGTCATAAGAGTCTACTAAAGGTAACCTAGCAGAGAACGGGCAGCTTCTCGTTGTGAGACATGTGTCTGTATACAACGAGAAATTTAATAGGAATTCTCTCAAGATATCGAGCCGTTAGCTAAAGCGCACTATCGCGTAAAACTCGCTCACTACAACTCGAGCCGTGTTGGATGTCCTAAGAGTTTACTAAGGGTAACCTAGTGGAGAACGGGCAGCTTCTTTCTGTGAGACAGGTGTCTGTATACAATAAGAAATGAAGTAGGAATTCTCTCAAGATATCGAACCGTTAGCTCATATGGCCGCACCATCACGGCGTAAAACACGCTGCATACTTCTCTGGTCGTGTTGGATGTCATAGAGTCTACTAAGGGTAAAGCGGAGAATGGGCAGCTTCTTTCTGCATAGGTATTATTTAACAGCCGTACTGCGAGCACCGATTTCCGAATAAATTGTAGCCCAGCAATTTATGTAGGTACGATGCCTTAGGATTTAAATAAATAAATAATGCTGAACAATTCATACAACCTTATCTAGCCCCAAGCTAAGCCGAGCTTGTGTTATGGGTACTGGATAATTGATATACATAATAATAATACGAGTACATAGAAATTTTTATTATACATGACATAGTTTTCTATAATTTTAATTACCTAGCACTACCTTTAAAATTTTGTCCACAATAACCAAAGGTTACCAGGTAGAGAATGCTATCTAGCATTATGTTCACCTATGTACAACTCTTGTGCAATAAAGTATATTCTATTCTATACATAGAATACGACCCGATAACCCTAAAATAAAACACTATCCATAACCACACACCGTATACAATCTTGTTTCTTTTTCACATGGGTCTTCTTTAAGTTAAGGAGGAAATAATGACATTTTCTTTTTCAGGAAAACGTCCGTTTCATTTCTTCTGATTGAAATGTATTGTCGTTAAATTATTCGCCATTTTTTCCTGTTCGAACCACCCAGGGTCTGAAGGACCTCGTTATAAGATTCTGAGGACAAATCATAATAATCATTATTTTTATAGACGTTACAAACGAGTGTTCGACGGATGATAATGTTGTGTTGTAAATGTTTTTTCTTTTCTATTCTATTATAAATGTATTTTACTACTAGAGATAAAAGATCCTATTTAAATCGGCAGAAAAATTGACTGCCATTTTGTGTAAAAACGCTTATATATTTAGTCCTTGTTCAACAGAAGCCAGTGCAAAAACGCCTCGTTGGAATTGAGAACTCGATCAACAAGAAATATAATAATATAAATAAATAAAAATACTTAAGAAGTCCTATCCTAACTTTTCATTTATAATAAATAAATAATAAATCATTTATTTCAGGCAACATAAGAAAAGTTAAGTATGGTAAAAAAAACTTGTTCTAGGGCCCATATCAACAAATACCTTACAGACTAACATACATACAATAATAAAAAGTACCTATTAAACTAAATTATAAAATATGTTCATTCTCTATCCTACCTCATAATCATTGTATCTTGCATCTCCTTCTGACTGCAGCCGATTCTTCCTCACAGCCTCCGCATAAGGTACCTGCGTCGGTATGAAACTGTACTTGAAGGTCGGCGAGGGATTGTAGGGCCTGGAACAAAGTTCTTTATTACAAGAAGAATATAACTTTTTACTTGATTTGATTATACATATGTAATTTGTTTTATTTTTGTAACTTTTTGGAATGTAACCTGAAAGCATACCCAATATACTTATAATAGCTAGGTCATCATCATCATCATCAGCCCATAATAGTGCACTGCTAGACATAAGCCTAATGAGTGCCATGGCGCCCTGTCTTCAGCTTGTCGCATCCAGCATCTATTCTATAGCCTATGTTGATGAGGGATACTGTAAGTAAGATTCAAATGGTAAAATAGTTTTCCAAATCGGTGTCAATGTAGTTTCGGAGCCTATTCAATTCAAACAAACAAACAAATCCTCGTCAGTTTAGGAATATAAAGATATAGATAGATTAAACTGCTTCTAAACGATTCGAAGAACAGTTACACTCCAACTTTAAACACAAAATTTACAGGTACCTTGAGTACCTACCAGTGATAGTCACTTACTCCCTAAAAGCTATGCGATTGCCTAGAATAATATCAAACAGCTATATAAAATCATGAAAAATAACTGCGCTCCAATCCTAAGCTGCCAATATTTTACCACAATTGGGTCTCGCCACCCGCATATCACAGGATGCAAGGAAATATTACACTTATTAAAGACAGGATGCTAAGCCTGCGGGCAATCTTGTCAAAGCAGGAAGTAAATTTTTCTTGAAATTATCTATAAATCCAAGATACTCACTGAAACAACAACTGTTCCTGGATTCGTTATGAACTAACAAAAATCCTTCCAAGTTTTCGGATAATGGCTTAGCCAGAACGAAACGCTATCTCAAAAGGATTTCGGGAAATTACCTTCGCAATTTTATGAATTCAGATCATATCTTCAGCCTATAGTCCACTGCTGGACATAGGCCTCCCTTAATGAGCGCCATAGATGGCACAATTCATCATCTGGGGGTTATTGCCCATAATCCTCACGCTAGGCATGCGGGTTTGGGATCGCAGTTCGGTGGAGTTGTTCTTCAGAGGGCGCTGCTGCCGCCCCCCGGTGTATTTCCCTTACTCGCCTCTTACGACACCCACGGGAAGAGTTGGGGTGGTGAAATTCTATGCCGGCACCACACGACAGGATTTAGTCTTACCTATAATCTGAAACTCTCGCCAAATACGGCACAAATACTTGTCCATTGAACTGCGTTTGCGATGTCTCTTGCGTTTTATTGGCCTTGACATGGGTCCCTGAGTTGACCCTGGCCCCCAGTTCGCTTCTCGCGATGGACTCCGCCAGGGGGCGTGATGTGACGACAAGCGGTGGTCTCGGCGGCGGGGGGGCGTCGTTTGGGAAGAGAACTGGACCTTGTCTGAAAAAGGACACTAGATCATAGACAAACTGTATGGAATGGTAGGCTTGCCGACATTATGTGAAGAAGAGACGCCAGTCGAGCCGCCGTAGGTTTAATGTTCCCATGGTTCGAAAGAGATAATAAGATATTCAAGCGTTACATTGCGGAAAACCATTGCAAGATATAAGGATGAAAATATGTATTAAGAAGCAAGACGTTTCATATGTAGTTACTTGGTGGGCTCCACCGTCAAACTGTTCAAGAACTGCACAGCATCAAAGGGGTGATGATTGTGGGTTCTCGGCCGGAGCAGACTGGATGGAGTGGACACCTCCTGGGTCCTGGCAGACGCTAGCAGTAGCAGCAGGTGGAAGATCTTCATGGTGGGCTGGTGATGATCTGGGGTGGAGAGTTGAATCTAAATCTATACTAATATTATAAAGAGGAATGATTTGATTGTTTGTTTGAATGGCTCGAACTTACTAAACCGATTTGAAAGAAAAAATCACCATTAGATTCCTACATTTATCCTTGATGGCCATCGATCGGCTATGGTATTTATTTTCAACAATAAGCCTTTGAAACAATGAAAACAGAGATGTTATTAAAAACAACAACCACTGAAGTGCGAAATAGGGCCCGAAAAAGTATAAGAAACCAAGGTTCACATTTTGAAAATGAATAATAAACGATTTGATTATTAATAAAATGTTTAATTTATTATTAGGACTTTTTAAATTTTTTGTTGAAACCGGACTTTAGTTGGGTTTATTTATGTACTCTATCTAGTTCTGAGAATTAGGCAGGTATCTACGTGTATGATACACCAATCGAAAGGGCAATAATACTGGATGTTTTAAAAAATGTTTGAATGTTTTAGTCTTCTCTATTTAAAAAAAAGGAACTATTTCAAAAAGTAATTTTAATTTTTGAATAATGTTTCATTATTAAACACCTCCCATTTAGTCACTTATGTGGATACAGATGATTGTTTTAGTGTTTATCGATTGAATACACATTATGCTAAGACGCAAACAAATTGTTAGGCATTATTAATTGTCTGTTTGAACACTATGGACGAATAAGCATATGATTTTGGTAAATTTTTCAAAAATCATGGATATTATGATAACTCGGAATTCGTCGACATTGGACTAAGGTAATCTAGCCTGAATAGATGCGTAACGAGGTGACCTAACCCCCCCCCCCCTCACGGCTTTGCATCGACCTTCCGGACACCCTGTATAGTTATGAAACTTCAATAACATTAGCCAAAGTGCATAAGTGTGCAAAAACCTTAAAAATATTTGTTCAATACCCGTGTGAAGCCGGGGCGGACCGCTAGTATTAGATATAGTTACATATAATATTATATGAAGACCTCTGTGGCGCGGTGGGCGGAGGTCCGCCTGCGACGCAGGAGGTTGCGGTTTCGATTCCCGCCTCGAGATGAATATTTGTACGATGTGCAAATATTTTTTCAGAGTATTCTGGTCGTTTTCTATGTATAATAAAAAATATATTTCTATGTATGTACTCGTATATTATTATGTAGGTATATCAGTTATCTAGTACCCATAACACAAGCTCTGCTTAGCCCTAGGAAGATGCTGTGTGAATTATGCAGCATTATTTATTTTTAATGATGCAATCATCATCAAGAACACAAATAATCTTTAAATAAATCAAAAAACATTTTGAAAGATCGAAACCACTCACCTAATTAAAAGTAATAATCTAATAATCAACTTGCAACAGGTGTCAATGTTGCAACTATGTAGATAAGAATGCCCGGCATCTACCTCAGAGGTAGTTAGGTAGATAAGTACTTGTATTGTAAGAAAACCAATGCTGTGAGAACCATGGCAATAGAACAGCATATGGTGTGGTAAGGTCGTAAAGATGGTGAGAAATAGTCCCTGAAGATAGAAGGTAGCTATTTAATAAAAGCTACCTCTAGACTGTTTTGTATTATTTAGTGATCTACATAGTATAAAACTTGTCTAAGTGCTTATTTTGTAAGCCTAAAGAAATAAAGTTATTGAATCTGAATCTGAATCTGAAATAAAGTTATTGAATCTGAATCTAAACAAAGTCGCTTGCCCTATGTATGCTAGATCTTTAAAACTACGCAACGGATTTTGATGATGATTTTTTAATGGATAGAGTAATTCAAGGGGATATGTATAACATGCATTAGTATCAGCATTGTACCCGTGCGA
This sequence comes from Eupithecia pulchellata, assembly GCA_963931895.1. Taxonomy (NCBI): domain Eukaryota; kingdom Metazoa; phylum Arthropoda; class Insecta; order Lepidoptera; family Geometridae; genus Eupithecia; species Eupithecia pulchellata. Next base: position 695,896 of record OZ007546.1, on the reverse strand, counting down.
AGCCGGGGCGGGTCGCTACTCGCTAGTTTATTACAAAAAACAACTTTATTAACAAATAAAATTATTATTACAATTAAATAACAGAACCAGATTAGAACTAGTACCTATTTACATTGAGCTAACCGCAGACTGTTGTTAACAATCTACCTACAGGTAACTGATCCATATCAATAGGTATTCATATGGATTATAGTCAGTCTGGTATCAGTCGGAAGCGTCCTCAAGAAGCTGACTGCGTTTCCTCGCTGTATGGCAATGCTGATGCGCTGTGCCAGATAAATCTCTACTGATATTAGTTTAACTACTTTTTGGGTGTCTTGTATTTGATATTATTTTGTGTAATATGGGAACTAAAGATCAGCAGCAGTTACCTACATGCTTACAGATGTATTTCAAAAGAACGAAGCATAGAGTAACTTTTATATGAACGAAGGACCAAACCTTTAGATGCCTTTAGGCCTTATTTTTAGAATTTCCATCGATGTCAAGGTACCAAAGGTAACAAAGGTTCAAAAGTCAGATAGCAAAGACAATAACCCTAACAACGTACCTTACGCGAGAACAAAAGGTAGTAAGTACTAATAGGCGGGAATTCGCACGCACGGGAGACTGTTGCTATGACTACGGCAATATGGCTGCCGGTGTTGGAAAATTCGCGATCGGGGATGCCAGCTATTTGATGTAATTTGGTCACATTTTTCAAACAGGTTAAACTTATTTGAAAACTATATATCAAAATAAATAACGCTGAACCATTCACACACCTTAAGCTAAGCAGATCTTATCTTATGGTTTCTATATAACTCTTCATAATAATGCACATAACACGTTGCATTACGTAGATACATAAGAACAAAGGGTTTGTTTTGGTAGGTATTAGGGTAAGGACCAAATTTTTTGCATCGTTGCACAACGGAAATCACAGCTGAAGGTGTCACAACGGAGCAAATGTAGCACAACGGAATTTGTTAAGGTTAGTGTACACAAAAACTAACAAAACAAGATAATGTGGATACAATAAAATATCAAATCAATTAACATGCTTAAACTCAAATACTTAAAAAAATCAGTTCAGGTAATTATTAAATCAATAGAAAAATGTCTAATAATAAAATATAAAATCTTATTGTTAAGATGTTTGAATAAAAACTACTAAAAGAAGACCTACATGAAGTAATATTGTGTACCTATCTTTACAATGTTCCGTTGTGACACGTCGCACAATTTCGTGTCGTTCGTCGCATACAGGAGTAAAAATCTCCACGACCCAGCAATAAAAAATTCACACTGCAAAGAATAAACACCAATAAGAATACTCATCAGAGTTGTTCAATAGTAGACAAAATAAGCTCATATAATCAATAATGCAAAGTAGCAAAAGTTAACACAAAACACTTTAAAAGTCTTACAGAAAATCCGGATTTTTAATGGTACGCGTGCACTTTTCACACTTTTCTTCAACTGAGTGAAAAACTACATGGCGGAATTGGCCTGAATTAAGTCACAAGTCAGATGACGGTGTTGCCATTGCAATAAAGCATTATTTGTTATCCAATATTGCCAAGTTCTCGATTTATGCTGTCGCACAACTGAATCGCACAACGGAACGAAATCTGTGACACTCATTATGATCATTATTATTAATAAACTATAACCTTTAACGAGATCCTAATAATAAAAACGTAAAGATAATATATCGGTGAATATAAATAAAACAGAAAGTCCGTGAGAAAGTTTTTATTTTTAGAATAAAATTGCAATAACCTAGAGGAGTCGGAGCTGTGACATTCACATTTTGTATGAAAATCGAAAATGGATTCAGTATCTTGATTTTCCTAAAATGAATTTTACAGAAAACTAGTGTAACAAATATTTATTTGAATTAGGCACAGGGTGCACAATAAGTTTAACTTTAGTAATTAAGTCTTAAAACTCACCTAAGTTAACAACTTTTTTTTATGTTATGATTTCAAAGTACTGTGACATCATTCCCTCGCACAAAATGCAAAAAAATTGGTCCTTACCCATTAATCGATTTTGTAGCTCCATTAGCTATGTTCATAATTTCTTATTTATTTGATATTGAACTTTTTTCAGTACACACATACGCCCATAATATTAATAGTACAATATTAGAGAGAAACTGATTTCACTTATCTAGTGTACTTTATGGTCGAAAATAGTTTCTTAAATTACAACTTACAACTTTGTCTTTAAATTAAGTAAAGTACAGTTTTTCGGTATTCTATTTTTAAAAGAACCAGCATTTTTCCAATATACTGGCAACACTGCGTATCTGTGACAGTCTCACGACAACAATGGCGCAATCTGTAAATGCATGTGAAAGAGATTTTTTCATCCATTCATTGGCGTGTGCCAATGTGCCAATGCGTGAACTATGGCGTTAATATTGTTTGTTTTTTGGGGAAGGCCTACCTACTTATTAATATAATATCTACTTTAGACATGATGTTGGCTTCTACATAAAATTAAGAAAAATATAGTAAAAGAAAAGAACTCTTTTTAGGGTTAAGCTCGCCTTTGCCATTTCTTTTACATTTTAATGTTTTTTTTATATTTTATCGCGTAATAAAGAATTAAATTAAAAATAGTGTACTTAGTTAGTTTATTATTGTTTTTGTTTCTAACTGATTGTATTATTGTTATATGTCTTTTTACGTCAAAACTTATTCTATATTTATTTACTGCTACCTACTATGAATGGAATTTATTTTGATCGATTTTAAGATAGGCATGTAGCTTGCAGGAATTGACGTACTTATCCACCTAATTTTATTTTTAATGAAGAGGTAGGTAAAACCTAATTCATTTATATGCATAATACAGCTACAAGATTTCGTAATAAAATCGAAATTAGAAAAATAAATCAATAAAATACATACATACATAAACTACATCTTTTGAACGTTACCTGAAAAAATTTGGTAACACATCCGGCCAGTTTCACTTCACAACCATTAAATTTCAAAAACTATTTTTAATCAGCGCGGGTGAAAGGTTAACGGGGCAATGAAGGTAGTTCGCAGTAAAGCCTTATTTATTAGATGCCGGTCTTTTCATGGCTAGTGCAAGAGGCAGACGTGGGAAAACCTATCTTATGACGTTTTGACAACATGGTATCGAAAAAAAACAATACTTTTTCATCAGAATTATTTTACAAAAAAAATATTATATCTCTCAAAATACCTTGGTATATGATAAAACTTATAAGTATTACCATATATACTATTTAAGTAATTCATCAATCTTTATGTCACCCACTTTATAATATAGTAGCGTGGCGGTGCACCCCGGCTTCCTATAAACTGTTTTATTGTTGCTTTATGTAGGCCTACGTCCAGCAGTGGACTAAATTAGGCTGATGATGATGATGATTGTTGTTTTATTAGATAAGATAAGTTATCTTCTCCCCAGCTTCTACAATACAACTACAAAACCCTGCACTCTCCTCATTATGAGTTTAGAACCCTATCGCGCTACCTTTCAAGACACCGCGTCGCGTCTGTGAGATTCCATTTTGAGACGAGACTTCTAAAAACTCCCAGTGTCAAACTTAGAATCAAATTACAAGATTTTTACTACAAACTTAACCTAGACATTTCGGAGTTTAATTTACGCGACTTCAAATAAATAAATCTGAAATATGTTGATAATTAAAACTTTCCCTAGGGCGGTTAAGGGTTAATAATGTTAAGATTATTGTGATCGTGTATCGCCCCTGAGTTATTAAGCGCCTTTATTTAGCAGTCGGTTCAAACAAGTTTTGTTCTTTATTTTTACGATAAGCTTACAGCTATAAAACAAAGCCAAAACATACAGGATAGGTATTCCTAAGATTAAAAAAATAAGAAAAGTAAGTGTACCAGCCTCTGTTTTCGTCTGCCAAAAGCACTACCTACATAATCACTTGCTGTTGAGTAGGTACTAGGTATGGCAATGCAAGACATCCTTCTGTTTAGTCTTACATCTGTTTAGCTTTTACAGTAGGTACATTTTTCTTTTGAACTAATAAACAATTTCAAATTCAATTTCGAAAAAAAGGTCATAGTCCTTTCGTGATGGAAATACAGTAAATGCCAAAACCTTCGTAACAGCTATACTTTCAAATGTTGGTCAAGTTAGTGACATAACATAAATAGACAACAATAAGATGGTCAACAATAAACGACTCAATCGTGAGGCGTCTGGCCGATTTTAATTCCGGTTTAGGTACAATGAAAGCTTTGCTATTCAAATAAGTAGGTAGTAAATTAAGGAAATGGAGAGGTTACCAATCTACTAAAAAGTTTGGGTTAGGTCATTATGCTTTACTACCATTACAGTAATTCTATGGCCTTAGTTAAGGACATAATTATGTTTGTACGATCGGCAGATATTTGTTACGGGTTTTCTGGTCGTTTTCTATGTTCCTATAGTAAACATAATATGTTTATCTAATAGTATTAAGTATTATCATCTCAATGTGCATGTTCAGCAGTGGACTGATATAGGCCGACGATGAAGTATATCAGTCATCTTGTACCTGTAGATTGCCAGAGTATTTATATACATATTTATCTATAATATGCCTATCTTGTAACCGCCTATTATACGTCATACCTACCCCTGCCACATCTCTTCACCATAGGATTTGGTTATATCGGTGTCCATAATGTACCTACTATGCCGCGGGAACATGACAATGAGATAAAAAATATCCTATGTCTAAACAACGTCTGTTCGAAATTTCATCAAAATCGGTTCAGTAGTTTAGGCGTGATAGACAGGCAGACGGACAGCCAGAGTTACTTTCACATTATAATAATAATAAGGAATAGGATTATTTTACTTCGTAAAAGTAATAGTTTTATTTTCTAATTAAATAGAACCTGCAACGCCTTCCTTTGTTCTTCTCGTCTAAGCTCTGGGTGCTTGGAAGAAATCGCTTTAAGCGATAAGCCCGCCAATTCTCTTAGCTTTTACCAAATGTTTTAGTTCTATGTTTTCTGAATAAAGCATTACTATGTAACAATCACTACCTACTAGGTACAAATTGGTACATAATAGTAAGGTAGCTATCATATGGAAAGTGCTATGCTCGGAGTTTCTCTGAAGGATAGGATTCGTAACGAATACATCCGAAAGGACAAAAAATTGAAGTGAAGAGAAATCAATAACATACTTATTTCTTTTTTGTAATAATTAACTGTATAAAATTTGACTTGTCTAAGTGCTTATTTTGTAAGCCTAAAGAAATAAAGTTATTGAATCTGAATCTGAATCAGAGAACTAAAGTCATCGACATAGTTTAGATAATTAGCAAACTGAAGGTGGCAGTGGGCCGGCCTATTCGGCATATTTCGCGAAGAACCAATAACCGCTGGGGTAAACGTGTGCTTGAGTGGAGACCGCGACTCGGTAAACGTAGTGTAGGACGCCCTCCTCCGAAAGACTGCTGGCAGATGCTGGATGCAACAAGCCGAAGACAGGGCGCTATGACGCTTATTAGGGGAGCCCTATGTCCAGCTGTGGACATAGGCTGATGATGATGATGAGATAGGTAGTATTGACCTAGTAGATGATAATGAAGGTTTGTTAGGCTGAATTCCACTTTGGCTCGGTCGTCGTCTCCGGATTAAATCGAGCCTAATTGCTATGTAACAACAACTCTATTACTCCTTCAAGTAGCGAGATAACGAACAGACAAAGAAAGTATCGAAAACGGACGATTCCTCTGCGTTTCAGTATGATTGGAGTGTCGCTATTGATTTTATAGTGGGTGCTTTGCTTTTATCCTTTAAGCTTGGTTTGAATCTTGACTGTTTTGTTTTGCAGGATCCAAGTTCATTATTTTGTACATAAGCTCCTAAAGTTTCTTGCAGAGATCGTCTTTTACATTAGGTACTATTATAGAAAAACGCTATAAAATAATTAGGTAAGTACCTACCTAATCATTTACCTATGGATACGTTTTTCAAAAAAGGTAAGCTTAAGTAGTTGTCATGGATTTAATGAGGTATTTATTCTGGGGTCCTTAGTTACCTTTTTAAAGTTTATTTTTCCTTAGTAAAATGTAAAATACTAATTAAAACCAAGATTATGAATAGATCTTTGTCTACCTATCTCATCTTATTACCAGGCCCGGATTAAGGGATCCATGACCCCTAGGCACTTGGTATTTGAGGGCCCCCCTACCCGACAAAATTTCTTTATGCACCAAGCGCCCCCACCTCCCCCGAGCCGATCAAGTACCTACTATTAGTATATTCAGTGAATAATCAGAATAATCATTATATTACAGACAGGGCCGTAGCCAGAAATACTATTCGGGGGGCGGGGGTCGAGCCTTAGACCCGCCCGAGACAATATAATTATGCAACATCTTCATACTAATGCTAGTTATGATAGTACCCGGAGTGGTTTTTAATTAAGCACTTTAACCATGATTAACGGCGAGCGGAGCGAGCTGCGAATTTTTTGCTGATTTATCCGATGTTTTGTAAAAAGTATGCAAAAGTGTGACAATAGATGTGATAGCTAGCCCCGAATATTATGAAAACTGCGGTGGTCATTTTGGAGATTGCCAGCAACAAAGAAAAAAATGTGAGAAACACAAAAAAATAATAACTTCGAGCGTCACATTTTCGGGTAACAAAAAAGTTAGTAGTAGTAGTTAAGAGGTAGGCTATAACAATTCATACTGACTATTTATAAGTATGAAAACATAAATAACAGCCAGTGGAACGAGCCTTGACATATTGTAGTTTTTGCGGCCATTGGAAATGGTTGAGAAATGAATACAATATAAATGTCGTCAAGTAGAGTGATACACATTTTTTTTTTAATTTGCTAGGCATGCTATGAATAGACAAGAAAGGAAAGCTCTTAGCTTTCCTTTCTTGTTTTGACAATTTGGTTTTTTGAAGATTAACAAAATAACTCGTACTACAGAAAGAATGGCGAGCGAAGCGAACCGCCAAATTTTTGACTTATTTTCGGCAGGCTGATAAAAATGACAACAAGAGTACAGAATGAACGGCCAGCGAAGCGAGCCGCAATTTTTTTAGCGACTTTTCGGATGTTCTGTAAACTAGAATCAAGAGTGACAAATGATTATGATTAGCGAACCCTATTTTGGAACTTGGTGAAGTAAGCAAGGTAAAAAGACAAAACATGTTTTTTTATTACTTTTTCGGAGGGTCTCGTGGTAGTATAGGTAATAAAAATTAAAACAGTGAGCGCAATGAGCTCCGATATTTTGTTGTATTTGCGGCCGCTAAAAATTTTTGAGAAATTGTGACATTTTCGGAAGGTTGTTAAAAAGCCCAGAATAATTGAGAATTAACGGCGAGCGGAGCGAGCCGCGAAAATTTTTGTGACATTTTTGGTCGTTACCAAATATATAGTTTAGAAAAAGTATGTTATAAATAAAGACATAACAGTAAACGGAGGGAGCAATTCAATTACGGAAAAACAAGAAACAAGGTCTATTATTAATTTACAAAATTAAAAGTAATGTCGTGATCTGCCTGCCTAGCTGGAATCGGCCGTAAATGAATGCGATGCGTGCACCCAGCGCATTTACATAAAATGTTGAGACGAATTTTAACGATAAAACGTTTGAGTTTTCAAGAGAGAATAATTTAAAGAAATATTTAAGTGCGACGTGCTTACAATACAATGTAAATGTAGATACACAATAGGAATCGCATGGCACGGAGCGCCAAACTGAACAAACGAACAGTACCTACGTCGTTTCTTGCCTACCTTTTATTATTTGGAAAAATAAATGTTAATTTTTCGGGCAAGCCTGACTTTAGGGGTATGAATGTTCCGCCATGAGGGCCCCTAGGCTTGCCGGGCCCCTAGGCCCGGGCCTTGTGGGCCTAGGGGCTAATCCGGGCCTGCTTATTACGTTAATAGGTACCTACTTTAAAATTTAAAGATAAGTACCTATTCTGTTCTTGGTGCATTAGGAACCTTTGGTTTCACACACTGTTCAACGACTTAGAATATTAAAAACTCCTTAGGCGTCTACCACTTCTACATTGGTTCTGTTTGTACCTTATTATAATTTTCATTATTAGGTTTTAAAGTAGGTACCTAGCTATCAATACCTACATAATTACAGTGTATTTAAACTGTAAAGTAAACATTAGGTTATGTTCCCTATTGTAGGTACCTACCTACATTAAGTTATTAGATGGCAATGAACATCTTGTTATCGGGAAACGTTGTTCTAAATTGGAATGCCTCGGCCTGCTCCACCCGGGCTTATGTTGAGGGCGCCGAAGCATGTCCGATTTTTTTCCTTGCTTTCGTACGTTTAAACGTACTTACGTGCCTATTCGTACGTAAAATAAAGAAGGCCTACTCCCAGGACTAAATTCGATTTACGATAGGAGAGGTTCGGGCGATGACTTAGGTAGAGCATTTATAACGGCGATGATGACACCGTTTCGTTTGATGTTCTGCATCTTGCAATCTCAGACGAACGAATATATAGACCTGAAATACCTACGTGCATACCTAAAGTTAGTCTGGCACAAAGATGGCGGCCTGCTGTAGAGTTGCGCGTATTTTAACATTGAATATCGATAAGTAAGTAATTGAGTTGCACGGAGTTGAATTCTAAATTTTCGAATATTAGTAAGTAGAAGAATAAGTACCTATCTTTAAGCTCTGTTCAGTTTTATTTAAGTTTCTATACCTTGGTGATCCGTAACGGCCGTAACGGGTCATTAGCATTATATTACCCTCCGTCCTATCGTCTAAAAACGGGATACTACAATAGATTTCATCAAGTTCAATAAAAAACGCTATTTACTACGTACAGTACAGCTCAATTCAGTTAATATTAACACTACAACTTCCCCAAGCTTTGGCTGGCACTCAATTCAATGAATATCCTCTATATTCAGTACTAATACTAATATGTTCATATAAGACAATTATTTAGGTTGCCGCGCTCGGCCCAAGGTAAGTTTCGTGTGGACTGCCAGTTTCTGCAGCTTGTACCTTGATGGCGTGTGTGGAAGAGTCTTAGACAATCACTGACCTATCAAGCCCATTCCATCAAAAACTGACCTTTTTTGTAAAAACGTTGGTTTTTGCTGGAGTCGACGCCGGAAAGTTAAATCAATCATTTTCGAACACAAGGTCACTGACCTTTATTGTAAAAACGTTAGTTTAAGCTGGAGTATACAGGTAAGTTAAATAAATCAGTTTCAAATACAAAGTTAGACCTTTTTGTATATTTGGAATTCTATGTGTCGGGGTATTTCTTCATGTTTTTTTTTATTGCATCGCGATCGCGATAGCTCCTGCGCTGCGGGAAGTGCAGTGCAGCCTCTCCGCCATTGCGTAACAAGGGACAGGCACACTGTGCCTGTCCCTTGTTACGGCTGGCGGAGGCTGCACTCCCTTCGCGCCTCCGGCTTATTATATACCTACACTCTAGGGGCTCCACGCACAAGACCACGTGGAGTCGGGGAACTCTGTGTCGGATCCGCCACTCAAATTGAATCTAATCAACTCTTCCCGGAATGCTCTGTAAAGTTTTTATATTGTTTCTGCATCCATATTTAACGACACACTTTGACCTCTAGCACCGAGGTCATTGAACTTTGGGGTCAAACCGCTGAACCAAAGTTGCACCCCTAGTGACCCTCTTAACGATGCCACAAGAAAAAACATTTGTTATAATATGCCTAAAAACATCTTTCGAAATTTTTCTAAGTCTTTCGCCTTGAAACTGAACGACATACTTTGACCTCTAGCGCCGAGGTCATTGAACTTTGGGGTGGATCACCTGAACCAAAGTTGCACCCATAGTGACCCTATTTACGTAGCCAAAAAAAATACATGTTATATATACATAAAAAAATTCGTCGAAAATTTTCTAAGTCCTGCGTCCCGTAAACTCCACCCCAACCAAAAATTCTGTCCCTGGCACCACACCTTTGAATCTTGGTTAGCTTGGTTCAAAGTTGCTGACGCTGCTGTAAAGGATTTACTTTTATTTTTGTGTTATTGGTACTGCGTCGATGAAATAATTCGTTATCGATAATCGATGTTTTGAAAATACCGAACCCTAACTCTATTTACTATGACGAATAATTTTCTCCTAAAATCACATAATATTCATAGTAAAACATTGAATGAATAAAGAAAAGCAAGCGGATCTTTATAAACTTTCCCACAAACAGCAAAATGTTTGAAAATAATAGAAAATGTAAGAAATTTTGAATGAATTCGGTACCTTTCCCATGCAACGTTATATTTTGATGTTTTTTGTTGATTTTCATGCGACAGCCAAACACTCTGCACATACACTTATAAAATACATTATTCTCCAAGTTTGCACACTATAAAAAAGCATAATTATCGCCTATTAACTCTAAATTTCCTTCATTTTCGAATAAAAACAAGTCCGGATGACAACTGATGTACTTGTTGTTGACTGCGACTAAACATGGCGACCGGCCACAGGGGGTGAGGGGTGAGGTATTTTGTGACGTCACCAAAACAATGTTGCCATTTTCAGTCATGATCAAACTGCTGTTGTCCTTTTTTACTCATGATTATCTTCATTAGTCAAAAAGAGATGCCGATATGTAAGTAACTCTGCTGTCGAAATACATCACACTTCTATAACTAACTGTTCGTAACAAGTTCGTATAGATGTTTATGCCAGATCTATATTCCTCTATAATCTAAGCTTGCAATAAGTCAATCAAACAAAAAGTTGAAATTACAGAAAGTCAACATAATTGTCACTGTTAAATTCAAATATTGTGCTGTCACTGTCAAGATAAAACGTTTTGCTTTATTTACAAATTGTTCGTTCCGTTTCAAAAATTATTTCGATTCAGAAGTAAATCAACATATCAATATATTCTATAAACCTACCTGATACAAACACTGCTAGCTCAGGCCATGACCGACACCCAAAAAGGTCCATTGAAGATATTCATTCAAGACATATTCCGCGCCAACCAAACTGAAAACAAGTACATCTACGAGTTTCTAGGACTGAGATTCAAGAATGTGATGATCCACGGAGTCGTCACCTCAGTTTACAACACCACAGACCGTTCTACCAACTTGGAACTGAGCGATCCGACTGGCACCATACAATGCTATTTCGACTCAACTAAAAGTAACTCGACACCAAAATCTGATATGCTAAACAACCTTAATCACCATTTTGTCGCTGCTGCTAAGTTTGGAGACCCTAACATAGATATAGTATCCAAGCTTATGCATAGAATTAAAAAGAAAAAGCTTGAAATTATTGAAGGAGGTCATTTAAGTGTTGTCGGAGACATATTTGTGGATGTTAAAGGACAAAGGATGGTATCAGTGTATAATTGTATAGATACAAGTGTCGATAGAGATATTGTGTGGTTAGAAGAACTTAGGTATTTGTATGATAAGTTTTATTTATGGACTAAGAAAGAAAATAATGTACCGCTTTAAGTTTGTTGTATGTACTGCTTTAAGTTATCTGTTCCGTAGTTATTATTATTTATGAATTAAACATGTAAAACATCTCTATATTTGTAAAACAAATAAAATATTGTTTGGTACTAATTTTTTGATGATTTTTTCAATTATTTCATGAAAGTGTTAGTGGTGTCTCACTCACTCTAATAACAGACTTAAAATTTGCCATAATTTTAGTTCATTTTTATGTAGGTAGGTATGTAATGTACCTAAAAAAAATCTTGAAAAATGTAGGTAGGTATATAAAATCACATAAATAAAATGTTTAAAACTGCCCTTGCTTTAGATAATATTAACAATAGAATCAATGCATAGGTACCTATTTGAAACACCCCTGATGCTAAGATTTTTTTTGGATTGTGGCTTTCATTATCAATGCAGCCTATTATAGGCTTTTTCTGCTATTGTAATATCAGGATTCTATAGAACAGATCTTCTACAAAACTATAAAAAATTATTAAATTACTAACTTTAATAGATTTATAAAAGTTGCATAAATTCGCGACAGTAGGTAAATAGTACGATAAAAAAAAAAAAACAAATGAACACGATAAAAATAAATCACCCTTAGGGCGGGCGGCGCGGCGGCGCGGGGCGCAGGCAGGGCCAAGGAATAATAGTGTCAAGGGCGTCGCCAGGGGGGGCAGAGGGGGCAGCTGCCCCCCCCTAGAGATCAAAAAAATGTACCTAGCCAACTCCAAAACAACGAAAGTCCTGCTATTGTCTTGCTTTGCCGATAAGGGCGTCGCCAGGGGGGGGCAGAGGGGGCAGCTGCCCCCCCCTAGAGATAAAAAAAATGTACCTAGCCAACTCCAAAACAACGAAAGTCCTGCTATTGTCTTGCTCTGCCGATAAATCCCGTTATTCAGGGCGCGGCGGCCCGCCGATATTTTGTCTGAAGAAGAAGATTTGTCAAGTGCGAGTTTATACATATAGTACTAGCAAGATCTACAAACGAACGCCTAATTGCCATCCATCACCAGCCTATATTAGTCCACTGCTGGTCATACATAAGCCTCCCCTAATTGCCATAAGTCAAGTCAACTGTCATCTTGTTGAAATGTCACATGCTTTTCGTCGATTTTGAAGATGACACTGACACTGGTAGAGTCGTAGGTCGTAGCGAAAAGCAAGCAGTGCCATAAAAAAAGAAGTTGAAGTTAATTTTTATCTGACTACTATCACCATACCTTGTATCCCTATATAGTTTGTGCCTTTGACCATACTTTTCTCGGAGCAAGGCTGCTGTCGTAAACAGAATAAAATTTAAGATTTTGTCGGCATCGGCAATATTCCTCATAATTAAGTCCGGTAATGTTATTAACTAAGCTTACCTATTAGTACAACGTGTCTTATAAAATATGTCCAACAAATATTATAGTAAAGTAACTACTCTATTTCGTCCAAAATATTATTCGAGGCGGTTCTCTTGAAATATTTGTTTATTTATAAATCAACGATTTATCTTGTTTCTAGAACCATGTCCGGCGATGGTATTTCTCCCCAAGAGGTTGAGGCTTTGTGCCAGACTCCACATGCGGGCACTAAGGTATGTAAAGTTCCATAAAAGAAATTACATTTTAGTTGCTGTACCTACTGGACACTTACTGGACATTACAATACTTACCTATTGTTTGAGATAAGGATTATCTGGATGTCAAGGTCAACAGATAATACCTACCATGAGATACTTGTATTTGGAGTAAGTACCTATGTACTTACCTACTCAATTCATATAATTCAGGGCATACCCCGAATGCCTTGAATCCCCTATGTGGGTAAAAGTAGATTAATAATAGGTTGATGAACTTGTTCGAAAATATTACCATAACCTGTTCTTCAAATCAGCCATTTCAAACATATATTTTCACATCCTCCTTTATTCATTTAAGAACTTATTTATTTTGTTCAAATATTCTTTGAAATTAAAAAAAATTTAATCATCATCACAATGGCCCTGGCTATATCGGTCATAGTGACGGAGGATAGAGGCCGCAGGGATCATCAGGCTTAGTCTGCCAACCTCAATGTTTACTGTGGCTGTTGCCTTATTATCAGACACAAAAGTGAGTTTTCCTGAGCCCATCTTATGCTTATGTTTACTGTGGCCGTTGCCTTGTATTTGGACACAAAAGTGTGTTTCTCCATTCCGTTTGCATCTTGGTGTGCAATATAGAGAAAAATGTGTATTATATTGTATTTTAAGCCTGTCGTGTGGTGCCGGCATAGAATTGCACCACCCCAACTCTTCCCGTGGGTGTTGTAAGAGGCGACTAAGGGAACACACCGAGGGCGGGCAGCAGCACCCTCTGTAGAACAATTCCACCGAACTGCGATCCCCAACCCGCATGCCTAGCGTGGGGGTTATGGGCAATAACCCCCAAATAATGAATAATGCCACATATGGCGCTCAATAGGGGAGGCCTATGTTCAGCAGTGGACTATATAGGCTGTTGTTATTATTATTATTAAGCCTGTATACCTGTGATTCCAGGATTTCTTCTTCCAACAAACCATGTACCGCATCAAGGACCCTCGTCGGTCGTTGCCTTTCTACACCGGAGTACTCGGCATGACTCTGTTGAAGCAGCTTCACTTCCCTGACATGAAGTTCTCACTGTTTTTTATGGGGTATGTTTTCTTCAATTAAATGGAAAATCTAGTATTCTTTACTAGAATCTGCTATTGGCTTCTTATGCATTTTTTTGGTAATGCCTAGTAGTTATTATGTTATTCTAGGTACCTAAAGAACTTTTATTGTCATCATAATCAGTTTAAAGAATTTTATCATTGGCCCATCTTATCCCACTGCTGGACATAGGCATACTTTGCTTGCAAAAATGTTATATCACAAATTCATGGTGAAAAAAAACCTATTATATTATTTTTTTTATTTTATATTTTTTTTGTTCAACAATACTATAATAGTATTGTAGTGGTAATGTTATATCACAAATTCAATGGATGAGATGAAAAATAAAGCAATTTTTTTCTTACTTAAATTTGGGCTAAGCAGTATTATTCAATGTCATATATCATAATTTCAGCTATGAAAACCCATCGGATATCCCAAGTGACGAAGAAGCAAGGAAACATTGGGCATTGACTAGAAGGGCTACCTTGGAACTCACATAGTAAGTATACATTTTATTACTTGGTGTTAAAAGCTTTGAAGTGTATTAAAGGACAAACAGTTTTGAGTGCTAATATGAGTCTAGGCAAGGTATCTGTACGAGTTTCACAAAAAATATGTTTTCTATTCTACAGAGGAATCACAGAAATAATATGCCGACCTCTGTGGAGAAAAGTAGTTAAGGTCATTCGTTTTTCATACATTTGTATTTTCCCAAATATGAGCCATATGAGCTTAATTTTACAAATAAATAACTGTTTTTGGCATTGTTATAGGTCGTTATTTGCGGCAAATTATGTTTCATTAAAGAAAACACTTGATTTAATTAGAAATAACGTGGTAATTTTAGTCCATTTTTGTCACTGTGTGGGTGAACACCGATAGTGTCGTACGAGAACGTCATGAACTTATGAGTGTGAGCGGCGACGACAACGTCATCTGTGAGAAACATAACGAATCAACTCGTAATACCATAGCTTACCATTCATAAACTTTGATTTTGTTCGTTCAAGCATGTAGAACGTACATATTTCGTCTTTTATTGTTGTCATGAGGCTGTCTATTCTTTCAATGTCTATCGTTTTTCTAGGTATGTAGGTATTCTGTTGTCATTGACTTGTTTTAATTTTTGCAAAACGAAGCAAAACTATTTTTTAAAACAATCAACTTCCCAAAATAAAAGATGGAGTCACGGAGGATGAAAATTCTAATAAATAATAAATTTCAATTGTCCTTAGTTGGACCCAAAAACTTCGAAAAAAAAGTACTAAAAATGATTTCTGTAGTTTTTTCTTTCAAGTTTTTTTGTCCGGTGACCACAGTACTTACTGTAATGTACAGGGTTGGCATGATTAAAACAAATGGTTTTAAAACACATGTTTAAAACAATGTTTAAAACAGTTTGATTTTAAACCGTGTTTTTTATCACACGTTTAAAAACACAGATTAAAACAAGTTTTAAACATTGTATAAAACGATGAGAAAAAAACAAGATTTAAAACTACTTTTCATTGCGAATGAATGATATAAAATGAAAGTAATATTTTTTTGATAAGTTATTTATTCAGTCAAACAAAGATCTAAGTACCTACCAAGTACCAGGATTTATATGGGTAATGGGATAAGATAACACGTATTTTTGAAACATGCATTAGATAGTATAGAATATTAAAAATTTCAATTTAAAATCAATCAAAAACATAATTATAACAAACAAAATTACCTATATTTAATAAACAATATAAAATCAAAATTGTTTGTCATGTCATGTCAGTCAGGAGAGAGAGTAAGACAATATGACAAGATCAAGATAACAATTATTTTTTCTTTTCCTTATTAAGGTATTTAAAAACTGTAACAAGTTTTGCAGCTTTCTCTGTACCCAGTTTATTTCGTACGTCAGAATGAATAAATCCAAATGTTGAAAACAGTCTTTCAATTCCAGCACTTGAAGCTACAGCAGTGTGAAGCTGAGCCACTAAGTTCATTGTTTGACCATTAATTTGTTTTTTTAATGACTGCCACCATTCGAGAGGTCCGACCTGATTTACTACATGGTCTTCAAATAGAAAGTTATGAAAGGGATCTGTCATTGCCCTGTATTTAACAACATAGGGCATCGCCTCTTTGTGATAAGCTTCTATAAATAATAAAGCCTCAGAAATATCTTCACTCGTGAGTTTTTCACCCCTGTACTTAGGATGTAGTAAGTTTGCTGCAAAATGAGCTGGAGACATTGCCATTTCATAACGAGCTTTGAACTTCCTTAAATCATCCAATGAATACTCGGTCTCACGCAGTCGTACATTCTCTCCCTCAAACATATTTTTAAGCTCTATCCATGCTTCAGTCACTTCGCCAATACAGCAGGATGTCTTTTGGGAGATGTCAAGTGTAACTGCGATGTTTTCCAGTTTTTTGTAGAGAGCCTGGACTTGTTGCTTCAGCGCCATGTCATTTACTTTCAATGAAATTGACAGATCTATAGCAGTTGAATGATTTAAGCATATATCTGACATTATATGCCAATTTTCTAATAACACTTTTAAGCAGTCAGCCATTGTGTTCCACCGTACCTGTTGTGGTATAACAATTGCTTTTCCACCAGCTTCTTTATATTTGGCAGATGCAAAGTGAGTGTATTTGAAGTACCGCATTATCGACTTAACTTTATCAGTAATATCTTCTGCATTCAAATCCTTTGCTAGAAGGTTTAATATGTGTGATGAACAGCCGTATGTAAGTATATCCTCGTGAGAAGCTAGTTCTTCCTGTTGGGCTAAATCTCGTCTCATACGGCTCATATTTGCTGCGTTGTCTGTCACTACACTTCGCACCGTACATTTGTAAGTTTCACATTGTTTTATTGCCGCAGTAGTAACTTTAACCAAGTAGTCAGCTGTATGGCTTTCGGCTCCTGTGTCTATTGTATCAATTAAATGAGTTGAGTCTGTCAACACATCGGTAACACAGACACAAACTATCGAGTCCTGCCTGACATTACTCCACCCATCAATTGCCAGATTAACAACTTTGTTTTTCAATTCATTTTTTACGGCTTCTTGAGTCGAGTTGTAGACTTCGTCGAGTAGCTTGCTAGCAATTTGTTTGCGGTTTGGAGGTTTATATCCTGGGCGTAAAATTTCTATTAATTTCAGTAACTCTGGGTGTTCTACGTGGTTAAAAGGCGTGTTAGTAGCAAACATATAACGAGATAATTGTAAATCAATTTTCTTCTTATCTTCTTGACTTGTAGCAATAATAAATCTTTTCATTGAAATGTTCACGCTCGCGCTGCTGCTGGTACTGGCATTTTTAGATTGAAGAGTAGTAACAGAAGATGTGGGTGTAGCAGAAGAATTATCTGAAGATCGGGAAGAACCAGCATCACTCAACAACTCCTCCTCCACGTCCCTGTCCGCGTCAAGATTTGCGTCAGTGTTAGAACCGGTGGTGGTGCTACATTGCTGGAAGTGTGCCTCCATTCTTTTCACAAGTCCAACTAGTTCTTTCTTACATTTTCTGCAACGCACCCTATTGGTCTTCAGTGTGGTATTTTCTTGGGGGATCGATGTGAATTGTTCCCAAATTGCATGCTTTTTGCGTCCTGGAGTTGACATTTTTTTTTTATGAGGTGTTATCAGTCGCAGAATTAATAATGAAATGAAATGTGAGAAAGAAAGGCACTCGTATTTATAGAATTCATATTAAGTAATTCCCCGCCGGTAAAGTCCCGTTAGGAAAGTCCCTAATGGATGGCTGTCGAATGGAATAGTGGTTATTTTATTCCCCTCATTTAAATATAAATATTAGGGATGGGCCTAACTTCGGCATTCTTCCGAAATTCGGTTGAAATGCCGAACATTCGGTATAAGAAAAGAGTGAAATAGTTGCACAATTTTGATTTTAAGATTAATAAAACATAAAAAAAATCAAATCTGTCATACTCACTCATACCTGATTAAATAAATAAGCCTTTTACATAATTTAAAATCATAGTAATTTATTTATTAATCAAGTAACTAACTGTCATTATCAGTTTCCTTTTTCGACATTTCAATCTTAAGTTTTAGAATTAAAAAATCAAATTCAATAAGTTCTTATTAAATTAGGAAGTCTTATGATTTCAATCAAATAAACTTTTTGAAAATTCAATATATTAATTACTTATAGGTATATTTTATTGTTGTTTGTTAGTTGTTACCATATAAGTGCAGAATAAAAACCGAACTTCGGCATTTTTGATTTTTACCGAATGTTCGGCCGAAATTCGTATTCGGTTCAAACCACATTCGGCCCATCACTAATTAATAAATATTGGGGGTGCCCCTATTCATAGAATAGAATTTATAGTTTATAGGTATTTCCCCGCCGGTATAGTCCTGCTAGGAAACATTTAGGGTGAATGTAAATCGTTTAGTAGTGATTAGAGATACGCAACATAAAATAAATGTTTATCCATTGATCGTTTTTTGTCAATATTTATTTTACTATAGAAAATTTGAAAAGTCAAAAGATCTAGTCTGGAAATGAAACATTATAGGTCGAATTAATTTAAAATAATGCCCTAAACTAAAAAGGACAAAAAAAACAAAAAATACAAAACAAACACTTGTTTAAAACAATTTGAACTGTTTGTTTTATAAAATTAAAAAAAAACTGTTTTTTTTTCCAACCCTGGTAATGTATGCTCGTCCAAAGCTAGTCTAGCTAATAATAATAATAATTCACGCATACAGTGTCTAATGTAAAAATTTAATATACCTAAATTGACATCCAATATTTAAAATAACCTACCTCTCAAACGTTTTTTCGAAGACTAGGGATACTATTCACGATACTTATTTATTGACATCACTCTGCAACACAGTAAGTTGCTGGTTCAATTCCCGCCGCGCGACAATACCTCTGATCTTGAAGAAGTAATGAATAAAGTTTTGTGATGAATCATTATTTATCAGATCCAGGATCAACTACCTGTATTACCAGTACCTAAATGTGCTCAAAAGTCCGCAATAAACAAAATTGCATTGAAATTAAAGTGTACAGAAAATCAATGACACCTAATTTCTTATTTGATAATAATTACTAGCATACTTCTCTTTGTTTTTGTGTGATAGGGACCGAGGTCAAACAAGATACTTCGTTTGAGTACGTAGAAACTCCATCAACTATTTATAACAATCGAATCAAAGGAAGGCTTGAAAACACGAATTTATTTATACCATGAATAAAAAAACAAACATGAATTTATTTATACCAATACTTGGTACTTCAGATTCTGGTATAAAATATGCGATCAGAATAATTTTGATAAATCACAACGTCACAACAGGCAGATTTTGCATTTGCAGGCTTACGCACAAAATATATGTTCACTAACAAGAAACAAATAGGAAAATGTACTTAGATAAAATAGAGTTATTCGCACCCAGGTACAGGCAGGTGGCGTATCGTGCCCAACAGTTCACATTATAATCTTTGCTTGTGTGAGTGATTTGGTCCGGCGATTTTGCTCTTCCCAAATACAAGTTCTATAAATGTTTTCAACGCTTGAAACATTTATTGATATATGAAAAATAACGTACCATTTGCGGCAAATGTATCACTTTTAAATAATATGCACAATTTAATAAGAAAACAATAAAAAACCAACAAATTGAAAGTCAGCGCCATCTATTAGCGAAGCTATACCTAAACAAGGAGACCGTTCCACCTTAAAGTCGCTAAGTATAAGTAAGTTACATACTTACAGCCTCTATGGTGGCCTTACCCATTTAATCACCTCTTTACGATACGGGCTGAGTTAGCAATTCTCACACTTCGATTGCTATGACCAGGTTTCGTTTGCCATGACCAGGTTTCGTTTGCCATGACCAGGTCTTGATTGCCATGACCAGGGTTCGATCAGCGAATAATAAATATATAATGCCGGATAATCCACACAGCATCATCTAGCCCCAAGATAAAAAGAGCTGCAGATCGTACAAATATTTGTCCCGAGGCGGGAACTGAACCCGCCGAATTGAAACTCCTGCGTCCCAGGCGGACCTTCGCCTACCGCGCCACAGAGGTCGTCAAAATCAATATCAATTAGCAATCGATTAGAAAAACGTTAAAATCATTTCAACGTCTTCCGATAAGTATTGATATAATTCCTTCAATAGACTTCAGTTAAAAAAATATAAGCTCAACTATTTTAAATGTAATCAGTTGTTATGCATTTTGAAGTTATTTTCCTTTTAATTTCTATAAAACTGCTCCCATCAAGGGTGTCAAACTCTCGACAGATGAATATAATCTTCTGTAAATTAAGCTGGTCATTGTTATGCCTGGACTTAAGTCAAATTACCCATACTTATTCACTTTTATAATAGCTGTATCTATAAAACCATTCACTGATTTGTAGATACAGCACAGATAAAGTATAATCGCTGATAAAAATGTTCATGGTAAAAGGATATTGATAAAAGTACCTACATTACCTAACACTGCCCAGTGTCTTTCATTAACCCACAATAGTCCACTGCTGGACAGAGGCCTCCCCTAACTGCTGAACATAGGCCTCCTGTTAGCTACGGGGGTCATCGGGTGCGTCTTCAATAAATTCGATTTATTAAACTTGAGAAAAAACGTATCACTACCATATAGTATAAAACAAAGTCGCTTTCTCTGTCCCTATATCCCTATGTATGCTTAAATCTTTAAAACTACGCAACGGATTTTGATGCGGTTTTTTTTAATAGATAGAGTGATTCAAAATAATTAAAAATAAATAAAAATAAAAAAAAAGAGAAAGGTTTTAGTACATATCAGCATTGGACCCGTGCGAAGCCGGAGCGGGTCGCTAGTATTCCTATAACCTAGGTTACAGAGATTTGCTTTGTGTCGCAGTCAAGAAAATAGTACCTACAAAATTAAATATGGCGGTAAAGCAGCCTCCTAAATCTGTTTTACCGAGGAAGCCGCCTGCTCTACTGCACCGACGTGAATCTCGTCGAGTTTCTTCAGCGTACCGGTAGATGGCGTCAATACCTCTTTGAGTTTGAATTTCGTGAATAACAGCGCGAACACCTCCCTAGGGTGTCACACACTTGCAAAATTTCAGCAAGATCCGTTCATTATTTTTTCTGTTAAGAAGTATCCATCGAAACTTTCGCATGTTTATTATTAGTGTGATGTCATTGTGATAATAATATTTGTTTTCCAGCAACTGGGGTTCAGAAAGCGACGAATCTAGCTACCACAATGGAAACTCGGACCCTCGGGGATTTGGACACATCGGAGTTTGGGTGCCCAATGTGGACGAGGCTTGTGAGAAGTAAGTCCACATCATCATGATAAAATAATAAATACCTAAATAATGCTGGACAACCCACACAGCATCTAGCCCCAAGCTAAGCAGAGCTTGTGTTATGGGTACTAGATGATTGATATATACATAATACAATATTATTACATAGATAGATCTTTCTTACTATACTTTGAAACGACCAGAACACCCTGAACAAATATCTGCAGATCGTACAAATATTTGTCCCGAGGCGGGAATCGAACCCGCAACCTCCTGCGTCGCAGGCGGGCCTTCGCCACCGCGCCACAGAGGTCGTCGAAGTGGATGGTTACTTGACAAATGTTTTTATTATGTGAAAGAATAATTTTAGAAACTTGATTGATGATTCATTTGATTTGACATTAATTACACCTCACCTCTGCCTAAACTTCCATTGCTGGTCTAAGGCCTAGCCGCAATGACCAGTCAGATCGTACTAACATTTGTCCCGAGTCGGAAATCGAAGCCGCAAAATTATTGTCTTTTCCGTGGTCCACTTAATGCATAACATCGTCCACCCCTATGACCTATCATAGTAGAATTGCAGCAAGACTTCCTGATTTATTATCTATTTACCAACGGTCCGCATTGGCTACGGCTATTCTGTTTTTGTTAAATACCCGTGTTTAACAAAAACTGAATTATTCATGCGGATCCTTCATCATCAGAGAAAATTTAGGATTCCAATGGTGAAAGAATTTTTCGAATCGGTCCAGTTGTCTCGGAGCCTGTTCAATTCAAACAAACAATCAAATCTTTCCTCTTTATAATATTAGTATAGATTCGTAGTTAATAATTGAAAATTATTTTGAGTTCTACCAATTAAATATATCTATATAATAAATCACAATACTCTACTTCCAGGTTCGAGCAGCAAGGCGTTAAGTTCGTGAAGCGACCGAACGACGGAAAGATGAAAGGCCTAGCCTTCATCCAAGACCCGGACGGTTATTGGATCGAAATCTTCACAACTAATGACCTGAAGATATAGGTGAGTCTCTTCTATACAATCGTAACATCATCAGCCTATAGTAGTCCACTGCTGGACCTCTAGGCCTCCCCTAATGAGCGCCATATATGGCATTATTCATCATTTGAGGGTTATGGCCCATAATCCCCACGCTGGGGCCTCCCCTAATGAGCGCCATAGATGGAATTATTCATCATTTGGGAGTTATTGCCCATAATCCCCACGCTGGACATGCGAGTTGGGGATATCAGTTCGGTGGAGTTGTTAAAAATAACAACGGTAGCGAGGCTGCCGTGGTTAAGAATCAAATTTTAATTTTACTTAAACTACAAAAATATTTAAATTTACCTAACCGCTACACACAAAAAAAACTTAAAAAGTTTTAACCAAAGTTTTATTTCGTTTCAGATTCTATTATCTTCTATATCTCCAGAGACAGAGAAGAAGAGAGTTGGTAGATCGTGAGAGGATAATTTTTACTACCGCCATCTATGGATGTATGTTTAAAACTATTTCATTACCATCATAACTATATCGTCAACACGTCCACATAGATTAGACATAGGCCTCAAACAATTATTTATTTATCTATATCAACAAATAATAAATAATACAAGACAATATGCATCAGCACACTAGGCATGATGACAGATTTTGAAAAACTGTTCTATTATATTCGAAAATACATATTATTTACAATGAATAACATTTTTTCTGCAGAAATTAACGTTTAGTAGGAAAAATCTAACAATTTAGTCTTTTAATTTGAAATTCGCACCAAAACGCTTGTCCGTCTCATGTCGTCGCTTGTGACGTCACGTCTGAGTAAACTAAACGTAAACACTAGGCGTTCATTGAATAATTTTGTTATTTTGTATTATTAAATAATATTTATGAATTCGAAAGTGTACAAGTGGTGTGCGGTCCCTCAGTGTAAGAATACATAAATAAAAACTCCTTATAAGTTATTTGTGTTCGTTCCGCATAAGAAAACCATACGGGACAAGTGGCTTAAACTTAAAAACTCGCCCAGCATCAACAAGTCGATTTTTGTGACTCGCGTTATTTCACTTTCGATTTATTAAAACCGCTAGACCTAACTCGGTGAAAACAAAGTTGAATCGTAAATAATACAGATAACCAGTGCTGCTAACGAAACAACATGCTTGTATAGTATAGTCAACTCAGAGATGACGTCATTCGCTCTGATTGGTGTTCAGCCTATCATGGATTGCCGTATTTCGTAGTTTTATTTTATTAAAATAAATATCAATCTCACTCCTAATAAAAAAATTAATGCGTGATTTGTATTCCATGACCCAAGTTTTAATAAAGAAATAAATAATTTTAGTGATATTTAGTTACTGTCATCATGCCTATTCACACAGCATTATCTAACCCCAGGCTAAGCAGAGCTTGTCTTATGGATACTAGATAACAGATATACATATAATATAGTACATAAATAGCTATTTTTATGACACAGAGAAAAACGACCAGATCACCCTGAACAAATATCTGCAGATACTACATAGTATGTTTTGTATACTAGTAACTTTTATCGTTTGTATGTATATTTTGCGAAGAACGTTGGTGTTTCAAAACAATCAAGGTTCGTAGTAAACCCGCTTAGATTCATAATAATGGTAAATCAAAGATTACATTTTACTTATACAATTTATCATTGTTTTACGAATTCATTATGCATGTGAGCGGGTTAACTGCGAACAGAAATTTTTATATCTTAATTTAATTCTCGTTTTAACAAAATCAACAGCCCTTAATCTAAACAGTTCAAACATTAAAATTATCTTACCTACGGTTAGTAAAAGATTTACATTTTATAAAATTTATTACAATAGACAATATCAAATATCCTATGTAATTGTTTGTATTCATTTCATATTTTCTTCAACTTATCCAATTTTATTTTCAAGTATAAAATATAATTCTAAAATATAACATCTCTACTACAACATTATGGTCTATGTGTGTTCAAGTTACGTTAATTATGCAATAAGTTTATTATAATACAGGACCAAGGTGTGATCCTTGACAAATCCCGGAAAAATTAGTAAAGAAAAGTCAATTCTTTGTTATTGGTTGTAAATCAAATTTAATAACCATATTCGTTGATTTATTTAAGGTTAAACTTATTTATAAGCAGTAAAAATTTATTGTTTCGGCGATTATCTGTTCATCTAAAGCTTTAGCCAAAACTAAAAACTACATTGCTTATAAATTATAATATTGTACGTGCCTGTAAATAAATAAAAAAGTCATAAACCGAATTTATATAATCATCAAAAATATCTATAAGAGAAAGTAGAATTTATATATTATTATAAAGTAATAATGTTTCTAAACGTCTATTAGTTATTGTTACCTTGTTATTATGTGTTAGTTATCCTATTAAATGTTGATTACGTATGCATTTATTCCTTTTACTTTCATCTGTATTTTTATCTAGTAACGGTATATTATATTTTTTACGCTATTCAATATTAGATTTCGTATTTCGATTAGCTATAGATACAATCATAGTATATTAATTTTTTGTCCCTTGCTGTTAGTTACAATTAATACGATAATGTTAATAAAATAATAAGAGAAAAAAATGCTTTTTTTCTCAGAATCTTTGATTCTAGGGCTATTTATGAAAAACAAACTAATTCATAATGTATTTACTAATATGAATGATTAGGATTATTTGAAAAAACTACTAATTTAAAGAATAAAAACGCTAGTTGACCGACATCAAAATAATTCCAAAGTCTTGGCAGTGATTAAGGAATATAGTTCTTACTTTGATAAAAATCTATAGGTATTTGACACATAAGCATTCGTATGTAGAAAATTGATTATCCACAACCATTATACCATACCTCTAACTATTTTTTACAGCGTAGTTTAGCGAAACTAAAATAATACATTTTAATTCACTCTAATAATCCATATTACATATCTTCCGGTGTATTTTCGCCAATTATCTATAACTTACCATGTAATAATATATAAATCAATTCTATATGCTATAATAATATATTTTCCAATGTTTTATATTACGCTTATCTAATTTAATAGAGGATATAAGGTGTTATATTGAAATATTTAGGTTTTAGTGTAAGATGGCGGGCTGGCAGTGTTTGTGTTTCGCCTTAATACTTTTTTCTGACTTGGTAAGTAAATTTTTACTCTATAGTAGATGAAGTGAATTTTATCGTATAGACATCGAATCTTCTAGCACGGATTTTGTTTTTATGGTATACTAGCGGTCCACCCTGGCCTCGCACGGGTATTTAACAATAATTGATTTTTTCATGCTGATTCTATAGCCTATGGCCTATGGGCTTCTTCAGGGAAGATCTAGGAATCTAACGCTGAAATAATTTTTCAAATCGGTCCAGGAGTTTCGGAACCTATTCAGAAATGAATTTCGTAATTTTTCGAATTCAATGATAAATGACGTAATTTTTAGTTTTTTTTAATTTTCTTCACTACCCTAAAATCAAGCAGACTAAATGTAGTCTGCTAGGTATAATTATCTTATTCTCCATTAGACAAAGATCCCCGTACAGGGCCAGATCTGTTTTAAATGCTTTAAATACCTATCTAGTTGAGTTTGATAGCTCGAAGTAAGTATTTTTGAACTGTGTTGCATATACACGGGCTGTCTTTAACTTCACGCTGTGGTAACAACACGCAGAAATACTAGAATGCCTACGTCCAGTACAATAAAGGATTCAGAGTGCAAGTGCGAGAGCCCCGCCTCTAGCGCTTCGGAAATGATTGTTGTTCAGAATCACTCGCTGATGACTTCCACGATAAACATCTGGAACATATCAGTGTCCCTGATGCGCCGGGTAAAGGGCGGTACCAGTAATAATTATAGGGAATTTGCAGGACGCCGCAAATGTGAAGTTAGTTCACACAGGGACCGAAACATTTGAGAAAGACGGAGTCAAACATGAAAGATCTAGATACAGGCTAGTGCCAGATCATAAAAACGAGGAGCTTGTTAATAATGCTGCGATTAATGAACACCTTACAGAAAATGCTAAGAATGTTGCTGTTAAAGTACTACCAAAAGATGTATACAAACATATTCTTAAAACAGACGAGCATACTAATGAAGTTGATCTTACAAAACTACCTAACAACGAACAGGACAAACTTAAAGAGACACTTGAAAAAAATAAAATTAGACACTTTACGTATATATACTCAACTAAAACGCAACCCAAAAGTGAAGCTCCGCACAAAACTATGTATCATTATTTCACTAAAGCACTACCTAAAAGTGTTGCTAAGCATAAAACGGAGTCTAAAGTTATTGAACGGAGATCAGGACAAAAGATGAATAGCAGCGCTGCTCAAAACTTGCGGATGAAAGAGCCATTGCAAGATTTGTATAGTTATGATACTAGAAGTGTAAGTAAACTTTATCTATGATCAGTTTGTGTAGAACAATCTTGTGAAACATTTGTTTCGTACTTTACATAATTATTAGGAAATTTAAAAAAATACTATTTCGTAAATAATTTTTATATCTATTAGACAAACAATTGAATACACAGGTGTGTTAAGTTTTTTGAGGTGAAATCAGTTTTCATTGGGTATGTATTCTCTTAATGAGAGGCTTACGTCCAGTAAGTCAATAAAGATGTTAGGATATTAGTGTTCTGTGTTAGAGATGATGATGATGATAATATCAACTATAACTACATTTGATAATGATTATTTGATAATGATTACTGTAACTACAGTTGATATTATCATCATTATCATCACCATGCGATATGATACCTCAGGTACCTAATCATTACTAGTTAGTAATGATTTACTAGTTTACCGTAAATTATAAAGCTAATTATAATGACCAACTGTCTACAGTTAGCTTAACTGTTTCAACACAAAAGTTATAATTTGTTTCTTTGTTCTTTTTGAATTATGAATGTATCGGGTCATCATGAAATAACAGAAATATGAGAAGGGAAGGTGAGAATGGTCATTTACAATAGCTCTGAGGTTATAAAAGACTTTATAATTATAAAAAACTACATACTTTTAATGTGTTCATACTTATATGGTAAACCCGCAGGGCCATTCAGAGGTCGCTATTGATCATGACAATAAGGAAAAAGCAGTATCTTCTGGTATTTTATGTAAAGCTACACAAAATCATTCAAATGATATCTTAATGGAACGTATTAAAAAATTTGCTTATTCTAAAGCAGTAATAATTTACAATTTCAATTGATCTCTATTGTTTTAGACTTGGGAACAGGCTTCGGAAGAATTAGAAAATCGCGTTTTGGATGACAATGAAGTAATACAACAAAATCTGTACAGTCTAAACACACAACAAGAACACGACAATCATGTAAATGATCAAGTCAAACACCGACAGAATCTTTATAGACAAGGAGAACATGACAGTCGCGGAAATGTTCAACAAATTCACCAAGAACAATTACAACATAATTTAAACAGATTAAATTCACAAGGGGAACATGACAGTCGTGGAAATGATCAACGAAAAGTACAGAATAATCTTCTTAACTTACACAACCTTGAAAATTATCACAAATTAGAAAACCAACAAGAAATAAAACAGGGATTAGTATACAAACAGCATTTGACAAAGAATCTACAAAGGAATGGACAGGTGTGTTCAGTTAAATTTTTCAATAGGTAGCGTTGCATGAATTTATTGAATAATTTCTTATTTCAACAAGTACGACAAGTGCGAGTGTAACTCGCGCGCCGAGGGTTTTGAACTTTTGTCGTTTAGGTAGGTACGTATATGACAACCTCTTGGCGCGGTGGGCTTACAACGCAGGAGGTGGAGGTTTGATTCCTGCCTCGGGACTAATATTTGTAGGATCTTCAGATTATTTGTTCGGGTGTTCTAGTCCTTTTCAGTACACAAAAATAAATCATGTAATGTGATACTTATACTTTATTAAGTATAACAGCTATCGTAGTAATACCAATAACATAAGCTTTGCTTAGCTTGTGGGTTAAATGATACTGTGTGGATTATCTAGGATACATACCTATCTCTTCTCAAAAATTTTGAGAACAACGGTTTTGGTGCGCTGTGGAACTCCTATTACAGTTACTACAGAGATTAGTGGGTAGGTAAGTGGGTTGGTACTTACAATATTTTTTCGGCTTTTTTCAACCTATTTCACTAAGTATGAAACTTAGACGATTTTCAAAACCTGTTTTGAATTGTCGAAATCCATACCTTTGATTTCATATTACTCTCAATGAAATAGCCCCCATTGTATGAAAATTAGTTTTATGACCATATTTCAAAAAGTATTATATTTACAGACTTCTCTATATTTTTCCTGTAAAATATAGATCTATATCTACAAACGCTTAGTACATTTTACATACAATCACTCTGCAATCTTCGGAGATAAGGGGGGGGGTAATTTTTTTGACCTTTTTCAAAATATTTCGAAAAGTATAAAACTTATCGAAATTTCAAAAACTGTATTGAAATGTACAAACTAATACCTTTCATTTGATACCCAACTCGGTAGGGTAGTCACCCCTTTAGAAAATTTTCCCGCCCTTTTTTGACCTTATTTCAAAAAGTATTATTTTTACAGACTTCTCTATATTTTTCCTGTAAAATATAGATCGATATCTAAAAACACTTGGTACATATCACATCGATCGCTTTGCAATCTTCGGAGATAAGGGGGGGGTACCGGTCAATTTTTCGACCTTTTTCAAAATATATCAAAAAGTGTGAAATCTGTCAAAATTTTAAAAACTGTATTGGAATGTACAAGCCAATACCTTTCATTTGATACCCAACTCGGTGGGGTAGTCAGCCCTTCAGAAATTTCTCCCGCCCTTTTTTGACCAAATTTCAAAAACTGTTATTTTTACAGACTTCTCTATATTTTTCCTGTAAAATATAGATCCATATCTACAAACACTTGCTACATATCACGTCGATCGCTCTGCAATCTTCGGAGATAGAGGGGGGGGGAACGGTCATTTTTTTGACCTTTTTCAAAATATTTTAAAAAGTATAAAACCTACCAAAATTTCAAAAACTATTTTGAAATCTACAAACGTGTACCTTTCATTTGATACCACTTTTGACTTTGTGCGTTCCATTTAAAATTTCGATTTCAAAATTTGTATGGAAAATCTTCATTTTGATTTTTCATTTATTTTCATTTATTTTTCTATAACTATGTGCGGGCGCACAAAATGTATTATTATTTCAAATTTCAACTCAATAGCTGCAGTAGTTTCTGAGATATTAAGGATTCAAAACACAAAACAGACCCAAAGCGATTTCATATGGGTTTTGCAACCGATGGCAAAACCCTAAAAACAGGTTTAACGTAAGTCAAGTATTTATAACAAAGTTTATTTCACTTTTAGAGTCCACCGAAAACACTAGAGCTCGGAAATATTGCAAGGTTTAACACGGAGACTCCAGTTTTCAATGGTAAGTTTAATTTCAGTAAAAAAATTATGAAAATATTAATTTCTAGCGGTCCGCCCCGGCTTCGCACGGGTATTCGTGCAGGGGATCCGCAACTAACTTTTTTTGAAAATATTCTATAGCCCGTGTTCATCAGAGAATAGTTAGGATTTTAATGGTGAAACAATTTTTTCAATTCAAACTAACAATCAACTCCTTTCCTCTTTATAATATTAATATAGACATAGGTACCTAATTTTACTTGGTTGGTTCACGATGATCTTATAATTGTTTCAGATGCATACGAAGTTAAAAATAAATATACAATAATTTTGCCTAATCAAACCTCGAAACACACTAAAACACAACATAGTCCGTTAGAAATGATGACCGTCAAAGATACCGAAAAGACAATACAACTTAATCGTACTGACTTACTTCGTTCTTTGATCTTATCTGTCGGTTTAAACAAAACTTTTGACTTGTCCGGTGAAAAAGGAAAGTACAAGTTAGTTCACGAAGGTGACGAAGATGCTCATATTAACTCTGCTTTAATACATTGGCTCAAATCCCATAAAAAGCATACTCCTTCTAAAGATATTCACAAAATAATTTTATCTCATGGTGATGGGTACTTTGAAGATGAGCTTAAAGCAAGGGTACTACCCTTGCATCACACTGAAGGTATTCACCAAGAGCACACTAATAATGTACAAACCAATCCTTATATAAACACTAACATTCCTATTGGTATGTACCACCATGAAATTGATAAAATCCTACCGGAGGCAGGCAGTGGTTTGAACTCTATTATGGAATCAAATATTAACGTCGACAAAGACCTTCATACAATCACTTCAACATTTGAAAAAAGTGATGTTTCATCAGAAATCAATGTGGATGTTGCTGCATCCATGTCTACATATACTACAACTGATATTACACTTAGTACGACTGATAGTATACTTTCTGTAACGGATACTGATCTCACTTCTACTGATAATGAAAGTGATAATACTACTAGTGCAACTGAATATTCTGAAGTGTCGACAGGTGAAGATATGAATGATGAATCAGAAATAAACATGGCAATTCCTTCTCTGATCGATCAACCCATCACGATGGTTGACCGCACAGCAACTGAAAAAAAATATACTAAATTTAAAGTTGGCATAACTAGCACGCCTGAAGGTCACGAAGTATCAACGACTGAACCTATAGATATTTCAAAGTTAGAAAACGATACGCCATTACTCCGCCAACTGTTATCTTCATACGGACTTGATATGCATGATATTGTCGATGAACCAGATTTAAACAATGTAAACAACGCTACTCCCCTAAAATCTTTAGTTATATTGGATGAAATTAATAAAGATAAAGACAAGAATGACGATCTGAAAGAAAAACTTTTCGAAAATGCAAGTCCAGCAAATCTATTAGAACAGGACTTAAACACTGATGATCCGTTAAGTGAATATGAAAGTCTACCTATTGAACCTTTCGATAAATACACCAATTCACTCCCTGGTCCTGATATGGGTGATGATGATGATTATTTTAAGTTCAGAATGGATGATCTTCAGCGTGATAAAAACCATCATGAAAACTTAGAAATAAATTGTAGAAATGTATTTTCTAACGATCTGGCGAATTCAAACCAAATAATCTCAGAACCCGTAGAATTGAAATTCATTAACCGAATATGGCCTCATAGATGGCACGCAGAAAAAACCGCAAGATCGAGTCGTATAATTTATAAAGAAGAAATTAGGCACTGCGGTAACGATGATAGCCCCGTTATTACTTGTAATAATAACCTAAATTTGTTGAAACCATCGGACAATGCACGCTTGAATGCAGTTGGGCCTGATAATTTTAATCACGATGCCTATATCTATCATAACATAGATGCAAATCTTGAATATTCACAAGACACAAACAAGAATGTCAATGACCATTATCTTGAAATTATTTTATGTTATCTAAATTCGGATATCGTCACAAACGAATTAAATGCACTTATGGCATACAGTGGCCCAGGACAAGACAGACACCAAGTAACATTACAATTCGTCGTTCATAAACTAGGTATAACTAACCACATTAGGCTAGAACAATTACAATTTCTAACTAATGAAGTACTAAAACATCTTCTTGATTACAATAAGCACTATAAAGTTCCTAAAATAGAATTAATTTACGAATTTAATCATCCACGCGACTTATGTTCCAATGCTAATCCGGGTTATATGCCTCCGAAAAATGTTCTTAGTCAATTCCTTTCATATGCTTATAATGTGCATACGCAGGAACCAGCTCTTAACGTTTTACCTAAGGATCAGTTAGTTCCTAATTCTTATCACCAACTTCAAAAAAATGACGTGTTCGTTCGTGATCTCAATCTTGTTATACAGCCTAACATGGGTGATGTATCAGACCAATGCCACATGCTTTGGTATAATCAAAACCCCAAATTAGTTGAACTTTCTGATTTGAAAGCTCATCCATACAGTGATGAAAGCAATAATCAAAAATTTCCTGATTCGGATCAAGAAGGTTTAACTCAAAAATCAAAAAACTATCCTTACGAATCAGAATCGGAATTGGATCACAGCTTTGAGACTCATCTCATTGATTCCGACTACTATGATAACGCCTCTGGACAAGACCACAATCACAAAAGTAACTGTTTCGCTCCCAATCTTAACATTGATTTAAACAACGACGATATAAGTATGGAACACCATAATTTTAATGAACATAAATTCGATTCAGACCACCATCATTCTAATAATCATGGTGTTAATTCTGACGACTTGACAATAGTTCCTGAAGATCACGGATATCATCAACAGAATGATCATTTGGGTCTACATCATAATCCTGTTTTGAATGCTCACAGCTTGAATTTTGACGATTATAATCCTAACCAACACGTAGTTGATTCATATCACTTAAATTCAGTTCCTAGGCATTATCAACAAAATTACGAATTAGCTCAAAATCCAATGGAATCTTATTCTAATCAACCCTTTTTTTGTGACCAATATAATTCTCATATTTATTGGGATGCTCTGCCAGCACAAGAATTTGTTCCTTATCATACGGTTTATTCTGCTTCTTTCCAGCAAGTTTGCCCTCCTATAACTGAGCAAGCAAATTTAGCTAATGAACCTCATTTCCCCACTATCGAACATCAGCTAAATGAACATCTTAATCCTTCACCACCTCAACATCAAATAGATCCTCGGTCCCACAATGAAAATGGAAATTTACCTCATCAAGTTGGTACTGACCAATTAAGCCATTATTATGCTCTCCCTAACCAACAGTTTGATTATTTAGAAAGTCCACTTTATCCGCAACTAGATAATTTTGACCAGTGGACGAGTTCTGACTATCTTAATCAACCTAATCATTATGAACCTTATTCTTACCAGCAAAACGAATGGTACGCACCATACCAAGCACTTAGTCCTGAACAATCAAACTCTGCTTCGTATGGTCTATTATGTCAAAACATCGACTTATCGTCTAATTCCTATCAACCTTACCAACTCCCATATTCCGATGAAAACTATTACGTAGATGAACGAATTAACTTACCGATAACATATCACCACAATGGTTACGAAGCTTTAGAGATACTTGATGGAACTCACCTCCAGGAATACTTAACCGATGGTATTGACTTACCTAACCTCGAAGTGGTCAGCAGCCTATCTACAGAAGTTCACAGTCTTGTCAGCTACTTGCTTGATCACGGTGTATCGGAAAGCATTGTATTAGAATTCGTTGATGGAGTAAGGAAACAAATGGCAGAGGAATTTCTTGAACGCCTTAAAAAATGTCAGGAAACGGCTTACTCTTTCTTGGTTCAAAGCATTAGTAATCTTGCACAAGTTTATCTGCAAAAGCATCGGTAATATGCAAAAACTCTGCTTGTCACATAAACAATAATGACGTCCTTCTTGTAAATTAATGATAATAATTGCAACAATAAAACCGAATCTTAGTATTTTTGATTCTTTATTCTGACACTCTAAAATGCTTAGATTTCAATTACTTTCATCCTATAAGTTTAGACTAGCTGGTACTTAATTAACACTGAAAAACTAAAACGAATCGGTACTATTAATACCTATCATAAAATTATCCGGTGTTAGATTTCACAGTTCCTAATTTGCAACATGACTCCATTTAAAAACGTAAGTAATAATAACTTTCAGTCTTTTATTGGATTTTGCTGGCCGGATGATGTCATTTAAAATATTATATATTTATCTGTGTTTTGTATCCGTAAGTATTAAAATTATTAAAACTACTTTTTGAAAAATGTAAAAATTAAATTATAATGGGGAAAATACAGGAGATGATAAGCATTGGTTGAAGCTGGATTATCCGGCTGCGTAAAATATAATGGACTATCCAGGACTGTCGAAAACAATTCCGGAACACGACTTAAGATAGGTAGGTACCTAAAACAATAACTTTAATAACATAGAATAAAAATAAACTTCAAAATGCACAAACAAAATGTGTTTCAAAAAGTAATTATTAGGTTCACAGATCCCTTGGAAATGGGCTCGACGAAGCAAAGCAGGACATTGAACAATATTTAACCAATCAAACTAATTTGTCTCCTGAAACCTCTACTGAAAATGTAAGTTTTTCACTGTACTATTCCAGATTATTTACTTTATATGTGGATGATAACAGGTGAAGCCAGAACATAATGATGGTATCAGGTAGAACGCTCACTAATATAATCTGCACCGTCACCGTCACCGAGTTGTGGCCTTAAGGCGCTGTGTATAGACAATATTTAGGTATTAGTAGTATTATTTAGCAGTTCGTAGCGCTTGACAAATAAAGTTGAAAATGGTGATGCGTTTGATTTAGTTGAATCTCTTGTTCGACAATGTCAACAATATTTATCGGTTTTAATTTATTTTAAAAATAAATACACCAGTAAGTTAAAATCTTTATACATATTTCTCTAGATGATAAAATTACCTTTCTTACAGTAACAAAATTATAAAATGTCACTCAAAATCACTCAAAATATTGAGCATTTCGAGAAGAAAAAGTATTTTCGTGTT
This sequence comes from Eupithecia pulchellata, assembly GCA_963931895.1. NCBI lineage: Eukaryota > Metazoa > Arthropoda > Insecta > Lepidoptera > Geometridae > Eupithecia > Eupithecia pulchellata. Next base: position 660,886 of record OZ007546.1, on the reverse strand, counting down.
CTTTCTTGCGATATTTTTTCAAGTTCCTAAATGGTTTTTATGAAATATTTTTGTATAAGTCTTATTTCCATACACTTGACTCTAAACTGTATTTTTTTTTGGGCTTGTAATTTATGTCGCAGTACGCCTAACTGTGCGACGAAAATGTGGACGTTTTACGGTTTCTGTGTTTGGGCAGCGCCTTAAATGTTAATATCTAATAATAATTTATATTTCAGTTAATTATCACGCGAAGAAATTTAGTTTACGATAGAACTGAAAATGAAAAGTGCGAGAAAGCCGTCACTTTAAAACGAACTCTGAAACTATTAATATCATTGCTAAGCGAAAGTGCATCGACCAATTCCAAAACCACCGATGTGTTGGAAAACCTGAAAGACGTCCTTAAAAATACTCCGGCAGGGCATTTCGAAGTTATAGATAAAATTGATGACCTCGTGAGAACTTTAGATAAGTACAAAGAGCCTGGCGATAGAAATGATCATGTACCTTTGAGAAGCCTAACTGAAAACTCAAAGAAAGATGAGTTCAAACTAGACAGTAAACTAAAGTTGAATCTCGAGATTCCAGCCCTGGCAAATATTTACTGCAATCAGCAACTTCTCAAAATTCTAAAAGCTACTGAAGATGCTTACGTCAACCTGGTGAAAAACCCCGTATGTGAAATAGATGTTTCCGATTTACCGCCCTTACCTATCATAAATCCCCACCCTCAGTTTAGTGTTAGGGGTAAATCATCATTGAAAAATCCTTCTGTTCCAATTGTAGTTAATCCTTATAAAAATCCACGGCCACCATACAATATTCCAGTAGAGCCGGTTCAAGTAAGACCTATTGACGTAAATCCAGTATCACCAATCTATTATACACATAGCTCCGGCGAAGTTTCGACTGTTACTGTGAATCCGCATAGAAATCCTGAGACGACACTGTACAATCACAAATTATTTGACGGCAAACCTGATAAAAATACATTATTACAAGAATATAATGCATATGGCCCTGGGCCAAAGTACTATGCCGAATTATCTGTCGTAAAACCTGATAAAAATCCTTTATTACAAGAATATAATGCACATGGCCCTGAGCCAAACTACCATCCCGAATTATTTGACGTTAAACCTGATAAAAATCCTTTATTACAAGAATATAATGCACATGGCCCTGAGCCAAACTACTATCCCCAATTATTTGACGTGAAATCTGATATAAATCCATTATCACTAGAATATAATGCACATGGCCCTGAGCCAAACTACTATCCCGAATTATTTGACGTAAAACATGCTAAAAATCCATTATTAGAAGAATATAATACACCTGACTCTGGACGAAACTACTATCCAGAATTATTTAACGTAAAACCTGCTAGGGATCCATTATTACAAGATTATCATTCATTTTATAGCCCTGGTCTACATCATCCCGATGATTTAAATTCAGATCACAATCTGGGGTCAAAAAACTACTATCCCCAATTATTTGACGTAAAATCTGATGTAAATCCATTATCACTAGAATATAATGCACATGGCCCTGAGCCAAACTACTATCCCCAATTATTTGACGTGAAATCTGATATAAATCCATTATCACTAGAATATAATGCACATGGCCCTGATCCAAACTACTATCCCGAATTATTTGACGTAAAACATGCTAAAAATCCATTATTAGAAGAATATAATACACCTGACTCTGGACGAAACTACTATCCAGAATTATTTAACGTAAAACCTGCTAGGGATCCATTATTACAAGATTATCATTCATTTTATAGCCCTGGTCTACGTCATCCCGATGATTTAAATTCAGATCACAATCTGGGGTCAAAAAACTACTATCCCGAATTATTTGACTTTGAACCTGATAAAAATCCTTTATTACAAGAATATAATGCACATGGCCCTGAGCCAAATTACTATCCCCAATTATTTGACGTAAAGTCTGATGTAAATCCATTATTACTAGAATATAATGCACATGGCCCTGAGCCAAACTACTATCCCCAATTATTTGACGTGAAACCTGATATAAATCCACTATCACTAGAATATAATGCACATGGCCCTGATCCAAACTACTATCCCGAATTATTTGACGTAAAACATGCTAAAAATCCATTATTAGAAGAATATAATACACCTGACTCTGGACGAAACTACTATCCAGAATTATTTAACGTAAAACCTGCTAAGGATCCATTATTACAAGATTATCATTCATTTTATAGCCCTGGTCTACGTCATCCCGATGATTTAAATTCAGATCACAATCTAGGGTCAAAAAACTACTATTCCGAATTATTTGACGTTGAACCTGATAAAAATCCTTTATTACAAGAATATAATGCACATGGCCCTCAGCCAAATTACTATCCCCAATTATTTGACGTAAAATCTGATGTAAATCCATTATCACTAGAATATAATGCACATGACCCTGAGCCAAACTACTATCCCGAATTATTAGACGTAAAACATGATAAAAGTCCATTATTAGAAGAATATAAAATACCTGGCTCTGGACGAAACTACTATCCAGAATTATTTGACGTAAAACCTGATAAGGATCCATTATTACAAGATTATCATTCATATTATAGCACTGGCCAACGTCATCCCGTTGATTTCAATTCAGATCACTATCCGGGGTTAAAAAACTACTATCCAGAATTCTTTGACGTGACCCCTGAGAAAAATCCTGAAGCACCAAGCTATCATACTTATGGCCCTGGCGAAGAGTGGTCTGATAAAACTCTAGCTACACCATATCCGGAATACGTTGACGTGAATCTAGATAAAAATCCAGTGGCCCCCAATTTAATACCGCGCGTCCATGTAAATCCATGGGATAAAACCCCTTTCCCGTATATCGCAGCCCCCGAAACTCTAACATTAAACCCTACTTCCCCGTACATGCCCAAAACAACTGGCTACCTCGAACCAAATTCAGAAAATCAAAAAACTTTGCCTTACCGAATAACCCCAGAAGTGGTTAACTTTGTAGATCCCAATATATACTCTACAAACCAATCCAAACAAGAATTTTTTAAAAACTTTATAGAGCCGAGTGTACCGATCCAACAATATCCGATTTTCCCACCAAAAGATATAGCTTCACAACCAAGCAACTCTATTTTACCATACCCATCCGAAATTACAGTTAATAAAAAACCTGAGCCAATGCACCCGGATAATGAAGTGCTAAACTTACCCCAACCATGGCATAACATATCAGTAAATCCCGGGAACATCTCTACTACCCCTGACTGGAACTTACGTGATCATCCCTTAACAAATCAGAACATTCCAAAAAATTACACCAAAATATCTCCAGTTAACTCAAATTTCCTCAGGAACTACATTCATAAATATCATAATATTCAACCCAATAATGAATACCCGTCATATCCTTTCTACACATCTAACAAACATGAAATATCGCCACTCAATCCTTCTAGCCCTTATGTCCCCAATCAATTGAGACCTCAACAACCTTTACCGAATCCTGGACTAATGATCAATGATGTTGCAAAAGAAAATGAACAGCCACTTAACATAATAAGCTTTGTAAGAGAAGCTATCGACGTCATTCAAGCAGTGGTTCCCGTTGTGAAATTTGACAGACCAATATTGCACATCATTGCTGAAATTAAAAGTATTCTCGTCCTTAAAGATGAAGACATCTCACACGAACAGTACTCTACCATTCTCGATTTGTTTGGGAAAGTAATCGAATATGTCAAACAACTAAAATATTATAAACAAATTAAAGATATAATTGATTCGCATGCTGTGTCAAATCGTCAGAAATTGGAAACGGAAAAAATTGTAAAATTTACTTACTTGTTAAAGCAACCAAAACCAGTGGTTTATTACCCTTACTATTATGTACAGTACAGCATGCCTTATAGAGAATTTATGATAGTAACGAACAACCTGTTGAGACAAAAACCTGAATTGAGAGACAAACCACAAGAGCTCTATAAAGCGTTATTATCAAACTCTAAAGTGGTGGACGTTTCCCCAGACTCGAAAAACTATAGCAAAGGAGATTTGCTAAAGCTGACCGTAAACGCAGGATCCTTAGTTGATACAAAACTTATTGATGAAAACGATGCATTGCAAAAACAACTGAATATATTGAATAATATTACATCTGATTTAACAACTGACGAGATTCTAGATCTTAAAGAAACTAATAACAATTATCAACAATTAACCGGCACAGAGAGTTATAATCAAACACATGCAGATCCATTCATATTACGGGATACAAAAGAAGCCGATCCGAATAATTTAATAGGAATGCAAAGGTTGAATGAACTTTTCAGCTCACCAAATTCCCACACTTCTACTTTTAACTCTGACAAATTGCGGGACGATATCTTACAGGCTGGTAAAGATAGCGTTGACAATCAGCTCAATGATGCAATTAACAACAGGGATGAAAATAGTCCACTAGTGAATAAGTGGATGCAAAAACTTTTCGAAGCTACAAATGAAGCTACACATCCCCCTAATGTCATGAGTTCAAAAGACTACGTTCGAATCAATAATCAAAAGATAAAAATGAACTCTGGTAGTAATCCTCAAGATTCTGTTTCTATTTTTAATCCGAACTCGACGCTGAAATTAGTGGCATTAAATTCACATGATTTTGGATTAAATTTAAAATCTATTCCAAACGATGTAAAAGAACTTTTGAGAAGTTATTATTGGCCAAATTTGATAAACTATGATAGCCAGAAAGTATTGAAATCAGGAAGATTCAAATTATCTAAACCAAGTGAAGATACGAACCCAAAATTAATCCTTAACGAATTTAACAAAAAAGATGATGTGGACGACTTAGCCTTTACCACAGGACAAGATGGTTAGGTCAGAAATTGGTGATTCAGAGTGTGCCTATTATTTCCAAGCCCCCATAGCTACCAAAGGATCGACCGCAAGAAGGCCAGTGGCGGTTGGTTAACGTATTTTTAGTAAACCTTTGTGAATTACTGCTTCTTTTATTATCTAAAGGTAATACTAAAGCTAAAGCTTTTACACGAATAGGTACCTAGTTACTTACCTACATGATTTTTAGATCGAATCAGCCACACCTCGTAATACGGCACTTTCGCTTACAATTTTCATTCGGTAGGTACAAAATCTTAAAATTATTCGGATTGTGGCCCTTTAGGGCATAAGCGAAGTGCGCATTATGACGACATCCGGCAACTAAAAAAGTGGCCGTGTAGCTCCGAATTAATTGACCAAAAATTAGATATTATGGGCGTTTGTGTGTTTTTATGAAAACTATCGCTTAAGGACAGGTGTATTTTCTGCAAAGGTTAAACCGGTCAGTTCAAAAAATTTTAAAGTCATGGCCATCTGCGGTCAACAGCAAAAAGTCCATTCGAAAAATTTTACACTATGATCCGTTTCATGGAACGAACTCTGACAATTTAGCCGAATTTTAAAACTAATTTTAATAATTATTTATTGCCGTGTGGTGCCGGCATCGAATTTCACCACCCAACTCTTACCGTGGGTGTCATAAGAGGCGACTAAGGGAAACACCGGGGGCCAACAACGCCACCGAACTTCGATCCCCAACCCGCATGCCCAGCGTGGGTATTATGGGCAATAACCCCCAAATAATAAATATTGCCATCTATGGCAATCATTAGAGGAGGCCTATGTCCAGCTGTGGACTATCATAGGCTGATGTTGTTGTTGTTGTATCAATTTATTCGAAAAGCGAACCAAAGGCGTACCCGCGCGCGTCACATATAACAGTAGGTAGGTAGGTACATGTACCTACCACTGTCAACATCGGACGTGTATTTGACGGAAGCGCAGCTGTCTGTGGCGATCACGAGTTATCTATGTTATCTGTGCTAATTGTGAACGTATTAATTTCAAGTGTCTAGAAATCTGTATCAATATCAGCTCTAAAAACGAGAAAATGGTTACGTTACGAGTTACGAGCCCTATGAGAACATGTGAAAATATAAGTAAGGAAAATAAAACGGTAAGTACTTTGAAGCTTAAACTTTCTAGTAGGCAGATATTTGAAAGACTTTCAGAAGGTTATGAATTCTGAATCATCATCATCACTAATATTGATGAGATAGGTACATACAATAAAAATGCATTAGGTAGATACCTACTTAAGAAGGTAGGTAGATACTTTTCATTAGGTAGGTAGGTGCACATAATATTACCAGGATGGGTCAAGGCATCCATGGGTCAAGGGTTGGTAGGTACCTACTTGTTTTTTTTCAAAGATTCCATTGAAAAATACATACCTACTCAACAGGGCCGTAGCCAGAAATTCTAAACTATTCGGTAACGGCCGAAAAGGTCACAAAAAATTTCGCGGCTCGCTCCGCTCGCCGGTAATTCGGAATTATTCTAAGCTTTTCAACAACCTTGCGAAAATGCCACAATTTCTCAACAATTTTCAGCGGCCGCAAACACAACAAAATATCGGCGGTCACTCCACCCACTCACTGTTATAATTTTGGCTCTAAAAGTTTCAGGGTTCGCTAATCATAATCTTTTGTCACTCTTGATTCTATTTTATAGATCATCCGAAAGGTGGAACAAAAAAATTGCGGCTCGCTTCGCTCGCCGTTCATTCTGTAGCCTTTCAGTCAGTTTTATCAGCCTGCCGAAAATATGTAAAAAATTTGGCGGCTCGCTTCGCTCGCCGATCATTCTATAGCCATTAAGTCATTTTTATCAGCCTGCCGAAAATATGTAAAAAAATTGGCGGCTGGCTTCGCTCGCAATTCTTTCATAATAATGTGAATTGTTATACATACCCCTTAACTAATACTACTAACTTTTTTGTCACCCGAAAATGACACTCGAAGTTATTTATTTTTTGTATTTCTCACATTTTTTTCTTTGTTGCTGGCATACCAATCTCCAATCTCTAAAATGACCACCGCAGTTTTTAAAATATTTGGGGCTAGCTGTCACATCTATTGTCACACTTTTGCCTACTTTTTTACAAAACATCGGAAAAATCTGAAAAAATTCGCGGCTCGCTCCGCTCGCCGTTATCCATTGTTATTATTTTTATATCGATTTTTTTTGGAAAGTGCTTGGTTGAAAACCACTCCGGGTACTAGCATAAGTACATAATTTAAAGAAATATTTAAGTGCTTACATACAGTACAATGTACGTATCAACATCATCACCAGCCTATAATAGTCCACTGCTGGACATAGGCCTCCCCTAATGAGCGCCATAGATGGCATCATTATTTGGGGGTTATTGCCAATAATCCCCACGCTGGGCATGCGGGTTGGGGATCGCAGTTCGGTGTAGTTGTTCTGCAGAAGGCGCTGCTGCCCGCCCCCCGCTGTGTTTCCCTTAGTCGCTTCTTACGACACCCACGGGAAGAGTTGGGGTGGTGACATTCTTTGCCGGCACCACACGGCACAATGTACGTATGTAGATACACAATAGGAATCGCATGGCACGGATCGCGAGCGCGCCTCACCCGCCACCGACGAAATGAGACGAAAAAATTTTTGTGTTTTTAAGAGAGAATAGCTATGTATTTAAAGTCTTTCCACGTACGAGTAAGTATCCGAGAAAATTTTACCTAGTTACTCAAGTTTTGATATTTAACGGTGCCTCAACATTTCGGGGGGGGGGGTTTGAACCCCCAAACCCCCCCCCCCCTCCCTACGGCCATGCTACTCAATAATCTGGCTTCGAAGTTATGTCACGCATCGACGCGACGACGCCGATGACGACGCGACGACGGACGCGACGATGACGACAGAGTCGTAGTGAAAAGCAAGCAGCGCCTAAAATAAAGAAGTTGAAGTTGTATCTTACAGAAAATATTGGTTGCTGGGGTGTGTTCAGAGGCTCAGGGTGCGGTTGTTTGGTGTAAATTTTAACTTACCCAAAGGTTCAGAACTCAGACGAACGAATATATAGACCTGAAATACCTACGTGCATACCTAAAGTTAGTCTGGCACAAAGATGGCGGCCTGCTGTAGAGTTGCGCGTATTTTAACATTGAATATCGATAAGTAAGTAATTGAGTTGCACGGAGTTGAATTCTAAATTTTCGAATATTAGTAAGTAGAAGAATAAGTACCTATCTTTAAGCTCTGTTCAGTTTTATTTAAGTTTCTATACCTTGGTGATCCGTAACGGCCGTAACGGGTCATTAGCATTATATTACCCTCCGTCCTATCGTCTAAAAACGGGATACTACAATAGATTTCATCAAGTTCAATAAAAAACGCTATTTACTACGTACAGTACAGCTCAATTCAGTTAATATTAACACTACAACTTCCCCAAGCTTTGGCTGGCACTCAATTCAATGAATATCCTCTATATTCAGTACTAATACTAATATGTTCATATAAGACAATTATTTAGGTTGCCGCGCTCGGCCCAAGGTAAGTTTCGTGTGGACTGCCAGTTTCTGCAGCTTGTACCTTGATGGCGTGTGTGGAAGAGTCTTAGACAATCACTGACCTATCAAGCCCATTCCATCAAAAACTGACCTTTTTTGTAAAAACGTTGGTTTTTGCTGGAGTCGACGCCGGAAAGTTAAATCAATCATTTTCGAACACAAGGTCACTGACCTTTATTGTAAAAACGTTAGTTTAAGCTGGAGTATACAGGTAAGTTAAATAAATCAGTTTCAAATACAAAGTTAGACCTTTTTGTATTTTTGGAATTCTATGTGTCGGGGTATTTCTTCATGTTTTTTTTTATTGCATCGCGATCGCGATAGCTCCTGCGCTGCGGGAAGTGCAGTGCAGCCTCTCCGCCATTGCGTAACAAGGGACAGGCACACTGTGCCTGTCCCTTGTTACGGCTGGCGGAGGCTGCACTCCCTTCGCGCCTCCGGCTTATTATATACCTACACTCTAGGGGCTCCACGCACAAGACCACGTGGAGTCGGGGAACTCTGTGTCGGATCCGCCACTCAAATTGAATCTAATCAACTCTTCCCGGAATGCTCTGTAAAGTTTTTATATTGTTTCTGCATCCATATTTAACGACACACTTTGACCTCTAGCACCGAGGTCATTGAACTTTGGGGTCAAACCGCTGAACCAAAGTTGCACCCCTAGTGACCCTCTTAACGATGCCACAAGAAAAAATATTTGTTATAATATGCCTAAAAACATCTTTCGAAATTTTTCTAAGTCTTTCGCCTTGAAACTGAACGACATACTTTGACCTCTAGCGCCGAGGTCATTGAACTTTGGGGTGGATCACCTGAACCAAAGTTGCACCCATAGTGACCCTATTTACGTAGCCAAAAAAAATACATGTTATATATACATAAAAAAATTCGTCGAAAATTTTCTAAGTCCTGCGTCCCGTAAACTCCACCCCAACCAAAAATTCTGTCCCTGGCACCACACCTTTGAATCTTGGTTAGCTTGGTTCAAAGTTGCTGACGCTGCTGTAAAGGATTTACTTTTATTTTTGTGTTATTGGTACTGCGTCGATGAAATAATTCGTTATCGATAATCGATGTTTTGAAAATACCGAACCCTAACTCTATTTACTATGACGAATAATTTTCTCCTAAAATCACATAATATTCATAGTAAAACATTGAATGAATAAAGAAAAGCAAGCGGATCTTTATAAACTTTCCCACAAACAGCAAAATGTTTGAAAATAATAGAAAATGTAAGAAATTTTGAATGAATTCGGTACCTTTCCCATGCAACGTTATATTTTGATGTTTTTTGTTGATTTTCATGCGACAGCCAAACACTCTGCACATACACTTATAAAATACATTATTCTCCAAGTTTGCACACTATAAAAAAGCATAATTATCGCCTATTAACTCTAAATTTCCTTCATTTTCGAATAAAAACAAGTCCGGATGACAACTGATGTACTTGTTGTTGACTGCGAATAAACATGGCGACCGGCCACAGGGGGTGAGGGGTGAGGTATTTTGTGACGTCACCAAAACAATGTTGCCATTTTCAGTCATGATCAAACTGCTGTTGTCCTTTTTTACTCATGATTATCTTCATTAGTCAAAAAGAGATGCCGATATGTAAGTAACTCTGCTGTCGAAATACATCACACTTCTATAACTAACTGTTCGTAACAAGTTCGTATAGATGTTTATGCCAGATCTATATTCCTCTATAATCTAAGGTTCAGAACGAGTCGGTTGTTTAACGTCAAAGTTGACATTATCATGACAAAACTGACGTTACAGTTGCCGGACGTTCGTTTGTTTTGTTTTTGTTTTGCGGTTACTTTGAGGTAAATTGTATCTACTGACTGTAACTACGATCTATAACTGATAAATACTGAAAATTTTGAAATTTACTGTAGAAATCTTGATATTTAGGTAGATAACAAACTATGACAACGGAAAATATGACAGCTGTCAATGTCAGAGTGTTTTTCGTCGATCGAATTACACCGGTAAAAAGTTGCAACCGTCGGAGGTTGTGAACGCATAAATTTTTTCTTTATATAAATAAAACAAATAAATTATGAACGATTGGGTATAAGTTCCTTGGTGAACGCTCTAGTTAATAACAACCGAGCGTTTCTCCTGAGGTTATGAACGACCTAGTTGCACTCTGAGCGCGCTCGAGCGTAGGTTGTGAACGCAGCCCTGCTGTTTTTGTTGTTGTTTTCTTTTTGCATTGCAAGTTATTTCTTGTCTTTATTGAGAAAAATAGAGAATCATCGTCTGGATGATTCAATAATAACTTACTCTTTTTTTTCGAATACTTGCAATGACGGATCTAAGGCCCAGATTTATAAAACCTGGTAAGTGCCGGTTACAAATTATTAAGGTTATGTTTGTGTTTACAAGAGAAAATGAATGAGAACTTTTTGAATTCACGGTCAAAACAAACAGCTTACAATACCTTTATTTACAACAACAAGTACATAAGTAGTATCACCTAGTTGTCGTACCCGTGCTCTCGCATGCTTTGTTTTGCCGACCTGCGACACAGGACTTTGTAGCTTCGATTCTCGTATAGTCGCAAATTATTGTCGAATCGAAGACGAATTATTGGTAAGAAGAACATCCAATCGCCGCATGACCACGATCACTGTAAGTACCTAAGTAACGCGATGGAAACGTAGAAGAAAAACTTTTAGGTTTAAATAATCAATCAAACAACCTGTTTAAAAACAGTTAGTAAATACTTACTTAAGAATAATTTATTTTTTAATACCTACCGAAAGGTTTGTTTGTGTGTGCTGCAGCATGATAAAAAGCTTTTTTCCCAGGTGTTGTGACTGCCTGTGTTTGATTAGAAATGCTAACTTTAATTTGCTAATTTTTCCAGGTGATGATCCCCTCTATCCATCGAGAAACAAAGATGGCACCATCGAGACTCTCATTAACCCAAACACCGACACATCCCTCTCCTCGGACAATGATTCCCGAACCAGCTTCACATACAATCGGTAACTTACTTAAATTACCTCGAAGCTAATTTTTTCTTTATATAAATAAAACAAAAAAATTATGCCGGACAACCACACAGCATCATCTAGCCCCAAGCTAAGCAGAGCTTGTGTTATGAAAACGAACTCGCAACCCCCTGCGTCGCTGACGGACCTTCGCCCACCGCGCCACAGAGGTCGTCAAATAACAAATTTTCACTATTTATTACAGATACCATCACCTCCCGATGGAAGCTCAAAGACAGCGGCTGCCCGTGTTCCAGTACAGGAACCATATTTTGTATCTGCTGGAGCGACATCAGACCCTGGTGCTGGTCGGGGAGACGGGCTGTGGGAAGTCAACGCAGGTGCCTCAGGTTAGTTCCTTATACCTAATTATTTACAGAGTTATAGGGAAACTTACAGCTAGGTATTATGTTTACAGAGTATGTATGTTTACATAATGCTGGTTTTACAGCGGTGTACGTGTGCTGAGGGCCAATTATGAAGTTCTAAAGTCATTTATATAGGGATATTTACCATGATTTGAGTTTTGAGTTTTCCAATATTTCGGCACAGTTTCATGCGCCATGATCACGGAAAACACACTTCGGTATTAAAAGTTTGAGAAATTGATCATACCTTTATAAATAGCCCTTTATAAATTATTTCGAAAAATATACAACAATGTCAAAACACTAATGAAAAAGCTATATTCAGAAACACGAGAGTGCACGGCGGCTTCCCAAACTGATGTTTAAATAATCTTTCGTAAAACATACACAAACACATAAACATTTCGAAGATGATTTCGGCCTTTTTTAACATTTTCTTCCTTTCTATGACAACAAAGTTTTCTTTTTTTATAACATCCATTCTTTTGAAATCCTTTGATAGATTTAGAGATCGGAAAAAAGGGGTCTTATACGCAATTCAGACATTAGCACGTTGTGGCGATTTTTTTGTCTGATTTTCATTATAAATTGTGATAAAATCGCCCCTAACTTGAGACGAGCTTAATTAATTCGAGCATTTTAGCAAGTATAAGTCTAAACTGTTGTTAAAGAAACTTGAAGTTATAGGTGTCCAAGGTAAAGCATTAAAAATGATGAAATCTTATCTATCTAACAGATTCCAAGTGGTAAAAATTGGAATACACCAAAGTGCTAAACAACGTAACCTATTTGGTGTTCCACAAGGATCTATTTTAGGACCTCTCCTTTTCCTCATATATATAAACAACATAAATGATATAGGATTACATGGTCACTTATCTCTATACGCTGATGATACATGTTTATTTTACTATGGTCCGTCAATACCTCAAATCATTACAAAAGCTCAAGACGATTTAAATTCTCTTTGTGACTGGTTTCAGTACAACCTCCTTACAATAAACGCAGCCAAGACATGCTACATAATTTTTAAAGCTAAAAATAAAAATATCCCGCCACACCAACCTTTAATCATAAATAATATAGTTCTTGAAGAAAAAGTATGTGAAAAGTACCTAGGGCTACAATTGGATAGTGGTTTAACGTGGGGAACGCACATAGAAAATTTACGATCCAAACTTTCAAAACTTACAGGATCACTTCGTAATTTAATACGATGTATTCCTCACCAAACGCGCTACACAATATACAACTCGCTTGTGAAACCTCATTTGATATACCTAATTGAAATTTGGGGTAGCGCCGCCAAAACTAAACTAGCTGCTCTGCAAGTCCTACAAAATAAATTAATCAAACTCATTTTTAACTATCATTACCTTACCCCTACAAATATTATTTACGAAGAAACAAATCTAATGACTATTAATCAAATGTACATCTATAATTCATGCATCCTAGTCCATAAAATCACCAAAAATTCTATACATATTAAAATCAAGGCAAGTAACAAAACGTAACACTCGTCGAGCTAGTTACCTTGTTTTACCTAAAGTCAGAACGAATTACGGCAAAAAAATGTTTACTTTTGAAGGAGCACAACTTTAACCTGAAACTTTGAAAAAGGTTAGTTCAATTCAATTCATATCTTCAAAAATGGACTTGCTAGTTTTGTTAAAGATAATTGGCCAATTTAGTAACACTGTTAAGTAATTTATAAAAAGTGTAGTTTAAATTTTTAACTTTTAATGTGTAATCTTTCTCTTACATTATACCTACATTATATTTTAATTTAATTTGTGCAACTGTTATATACATAATTACTGATCGAACAACGAGTTCTTTTTACCATGTAATTGTTTATTAAGCTAAATAACTGTTCTCATGTAAGTGACTGTGTCTTTTTTGAGAATAAATATCTTTAAACCTAAATAAAACCGGCCCAGTGCTAGTTGAAGCACAGAGCTGAGGTTTCTGTTTCATCATAAATTACTATTTCGCAAGAGGAACCCTCATCATCTTCAGCCCATGTTAGTCCACTACTGGACATAGGCCTCCCCTAATGAGCGCCATAGCGCCCTGTCTTCAGCTTGTCGCATCCAGCATCTGCCAGCAGTCTTTCGCAGATCGTCACCCCACCTGGCCGGAAAGCGTCCTACACTACGTTTATGGCTACTAGATGACTGTTTAAATTAAATATTTACATATTTTTACTATACATAGTCCAGAATCTCTGAACGAATCGTAAATGGTACAAATATTTGTCCCGAGTCGGGAATCGATCCCGCAACTTCCTGCATCGCAGGCGGACTTTCGCCCACCGCGCCACAGAGGTTGTCGTTTACAATGATTAAATTGATTTTAAATTTCAGCTCAACCTTTAGGATACCTAACAGGTCTAAAATTCAGTTGAAAGATATTTTGGCCCACACATACTTACAGAACAAATTAAAGCTTATATATGTAACACTAGCGGTCCGCCCCGGCTTCGCACGGGTAGCTATTTAACAAAAATTATACAATTTTACGCACTGGGTTCAATATTGAAGTTTTCATACAAATCCCTAACTTTTACGAAAATATTCTATAGCCTATGTTCATCTCGGAAAATTTAGGATTGTAATGGTGAAATAATTTTCCAAATCGGTCCAGTAGTTTCGGAGCCTATTAAAATCAAGTAAACAAAATAACAATCAAATCTTTCTTCTTTATAATCTATACTAATATTATAAAGAGGAAAGATTTGATTGTTTGTTTGTTTGTATGTTTGTTTGTTTGTTTGTTTGAATTGAATAGGCTCCGAAACTACTGGACCGAGTTAAAAAATTCTTTCACCATTAGAATCCTTAATTTTCCGTGATGAACATAGGCTATATAATATTTTCAAAAAAGTTAGGGATCCGCATGAAAAATTCAATAATTGAACCGTGGGCTGTATATTCAACCTCTTATTCTATTATGCCGCGTCAGAATAGAAAAAGAGATTGTATAGCGCACGGTGCTTGCTTTTTCTCTACGGCCAGTGTCAGTTTTGGAGTGTCGAGTCAATGTCAAAAACCCCAATGCTGTTAAAAAAAGTAAAGATCCGTATGAAAACTGTGAAACCCATCGTTGTAGTGTGTATAATTTCTGGAATTTTTTTTAATACCCGTGCGAAGCCGGGGCTGGCCGCTAGTATAAGTATAAATAGGATAGAGAGAAAATATCTAGGACTCCAGAACCCAGTATATAAGGTAGATGTTAGTTTGAACGTCAGACAAGGATCCACACCGAGACCCATATTGTTATTCTGAGTCTAATGTATCTTATTCTCGACAACACCCGCCCAACCTCCCAAAGTTACAGCGCGCCTCTGTCTTGCATTCAGTGACCCAAATAGCGCCATCACTGTCTTGAATAGCCTTAATGTCGCGCCTTACCCGTAAAGGTTGAAGGAAAGCGATTTCAGTCTAAAGTGATGTCTTGGTTTACCTTTTACTATGTATAAGCTGCGCTCCCGCGGTTTCAGGCGCGTAACTCCCGATTCCGTGAGATTTTCGGGATAAAAAGTGGTCTATAAAGTTATTCCAGGTCAAAAACTATCTGTGCACCAATTTCATCAAAATCCGTTTTGTAGTTTTTGCGTGAAAGAGTAACAAACATCCATCCATACTTACAAACTTCGCGTTTATAATATTAGTAGGATAAGTGGGCGTTTAATAATAAAATCCACGCCTATTCTATTCTTTTAATTATGGTGCAAAAGCCCACTAATAATAAAGCCGTCATAGTGATAATTACATTATTGAAGTCGTTAAAACTTAAACAATAACACTTAGCACCTGTTATCTGTACCCTATTTCTGTTTTTGAAGCATTGTCCACAAATAAAACCAAACTCATCCACATACATCAAAAGGAACCTTAAAAACAAGAACTAATATGTAATTTAATGATGTATTTGGATCTACAACTAAGTACCCTATTTCTATTTACTAAGCATTGTCCACAAATAAAACCAAACCCACCCACACGCATCAAAAGGAACCTTAAAAACAAGATCTACTGTTATATTTAATGACGTATCTGGATCTACAGTAAAAGAACAAGTTTCATAACAATCATAATGTCACGAAAACTCTTCGGCGCCGCAGTGACCACGCGTCGGAGGGTCCTATAATTATAACTCTGATACACCCTATCCCCTCCCACATCCATCGTAGACCTCCGTCAGACGACGGGGCGCAGTCGGGCGAAGCGCTCGCGTCCTCTCTAAAACATTATTTACATTTCCATTCACAAGTGAAAAACTCTAAAAACTGTTGTGCAGTACGATAACGTGTATTGTTGCTCTACATTAGTATTGTTGTATGCATTATGTGATGTGTATAATATCCGCCCATCGATTGGAGCGAGCAGTGTTTTGATCGTGTTACAAGAAACATGCGTTTTGAATTCACAGAAGAGATGCATTTTTATGTGAAGTGAAGTTATTTTGTGTGTTGATACAGTTTTTGAATGGAATAGTGGTAACGTGATCGAAATAACAGTTATTCTGTTATTCCCACGCATAAAACATCTGTGCAGTTGATCAGCTGTTTCCAATAAACTGTTTTCATTGGATAACAATACGGAGGATATTGAACTTCAAAATGATGTGGCCAGCATCGCAAGCAAGCAAAATCCTGACTTTTCTTCTCCTAGTCATAGTCGTATACTGTGCGTTTATGGACACACTTCTATTTTTAAGAATACAGAACTATAAATTAGATATATTCGATTATATAGATGTAAGCAATGTAACAGAGATATCTACGAGTTTGAATAAGCCGAGCTATGAAGATGTAACATGGGTTCCGTGTATTATAAATCCATTATGCCACCCTACTGTAAAAGCTCTAATGGTAGATCATGTAAATCACTATATTTACGGTCCTTTATGTTCATTAGTTGATCAAGGACTTGGTATATCCGATCAATGGCTCATAGTGACCCCTAATATGATTTCATTATTCCATGTTTTTATCGCCTTTGTGGGGGCAAAGCTGTTAACCGATCAGAATCTAGCTGTGAGACGTTTTGGCGTAGTGCTTTTCCAACTAAGAATGTTTTTAGACGACCTTGACGGGCACGTGGCTAGAAAAAGAAAGAATATAAAAGGTGAGAGGTCGGAAGTCGGAACTCTCGGTTATTTCGTTGATGGGATCTGTGATTTAATAGGCGTAGTTGCTATGGTCTTGGGCTTGATGTGGTATCTTAAAAATAACCCACCCAGGCGGGGTTACAAAGATACGCCAGTCAGTACCCTTCCTTACCATCAATTAAAAGAGATAAACTCTAGCGAGGACATTGAAAAGGACCACACTGCAGAAGTAGGCATCTCTTACAAAACAAAAGTGACTTATCAGAGGATCATTCAAGTGATAGGTTTGTTTTCCGGGCAAATGGTTTTATCATCCCTAGCTTGGAATAGATACATCGATATCTATCAAGAGGTTTTGGAGAACAACGCCGATTACGATATCGGTAGGCGTGAAATTATGTTCAAATCGGGGTTGTTTTTCTTTGCAACCGGCCTCTGGCGAATCGCTAATCCACATAGTTATCTGCATCTGTTGTCTTTAGCGATATTTTGCGATAAAACTTGGCCGTTTTTGAAAGCTCTGCATTATGCGGGGTATATGTTTCTTGTGATAGTTGTTGGGATGACTGAATATTTAGTGGAATACACGAAGAGTTTTGTTGTTAATGGGGCACATGAGCAATGATCACTTCTATAGCTTGAACCTCAATTTCAAAAGCTAAGGGTATCTAAAGGCTATTTCTCGCAACGAGTCGATAATTACCGGTGCGACGATAACGTCGCGTGAGAGATAGCTCATAGAGTTGTTGGTTTTGTTTGGCATAAGGAGATCCAACATATTCGTTCGTGGTAATGGTCCCTATAGACTAAAGACATGGACTAGTTTTATACCGTTACTTACGGGATCTGAATAGTCCTCATCCATACTAATAGATGCTACAGTAACTCGGTATTTCTGTTAATTATCTTTTGACACCTAATGACAAAAAGATCTTAGTTCGGACACATGAAAAACCAGGTTTTTACTATTTTCAAGTTGCCACCAGTAATTTATATAGCAGCTAAGAAATTGTTGGCACATCGTTGGCCATTTTCTATGAATTTTTGCTTAAACCACCTTTACGGAATTCGGTAAATAGATGGATTTTATCATTGGCAAGGTTGAAAATTGTGGAAAAGATGCAGAGTACATTTTATCCCGATACACGAAAGCAAAGACTCAAGCTAGTGATGTATATGGCAAAGTTGCGTAGAATCCTCAATTGTTATGAATTAAAGAGGGATGTTTTTAAAAACAGCGTTTGTATTAAAATTACGCGCATTGTCAACGTCGTTCGTAGAAAGGAAGCAGTATCGGGTGATGCAATCATTTTATCGTTCGTGTTATCGTGTTATCGTACGTGTTATCGTACCCTCAAGGTATCTTCATGATCCATCGATATCATCATCATCATTTACCAGTCCAGTGTTGGATATAGACCCATTAGGGGGTGATACCATAATCTCCATGCTGGACATTCGGGTTGGGGCGGGGTTGGGGAACGCAGTTCGGTTCCATCTAAGATGTGCCTTTTTTATGTGATTCCCGAAGCATACAATTTTTTTTGTCCATTGTGATAACTATTAAATTTTATATAGCCATGTTTAAGCAGGAAATCATGTGTGCTTACCAAATTATCCTGATAGCTTGGTAAACTTGTTACAGGATACAGTTATCTATACTAATGTTATAAAGAGGAAAGAATTGATTGTTTGTTTGTTTTAATTGAATAGGCTCCGAAAATACTGGACCGATTTCAAAATTCTTTAACCATTAGAATCCTACGTACGTTATCCCTGATGAACATAGCATTTTTTCAAAATAGTTAGGGTTCCAAATGATAACTTCGACAAGGTAATTTTTGTGGAATACCCCGTACCGCTATACAAGATAATAATATAATAAGCAGAGCTAACTCAGTTATATAACTTTCACGAAATATATTTTAGTTCCTATTAGTTGTTTTTGAAATTCTCCTGTTTACTTGGAAACTGGTTATTAAAGGTACAATTCTCTCTGCTTCGCTCTAAATTCTTATTTTCTTGATCTTTTTGTCAAGGACTGTATTTGACCCATACCCGAAGGTATGAGAAGTTAAAGCTTAAATTTTCCCCTGGTTTTTAACCCTGGGTTTTAATTGTTTTAAGTTATATTGGTTTCGGCCTGTTTAAATCTTTTTTGGTCTTTACCGATGAGGCTAAAAATAAGTGCACAATTTTGATTTATGACTAAATTTGGAGAGACTCGACTATAACTGAAGTTAGGGCACCTATAAGGAGTGGCTTACTCACCCTTATCCACTGTAAATCCATGATTCATTATTTGTGTTAAAAGATAAAACGATGTAAGCCTGTTGAAGTATATTATTATCAATACTTGAGTTGAGAACCATATGATAAAGCACCTTCATCGGACTTTGTTTTTATAATGTTTTACACGTATATAATTACCTACAAGTATATAATTTTACCTTTATTTTTTTATTCACGAGGAATTTTGTTTCCCAATAATGGTCTGATCTGATCTGGGGGTGTGTTACTATACTAGTTTCTACTTTAATAACAAGAAAAACTGCGGTCAAACATTAAAAAAAATTGTTCTCCGAAAACTTATCGAAAACTTAAAATGCATAGTTTTCATATCCTTCAATTTATTTGAGTCCTATGTTTTCGAATTGACTACAATTTTTTCAATACCATATCCAACACGTTTAAATGAAACATTATTAACATAGATGGAGATTGATATATTAACCTCCATATTTTAATAGTCCTCTAACTTAAAGTTATGCTATCTGTTAGTCTGTCTACTATTGACATAGATCAGAGTGAGAATTCACGTAGCAACTATTTTAAGTTAGCAGAATATTATGAATATGGGGGATAATAACTAAATCAAGATGTTAATCTATACTAAAATTATGAAAAGGATTTGATTGTTTCTTTGTTCGAATCGATTAGGTAGAATCATACATTCTTCCTGATAGGACATAGAATATTTTCAAAATGATAGGGATCCGTATGAAAACAATAATGGAACCCAAAATATGTTAAAATTTATAATTTTTTGTTAAAAAGCCGTGCGAAGCCGGGCCGACCCTTAGTTCTTATATAATCTTTCTGATGAAACTGAATAGCGGAGTAAATTCAAGACTCCGATGAAATCTCTACTCAAACAGGGACTTTTACCTATATGTATAACTTTCCAAATTTAGTTTATGAAACGAACCCATTGTCACGCATATTTCACTAAATAGGTCAAATCAAAATCGAGGTCGAGCCAAAACATAATACCAACAAAAAATCCACAAACGTTAATAAAAACGACGACCTCTGTGGCGCGGTGGGCGAAGGTCCGCCTGCGACGCAGGAGGTGGCGGGTTCAATTCCTGCCCCGGGACAAATATTTTTACGATCTGCAGATATTTGTTCAGGGTGTTCTGGTCGCTTTCTAAACATAATAAAAATATAGCTATGTAATAATATTGTACTATATTATCAGTCATCTAGTACAACATAACACGAGCTCTGCTTTGCTTAGCTTGGGACTAGATGATGTGTTGAAAAAAAAAAGCAAGAAGATTTGACGCATACCTAATACTTTGACAACGATTGTTATAAAAAAGAATCGAGTATTATAATCTTCTAAGATTTGGATGTTGGAAATCGGTACCATCGAATCTTGGCGCAGTTCCAACTCCCTGATTGTGTTGACCCGCTAAGTGAATTCAACGACAAGTGCCCGTGGCCTGTAAAATTGAATTCATTAATTGAATTTGTCCATTATAACGTGATGCGATGATGTCATCATCATCATCATCATCACCAGCCTATAATAGTCCACTGCTGGACATAGGCCTCCCCTAATGAGCGCCATAGATGGCATTATCATTTGGGGGTTATTGCCCATAATCCCCACGCTGGGCATGCGGGTTGGGGATGCGATGCAGCGATGATGTAATTGTCTGCTAATCGTGTGGGCGCACGGGATGTATAAATTATAACAGTTTTGTGATTTTAGAACCATTTTTAACCGACTACATTGAAGAAGATGTCGTTTTCATATAAAAAAACATCTATCTATGTAATAATATTGTATTATGTATCAGTCATCTAGTACAGACAACACAAGCTCTGCTTAGCTCGGGGCTAGGTGATGCTATGTGGATTGTCCAGCATTATTTATTAAGTTCCATATTGGGTTGTATGTTTTATTTTGCGACGGTTACTCTGATTATGGGACAGATTTTGATTGATCTTCTGCTTTTTAATTGAGAATGACCCCATAAAAATATTCGTCATCTTACAGACGTTGATACTTCTAGACTAGTCTATTTCAGCTACTTCCATAGTATTATGTCTTATGGTATACTGCTGTGGGGGAACGCTGCAGATATTAACACCATATTTGTGCTGCAGAAGAGGTCTGTTCGTGCAATCTATAATATGGGTCCCAGAGAATCCTTGCGTGAAAAATTCAAAGAAATAAACATAATGACTGTAACATGTCAATATATTTATGAAAATTTGATGTACACTCATAAAAATATCAATAAGTTCATTAAAAATAGCGATATTCATAATTTAAATACTAGAAATAAAAACAAACTGGCTGTGCCCACTACTAGACTACATAAGATTAATGTATCTTTTAAAGGGCAATGTATACGCTTCTACAACAAAACTCCAAGTGAGTTGCAAAAATTATCTATAAATAAATTCAAACGGATTGTCAAAAATATTCTTTGCAAAAAGGCTTACTATAAAATATCAGATTATCTAGACGACAAAAAAGTTTGGGACGAGTTATGCTCCAACTCTAAAACTAACAATCTAACAAGGTAAAGGTTTCTTGTTCGCTTCTTTACTTTACCTTAAAAAGATTGAAGTGAACAATTAATCAAAGTGATCACTTTATTTCCCATTTTATTTCTTATTTAACTTGTATTTTGTGACGTGTCCAAGAGTCCTGTAAGGTCTAAAGGAAATAAAGCACTTTGATTTTGATTTTGATTTTTGATTCCCGATGCATAAGTGACGACCTCTGTGGCGCGGTGGGCGAAGGTCCGCCTGTGACGCAGGAGGTCGCGGCGTCGATTCCCTCGGGATAAATATTTGTACGATCTGCAAATATTTGTTCAGGGGGTGCTGGTCGTTTTTCTATTATAATAAAAAAATATCTATGTATGTAATTTATTGTATTAAATATATCAGTCATCTCATCTAGTATCAATAACTTGGGCTAGATGATCTTATATGGATTGTCCAGCATTATTTATTTATTGTGAGTCGCAAAACTTAAAACAATATTATAAACTTAAGGAATCTGAGTTCGATTTTGCGTTGGTTTAAAACAATCAAATTATCTGCATACAATTGTTACACTTCAGTCTTTCGGTGTATCTTAACACCACAGCGATCACCGCCTGTAACCACCACAGGCCCACACTGCAAAACCACCCTTAACTACTTATTCAGTAGACTTTCTGTCCAGGAGTAACTGTGCTGATAAGACTTGGACGATAGAATTTCATTGCAGGTCAAAGACCTCTCTTTCCTCTTGCCATTTATCGCTATTGTTTGCCAGTACTGTGCGATTACGTAAAAACCATTCTGTAATTGTCATTTCAAAGTTAGGGTTTGCATTCGTCAATAGACAATGGTTTACAGTTAGCGGCAAACCACTTTTCTGTTAGTTCTCCACGCTAAAATCAGAAAAAAATCAAAACCACAAAAAAAATATCGCGCTGCCCATTCGACACTAAAGAACACGACAAACTAAATCAAAATCGCAACATCAGAAGCTATGACTACGTATAGCATGCTATACTGTTGGCTTCTCAAACATTTTGTCTTCAGCCTAACCAGTCCACTGTTGGGCACAAACAAACCTCCCATAAGCCACTAATTGCAGCTTATCAAACGGGGTGTATGCCATACCACCACTATGGGCCATCCATCGCAAGGCACATTGTGAGTGCGTACGTGTTTAACACAATTACATTTTGGGTCGGAAAAACCTAGGGAAAAATAAATAAATAAATAATGTTCGACAATCCACCCAGCATCCTCTAGCACCAAGCTAAGCAGAGCTTGTATTATGGGTACGAGATGACTGATCGATGATATACATAATACAATATTATTGCATAATAGATATTTTTACCAGGTCTATAGGGGAATCACACCTTATGAAATGTCCAGAACTATTAGCGATATTTGTTCTGGCTTGGATGAGTCAGAAGCTGCAGTGTGATCAATAACAGACACGTGTATGTTACGTAGAGGTAGATGTTACACGTGGTATAGTCATTAATCTATGATAGGTATCTATAGTATAGGTTTTTCGAAGCTGGTGTGTTTATTTTTTAACGTAAGGATTAGGTCTGGAAAAATGTAGTTTTACAAAAATTACTTATCATAAAATATATAATATCGTCCGAATCATAAATATTTAAAACATAAGTAGGTATCCCAAGAATTCCAATCCGTTCGCATTTTAAAGTTATCTATATAAACCAATCAATCAAACTAAGTTGGTTTTAATAATTTTAGATTTTTCCGATTTTGTCCCGAATAGCAGAATAACGATCAACGAATAAGGGTTCCGCAAAAAACCAATTACTACGCGAGCAAAGCTGCGGGCACACCTAGTGCAAGAATGACACTTAAATAATATACTTACATACATGAGCCTTGAAGTAATTAGGAACACATATTTTTCGGCAGTCATACTAGAACACCCTGAAAAAAGGAAATTAATTCAGCAGTGTGCTGCATGCCAAGAGTGTGTGGCTATGATTTCAATCTACTCTACTCAATTAGGTGTTCATAGGGGATTTAATACTAGGTACTTGTAATATTTCAATTGAACAATCAAAATATTCATTCTGCAGCGTGCAGACGGCTTGTCGCCGCCGCCGTAGATGGCGGCGGCGGCGTGGTTGTCAAATTCAGCAAGGACTTTAATGTCGTCCAAAATCAGATTCCCGTTTCACCTTTATTTTGTTCACTACGTCATACGTTCTCTATGACTAGGATTATTCCGCCCGTGTAGAGTTCAAGGCATTTTGATTGGAAACGTTATCAGTAGTTCCTTGCTTGGCATGCATTTGATAACCAGCCATAAAAACTACATTATGCTGATGATAAAACGCAATTGTGAACCCGGGCACGTGGGCACATGGGGAAACTCGTTTCCCATGTTGCGTGCCGTTTTTCGGGCATTAATTTGTTGATGAATTAAGAAATCCGAATACCTGATTGAATCGGCCCCGGCAACACTCGAACGATTTGAAAAATGTTTTCACCATTAGAATCCTACTTCTATCCTAATTATCCTCGATGAATAAAGGCTATAGAACATTTTCAAAATAGGGATCGTAATGAAAACCACAATAATGAATGCGTGTGTTTGTGAATAACAATTTATAATTGTTTATTATTTTCATGAGATTTATTTTTAGTTATTGATTTATGAAATTACCTGTTCAAGTCATAGTACTGATAATTAGGTTAGGTCCTGTAAGCTTCGGCTAAATCGAGTTTCTGCGGATTCAGTACCATATTGTAAACATTGAGAATATACGATTTGTAAACGACTGTGACCTTGTCACAGATCCGATGCACAAGTACCTACTAGACGCGCGCGGTCACAGCTTTTTGTATCGCTGCTAAATTGATCTTATTGTTATTCAAGATACCTCAGTTTCTCTTTTGACCCCGTTGCCGAAGGGCCGGTTGTCACCATTGCCGAATTCAATGCAAACAAATCGACAAAGTGGAACAATATCGGCCAGTCGACGACTCGTAAAGTCAGGGTTTTAGTACATGTCGTGTCGGTCTAGTGACCCTTTTTTGATACTACGCTATTCTGAAAGATTTATCTGAATATAAATGCTAACGGTCCGCCCCGGTTTCGGATGGGTATTAAACAAAAATTTCCAAAATTATAAGTGTTTACTCTACCTAAACCTACACGGGTTACCTACCTAGCGGTACCGTAGACCGGTCACTTTTTGAAAGTATTCTAAAGCCTATGTTCGTTATGGAAAATGTAGGATTTTAATGGTGGATTTTTTTAATCATTCTAGCTCTACCAGATACCTATTCTGGTAGAGCTAGAATGATGAAAAAAAGCTTTGGACCCTATTATTAAATTAGTGCACGTCATTCTCTCAAATATGTTTGCATACCGACAAAGGTCGTGGTCAAGCATGTACGAAATGTATACGGTCGGTAACCTTACATAACATTATGTCTTTGGCAAATAAAAATCTTTATCGTTATTCCATTCAAACAAACAATCAAATATGTTTCCTCTGTATTAAAATAGTATAGAAGTATAGATTGACAGAAAGTGAAAATGAATAATTATTGCGGCTTTGTAAGCCATTAAATGTTCAGTCCAAGTGCAGAAAAGTGAATTAATAAACATTATCAAAGCTATAGGCCTCCCCTAATGAGAAAGGTAAAGAAAAGGGGAGGCCTATGTCCAGCAGTGGACTATTATAGGCTGGTGATGATGATGATGATGATGATCAAAGCTATTGAAAGTCCTCTTACCAGGCGCCGTGCCACCGTTGGTTCCGCACCATTTGAGGAAGGTTCGCAATTCCGTAGTGTGACAGATTTATGTTGCCCTTTAGCATTTACCACCAAATTGACCATTGCAAAAAAGTAAGACGATGAAAGAAAAGTATTTATTTTTAGCCATCAATCATTTTACAAACTAGGGACTATGTAAGAAACTTTAAAAAAAAAAACAGAAGCAAAAAAAAATCGTGTCTCATGACCATACTTTGGCGGTGTGCTACGATCGAAATGGAAAAGGAAAGAAATGAAAATGGAATGAACTAATTAGCATAGCATCTCAATGGATTGAAAATGGCTATGAAATCGCTTGAAACGGCACCATCTGTTTGAAATCGTCTAAAAAGTAGGAGAAACTTCTCGCTAGATTTGACTGATTTTGTGTAGATGCTGCTAGCTTAGGTAAATGGTAAAATAGATGGCTAAATATGACTATAACTAAGTAAATATGACTATGACTAGCGAAATATGAGTATGACGATGACGTCCATAATAGGTCATGAAAGTGTTAACAACACAGCGTAGAGAATTATAGTGGGCTTAGCTACTTAGTCTAGGTGGTAGAGACAGGTTTTCTTTGGAAGATAGACAATAAATACGTAATTTTATAGTTAAGTGGAACTTAATCTTTAAATGAAATCTAGACAAATATAAAGAAGAGGTTAAGGCCTCGTTATTATGTTTATTTTAGCTCGTGAGCTAAGCCACGCGAAAATTATATATAACTATTTATTTATTTGTAAAGAGTGCGTTTAGAATTATTGTAACTTGTGTGAGTAACAAATTATGTTATAAAACACATGGTTATTTAAAATATTTTATCAGTGTGGACGTTTTATATACAACAGTATCAATGATGTGTCATAATTATAAATCATGACATCTTGTTTAACAAATTTATATATAGTTACTTAATCTGGGCGCACTTTACAAATCGTAAAATGTCAGAAATGTTGGACCGACTTCGAAAAAAAAGGACGTATTACGTTAGATTTCAATTATTTTTTTGCTGTGTATAAATGTCGAGGTGGTCAAAATAATAATGTATATTCCCGAGGATTCGTGTTTATCCTGCAGAACTAAAAAAACTGTATAATAAAGATATATATTATATAATATAACATATTAAAGAGTTTTAGTCGGTTTTTAGTTTTATCATAAAAATCTAATTATGTTCGATTATCTGTGATGTAATTTACCTAGTAGTTAAGATAAACTAATGGGGGCATTCTAATGTTATATTTGGTTCAGAATTTACGTGTTTTATTGTATTTGAAGGTACTCTTCGGTTAGGTAGTAATTAAGATAATATAATTTTAATTGTTTCTGTGTATGTTTGTTATTTTGTATGCTCAAATGTTATAAGAAAGGTCATTCACACGAAGCTACTTTTTTACTGGCTACCGATTGGTACAAAGTTATTTCAAAACTTTTAACACCCATAATATAGGAAAAAAAAAAATATTTAAAAAAATTAAAAATACATTTTTTTTAAATTTATTTATTTATTCTTGAAAAACTTATTCTAGTTATTAAATATTAACATTCGTTAAGCCCTTGAGGATTTGACTCGAATGTTACATTCCTCTGGTTACATACTTTACGTTTTTTATTACGTGAGTGATAAAACAAAATTTTTGTGTCTTAAACTACTAAGGTACCTAATTGATATAAACAGATAAAGAGTAAGAATAGTTATTGAATAAACGCAGCCCGAAGTGTGCAGCATATCGATGCAGTGTTCGGACTTTCTCGGACGGCCGAGCCTCCCGAAGTTCCCCGAACACTGCAGAAT
Source organism: Eupithecia pulchellata (assembly GCA_963931895.1). Taxonomy (NCBI): domain Eukaryota; kingdom Metazoa; phylum Arthropoda; class Insecta; order Lepidoptera; family Geometridae; genus Eupithecia; species Eupithecia pulchellata. The sequence continues at coordinate 633,580 of OZ007546.1, read as the reverse complement.
GCGCCGACTTCGCTCTGGTACAGGGTGCACAAACACTAATTTCAATAAAATATTTTTAATTTTTAAGTTCTTTTTTTTATGAATTGTCATTTGTAAAAAAGTAGTTATATAAGTAAATTTGTTTTAAATAAGGTTAAATTGCTAGTTTTATTACATATATTTATTCGTTCACAAATCAGATAACAATCAAATTACTTATGGTATTTTTACAATTTTGATCTACATTGAGATCAATTATGTGTGTTTATTTTGTTGCATAATTCAAACAATATGAATGAGATCCAATCACTTAGTCACAACAAAAATGGCCGACACTCAGCTGATGCTATGGAAATTAAATCAAGCTGTAGCGCTGGTCTTCGGCGTAAACCAGAATGAGCGATTAGGGATGTTAAATGACATCCCTAATCGCTCATTCTAGTAGATCATCATCGAGGTAAAACCTAAACTAATGGCATCACTATGACAGTGGTATCGTCACAAAAAGACACTTTCGTATCTACTTTGACACTTTTGTCGCAAGTTCGTTAAAAGTGTCAAATTAGAAACTATATTTTTTTATTTGCTATATGCAGTGAACGTTTTGATTATGAATAAAGAATCTTCGAATAGCAAGAATAGAATAGAACCGCAAGTACCTACTACCTGGAGTTTCTTTACTCTAAGGATTTTAGGCGACACGACGACGCGAGGCGACGCGATAAATACCACTGTCTTAGTGTGTTCGGTCCTTTATTGTTTGTACGTTTGTTTTCTCAGCGTGTCATGTCATTCGTAAGGCTAATCTACCAAGCCATCCTCTTGCAGTGCGGCCGTTGGCTTATAGATAGTGCCAAGGTGACGCCAGCAACTAAAGTCGCTTCGTGTAAAAATGGTCTATCTGATGCCCTTTCAATATAAATGCCAATTTATTTATTATTATATTTTTATATATATGTTTAGTATTACGCAAAAATCGTTGAATTAAATGTCATGTTTCAAAATATTATCTTTTATTTTCAACTCCTTAGGTAGAGCTAAATGCCTCCAAGGATTGATATCGCATTGCATTGATAAAAGTTTTTTGATGCAAGTAAGTTCTAGTAGACTGTAGGTAGACGTTTAAAAGCAGAAAAGAAAGAAGATAAATTTATTTGAAACCCAGTAACAAAATTATACACAATTTTTTAGATATGGGAACAAAAAACAGGGAACGGAGAAGAGTAGGTACTTGTTATATAAGAAGCATAATGTTACAGGGATCCGAAAAGGAACCTGTCTCAGCATTTAAGAACAGCTGCAGCATCTTTAAAGAAGTGAACATGAAACCTTTACCTTGTTAGATTGTGAGTTTTCGAGTTTGAGCAAAATCGTATAAGCACATAAATTATTCTCTATGGTAGCAATAGGGTTATTTTTAACACACCAACAACTTTTCGTTGATGCTGATGATTATAGGAAACTGGTCACCGAAGGTTAGAAGAATAGAATTGCACCACCCCCACTCTTCCCGTGGGTGTCGTAAGAGGCGACTAAGGGAAACACCGGAGGGCGGGTAGCAGCGCCCTCTGCAAACAACTCCACCGAACTGCGATCCCCAACCCGCATGCCCAGCGTGGGGATTATGGGCATTAACCCCCAAATGATAGTGCCATCTTGGCGCTCATTAGGGGAGGCCTATGTCCAGCAGTGGACTATTATAGGCTGGTGATGATGATGATGATGACAAACTAATCGAATGTGGGAGTCGACCACGGAAATAGCTCTGTAGTAGGTATGTTTATACTCGCACATGTGGGTGCTATGAATAGATAGACTTATAGATATAATGGTAGCTTGGTTGGATGTAGCATCGCACACTTCATTTGTGTGATAATGATAAATAGTTGAAAGAAAGAAAATCGTTTAGAAAATCGTTTAGAAAATTACCACAAAAATAACCCTTAAATAAAAAAAATGGTACAGCGTTTTAACCAAATGTTAGATACAAAATATTTTAGAATAGAATAGTAAAATAATATATAATAAATAATTTATTTGCATTAACAGGCTTACAATGGTCAGTTATAAATAAAAGTAAATAAAAAAATCGGATTCTACTATACCACACAAAGAAAGAGGAAATTACAAACAGACATGCTTATTCGGCCTTATCGCTATGAGCGATCTCTTCCAGGAAACCTTGGGATGGAGCTTACTTAATCCAATTCATAGCTTTTTTGAAAGTATTCTGCAGCCTATGTTCATCAGGGATAATTTAGGATTCTAATTGTGAAAAAAATCTTTCAAATAAGTCCAGTAATTTCGGATCCTATTTAATTCAAACAATCAAATCTTTCCTCTTATAATATTAGTATAGATAGTATCTGATACATTAGTGTAGAGCAGTAAAATAAATTATTGTTAGGTACTCTGTGCTACTTAACTAATGTAATTAAAATACTATTACTAATGTACGTACCTATAGTGTATACTTTGTATTATGTTTGTTAATTCAATGGGAGTGCCTTTTACTCTAATTGGGTTTGGGAACTAGTAACCAACCCAGAGTTACTATGAAAATTATGTCAAATTCGTTACTGAGACATGCTCTCAAGTAAAACATGCATCTTATATCTAAGTTACTTTCAGTATTTCAGTGTTCCCTTGTGTTTGTAGATGTATCGTACTTTGTAGATCCTGGATTTTATTTAAAAGGTCATAAAAATTAAATAAGTATGTAAATATAATGTTGTTTTTCAGCCTCTGTCACACTTTCCCGCTTCGATCATTATGGGACAGCATTACACAAGCTGTCATTTTCAATCCCTATCTCAATTCACACGACTTATCGTCCCCCGCCGCGTCTGAGTTAATCACGTTAATTCGGAAACTCGAAAACTACTGAACAGATTTGTAAGTGCATTAAAAATCGCAATCACTGTCAAGTATTTTTATACCTAAATGAGGAAATTAAAGAATTTTAATAAAAAATAACTAACCTTGGTATTGTAGGCTAAGCTAGTAATTTTATTAAGCTTAGTAAAGCCACAGGCAACAGCTAGTAACTAATTGTAGGTGGATATTTCGCTCATAGATCGTGAAAACTGTGCACTAACGTTCTGGTATTATTATCGCTGCCTGTACATTAGTTAAATCTCATGGACCTTTTGGGAACTCATGTATGGAAATTTAAAATTTTAGAAATATTTGTCGTGGACCTCTTGGGAAATACGAAACAATAGAATCATGGACCTCTGGGAATAAGCCATAATTCCTCGGTCTGTTCGTGTACTTGTAGATCTAGTATTGCAACGTAATTGCCTTAGCCAGTTCATTTGTAAGGTTTCCACTTCGCCCAGCGTTTGTAGGGTTAATGTCGCCGAGGGAATTGTAATTAAATTCCATCGCCGCAATTAAGTATTGATTGTGGAACTTGGCAAGTGTTTGATGACATTTGTGGTGTAGTGGCGGATTTGACGGCTGTAATGCAGGTTGGGGGTTTTGATTTTACGACCCCGAGCCACTGATGTATATCATCGTCATCAGTCTATAGTAGTCCACTGCTGGATATAGGCCCCTAATGAGCGCCATAGATGGCATATTTTATAATTTGGGGCTTATTTCCCTTAATCCCCACTCTGGGCTACGGGTTGGGGATCGTAGCTCGGTGGAGTTGTTCTGCAGAGGGCGCTGTATTTACAGATTGGCCACTGGTTAGGCTAGTTTTTGAGGTGCTCTACGAAAGCTTGCTGTCTGATCCCTGGATGTGCGAAGACAAGGGACTCCTTATGAGAGGTCTAAATCCAGCAATTGAAATAAGGTGTTCACTTCAATCTTTTTAATTTACCTAAAATCAAGAAGCGGACACGAAACTTTTACCTTCATTTCAGAGTTGGAGCGGAACTAGCAAAGAGTACAGGGCATAGCTAAAAGTGACTTGTTTTCGGAAAACTCGCTAAGAGAGAATAACATAGCTAATAGTGGCTTGTCTTCGCAAAACTCGCTAAGAGAGAACAACATAGCTAAAAGTATTGTTTTCGTTCATTCCAGTACCTATACGAGATCGGGCACAATCGCTAAGAGTGAATAACATAGCTAATATTGGCTTATTTTCGCAAAACACGCTAAGAGAGAATAACATAGTAATAATAACTAAAAGTATTGCTTTCTTCCATTCCAGTACCTATACGAGATTGGTCACAAAGTATGCGTCACGCAGCCTCGCGTGGTAGCCGCGGTGTCGCTCGCGGGTCGCGTGGCGAGCGAGCGCGGCGAGCATGTTGGACGGAGTGTTGGCTACGCGGCCGGGATGACGGCGGAGAGGACGCCGGATACTGGGATTGTGGTATGTAGCTAGTTGTGGGTCGTTGGCTGTTTGAGCGTTTACGAAACCGTTTTATACAAACGGTCAACGCGTTGCAAAACTAGTTGACGTTTCACTTGTAAGAATACTTCCTTACAAGTGAAAAGCAAATACCGAATCAAAAGTACCTTTGTACCTATTTGTATATTTGGTCGATCACATAATAAAGCCATACAATACTAACACCAACTTGCGCCAGTTTTTGTGTTGTGTTAAATTTTTAACGCGCTCGTGGGAAGGGTAAGTACTTTACTAACTCTGGGTTATTAAATGTCAAAAATTACCAGTGACATTGTTGATACCTTTATACCAAATTGGTAACAACAAAAATACCAAAATACCAGACTCATCAATCAATGACAACAGAATCACCAAGTGTGCCATTTCAAATCTGACGAAAAGGAATAGACTTCAAAATACTGTGAAGCGAGAAATAATCTTGAGTGGAGACCGCGACTTGGTAAACGTAGTGTAGGACGCCCTCCGGCCAGGTGGGATGACGATCTGCGAAAGACTGCTGGCAGATGCTGGATGCGACAAGCCGAAGACAGGGCGCTATGGCGCTCATTAGGGGAGGCCTATGTCCAGCAGTGGACTAATATGGGCTGATGATGATGCTGGACAATCCACACAGCATCATCTAGCCCTAACCTAAGCATAGCTTGTGTTATGTGTACTAGATGACTCCTATACATAATACAATATTATTACATAGATAGATATTTTTTATTATACATAGAAAACGACCAGAACACCCTTAACAAATATCTGCAGATCGTACAAATATTTGTCCCGAGGCGGGTTCGATGATGACGATGATAGTAAATAACGTATTCGTTACAGTTCATGACGGAAGGAGTCCTGCTAAGAGAGATGTTCGCGTCTCCACTTCTCATGCAGTACACCTGCATTGTTCTTGACGAGGTAAGTGCATATGCCGTGTGGTGCCGGCATAGAATTCCACCACCCCCACTCTTTCCGTGGGTGTCGTAAGAGGCTAAGGGACACACACCGGGGGGCGGGCAGCATTGCCCTCTACAGAACAACTCCACCGAACTGCGAGCTCCAACCCGCATGCCCAGCGTGTTGATTATGGCAATAATCCCAAATGATGAATAATGCTATCTAAGGCGCTCATTAGGGGAGGCCTAGAGGTCCAGCAGTGGACTATTATAGGCTGATGATGAAGTGCATATTGTTTTAGGCATCATACCTTCTGTCTGCCCTCGACTTTGTTCCTTCCTAAGTTAAATACGATCCGCGACAGTTGTTTTTATTAGTAACTAGTGATCCGCCCCGGCATCGGACGGGTATTTAACAAAAACGTACGGGTATTAAATAAAATTTATAGAATTTTTCATACAGAACCCTAATTTTTTTGAAAATATTCTATAGCCTATGTTCATCACGGAAAATTTAGGATTCTAATGGTTAAAGAATTTTTCATATCAATCCAGTAGTTTTGGAGCCTATTCAATTCAAAACAAACAATCAAATCTTAACTCGACGCGTTTTGAGATTGAGATATTTTAAATATTCAGTTATTGAACTTCTTTTTAACGGTTGTGATTTTTTTTTTGCGGAATGTAAAACTTTGTTTGTTTGTTCACAGGTTCACGAGAGAACTCTTATGACAGATGTGTTAATGGGTCTTCTAAAGAAAATAGCTAAGGTACGGTTTTATTACATTTGAAACTATGAAATTAAGTTCCTTTTGCTACAGTCGTAAAAAGGTAAGAGATAGAGAATGAGATAGGAAGAGATGTGCCCCCTTGCGTATTTAAAATAAGCAAGTATGGTATTTAAGCATTAATCTATCTAATATATTATATTATGTATACCAGTCATCTAGTACCCATAACACAATCTCTGCTCAAAATCAAAGTGCTTTCTTTCCGATAGAACTTACAGGACAGGACACAAGCTATTTCATGTACAGTGCGCGTCACATATAAGTACCCCCCCTATCTGAATGTATGTGGGACACAATAGTTGTTATTGTTGGGAATCTCAGACTTTATGTATATGGAAGGGCCGTTCGATCCTGAGCGGCGGCCTGATAAATTCTTGCATGTGAAAAATTGTGACAAGGAACAGGGGAATTAGAAGTATTCGAAAATAGTTTGTATACAAGGGGGGTACTTAATTCTGACGCGCACTGTACATATATTTAAATAAGAAAAATATTTCTATTTTCCAGAAACGTAAAAACCTGAAACTAGTCGTTTCCTCAGCGACCATGGACGCGGATTCCCTGAAAGATTTCTTCAACTTGTCCGACAAGAAGGCACGAGCGACCTCTGTGGTGATGTCTATGCAAGGACGGACACATCCTATAGAGGTGTTCTATGCACAAGGTTAGTTCTATAATAATTATTATTGTACGGTTGGCATTTTACGCCGTGTGGTGCCGGCATAGAATTTCACCACCCCAACTCTTCCCGTGGGTGTCGTAAGAGGCGACTAAGGGAAACACAGCGGGGGGCGGGCAGCAGCGCCCTCTGCAGAACTACTACACCGAACTGCGATCCCCAACCCGCATACCCAGCGTGGGGATTATAGGCAATAACCCCCAAATAATGATGCCATCTATGGCGCTCATTAGGGGAGGCCTATGTCCAGCAGTGGACTATTATAGGCTGGTGATGATGATGATGTAAGGTTTGCATACCATACAGCGCTGCATGTTCCCGCGGGCCAACGGTTTACATGGTGACGTGTTACCGCGGCCCTCACGGCCAGTCGCTAACAACTGTCTGTAAAGCCTAGTTCGGACTACTTTAGTAATTTAGTAAAGTAACGTGTAATTTAGTGGCTAAACTACTCGCTACTGCACTGAAATCGTTCGCATTACGGTCCAGTATAGTACACAAGTAAGTGGTGTTTCGCAAAATGAACGGGCTGCAAACGCAATAGAGTGAATAATCTGATTAAACTAATCGGCTATTTTAGAAGAGGTGGATGAGGAAATTTGTTTGATTAAGAAAAAGAAGTTATGGGTACGAAAATGGATCAATAGAAGAGATACACTAGGAGCTACTAATTGTCTTCTGAAGGAATTAGCATTGGAAGATCTAAAAATTGTGTGAATTTTCTGTTAACGAAAATACATACACTCTCAAATTCAGCGTAAAGATACAATTTTGAGAAGTCTACTAATGAACTCGACTAATCTACAGGTTCGGACTTGTTTCGCCGGTGAACCAGTAAGCACGGACGCGTGGTGGGAGGCGTTACTCGCCCGATAAAAATAGAGTAAAATGGATCGACTCGACTTAATCGTTCACTAAACTACTCGACTAAATTTTTGTGGTTCACACACATTTAGCCACTAAATTACTCGGTACTCTACTAAATTAATAGCCTAGTCCGAACTAGCCTTAAGACAACACGTCACGGAGCAACCTCGCGACCGTACACCTAACTACTATTATCAAACCGTGAAACTTACAACTTTAACTTAACTACAAACTCTACCAACAACAACACAGGATTGTGTGGGGCACACTACGCACCCTACAATTATATTGATACTAATAATTCATAATAATTTGCCGTTTTCTATGGAGAATTTGAAGAAAACTGTTTTTTTCCAACAAAATATTTTTGTATTATTTTTGGAATTTTGTGTGTATAATTAGACAGGAATGTGAAAAGTATGCGTAGCTTTAATGAAAAAAAAACTGAGGAGAAGGAATAAATGTAACAAATTTAAGCATGGAATACGATAAGACATGAAATCACCGATTTTTAACTTTAATCTTTAGAGCATGACCCTCCAAAAATAATATTCTTTTAAAAATAATATGAGATTTTCATAATTTCCAGAGCCAGTACCAGACTATGTGAAAGCGACGGTAGAAACCGTCATCAAGATTCATGAGAACAAACCCTTTGGAGATATCTTGGCGTTTTTGACCTCTCAGGTATGTACTCAAATAAAACCAAACTGGTTTTATTTTAGCTGTTCCGGAATTACTACTTTTTAAGTAATTTTTTTTTAATACTTCTATACTAATATTATAGAGAGGAAAGATTTGATTGTTTGTTTGTTTGAATTGAATAGGCTCCGAAACTAATGGACCGATTTTAAAAATTCTTTCACCATTAGAATCCTAAAGTTTCCGTGATGAACATAGGCTATATAATTTTTTCAAAAAAGTTAGGGATCCGCATGAAAAATGCAATAATTGAACCGTGCGCTGTATATTCGACCTCTTTTTCTATTATGGCGCGTCAGAATAGAAAAAGAGGTTGAATATATAGCGCACGGTGCTTAGCTTTTTCTCTACGGCCAGTGTCAGTTATGGAGTGTCGAGTCAATGTCAAAAACCCCAATGCTGTTAAAAAAATTAAGGGATCCGTAGGAAAACTGTGAAACCCATCATGTTAGTGTGTATAATTTCAGAAATTTTTGTTTAATACCCGTGCGAAGCCGGGGCGGACCGCTAGTATATTATAAAGAGGAAAGATTGGGGGAAAGAGCGGGGCGACTCTGCTAGTAATAACAAAAAGCTAGTAAGTACTTGCTAAATATATTTTTATATGTCCCAGGAAGAAATAAACGAAGCCCTAGAAACGTTGCAGTCGTACGCGACAACAAACAACCAGACAAACAAACAGCGAATGTACTTCCCAAGCGGCATCAAATGCTGCGACATGGCCGTCCTACCCATGTATGGTAGTCTACCTTACTATAGTCAGATCAAGTAAGTACTATATTAACTATTTTATACACTGTCAGCTCTTCACTTCACTTACCGTGTGGTGCCGGCATAGAACCCAACTCTTCCCGTGGGTGTCGTAAGAGGCGACTAAGGGACACACAGCGGGGGGCGGGCAGCAGCGCACTCTGCAGAACAACTACACCGAACTGCGATCCCCAACCAAGTATTGTTGTTTTTTAGTTATGTAAGCAACTAAAAAAATAACAGAGGTTTACTTAAGTGTTATTTTTATATTATAGGTTTTCTTTGTCAAGCCACTGCTTTATTTTGTGTATTTTTTGTATTGTTACAAAAAGTTAAATTCTTTGTTTCACATTTACGTAGTCTTAAAGGTTTCGTTATCAAAAATAGTAATTAAGGAACTCTAACTTTACATTCGGAGGAGGGCGTTAATGCTCGCGACACAGTTATATAACTACTGCGTGCAATATCGTTTTCACAAAATATAATTTCCTATGTACTGTGTATAAAGAATTATTTTTATTTTTATTTAATATAATTTTTAGGTTGATAAATAACTAAATAAATAAAAAAACACGCAGCCGCGCAGAAAACAAATAACGTAACGTAAAAGTTAACTTTATTTCTTTAGGCTTACAAAATAAGCACTTAGACAAGTCAACTTTCATACAGATAATTATTATAAAAAATAAATAATTTGTTATTGATTTCTCTTCACTGAAATTTTTTGTTCATAACAATGAGCAATGCCACTGATTTCATTCTATTTCATCTACATCTAGTTTATTTTATGTTTTTGTTGCAGGGTATTTCAAATGGCGGACAAAAACGTCAGGAAAGTGGTTCTAGCGACGAATATAGCTGAGACCAGTGTCACCATCCCGGGGATAGTCTATGGTATGTTTGTCTATAACTTTACTTATATACAAGTACATAAATAATAATTATATATAAATAAATCATCATCTTCAGCTGTTAGTCCATTGCTGGACATAGGCCTACCCTTATGAGCGCCATATATAAATAAATGATGCTGGACGATTCACCCAGCATTATCTAGCCCCAAGCTAAGCAGTATATACGAGTACCTACATAGAAATATATTTTTATTATACATAGAAAACGTTTGTAATGATAGGATTACGGAAAGTACTGTATATAAATAAAAATAAATCTCCTACAACCATAATGTTCAAAATTTATAATACGATATCACCCGTGATTTTGTGTAAAGGATCTTCCCTTTACACAAAATCAATCAAATACTGTTTTAATACAAATGATAGCAGATCATGGTGAAAATATGCACAAATAACAAATCATATTGCTACTTTTGTATGGAAAATTCATCCTTCGCCGGAGCCAAAATCTTTTTTCCTCGTCATCCAAAGTCAGTCAATTTATTCCAAGAGCAATGAACGATATTAAAAGCTTCCATATTTAATTATAAGTAATATTGGATGACAGTAATCCCGTGATCACGACAGTGTGTCTGTTGAAACGTCGGGAAAATAGGTAAATAAACGCGATAAATACCCGTTAAAATATTACTAATAATTATGTGTTCAGATCGCGTAAGTTTAAAAATGTTTATTGCTTCCACGTTTGCACACCGCGCAATCCAAAGTCTGTAAGATATTGAAAAATTAACGATATTTTTTATTTCCAGTGATAGACAGCGGTTTCCACAAGCTCCCATATTTCTGTCCAGCAGTGGGCGTGGACTCGATCACAGTGTGCGCTGTATCCAAGAACAACGCGACGCAACGCGCCGGCCGCGCCGCGAGGACGACCAAGGGAGAATGCTATAGGTAAATAAGAATATTTTTATTTTCCCAAACTTATAAAACACTAGCGGTCCGCCCCGGCTTCGCACGGGTATTAAACAAAAAATTCAGAAATTATACACACTAACACGTTTTCACAGTTTTCATACGGATTTGTTTTAACAGCATTGGGATTTTTGACATTTACTCGACACTCCATAACTGACACTGGCCGTAGAGAAAAAGCAAGCACCGTGCGTATATATTCAACCTCCTTTTCTATTCTGACGCGCCATAATAGAAAAAGAGGTTGAATATACAGCGCACGGTTCAATTATTGATTTTTCATGCGGATCCGTAACTTTTTTGAAAATATTATATAGCCATCGTTCATCACGGAAAATTCAGGATTCTAATGGTGAAAGAATTTTTCAAATCGGTCCAGTAGTTTCGGAGCCTATTCAATTCAAACAAACAAACATACAAACAAACAATCAAATCTTTCCTCTTTATAATATTAGTATAGAAATACAAATATTCTTTATTGCACACCAAATAAAACGAAGATACAGGAAAGGAAACGACAAATACAAATAGCGTGTAACAATGGGCGGAAAGAATTAATAACTTATTAATATTAATTAATCAAAGTGATCACTTTATTTCCCATTTTATTTCTTATTGAACTTGTATTTTGTGACGTGTCCAAGAGTCCTGTAAGGTCTAAAGGAAATAAAGCACTTTGATTTTGATTTTGACAATAACGCCTTTAAATCGAGATAACGCTCATTAACGGCTTCTGGAAAACTCAATCGATTAACGAGTTTTGTGAACTGCCTTTATTTAATATATTAGTTTATTTATGATGCTGTGTGAGTGGTGGGATTCGAAGGGCATTATGAGCTGTTACCACCAGGCAGGACCATCGATTCTGAACTCTACTGCGAACAGCTGATGATATTAATGCAAGAACAATTTATCGCATTTATTTACCCCTTAACCACAACAGTGTGTAAACCTTTTAAAATGGCGGCGTAGAAAATAGTTAAATAAACGCGATAACCCATTAAAATGGTACTAATAATAAACCTTATTTCGTTTCAGATTATACACAGAAGAGGAGTATGAGAAACTCCCTCCCAGCGTGCCTCCTGAGATGTGCAGAAGTGACCTCTCCGCTATGGTGTTACAGTTGAAAGCTTTAGGGATACACAATGTTCTACGGTACATTACATAAACTGTCTCTGTACTACATTTATTAACAGCTGTCCGCCCCGGCTTCACACGGGTTATTAGCAAAAAAAATAATTTTCATGCGGAAACCTAACTTTTTTGAAAATATTCTATAGCCTATGTGTCATGTTATCATCTATGCTAACTATTCTACTTTGTTGTTTATATAAAGTGGATTTATGTGGGTAGTTGAATAACTGGTTGTCTAGATTATTTTGTACGGTACCCTCACTTCTGCTATTCAGCTCCCTAGCTGCAATACACGTCTTAATCACAACAATGTGTTTTAATTGATATCCTGGACATAATAGTGGCGACGTTTGGTGAAAAGTGATAAAAATGACTTCCAAAGCAGTGAAATTCGAACAGTTTAATCCACAAACGGACAGTTGGCAAAATTACCTCGATCGATTGAGTTTTTGTTTCGAGGCCAATGGCGTCTCGGAAGACAGTGCTAAACGAGCAAATTTTCTCTCCCTATGCGGTGCGCGAGTGTTTGAGACGTTACTTGCATTGATTACGCCAAGGAAAGCTAGTGATGTGACTTTTGCTGAAATACAAACAGTTCTAACCAAACATTATTGCCCAAAACCGAACGAGATTTCCATGTCATTTAAGTTTTACAAGTGCAATCAAACACGGGACGAATCCGCGGCTGATTACATTGCTAATCTCAGACGACTGAGTTCTACCTGCAACTTTGCAGACTTGGAAAGAATGTTGCGGGACAGACTGGTGTGCGGTATGCGCGACAATAAGTTACAATATGAGCTATTGAAGAGAGACAATCTGTGTTATCAAGACGTAGTAGACGCTATGTTTTCATCAGAAAGTGCGGGGAATGATGTTCGCATGATTCAAGATTCTGCCGCCGCCTCATCATTAACATCAACTAGCACGTCACCGCCGCCGCTGTCGACCTCTATCAGTGGCGTCGAGCCAATGGACATCAACGCGGTTCAACCAAAGAATACAACACGATTGTGCTATCGCTGCGGCGACCGACATGCGGGAGAGTGTCGTTTCGTAAACACAGTATGCCGATATTGCAAGAAAAAAGGTCACGTAGAAAAGATTTGCCTAAGTAAAAAGAAGAACGACAGTCGAAACGTTAACTTTTCTGACGAACAAAAAGACAGTTTGAATGGAGTGTACAGCCTACAACCAGCTTCGAGCATTATCCGCGTACCGCCGTACGATGTGGAGGTATCCCTGGCGGGTACGCCGGTCCGCATGCAGGTGGACACCGGCGCCAGCTTCTCCATCCTCAACGAGGTCACGTGGCGCGCCGTCCGCACGCGCCTGCCGCGCGACGCGCTGCGCCCCGCAGGCCTCACTTTGCGCACGTGGACCGAGACGCCGGTCCGCCTCCTTGGGCAGGCCAAGCTGCCCGTACAATACCGAAGGCACACCTGCGACTTGAACGTTATCGTCGCTAAGGGTAACGGACCTAATCTGCTGGGTCGGGATTGGCTAGATCCGCTGAACATTTCGATGAACATAAACTTTATTTCGAAGGCCGAAGACCAAGATTTGAATCGTGTAATGGCGAAACATAAGGAAGTTTTTAAGGAAGGACTGGGTACGTACCGCGGACAACCGGTAGCTATACATCTGAAGGAAGGGGCTACGCCGAAATTCTTGAAAGCGAGACCGGTCCCTTATGCCTTAAAAGAGAGAGTCGAGAAGGAAATTGATAGACTCGAGGGCGAAGGTGTACTACGCCCGACATCCTACTCGGAATGGGCCACGCCGGTCGTTCCGATCATAAAACGATCAGGCGACGTGAGACTTTGTGGAGACTACCGAAGTACAGTCAATGAAGCGACCGAATCGGATACCTATCCCATGCCTACAGCGAATGAAGTTTTCGCTAGCGTCGCCGGTGGAAGATTTTTTACGACATTGGATTTGGAACGAGCCTACACACAGGTTGTCGTTAACGAAGATGCGGCCAAGCTACTTACCTTAAACACGTGTAAAGGCTTGTACACAGTGCATAGATTGGCATTCGGAGTGAAAGCTAGCCCGGGAATTTTTCAGCGTCTGATGAGTTCATTACTGGCGGGTGTTCGAGGAGTAGCGGTACTGATCGACGACATCATAGTATGTGGACGTACAATGCCGGAAATGCAGGAGAGACTGGACGAAGTTCTAGACAGAATTGAAAAGGCTGGACTTCGACTAAACAAAGACAAATGCAAATTCGCCAAGGAGAAAGTCGAGTTCCTAGGTTTTGTCATCGACTCAGTCGGCATTCATCCAGCGCCAAGTAAAGTCGAATCTATAGTGAACACGCCGGAGCCTAAAAACAAACATGAACTAAAAGCTTTTTTAGGCCTTTACAATTTCTACGAGAGATTCGTGCCACACAAAGCCACCCTACTCGAACCGCTTCATAGACTGTTGGAAACAGCTCAAACATGGAAGTGGACTAAATGTGAACAAGATGCCTTCGACAAAGCAAAAAGCCTTATAACATTTGACCTAACCTTAGTACACTACGACATAACAAAACCACTCATACTTACATGCGACAGTTCTGAATACGGAGTTGGAGCGGTCTTGGCGCATGACATGGGAGATGGAGATGAGCGACCAATAGCAATGGCATCCAGAACACTACATGCACATGAGCGACGATATTCACAGCTCGACAAAGAGGCCACATCAATCATGTTTGGTATTACAAAGTTCCATAACTATCTGATGGGAAGACATTTTCTAATTGTGACAGATCACAAACCCCTGCTTGGAATTTTTGATCCAAAGAAACCTATGCCGAACATGTTGTCCCCCAGACTTACGAGAATTGCTATCGCATTAACATCTCACAGCTATGAAATTACATACAAACCGGGAGCAGAACTTGGAAACGCCGACAGTCTAAGTCGTTGGCCACAACCAGTACTGGATCAGCCCGAGCTACCACTGGGTGAAGTCTTGATTATGGCTGAGACACCAGAAGATTTTCCACACACAGTTGAAGAAGTTGCTTCAGAAACGAAACGAGATGCATTACTTACAAAAGTTATACACTATGTGCAACGTGGTTGGCCCACCAAAGTAAATGATGCCGAGCTACGTCCATTTTGGCTAAATCGTTTGGAACTATCTTTACAAGAAGGTTGTCTGTTATTGGGTTGTCGAGTAGTCGTACCAACAAAATTGCGCGCAGCTGTATTAAAAATGCTTCATAAGACTCATACAGGAATGGTACAAACAAAAGCCATAGCCAGAAGCTACGTGTGGTGGCCGCGCCTTAATGAAGAAATTGACTCTATGGTGAGCGGCTGCACTAAATGTCTAGAACACAGGCACATGCCTCCAAAGACATGTCATGAATGGATAACACCCACAAGACCATGGTCGAGAATTCACATCGATTTTGCCGGGCCGTTTCATAACAAATTCTTTTTGATTATGGTAGATTCATATTCCAGATGGCCAGAGCTATTCATGGTGAACAATACTACATCGGCAACAGTTATAAAACTACTGAGAACAGTATTTTCAATACACGGACTGTGTGAGTTAATAGTGTCCGACAATGGCACATCTTTTGTATCGCAGGAAATGAAACAATTTCTACAGGCTAATAATATACGACATGTCACCACAGCACCCTATCACCCTGCTACCAACGGATTAGCTGAAAGAATGGTTCAAACCATTAAGGATAAACTGCGGAAAATGGATGACTTAGCTTGGGAAGTTAGAATACCTAATTTGTTACTGGGTCTTCGTAGCACACCCTGCACTTCGACAAACAAAACTCCAGCAGAACTGCTAATGAAGCGACGACTAAGAACATTATTGGATACCATACACCCTGACAATCTGCAGCATAAAAAAACTGAAGACCAGATTCAGAACAACAGTTGGAGAAAAACAAGACAGACTAACGAGGGTCAAAGTGTAATGTATAGAAACTACAGTAGTATGGGGCCTAGATGGCTGCCAGGCAAAGTAGTTGAGAAAAACGGACCATCAAGTTACAGAATCCAATCAGCAGATGGTTTATTAGTTAATCGCCATATTGACCAACTAATCAGAAAGCCCTCTGCTGAGGCCAGGCTTGATGAGAGGGAGGTAACAAATACAATGCCAACTTCTGATGAAGCAACACAAATGGGGATCACAAATGAAGATAATGGCTTGGATTTGGAGGACAGCGATGAGAGAATGATTGAGATTCCAAATGATGATCAATGGGCAGAGATGTTGGGAATCCCAACTACTGAAAAACCACATGAGGCAATCGGAAAACTGAAGAACAAAATCAGCGAACACTCTAAAACTCCATATCAAAGGCCTCAACGTTCTAGAGACAATATGTACTTATTTTAGTTATAGTATAAATATATTAAATTGTATTATTTGTAATTATCATTCTTAGAAAGTACTTTTAAGTCAAGTTTTAGTTTTGTTCTATGAGAAGTTTGTATAGCTTTATTTTATGTTTTTATGTGTTTATAATACCTACCCAGAGTTAAAATAACTGTCATATTATGTAATATATGTATACTTACTTAGAGGGGAGGTATGTCATGTTATCATCTATGCTAACTATTCTACTTTGTTGTTTATATAAAGTGGATTTATGTGGGTAGTTGAATAACTGGTTGTCTAGATTATTTTGTACGGTACCCTCACTTCTGCTATTCAGCTCCCTAGCTGCAATACACGTCTTAATCACAACAATGTGTTTTAATTGATATCCTGGACATAATACTATGTTTATCATGGAAAATTTAGGATTCTAATGGTGAAGTCGCTCAGCGAGCTATGGAGAGAGCTATGCTCGGAGTTTTTGTGAAGGATAGGATTATTAACAAATACATCCCACAGAGAACTAAAGTCATCGACATAGCTCAGAGAATTAGCAAACTGAAGTGGCAGTGGGCCGGCCATATATCGCGAAGAACCGACAACCGCTGGGGTAAATGTTTCTTGTTCTTGAGTGGAGATCGCGACTCGGTAAACGTAGTGTAGGACTCCCTCCTGCCAGGTGGGATGACGATCTGCGTAAGACTGCTGGCAGATGCTGGATGCGACAAGCTGAAGACAGGGCGCTATGGCGCTCTTTGGGGAGGCCGATGACCAAAAGTGGACTAATGTGGGCTGATGGTAATGATGATGAATGGTGAAATAATTTTTCAAATCGGTCCGGTAGTTTCGGTACCTATACAATTCAAAAAAACAAACAATCAAATCTTTCCTGTTTTTAATATTATATTTTATAATACACATACAATTTCCATCCATTTCAGGTTTACGTTCCCCACCCCGCCGCCAGCAAAATGTCTCCTGTCAGCGTTAGAAACTCTGTACGCGCTCGGTTCCATAGACAAGGCGGGGAATCTGACAGATGTCATCGGATCCAAAATGGCGGAGCTGCCGCTCCGGCCGATGTGTGCTAAGATGCTGTGCAATAGTGGTATGTATTGTTTTATTGCAAAGACGTGTTTTCTTTGAAGACTAATATATTTATAGCAGATTAAAAAGAAGGTGCCATTAAGAACCCGGCGAACCTCGCTCGCAACTTCAACTCGAGGCGCGTGCAAAAATCGCCCCGAATATCGCTATCTCTGTTTAGCTGGCGCGCGCGGGACGACGACGACGCGATAGCAATATTAGCCGTTTAAAATTTGGTATGAATTTGGTTGTGTTCCGTAATACCAAAAATGATGAATGAAAACTTTTTGTATTCTTCACATAGTATGGTTATTCTGTAACTAGACAATATAAGCTATGTTCCTTAACAAACAACACGTAAGATATTGTTGTTTTTAATAAGAAACAGATAGGGAGAAAACTTGTCAATTTTGGCATAAAAATATGCAAAACGCGATTGGCTTTCATTTAATTTTAGGTAAGTATTTTGAAAAAACAACTATCTAGGAACCTAGATAAACACTAATCGAATACAAATAATACAATAATAAAGTGGTAATATGCTTGAATTAGAAATAATTTTGGTATTACGTTTGTATGGGCAATTCGTCCTCCGCTGGCCTCTTAAGTTTGTATAATAAAGGCTTCAAAAATAATAATTCATTTATTTCAGGCAACATTAGTCTAGTAAATAGAAAATACTTAAAACTACGGCCCATATAAAATATATACCTTAATCTAACATACATAAAATAAACCTAATTACTAACACGTTATATTGATTATTTTTCAATTTCAAGTCTATGCCAACCATTATTTTACATATAGGTAAAATAATGGTTGGCATAGACTAAGATAGATGGCACTATATGAAACTGAAGTGATATTTATGTGCGGAAGATTTCAGCCTTTTCCATATCGTAGTTATGGCGTCTTCAGCCAGACATCTGTATTTATTTAAAACGTACTAAGTCACAAGCAAAATAATTTACTATGATTGTCATAAAGGATAGTAAAATAGTTTGATCCTTCTCTTAGTCTTTGTCTAAAAAATTCCTTTGTGTTCTTTGTAATTGTTTTGCTTGAAGACAATATCAAAAAGAAAACTCATATCAATAAACAAAATAAATCATTAATTTATAAAATTAAAAACACTAAGGAATTAAAATATCATCTTAAAAACAGCACAAACTTTTACCTTTATAAATGAATAAATAATGCTGGACAATTCACACAGCATTATTTAGCCCCAAACTAAGGAGAGCTTGTATTATGGCTACTAGATAACATCAGTTATCTATGGATATAATATTCTTTATTATTCATATACATAGAAAACGATCAGAATACTTTATAAAATTAGTAGAATAACATTTCTTGGCTATCAATCAGCTAAGCAAAATCTTATTTTATTCACATTTGTCTTAAGTACATCTGTTAGTTATTAAGTCTGGTGTGTCCCACTGCTGGGCAAAGGGCTCCCCCTGTAAATAATCCTCCCCCTCCTCAATATGTCAGCGAGTACATCTGTACCATAGATATTTTTCCAGATGAATTCGGCTGCATAGACGAGGCGTTATCAATAGCGGCCATGTTGCAAGTCGACAATGTATTCAGCAAAGCCGGCGGGAAGCAAAGCATTGCTGCTAAGGTTTCTCGCAGGAATAACTTTGAGGTAAACCTTGTTCATGTTTTATTTAGAAAATAACAAACGGTTATATATCTATCTACGGTTGTCTGATAGAGATCGCTCTTGAGCGGTAAGGCTGCCAATTGTTACATCTCTTGAGTATTATTAGATAAATTAGCATTAAGGAATTATTTTAAGAAAAAAAATATGTATGAAATGAAATGAAATTAAATGAAATGATTTATTAAAATAGAACAGCAAGTTTACAGACATAAGTATAAACATAAGTAAATGCGATCCATTTCTTGTATGGTAAATTATCAATTTATTTTTATTGTGTATAGTGTTTAAGTGGATTTGTTTAATAGTTATTTGCTAATCTGAAATAAATCAATAATAATAAATAATATGTATTTCGGAATATAATAGAACAGGTTTTTAAAATTTGTCGTCATGCCTATTATGTTACCCAGTTTGGATTTCCATAAGCTGTAGGTCTTCCTTAAAAATAAATAAATAAAAATGTTTCGAGGAATTTTCCATATATTGACAATTATAATAATTATTATAATTAAATATTTAACTGTTTCAGGTAGCGGAAGGCGATATAATTATGTACCTGAACATACTGGATTCATATCTAAAACTGAAGTCGGATTATGAAGACGAGAAGAGCGAACGGAAGGCGAGCAAAGACTGGTGCAACAAGATGTATCTCAACTATAAGGTTATGGAGAAGGTATATATTTATTTATATGAAACTTAAGTATACAAAATCTTCACCCACAAAAGTCTTTAGTAAAGAATGGAATCAACATCAACATCACCAGCCTATAATAGTCCACTGCTGGACATAGGCCTCCCCTAATGAGCGCCATAGATGGCATTATCATTTGGGGGTTATTGCCCATAATCCCCACGCTGGGCATGCGGGTTGGGGATCGCAGTTCGGTGGAGTTGTTCTGCGAGGGCGCTGCTGCCCGCCCCCCGGTGTGTTTCCCTTAGTCGCCTCTTACGACACCCACGGGAAGAGATGGGGTGGTGAAATTCTATGCCGACACCACACGGCCAAGAATGGAATGGTAAATATTAATTATAAAAAGCAAGCAAAGTTATTTTTATTTATGATTACAAATTTCTGTTCGATCATTGGTAATTTTTAGCGTAGCTTATAGCACTTACTACGAGAAAATATACAATAAAACATTTAGATGTAGAATAATGGCAAAGGGGAACTTAACGCTAAAAAGAGTTCTCTTCCAGCAAACTTTATTGGAGAGAGAGATAAAGTTTAAGTGGGTGCATGTGAATTAAACGGAAGATAAATATATTGTAGTCAAAAGACAGTAACTTTATTCCTCTAAGATTCCAAAGTAAATTAGACGAATACGCCTGGTATTTGAAAATATTTATTTAGAAATAAAATGTGATTGGTTTTCTCTTCACTTCAAGTTTTTTTTGTGATTACTGATGAATGAAAAAAATATTATATAAGATCGTAGTTTTTTTATGAATATCAATAATGCTCGAAAATACATAAAAATTACAGGTACATCATAAACAAATAAATTCTACACCATTAATATAATAATTGTAGATTAATCAAGCATTATTATCTGTTACAGGCATGCGAAATAAGAAGTAGCTTAGAGAAACTAATAAAAGGAAAGTTTGAAATGGAAAATAAGGATTTCTCGAGCGTTTTGGATTTAGGATCAGGTAAGTTTACTTTATAGTATACTAGATGGCGTTGTTAGTAACTATCAAACTAAATCCTACACTGTTGTCAAAGTACACTTACAAATGCACACTTGGTTTGGTAGTCCTTGTTCTCTGGATCCCAGACTACCAAACTTTCTCAAAATTAATGTTATTTATTTTGTATTTCTAATACATATTATGTAAAGTCTGTACCTACACCGAACTAATGTTAAGGAAGAGCGGGGTTCTCTAACACAAGCATATTTATGTTTAAAAGAGAACCCCAACCCATGTCAATGTATATCCCTTATGTACAGAAATAAACTTTATTTCACTTTCAAGTATCAGATTTTCTTCTTATTTCGTACTATGCCGTATTGCCTAAAAAACTAAAAAAGTTCTTCGTCTTTTTTTAATGCAGAATCTTTTGAAAATCGAGCACGCAACTCCTTTATAACTTTTGATAACTTTACAGTTAAGGAATTCCCCGTAGTAGCCCTGAAAAAACTCCCCCTTATGTATCTGTATTCAGGTTTGTAGAAACAAATATTATATTATTAAACAACTATTATCAAAAACTGTTTTTGATTTTCTCCTCACTTAAATTCTTTACGCCTTGGGTTACGGGGTTTGATTCTATCAACAATATTTACATTACAACCTTATTTTTCCAGAAAAATGCACCCGCCTCATGAAATGCATCCTATCCGGTCTGTTCCCGTCGGCCGCGTACCTACACCCGTCGGGCTCGTACCGCGGTACGCGCGGCGCAGAGCTACACATATCTCCGCAGAGCTGTCTCTATAGAGTGCAGCAGCCTAAGTGGTGAGTTTGTACGAACGTTGCTTTATAAATAATATATAATATTATATATAACGGACTGTTCCCGTCGGCTGCGTACCTTCACCTTTCAGGCTCGTACCGCGGTACGCGCGGCGCAGAGCTAGACATATCTCCGCAGAGCTGTCTCTATAGAGTGCAGCAGCCTAAGTGGTGAGTTTGTACGACCGTTGCTTTATAAATAATATATAATATTATATATAACGGACTGTTCCCGTCGGCCGCGTACCTACACCCGTCAGGCTCGTACCGCGGTACGCGCGGCGGCGCTGAGCTACACATATCTCCGCAGAGCTGCCTCTATAGAGTGCAGCAGCCTAAGTGGTGAGTTTGTATTTCAGCAGTGGACATATTTGCGCTGAAGTAGTTAATTTATAAGAGGTTTCACTCTGTTGGCACATAAGGGGGATGATTTCTAAAACTACCTACAATTTTAAAACCACTGTTAACTTCATCTCTGCATACCATATCAAATTAATTTAAGAAGCTTGTATAATTAGGATTATTAATTAGGATCGTAGATTTCTTAATACCTATACTAAATTATACAGCGGAAATATTTTGTTTGTTTGTTTGAATTTAATAGGCTCCGAAACTACTGGGCTGATTTGAAAAATTCTTTCACCATTAGAATCCGAAATTTTCCGTGATGAACATAGGATATAGCATATTTTCAAAAACAATAAGGTTCCTTATGATTTTTTTTAAATACTTGTGAGAAGCCCGGGTGGACCGCTAGTTACCTATAACTTTAAAACCACTGTTAACTACATAGCGCATTATATATCTCCTCTCAAATCAAATTAAGGACCTTGAATTAGCATGTTTGACTCACACTTGTCCGTTTTGTCCGCAGGGTGGTATTCGCGAGTGTACAAACGTCAGGCGTGAAGACGTACATGCGAGATCTGATGGTTATCAAGAAGGAATGGTTGACGGAAGTGGCCCCGCATTATTTTACTGAAGTTTAGAGTAGAAAAACGTTACTGCAGTGACAACATTTTTAACTAAGCCTTAGCCAAATTTAAAGTAGCTAATATTTGTGCATTCGAGCAATTACAAGCCACGCGTTTAGAGGGTTCTTCCCGTCAGTTTTTAAGACTGAACGTACATTCAGAATCTTCCCTTTGGGATCTTCCTTTGGGAAAAAATCTGTGTGAATTGTCCAGCATTTTTTGCATTCATTTATTGAATATCACATGAATGTATCCTGTGTAACTTTAGCTTAATCTCGAAGGTGTAAGCTGATAGGCTACCAGCGGCTTTATTGTCGGCTTCAGTTTGGCATTCAAACCTAGCCTGGACTTCGATTGTCACTTTCGTATTGTGTAAATAGCTGAAACTGAAGACCAGTTGAATACCTTAGACAGTACCGACAACATTCTGACTGGGTCTACAACTGGTGATCGGTTTGAATTTACTGGTGATGGATTTCAAGTTAGACAATAAGGCTGCAGCTGATTGAGTCAGATGTATAATAATGTTTATTGTGAAAAATATTTAAGACTTAAACTATTATATTGTTGATCCTCACTAGAATAAACCTGTATTGTGGGACCCACTTTCCTATGGGTTTTTTAAATCAAGCTTACTTTACATTAACTAATAAAAGTTAAATACAAGAATAATGGTGATACATTTCGCGAGTGTATCACTCATAATTTTAAAAAGAAATATCTGAGCGTCTGATCGAAATGAAATGACCCGAGAGCTGGTCAGTATCTGGCGCAGCGCATCAGCATTGCCATACAGCGAGGCAATGCAGCCAGCGTCTTGGAGACGCTTCCGACTGGTATTTATATAGATCAATTGAGCTACCTTTAGTTTCTTTTCAATAGTATGCAGTAAGAGCAATGGTTTCAACTGTAAATACTAGTTAATTTGAATTTGAATTGTAATTTTGTAATTTGTACATAAAAGTCATACTCATACTGTACTAATTGTATAATAAATAAAATGTAGTATGTATGAACCAAGTGTTTTATTAAAATTTCTGAGCGTTAGATATCAACTACAAAAAGTTTAAAAAAACATGTGCTGCGACGTCGCTTTTTGAGAACTCGGTTTTATAATTTACATAAACAACAAGTTTTAACGATAAATAAAAATTTGCTCATTGTCCTACCTACCTAATAAGATAATTCATGTACATGCAAAACCAGTACAAACCTGCCTACAGTTATCTAACATGCCTCAAATACATGATTTTTACTTAATTTTATCAGACAATGACCTTTGAACTTCCGCAAAGAAACTGGTGTTTCGTATCGTTGCGGGAAGGGCCTTAATTAGTAACCGACACGATTTACAAAGTCCATTGAATTTGACATAGTATTGTCGGCGCGGAAATAACCGACATTTTCCTAAGCATTAAACACTAACAAATTATGGATGTTGTTATATGAAATAAAATTATATTATTTTATTTATGTATTGAAATTGTAAATATTGTATGGAATTAATCTGAACTAAATGAGTTAATAATAATTAACATCATAGGTGTACGGTGTCTAAGAAAAGAAAGGTCTATGGAGGAATCTATGGAATAGAAGGCTTTCTTGATTCTGTTTTATGTACTGTTTATTATTGTATTATAGTTCGACCGAAACCGCTGTACCGCGCCTGAGGTATGCGCGCGGCGAGACGGGGGGGAAGTATCGGCCGCTCCGATCCATCAGTCTGCCGTCGACGCTCACGGCAGTAGGTCGCCTTTGTACCGGACGGTCTATGTCAGATACACATGAGATAAATATCCAAAGATGGGCCGAGCGCTATCTCGTGATGTCAAGGCCATAATTTTTAAAGTGGCCGAATATTTTAAGAAAAGAAAAGCAGACAGAGAGAGCTTTGAATATAAAAGTGATGCAAATATTGCCAAAATCGTGGCAGACGCTACGGGGTACTGCGAAAAAACCGCAAGAAATGTGATAAAAGAGGACAATTCATCAACTGAAAATTTGGGCCGATTGAAATTTAATTCGCCAAAACAACCAAAAACTATAAAGAAAAAACATGTTGTTGATGATTTTGATTTAAGAGTTATCAGAAGAAAAATTCATCAGTTTTATGAATTTGAAAAAAGAGTGCCAAGTGTTCGTAAGTTACTTTCAAGTTTGAAACAAGATGGCATATTAAATTGTGGACGAGAATTTCTAAGGAGCCTCTTACACACAATAGGTTACTGTTTCAAAAAATGCAAATCGAAGAGACATCTCCTTATAGAGCAGCCTAATATTGTAGTGTGGCGGAAAAAATACTTAACACAAATCAGAAATTACAGAACGCAAAACCGCAACATATATTTCCTTGATGAAACATACATTAACGCCAGTCACCATGTAAGCAAATGTTGGCAATCATCGTCTGAACCTGGAATTCATGCTGATATTGGAAAAGGACGGCGTTTGGTAATTCTTCACGCTGGATGTCGAAATGGCTTGGTTGATGGTGCATTGACGATATTCAAATCAGATGCTAAGACCGGCGACTATCATGGAGACATGAACGGGCCTACTTTTTATAAGTGGGTAGATGAAAAGTTAAAAGATAAATTGCTTCCGAATTCTGTGGTTGTCTTGGACAACGCGTCTTACCACAGCGTTCAGGTTGACAAGAAGCCAACCATAGCAAGCCTCAAAACCGAAATGCAGAACTGGTTACGGCGCCACAATGTTGAATTTTCGGAAGCTATGACAAAATCTCAACTGCAACTTCTTATCGATAATACACAAAAAGAGCCCGTGTACAGAATTGATGAACTCCTGAAAGCCAATGGACATACTGTTCTACGATTACCGCCGTACCATCCGGATTTGAATCCCATAGAGTTAGTCTGGGCTGATATTAAAAACAATATAGCTCATAACCATATTAACTCTTCTCTAGATGAAAAGATAAACTTATTGAATACATTGTTTTCGGAGTTCACGGCGGAAAAATGGCAGAAATGTGATGATCATGTCCAAAAAAATGAAAACAATTACTGGGATCGCGATAGTAGATTTGATATTATTATCGATCCATTAATTATAAATTTGCAGAACGACTCTGATTCAAATTCCGATGGCGAAACGGAAGATGAAGTTGAACCAGAAGCTCTGTCAGAATATCTGTAGATAATTTAGTTATAAAAAAATATAAACATATCGATATAATATATAAAACAAAAATATTGTTTATATTGGTACGATATCGTAAGATATATCCGACAATATCGATCTCATGTGTATACTTGCTCTTTTTTCCTCGGCCCCCACTTCGCCGCACTTTCTTAGGGAGCGGTACAGCGGTTTCGGTCGAACTATAAGTATATTATTCTAGTACCCATAACAAAAGCTCTGCTTAGTTTACGGCCAGATGACGTTGTGTGGATTGTCGAGAATTATCTATTATCTTAGTGTCAGATAGAGTTAATATATATTTCCGCTTTGAATCCGACCCAAAGCGACGTGTAGCAGTTAGTTTTAATAAGTGGTAGGTCTTATAATGGCAACTCGATAGGTCGTGGAGCTAATACTTTGTAAATAAGTGTACAAATTATAAATACCTACTGCCGTGTGGTGCCGGCATAGAATTTCACCACCCCCACTCTTCCCGTGGGTGTCGTAAGAGGCGACTAAGGGAGACCCACCGGGGGGCGGGCAGCAGCGCCCTCTGCGATCCACAACCAGCATGCCCAGCGTGGGGATTATGGGCAATAACCCCTAAATGTAAATAATGCCATCTATGGCGCTCATTAGGGGAGGCCTATGTGGACTATTATAGGCTGGTGTTGTTGTATGTGTACAAACGCATAACTAACAAAAGAACGATGACCGCCCTGTAAGTCCAATAGATACCTAAAACCATATCTTTCGGAGAGTGATGCTACTACCAGAATCTAGGTAGTAGCATCACTCTCCGAAAGATAGGGTCGTCAGGTGTAACCGCAATTCCTCGAGTTTTATCTCATGCGCAGAATACGGGACAGTTGCACAATCACACTTGGTGCTGTGGTAGAGTGACTCTCATCTCCACAAGGTGCTTTATTGCAGAAGGTGATCAATGAAGGATTTTTGGGGAGGACCTATCATCACCAGCTCATATCAGTCCACTGCTGGACAAAGGCCTCCCCTAATAATGCCTTAGCGCCCTGTCTTCAGCTTGTCACATCCAGCATCTGACCGCAGTCTTTTGCAGATATCCATCCAGCAGAGGGCGTCCTACACTACGTTCACCATGTCGCGGTGTCCACTCAAGAACACGTTTACCTCAGCCGAAGTGGCTATTTGTTGAATTACCCACTCTATGTTTATTTGTGTATGTGTGAACTATTTATAAAGTATTATAGGTACTCGTAAATATATGGACGTATGTAGGTATTGTAGTTTTCAAAAAAAAAAATATTTATTCTCCTATAAGCTTTGTGCAGAGATCACTCTTCATTACCACCTATTACCTACCTATTTTGTTTTAGAATATTCAACACGAAAATGTCTGACAGTCATTTCAGACGTAGTAGGGCTTCGTACTATTCTCACCGGTTTCTTGTTATCAAGCGTCTGGTCGAAGACTCGAGAGCTGGTCAGTCATCTGGCGCAGTGCATTATCATTGCCATATAACGAGCCTATGCATCCAGTGTCTTGGGGTCACTTGCGACTTGTAAGTATTGGTAATTTGGTATGAATGTAGTTTAGGTACATATTTGCAAGTCTGCAGTTATCTCCATTCTTTCAATTGTAAATCTAGTATTTACTAAGTATTTCTAAACTAGGTTGGTTACTAAATTGTCATATTTAATTTTGCGTTATAATCATAATTAAATTGTAGATAATTCGCTGCGAACACAGTAGGTAAAGTTATTCACACACTATCACATCTGAATAATAAATTTACCTGTTGCAATGGTCATAAAGATTGAGCAAAAGTATTTATACCTATATATTTCTTATATATATGTATAATGCTTATCTATGAAGTTATTATTAGGTACTAATGAGTAGAAACATAAGAGATAACTGTAAGAACTGGCAAGCTGAAATTGCTGGGAAATGGTTATTGCGAGATTTCAGATTTCAATAACTGTATTTCTTTAGGCTTAAAGAACGTAGATAAGCAATAAAATATGATTATAAAATACGAAATAATATGATATTGAATGTCTTTTCACATAAAGTTTTTATCCCCTAGTGAAAAAAGGGGAAAAGAAACCACTAAGTACATTAATATATCACTTAAGTGTTTATAATTTTTTTTGTTGTTCCTATCTAAATCTAAGTTTCATACTATTGAGATTATTTGAGATAGGTACATGTAGGTTAATATCTTTTTATATAAAGAGGTTTATTACATGCTATTGTCATTGCTATTGCTATTGGACTAACATGGGCTAATGACGGACGTCCGCACCGCACCGACAGTCATCAATAATGATGTCGTAAGAGGCGACTAGACTAAGGGACACGGGACAGTTTGGAATCTGAAATCTAAAAGTTACATAGACTGATGATGAACAACTAGACGAAGTTGTTCATCTATACTAATATTATAAAGAGGAAAGATTTGATTGTTTGTTTGAATTGAATAGGCTCCGTAACTACTGGACCGAGTTAAAAAATTCTTTCACCATTAGAATCCTTAATTTTCCGTGATGAACATAGGCTACATAATATTTTCAAAAAAGTTAGGGATCCGCATGAAAAATTCAATAATTGAACCGTGGGCTGTATATTCAACCTCTTTTTCTATTATGGCGCGTCAGAATAGAAAAAGAGGTTGTATAGCGCACGGTACTTGCTTTTTCTCTACGGCCAGTGTCAGTTTTGGAATGTCGAGTCAATGTCAAAAACCCCAATGCTGTTAAAAAAAGTTAAGATCCGTATGAAAACTGTGAAACCCATCGTTTTAGTGTGTATGATTTCTGAAATTTTTGTTTAATACCCGTGCGAAGCCGGGGCGGGCCGCTAGTATAATATAAGTTACAAGTCTAAAACCTGAAACCTTAGCATAGGCAAGGTATCTCCGCCGCGAATGAGTTATCTGTCACGTACCCACCGGTTAGTTGCCCTTGTTTATTTTTAAAGATTACTATAATATGACCCGGTGAACTTAGCATCGTATACCATTTTATTTTCCTACTGGTTTATTCATTTAAACCATACCTGTATACAACAGCAGCCAATAGTCCACAGCTGGACATAGGCCTCCCCTAATGAGCGCCATCGATAGCATTATTTATCATTTGGGGGTTATTACTCATAATTATATTGCCCACGCAGGGCATGCGGGTTGGGGATCGCAGTTCGGTTGAGTTGTTCTGCAGAGGGCGCTGCTGCCCGCCCCCCGGTGTGTCTCCCTTAGTTGCCTCTTATGACATACGGGAAGAGTTGGGTGGTGAAATAATTTCACTTTTTCTATGCCGGCACCACACGGCACATACGGCACTCTCATACCTGTATTATAATAGCAAACAAAAGAAAATACCTAATGATTGAAATAGCTCAAGCGCTTGAGCGAGAGAGAGAGAGAGAGAGAGAGAGACTAACAGCAATATATTTTATATACTTATATAAAGAATAAGATATAGAAAAAAGTGGATTAATAAGTTTTTTTTAACTGGCAAGAAATCCTTTATTAACAAAGAAAATTAAAATTATTATCTAACTAAACCAGAGCTAACTGAGCAGAGGAAATTGAGCTAACTGCAGACTGTTGCAAACAAACTACAGTTAGCTCTACTGATCCATATCAATACCAGTTGGAAGTATACCCAATTGTTATGATTAGTTAATTTTTTTTTATTAATTTATATAGAAAACTACAAAAAAACCCAACTACGGCAACATTAAGCCCTAAGCTAAGCTTGTGTTATGGTGCAACGAAACCACATTTCACAAACTAGCATTTATAATATTAATATATTTGCGCCGGTTATTTTCCGCAGGTAGCTTGTAAACACGACCATTTATTTACTGATAAAATTGTTAATTATTATAAATAATGTAAAGTCCAAGTTATTAACATCAGTCAGAAGGTGAAAGCAGTGAATCATTGTTTTCTATTGCTATTACCGTCTAGGAATTTCGTGATAATGGGTTCACCTAAAGGTACCTAATCTCGTAGGTCACTCACCTTAACAACGTTTACTAATATTCTCTGCGCCGTGCACCGAGAATATTAGTAACTAGCGGTCCGCCCCGGCTTCGCACGGGTACTAAACTAAAACTTCAGAAATTATACACACGAACACGTTGGTTTTCACAGTTTTCATACGGATCCCTAACTTTTTATGTTCATCATAGAAAATTTAGGATTGGTTCTAAAATTGAAAGAATTTTTTAAATCGGTCCCGTAGTTTACTATTCCATTCAAACAACCAATCAGAACTTTCCTTTTTATAATATTAGTATAGACCATAGCCTTATATTATAGAGGTATTACACTAACGATTTGCGAGCGATTCAAGCGATGCGATTGCTCAGCGAGCCGTGATTAGCGCTGTCAAAACCAATTAAAACAGTGTGTTCAAAACGCGTGCTAGCTACGCAATCGCATCGTTTTCAAATCGCTTCCGAATCGCCGGTATACTTCGGCTCTTAGGTAGGTACTTAGGTACCAGGGTGAAAGAATTAAAGAATGGCCAGGTAGGACCTTAGTACCTACCTGGCCATTCTTTAATTCTTTCGGATTGAACCGCTAAGGTTTTGCGTAGATTTTTATACTCGCTACCTGCTTCTGTTTTGTTCCGGCAAACTACACCTGGGTCCTGAAGATTCAGATTCAGATTCAATAACTTTATTTCTTTAGGCTTACAAAATAAGCACTTAGACAAGTCAAATTTCATACAGTTAATTATTATAAAAAAGAAATAAATCGTTATTGATTTCTCTTCACTTCACTTGAAGAGACCAGATTTCAGATTTCAATAACTTTATTTCTTTAGGCTTACAAAGCAAGCACTTAGATAAATCAAATTTCATGCTGTTCATTTAATAAAATAAGAAATAGGAAGTTATTGATTTTCTCTTCACTTAAATTTTTTGTCCACTACAAGTGGAAGAAGTGATCAATATGGCGAATATTTAAAAATATTAGCTATTGAAGATATAATACCCACTGTGTGCAGATCACATAACAGGAGGCAATAGGTAAAACTTTTTATTCAGCCAGAAGTCTTTTCATGAGTTAATTTAATTAAAATCGAATTTTTTAAAATCGGAGCAAAATCAACGGCTCTTATTTTCTTTACATAGAGCCGTTATCTGGTGATATTTGTACCTCGGTGACATAAACGTTATAATATTTTAATTGAGCGTGTAGATAAGTTGATCCGGGTGAACATTCTTAACCTTATGTTTCACCTTATTTACCTAATAGACGGAAGGCATGCAGTTCCTCAAACGCAGAATAAATTTAACGTACAGCCTGCAGATAAATAAATAAATAGTGCTGGACGATTCACACAGCAGCATCTGGCTATCTACAACTCGTTTCTTTTCTCCCTCCCTCGTCTTTGAGATTAATTAAATATTGTCAATTGAAAGTCAGTTGAATGGCCTACGTAATTATCTAGTGCTTTTCTATTTCTTGGAAAACGCCTTTGTAAAACAATGATAGATTCCATTGTATTAGAATGAGCTAAAATTTGGATTTGTGAATGTAGTTTTGTGTCTAGTATTTAGTAGGTAACTAAATTGCACAGGGCCGTAGCCAGAAATACTATTCGGGGGGGGGGTCGAGCCTTAGACCCGCCCGAAACAATATGCAACATCTCATCATCCGAACCAATATGCATCATCTCAACATCATCATATACTTATGTTAGTAGTATAGTACCCGGAGTGGTTTTCAACCAAGCACTTTCCAAAAAAACCGATATAAACATAACAACCATAAGTAACGGCGAGCGGAGCGAGCCGCAAATTTTTTCTGATTTTTCCGATGTTTTGTAAAAAAGTATGCAAAAGTGTGAGATATTTGGTTTTTTGATGATTAACCAAATAACTTCTACTACAGAATGAACGCCAATTTTTTTTAGCGACTTTGGATGTTCTGTAAAATAGAATCAAGAGTGACAAAAGATTATGATTACTGAACCCCGAAAATTTTAGAGGCTTTGCGGTGGTAATTTTGGAGTTTGGTGAAGTTTGGTAAGCAAGGTAAAAAAACTTTTTCGCTAAGAAGAAATTTTTTTGTTACTTTTTCGGATGGTCACGTGGTAGCATAATAAAAATTATAACAGTGAGCGGAATGAGCGCCTACATTTTGTTGTGCTTGCGGCCGCTGAAAATGGTTGAGAAATTGTGACATTTTCGCAAAGCTGTTTAAAATCTTAGAAGACTTCAGAATGAACGGCGAGCGGAGCGAGCCGCGAATTTTTTCTGACATTTTCGGTCGTTAACTAAAATATATTAAAAAAAATTCCGATGGTTTGTAAAAAAGCAGGTACGCAAAAGTGTGAGATATGACAGCTAGCCCCGAATATTTTAAAAACCGTGGTGGTCATTTTGGAGATTGGAGATCGGTATGCCAAAATTGTAACAGTGAGCGGAATGAGCGCCTATATTCTGTTGTGCTTGCGGCCGCTGAAAAAGTTGAGAAATTGTAACATTTTCGCAAGGCTGTTAAAAAGCTTAGAAGACTTCAGAATTAAAACGGCGAGCGGAGCGAGCCGCGAAATTTTTTTGACATTTTCGGTCGTTACCTAAAAAATATTTAAAACATTTTTCCTATTTTTGTAAAAACAGCAAACAGAGGGAGCAATTCAAAAACGGAAAAACAACAAAATAGGTCTATTGATTTACGAAATTAAAAGTAATGCCTTCCTAGCTGGAATCGGCCGTAAATGAATGCGGTGCGTGCACCCAGCTCATTTTCATTAGGTGTAGAAGCAAATTTTGACGGAACTGTATGAGCGGGATGATGGTATTGAAAAGCTTAGTAGACTTCAGAATGAACGGCGAGCGGAGCGAGCCGCGAATTTTTTTTGACATTTTCGGTCGTTACCTAAAAAATATTTAAAACATTTTTCATGTTTTTGTAAAAACAGCTAACGGAGGGAGCAATTCAATTATGGAAAAACAAGAAAATACGTCTATTGATTTACGAAATTAAAAGTAATGACGTGATCAGCTTGCCTAGCTGGAATCGGCCGTAAATGAATGCGGTACGTGCACCCAGCTCATTTTCACATGGTGTAGAGCCAAATTTTGATGAAAAAAAACTTTGATTTTTCAAGAGAGAATGACCTAAAAAAAAATTTAGTGCTGCGTGCTTACATACAATACAATGTACGTAATATTCCCATTGTGTATGTAAGATACACAATAGGAGTCGCATGGCTTGGAGCGCGAGCGCGCCCCACGACGCAGAGCGCGCTGTTGTAAATCGGATATGAAACTAGACGAAAAAATTTTTTGTGTTTTTAAGAGAGAATAACCATTTACAGTTCTGCTTGCCACGTACGTATCCGAGAAAATTTTTGGTACTAAAGTTAGATTTTTAACGGTGCCTCAACATTTCGGGGGGGGTTTGAACCCCCAAAACCCCCCCCCCCTCCCTACGGCCATGAAATTGCACGAAGGTCGTTCCGATCAAATCATTCTTTATGTCCATGCTTAAACTGCAATCTTTATTCCATAAACCTGATAAAAGCCCGGATTTTACGGATTATTAGTCAAGTTACTTATGACGTTTCGGCCAGGGTCCTTATCTAGGACGTAGTAATTAGAAACATGTTGTTTAAATCTGGGATTATGAGATTATGGAATTTAGAGCGGATTTATGGTATCAGATAGTTGCGAGACACTCGTGTACGAAGTACGTTTTGGCGTAAAGGTCTAATCGTCTGGTAGATAGATTGTTCCTATTTTGTTTTGTTGTACCCTCAGTTAGGCACGCGTTGTCAAAAAACTACATAATTTTCATACAATGGGGGCTATTTCATTGAGAGGAATATCAAATCAAAGGTGTGGATTTGGACAATTCAAAACAAGTTTTGAAAATCGTCTTAGTTTCATACTTAGTTAAATACGTTGAAAAAATATCGAAAAAAAAATGAATGAACACACAAATCTTTGTAGTATCTGTAATGGGTAGTTCCACAGCGCTCCAAAACCGTTGTTCTCAAAATTTCACAGTCCATACTCAATGTATTCCTCTGCGCTTCAATAATTTTTAGGTCATAAGTCATAAGATTATTTAATTAATGAATTCCACCGTGCTCCAAAATTTTTTTAGAAGAGTAATGTAGGTATCCTGGGTAATCCACACAGCATCATTTAGCCACAAGCTAAGCAAAGCTTGTGTTATTGGTAGTACCTACTACGATAGCTGTTATCTATAAGTACCTACTAATATTATAAAGAGGAAAGATTTGATTGTTTGTTTGAATGGAATAGGCTCCGAAACTACTGGACCAATTTAAAAACTTGCACCATTAGAATCCTAAATTTTCCGCGATGAACGTAGGCTATATAATATTTTCAAAAAAGTTAGGGATCCGCATGAAAAATTCAATAATTGAACCGCGCTGCATATTCAACCTCTTTTTCTATTATGGCGCGTCATAATAGAAAAAGAGTTAGCGCACGGTGCTTGCTTTTTTTCTACGGCCAGTGTCAGTCAATGTCAAAAACCCCAATGCTGTTAAAAAATGTAAGGGATCCGTATGAAAACTGTAAAACCCATCGTGTTAGAGTGTTTAATTTCTGAAATTTTTGTTTAATACTCGTGCGAAGCCGTGGCGGAGTACTTAATAAAGTATAAGTATCACATTAGATGATTTATTTTTGTGTACGTAGAAAAGGTAATACTATAACAAATAATCTGCAGATCGTACAAATATAAGTTGTCAATATACGTACCTACGACAAAAGTTCAAAACCCTCGGCGCGTACACTCGCACTTGTCGTACTTGTTTTTTTTATAACTGATAGACTTCTTTCGGCCACGATCTCAACTGATGCAAAATGAAGATGTGGCCGACGGTGGATCACGAAGACCTATTTACTCTCAACTTGAAGAGACCAAGGTTGTAGTTAGTCGGAAAAACAGAAGCAGGCAACGAGTTCCACTCCTTTGCAATGCGTGCGAATGATGAAGGTGGAGGAAAATTGCTTAGTTCGAGTGAAGGGAATAAACCTGGGTTTTGAGTAAAAAAGCAAGAAATATCCAAACTTTCACAGTAACAATTTAGTATGACAACAGCAGACATTTTATGCGTACCTAGACGTTGAGACAATACGAAAAAAAATTAGCGCAAGTGGACATTGAACCGAGATAAAACACAAATCTTTATCGACCGGAACTAAACGTCGCCGATAATCGCTTATTTCTCCATTGTGTAAAATTGCCTCTTTCTTTAAGTATTCTATTATTTTTTAGCTCCACCCTTTACTCCAAAAAGATACCTAAATCTTCGTCGTTCGACGTTGTTGGATAGCGTGCTACATGGGAAACCCACCTACCATACAAAAGATTTCAACGCGTGCTTTAAAGATGGGAGAAACGCATTCTTGGAGTGCTGTGGAAGTTCCTTTTGTATCTACTACCATACCTCGGATAAACTATAAGTACTGTTACTAATGAATGGTTTCAGGTCAATACAGATGTATTCATGAGTGATACACTCATGATTACTTAATTCTGTAATTCCCAATTAATAATTCCAATTCCCATAAATCTAAAAACCTATAAAAGTGATCGACTAACATTATACCTACTCAGTGGTAAGCCTACCCAAGATTAATGTATCTTTTAAAGGGCAATGTATTGCAAAAATTATCTATAAATAAATTCAAACGGATTGTCAAAAATATTATTTGCAAAAAGGCTTACTATAAAATATCAGATTATCTAGACGACAACAAAGTTTGGAACGAGTTATGCTCCAACTCTAAAACTAACAATCTAACAAGGTAAAGGTTTCTTGTTCGCTTCTTTATTTTACCTTAAAAAGATTGAAGTGCACAATTAATCAAAGTGATCACTTTATTTCCCAATTTTATTTCTTAATTAACTTGTATTTTGTGAAGTGTCCAAGAGTCCTGTAAGGTCTAAAGGAAATAAAGCACTTTGATTTTGATTTTGATTTAGTTTAGTTAGGTTACTACCTACTAATTATCGCTCTCAACACAGATTCCATTAAAATAAAGGTCACACAGAAAAAATCTGGTAATTCGTGAAAATTTCCATAAATCTTATGCAATAACAATTGAAATGCTTCTTAGTTTCAGTCAGACGGACAGAACTTCTTATCTGCCACTACCTCATAGCGTGGGAAAGCGCTGATGAATTATAACGGTCATAATTCAGATAATGACTCAATAGTATTATGATAAATTTGACGACCTTTCTGGTGCGGCGTGCGAAGATCCGCCTGCGACGCAGGAGGTTGCGGATTCGATTAATGATAAATTAACGAGAACCAAAAGTTATCGACATAGCTCAAAGAATTAGCAAATGGAAATGCCAGCGGGCCGACTATATTTCGCGAAGAACCGACAACCGCTGGGGTAAACGTGTTTTTGAGTGGAGTTCGGGACTCGGCAAACGTAGTGAAATACGGTATCCAGCCAGGTAGGATTACGACCTGCGAAAGACTGCAGGCAGATGCTGGAAGCGACAAGCTAAATACAGGGTGCCATGGTGCTCATTAGGGAAGGCCTATGGCCAGCTGTGGACGAACATGGGCTGATAATGATGGTGATGAAAATTACTAACAATTTTTATTTTTTATTTTTTTAATTCCAAAGAATGCCTTTGCCTACAAGTGGGGTGAACTAAACTGACAAAACAAAAGACGATATAGTATTAGTCTGCTACCTATGTAAGACCACGCCTAGCCCGGAATAGTCTAGACTAGACTAAAGAGGCGTGTTCTAAGTAGGTACCTACACCGATATCTGATTGCACGTATCTACCTACTCCGCACTCACGTGAGCGTTATGATGACTTTGAACTTAGATAATACGCATTAGTTAACTTATATTATCTGTGCCGTCTAAATCGGTACGTGCTTTGAGAATTGTAATTAATTTAAACGAACTGTTACTCGACTAGGTATTTCCTAACAATTCATTTATATACGGTTGTAGGCAGATGATCAATAACCTATAAAAGGTGACTTGGATAGATCAAGATGAACAACTTTTGTTCTATGACTTTTGCTAGAACGCAACCCCTTACTTTCGTTGCTAGATACCGACACACAAGCGCCCCGCCTCGCGTGCTTCGTCAGTATCGGCACTGGCTTGTGCTACGTTCATATTGTCTTTAATCTGTGACCGGCTACCTAGAGCTAAGTATATCAGAGCTGGAAAATTACTTATTTTTTTTGTATGAAAAAAATCATTGTCTGTACTATCTATACTAATATTATAAAGAGGAAAGATTTGATTGTTTGTTTGTTTGAATTGAATAGGCTCCGAAACTACTGGACCGATTTGAAAAATTCTTTTACCATTAGAATCCTAAATTTTCCGTGATGAACATAGGCTATATAATATGTTCAAAAAAGTTAGAGATTCGCATGAAAAATTCAATAATTGAACCGTGCGCTGTATATTCAACCTCTTTTTCTATTATGGCGCGTCAGAATAGAAAAAGACGTTGGAATATATAGCGCAAGCTGAGAGCGCAAGGTGCTTGCTTTTTCTCTATGGCCAGTGTCAGTTATGGAGTGTCGAGTCAATGTCAAAAACCCCAATTCTGTTAAAAAAAATTAGGGATCCGTATGAAAACTCGTCGTTTTCACCCATCGTTTTAGTGTGTATATTTTCTGAAATTTTTGTTTAATACCCGTGCGAAGCCGGGGCGAACCGCTAGTATTAGACAAAGTCATGGAACAAACCTTTTGATATTGGAATCTGAAATAAAAATTCACTCGCGACTTCGGTTATTATTATTATATTAGGGGTAGGTTTATATAAATTCGCGTAAAGCTGAAACTTGGTATGATCGTTAAGGTCATTTTGAAATCATAATAAACTTTGAATCATAATACTTGAAAACTCACCATCAATAATTAAAAAAAAATAGCTTTATGTAAATTAGTATAAGCTTTGATGTCTGTCTGGGCGTTCTGGGTATTTTCGGTATACAAAAATATCTATCTTTTTAATAAATATAACTATAATGTAGCAGTAGGCGAAAGACTGCTGGCAGATGCGATAAGCCGAAGACAGGGCGCTATGGCGCTCATTAGGGGAGGCCTATGTCCAGCAGTGGACTAATATGGGCTGATGATGATGATGTAGCCACCATTTTACGGTACAAAATGACGTCCGACTCAGCATAATGTACCTCTAGGTACAGTATGAAACCTGTGATATACTTATGTAGTTATCATATTATATATATTTATTGATTGTCATTTTCTTTATTAATAAAAATGATTATAACAACCTGGGGATAATGCTGTGTTGAATATCAAACAATAATTATTTATTTTACCATACCTAAGTTACATAAGATTTGTTGATACATAATCATGATTGTCTAGTGACAATGCCAGGGTTTTGTCTTCTATCTTCTACCGGTATCGATAGACCAATGTCGAAGGTCAATTGAATAGGCGTAGGCACTTCCTAGAAGAAAATCTGATTTTATCAAAAAAGTATAGAAATCTTTATTCTAATATTATATAAGGATTTTGCGCGATGCTGTTGATGTAGCTTAATTCCTTTCTTATATACTATATTACATATAAATTTATTTATGTATACATTTTATAGTCAAATAATAGTCATAATAGTCATTTATTTATAATAATTATTACAATTCAAACAAATATAGTGTGCAGGTATTAAGACAACGGTGCAGCAGCCTTATTGTCTAACTTGAAATCCATTACCATTGAAACCGATTACCAGTTGTAGACCCAGTCAGAATGTTGTCAGTATTGCCTAAGGTATTCAACTGGTCTTCGGTTTCAGCTATTTACACAATACGAAAGTGACAATCGAAGTTCAGGCCAAAACGAAGCCGATTACGATTACCAGTTGAGTTAGACAATAGAGCCGCAGGTAGACAACCGTGAAGAAAAAGTATTTAAAAATGAAGTGAAGTAAATTAAGGAAAACTTAATTCATCCCTTTCCCTTAAAAATTATGTTAAGTAATATATATAGTAATAATTATGTGTTCAGGTCGCGAAAGTTCAAAAGTACCTTCTTAATAAGGCACACACTTTGAGCACGTGAAAAGTTTCGTCGAGTTTTTGAAATTTTTCACTAATTAGCTGCTATCTGTCACTCGGCTACCACGAGCGGAGGCGTGTGTCCATCGCAGAGATAACTATAATTATAACTTTTATTATAATTATTATAAATCGTCTCACGGTAGACACGCTACAGTCGTATCTTGGACACATGAGAGTGAACTCATATTAATTTATAAAATCTACCTTCTAATTATTTTTAATTTATAACGTTTATTCAAAGGTCTACAACCAGGCTTGTTGCAGACGCGATATAGTGAAGTTATTGCTATAAATAATTTTATTTATCAGATTTATAATTATTTTGTGTTTACAAAGTGTCTGTGTTTACTCCAGTACTGAAGATGGCGTTCACTGTTTGTTTATTTTGGGTATGTTATGTTCTTTTCAATTTATTTTGTTTTTTTGTATCCAGGTATATTTTTAGGAGATTTTTAAAATAAATTTGCATAGATAGATAAAGCGTGGACTATTTCCCTCTGAACTTAGATATGTATCTAGTTGAGTTAAGCTACAAAGAAAATAGCATAGAAAATGCAAAATGTAAACGTTTTTTGAAAATTATACGAAAAAGATTACGACAAATGTTGCACGGAGCGGGCGAAAAAATCATAAAATATTAAGTAAGATTGGTTGCCGGTAGCACTCGAAAAGTATCTCTCTATAATCTGCTTATGTTTAAGACTGTCGATGCCTAGCACGTGATCTACAGTATTACTGCCCTGGAAGCATGTGTCGTGGGCAATGTAAGCGTTAAGTAGCTTTTACCCCGAAAGGGTAGGTAAGGTAAGGGGCACATAAAATGTTGTTTACATACCTAATGTATGTTATATATATGTTATAAAGTCAAGGGTACCTTTATTATTGACGATAATTTTCAGTCTGTCACTTTTAGAAAGATTTAGATAGAAAAACTTTAAAAATGTTGTAAGACTTTTCGAAAGCTATGAAATTGTTCTTCCTTCTTTGGTCCGGTTACGTCTCGTATGATTTCAGGGAACTTCATGCCTAGTGTCAATATAACTTTTGCACGCGATTGCACGCCGTGTTCAACTTTACATATAGGAAACAAACTAATCGTGCTATATATTTATATAGTTTTGTACATAATGCTTAGAGTATGAATATGTGACCTGTAACCAATAAGTTATTAATAAAGCCAATGAACTATGAACTTTAGTTTAAGACCTAAGGCAAGAGTTAGTCTTTGTCTCATATCCATATTTCATCAAAATAATATAAAATCACCCACCCTTGCCCATCGTTACCCATCTGGGCAAGCTCCTGCTCAGCCCAGAAGAACTCCGGGATATCACCCCAAAGAAAATCTTAACATGCTGCAGTTTCGGAGGTGAACTCATATGGCGATTACATTAGGCCTATCATGGCCGCAGTGTTACAAAAGCCAAAAGCAAATAAAGATCCAAGACAGATTTCCATTGTAATTTTTATCGCTTAAACAAAAAATATTCATTTTAGACCGTGTGGTGCCGGCATAGAATTTCACCACCCCATCTCTTCCCGTGGGTATCGTAAGAGGCTACTAAGGGAAACACACCGGGGGGCGGGCAGCAGCGCCTTCTGTAGAACAACTCCACCGAACTGCGATCCCCGCATGCCCAGCGTGGGGATTATGGGCATTAACCCCCAAATTATAATGCCATCTTTGGCGCTCATTAGGGGAGGCCTATGTCCAGCAGTGGACTATTATAGGCTGTTGATGATGATGATGATGAAACAAAAATTTTGGAAGGCAAAGTTGCCGGAACTTTACGAATAATAAGTAAACCTAAAGCTTAAACTTAAAGCTTAAGGCGTCCAGTTGTGGATGCCCCTCGTCACTAATACGTTTAGCTAGCAGGTCTGCTTGCCTAGAAGATTCTCAACATCTTAAAATTATTGTCAATCAATGGTACTTCCTTACCAGATTCAGATTCAATAACTTTATTTATTTAGGCTTACAAAATAAGCACTTAGACAAGTCAAATTTCAAACAGATATTTATTATAATAAGAAATAATTTGTTATTGATTTCTCTTCACTTAAATTTTTTGTCCACTAGTGGAAGAAGTAAACCAACTTCTCTATTTCCACCTCTGCCCGTCAGCTGCCGCGCATAACATAAACCGATATTTTAAATATTTATCTAACTATATTATCCTCATCTAACGCTTTAAAAATATTATGAATAATCTATCTCTTCTACCGTTTTTTTATAAGCTACTAGCTGTCCAAATTGATAAAATTATTTTTTTCATACGGAACCCTATTTTTTTTTACAATATTTTAGCCTATGTTCATGACGGAAAATTTTGGATTCTAATGGTGAAAGAATTTTTTAAATCGTTCCAATTAGTTTCCGAGCCTATTCAATTCAAACAAACAAACAATACAATCTTTCTTAATATTATTAGTATAGAAATGCTTTTGCCGGCGACTTCGTCTTAGATTCGGTTATATCGCGTGTCCCTGTACTATCCCGCGGGAACATGACACTGGGATAAAAAATCCTGTGTCCTTTCTCCCGGTCTAGACAACGTTTATGCCATTTCATCAAAATTGGTTTAGTAGTATAGGTGGGAAAGACGGACAGACATACAGTTACTATCGCATTTATAATCATTAGTAAGGACTTTCAAAGTACC
Organism: Eupithecia pulchellata; assembly: GCA_963931895.1. NCBI lineage: Eukaryota > Metazoa > Arthropoda > Insecta > Lepidoptera > Geometridae > Eupithecia > Eupithecia pulchellata. Next base: position 592,159 of record OZ007546.1, on the reverse strand, counting down.
TATAGTGAATTTAAGAACGTATTTAGTGGTCGGCATATTTTATGTATGTTTACGGATTTCTCCGTTAATTATGGACCGATTTGGATGATTCTTTTGCTTTGTGTAGGGCTTCACATTTATCGCGCAAAACATTAAAAACCTGTAAAAAAGTAAGAGGTTTGTAGCAGATTTTTAAAACAGTTTTTTTTTCAATTTAATAACTCCGTCGGTTCGTTACGAATAAATAAGACATCATTGTTTTGAGGAGTAGATGCCGAAGATTTATGCACCAATAGTAAAGATAAGAACTGATAACTCCGAAATTAGGGCACAAATGCGATCACAACAATATTTGACGTCGGTACAACAATGCCCTAAATAATTGTTTACAAGTAACGGGATCGTGAGATTATATCAATGCCATTTTGTGAATGGACGTACTCAGTAGTAGATGAAGATTAAGAGTCCAAATAGTTCAACTAAATAGTGTAGATGTCTGATGCGAACTAGGATCTCGTTTTGTAACTTATTTTTTAAGAAAATTACTATTCAATAACCAAATTAGAACTAGTATTTATAATTGAAACTATTGAGCTAACTGATCCATATAAAAATTAATATTATTGTCATAACCTCAAATTATTCCCTCCGACTTCATCATTTTCTAGGGTTCGGCTACGGGCATAATAATTATGCTGTCTTCTTGTCTAATAAGTAGGACTTCAATTGAAATGTGAGACAATATTCGCTTGTTGTCTTCGAGTAAAAAAATCTGCAGCAGATGAGTTTTAAACTCGAAGACTCGCGAATGTTGAACCTAAGATTGAACTTTGTGAAAGAACTGTATTGTATTCACTTTTATCAGACGTCAACTCAAAAAAACCCTATGGGTTCTGCCGACCCCGACGTCACTAAGTTTTGTTAATAAGGTTATGTCCGATTCCACGCCGCTCTCTTGTCGTATCTGTGAAACCTTGCGATTGGCAATAGTGAATAAAGGCCCTGTAGTTCGACTTCGAGATCTCACTTCTCTCGATCAGTCAATTCACGAATATCGTCTAAGGTTACTATATTGTAGATCACAATAATCAACGTGACCTACTTTTCTGGGTGTGGCACTGAAAATTATGTTTTTGTTTTGTTATTTATTAGTAACTTGTTTCCACGCGTGGTGGTAATAAAAAGTGGCAATATACATAATAAGAAATATTGTATAATAGGTTTATGAGTAATATATATATAATAAGTACTTAATATTATAATACCTATCCACTTTTAGATCTATGTAAAATTCATAAGAAACTATTGAACTGGTTCAATACAATAACAATGGTTAGAATTTTTTTGCTGAAGTAGATTATTTCGAATGACCAGTTTACTTTGATGATTAGGTAGGTCAGGAGCCCCTCGTTTAAGGATTATGTTCAGCAGTGACCTTATGGGGGACCCCCTACGCTATGGAGCCACAGACAGAAGAGCAAGGATCCGATTTTAATATCCAATTGCTTTGCTATGACAAGGGCGTTGTCGTAGAATCGTCTCCTAAAGTCCTTGGATGTTGTTTTGGTTTCAATTTTGTGTGTTCTTCCTTATGATAGAAAGATTTTAGAGCATTAAATGCAATGAGATGCATATTTAATGCTGTCTTGTGAACCAAGATAGACGCGTCACATATAAGTACCCCCCTATCTCAATGTATGTGGGACACAATAGTTGTTATTGTTGGGAATTTCAGACTTTGAGTAGTTGGTGGGTGGTTCGATCCTGAGCGGCAGCGGCGTGATAAATTTTTGCATGTGATGATTTGTTATAAGTTACAAGGGAAATCGAAGTAGTTGTAAATATTATGTAGACAAGGGGGGTACTTAATTCTGACGCGCACTGTACAAGATTTTTTAGGTAGCTCGTATCGTAGGTTTGTGAGGGGAACAATAAACAGTCGAACGATTTCACTTGAGTTTTTATTATGATCTCACACACAGAAAGTTTATATTTCTATACATAGAAAGAGTAGATAAGCAGATAGAAAATTAGGCACAGACGAATATGGACAAATTTACGTAACCTAAGTACCAAAAATTAACACGAAACCACTAGTGCATTCATATATAGAGGTAACTTGTGTCTAATACAATTTTTGTTTTGCCTATCTAAATCTTAGTTAAATGTGATTTAAATACATGTCAATAATTATATAAACTGGTACCTATACCAAAGCTAAGCACAGTTATTCAGTTTCTTACATGCTATTGTCGGTGTGGAATGGAGCGACCTCTAGCCAAGCATTAGCATCATCAATGTAATCATCTATCAGGAAAAAATCTATTTCGACGTTATTGACCCACGACACTCAGTACCCCGAGTTCGGCTTACGTTCTATAATAACAGACATATAACACCACCACTCCCTCCCACAGAAGAACATCACCACGAGGCTGGTCCTGCTCGCCTGCCTCGCGACGCTCATCCGGCAGTCGGAGGCCAGGCCGCCCTGGCTGGCCTCCGAATCCAGGGTCTTCACGGAGTCCGCTGAATGCCATACAGATGTAAGTTATCACCAGCCTATAATAGTCCACTGCTGGACATAGGCCTCCCCTAATGAGCGCCATAGATGGCATCATTATTTGGGAGTTATATCCCATAATCGCCACGCTGGGCATGCGGGTTGGGGATCGCAGTTCGGTGTAGTTGTTTTGCGGAAGGCGCTGCTGCCCGCCCCCCGCTGTGTTTCCCTTAGTCGCCTCTTACGACACCCACGGGAAGAGTTGGGGTGGTGAAATTCTATGCCGGCACCACACGGCAAGTTATATTAGACAGGAGCAATTTTACTTAATTTTTTTAATTGTATTAAATTTTATAGCTACTGGTATACTTATAGCGTGGTGAAAATCTGATTGGTGATTTTCAAAATTTACCGCTTATATTATTATTCAAATTTGCCTACATTTCATGACTAAGACATTTCCATGAACTGGCAGAAAAGTGGCAAATCAGACACATATTGCCATAACGAAGAAGTCAGATGTAAGTTATACTAAAACATCTTCTACAACACGTCTAGATGTTAGCTCCATCACAAGATCTTCGAAGGTTCAAGGTTCAAGGAGGAAAGTCTGATTTTACGAGGGTCATCATTGCGAGGGTCTGACTTACTTGCTATTTATTATTCCAAATAGGTTAACGCTCTTGTGACCGACGAGTTTCCCATAAACGTAGCCAAAAATTGAGCTATGTGTAAATTGAGAATATTTTTACCATGGTTTGCTATTATTTGTTTTAGATTAGTATTTATTTTTATTTATATTCCTGCCATAACTTTTTTGAAAAGACTTATCAACTCAACATCATCAACATCACCAGCCTATAATAGTCCACTGCTGGACATAATGCCTCCCCTAATGAGCGCCATAGATGGCATCATTATTTGGGGGTTATTGCCCATAATCCCCACGCTGGGCATGCGGGTATCAACTCAATTACTAAGAAAACATGTCTACTTTGATGTAAAAATGCGATTAGGTTTAGCTCGATTTTAGAAAATAAAAAAAATGTTGTAGGTACCTAGATAAAATACTATTCTGATACAAATAATAGCAGATCACGGTGAAAACATACTCAAATTACAAATCATTTTGATATTCTTTATCTCTATATTCTTTCTTATTATTATTTATCCTTCCGTATATTTTTTTATCTTTTTAGTTTTCAGTCAACCGTTGACACTGTTGTCTCCCAATTATCCCAATTAACAGACTCGTGTATAAACACGGATGTAACTTCTTCGAATTGCTCTCATCATTATCGAGCAAATTGAGCCAAAACACCTTATCAGAAATACCTAAAATTTGATATTTTAGGGTTCTTTGCCACTTTTGGGACTTTGCTCTGGGTATCTGCTTACTTTGGTATGCGCTACACGATGCTGTGTGGATGTCCAACATTATTAATCTGTTTTTTAAACCGGGGCTTGATCACTAGTCTTCAGCGGTACATATCTGTCCATCTGACGCAAACCTGTTTCTATCGACCTTCTTTCCTGTTTTTTTTTTAAGTCAAATATAGAGTAAATTGAACATTTTAAGTGTTTACCCGTTTATCATAGCATTGCAGTGTAGTAACAAAATACTCAATATTTAAATTAAAAATAAAAATAAATAAAATAAAATGTTTTTATTTCAGACACAGATCCATATTATTGTTAGTAAGTACATTTTTTTAGTGCATTTAAGAAAAACTGAACATAAAAATCCTAAACTTGTTTGTGTTGAATATTGTGCGGTAATTACCTACAGAACCGTCATAAGCAAAGCGCACTTGGTCGGTTTTAGAAATCTCATATTTGTTGATTCGTTAGTTTCTAAACGCCACGTGGGACCCATAGAGTCAAGGTTTCTTTGTGCGCGTGATATCGATAAAATTTATCGTAGAGTAAAGCGCTAATTTTATGACTATCCAAAGTTTAATTTTTATCCACACCGCTTCGTATTAAAAACGTAAGAAACTTGGTATTTTCGTCAGATGTCTGGGGTCAAAAGCAAAATTTTTGAGAGCACATCATACGTTGTACTACAATTTGTGGCGTTTTGACTTTCCCCGTATCGATGTACAAGTTGCTGCGTAAATGTCCAGAATCAACCGCAGCACGATATATCGTATTTCGGTTGATCCTGCGACAAGCGATCGGGCGGTCTTATTTATTTATTTACTTAAAACGGTTATTAAAGCCAATTACATTAATTAACAGAAATTAAATATACAATCAGAATACAGCATCACTTACAAATATTATTCTACTTATGGCAACGCCAAAAATGTAAAAAGTAAACTCAACTTGTAATCCTACCTGCTTCATTAATAATTATTTGTACGATCTGCAGATATTTGTTCAGGGAGTTCTGGTCGTTTTCTATATATGTATAATAAAAAATATCTATACATGTAATAATATTGTATTATGTATATCATACATCTAGTACCCATAACATAACACAAGCTCTGCTTAGCTTGGGGCTAGATGATGCTGTGTGGATTGTCGGGCATTATTTATTATTATTAATAATCATAAAAATCTTTCCTTGTTCCAGGATGAGCTGCTAGACTTGTGTCAGCGTTGTGCCAAGCTCACGAAGTCTCGCCTCGCATACCCCGCCTGCTGCTCTACGGACCTCAGTGCTAGGAAATGGTGCTCAGATTACGTGTATTTTGGACAAGGACAGTACGATTTCCATTAATTTGCTTTTAGTTTTGTAAAGTATACTTTAACTTAGGATAGGTAAGATAATCTTAAAAACTCAACGACATTATTTTATTTTAGTGTGAATAGACGTATTTTTTTATAAAATTCGCTAGAACAAAAGATGTTGATGAAGTCATTCTTTCGTATAAATATATTCTTTTTCTAAAAAGGAGAAAACATTGAAAAATGTTAAGTGAGCTATATATTATATATTATGCATTGAACATTTTCTAAAGTGATGTCGTTGGGTAAACTGCCACGAAAGACGAAGAGTATTGAGATGATGTCTGTAATAGCTGGTTTACACTTTGTGAAGTATCAAGTGCGAGTGACAAGTGCAAGTGTTAAGTGTGTAGTAAAATCAGCGTGTAAACGCATACGCTGTTAAGTGGTAAGTGCAGGTAGCAAGTGCGAGTGCGAAGTGAAGTGTTTAGAAGCCGTCTCTAAATTTTACTGTTAAGTAGCTACCCCCGCACACCCGCGCTTTCCTCTCACTCGCAGCGCCGCCCGAACAAGTCAATAATTCATTAAATTTTTCTTCTGACATTCTCATTAAATTAAAAAACTCAATGGGATCCTCTTTAATCAGTTCATCAAAAAGTTTAACACTAGCTCCACACTCAGATCTTCTGCTTATCCATTTTCTTTGCCATAACTTTGACGACCTCTGTGGCGCGGTGGTCGTCCTCCATATCGCACCGACAGAGCCACTTTGAACCTGCAGAATCAACTAAACACTGTGTGAACGTTCTGAATACACTTAACACTTGAGACCAAATAAACACGTTAACTAATCACTTATTACTCGCACTTGCACTAAACAAAGTGTAAACCAGCTATAAGAGATAATTTGTAAGTTTTTTAATTGTATGGCTTCCATTATGTGCTGTCAAAATTTTGTACAAAATCTTAAAATTACGATTGTTTTGGAGTGAAGGTAAAATCCTTAATTGTAATTACGTAAACTTGATAGGTGCTCAGTTAAATACTGTTTATGTTATTTTGATAAAAATGAGGAATACTTTAGGTTTACTTTGCTGATAATTTGAACACCGTTTTAGCAACACGGAGAATCCCCATTATCTACGTTATTTTTATAAATGACAGCTTACTGAAAAGCTCCAAAGTAAAAGCCCGTGATATAAGTGCAGTAAAAAACATAACACTGACATAAAAAAAACGAAAAATTCTTTTCCTACTTATTTTTGGGTTATAGTTTTGACTAAATAATGTATAGTTCGTAAAATCTTCCTTAGTGAGTTCCCGTTTGGAAGGAATTCATATTTCTACGTGAATGTATTTTTTTTTGCCAAGATGTTTTACTTTAAAAATTGACGTAGTTTGCCAAATTCCACACAGAGAAGATTAGTATGACTAGATTATTAAGAAGGACAACAATGCATTTATTAAAACCCGTGTACCTATACTGCGAAAATATAGAGGCCGACGAAAATTGAGTATTGTTAGAGTGAAAGTGACGTATGAATTTACTGTAAATAATGAAATGAATTTGTGAAATGATTTATATAATCTTAGATTGAAAGTTTGCTATGAATGTTATAAATATGAATGAACGAGTATGTAATGTAGGCAGTAACTACTTATATGAATTCTTGTGTTTATAAATTTAAGACAAAGTTAAAGGCTGTGATAATTTTATTATGTTAATAATTAAATATTTTTTATAGTTTTGGTTTGTGTTTTGTATTTTATATAAGTAACATTACCTACTTATATCTATATTATGAACCGATCCGCCCAGCTTCGCCGGGTGTTTAACAAAATTTTCAAATTTTTACGAAGTATTACATTATTGAAAGAACCCTGACTTTTTTGTAAATACTCTTACCTTTGTTAATCAGAAATAATGTAGGATTTTAATAGTGAAATAGTTCCAGTAGTTTTGAAGCCTATTCAATTCAAACAAACAGACTATCAAATCTTTCCTCTTCCTAATATTGTCAAGATAATAGAAGTGCCTAGTAGCCATTAGTGTTAGTATATTAACATTAGGGTTAATATTATATCTCCTATGAATTCATGCTCTCCTAGTATTTTTGAAGAAGGCACCTAGTATGCCATCCTAGTAGCCGTAAATCTTTTCATGTGTCAAAATGACTACGGTGACGGTTTTGCGTTCAGTAATTTACAATCATTTTATGAGATACGAGACGGTAGTATCGTGATAAGTTTCCGAACGGGCGAAGCATCGATAGGTATTTTTTGGACGATTGTTCCGTCTTATGGGCGGAAATGGTGGGCGTAAGGATACTACAGCAAATAATATATTTTTGTAATTGGTTGAATAAAACAGACATAAAAAATCCATAAATTAATTTATTAACACTATTGACAATATAACAAGTTCTTTTATGTACAAAATCTCTAATTCATTCATTTAATTAATTCTCTAGCACTTTACAAAGAGCGTATTATAACGTTACTTAGTTTAAATTTATTATAATTTAACAATTTGTTAATTGTATTAAGTGACGGGTGACGGCAAATAGAAAATAATAAAGAAAAACATTGCATCGGAAAAAAACATGATAATAATTGATGAGAGATTTGTAAGTTTTATTCGTTAAAATCTTATAATTAAAAATTGTACTCATTTCAAGTTTCGCAATATTTACTAACATACACAATTATTAACTTAACCAAAATATTAAAAAAATATCGTAAATCAGTAAAAAACTTAAAACTAAGTTAAAAAACTAAAAATTCGTTGTAATTATGCAAATAATAAATAAATGCCGATCACGCCACGGTACTTAACATTTCAATGAACACAGCTACATTTTTCGTACAAATTCATTTTCTACTTATCTTTGGGCTTTAGTTTTGACTAAATAATGTATAGTTTACACGATCACCTGCATTTTACGCTAAAGTTTGGCTAAAATCAACTAACTTAGTGAGTTTCCCGTTTGGACGGAATTCATAATTTTCTACGTGTTTCTAAGTGTTACATTTCTACAAAAGCATAATAGTCTCAATTATTTGAATATGTGCTGATTGAAAAAAACATGTTGAAGCCTTAAATAAGGTACCCTGTGTGCATGGAAATCAATTCTTTAAAAACGGGACTCAAACCATTTTCTACTTTGAGCTAAACGTAACTGAAAACTAGCTTATTTATAGAATTCCTCAGCTTTTAAGCTATCGAGTTTTTACATAAATATGTACACATGTACATTTACATTAATACTTTACATTACAGTGACGATCTAATCTGTACATTAGGCTCTACATTTTGGGGTTTAAAGAATTAGTTTAATTTGAAAATGATTTAGCTATTAAGAATGTTAAACATTTGTTAAATTAAAATACAAACAATATACAATCAGTTAATGTTATAGAACATAGAATAGACAAAAATATTTTTATTCAAATTAACATGCAGTTACAAAATAACAGTTGCGTAGTGCAAGAAAAATAGGCTTACGTACCTACGTCACCTATAATATTGTCTCGCTCAGATCTGATGTAAACTGAGCAGGACAACAAAAGAGATGATGTCATTCTATATTCTTTTTCTATATTTTCGCAAGTTAAATTAGGCATTTTTGATTTTTTTTCAACTTCTTGGTTATTTTAGACGAGTTTAGTTACAATAAACTTTCTCAGACTCTAAACCATTTTCAAAGTAAATCATCAGGATTGTTTTTATCGTAAATTTCCTGTAATTTCTGCTGTTCTTTGACCTTCTTCATTTGCGCGTAGATTGAAGCTGCCTTGTAATTGATGGGGCCGTAGTCTTTCATGTCAGCATCGGCGTAGATGAAAGCGTCCTCAGGCCTGAATGGCTGGAAGATAATAGAAAAATAGACGTTAGTGATCAAGAATTATAACAATCCAATTTTCTTTAAAAGTCGTATGAGTATTGATAGATAGAACACTCGAGGCCAACAAAATGCAATCGTTGTAGGAGGCCATAGTCTCACAAAAAACCAATTTGAAATTCTCTTCCTTTTTGTCGGGGCTTTAAAAGGGTTTGCTTATAAATACTAGTAAAGTTATTGACAAAAATATATTGTGAAATGAATAAATAAACATAAAATGGTAATATGTGAGTGAAAAATACGACGGCTAAAGCAAAAATTAATAATACTTAGTTAAGAGTTCAATTTAAAAAAAAAATAGTAGAATGAATTTACTGATCAATAAATAAATATAAAAGCCAATTAATATAAATAGATAAAATAACAATAAGTGGGTTATTTTGATAACAATGAGACAAAAAAGCGAATACATTAAGCATTAAATTTTAAATAATTTTGAATATTACCTTTTGATTTAATAAATGTACGTGTCACTCTTGGTAAAGCGTTCCTAGAAATAAAAATAAACGATCACAACATTGCTAATTTAATTACATGCTTTTTGGAAAAAGTAAATTGTAAAAAATATTATTTGTAAACATGCCAATAAGCAGACAAAATTTTTCACATAGCACATATTACCATAGTACGAAATATAATAAAATCAAAGAAACCATAATTGACATTATATTACCAGATAATCCAAATGGATATGGGAAAAACGGATTGTGTTTGGAAAAAACAAGAACAATATTTAATGCAATTTGAAAATAAAAATAACGAGAATATGAGTATTGAATGTTGTAAATGATGTTTATAATGGGCATGCAAATCTTACCTTTCATACATCGATCTCGTTGAATTTGAGCGTAGCATAGTCGCTCCGGGGTTGGGTGTGTCCTTTCCTACTCGACACAGCCCTACTACTACTATCCTGATCCTGATTACCACTCTCCCCCCCTATTGTGTACGTATCATACAAGTGTCTATTGGAATTGACAGTATTCTTAAATTTTAAGTTATGATTACCTAAAGCTAGATCTGCGTACACTAACTTTTTATGCTTAGGCTTGTCCTCTCTAGGACCTAGTGTATTAAAATTAGGATTGCAAGGCTCTGGGCCTAGGTTTCTAGTGGAATTTGATATGTAGTTGCCTTTGAGTAGCTGCAAATAGGATTTTCTTTCCGATTCGCTATACTCAGGCTCGGGATAATTCGGCTTCTCGTAATTATCGTAAACCCCTACGCAAGACAGCTTTTCTCTAAGACTTTCAGACTTTTTTAAGCGATTCAATTTCTGATTTTTATCTCTAGTTCTATTCAATGTTTTTGTATAGTATTGCGTGTCTTGCTGGTATATCATAGGGCCCATAGTATTGTTTATTGGTCGTTCTTGGTCTACCGGAATTCTTTTATCTACTCTAATAGGTTGAAAGTAACAGAAGCTGTGGTGTTTTTGCAGTGGAATTTGAAAGTTCTTCTTGTTCTTCCCTTTTGAGCTTAGATTAGTGAAATGGTTGCGCATGTACTGTTGCTGGAGTATATTAGTGTTCTGAAAACGATATTAGTCTGTTAGTAAGTTATTGACATAAAGCTGCATGGTTGTGAAGATGAAAACAAAACAAAAAAAGCTTATACCTGACCGTTTTCACAATCCACTGTTAAGCTACTTTGAACTGAGTTGCTTCTTCTCACAACTGACCTCTTTGGTACGGGCTTTTCACTCAACTTTGGTATTTGTAAAGTTCTATCAGGTGTTATCACTTGCCTCTTTGGCAAACCCACTTTGTTTATTCCCTGTTCGTTGAGTTGACTGACAACAGATTTTACTAGTGACGTCGATGGTAGTATAGCAGCCAGATTCTTTTTTGGCGTTGCTCCTACTATATTTGGCTTTGCTGTATCTGTTGTTTTATTATGATCATCTTCGCTGTCGCTTTCATCTACATTAATCACTTTTAAGTCATCATTGAATACAGTCTTAAGGTTCTCTGCAGATTTTGTAGGTCTTACAGGAGCATCAACAGTGTCAAATGATTTTAAATACTTGGTGTTTATCAAAGGCATGGATAGATTAACGTACACATGATCAGTTTTGACCGGAGAAGATAAAGGAGTTATCTTTGTTCTAGGTGCGGGTATTGGTCTATTTAATGAGGTAGTAGATACACTCATAGGATCTATATTTTCCTCATATATTTGTATAGAGTCTGTTAGGTTTTCAAATTGTTCTACTCCGCTTATGTCAGTCTTTATATTGTGCAATGATGGGAAGTTTTCATATATATTTCCAACATTTTCATCCGCATCCTTAGCGTCCGAATCTGAATTTTTATTGTTATTTATTTCTGTGAAATTCTCTGTATACTCTGTGTTTGGATAAAACCTTTCTATATTCCTCTTTCGTACCAGTCTCATTGATTGAAACCTTGGTGGTTTTTTGATAGCTCTTGTATTTAAAGAAGAAAATTTCCTCGATTCATTTTCAATCAGTTCTTCGTCTATGGTCGGGCATTGCTTGAGGAAAGAAGGTTGTTTCGGTGGAAAGTACGTGTTAAGAAGTACCGTTTGTTGTAGAGGATACATCTGTTGTATTGGTGATAGCATTGGTATACCATAGTTGATAGAGTTCGATGACGTTTCTAGAGGGTATGCTATAGCATTCTGTACGAACGGTGGGCATACGATCCTTGGAGTGAAAGACGGGTTTGTTGTCAGTTGTTTTTGTAAAGCCTCGATCCTTTTGGTGGTCTTTTGGTTGGTGTCTACTACCCTTGGTTGTATAGCTTGTACAGGCTTTTAGTAACACGCAAACAAAATATGAAAAAGACAAACAAAACAAAATTAGATGCAAATTAATAAAGTTAAGCAAACTTATTACTATTTGTTATATAAATCGAGTTAAATAATGTCCTTTGGTTTCATCACTTTGAAACAGTATGATAAATTTTATTTAAATTTAGTTTCGACTGTAGCTGATAACTACCGAACTAGCACACCAGTAGATTTGTATATTACTACGAAGTTGAAATATTCCAAATTAAAATGTAACCAAAGGTCACAAGAGAATCAGTGACGATGTTCGATAAGTTATTTCATGATCATTAATTAATTTAATTGGTCGCAATGTTATTGCAACTTTTTGTGTCAAAACTTCAAATTTTACGTTAGTTAGGCGTGGCAGTAGGTACTAAAGAAACAGTATCATCTCATAGCTTGCTTATCTAAGTTTTTAAACAGCTAATTAGTGATGGAGGACGTGTCTTACAAAGTAGGTACATTGTTCATTCAATAATTTCGAACCAGCACCAAAAGCTTTCATAAGTTCGTAACCTATTTGCTTTAAACAACCGCCATCGCATCTGTGTCCAACCAAAGGTATAGCTGGACCGAAAATTTTTAGATAAGCAACACTATTCAAACGATGATAATGATTCATGATAATTTATAATCTCCTTAACCACATATTGGCCTACTCATGGCAAGATTAGCCTTGTATATGCACACTAATCTAACAGATCTGTCGGCAGAACCGTTGCCGATGACTCTGCCAACATGTTGGAGTGTATATTGGGTTGAGTGTTACCTTATTCGGTGGTTGCTGTAGTCCGTGAAAGGGTAGATTCTCGTAGAGCCCTGGATCCCCGAGGGCTCCGTTTGCTGCATTATCTACGCCATTCGTAGGTGGGCCTGGGAAATTAACAGTGATTATAACTCTATTGTGTTTAGTCAGTTCAAAATATAAATCACTTTAATTTTTATTGTTTTCAATCTTGTTGATAAAATTAAGAGAATTAGAATCAATATTATTTATTTCTTTAGACTAAGAAAATAGACAAGACAAAACTGACCTATGTCTGTTCTATTGTGTGAAGTCTTTAAAAGAACTCAAGAAGAAACTTTAAATAACGTATTATTTGATCTCTTAATTTGTATGTTACGAACGGAAGACTACCTTCTCATTCATGGCTTAAAGTGGAATATTTACTAGTGTTACGAGGCGTAGTGTACCATTCGCCGGGAGTATGGAACTCCAAAATTCGTCTCGTTGCGAGCACTTTTCTCTTCGTACTGGCATTGCGACCACTCGCTATGTGACATGTGACACGGTACAATATACCTTATAACACCGAAAGGCTTTTTACTATTTAAGAGAAATTGTTCTTTGAATGCTCAAAGAACAATTTTTCATTCTCTTTGACAGTAAAGTCACAGTCTAAAAACTTCAGACTTCCCATGACTTAAAAAAAAATACTAAGTATGGACATTGATTTAAAATAGCTTAAGTGTTCCGAAACGAGTTCGATATAAAGCCATGCGATACTCACTTTCTCCTGGTTTCTTGCGCTTTCTAGTATTCCTTTGAGTTTCAGAGAAAGGTTTAACTTTTACACTTGCAGTAGCCATTTTGTCTGGCCTTTTGAACGAAACAACTAAAAACATGCCAATGTTAAAAAAAATCGTGCAAAAGAGCTTAATATAACAAAAGCCGAATATAAGCAACACATGGCAAGTGAAAAAGCTAGTGAAGATGCTTGCTTGAAAAATTATGTAAACGAATTTTATAAGAAACAAATAGAACTAAAATAAATCAAAGTGAAAACAAAAGTGTAAAAAGTGAGCAACAATAAAGAGTGTAAGGTAAAGTGATTTATTAGTGTTCTTGACAATGATATACAAAGTTTTCAAGGTAATTTCGACAAGTGTTTTAGGAAAATGAAAATGTAGATATAAATAAAGATGTTATAATTTTAGAAATAGCCCCAATGTACCCTTATTATGAAAGTAATAATAATCTACCTCCTTCTGTGACTATGACATTAGGAGCTTCACTCTGAAAAAATGATCTGAGTCCTTTCTTTTGCAAAACATATCCAGATTTATTTATATTCATCAAAGAAACGGCCCTTTTGTTGCTCTTATTTATTTTCTTATACTTTCCGCTATCATCATCGGAATCATTGTCACTTTTCCTTCTGAAGTTTTTAATCAAACCTGAAACCACATTGTTGTGTCTTCTTGGCTTACCATTCTTTTTAGAATATTCGACTTTGGTCTCTTCTAAGTTACTCCTGTTTCTTTCAAGGAGACCTAAGTTTGACTCTTCAACATCGTCTTTCTTATTCATCTGCAGTCTCGCTTGGTTTTTAGGACTGAGGGTATGATTTGAGTTTACGTGAACCAGCACACCAGGTTTAAGCGGCCATTTGCTAGGCGTCACTACGGTTTGAGCTTTATGACTTTCATCTTTAGGCTCTGCTTTAGGCGTTTGCATTTCTGTTTCTTCGTCAGCGTTTATTGTAGCTTCTAGCTGTGTCAGATTTGCTTGCAAGCTGGCATTTTCTTTGAACTTATTCATTTCTAAGTTGTAGCTTTGTGAATCTACAAGCCGTGTTCTATCAGGTGATTTTTGACTGAACGTGAGACTGATTCGTGGTGATAACGCTGGTAAAGCTTGTGATATGATAGACTGGGCTATAGACACCTCATTTAGACAGCTACCATCCGGACTGATAAACAAAATGAATAGAAATGTATTAGATACATGCGATGATTGTCAAGTTTTATCCTAGTCTCTTACAGTTTCTATAGACTGGTCAGATATGAAATATACATAGATAAAAGTAACATAAACACAGCATACATAAATAAATATGCAAGAAGAATGCTTTCCAGAATCATGCATATTGTTCAAGTACCAATTTTGCCGAACTACAAAATGTCAAATCTACTCCACACTTTTTAAAATTAGCCAAAAACATAGCGACAAATAAAAGAAAGCATTCTCCATACTAGGGATAAAATTAGTTTGTTAGTAATATACCTGATGTATTAATTGTAGTCAACCTGAGTACGTCTGGTGTTAATGCCGTTAGAAACCTATACAATAATTAATAATATTAATTTGGTGGGTATATTTTATGAGATCATATTTCTAAATCAATAATTTATATAAAAATGTTAAAAATCCTAACAAAATAAAAACAATAATTACAATGAACTTAAGTAGAAAACCGAACTGTGATGCAAGTCACAAATAAACCATGCGAACGTACTAAATCTATTGTAAGTTCAGCCGTTGGTCGAAGCTTAAAACTCAAACGCAAACTAAATTTTAGTCACTTCATATTTTTTTAATTATGGTAACCTTAAACTGACCTTTGAAGGTCAAGACCCCTGCGTAGGTACTATAAGAGGTGACCTTGAAGGTGGCATTGATAATGTGTGCCAAGAATCGCTTCGGACCAACGCGGCTGAAAAGATTCAACTTAATTTAGCTAATTTGAAAGCCTTGCATGACCTTTTAGTTAAAGAAGATATCTAAAGGGAATCAACTATAAAAATGTATTCAAAAAAAGGAAACAGATAAAATGGTAAAGAGTATAAGAAATATTGATCAAAATAAAATAAATACAAATTAATAACAGTAATAAGATCTACTCTCTAAATTAATTGACAAGATACCAATAAAATAACCAACATTGTAGATGTTTCTATATTAAGAAAATAAAAGTTAGCAAAACCTCAAAGTTTTGTTTGAAAATCAAAATGATTTTATGAATAGAAGGAAAAAAAGATCTTATGGTGATAAATAAGATTATCGAAACTTCTACAAAGTTTTTACTAAAATATAATCTAAGGCGAATCATTCACTAAGTAATAATGAGAAGATAGATAAAAGATGATAAAATGAATGATATTACTTACTTCTCCCTTTCTTCTAATTCAACTGGATTGTTATCTGTTTGTATGTTAGTTGATGTGTTTTAGTTTTAGCAGCATCCGGAAAAGACAAACAAAAACAAGTTAGATTTTTAAATTGGACAAAGTTAAGAAATGTAACAGCCAAAGTGATGAAATGACAAAATAAACAAAGACAAAAAGAAAGCTAGATAAAAACAAATAACGATTTAATGATTTTTAATCAACTTAAACAACAGCAAAAAATCTATGCTATGAAATTTTTAGTCGGTTATATCAAAATAATAATACCGTACAAAGGAACTGCCTCAAGCAAACTTTAGTGGACATAAAAAGCAAATCTTTCAATGATAAACCAGCTAAAGTAGAAAGAGCACTTACACTTAGATTTAGCCCTCATCCGCCTACAGATGCAGTAGATGATGATGCACAGGATGACGGTGATCACCAAGATGGCGAGGGCGATGCCTCCTATGAGGAGCATCTTCTGCTGGTCGCGCCACCAGATCTTGGTACCTGGGGAAGAACTGATGATGAGAATTTGGAGGAAAATGTAGGAAGTACCTAAATAAGTAATAACGCGATGTATGATGTGTAATTCATTATGAATGTAAGCGGGCTATGAAACTACGATAGTTTTTATAGTAAAAGGTAAATTTGTAGTTTAACTGTTTTCATATTTCTAAAATTATTTTATATTTAATACAGATAAAGAAACTACACAAATATTTTTTTTTATTGTTGTTTATGTATTTTTGTGTGTTTTATGGCATATAACAAGTACAATTAGGTATCTCGTCATCTGCAATTACAACTAATTAGACTTCCTATAATTAACGTGTACTTACTAAAACTTTCCAAGTTGGCTGCAATACAGAAATCATTTTTGAATATTGTTAGATAAAAGTTTACAAATCTTAACCAGATATTTTACTCTCTCGAAACGAAAGCCGATACTAAAGTCTTAAAATTATAATGATCATTAAAATCATCGATTAAATTCGAACCCTATGGGTAAACCTTAAAAAGCTCCATCATGGCATTTATTTATGTTATATCTATACACTTATAAGTTTACATGAACGTACATTTCCCTACTGGTATTTACTTCCAAATAATTTTCACTGTTCTTTGTTAACATAACTTTTTCAGAAAATTAATGCAGGCACCAGTTGATTATTGTCGGTTTTAGTTCTACTATACTGCTAACATTTAACTCGCTGTGTTGAGAGATGCTTTATATTGTTATTAAACTTTTGGATACCCAGTTGTGCAAAAAGTCGATTTTATTAAAATAGTTCTGATTTTATTAAAATGGATTTTATTTTGGAATTTAACCAGATGAAAGAAAAAAAAGAGAGCGCGTTTCAAAATTGTCATCGTTATAACCATTCGGTCATCCCTCCATGCCAATATCAACGCAAACTCTATCTAGAGTTTCTATAATCTAGGATGGACGATTTTGTGACGACAGCATTGTCATGGTAATATGTTCAATCGTTTAATTTTTTTGGCAGAATTTAGCCGCCGCCGCTTGCAAATGAAGATAGTGCACCCAAACTTACCCATAACATCCATCTCACAAGCCCGCGACATGCCGACAGAGTTGTTAGCATAGCAGAGGTAGGTCCTGTACACGTCTACAGAGGTGCTGAGTCGGAGGAAACTCTGGGCACCGTTCTGCCAGATCTTCTCGTCTGTGAGACTGTCGTTGTCGTTCTTGAGTTTCCATGAGAAGGAAACCTGAAAGAAGAAATAAAACATGAATTAAAACGTGAGAATACAGGTTTTCATAATGTATTTGGGCCAAGCCATATTCGTTTTTCTGGGTCCGTCGAGACTGGCCAGTGAATGGGCTTACGTCTCCGCAGCGTTGACTCACCAATAGCATGCAAATCATCCAAAGTATTAATTATTTTATGGTTCAAGCGTCCGGTTCGGTCAAAAAAATTCTATGTGTACCTTTGAACATGGAATTTTTAGGTTTTATGAATTCGGATCATTAGTGCTGTGGGTGACAGATGGAATGACAGATAATCCACAAGTCCCTTTATGTTAGTAGACCACGAGCGATTCTAATTCGGATATAGCCCTACAATCAAAATGATCTTGCTTAGCTTTAAAATGGGGGATATTTTACCTCTGTAGGGTTGGCAAGAGCGGTACAGACTAATACTTGCTCTCCGTTGATATCGGATTGTTTGATTCCACATTCAGGAACATCTGAAAATAAACCCCAAAATCAATAACGATTAACTCGTTTTGGTTCCTAAATTGTGATATCTCACTTATGTTCATGCATAAGTTCATCATCAGATCAGTTCATTAGGATTGAGAAGGGATTTTGCCCCTACAACGACCATCGTTAGTATTTATTGCGAGATCAAGGAGCAAAATTGATGTTATTTATTTTGACAGAGGACACATAAAATAATTACATTTGGTATATCTTATAATATTACCCAAAACAGCTCAAATTCTTCACGGCTGCAACTGCGCCTAACTTACCAACTGCGTCGAGGGCGGCATCATCGACGATGCCAGGATCACCGCAGCCATCAACGTCCAAGGAGGCCCCTAAACCCATTTCCTCAATGTCCAGGGCCCCATCCTCGGAAATACCCAAACCCCCCCAACGCACCGTCTCACCTGCAGGAGCGCCCCTCGGGGCTTCTTCGCACGAGACGGTTATTGAACTGTCGGACCTCAGAGCCGCTATACCCAACCCAGGGCCAGACTGGAGTCTTGTTCCTTCGAAGAAGAGCAAGAAGAAGGGCAAAAAGCCCCCCCAGCCCCCAAGCGTAACCCAAAAGGCGCGGGCGCAGACAAGGACGACGGCAACTGACGGTGGACGTAATCAGCCCTTCGGAGCTAAGTCCACGACCAATGTAGGAGGGATCCGTCCCGCCGAAGTGGTCCAGGCACAAGCGCAGCCGAACGCAGCGCTAATGCCCGTCGACAGAAGCCAGACACCGGCTCGGCTGCCCAGACCCAGAGGGAAACGCGGAGGGAGGCTGGCAGCACTGGCCAAGAAAAACAAATTCCCACCAGCCCAGCCACAGAGTGTCAAGCGTTCCCGACCCGACGACAGCACTACACCTACGGGTGATAGTAAGCGTCAAAGGTCGGAAACGGATCACAGGAGCAACTCTGTGAGCTACGCAGCAGCTTTCAGGTCGCATGACCTCTGCGTGGCCGTTACCGTAGATCCATACCAAGACCTAACGGCGGAGCAAGCCATGGAAGTACGGGACACACTGGAGGACTACATCATCGACGGTGTCGTTGATCCGAACTTGTCGCTCCAGACGTCGAAACTGAACTTCCGTGGCCGTGCGCATTATAGCGATGGCGTCCTCAAGTTCTGGTGTGAGGACGACTACACGCTAGCGTGGCTTCGTCAAAGAATAGAAGAACAACCATCGCCCATCGCCGGGACTAAGCTTGTCGTTAAACGGCAAGCAGAACTCGAGCGCAGAGTAATGTGCGGTCTGTATGTGCCGACAGCACACAGGCCAATGGACATCGAACAGATCCGCAGGACTCTGGCGGGACAAAACCCACACCTCAACATCAACTCGTGGAACCCTGTCCGAGTGGAGAAAAGGGAGGACCAGGATGGGACTGGAACCTACCTACTCCTTCTCGTTCCCGAGTCTGAGGTGGAAAAGACCAAGTTAAAAGGCCGACGCCTGTACTGGCTCCTTGGTAACATCTACCTCAAACTCATCCAGAAGGATGAAACCAAGGGCGAGAACAACGACGCCAAACCAGCATATCCTGGATCCAACCCCGGTCCAGAGCCCGGTCCCTCTTCGGGACCCAAGGCTGACCCACAGCCCGGCCCCAGTTCGGGGTACGTGACTGACCTTTCTCCAGCCCCACCAACACCCCAGGGGCTGGACCCAATGGATACCCAGGATCCACCAACCCCACTATCCGAGGAGCGCTTTCTCGATACGGAGGGGAGCGATGTTGGCTATAGCGACACCGGCTCCTCTCCTATCAAGCGCTCCTAATCCACCACCTACACCTCCTGATCCACCTCACCCTGCCACACCCTTCATCCAAGCGAACCTCCAGCACAGCCTCACGGCTACCGCGTCCCTACGCAGAGTGCTGGAGGAACATCCCAACTCCGTGGCCCTTATCCAAGAACCGTGGATCAGGAAAGGCCAAATATGTGGCCTAAAAATTACGGGAAGCAAGCTTCTCGCAAACTCAACCGTAAGCAACCTCAGAACTTGTATTGTTGTTCCGAGGTCTGCGAAGACACTTCTAATAACTGAACTATGTTCCAGAGACCTAACAGCAGCTAGACTATTCCTAACTCCAAATAAGAATAGCACCTCACCACAAATAGTCCTAGCTTCAGTCTACCAACCCAGCGATGAAACGATACCCACACCTGAGCTGGTGTCCCTGATTGAGTACTGCGAGAGGGAGAAACTTGAACTCATCATCGGCACCGACTCCAACGCGCACCACACGCTGTGGAGCAGCCCCAGGTGTAACGACCGAGGAGAAGAATTGGTAAATTATCTTATCTCCACTAACCTCCTACTACTAAACAAGGGCTCAGAACCCACTTTTGTAACATCCAGAGCCCAAACCATCATAGACTTAACACTTACGACAGCTCAGGTTTCCTACGCCGTCAAGGACTGGCATGTCTCAAACGAGGCCTCATGTTCAGATCACAGATGGATTAGGTTCAACCTGGAACTGTCACTACCGAAACCACAACCTAGGCGCGTCCCACGTAAGACCAATCGGACTAAATTCTTCCAATTAGTCAAATTAGAACTTACCGACAAACCTAACCAATCGAACTATACAACCATAGCTGATATTGACAAACACACGAATCAACTAACACAAACTCTCATCAACAGCTTTGAACAATCCTGCCCGTTAACAACTCCCAAACAGAGGACGGACAGTCGATGGTGGGGTCCTGAACTGCAAAAGCTCCGTTGCAAAGTCAGGAAACTGTTCAATAGAGCCATGAACACTAGACAAGACGAGGACTGGGTGAATTACTACAATGCGAAGAGGAAATATAAGAAAGTAATTCGCCTTAAGAGAACTGAATGTTGGGAGAGATTCTGCACCAACATTGAAAATAACAGCCAAGCTACCCGTCTCAGAACGATACTAGCAAACGGGCCGGAAAACACGCTCGGGTTCCTGATTAAACCTGATAATACATACACCAAATCAGATGCAGAAACCAGCGAAGTGCTACTGAACTCACACTTCCCAGGCTGTCAGGTTTCAGACACTTGCACATGGGATGATATACCAGAGCTAGCGCCCACCGACCTAGACTGGACAATAGCACACAACATGATAAACCGCGAGAAGGTACTATGGGCAATAAACAGCTTCCTTCCCTTCAAAACACCAGGACTGGATGGAATCTTTCCAGGTATGCTTAGATGGTGCAGCGACATTCTAGCCGAACACTTGGTCAGAATATTTAGAGCATGTATCGCCCATAAGTACATACCCCAGAAATGGAGGGAAGTGAAAGTAATTTTCATACCAAAACCAGGAAGAAGTGACTACACCCAACCAAAATCCTTCAGGCCCATAAGCCTTACGTCATTTCTTCTAAAAACTCTTGAAAGACTCTGTGACAAAGAGATAAGGGAAAACATACTCTCTCACAGACCACTACACCAACAGCAACATGCATACAGCAAAGGCAAATCCACAGAATCCGCTCTACATAACGTAGTCTCACGCATAGGAGGTGGATTGACGTCCAAACAACCAACACTGGCAGCCTTTATTGATATAGAAGGAGCCTTCGATAAGACCAACTTCACCAGCATACACAGAGCTCTCACCAGATACGGTGTCGAGCCAACGTTGGCTGGGTGGATAAACAACATGCTCAAAAACAGAGCGATACAAGTGACAATAAACAAAACCACCAGAGGTATAGTTGCCAGGGGCTGCCCCCAAGGCGGCGTCTTATCGCCCCTTCTATGGAACATAGTTGTTGACGAACTAATCCGTGACCTCAACGGACGCGGACTGGTCACAATAGGATATGCGGACGACCTCGCGATCTTGGCGACCGGCTGTTTCGAGAACACACTATGTGACCTGATGAAACTTGCCTTCAGAACCATCGAATCATGGTGCAACGACCATGAACTCTCAGTTAATCCAACTAAAACGGAACTAATAATGTTCACAAACAAGCGACACCTGGGGAACATAAAACTCCCAAAATTATTCAATACAGAGATCAAGCTTAAAACCGAAGTCAAGTACCTTGGTGTTATACTAGATAGCAAACTGCTGTGGAACAAACATCTCGACAGCAAACTCCAACGTGCTACGACCACCCTCTACCAATGCAGCAGAATGCTTGGCAAAACATGGGGAATCTCACCAAAAATAACCATGTGGCTCTACACCGCCATCATCAGACCAACACTAACCTACGGAGCGATAGTCTGGTGGACTAGAACGGAGTTAAGCACCGTGATCGCTAAACTACAACGGTTCCAAAGAATGGCTTGCTCAGCCATAACAGGCTGCATGAGAACCACTCCCGGCGCTGCTCTAGACATCATTCTAGACCTAGAACCACTAGACCTTTATATACAACAAGAGGCTACAATGTCGGCCCTAAGACTACGTAACATGGGTCTCTGGGGAGCTACGAACAGCACACACGCCCAGATCATGGACAGGGCTATAAACTACGAACCCCTAATAGCTGCCCCATGTGATAGAATACCCAGCAAACCAATGCTAAACAAGCACTACCAAGTACAACTACACGAGCATCAGAAAGATGAATCTGACACGCATGAAGTCAGAATCTACACAGATGGCTCCAAAACGGATACAGGCACGGGTGCCGGAGTCCACTCACTGGACCTAAACATTAACATCTCAGTAACACTAGGAAAGCACAGCTCTATATTTCAATGTGAATGTGTAGCAATAACTCAGGCGGCCACAGCTGTACAAAAGAGAGCAATAACTGACCAATGCATTCGCATTCTCTCCGATAGTGCTGCCATACTCAAAGCCTTGGAGGGGAGCAGCTGCAACTCCAAGCTAGTGTACGAATGCCATCTGGCTTTAGAAACAATATCAACAAACAACAAGATTACCCTCCAATGGATAAAAGGACATAGCGGATCACTAGGAAACGACGCCGCTGATGAACTGGCACGGCGAGGATCGGAAACAACCATAGAAGGTCCACTACCCTTCCTCCCCTTGCCATTCTCATTACTCCAAACATGGATTAGGCTCGCAACTAGGAAGATACATGACGAACGATGGACACGCCTATCTGAGTGTAGACAAACTAGAGAGGCGCTCCCATCAATATCAAGGAAGCTAACTAAACGCTTAATGAACCTAAATCGACGGGACCTACGTATTCTAGTAGGTACATTAACAGGGCATTGCCCACTGAACAAACACCTATTCACCATCGGAGCGACAGACAGCCCTCTCTGCAGGGGATGCCTCAGCGACGACGAATCAGCTGCCCACGTAGTCCTGGAATGCGAAGGAGTAGCAGCACAACGTACAGAAATCCTCAACTTGCCGAGGTCACTCCGTGAAGCCTGCGAAGACCCCAGGAAGATTCTGCGCTTCTGGACGGAGTTAGGCTGGCTCTGCTAGCATCCAAACCACGCATACAGGACCAAAACGAGTCCAAATGCGGAAAAAGGAGTACTCCAACCTAACCTAACCTAACCTAATTACCCAAAACAGTCAAATAATGAAAAAAAATTGTTATTTTAATCTGCTAACATCGTTCGCAACGCTAACGCTTTAGATGTAGATGTTGGGTAAAATTTTTGGTATGTAATATAATTATGTCCACTATCCAACCAGCATAATTTTCATTGTCTCCTGCGGTTTTGAAAAAATAACACAATGGTGGCAGATGTTAGGGTCTCCATACAAAAAACTAAAAACGTGAGTAATAATAATAAAATAGGTGGATCACATTTTTCTCGATAAACATTCCTCTATCAACATCTATCGATACTTACACATAACATTCAAATAAACTGTAGTATTGACTGATCCATGGCGATTATAGGCTTCACAAACGTAGTCGCCGCCATCTTTTCTTTGCACCGGGCCTAGCAGCAACGTGTTAGAGGAAGATAGAACGAGAGATTTATTGCTGTGCTCTTTCCCCAGGGCTTTGGATGGGTTTTCTCTTCTCCATGAGTAGGATGGCATTGGGAATCCTCTGAAACATTAAAACTTGTGTTAGCGCCATCTATTGAGAGTGTTTGTCAACTGCCGTTGTGCAAATCTTACCTTGCTGAACAGACGACTTTTGCTGGGATTTCGTTTTCTATGACCGATACTACTTTTGGTGTTACTGTTATATTCTCCGGTTCATCTGAAATAATATATTATTATTGTTCTTTCTTAACAATTTGTACTCTGTAATCGTTAAAACATTTTGATGCCTGTGTCTTTTAAATCTTCTAACTACACAAGACATGTTTATGCAAATAACTGATCGTTATCTTTATCTTTATCTTTATCTTTATCTTTATCTTTATCTTTATCTTTATCTTTATCTTTATCTTTATCTTTATCTTTATCTTTATCTTTATCTTTATCTTTATCTTTATCTTTATCTTTATCTTTATCTTTATCTTTATCTTTATCTTTATCTTTATCTTTATCTTTATCTTTATCTTTATCTTTATCTTTATCTTTATCTTTATCTTTATCTTTATCTTTATCTTTATCTTTATCTTTATCTTTATCTTTATCTTTATCTTTATCTTTATCTTTAAGTGTAAAGTGGTTAGGATAGGCTATGGTCAGGGAGGTAGACTTACATTCGACCGCAAACTTAGTGGTACTGTTGACGGGCGCGCCGGCGAGGTTGCGGCTGGAGCGACACGTGTAGCGCGCCGTGTCCGCGGTACGGTCGAGCACGCCGCGCGACCACGCAGACATGTTCCAATGCTGGGACAAACAATATTACTCATTTATCATCTTATTTAAGATTTCTTTATCTACACTAATATTATAAAGAGGAACGACTGAACAGATCTAACTGCAGGGAGTGAGGCAGGGGCATGTCATATCCCCGAAACTGTTCACGAGCGCGTTGGAAGATATGTTTAAGACGCTGGACTGGAAAGATAAGGGCATCAACATAAACGGCGACTACATCTCACACCTGCGATTCGCTGATGACATAGTCTTAATGGCGGAGTCGCTAGAGGAGCTGAACCGGATACTGGACAGTCTAGCTTCATTTCGATGAATCGGTCTCGGCATGAATTTGGATAAGACCAAAGTCATGATCAATGGCCACATTGATCCAAGACCGGTGTTCGTACATGGCCACCTTTTCAAAATTGTTTCTCAGTAGGTACACTTACTTCAATCAGTTTTTGCAGTTGGGTAAAAACAATTTCGAGAAGGAAGCCAAGAAGAGGATCCGGCTAGGTTGGCACCCGACGTGGGGCAGATCCCACGTCGGGCGCCAAATCTTCTCGTGATTTTGATTAAACGTACAATAATATTTATAAATCAAATGAAATCTTACCAAAGTACTTTCAGTGGCTTCGAAGTCGTTCCTATTGACTTGCGGAGGGATCTGCCTCTCCACAACGTAGTAGCGATCCGTCTTGTCGGGGTCGATGACCTGCCCGTCCTTGAGCCAGTCGACGCTGCAAAGTGGCGCACACTCGACCGTGCACGATAGAGAGATGTTCTGGGACTTGTAGAGGGCGCCACTGTACTGGTTCATTGCGTATTTGAAGCTGGGGGGCGCTGGAAGGGGGGAGGTTGATTAGTTCCTAGCTAGATGAAGTTATTTAGTTATGAATATTTTGAATTGTCACGAAAAATTGGAGCAAGTATAATCTATGAATTTGTAAGGAGTTTTGTCAAAATTACTTAAATTTTCAGTAAGTATAGAATTTAGATACTATGTTGCGGGTTGGATTCCCGCCTCGGGATATATGTTTGTACGATCTGCAATTTTTTGTTCAGGGTGTTCTGGTCATTTTCTATTTATAATAAAATATATATCTATGTAATATATTGTATTATTTATATCAGACACTAAGTACCCATAACACAATCTCTACTTAGCTTGATGCTGTATGAAATGTTCAACATTATTTATTACCTTTCGTGTCAAAACCAATGAGTTATTTTGGGCGACAATTGTGATCGTGAAGTTTTGACTTTCCCGCCTCGCTGATCCGTTTCAAACTTTGTATGACACTTACCCAGCACATCGATACTAGTGGTAGCCATCTCCCCCTCCCCTCCCGCGTTGATCCCGTAACAGGAGAAGTTGGTCCGATGGTCCAATGTTACAGGGTCCACTGTCCAGTTCTGGGAGACGATGTCGCTGACCACTCGTCCGCCGCGCAGCCAGCGGTATCTAGAAATGGAAAAATAAATAAATGAAAACAAATAAAATAAGTTGACCTTTTTTTCCTTTCCCGAACTTTATTTGAAACACATAACTAAAAACGAGCTTGAGTCAGAAAATATCTGAGATAGTGTTTTTTATTTTTTAAAGTAGCTTAAAAACATTTATCAATTTTGTGTCTGATATTGTGTCTAGGTATAGGCGGACGTTTTTGTTGCACGTAGAAAGCATATTTTCTGTTGTATAAAAATAAAGTGTAAGAAATCTAATTTCCTTAGTACAAAATATCTAAAAGTTAAAACTTATAATTTTTCAAGCATTTTTTAATAATTATTTTTCAGCAGCGATCATGCATCAACATCACCAGCCTATAACAGTCCACAGCTGGACACAGACCTCCCCTAATGAGCGCTATACCTCTAGATGGCATTATCATTTGTGGGTTAATTTTTTTTCACAATTTCACAACAAAACTGAAATATGGCTCGATTATAATGTACCTACTACTAGGTAGGTACTACCAAATTTTCCCATCGAATCTGTCTGTAATATAATGTACTACCTGTGAGCTTCAGGTCGTCCCCGTTCCTTGATGCTGCAGCTGAGCACCAGACTCTTTCCCTTCACCACCCTCCACGGCGAGTACGTCAGCTTGGCGGGACCGGGAGGGTCTGCAAATATTACACAGTTATACAATGAATCATAGCAAGACGACACAGGAGGCACCTTATGACAAAAGTTTATATGATCCGATAAATAGTTGTCTATGTAAATTGTCTTAAGTTGTATTAAGTTGTATTGTTCTTTTTCCGCTTCGAGACAAATATTTGTACGATATGCATATATTTTGTTCAGGCTGTTTTTCTATGTTTAGTAAAAATATCTATCTAAGTACTCGTTTGTTATTATGTTTATCAGTTACATAGTACGCACATTTGTTCAGGGTGTTCTGGTGTTTTTCTTTGTTAAGTAAAAATATCTATCTATGTACTCGTTTGTTATTATGTTTATCAGTTATTTAGTACCCATAGCACATGCTTTGCTTAGTTTAGGGCTATATGATGCAGTGTGTATTGTTCAGCATTAATAAAAGTAAAACTTACATAGTATATTTATATTTTGGTAATTTTGTGTCTTAGTTGCTATTTTTTTTGCGTCGATCTTGGAATAAAGAGATTTTTTACCATATCAACCATTCAAAAAAATTATATGTTAATTTACATAATTATGTCAAAATATATTTGTCCATTATATGTAATTATAGTAGTAGCAAGTTTAACCCGTTACTGCATGAATTATGAAGGAGTTTCAATTAAAAAATATTTATGCCAAAATGTATTTATTTAATTCCTACACAAATTAGTGTTTAGGAAGTAAAAAAGTAGTGGTTATTAAAGCTGAAAAAAATTGCAATTAATCTATAAAAGTTATTACATGAAGCCCTTTATGGCTTCGTATGTAGTCTAGAATTAATATGCGTTGGCATATGGCCTTATACTTACAGTTGACCACTAGTTCCGTCTTCTCACTCTCTCCCCCCCAGCCGGCCACGTTCCTCCCCTTGCAGGAGTAGTTCCCGTGGAAGCTCTTCGTCGTGTCCTGGAGGAGAAGCATCGAAGGGTCCACCTCGTTGCAAAGGTTCTCTGAAATCAGGGAAGGAGTAAGTGTTATACTCATCGGGTTTGTTAGAATTTTCTGGTTTTTCTTTATTTATTTTTTTAACAAAATTAACGGTCCTTAATCTCACCAGTTCAAACCTTATTTATATAACTTACGGCCAGTAAAAGATTTACATTTTATAATAACAACAACAACATCACCAGCCTATAATAGTCCACTGCTGGACATAGGCCTCCCCTAATGAGCGCCATAGATGGCATCATTATGTGGGGGTTATTGCCCATAATCCCCACGCTGGGCATGCGGGTTGGGGATCGCAGTTCGGTGTAGTTGTTCTGCAGAAGGCGCTGCTGCCCGCCCCCCGCTGTGTTTCCCTTAGTCGCCTCTTACGACACCCACGGGAAGAGTTGGGGTTGTGAAATTCTATGCCGGCACTAGGGCATGCAATATCGGAATGTTTTCGATTCCGGAACTGAGTTCCGATATTGGAGGCCTAATTTCGGAATTCCGAAACTGGTTCCGGTATTGGAACTTTTTATTTTGAGGAAGGGATCGAGTCAACTGAATGTGTTATATTAACGGTCTTTTAATCTATTTAGGAATATATATCAAAATCTTACGATAAAACACGAATAATATTAGTTTCACATTTTAAAACTTACATAAACTAATAATGTAATACTAAAAGTAATAGTGATAGGAATAGGTAGTGCAATTTGCCGAGACTTCATAAGGTTATCTTAAGAGTGTACCTTATGTAATTTTATAGTTAGAAATCGTTATTTATCTCAGAATCTGTGAAAGCTACCACCTTCATATTTAGGTAAATGATAATTCGAACTTTTATCTTGGATTCCGTCTTTTCAAAAACACGATTGGTGAAAATTTTCTCGATACTTTTATTTTTTGAAAATACATGTTTTGCACACATTTTGCTATTTATCTCAGGAACCACCTCATTTTTTTGTTGGATTTTTGTTTTGTCAAGAAACGTAGTAGAATTTCTTCGTTTTCGTCTTTTTAATTTTTCGATTAGTTGTGTAAATAACTTGTAATTAGGCATAACAGTTTTGGCGGAGCAAAATACGGAGCACGTCTATCGCTCTGTGCTTCTCACTCATACGAAAATCATATCTTGTCATCCTGCTCGAAATTTGAATTTTGGCTGAGGTATGGCACGCTCTTAACGTGTCACAAGTCCCGGGAATTGAATGAGAAATTATTATTCCTAGTTTTGTACTATGTAAAATAATATTTTAAATATACAATAATAAGATTGATATTATCAATTCATCATTATTATCAACGAAGATAAACTTGCCGCCATATTGGTATTTACTTTTAGTTAAGGCTCCGGCGACACGGATTAATTTCCCAAATATATACAAACAACACCAAAATGATTTGTATTTTGAGCAAATTTTCAAAATGATCTACTATTATTTGTTTCAAAATTGTATTAATGTAGGTTAGGTTTCTACCACAATTTTTTTCAAAATACTTTAGGTACCGAAAATAAATTGAACTGAAACCGGATTTACCTAATTAAAGAAAACACGTTTTCCTATTATTTGTGTACATAGGTAAGCATTTTCAATATAGCTTGTGGCAGAAACCTAGTTATATACTATTACAAATAATATCAGATCATGGCGAAAATATGCTCAAAATACAAATAATTTTGGTATTACATTTGTAGGTATGGGAAATTCATCCGTCGCCGGAGCCTCAAACCAGAATTATTATGGAATGCATTGTTTCCACTTCACGACGGCGGCGATAAGTGAAGAAGGGGTTTAGGCAGTAACAAAGTTCGTTCGTTTTGTTTATCCTAATAATATAACTTACGGTTAGTGAAATATTTACATTTTATAAAAGAAACTTACAAAATACCGGAAGTGTAACATAAACGATTCTCGATCTTTTTCCCGGAATTCCGGCGCGTATCCATACTATTGATAATGTTTGAGGTCATTAGCCATAGATTGCACTACCTATTCCTATCTCTGCTAATAATAAACACAACAATATTAATTTGGTAATAAACTGAGAAAAAGATTAACACTTGACTTATAGAATTTTCACTTTGAGAGGAAACGCTGTTCTTGGTAGTACGTTTTCAAGAATGACAATGCATCTAGCATTTTGTCAGAGAGCGAGCTTCTAAGTCTGTTACAAATGTAGCTTGCACTCGAAAATACTCTTTCACATTCGACACTCAAACGCTACACGCTAGATGCACACCTCGTTGTCACGAACCCTGCAAAATTGGCCCTTAGATTCTTGCAACTTTTTTTGCATTCATCCAGTTCTTTGTCTAGCTGCTCTTGCAGAGTTGGTTCATCAACTGCAACGTCTTCGTCAGCAGGAGACGATGAATCGTTTATTTCGAGCTCGGAGGACACGGCGTGTGTAGGATTAAGGTAGTTGGGATCAGTGTTTTTATTAATATCGGAATTACGATATTCGTCTCAATTCCGGAATTGAAATATAGTAAAAAACTGTCCGAGATTCCGGAGTTGCGAAATTCCGGAATTTCGGAATGCATGCCCTAGCCGGCACCACACGGCAATTTTTATAAAAGAAATTTAACCCGAAATTTAATTATTTTATAAAAGAAACTAACGAAATACCGACTATGAAAAACAATCAAAACTATTATAAAGAGGAAAGATTTGATTGTTTGTTTAAACAAACATACAAGTACCTACGTTTGTTTGAATTGAAAATGAAATGAAATTGAAATTGAATATGATCCGAAACTACAGGAGTTTAAAAATTCTTTCACCATTAGAATACTAAATTATCCGTGATGAACATAAGCTATAGAATATTTTCAAAATCTTTCATTTAATCCAATCCACAATAGGTAATCATAAAGATGAAAGAATATAATAAATACGTATATTTATGTAAATAAATACTATTTCATTAATTTCATTTCATTTCAAAGAACAATAAACTCAAAAAGTCTCTTATTTTGTAAGCCTACAGAAATAAAGTAATTGAATCATTTTCATCTCTCACCTTCCCCCTGAGTCTGGTTACAATCAGGCAGCTGCTTCAAGAGTTCCCCATCGAGGTACCAGATAACTTCATCCAAGAACCTCGGGTTCCCTGTCACCACCTCGCAGGTGAGGGTCACGTTACGGTGGTCTTTCTCCAGGATGGGGCTGGGTGATGACATTACTAGGCGGACTTGGGGTTTGTCTGAAAATAGATAAAAAAAAAATTAATACTTTTTATTTAAGACATCTCGGCCGCAGTGTCTGAGGCGCGGTGGGCGAAGATTCGCCTGCGAACCTGAAGCTGCGGGTACGATTCACGTGTCGGGACAAATGTTATACATATATGTATATATATTGTATTTGTATATCAGTCATCTTGTAAAACAAGCTCTGTTTAGCTTGGGGCAAGATGATGCTGTGTGGATGTACAGCATTATAGACCTTGCAAGTCTCTACGTAGGTATAGATGTACCTACTCAATTTTGCCTCATGATTGCGTAAAGAATGTCATCAACTGTGATGATTCTTTTTGTAATAAACTATTCTATAACTATATTTTACAAACTTAAGTATTATTATAATATGTATTTTTAAATTTTAATATTTAAAGCTAATTTAATATTTAAATAATGTTAACATAACCGTATATTACGGAAGAGCGGAACCCTCTAACACAGGTATCTCTATACTTAAAAGAGGGTTCCAAACCCATGCAATGTATAGTAGTTTTAAGTTAACTTGAATAAAAATATTTGTATTTGTATTTGTATTTTGTATTTGTATTCTATTCTCACTCCAACTCGAAACCTAGCACAAGGTAAATATTTCATGTTTTCATCTATACTAATTATTATAATGAGGAAAGATTTGTTTGTTTGATTGAATTGAATAGGCTCCGAAACTACTGAACCGATTGGACAAATTCTTTATTCATTAGAATACAAAAATTTTCCTGACGAACATAGGATACAGAATATTTTCAAAAATTTTAGGTAACCTCATGAAAAATTAAATTTTTTGTTAAATACCGGTGCGAAGCCGGGGCGGACCGCTAATTTACTATAAAATTATTAAAGTGAACAAAAATTTTAGTTCCAGTGATTATAAAACTAGGAACTCTCTCTCGCTGCATGCTTTTTTGCATGTAGCACAATGCTGAATCTACTCCCTTTGCCTATTACCTAATCATATTTTTTTGTATAGTTTTTGTTAAGTTTAGATTAAGTAATTAAGGAATGGGTAATAAATGGCTATGATTTTGATTTTGATTTTGAACTCACGTGGAGTTCCTAGTTTTATAATAGGGGTCAGGCCAAGAGGGGTTGATGCAGATAGTGATATTATACTTACAAAGCACGTTCACTTCAATATGCCCATCGCTGTTCCCCTGCCCAACATTGTTCGTCAGCGCGCAGCTGTAGTTGCCCATATCATCTCCCTTCGCGTCGATGATGATGAGCGAGTGCTGGTCGGTCGTCCCCCCTTTGTAGTGGGAGGTGTTCACGTTCACTTTCTCGTTGTTGCGGTACCTGGGACAGAGTTAACAAGTAAACAAACCGTCGCCATTATAATAATAATAAATTCTTTATTGCAGACACATGATCCATTTTACACTAAAGGAAAATAAGATAAAACATTACAAAATAATACAGAAACATAAAAAAAAAGGTTTAGGGTACTAGGTTAAAGTACACAGTACGTCAGGTGTAGAGGATTCGATCCCAGTCGATTTTTCTAATCCCGGGATTTCGTGAATATCAACAGTTAATCCCGGGATCTCGGGATAGTCCCGGGATCCCGGGCATTATAGATATGTGATATGTGGAGCTTAGAAATGACATGTGAGAGGCAAGGGACATTGTAAACAAAAAATGCATACGTTGTGTGTCGAAGATTCTTGCTAGTTCAAAGTTTAGGTATCGCGTGGTTTATTTTGATGTTGTTTATTAGCGCCTAAGAATATCTTCGTGACGATTTTAGTTTCATTCTTGTGATTTCATAATCGATTTATTTGCAAGTATTCATTATCAATCAATATGTCACATTTATTTAAGTAGGTAATTGTTTTCAGTCAGCAAGCATGTTCGCAGTCACCTCAGTCATCCATCTATGCTTGAATGCTTGAATAACCTTTTTCATAAAATGATGTTTATGAAAAGGTTACGTCAAGCATAGAATTCAAAATCTCATTATAAGAAAATAAATGACTTATACAGAAAATTGACTAAAAGTTATAAATTATCAAAATAATTGGCTGGAGAATAAATAAAATTGTACGACGTATGAAATGATTGACACGAGAATTCATAAGAAAGATCAAAAAATTTTAAAATTGAGTTGTTATTGCTTTTTATCGGTCAAAGAGGTTAGCTTAGTTTTGTACTACTACGGTTAATGAATTCGTATTTCAAAACAAAACAAATGAAAGTACGAGTTACAGGAACTTTCATTTTGTAGAGCTTCTATGACTTCGTAGGTCTTCTTTAGTTTAAATCATCATCATCATGTCTGAATATGCACATAAAATACTACAATTTGTACCTATTATTTAAGAAAACTATACAGATCAGAAAAAATATAAATATTTTGAAATACTGCAGTATCCTTCTTAAGGTACCGAAATTTATTTAATTGGGTGATTTACCCCCTTAAGACCCTGTATTCTCAAAAGCCCCTCGAACACTCCGGCCTAAGTTACCATCAAATTTTACATCTATAAAATTTCACGGCAATTAGATCAATTGTTGGACAGTTATGCTCCAAATGACAATTTCACCACACAGACAAATCACAGGCTGCCACTGAGATCCTCGTTTGCTTCACTGACTCCGATTTATTGAGCCTCATCTTCAGCCTATATCAGTCCACTGCTGGACATAGACCTCCTCTAATGAGCGCCATAGCCTTTATTTATATTTTGGGGGTTATTGCCGATAATCCTCACACTGGGCATGCGGGTTAGGGATCGCAGTTGTTCTACAGAGGGCGCTGCTGCCCGCCCCCCGGTGTGTCTCCCTTAGTCGCCTCTTACGACACCCACGAAAAGAGGGTGGTGAAATTCTATGCCAGCACCACACGGCCTATGTATTCTTCTATTGTATGCTTAAAATTGTGAAAATACTCAGTTAATAATAAGATAGTAGGTATCCGCTTAATATTGTTGTAAAATTAATATTTTCAGTTGTTTGCTCTACATTGTTCATATGGATTCTCTATATGCACATAAGTGTAAATAATCAAGGCATCAAATGATATCAATAAACAAATTAAATTATTTTATTGAACGTAAGTCTTACCATGTAACTTCCAACAGAGACGATGGGTTGCTCACATACTCGCATTTGAGAAGGATCTTGGCTCCTTCCAGTACAGTGATGTTTTTTGGCTCCACTCGAACTATGGGGGGGTCTGGAAGAGAATTTACTTGTTTTTTAGCATTAGTATTTATGTTATTATAGTGCGTAAGCCCTCGCACTCGGGGTTATTTTCAGGAAATTAAATAATAAACCAAAAATTTTCTATTTTGGCGGGGCTCGGGTACTTGATTTCGTGGTGTAATGATCAGCACACTCTCGTACTTGGGGCCGCAGGTTCTATTATTTAATTTCCTATTATTATGTTATGGACCTGAAAACCTAGGCTAAAGAATACATTAAACAAAGTTAGTGATCAGTCTGAAAACTTCAATAATGTTACCGAACGTGTATGTTTTTGAAATTATTGAACATTTTGTTAAATACCCATGCGAAGCCGGGTCGAACCGCTAGTTATCTATAAACTAAATGTTTAATCTTATATGCAACTAATGTAATTGGTTATAACAAATCGTATTAGTTGTTAAATAAACAAATAACAAATAATAATAAATAAATAAAGGCATACGTACACCAAACCTCGAGCTCCCTGGTCGCATGCATGGGGTGGTCGTTTGTCTTCCGAGTCACCTCGTTGGCCGCCTCGCAGTGGAACTTGACTCCGTTCTCGAAGCGAGTCACCTCGATAGTCAGGTTGGAGGTAGTCTCGAAGGTTTTGTTGTCAGCCTGGAAGTCAAGTGAAGTAAAAATATTTATTTGACTAAGAAAAGTTTACATCTTTGTAGAATCTCATGTACTTAACAAACTACTAAGGTACCTATAATCACTACTAATATAAAACAAAGTCGCTTTCTCTGTCCCTATATCCCTATGTATGCTTAAATCTTTAAAACTACGCAACGGATTTTGATGCGGTTTTTTTCATTAGATAGAGTGATTCAAGAGGAAGGTTTTTGTACCAGCATTGCACCCGTGCGAAGCCGGAGCGGGTCGCTAGTGTAATATATAATGTAATTTCTGATGGCATCCTCACTACAAATACAAATAAATAAATAACTACGCTAGGCCAGTATCGACGGAGCCTATACATGTAAGACAATTCAAAGTATATTATTGTTCAGTCAGGTTACGGATATAACTGAATATAAAATACCTAAAGATGAATGGTGTGATGATTTTACCTATATAAATTTAGTAATAGAGGTAAATTAATTTAAACAGATTGGTTTCTGAAGCAATGAACGCTTTCATTCATATCAGTCATAACAATTACATTAATTTATATTTCGATGAGAAATTAATGAAAATATATCGCAAAATATTGTATTTTAAAATTATGTTGGATTAATTTTGAAGATAGTTTTGAAAATTATAATTTTTTATTACTCTTATTCGGAAAGTAGGCCTGAAGTTGCTTGAAAAGCGGGTCTTATGGATTACTTCCTTGTTTTCGTAATGAAAAACAAAATGTTAACCTGGGGTGAAAGTAACCTAGTTAGTCCCTCGAACTAAAGGCGCTCTCGCTGCGCTCGCGCTCCAAACCACGTCTCGGGACTTAATAAGTTCCAACCCCTAGGGTAACAATGTACTATTTCAGGATTTTTATTGCTGTTCGTAATTTGTGTTCTATGCTATGCCTGCTAATCGGAGTAAACAAAGTACCTATGCTTAACTACCTTCACCTACATGTCAAAGAAACTTCAACATCAACATCACCGGCCTATAATAGTCTACTGCTGGACATAGGCCTCCCCTAATGAGCGCCATAGATGGCATCATTATGTGGGGGTTATTGCCCATAATCCCCACGCTGGGCATGCGGGTTGGGGATCGCAGTTCGGTGTAGTTGTTCTGCAGAAGGCGCTGCTGCCCGCAACCCGGTGTGTTTCCCTTAGTCGCCTCTTACGACACCCACGGGAATAGTTGGGGTGGTGAAATTCTATGCCGGCACCATAGAAACTTACACCCACTAGAATATAGTCCCGTAAAACGTAACACGACTCGTAAACACTCAGCTATCACGTAACTATGTAAGAACAAACATGTAAGTTACTGTTACGTTAATTTTAATTTGTCTAGTCACTGCCTTCCCTCCCCTCCCCCCGGGGGTGTGACCCGGGGGGACCCTAGTGTCACGAGACTCCTTGTGTCAAGTGTAACAAGGAGGTGACATTACTGAATGGGACATTGTATGCCCCT
Source organism: Eupithecia pulchellata (assembly GCA_963931895.1). Classification (NCBI taxonomy): domain Eukaryota; kingdom Metazoa; phylum Arthropoda; class Insecta; order Lepidoptera; family Geometridae; genus Eupithecia; species Eupithecia pulchellata. The sequence goes on along the minus strand of OZ007546.1, from coordinate 555,863 downwards.
TTCTGTATTATCTGTGGAAGGATTTTTATGTTACAGTATACCCAATGCTGGACCAAATGCTGACGTTTTTGAGAAATGGATCGTAACCTTGATTTTCAATAGAATACAATACATTTATTCATAACACCAAGTTGTAAGTCGAGTACTAACGTACAATTAGTATCTGGTAATTTGTTATGAATAACGTTACTTAATAAATATCGATCAGTTGAGCTATCTGTAGATTGTTTGTAGTTAGCTCAAATTTCTCAATTGTAAATAATAGTTAATATTTGTTTATTTTGTTTTAATTTTTTTTGTGAGTAATATTGGTGGTAGTTATTCAGGTTTTTCAAATGTCAGACCCTTAAATTATTTATCTACCTTACAGGATCTTATTATAATATATTTAATCTTGGACACATCAAATGTATCAATAATAACAATAAATGCGAAAGTTTGGATGCATAGATGGATTATAACGCGAAAACTACTAAACGCATCAGGCTGAAATATGTATCCAGGTAGTCTAGGTCAGGTAGCCATTATATTCTATGCCTAGAACGTGGAATAAAATCTCCATTTTGATCCCATATTATCTCAATGTGATATTAATAACCTCAAAATGTTTCCATGGAAACAAAGTGTGCGAAGCCACGGGCAGAACCTAGTTTCTAATTTGAAACAAAAGCAACACTTAGAAATTGTTACTTTTAAAAGAACACAGTCGCTTTGATATTTTGTTTACTTCAAAACATTGTCCTTTTGATCAAATAATTTATTTTATATTATATTATATATATATATATATACCCTGGATAAATTTACCTCCTAATTAAAATTACCAAAATGGCGCTTATCAAAGGATAGATAGATAGAAAATACCTTAATATACGACACAAAGAAAGAGAACATCACAACATGGTTAAAGAGGAAGTATAAAGGGCAGCCGTATCGCTATGAGCGATCTCTTCCAGGCAACTTGGGATGGACTGGACATGAAGGAACTCTATAGACGTTCGCATTTCAGTAAAAAATGCCTGCCGAATAAAAGATGCCTGTGTCCAACAGTGGACTGTTAAAGCCACATCAGTCGACCCGTGACCACGATCGCTGCAACGCGATGGAAACGAAGAGGAAAATAAAAACAAAAGGTAATAAATACCCGATAAATATTCTTTAACACATCTAGTAACTTTATAAACCGTATTAGCTGGGTCTCAAGTATTTGCAATTTAAATGCCTGTTAATTATTTATGCATAGAAAATAACCTAAGAGAAGTTTACCACTGTATGCCTTTGTAATTATGTAAAAGCTTTGTACTTTATTTACTTTGAACTCGGGGCTATTAAGCGAAACTATAAAATAACAACCTTTATTGTAAATTTATACACATTACAGTAAAGGATTCGTAAGGAAAATTCATTATATTTATAATGCCGGACAATCCACACAGCATCATCTAGCTACAAGCTAAGCAGAGCTTGTGTTATGGATACTAGATGGCTGATATACATAATACAATATTATTACATATGTATATATTTTTATCATACATAGAAAACGACCAGAACACCCTGAGCAAAATCGGCATAGATCGTACAAATATTTGTCCCGAGGCGGGAATCGAACCCGCAACCTCCTGCGTCCCATTTTGGGAACTATGAAGCTAGTTTTAGCTAGAAAGAACAAAAAAAAAATCATTTACAAAGGACTTCACGTGAGTGGGGTCACACGAACAATACACGTGGTAATTTCAGTAATTTGATTTGTAAGTCATCTGATATTGGACTGGGAAGTGATATTTTGTTTAAACTAGAGGTTTTGATAGGGATTTTACATAAAGTAACAATTAAGCCTCTCGCTAGCTTAAGACGAAAACAAAATTAGCAGAAACACGTTATTGAACGTGCGTACACGCAAATACACGATATCTTATTGGTTTTTTCTACGCGATTTTTTAACCACTGCTGGACAAAGACCTCCCCTCCTTTCTTCACAAAGAAAACTAACAAGCTAAAAAGGTTTATAGCTCGCTTTTTTACTTTAAATTAAAAACATTGAATGGAATAATAAATCTGAAAAATAAAGTTATCACTTTAATTTTATGTAATTTGTATTTTATGATGTGTCCAAGAGTCATGTAAGGTCTAAATGAAATAAAGCAATTTGATATTTTATATTTACTTCTATAATATATCTTTGTCTTGCGCTTCTAAGTTCCGGTCTTTTAGTTCAGTTCCAAATTACCTTATTCTATAATTTTTTCTTCATAAAATTCATAGCTATATGCTGCAAATGCTGCATGTATATGCTACAAAATATTTTTTTACGATTACCTCCTTTACCCGCACAACTCATAATTTTTAAATCAGCCATCTTTGTATTCCAAAAAAGTTCAAGCCGCCAAAGCTAAAGGCAATTTTACTCTACAAGCATACATTTTGCTCAACAGCAGAATTAACCACCGTGGTCCCTGCGAGATTTTTCCAAAAATGTCTTTTGACTTACCGATATAACTCCCAGATCCTGAAGCCGTACATGAAACAAAGATATTACACAAATTAGTAGAGGAAAAATAACGCCTTGATGGACATCATAGTAGAGAAAAAATAACGCCTTGATGGACCTACGCCATCATAGCGACATAAAATCTCTCGAAGAAAACTTAAAATCATAAAGTGTACTTAAAATCTAGGAAAAAAGTAGTATGAGTAAACTATACCTATGTATGAAAATTATCAAAATTCTTATTTTATTTATTAGTCTGGCCCATGGGTCTCCATTATTTCTCCATTATTTTTGCTGAACCCAACCTTTTTTTGATTCAGACTAAATAGTTGTTTGATAGCGTAAAGCTATTTTCTAAAGGTATTTGAAGACAATACCTTTAGACAATACAATTGGCGGTCCGCCCCGGCTTCGCACGGGTTATTAATTAGATACAAATCTAAAATTAAATATTTTTCACAACCCTAAATTGACATGTTGGTTTGCATTATTGAAGTTTCCATACAAATCCCTAACTTTTTTGAAAATACTCTATAGCCTATGTTCATCAAGGATAATCAAGAACATAATGGTGAACGAATTTTTCAAATCTGTCCACTACTTTCGGAGCCTATTCAATCCAAACAATAAAATATTTCCTCATTATAATATTAGTATAAATAAACAACGATTAAGCATATTAAAAAAATATTGTAATACGAACGTAGATAATCGTGCGGTGAACGCAACATAATTTACCACTAAACCATTTACTAAACCAACCGCTTTAGAACTCAGCCAGATTTACCATACTTATACTTATTTTACCTTTTTCCACAAAACATTCAAAACCCTGGTTTCAATGCTTAAGCAATCTATTGCTCGGAATTCCAAACTTTTTGCCTAGTGCTGTGACATTATCGATGTTCTGTTTAAGTTTTATATCGATAAAAGTTGGCAACGCGCGCGGGTGGTAATTGTTGGCACGACTCCACGGTGTAATCAAGTGATCACTCTTAAAATGTAGCCTCTTGATGGTATTCAGTTCGTAATGGGTTTTTATACGGCTGTTGTGTTGTGTAAGAGGTCGTGAGTTATTACTTCAGAAGTTTTGCTGCCAACAAAACGAAGTAAAAGAGGTTTTTAACTGTCGTGAAAGTGTGTTTAAAATTGTTGTTTTGATGGTTTAGGATCATCACGATTCTACGAACACGAACGAGTATGTATTAAAGTTATTTACAAATTATGTAAGCGATAAAGTATATTAAATTTTCTTTTACACACTACACCTATCTAGATTTAATTTACATATAATTTTGCCCCCTAGTCGATAAACTATAATTTTCATCAGTTATGGTAGCCAGAATGAATGAATAATACGTTGAAAGTAGCCATGACGAAATGTTACCGTATGGTAATGATACCATACGTACCGTACACATGGTATTCATAAGCGCAATTTTTATCAAAATAACTGAGCAACCAAGCGTCTAACGAACTTCCATCGATATTTTCCCAACACTATCAAATAATCCTATTACTGTAGTTAGGCGCCGCATTAAAGACGTTTTATTTGATTTTATGTTTTTATTTTTTTTCAGCAATTTTCAGTCTGGCGCATTGTAAGTGGCTTTCTTTTAAACGTTTTATTTCTAAATCTTCGAGAATGTTCTTTGAAAGGAAAACTTAAGGGGTTTAAGAAAACGTTTTCATTTAGTTCGATCATTTTTATGGTATTCCTTGGTTTTCTATTGCTTTTCTTAATCTTGGAAGTATAAAATAGGTTTTATTGAGTTCTAGTTTGCGATTTAATATGGCTTGACAGATTAAGTTTGCTTTATAGTACGTGTTTTTCCAAGGATTTCTATGGACGCAGGTGTTTTTCAAAAGGGCATAACATCAAACACGGTTTCGTCATGCAAATTAAGTAAATATTTTGCATGACGCCAAAAAAGCCATGAAAGCCAATAGCCAAGAAGTAGTCGCCATCTTAATGTGCCTAATTTGCAACTTATTTAAAGATTCTTTATTCAAACCTCTAAATTGTCACTAATGTAATAACTAAAGTAGCGCTGCAGTGGTTGCCAACCTTTTGGTGTGAAAGGGCTACAAATAATGATTCGGAAACAACGAGATATTAGGGCTTATATCACATTGGTACAGTTAATTATTATAACAAAAAAGAAATAAGTTGTTATTGATTTCTCTTCACTTAAATTTTTGTCCACTAGCGTCCACACGGAATTAAATTAGTAAACTTTCGCAGAGCGCACCGCATTTTTTTTTTGTTTTCTCGGGTCCTTTAGACTCTTGTTGCAAGCGAATAGTTATCATGAGTTTTGGCCTACATCTAAAGCTTTTGACAAATATTGTCAGGAACTAAGTGCAGTGGCTCGGAACATGAGTAATAACGGCGAGGGGGCTAGGTTTATTTAGTTTTACAAACATTAACATTTTCGATGTTGGCTTTAGTACAAATGCGGGCCCCGTTTCGCCGACCGCTGGTCTAAAGTATCTTATATAATGCCCCATTTGATATATTTTCGTAGCAGAATGCCCAAAAGCCCATTTTCTCCGTTTATTACGTCGTTTTAAAAATTACTGCATCGATTCACACAACCTTTTTTGTCTTTTTCTTTTAATGTGAAACGATAGAGACGGCGATAACTTTTTTATGGGATTTGGAGATTGTTTGGATAATGACCTTGTTTGTTGATGGGATCATATAATTTTATGTGTAAATTCGCTACGTGACAAAAATGCGCTGAAATGCTGGTTGTTTTGGAAATTTGCAATTTCTACAGGTGGCGAGAATTATTCATAAATATAATAATAAACTTTGAAAAAGAAACCAACCTAAATAATGCACAACCTGCCTCACATAATGTATTACACGTTTAAAGTATGTAATGGTCATCAATGCATTGATTTAACACATATAAATATGGATGTTGTGTTTCACCAACATTTTTTAAATACTTACATTGTTTTTTTCAATTTTACATGCTTATGTCTTGGCCAACAAACTTAAACTATATCAATTTTTTATAGTTATATTGAGCAAATTAAAAACAAAAGAACGCTAATCTTGATCGAGGTTCCTCATTCGAGCCGATTGGTGTAGAAATCCTAGGTCTCTAGGGTCCTGAGGTACACGTAATATAATAACATAAAAATCTCACAAAACTAGTCATAAGTCCAAGGAGACTGGAAATGCTGGCTTAGATTTCGGTTAACGAATTAGCATCGCCATCCAACGTGGCAATGCTGCTAGCATTAGGCACTCTTTTGGTACCTATTGGTTTAGATATTTAGGTAATAAATATAAGTGTAGTATATACAATTTGTAATTCTTTTATTATGTTATTCTATTTACTTAGTAAATAAATTCGAAAGAAAAGTAATCAAAAGTAACAAAGATGAGGTATAATGTAATTCTGAATCCATCAATTCGTCTAAGCCGTGCCTACAACGTCACGCCCACCATTCAACCATACAGCAGTACTGTAACTCCCTGAAAGCTCTTCTTAATTCACGACCATCAATTCCGTATAAAACGTGTCTTTAATTAAGCTCAAAGCCCTTGGGAAAATTCAATTTTGCAAGACCGTAGCGATATAGAGCCCTAGATAGGGCAGGATCTTGGATCTATTGGGGTTTGGATCTTTGGGCTTATTATGGGATGAGAAAATTACGGGCACATTCCTTGCGAAGGATTAGATGCAACCTTTTTGAAGTGAATCAGTGGACGGACATTGCTTTTAGAAGGCTCCAATACTATTTTTCGTACCTACAACAATACTTATATTGGTACTATATTGATGTATTCTTATAATTTATCTAATTTAGTTGTTTTTATTGTAATTAAATTTATTTTCGCCTAACTTTAAAAATAACTAAAATTTAAAAATTTACTAACAAATAATAAGGATCAGTAAAATCTGAAAAAAAAAAAATATTTTAATTTTTAATTTAATTTTATACTAACTTAAATAAAATTAAAACAAAAACGAAAATTACAGTAAAATAAATAATCAGAACCAGTATTTACAACTGAGTTTACTAGCGATGCGCCAGATGTTCACCAGCTCTTGGGTCACACAACAATAAGAGTTAAAAGGTAATCAAAATCAATTAATCCAACGAATTCGAACCAGTATTTTAATACAATTGCAATAATGTTACCTATAAATAGCGTATAAAGCCGCGCGCAGTAGCTAATCGGAAACCCATTACTCCCTAAGCATCAGAAACAGACAGTCACATCCTAATACAGCTCTCATCCAATATCCATACATCACGAACTCCTTCCATTGGCTCTATATCCCTAATGCCTCCGAAACTAGGTCACTGCAATTTTTCATTCTGTCGGCGAACGGAAATGATGTGTAGGTAATACCTCCTTTCGGTATTGATACTTAGCTTGTGATTAGGGTATCGGTATAGTACCTTGTAATTTCCTAATGACCTATAACTGGATTAGGTTCGATTCGTGCGTCATATTTTGGAGTAAACAACCAAATAAGTGCCAATTCGTGCGTTCTGCTAGGCAGCGCAAAAAGTACCTAAACCTTTTGGTTCGATTCGTGCGTCGAGTACATTATATTTATGTACCTATAGCTAATATTTAACCATAGAGTAGCTAAACATTCAGAAGATTGAGGTACCTTTCAAAATTAATTCTTTATCAATGTATACCTATATAGCCCTATACGTGGCTCTATATGGTGTTATCTCATTATCACAATGTCTACCTACTTATACAGGGTGTCCCATAATGAGTATGTACATTAAAGGTGTAGATTATGCCGTGCCATTAGTCCAGCATTATTTTGTTTATTTATATGAACTTCTTTTTTATTAAAGTCATTTAGAACGGTATATTTACCATGATTTGATTTTTGAGTTTTAATTATTAGGCACAGTTCCCACATAATCCCTTTATAAATGACTTTAGTATAATAACCATGATAGTTTCAAAAGTTTATCTTTTATTCATAAAAACGAGTAGTTTTTAGTCATAAAAATTATGGCAGATAAACAAAATGGCGACTTAATTCGTACTTTATTTTATTATTCAAGATCATAAAATATATATCTATCTACCTAAGAGCTTAATATTCTTTGCTAAGTTGCACCTGACAGCTTAGCCCCAAAATTTTATACAAACTTGTAAAATTTTAGAACAAAGAGCGTTGGATCTACGCTGTAACATTATTAATATGTAGTTCTAATTCCCGTACACTGCTGGACACTAAACTAAACTTGCGGACAATATAAACTGTGTACTGCGGGACAATTTGAACTGGAAACTTATTGTTAACGGTGGACTGTCGAGGTACTTTTTAAGATAGGTACAGTAGGAGAAAAACTGGCCTTCTGAATGTGAGATCGAGGATGGGTAAAGTTCTACGCGTTAATGATAGCTATAATATTATAGGAATCTTACGGCTACGGCGGGGTTATTGATTTTTTTTATTATAAAAACAATCAAAATATACATTATTTTTATACCGTATAAACCTTGTGAGGTTTGTCTTGGTACTCACATTTGTTATCACATTGTCTAAGTAGGTATTGATAACAAGATGATTAATCTGGGCCTACTATACCTACTATTGCTTGAAGCAAATCAGAAAACCAATGCCGAGTGGCTAAGTTACCGCAAATTTGCTTACCAACCGCTGCCTTCTATAATTACATTATCCAATCTGGATTAAGCATTCCCTTAGGGTTAAAGAAACCTGTAGTGATGTTATTTTTGAATGTTTAGTGAATTAATGATTAGATAATGATGTTATTTTGTGACCTGCGTGCGAAGTGCTTTGTCAAAGGCCACACGATAAATAAAAACAACAAAGATATGCTTCTAATCTATGCGAACGAGCCGGAACTGTAGCACTTCTAATCTATATCTATACTAATATTATAAAGAGGAAAGATTTGATTGTTTGTATGTTTGTTTGTTTGTTTGTTTGTTTGTTTGAATTGAATAGGCTCCGAAACTACTGGACCGAGTTAAAAAATTATTTCACCATTAGAATCCTTAATTTTCCGTGATGAACATAGGCTATATAATATTTTCAAAAAAGTTAGGGATCCGCATGAAAAATTCAATAATTGAACCGTGGGCTGTATATTCAACCTCTTTTTCTATTATGGCGCGTCAGAATAGAAAAAGAGGTTGTATAGCGCACGGTGCTTGCTTTTTCTCTACGGCCAGTACCTATCAGTTTTGGAATGTCGAGTCAATGTCAAAAACCCCAATGCTGTTAAAAAAAGTAAAGATCCGTATGAAAACTGTGAAACCCATCGTTTTAGTGTGTATAATTTCTGAAATTTTTGTTTAATACCCGTGCGAAGCCGGGGCGGACCGCTAGTATAATAGATACCTATAGTTGGTGAGATATATTATAGAGATAGTGTTCATACAAAGGTACAGTTAAGACGAACTTCTCTCATTTCTAAAAATATATAAGCATAAAATATATTCTGCTAGTGTCAGTTATGTATGGCAGATATTGGTGATGACAATGACGGAGGAGTCATGTTGACAAAGAAGTCAAAGTTCACGACTTACACTTAGAATCACAAAAGAGAAAAATTCAAAAATCTTAGTAGAAAAAGAACATACTAAATGGCTACCTACTATTCTAGACTACCGCAAAATTCGAAAATTTTCAATTATACTCGTGAGCCAATCAAGTTCACGAACAAAACCCTTGCCCTTTTGTATCGATTAACAAAGTATTGAAAATGTTAATGCCAACAGCGGAAGTAACAATCTATCGAGCTAAAATATCGATAAGAAAGGTCAAGGTGACGACCCTATTATCTTTCGATTACTGATGAGTAAATGTCGATAAAGACAAAATGTCAATAGCTGTTTCCTGTAAGTTTATTTATGACAGTGATTGAGTGACTCGCTCATACTATATTCGCAGTTCATTTGTTTTTAACGTGAATTCGATAAACGTCTTTTCGTACCTAGGGGTTTAATGATTGCATTCAAGCCGGTTTTTTATTTTCAAAATACCTACCTTTTATTAAAAAGCCTTTAAGCTATTTATTTTCTCTAAATTCCAGAGTTGTCACTTTAAAACTTTAGCCAACCTCATCAGATAGATAGCCCTCAACAAAACCATGTTTTATAAACTAAGTTAGTAAGTAAATTAATTTGTCATCAAATTGATAGAGCCGCTCCAATTAGGCCTGCTCCCAACGGCCTTGTTGCGGCCGTTCACGAAACACCCTTTTCTTGAGAATTGAAACTTTAATGATAAAGGCAGTTTCGGTCGCGACTTGAGTTGCTTGAAGAACGCGCCGTCAATCGCTATATTAACCGTTTCATTATTATATACATAAATACAAATATTTATATTCAAGTCAAGTTCAAGTAAACTTAAAACTATTATACATATTGCATGGGTTTGTATAGTAGTTTACTTGTGCAATGTATAGTAGTTTTAAGTTTACTTGAATAAAAATAGTTGTATTATTATATAATTCCATATAGTATAAATTGGTCCAAGGGGCCAAATCATTAATGCACTTTAAGTACTAACCTCGTAGTTTTAAGCCTACTAACACACTGGACTGCAATATTGCCTGAATAAATAAAATGTTCTAGCCCTGCTTGTAGTGCTTGCCCCTGTTGAAACCCAAATGCTTACCTAATTTTATTGTTTCACATGAAATATACATATTATATTTAAAAAAGACACTGCATAAAATATTATAAAATATAACTGCATGATCTATAGCTACTTTCAACTAAAGTTTAATTTAGGCCAAAAATAATATTTCCATCCCGCAGATATAAAAAAAAATCGCTACTAAAAGTCGCGTCCGTAAAACCGTATATTAAACTCCGAGTAACTTAATTATTGAATTAAACTAAACGTACCTAACGGGATAATGAGTTGGCAACAAATGACGTACATTATGTCTATTGTCATGGTAATGCGAGATAATGAAGAGTTGAATTAGGGATTATACAGGTTGGCAGAGAATTAATGCTTTATTTTGAAAAATAATGTTGTTTTTTAATCGTAGAGAAGATAATCTAGACCTTAGGCCTTTTGCCCAGCTTTGGGTATATGATAAATTGTGGTTATACATATAATGAATTTGAACTAGATTTGTAGTTTTTTCAAAACAATCAAATCATTGGTTGTTAGATGTTTTTTACTTCTACATGTAATTTTTGGGTACTTTAAACTTTGTTTTAGTTCACCCTGTAGACACAGGCAATGAAATGTCGATTGAAAATACATTGGGTGTATATTATGTTTAAAAAAACAGACTTAGTTTTTTACTAGCTTTAAGTAATTTTCGAATAACATAAAATTTAAGGTAAATAATATACTTTGTTCACCACCAAAAGTGAAGTAAAAAAAATAGGCATCAACGAAAAGAAAGTGATTTGATTTTTTTTTACAAACATTCAAAAGCTAATTCCTGTAATTGCACTGTTTTTTCAGGTATTGCATGTCCCGCAATCTCTTGAAAATGGGGCCAACAAGCGATCATTCTCTATAAAAATAATAGAATCATCAAAATCTATCCACGACGTATACATCGGCGAACATACATAAAAACATACACAACGCTGAATCCGGAACTTTTTTCAAAGTCGGTTAAAATACGAAGCGGTAAGCAAAAACACAATAACCTAATTTTTCTCCTTCTGTATGTAAACGAAGAAACAATGTCTCAAAGCAAAAACTCGGTAAAAAAGGAAACTTTTTAAAACATAGCCTACGGGCTCAAATCATGGCGACCAGAGTTGCTTTGTAAATTAAAAATGCACTTTTCAAGAACTCGTAACTCGAAACTAAGAAATATGAAACAGGAATAAAAAGCGAAAAGTTTTTAATGACAGAACCTGGTTTTCCTCGCAAGTATCCTTACCATACTGGCAAAGGAAAGCTTTAAAAATTTAATAACAGCGTAGTTTTACTGCGAAACTTTAATACGTAGGCCTTTGATATTTAGGTCAGTCAGTATGGGACATTAATTTTAGATGGTTGATGTTGAAAATTAGGTCAAATAAAAATCCCTACGTTGTTGTTGAGTTTAACTTTGTAAACTGTTTATAGAATTCTTGGCTTACACTCTTTTGGCACCTTTGTTTAAATTTTCTGGGCTAAACGGTAGGTACCTAAGGCAAAACTGTTGAAAGTCGACCATACAAGAAAGCCAGAGGTGTAAATGTTATTTTGGTTTCTATAATTTATCAAACAAAACTTATCTCTCATCTCTATCCAATAACGCTTACAGCTTTTAAAAATAGAACAACTAAACGGCCTATAACAATGCGCGTCTCAGCAAATAAAAGATGGCGTCGAAAAATGGCGGCAAAAGAAATTAATCCAGTCATTCTTCACTGTCAACTCGGTTTAACATAAAAACGGGAAAGAATTATTTTATCATCAATCCCCAAGGGGCAAATTATTATAGAAAACTTTTTGACAAGTTTTTTGCTTCAGAAGTTAGCGATAGCGTTTGACTGAAACTGATTTTTGACTTGTTCTTTTACGTTTTCGGATTATTGATTTGTTTGAACTCTAAATTAGTAGCTAAATGTGAGAAAATGAGGAACATTTTCTAGTCGTAAAAGCGGTAAAAGTGATTGCATGCAATGCTTGTCCCTGAAATGACACACATGAGACTCGACGTAATCATTAACACATTCACTGCCTCACTCAGCCTTCCTCAGCTAAATACAATGTCATCATCAGCCTATAATAGTCCACTGCTGGACAAAGGCCTCCCCTAATGAGCGCCATAGATGGCATTATTTGTCATTTGGGGGTTATTGCCCATAATCCCCACGCTGCGCATGTATAATAATCACATAATGATAATCACAAAAAAATTCAATACATTTACCAAACTAAACTTTGGCTTATAACCAACCAATTTTCACTAAAACGCAGCCCTATTTCTAATTAGCAAAATCGTTGTCAGTTAGTCGAAATATCACCAGCACATTTCAAACTAGCAGAAGCAGCATCGTCAGTTGGACGAAGCAATATCTTGTTCATTAACAGTGTAGGATAGTGACAAGCTGAAAGGTAGTAATACCGCTACTTGTAATTTCAAATAGCTGGGTTGGTCCCACCTGCTGTTTGCAGTTTGGACAGGAGTGGTGTGGAGTCGACAGAGTTAAAGTTTTGTTTGAAAATAGCTGTTTTGTAGAATGGCACAAAAACTTTCGAGAACTGCAATGATACACAATGATATATAATGATACACATTGTCTATGAAAAATTTACTTATCAGGAACTTTGTCAATTGAACTACCAAAACTGCTCCACCGATTGGGATAGTTTGTATACAACCCATTGGGGACCCAGTTCACCCAGTTCTTCCCCTCTCGTCTAATCAGTTCGTACCTAGATTCGGAATAACATTAAAAGTTGATATCACTTCTGTAATAATTACTTGTGAGTACATACCAATTTTGTTTGTATTTTTTTACGCAGAATAAATGCTTTTTATTTTACTTTCTTTATTTCTGAAAACACCTTCTAAACTTAATTTTGCTACACACTTTAATGATTAATAGCCTGGTTTTTTCTAAGCCAGTGACCTAGTAAATCCTTCAGCCTGTAAATATCTCTATCCACAGTTCAAAATTATCAATAGAATTCCGTAGTGACTCCACACCTTTCCGTTCCGCTCCCCGTCCAAGGTGGGCAGACCGCTCCAATAAGTCAAATTCAATAATACTAGTAAATGAAACGTCACACTTTCAACCGAAGCGGCAATATTTTCGCTTTGAGTTGGTTGTACACTCGCAATTTGGTTTTACGACAGAATGTTATGCTGGCTGTACACGTTGGTCAAATGATTTTGATCAATGACTGGACTTATGCGTTCAAACTCACACACGTCGTTCAGAACTTTGAGCCTTTTTGTTTGTTTATAAATACATATATGGAATGGAATGGATGAGAAAATTATATGAACTTGTTATATTCTGCCCAATTAAGAAGAAGAAAACTCAATTTTTTTTAAATACTTATTAAGAAAAATATACAAAGTTCCTGACTACCTAGTCTGGATCTACGAAAAATGCTAGGTACGCGTCTTTAGGTTTTATTAACATTTTAAGAAACTGATTGTTAGCTATTTTTGTTATTATATGTAATCGTGTATATTTTTAGTATTCGTAATTAGGCATTTTTCCATTTAAATCTTCCTCCACACAATTCAAAACTGAGTTTTGGTTTAGTAAAATAAACTATTTGAAAAAATATTTTCCGCATACAATATATTTTGTCAATATGGAATAAAACAATAAATCTACTTTTTCGTCTCAATATGGACTAAATCTACATAGGACTATAGACAATTAGTAGAAGAAAAAAAGACAAGCATAAAAATAGGGTAAGAAAGGGTTCCCAGTATGGGCTTAATAGTTATTTGACGTATATTGACGTAGAAAGCATAAAAAACATCTAAAACTATGTTTGTTTGGTTATTGTTGTGGTTCCTTGAGTTATGTTTAATATAGATTGTATTCAGAGGGGACAACCTCTCATTCAATGGATCGACCGCTTGGTTTCAAAGAGAAGGAGGCGGCTAAGGACCGATATTCATGCCATCGTTTTGGGAAGGCCTATGTCCAGCAGTGGACGTGTACCGGCCGATGATTCGAAGAAGAAAGCGCAGCTGATTTTACGGCTAAATGACGCTAAACGCAATAGCGATTGACCAAATTTTATTAAAGTATAATAGTGCGAGTGTAATCCACCTTTATCCATTTGCAGTTTGTTTTTCCGGGCTGCAGAGCGAATTTGAAGTCGATTTCAAATTGAGGTAGCTATTGAGTGCTGGCTTCTGATTGGAAAATTTAATAGGTATCGCAAAATTGCAGGTTTTACGCCGTGTTTGAGTTTTTAAATTAACAAGTTACTGTACGCAGCTTCGAGCTGTACCAGGTTGTAATGAAGTAAAATAAATAAAATGATCCTGTGTGTGTGGATTGCATTATAATTATTTATAAAAAAAAAATATATTTTTTTTTTTTATAAATCTTATCGATAAGTACCGATGTATGAAGAGCAGAAGGCGCTGCTGCCCGCGCCCCGCTGTGTTTCCCTTAGTCGCCTCTTAAGACACCCACGGGAAGAGAGGGGTGGTGAAATTCTATGCCGGCACCACACGGCTCATACATTCACTGTTCAAAATACCAGCCAAAACGAAAACAAGTAAATAGGGTATTTTGGCGAAGTCACTGCGCTTGGCTTGCGAATTCGTAATTTCTGTAGATGTATAAAAATACTTAGAAAGACTCTGTCTTTTAGGATTCTTTAGTCGGGTCAATGTCCACGGGACATTTGGAGGGGTATATATTCTAACGTCACGATCGCCACGGTTAGCCATATCCAGTTATGGCGCTGCTCAAAATTGCGTTTATCGACTTTTTATTTTTATGTCATAATTAATTTAATTAAACGTTTATTTTTATCAGTGCCTGTAACTGGTTGTTAGTCATGACAATAGCGCGTTAATCTCACTGGTTGTGTTACAAAGTCTATAGAACAATCAAGAAGGCAGTATTTATATATTACTTATATAATTTACATTATATATTAATTGCCGTATTTTAGCTACGTTACTCTTACTGCTTTCTATGTATACAAGATGAGTAGTTTTGTCGGTTTTTTTACAACAAGGAAGTTTGAAATCGTGAGACTTATCAAAAAGGAATGATAGGAACTACCTCACATACTCCTTTTTCCAGGAAAATTACTTCGCCTTCTTTAATGCAGAACTTATTATTTTCAAAAAGCAATAATTACTTCGCCTTTTTTAATGCAGAACTTATTTTTTTCAAAATCGAGCTTGTAACTCCTTACATAACTTTTCGATAATTCGTTAACATAACGTTTCTTACTGTTTGTTAGTAGCTAGCCCTGAAAAAACCTCACCTGTACATGTTCAACGTTCTCCATACTCCTGATAGTGTTTCACGTAATACGATGAAAGTAGTCCATTAAGTTTTTTCCTCTACGTTTTAGTAGCATATAAAATAGGGGAATTTACACGCCACCTCACAGAATAGTTGGTCTCGGTCACATTTTGTGGACCGTTTTCTGTTCTACCCACACAGCAACTAACAATAACTCACGTCATGTGAATAAACAAGACAAAAAAAGTACGAAAATAGTTATATAGATTTTTTGGAGCCAAACGTTTTTATTAAAATTTCTCTTGTCAGTATTATCATACAATTTTCAAGTTATTAACTAGAATGTAGCTAGTTTGTGCCCTTTGAGTCGCGTTGCTGAAGCTGGACAGTAAAATATAAGCACCTAAATCAATTTCATTAATAACGCCCTTAATATTCATGAAAACGCCACATAGAAGGACCGGTTTTTTCTCCGATCCGATAAGCCGCTTCGATAATTTAGAAACTTGGAAAGCAAAATAATCATCTTATCCCGACCAATCCAAACCAATCCAGTCCAGTCCGCAAATCTAAGACCGCAACGTCACCAAGGTAGCGGATAGAGCCCTTCCACAAAAAGGAACTACTTAACGACTTAGCGAAACTAATTAATTAACACGGAACCCAATCCTCCCAAATATTTAACTCACGGAACCCTAATATTAATTAGGAGCCCGCAATGGATTGTTTTAGAAGTTGGAGTTGAATTTCACGCTCTTTGGTTTAGGGTTTTTTAACTGTGGGTTTTGGTTTTTCACTGTCGGTTTTTGGTTTTTCACTGTCGGTTTTTTAAGTTACGAGGAGTTTGAAAAAAGTTCTGATATACAAGTATTTTTTTCTGTTATTGCTGAATTTTGATGAACGAAGTTGAGGTTTATTTAACAACGTGAAAACGTATAAATACTTTTTGTAAAGGGTTTTAGTTATATAAACGTGTAAGGCAGATACAAAATGTGTATTATTTATGTGCTTTATGAACATAAATCAGAACTGATTATTATCAATTGTGATTTATTTTATTATATATAACATTTCTAGACGATAAAAAGGATTGGGACGAGTTTTTGTCCAACTAGAAAACTAACAGTACATCACATTTCGAGACGAAAAAAGATTTGGGACGATTTTTTGACTCGAAAACTAACAACCTAACAAGATTAGAGTTTCATGTTCGCTTCTTTAGAGTCTAAAAAAAAAAGATAACAGTGAAAAAAAGTGATCACTTTATTCCCTTGACTTAAATAATTTGTATTTTGTAACGTGTCCAAGAGCCCTGTAAGGTCTAATGGAAATAAATCACTTTGATTTTGTTTGGTTTGACTCTTGGGTAACAACATTGAAATTCTACACTGACGACTCTATTGTTTTTACTTTATGCCACAAACTAGGACTTAGGTCAAAATAACGATAGGTGTAGTTCGTTTTAGTAAGGGTCATTTTGTTCTAGCTCTTTACATTGTACAGTAAAATGATATGGATTCAAGGAATGTTCAGAAATTATAGTAGACTAGCGGTCCGCCCCGGCTTCGCATTTGTATTTAACAAAAAGGGTATTTTTCATGTGGATCCCTAACTTTTTTGAAAATATTCTATAGCCTTTATTCATCAGGGAACATTTAGGTTTCTAATGACGAAATAATTTTTCAAATCGATCCATTACTTTCAGAACCTATTCAATTCAAACAAACAACAGAAGATAGATATAGAAAAAGTAAAGATAAGTCAATGAAGAATTATTTTAAATATCATAATAAGCATGATACCCTTGTCAAACATGTTGTGCTAAATATTTAAGTCTACGTTCTTAGTAAATAATTCATCATCATCATTATCAGCCTATAATAGTCCACTGCTGAACATAGGCCTCCCCTAGTGAGCGCCATAGATGTCATTATTTATCATTTGGGGGTTATTGCCCATAATCACCACGCTGGGCATGTGGGCATGCGGTTTCGTGATCGCAGTTCGGTGGAGTTGTTCTACAGAGGGCGCTGCTGCCCGCCCGGTGTGTCTCCCTTAGTCGCCTCTTACGACACCCACTTGAAGAGTCGGTGTTCTATGCCGGCATACGGCAAGTAAATAACTGTCATAATGTAATAATGGAACTGACCCGTATATCATGTCCTTCTTTCTCCAGCCTGGTGGTTCCGTTGTACCATTGGATCTCCGCCGCGGGCCGCGCGCCCGACGCCACGCACATGAGAGTGAGAAGTGTGCTTTGTGTCGCGTGCTCGCCCTCCCCGTAGATGAACGTCTTGTTTGGAGGGACTGGAAAGAGATACAAGAGAATTTATAGATGGAATTGATAAAAACTAACAAGGTAAAGGTTCAAACAATCTAACAAGGTAAAGGTTCTTAAAGGAATAAGTCTAGTACCAATAAAAAGTGTTAGGTTAGGTTAGGTTAGTTGTGTAGTTTTTGGTTTGCTTTATTTGATTATTTTGTTGTGTTTTTTTACTGTTGTTTATTTTCTTCTTTATGTTGTATTATATAATTGTTCAAATGTCGTACGTCTCAAGCCAGTTTGTTTTTTCTCTGTATTTATGTGTTATTATTAGTATTTCATGTTATGTGTAATGTGTAGGTCAAAATTAAATAGGTATTATAAACATTGATATTATGAACTTTGTCCAATTTCGCAAACTCTTCTAAGTAACGACCGTATCCCAGTATTTTATGCGTGACCAAAACCAAACAAACTTTTGAATAAAACAAGCAAATTTTAATAAGTCAGTTTACGCAAAGTCATTCTTAATTTATACATTTACCGCAGCGAAGCCTCTTGAATATAACTAGAAACAACATTATTTAACCTCTGAAGCCAATCCGCTGTTTCTTGTCTAATAAATGTCAGATAGTAATAACAACAATATTATTCTGACACGGCGACAAAATTACTGTTCGGCTGAATAATTTGTGATACATAATTCAGGAGTTGCTGCTGGTTGAGAATATTAGAGGACAAGGAAAATAACAAATAAATAACTAAATCAGAACTAGTATTTACAATTAAAACAAATAAGGCAACTACTGACTGTGATGTCCCCAAGATGTAGCTAGGATCTTGGGGACAAGCGCCTCAAAAAACTAAATTAAATTTTACGCGATACATACCTGAAAATTAGTTTTAAATATTTCTAAATGTATACTATTAATATAAAGAGGATTTGATTGTTTGTTTGCTCGAATTGAAAAATTCTTTCACCATTCGTATCCTAAATTTTCCGTGATGAAAAAAGGTAGAGAATGTTTATTGCATGAAAAATTAAAATATTGTTAAATACCCGCGAAGCCGGGGCGGACCGCTAGTTTAATATATTTTACATACAATATTATATATTGTTTTAATATTAAATGCGAAAGTTCAATCAATAACCATGTTGTGTATAACTATGTTTTTTACGCATGTGTTGTTACTAAGTTATTCTGGACTCATCGTGAGCTGTCATATCGTGTATGGTCAAGCAAAAGTCTATTGACTATAAAAACTCCTATGATAAAGGTTCTTTTAATCACTAATACTTTAATATCACAAAAAATATAATGACGAAACTTTGGCTCTTTGTTTGCAACTCTTCACATCAAAAGAACTGAACTCAATTACCTGACAAAACTATTACGAGAACATTCAGTGTAGTCGGTCCCTTGGTAAACAAAACTTCTCTAGTTAAATCATTAGCCGTGCACTACACAAAAACACTTTATAGAAATCCCATAAAACCTTTGCCCTGACATAATTCGATTTGTCTAAATTTCCCTACAAAAAACTTTGCTCCCTACAGGGCCGTCTCAACTTACGAAGTGGGTCGTCGGGCCATAATGCGCTCTTACTATATGACCCTTGAAGGCCGTAAAATAGACTGAACTAGCATTTTTTTTATTCCTCAGGGCATTCGAAGGGATCGCGTCACTGTTCTACGATTTCTGAATTTGGTTTATTGCTTTTTGTTCGGATTCTTTGATTGTGTCTCTATTCTTTGCGTGGATGAGTTTTCTTTTATCGTAGAATGAAGAGTCGAGTACTGCATCAGATTCTATGGACATACGCTTAGTTATCTACGCTTAGACGACCTCAACAGCGCAGTGAGTGAAGATCCACCTACGATGCAGGTGGTAGTAGGTTTGTTGCGATTGCTTCCGTGGGATGAATCATTATGAGATGGATTCTGAGTGTGGGGATTTATGTCGGTACATAAAAAAATATAAAAAACTAAATACCTTGAGGACAGATGACGCTGAGTGAAAATGTTCAATATATAAAAAACTTAGGTACCCAATAAATATCGACAAGCTTGAAACACATAATACAATACAATACAAAAATGCAATGTTTTAGACCAGAAAAAAACACAACAAAAGACAAATGGCGGCCTTATCGCTTAGAACACTTCCAGGCAACCTTTGGATGGAAATAATTATTTGCATTTAAATAATATTACATCGATAAGTATTGATAGATTGTTTGTCTTTCAAGAAAACAATTAATCAAAGACGAAAATAAATAGGTACTAACATTGTTAGAAACTCCTGTAAAGGAACTCTGCTAGATACCCTTTATCTAACAGCTTAACGGAATATGCCTAAGAGAATAAATGCCATAGCTTTCTCCCTTTTTATCTATATAAAAAACGTATATTCCTTACACTAAATAACATAATTATGTGATAAAATAACTCCCACCCCCAGATATCAATTATATATTAATCACGCCTTAATATCCCCCCAATCAGGGTCAGTAATTGAACGTCCTGCCGATTATCCGTCAGGGTCTGAGAGACCGGGGGTCGGATTGACCCATTAGAAATCGAGATAGGTATTACCAATTTGATTATTCTTTGATGACAATAATAATAATGCTTTTGTTACGATTCTTGTTATTGGCAGTGTAGATAAACCTGTATGCAATTTATAATGGTAAAAATTTGAATTTTGTATCCTCTTATTTTATGGTGTTTGTATTTTTTGCATTATATAGCTTTTTATTAACAATGGTATTAGATAACCGATAGTAAAATACTTTACATAGACAGATTTTTTAAGCGTAGAAAATACCGAGAACATCGCTTCAAATATCTATAGATGTTTTCATTTGTCACGAGACGGGAATCGAATTTATAACTTCCTACATCTCACTTCGGTCGCTTCGCCACAAAGGTCGACAAACGAAATTTATATCGAAATAAAAGTCCTAGATTTTTGAATTTTGGACAATTATAAAATATTCACGAAGTTCAGGATACACCTGTATTATTCCGTTTTTTAAGCATTACCTTAGAGTTTCTTAGGATTTGATGTTTTTAAAATTGATATACGGACTCCTAAAAAATACTTAATTTTCTACATAATCACATCACGTCTACTGCTTAATACGGTTCCCCAAACAAGGTGTGTTTTGCTATATCACGACGACGCTTGGCAGAAGGATCAGCAATCGCAGTGTAGGTGTCAAATTATACAGAAGGGAGCTGCGACGTTTCCTATGTTAGGCTCCTTTGGTTTACACGAGTTAAATTTACGGTCTGAGATGGGGGTAAATTCTTTCGTCGCTACAGCCACACCCAACTATATAATTATAGCAACAAAACTCTTCCAACCTATTTCCCAATTCCCCATTGACCCAAGAGTTTCGCGAAACCTCCATCAGAATAAACCCATCAAAGTAATTACGTCAACATCCATCGGTCCTCAAATTAATCACCGCAACGTTTCATCTTTATAAAGATAAAGGTCTTTATCTGCGTCCTATTCGTCCCTAATATACTATTAATTAACCCTATTCAGTCGGAGAGGGAAAATAATTCCCACATTTTCTCTAGTTCGGATAATATGTTCAAATTTATTGACCTCTCTTCTGTGAGTAGGTGTCGCCCAATATGTAGCATCAGAGGATAGGTAGACATTTTGTTTCTAGCTTGCGTGTTCAACCGTTAATAATCGAAGTTCAAATCCTGAATCGGCCCAATAGTTATCGGGATTTTTCTTACAAGAATTAACACAGCAGCAGCTTGGAATTGGAAGTTGGCCGCAGAGCTTTTGTGTATTAAGCTGTCGGTTCTGCGTCTGACCTCTCCCCAGGCGGGTAGGTCTGCCGGGTCATGGGTTTACGGTTGTGCTCGTGTTTGCAGTTTTGTGCACTTGTTGTGTCTTATACACTGAAATTTCCATCAGAGATTTCTGTAAAACCTCTGGGTACTTGAAATACCGCCGCCATAATGTAATTCTTACACCAGTGAAAAATACTTTGCTCCACGATTTCACACGACTTTTTCTAGATTTAATTTGATGATATTCACAACAACCAAAATTGCGCTGTCGACGTTCCTTTCTGAATAAATAGATATACTAGAGGGATTATGGGCAATAACCCCCCAAATGATAATATCATCTATGGGGCTGATTAGGGGAGGCCTATGTCCAACAGTGGACTGATATAGGCGGACAATGATGATGTTTTCTTGTGACCTGCGAAGTGCTTCGTCAAGGGCCACACGATAAATAGAAACAACAAAGATTTGCTTCTAATCCGTACGAGCAGGAACTCAAGCACTTGTAAATGGATCATTTACCCTAGTTAGTTGTTGTTGATGAGAGCGCGAATCATACAAACGTACAGTTGGTTGGTAAACCTATTTGCAAATACAAAAATGTCTAATTTCTGTGTACGTATAACTTGTAATATACAGGATGTATAGTACCCATGTAATATATTGTATTGAGTATACGAGTCATCAAGTACCCATAACACAAGCTAGATGGTGCTACGTGGATTCTCCAGCATTTTGATTATGATATTGAATATAAGGTAGCGTATGGTCGAAGCGACGTGTGACCCGAGAGCTGGTTAATATCTGGCGCAGCGCATCAGCATTGCCAGTGGCAATGCTGGCAGCATTTTGGGTACACTTCCAACTGGTATTGATATGGATCAGTTGTTGTTGTTGCGTTAGGTCATATTGATATTAAGTAGGAACATTTCTTTTATTTAAATAATATTTGAATACAAAAATCCTCCTTATTTATCATTATAGCTTATGGGACAGTAGTAATCAGTAGATCCAATAAATTTTACCGTTATTTAAAAAACAGATCTATTAGCAATAAAAATTTTCATCAGATCTAAATTATTGGGAAACCGATCTACAGTGAAGAAATATTTCACTAGATCCATTATGGATCTGAACAACGGGTCTATTGAGATTGAACATTCACATTAGATCCAAATTATTGAGAAACCGATCTACAGAGAAAAATATATCTCACTAGATCCATTATGGATCTGAACAACGGATCTACTGAGATTGAACGGCTTTTACCGATTTTTCCATAAATTGTGTACCGATTTTTATAATTTTGCTTTTGAATTAAAATTAACCCATGGAGAGGTCCATAAAAGATTTGAGAGATACTGTACCTATGTATATACGGTAAACTGAATTCAGCAAGGAGGTCAATTTTTTTAATTTTTAATTTGTGTGTCTGGGACAAACCTTTGATGAGCAGTGGGACAAGATAGTCTGATAAAAAAGTCAGGACAATCGCTTTTGTAGTAAAACAGTGTCACATATTCAATGCGTTCAATGTAGTGCGTGTACCTCAGTGTCGTATCGACCGTCGATATTGCAAGGTGGTAAAATCTCGCCCTTGTAACGGTAGTGATGAGACAAGTACGGTCGATTTATCGATTAAACAACAATGATTTCAGATTTCAAATTGAACAGCAACGGATGCAAAACAATGGTTTGGTAAACCAGATCAATACAAAACGATATATCTAATGGATAACCTGATTACTGATATCTTTCTCTTACAACTTTATGAAAAGCTCGTAGGTTGAATAAGCTAAAATGTGGCTTCCGCGTTCCCATCTATCCAATTCCAAAAATATAAACGTAAACAACGATTGCCAGTCCAAACCGAAATTTAAGCCAATTAATGAAATCAGTGTTTTTGACAGTAAATATACAAATAACATTTACGAGAGATTCAGAAGTAATCCTAGGTTCCGCTGCCATGTTATCGATAACTTCTCATTAGATCTTCCACAATTCTGATTCTAAATACAGTAACGTAATCTTCAATAAATGTTTATTAATTGATCTTATTTCTATGAAATCTTATTTCTTATACAAGCCAAATATTAAATATTTCAGTCAAAGTACTTAATATTCATAAACAATAATGAAATTGTTAACATACTTTTGAATGTTTACATGTTCCCTCCATGTTCATTCACATTGACCATCCGACCATAAAAATTGTGTATAATCAAATTTCTCCCATCCATGGAATCGAAATGCTTATCTAGTTCCCCATCTATGTTACCATTATGAATAGTGTGATTGTTCTGAATGGACTGGTATGTACCTAGCTACGTACAACAAGCTACCGAGCAACAGGTTTTCTATTCAAAGTTTCCCGCTAACAGTTTTATAAGTCTAAGTTTAAGAAACGATTTCATCATAATCAGCCTATGTTAGTCCACTGCTGGACATAGGCCTCCCCTAATGAGCGCCATAGCGCCCTGTCTTCGGCTTGTCGCATCCAGCATCTGCCAGCAGTCTTTCGCAGATCGTCATCCCACCTGGCCGGAGGGCGTCCTACACTAGTTTACCGAGTGAAGTGTGAGAAACGATTTGGATTTATCAAACGCAATGGCGTCGTTTCGGTCTATCCCGAAAAAATTGGCGCGAAACAAGATTCTTTTACGCCTCGCTAAATCTAAGATGCCAAAAAAAGTTAAGGATTGTAGACGACATTTGCCAAACAGTGGAACGACATGGGTAAAAATAAATCATATCGCGTTATCCATAGTCTCCGTGATTGCGTAAAATTATTATTTATCGATGTCACCAAATTTTATCGACTACCCATCCCTACGACACTATCTCGCCACTTATTAGCTACATCGTCTAGCAATTTATAGGGAGGGCCTGAAAATTGCTGGGCTGTGTGCCCCAACTTAGTTAAGTGACGGCTTAATATGCCCTTATATGGAAGTGTAGGGCTGGTGTGGGTGGCGGATTAAGGATGAATACTGCAGGTTGCGTTTAAATAGAACGCGGAGAATGTTGAGATTGCAGCCTCAAACTACCAAAAAATGCTACTAAACTACTACATGCAACTTATGTTCTATTGTTTTTGTGTCAGCTCGGTGCCGGCATAGAATTTCACCACCCCAACTCTTCCCGTGGGTGTCGTAAGAGGTACTTAACTAAGGGAAACACAGCGGGGGGCGGGCAGCAGCGCCTTCTGCAGAACAACTACACCGAACTGCGATCTCCAACCCGCTTGCCCAGCGCGGGGATTATGGGCAATAACCCCCAAATAATGATGCCATCTATGGCGCTCATTAGGGGAGGCCTATGTCCAGCAGAGGACTATTATAGGCTGGTGATGTTGATGTTGAAATAATTTTCTAGTCCCGGAGAAGATCTTTTCAAGTATTAGTATATAGGTAAATGTATAATAAATTTTATTAATAAAAATAGTATAATTTAGTCAATAAAGTAACTAATAAAAAAACATATTCAATATGTTTCCAAAATTGAGATACTTACCTAAAATTCAAATAGCATCTACATACCATTGAAACGTTCGAGTGTTTGTATTAAAACTGCGGTAACATTAGACTGTTATAAGGGGTGATCAATATTAAATGGGATTTTTAATGTGAATACGGTTTCGTTTTGGATGTGACCGAACATGTATTATTAAGTAGGTATTCATTCTGTTGAATATTTTGGAAGCAAAAGGTATTCCGGTGTAGAAAAAAATATTTTTTACATTCAAAACAAGAATCGATAAACAGATTTTGAAAGAAAAATACTAAAGCGGTAGAGGAGTTTTTGAAATCATTGATAAGGTTTACGTAGGTTAATTATTTTCCATAAATTAGTACTTTCTAATTTAATTATTAATTCATCATCATCAACAGCCTATGATAGTCCACTGCTGGACATAGGCCTCCCCTAATGAGCGCCATAGAATGCATTACTCATCATTTGGCGGTTATTGCCCATAATCCCCACGCTGGGCATGCGGGTTGGGGATCGCAGTTCGGTGGAGTTGTTCTGCAGAGGGTGCTGCTGCCCGCCCTCCGGTGTTTTCCCTTAGTCGCCTCTTACGACACCCACGGGAAGAGTTGGGGTGGTGAAATTCTATACCGGCACCACACGGCGTATTATTAATTACTTTATACTTAATTTCTCTACTCTAGAATACTTTTTATTGTTATTCTTAAAATAAATAAATAATATTCGATAGCATTATCCAGCCCCAATCTACGTAGACCTTGTGTAGAACACGTCGCAATGACGTTTTATTTATCATATTAATTAATATATTATAACTGCCCCTGTGGGCTAGTTCTGAATCCAACCCTGCCTAAAATATCACGAAACAGACTATAAATCGACAATTAATACAGAAACTTGCATCGATACCGCTCGGGTCATTTCGACCCCTATAACTATCTGTCCCTTTGACTTAGGGTCCAAACGACCCCGAGTTGCGAACAACACTAAATAGCATCGGTTTATTTTGAAAAGTTTTGGTTCATATTTGAATTTCGTAGAGAGGTTATATAAATAAAGCAGTGGTTTACGGTTAGTATTTATTATCTGGTTTTAAATTAAATTAAAACTAAACATCATCTATCGACTAAGGGAAACACAACGGGGGTCGGGCAGCAGCGCCCCTGCAGAACAACTACACCGAACTGCGATCCCCAACACACATGCCCAGCGTGGGGATTATGGGCAATAATCCCAAAATTATCAATAATTCATCGGGTGCGTCAATTCTTTAAAACTCAATAATTTCTTCAATTTCAAGTATTTTTACACAGTAAGTGCTTTATATGATTATTAATTTAATTTATTCCATATTAAATTAAATTCAAAATTCAATTATTGCCGATGCAATAACCCCTAAATGATAAATAATGCCATATATGGCGCTCATTAGGGGAGGCCTATGTCCAGCAGTGGACTAATAAAGGCTGATGCTGTTGTTGTATGACTTTACGCGATCCGATGAAAGTGATTTCTATTCTACGCTAGACAAAAAATGCTGTGCTTGGTTTACGGAAAAAATTTATTACTTTATATCTTGAAAAATCACATGTAAAACCACGTGCAGAAGCTAGCTGTGTAAATTTACTTTCGTAGGTATTAATCGTGTTAGTAAATTACTAGCGGGCCGCCCCGGCTTCGCACGGGTATATAACAAAAATTTCAAAATGTATAAGTTGCACGTTGGGTCACATTATTGAAGTTTTTTTATGGAACCCTAACTTGTTTGAAAATATTCAACATAATATAATATAATAATATATCATAATATAATATTCAGTCCAGTAGTTTCTGAGCCTATTGAATTAAAACAAACAAACAATAAAATCTTCATAATATTAGTACAGATATAGATAGATAGATAGATGAGTATACTAGAGAACTCTAGTGTTAGCCTAAACATTATTTAGGATGAAATACTAGAATCTTTTTATTTGATAAAAAGTCATCCTTTTTAACAATTAACGCTATCTATCTACCCTCTTGTTAGATTTTTCTAGAATCTAACATTATTAGTTAAAATAAATGTAGGTAAAGATCTTTTATCCCTAATTTCTGGTAACTATCAAGAGAGCTATTCAAGTGGTAGTATTAGGGGTCAGTGTTAGTAATGGAAACCCTTGCGTAAGCTGATGAAGGCTAGGAAAAGTTTAGGGTTCCGTACATTCATTAGGTTTTTCTGCATAGATTATTTCAGACCCAATTGAGTTCTGAATTACCACTTTTAACACTGGAAATTGTTGTTTAGTTATTGTCTAAATTGTTGTGAAGACTTATTTATAATTATTTTTTGTTTGCAAATGGTTTTTATTTTCTATGTTAGAAGACTTATTTTCGTTTTATAATTTTGCCGTAAAAATCATATAAATTCCAGTTAAATATAGCCCACCCTCTGCAATAGTTTTATAATTAAAAAACAAAATCAAAATCGTTTCCTTACTTTGGCACTTTTTATGACAGACAGATGACGGGTGCGTTATTTTTTCCTTTGAGTTGAGAATAAAAAAGCTACAGAACCCGCTCTATTTTTCCCACTCACTCTTGACCGTTTCCTCCGTCCGTTATCTAGAGCAGGAGTATAATTAGCTCCATTAATTACTCCCTATCTGAGACTTAATGAAAATTTATATTTGCGAGGAATTTCCGAAGAAAAATGTTGAAGATAGTGTGAGTTGATTTTAATTCGCGCGGACGGGAATCTAATTTGTTAGTACTTCTTTCGTTCCAAGAAGATTCTTCATCTTCTTGGCGAAGATGAGATTGCGGATTCGATTCCTTGAAAACAATTGTGTACCTTTTTTGATTGAAACCAATTTCTCTAAGGATTCTACGTGATAGAGGTGATAATTCGTAGACAAAACAATTACCTACGACGACCTCTGTGGCGCGGTGGGCGAAGGTCCGCCTGCGACGCAGGAGGTGGCGGGTTCGATTCCCGCCTCGGGACAAATATTGTTATGATCTGCAGATATTTTTGTTCTGGTCGTTCTCTATGTATAATAAAAAATTATATATTTGTAATAAATACATTAGTATTACGTATATCAGTCATTTAGTGGGTACTAGATGACTAATCGAAGCTCTGCTTAGCTTGGAGCTAGATGATGCTGTGTGGATTGTCCGGCATTATTATTATTATATTATCATAGTAAAGCCATTCGCTAACAAAATTGATCACAGAGACAACACGTTTGTAGAGTATTTCAGATTCAATTACTTTATTTCTTTAGGCTTACAAAATAAGCACTTACATTCTTTACTGTCTCACCTTCAAGCAACTTCCATGGATAAACAAATTTACAGAAATGTTAAGAAAGCAAATGTGCAGAAAGTAAATGCATAGAAATGTTAATAAAGTAAATGTATATAAATGTTGTCTTTGTGCTTATTTTGTAAGCCTAAAGAAATAAAGTTATTGAATCTGAATCTTTAGAACTATAGAAATGTTAATTTCCATAGAGACAGAGGACGCAAATTAATTGTAACTTACTGTCCGCTAACCGGGTTAAATGGCGGGAATTCGTCGCTGTTTTTGTAGATTAAACGTAATTTAGGATTCTCTGACGTTAAATTTTAGTTATGTCGTCCCTTCCATTTGAGTTTTTTTCTAGAAAAAAGGTTATTAGTAATTTGGCAAATAGTACAGCAGCGCCTCTTGTAGAATATATTTACCATCAAACTGCGATCCCCAATCTACATATCCAGCATGGGGATTATAGCATTACCTAATCCTTAATGATAAGTAATTTAGTACCTAATTAGTTTAATAACTAGCTTTAGCATGCGAGTTTGTCCGCGTAAAAGTCGAAAATGGTTCGAATAGTAGGTATTTTTCATTGGTTTCAAAAGTTCTTAATTTTGATAAATAATTTTAGAAAATAAGATTCGGTTATATCGCGTGTCCCTGTACTATCCCGCGGGAACATGACTCCGGGATAAATAGTTTTCTAATGTACTTTAGACCGGGAGGTCTCGACAACGTCTGAGCCAAATTTAATCAAATTGGTTCACTTGTCAAGCGTGACTGACGGACGGAAAGGGACCTTATTCTCTTATTAGAAGATTCCTTGCCCAAACCGTGTGACGTCACAACGTATTCAAAATACAGTTTTGTCCGATTCCACACCGTTTTCTTGTCGTATGTGTAACGCGTTTGGATTGACAATAGTGAAAAAGAACGGGAAAGAGTTACTTTTGCAATTATATTATTAGTAAAGATTTATTAGAACGGCGAAATCGCCAATTTAAACTAAATAATCACAAAAGTAAACTAACATAGAATTAAATAAAAAAAATTACATTATACAATTTAATACTTAGGTACTTAAATTGTTATATATGTATTATTTTTTATGTTAATTGTGTAGAATTGTACAGAAGAAAATTTATGTTTATGTCATGCGCTATTGGTTAAATTTATTTGTCTCACAGTCGCAGGACCTTCGCCCACCGAGGTAAAGGTTTCCTTGCATAGCATTTCCAGTCTAAACCTCTTCATCATAAAGCCCGACTTACCATGCACATCCAGCTTCAGACTCTTCACAATCGGCTGATCCAGCGCCTCAGAGGACACGGCACAGCGCAGCTCCCCGCCGATCTCCTCGCGTGTGACCGTGAGAGACAACACGTGGAGGACTGTCTGCTTGTCTGGCGTTATTGTTTGCGCTGGGGACAAAGAACACAATTTAAAAGATGGTTACAAGATTTGGCATTTTGATTTTGATTTTTGGTTTAATACCTAACATGGATAGATTTATTTGTAAACTTGTAAAACTATCTATACTAATATAATAAAGAGGAAAGATTTGATTGTTTGTTTGTTTGTTTGAATTGAATAGGCTCCGAAACTACTGGACCGATTTGAAAAGTTTAATCCAAAATTAGAATCCTAAATTTTCCGTAATGAATATTATATAGCCTATCTATTATAATATTTTCATAAAAGTTAGGAATCCGCATGAAAAATTCAATAATTCAACCATGCGCTATATTTATTCAACCTCTTTTTCTATGATGACAAAGCTGTTTGCTTTTTCTCTACGGCCAGTGTCAGTTATGGAGTGTCAAGTCAATGTCAAAAACCCCAATGCTGCTAAAAAAAGTAAGGGATCCGTATGAAAACTGTGGAACCCATCGCGTTAGTGTGTATGAAATTTTTGTTTAATACCCGTGCGAAGCCGGGACGGACCGCTAGTGTCCTATAAACCTAAGTCGTTTGTAGCTTGTTTAGATTAGTACAATCGGTCAAATTGTGTATGTACTGCTACAGATATCAAACTTTGAAGAAAACATAATGCCCTAGCGTCACATTGTACTTAAGTATTGGGTAAGCGCCTATATAAACTTACCTACACCTAAACACGTGTCGAAGCAATATTCCCCTCCCTAGGCGGGCCCAAAGTGCCAACACGCTCCTCATTTTCAAACCACGGGCAAAGAGGTGAGATTGATAGCTACCTATTAGCCGAAAACTACCATTTACAAAGATATACGGCCAATAGATGGCGCTGTAATTAATTCCCGCAGCGTACGAGAATTAATTAGGTTTTCGAACATGTATGTGGATAAATTGGAGGTTGTAAGGTTAGCTTTATTTGCTTTGGTTTTAATCGACGTATATTTAGGTTACGTTTGAACATCTATTTTGAATTATAAAACATAAAATTGATTTATGAAAAAAGTACCTACACTTAGTTTGCCCCGTAGTAGAAAAGAAAAATGACGAGTTATGAGAATGTGAGTTAACATAGCCTAATTGGTTCATCGTTTATTTCGTTCGGTCTTTAGAAAAAGTCCTGAATAATAAACAAAACAAACAAACAAAAAGTTTTTATTTTCAGAAAATAAGACACCAAATATAAACTTACAGTCGCAAGTTTGAATCCTCGCTGTAGCTAAGAGAATCTTGTGTGAAGATGCGAGGGATTCCAGCTCCGAAAATTTAACAACTTAATAATTTTTAAAATAAAAATAAAATATACACGTACCTATTCTAGAAAACCCTATATCTTCGATACCAACCCCTGGCGTTTCCAGATACTCTTTAATTTTTCACCGTAATACAGTAAGGGCACATTAGGGGTTGGACCACAGGTAATGTAACACTATAACTGGACTAAGGGGTCCTTTATAAGGGCTGAAAGGGCGCCATACTGTGCCATGTATGTATGCACCTGGGTGTGGTTGGACACGGGTGTGGTTGAAAGTAGGTTAACCAATTTATTGTATTATTTTCTACCTATGATATACAGGGTGGAATTTTGTAATGCCACCTGGAGGGAAAGTACTCTTAATACTGTAGATAGAAAATTGTACTCAAAGAAAACATTCCTTTAATTTTGAAAAGAAAGAAAACTGCATTCAAAGATTTTCGAAAATTCGCTTGCCACACCCGGGAATCGAACCGACTAAAATTTGTAAAAATTACACCCTGTACTTTAATTGCATAGATCGTTAGGGTCAATAATAAGGATGAAATCTCTCTAACAAACTTAATAAATTAAATGAAAGGAAAACCATGAAATCTTAAATTATAAACTGAATGGGTCAAGTTAAGCACTTTAACTTAAAGATCCATCTGTTTACTTGTGTCAGTAATTAATAATTATCATTGTCGTCATTTATCCATTAAAAATGACGAATTAATATTTAGAGTCCACGTGTACGAAGGTCATTTAAACACTGTCAAGTATCTTGAAATACTGGATCTCTTAAGAAATTAGTTAAATGGTTTCCCCGAGGCAGAGCGAAACCAAATAATTCTACAGCAAGATGGTGCTCCAGCCCATAACAGCAGAATCACTACTGCCTACATTAATAACCATTTTAATACCTGGATTGGTACCAAGGGCACAATCAGATGGCCTGCGAGATCACCAGATCTCACCGCTTTAGATTTTTTTTGTGGGGTAAAAAATCTAATTTACATGAAATCTTATGCGAATGTAAACGAGTTGAGAGTTGAAGTTCAGAATACGATTTATAATATTCACCACAACACGTTATTAAAAGTTACTAGAAATGTATTCGTTAGAAGAATAAATTTGTATATCCAAGAAAATGGAGCCCATTTCGAGTAACTAATTAGTTAGTTGACTTTTTATTGTGAATAATTAAAATAATTTAAGATTTCATGGTTTTCCTTTCATTTAATTTATTAAGTTTGTTTGAAAGATTTCATCCTTATTGTTGACCCTAACGATCTATGCAATTAAAGTACAGGGTGTAATTTTTACAAATTTTAGTCGGTGCGATTCCAGGGTGTGGCAAGCGAATTTTCGAAAATCTTTGAATGCAGTTTTCTTTCTTTTCAAAATTAAAGGAATGTTTTCTTTGAGTACAATTTTCTAACTACAGTATTAAGAGTACTTTCCCTCCGGGTGGCATTACAAAATTCCACCCTGTATAGAAAATGAGAAAGGAAGAAAATAAATCCATTTGAAACCCAGTCTCACACACTTAAATAAATAAAGAAATTCAGGTACAAAATAATAATAATAAATAAAAACGAAATAAAGAAACACGTTACAAGGGGTCCAAATAGGTTCCTGTCTCAGCATTGATATATTTATAAAGCGTTTGATTCTATTGACCCATGAATTTTAAAAGATTTTTTTTATCCGTAGTACATACTACTAATCGAATCAGATATCGTAGTTCTATCGATTGGTAGATATATCGATAGTACCACTTAGGTAAATTCAATTACAAAACCTCTGACTAATCTTTATAAGTTACTAGCGGTCCGCCCGGCTTCGCACGGTTATTAAAATTAAAGGATTTTTTCATGCGGACCCTAACTTTTTTTTAAATATCTATAGCCTATGTTCATCAGGGTAAATTTAGGATTCTAATGGTGGAAGAGTTTTTCAAATCGGACCAGTAGTTTCGGAGTCTATTCAAATCAAACAAACAATCAAATCTTTCCTCTTTATAATATTAGTATAGACATCAAAGTTTTACAATTAACGACCAGGTCCTGCCCATTACTCCGACAATATTTTGAATAGATAATTGTATTCCTGAAAATAACATTAATTACATGATATATGGATCTTCCCCTAAATGAGTTATTTGGTACCTTATCCCTCCCCTTATACATTTACCTGTGTTTTTTATTGTGAATATAGTTCGTTAGTAAATAGCCTCTCTGTGTCTGCCCTACTATATTGTTTAATGTTGAGTTAGGTACCTACCTAATATACATACATACATACTCCTTTTAAACTATATTTCTTTGTTAATCAGTCTCTATGAACTTATCTAGAAACTAATCACAACAATATAACGCAAAAGTTAGTAGGTAGATTTAGACTTAAGTTAAGAGTAGACTACAGTTTACGCCAGATTGACTAAATGATCAGTCTGAACTTTTTCTTGCATCTAGTTTAGCAATTTTTCTATCTTCGAGACAACGCTAATTCTTTTTATTCGTAAAACCATTTGCCAGGTTATCTTGGGTCATACAGGGTTACAGGTAGATCAATAACCTCTTATAGGCGACTTGGGTACATCACGACGAACAACTTTTGTTCTATGATTTTGTCATACATTGGACTAAAATTAAAACTTTCTCAGAGAAACCGTTGTCCCATAATTACCTTAAACAAACCCAAAAGAACCCAGTGAACCAAAAACATAGCTAACAACCTGTCATAAAGTTTGCCTACAATGTTTTTCATCACCGCAGGTGTGTGGATAAACAGAGGAATCCCTTTTCCGCGAAAAGTAACTGTTAATACGTTTTTATAAATATTTCATGAAGGCCGGACAGGTGGGCTGGACCTTCACGTACCTGCACCAAGATTACAGGAACCGGGAGAACTGCCAAGGGTTTTATATGTAGCTTTTATTAAGCTTAGTACTGAAAGAGGTTTTATTGAGTTATAAAATAAAAATAATGCTAGGCAACCAACACAGCTTCGTTAAGATAGAAGCTTGTGTTATGAGTACAATTTTTAATAAAATAATAATAAATAAAATATTTTTTATTATACACAGAAATGCCTTACTAAATATAACGCTTTAGCAAGTCGATGTATCTCGATTTAATCAAATAATTTCTTCTTTGATCAAATCAAATATTAGGATGATCAATATTTAGTAACTATTCCGCGCTAAACCTACTCTGATAAGATCCAACCATATGAAATTTGCGTGCTATATTCCCCCTCCCTCAAATTTTCACGTCATGTCTTCATGACTTAGTGCGAGGAGTTCGGAGAGGCAAAACGGGAAGGACTCTAAAATTTTTACTAGTTCCTAACAGTCCTTGATACCTGTCCTCACCTACCTTTCCCTTACCCACCTTTCCCCCTTCCCCTACCTACCCCCCAACCTTGCCCACTGGACATCTGTTCAGAACCTTCAATTTATGCAAGCTACCACTTGCCAACTTTTTGGAAATTGAAAAGGTTCTGGCGATAAATTTTAAAATATTCCACTTGAGGTGCGGTGGAATGCGTTTGATTCCTGGCGCGGTACAAATGTTTTAAATCTGCGTGAATCTTTTTTACAGCCTTCTATGGAAATATCACATGCGGCGGGCAAAATTACCATTGAAAGCCTAATGCACGCCTAATGCACACATACAGACAGCATTACTTTTGAATCGCGTAAAATGTCTCGCCTAATTTACTTAAATCGTCGGTCTCATCACGAAAAGGCGTAACTCAGAATTCATCGAAATTAAGTTAAGACTACCATTGCATTGCAAATTGCACGTTTCATTAGGTCACGAAATGGCGTAACTAAATTC
The DNA here is from genome assembly GCA_963931895.1 of Eupithecia pulchellata. Taxonomy (NCBI): domain Eukaryota; kingdom Metazoa; phylum Arthropoda; class Insecta; order Lepidoptera; family Geometridae; genus Eupithecia; species Eupithecia pulchellata. The sequence continues at coordinate 521,100 of OZ007546.1, read as the reverse complement.
TTTATATCCTTTGAGATACGGTAAGACTCGAAGAGACGTACAGAAGCTTTTTGTAAAATTGTATTATCACGAAAAGACCTAAGTTAAATTACGCCACTTCGTGATACCCACAATGCGATAATGTAAATGATTGCGTAGTTCGTAAGGGCGTAATTCAATTTTGAATTTCCGAAAAAACGTTTCGTACAGCTATCACGAAGGTTCAAGATACTGGGATTTTACAAAAAGATAACAGAGGTTTTTTTTTCGAATGTACTTTAATGCTGTTGACCGCAGATGGCCATGACAGCGCTACCGGACTTTATATAACAGAGGAGGAAGACAGAATGTGTATTTAGAAAGAGATTCGAGACTACAACAAATCGTATAGATCGCTATCCCCGTGTGGAGTCCCACTATTGCAGACGCGATACTGCCAGAGAATATTTAAATCAGGACCTTTCATTACGGACAATGCACAGTATGTTTATTGAGGAATTAAAAGAAAATGTCAGGTTTTTCTTTTTATAGGAAGTTATTTAAGACCAAAAATTTGTGTTTCCATAGGCCAAAGAAAGATGAATGCACTCTTTGTAATACGTACTATAGAGAAGGATCACAAGAAATCAAAGCGAAGTTAGAGGATAAATACAGAGAACACATTGCGGAAAAGGAAGAAGTACGAAAGATTAAAGAAGATTGTAAAAAGATGGCAATAGAAAATGAAAAAGTTTGCTGTGCGTCATTCGACTTAACACAAGTTATATACTTACCCCAATGTAAGGAAGGTGCGCTCTTTTACAAAAGACGTCTCGCTAATTACAACTTTACTATCTATGATCTAGCATCGAAAGATTGTTATTGTAACGTATGGAATGAGGTTATCAGTAAAAGAGGTGCATCTGAGATTTGCACAGCAGTCGAAAGTTTTCTTACTACAATGGATAGTAAAGGTGTTGAAACTGTGTATTTATTTTCTGACGGTTGCAGCGGACAAAAGCAAAACTCAATCGTGGCTGCTATGCTACTGTATTTTATAAATAATTCAACTAACATCAAAGAAATAAAACTGCGCCTCTGTCCATTTAATTAATACCAATTATTCGTTTGGCAAGAAAAAGACCTTATTATGTAAACATGCTTAACTTTTCCGATATAAGGGACTTTAAGAGCTTAGCTTCTTCCCTAAAGCTGCTGTCTATTCGCATAGATGATCCAAATGGTGATGCAATAAACTGGACTGAAATGGTGGAGTTCAGAGTGGCAAAAGAATCGTCGAATGTATTGTTTTTTAAGACTAGTCACAAGGATAATGAATACAGATCTATTACATTAAAGCGCCAAAGTGTAGGTACATTTTTTAAAAACACCATTGATCAATTGAACAAGACGCCAAATGAAAATCCGATCTCAAGAGAAAAGTTTAATGATCTCATGAAACTGTGTTCTGGCGATATACCATTAATTCGATTAGAAGAACATGTTAATTTTTACAAATCACTGCCACACCGGTCAATACAAATAGTGTAATTTGTTTTTCTATTTACTAGTCTTTGTCTTCATTTCCGTTTGATTAATAATTAAGAGTATATTCGTCTTTTTGTCCTAAAAACCATAGGCTTATATTGAATTTATTATTACAGAGTTTATCACGAAGAGGCGTATCTAAATATTTTTCTGTTTTTTCTTACATATTTAATTCCAGATACTCCCTATATTTTTTCTAAATATATTAATTAGTTGCAAAAACCATAAAGATTCAGTTTTATTCATTAGAACAGATGCAAAAGCTTTGGAAAATAAAATAGGACAGTTCAACTAATACCTTTACCTTTAAATTTGCTCTCCTGTAAAGTAAGCAAAAATGAGTTCCGCCCATTCGTGATAAGACCGACGAAATTTGTAAACTATCCATCATCACCAGCCTATAATAGTCCACTGCTGGATATAGGCCTCCCCTAATGAGCGCCATAGATGGCATCATTATTTGGGGGTTATTGCCCATAATCGGGGCATGCGGGTTGGGGATCGCAGTTCGGTGTAGTTTTTCTGCAGAAGGCGCTGCTGCCCGCCCCCCGGTGTGTTTCTCTTAGTCGCCTCTTACGACACCCACGGGAAGAGTTGGGGTGGTGAAATTCTATGCCGGCACCACACGGCAGTATTGTAAACTATAATTTATATATAATTTTATAAATTATAGTTTACAATCAATATTATAATATATATAAATATATTATCCTGGATAATATAGCATCATCTAGCCTCAACTAAGCAGAGCTTGTGTTATGGGTACTTAATAGATAATTGATTTATTTATAACACATTACTACATTATATTTTTTGTATTATACATAGATAAAACTCAAGAAACCCTATACGAATGGATAGGTCTTAATTGTACCACAATATAACCAAATGGCAAATGACGGTGTACCACGACGGTCTAGGTGCATCCAAAGATTGCCTGGAAGAGATCACTTCTGAGCGATAAGGCCGCCCATTGTATTGTGTTATGTTTTTTGTTATGTTCTATTTCTGGTGTACAATAAAGCATTTTTGTATTGTTTTGTATTCACTCTGTCTACATTTCCATTCTAACATCGCCCATGGACCCCTAACCAGCTAAAAGAAAACATCGCCAGACATTAATACCCACCCTGTAAGCTAAAAGATGTATCCAAATCTGACCCCGGAAGGGTCCAAATGAATTATAATTCTAATCCGCAAAGGTACCCTTAATACCCGTTAATTTGATGAAAAAGGTTAAATTCCTTTTAGACCTTTTAGAGACCTCTTAATAGTTTGCGTGCTCCAGATTTTGGAATTAATAGGATCTTGTGCTAGATTAAAGGAATGTCTATTGGAAAAATACATTTTGGGACTTGTGTTTTGCAAAATTGAAAAAGGGCAATGGGATGATTAAATCTTCAAGTGCTAGAAATTAGACAAAACTTAAAAAAAAAAACAGATTTCTTTTCTTTGTTAAAAAAAAACTCGTTGCATTGCGGTCGCTACTCGGGCACCAATGCATCAATAGATGTCAGTTTTGCAAGCTACTCGTATATGACCAGTCCACCGCCTCTTCAGCTTAATAACAAGTTTGAGAGCTTTGTAAGTGACAATTGACGAATATCTCAACGAGAAATAAAAAAGTAAAATATATTTAGAAGCAATAACGCTACTGCCGGCAGATGCTGGATGCGACAAGCTGAAGACAGGGCGCTATGGCGCTCATTAGGGGAGGCCTATGTCCAGCAGTGGACTAACATATGTGTGTGAGTGATGATGAACGCCCTCAGCTCTCAAATACATATTATGATTATTATTCTTATTTTTATTGATAATGATTGATTACCTATTTCATTATTTTCCATATGTGATTCAATGCTATTAATATTTGCACACCTGCTTGCGGGTAGAATATATAGACACTACCTACTGTAGTTATAAGATCTACCTATAATAATGTATTCGGTAAATAAATGATTTGATTTGATTTGAATGCCCAGCAGAATCTATAGAGATAATTTGCTAAGCTTATGTACGAGGGTTGTAATCAGCACTATCGGAGACCGCGACTCGGTAAACGTAGTGTGGGACGCCCTCTGGCCAGGTGGGATGACGATCTGCGAAAGACTGCTGGCAGATGCTGGATGCGACAAGCCGAAGACAGGGCGCTATGGTGCTCATTAGGGGAGGCCTATGTCCAGCAGTGGACTAGAGTATTAGGCTGATGATGATGATGTACGAGGGTTGTAATCAGTACTAAGTTTAGATGCAGCATCCGTAACAAACTATTTTTACATCTGCGATAACGTTACTGCGGTACATTTGCAGACACTTCATTACGGGAAGCTTTGGCGAATTATCACCCGACCACATTTCAGTGTTAGTGCGATTGGTTGGATAGCTTAGGAAAGTGTTGGCTAGGCATCAGCGTGAATAGAGAATTTTGTCACAAAAGTGCAGTAGCTCTTCTTGAAATCAATGGTGCCTGGGCCTCAATTTATACTTTAACACTGTGATTGCCCATGGATGACCTAGATCCACAAGTCCAACAAGGAATATCTGCCCTTTCTCAGGCCATGCCCCTTCGACTGGGCAGTGAATGTGATATAGATAATTTCAGAGCTCATCGTTGTATCTCAATTGCTATTGTTTGAATTCTCAGCAAGCTTTGTGTAAATTATGTACAGTAAATTGTGACATATCTATAGATATGGTTGGTGCCAGATAGTTTGGGAATAAAGGGCCGTTGACCTATTCTTTACAAAATTAAAAGGAGGCACAACTTAAAATTTGTCATATTTTAGGACTAATACACTTTTGTTTAGTAAAATATCTGATCGTCTTGTCTGGTCAAAGCGACGTGTGACCCGAAAGCTGGTCAGTATCTGGCGCAGCGCATCAGCATTGCCATACAGCGAGGCAATGCAGCCAGCGTCTTGGAGACACTTCCGACTGTTATGGAACAGTTGAGCTACCCGTACTTTGTTTGCAACAGTCCTCAGTTACTTCAATTGTAAATACTACTTCTAATTATTTATTATCATTTACAATACAATAACCAAATTATAATTCATTTTCTAACATGTAGTAGGTTAAATCTTTCGATAACTTCCCATAAGTTTTTGGACAAATCACTCAGTGCCGCAGCTGTTCTCTCCTCGCTATACCGATGGTCCGTGAGCGATTAATTTGGCTATAAATCCAGTTTAACCTAATTCGGTGAAGGGCCCCCGAGTGAGGGCCTGCAGAGGGCCCCCGAAGAGAGATGGCTATTTAATACAAGAGCTACTTCTGACGTGGAGATTTACATCTATCTTGTATGGATCGGTCAAGATATCTGAGGGTAAAAATGGATCTGCTTTAGAAAACTTGATATGTGGTACTCATGCATTTTTATACCTCAAGACGGTTACTGACCGGTGTTACGAGAAGTAATATTAGTAAACTCAGTTGAGTATACATTACTACAAGGTGAAACAAAATAAATACGCGTAGGAACTAAAACCTCGGACGCCCGTTGTAAGGTACAACGACATAGAATCAAAATCAAAAAACAATATAAAAGTTACTAGAAAACCATTGCGATCGTATCACTCAACAGCGATCTCCAGACAAGCGTGGATGGATGGATGTGATGTAGCTTATTCTATTAATAAAATTCCTAACATTCAAATTGCTCCAATCAATGGAGGTGGTTAGCACAGGATCGTGATTGATGACAAAAACTGAAGGAAGCCTACGCCCAGCAGTGGGGATGATGATGAGGTACTAAAGCGAAGGGACCTAAAATATTGCCTTACAATTTTTAACATTAACATAGTACACACAGTACATAATTTAGTCACGAAGAATTATATCCAAAGTTCTGTAAAAAAATAAAACGAAAATATCATGGAATAAAACCAAACGTATTTCAATAAAACGACGCACAAGACGGAATTTTTTTATCAATTGTAATATACCAAGCAATCTATTATACTGAAAATGACATAAACAGCTTTCTTCGTGAGTTGCTCTCGGTAGCCAAACTAAAGCGACACGATAAAGCTTTAAGGGGCCCTCTGTCAACGGAATGCTTTTTTCAATCACAATAAGTTACTAAACTCGCCACTTAACTTTGAGTAAAGAACTTCGCCCCGGAAAGTTCGGATTCAGACTTTGTTCGGGTGTGGACGGTGGATGGTTTTTGTGAGATGGACACAGTTATTGTTATATATTTTATTTATTAAATATTTTTTTAAGTATAGAAATAATAATATTAATTAACTATTCTGCAGAACAACTACACCGAACTGCGATCCCCAACCCGCATGCCCAGCGTGGGGATTATGGGCAATAACCCCCACATAATGATGCCATCTATGGCGCTCATTAGGGGAGGCCTAATGTCCAGCAGTGGACTATTATAGGCTGGAGATGATGATGATGATGATTCTTCAGCAAAAAAAGGAGATTATAATTTTTGTTATCTACGTTTAAACACGATGTCTTTTGAAAATGATGGCTTCTACATCAAGTAAATAAAAAGTATTTTTCTTTTTATCTCTGATAGCGTAGGCCCGTTCGTGTCTCCACCTAAAATCAGCGCTGGATATGTCTCATACTGGACCTTAGTATTATGGTGAGAAGGGCCTTTTTTGTAGCAATGAAATGCATGTAAGTACCTATCCTATAATTGTGTCTTGTTTCTTTCCGATTGTAGGTATTGTTGTTATGAATAAAATGTCTTTCTTTCTTCTTTCAAACTACAGAAAGCATCCAAAATGTTGCTATTATTGGATGTCAACGAAAACAAACGTAACATAATCGATATATTTTTTTTATTGTAGGTAATATTTGCATAACTCCATCTGCATACCACCGTCCCTCCAAGACGCGTGACGTCACGAAAAGGATTCCAATGTCCTTTCCCGCTTCAGTAGAGAATTATTTATTTGCACTTTGACGCTTTTTTACTTTTCAACGAATTCTTTCAGATTTAATATTGGCGGGAATCGGATTAGACGCCTCGAAGGGCACAGAGGGACTTGAATTCTAGATATTATTACAGGTTTTCTGCGATATTACAGTTGGAATTGAATTTCTTATTGAATTAGTTTGAAATGTGTCGTAACTTGGGCTTAAAGAATCGAGACCTTTGTGGATACTGGCCCAAAATGATTAGGCGATATCATATATGAATATATCCAAGAGATATGATAGAGGTATATTATTCAAATATTATACATTTATATATCTATCTACCTATACTGTAGTGGCGCTTTTTCAACTTGCTGATAAAAAAGCTTTAGTTCTTGGGGCAAAAGTCATAGAAATCCAGACTTGTCAGTGTTTTTCTATGTAAAACAAAATAAAATATCTGTGTAGTATCCTTATCAGAAGCTCTGCTGAATATAGGTGTGCTTTGAGGCTTAATAGTGCTTGCTATGTAGATTATCAAGCATAAAAAATCTAAAAAACAACATTATTAAACCATTTACTATACTTTATCTATTTTATATATCTAGGAAGATGTAACTTACATTAGTAATTAACATTTCGGGCCCAGTAAATTTTGTCGTTGTCCGAAATAAATGATATTTTTTATCATTAAAATAATACTGGCCGTCCGCCCCGGCTTCGCACGGGTATTTAACAGAATTTCAAAAGTTTTTCTCACACACGTTGTTACATTATTGAGGTTTTTATCCCTAACTTTCTAAAAATAATTTAAAGCCTATGTTTATGAATCTACTGGTAAAATATTTTTTCAAATCGGTCCACTAGTTCGGAACCTTTACAATTCAAACAAAAAACAAACAGAAAAAATATCAAATCTTATCTCTTTATAATATAATTATTATTATAGATGATAAAGCTTGTGACGTTCAATTTTATAAGAGTATTCTTCTTCAAAGATAGGAGAGAAGAAGAAGAGGAGAATCTATGAGTTTCTCTTCTGACCACAGACCAACAAAGGTATTTCATTTCATGCTCCTGGCATAATAGTGTAGATGCTCTCGGCATACAAAAGTAGTCGTACAATGTTAACTCACGACCTGGATTCAAACATAAGGCCTACTACAATGTAGTTTCAGTGTTGTGCCACAAAGGCATGTGAGGACTAAGTTAGCTTTGAATACCTAGATTCTGAAGTTTGGTCTAAGTCAGAACCTGAAGTGATCTTTCAGGATATTTCTACTTAGAGAGAATGGATTTGAGTTGATTATAACGGTTTAACGTAAACATTGAAGGAATTACTTCACTTGATTTATGAAGGTATAGTTCTTAAAGCGAATTGAGAAATAAAGGCACAGAAGGTTTGACTAGACGGCCAGCAATGCTTCAGAAAATAGCAATACTTGGCCAGAAGTCTCTCCAATCCACACCGACAATGGCGTGTAAGAAATTAAATGCTGTGCTTAACTTTAGGTATAATTATATAAATAAATATTGACTTGTACCTAAATCACATTAAACTTAGATTTATAGACCAAACAAACATTGTATTAGACATAGGTGATATATTAATGTACTAGTGGTTTCTTTTTCACTACTTCCACGAGAGGAAAAAAAATTAAAGAAAAAATCAATAACACTTTAATTCTTTATTTTATAATAATTTATTGTATGAAATTTGACTTGTATAAGTGCTTATTTTGTAAGCCTAAAGAAATAAAACTGCATGAACGCAACTAATCAAAATCATCATATCAGTTTTCTCTGTCTATCAAAATTTGGGCAGAAGAGAAACAATAGCATGAAGCTAGGAACAGACTAGTCCTACATATGAGATGTTGATACTGTAACTAGTATGAAAACCGAGGCGAAAATGAGCGACAAAATCGTATTATGATTATGCTCATTAAATAACGATTAAAAATAAATCAGGCAACTATAGCCACCCTTGTCGTACACCGCGTCATCCAAAGTTTCTCTCATTGCGTCGCGTATTTTTCGTGGCGAGGCATCTGTTCAAATCCATCAGCTTATCGGTTAAATCGCGCTCGCTCCCTCCTATGCCTTGGACAGCAGCTTATATCAGTACAATTACTGAAGTAAGTTGCAACAGATGTTTCAGTGCATAGCTTGATACAGTTCATTCATGAAATGTTACTGTATGCAGGAGATTTTAGGAACTATAGGGTCCTAGTGTTGGTTGTCTGGTCGAGATTGCATTTTAGCGATAGGTACCGACCGAATCAAGTTTTAATTATTATTGTTTGTTTCTTTTGTAAATAGTTTTTATGTACAAGGCTTCTTCTATTATACTTTTAGATATTTGTCGACTGAAGAGTATAATTCTAAGCCTAACGGAGTTCCAGGTAGCTTGCCAGCGACGCAGAAGACTATGGGTTTGATACCCGGCGCGGGGCAGTTATTTGTAGGTTGAAGTTCTGCTTATTTTTGGATCAGATGATGGATAAAAAATTACCACCCTTATTTTCTGAAAGCAATATTGTATTTATTTATTTTATCTGTTGTGCCATTGCCAAGTAACCTATAACCTATTCTTTTGAGCGTTTTTAGGATATTTCATGTAAATAGTGTGATAAAACTATGATGAAAAAAATCATGGTGATATGACATGCAATAACAATTTGAGTATTCACTCAACTAACATCATCCGGATACCTAGAGGTAAGGCGTCACCATAAATTGTGACAAATTAAATCGAAAGCAACTTTCGTACCCGTCAAAGTTTCCGTCGTCAGTCAGCCCCGGCCGGGCGGAGTCGAACGCGACCCTTGTGTTCCCTGTTCCTTGTCAGGGATTTCCTGGTACCAGGGAAAGTTTGGGTGCCGTTACACTGCACGATTTGGGACGGATCAGGTGAATTGTTGGACGAATGAAATAAGGGATGTTTCACGAGTTAGAACTGATTGCTGTCTAGTACTTTTTCTTTAGTACGTTCATTCCCACGACGATATAGTGCATTTCTATAAAATTCTAATTTAGAATAAGATTTGTGAAAAGAAAAAAATCATCTGGTCGGCCCATTTTTCTGTTCAAGCTAATTTTGAACAAAGAGTACAAAATTCCTTTCTCGCAGCGGTACCTATACATATATCAAGGAAATATTATTTTATTGCAATTTTCTTTGTTTATAAAGATTTAAGTTTCATTCGAAATTATTTCGGTCTACCTAGACTTAAAATACCGTCTCTATACAGACATTCAAACATGTTATAACTAAAATGCAGAATTGCACTTACTTAATTTCAGGAACAGTCTAGTCTTTTAATTTGTTTATTGGAAAATCAACAGATCTAAGACCATTTCTAAAATCAGCTAGTGTGAACAGGGCATTAGCTGGTATTCCCGGAAGTCCGAAAACAAGTTACAGATGTACCTGTTCTTGGAACTTCTTTGTACCTTTCGGGTTTTAGTTGGGATAGTTCGGATTCGTGACTTTATTTACTTATTTAGTTTATTTTTGAGTTACTGCGCGGACGATTCCTTATATTTTTGTCCTTAGACCACAGAAAAAAAACTTTATCGACAAAGATAATTACAGTTAAAATTACCAAATTAGAACTGGTATTTACAATTGAGCTAACAATCTACAGGTAGCTCAACTGATCCATATCAACCAGTCGGAAGCGTCCCCAAGACGCTGGCTGCATTGCCTCGCTGTATGGCAATGCTGATGCGCTGCGCCTGGTTTATACTCGTGGGTTATGAAGTGGCGTTTTCTTGCATAACAAAAGAGAATGCCTACTCGTGAGTTTGCCGTATGGCCTTAAAACGACGATTCTGGCAATCGACAGAAATGTCGATAGCGTCCACACAATAGCTATTATGTTTGTGTGACTGTCCTATGGCACCGCCACGACATCTGCACTACATAAGTTTCGCGGCGATACACGTAGGCATTTGACGTGAAAATTGAGTGTCAATTACTGTCACGGTATGTATACGAAAGTCACAAATATGTCAGTTATAACAATAATCAGCCGACATAAATATAATAGTAAGTACTTACTACATCAGAAACGCACTTCCACTGAATTTTTCTGTAACTAATATAACAAATCAATAGCATCCGTTTAGTAGACTTGCGTGAAAGAGTAACAAACATCCATCATCAATACCTACAACCTTTCTGTATATAATATTAGTAGGATTAATACCGTTAACTTTTAAAGGTAAGTTAAATGCTGTCTTCAGTTACGGAATTTTTACGTAAAATGTACAAATAAATATAGGTATTCAAAGAAAAGCCCTCATTTAAAACTAGTTCCTAAAACATTTCCAGTAGCGCTAGATTTTGCCGTTCCTTGGTTTAATTAAAATTTAGATTGGAATGTGGTACGACTATAGAAATTATTTTTACTCCAAATAGCTAATTAAAGTTGAGAATGTCTTTTTGTTTGAGGTTGGATAATAGGTAACTGCTTTAGTTTGTAGGTCACGTTACTTTCCGTTCGTTCACTTTTCATATAAGCCCATACATAATAGACGTTTTATTTTACCTGTACGTATTTTAAAATAGCAATTTTACTGATTAGTGCTCAATTTAAGATATAAGGAATACACTGATTACCTTGTACGTCTTTAAAGCTTGACATTAACAGGTCTATAAAATGTTGACAAAAGGGTTAGAGCGATTTCGCACTACGTCCGATCCGAAACCGATCCGAACACGTGAAAATATGGATCTAAAAACACGGACCAATTTGAATTCTACATTGGATGCCTGCCACGTCCGTCACCCGCATACCCCGCCCTCCCCGCTGCCTCTGCTCGTGCGCAGATCGGATTCAATTCGGATGCAGTGCGCGAGCGTTCATACAAATAATACTATGGCTCCTTTGGTCCGTCAAAAACTTCTCCGAAATGGAGATCTAGAATGACGAAAAGAAATCGGATGACGGAAATCGGATCTAGTGCGTATATTACCATAGAAATAGTTCTACAATACTCCGGACCATATTTCCATGGATTCGAATCGGATTCGGATCGGACGTAGTGCGAAACCACTCATAAAGTGGTGATATTGAAGTATTTTATACTCAAACATTTCACTCCTCTCTTTTATCTTCCATCCTCTAACTTCTACATTCTTCACGAAGCGAAATATAGCTTCAAAAGTAAAGACTTTCAATATACAAATTATCCGTTTAAAACTCATCTAAAATGTTTAAACAAAAACATTACTACAATGTTATCGCATTCACTGCCCAGCCAGCGGTGGAACGCTCGCAAGAGAATGCTTCGGCCTACTAGTTGTGGGTCGTTGACTGTTTTTGCGTTGACGAAAAGAAACCGTTTTATAAAAACGGTGAACTTGTTAAAAAACCCGTTGACGTTTTTAACTGGTTTGTCGAAACGAAAACTGTAGTGCATCTATGTAGTATTGACGCGGTAAACGTTTAGTATTAAGGTTGTGAAACCAACTCGCCTGTTAATTGTAGTTACTCCTTTGATTGTCCGGCATTATTATTCCTTTAACACATCGTTGTTTTTGAATTTAGTTTGTTTATGTTAGTAGTTGAATAGAATTCTGAATGTAGACAGTAAAATGAACTAAACTTCTACTTTAGTTTATTTACAATTGAACTAATTGAGTAGTAGTAATACTATCTTTATTTGCAAGAATATATTCTAAATCATTACTAACTTACACTAAATCATAGAAATAATAACAAACCTTTCACGCTAAAAGATCTTTGGTTTCAACATAAACGATTTGAACAAGAACATCAGTTGATAGGATCAACTACTTTTGCAGCAAAAACAGTTGACTAGTTAACTGTAGAAAAACTGTTTTAAAAAACGGTTTATTATTTCAACGCTCACGACTACCGCCTTGGTATACAGCTATAAATTTCCGTCATGGGCATTGAAAGTGTTAAGCTAGCACTCAGCACATTGGCGTACCTACCGCTAAACAAACTCCACGATTGGGACCACCAACTAATCACAAATACACTCTAAGATAGAGACATTGGAAAGCAATCCCATTTAGTAACCGCAGGAGTAAACACACTATTTGCCTTCAACAGACGTAGTATCTGCGAACTGTGTTTGGTTTATAAACAGAAACGAACTTTGTTGGTTTAGTGGGCTGCATTTTGGGTTTATCCGTATTTGACAGGTTTGAAAGAAAATATAATTATAACAGAGCAGCGGTCCGCCACGGCTTCGCACGGGTATTAAACAAAAATAGAATTTTTTATGTGAAACTCTAACTTGTTGGAAAATTTTCTATTGCCTATGCTCATCAGGGAAATATTGGGATTCTAATGGTGAAAGAATTTTTCAAATCTGTCCAGTAGTTTCGGAGCCTATTCAATTCAAACAAACAACCAAATCTTTCCTCTTTATAAAGACAACCCATACAAATTATTGTTAAGTACCAGTCCGATCAAAAACCAATCTTTGCCTTCAAAGTACTTCTACAAGAGTTTGAAATTAATATAAATTAATAAACAAGCAAATGTTAAATAGTGATTCAATCAGAAATATTGATTCGATCAGATAGCGGTCAAAGACTAGATGTGTTTAAAAAAATATAATTAATAACTAATAATAAAATGTATTATTATAAGAATAAGAATATAAGAATATAAGAATATAAGAATATAAGAATATAAGAATATTTATTTCAAACATTTTACAATATAGCCTTAGGTCTACAGTTAATAATAGTTATAAGTACCACCTTATAAGTTATTTAATATTATCCTAGTACTGAAAATTAAGTAAACATAGGTACTGATTTTTAAACATATTAAATTAAGGCTTCCATTTGTTGTATGAATCATACCTTCCGTGTTAGTAAAAAATACTGTGTTACGGCAAGGTAGAGCTCAATACCTCGCATGGCGCTTAGATATTTATTATTTATTTGGATCCTTAAACGTGTTATAATTTTTACAATGTATGGACAATTGATAAATTCATGTAAGTTAATGTGAGAAAGAAATATAGGTAGAAAAAAAAGACAGGATTATATAAAACAACAGTGTAAAATTATGGCTATCAATTACTAAAACTAATACTTAATCCTAGGTTTATTTTTGTACGTAGGTATGGGTAGCAAAAACGTTACCTTAAAAAAAAAAATGTTTGAGTATTTAGTTAACTAAAACATACATTATCATATCACATAGTTAAAATCTAACATTAACGTAGAGTTTGGTAATTGTTCAACATTTAACATCCCTGGTACAAGAGGGTCTTAGAGATGCGACATTTGTAACAGTTTTAAGGGAAGTATGAAAAGTGGTACAATATATGAATTATAGCTTATTAACGAGTAACAGCAAGAAGTTGTTCAGTGTCTTCATAGTTTAGTGGTTGAAGAAATGCATGCAGAATCTTGCTACATATAAATCTGGTCTTTCCGATTAAATTTTCTTTAGTAACCTTGGATACGCGATTATAAAGAAAAGGTCCTAGAATATGAGTACTTCGACGGGCAAACCGGGTTTTACACGTAGGTACTCTGAATACCTCGTGAGACCTTCGGGTACAACGATTGTCCATACGATAAGGTAAGGAGTGTTGTCTTAATATAGTGGCTTTAATATATAGTTGCCTCACAGTTAACATCCCAGTATCTATGTAGAGCTCTACTGTAGGGTATCTGAAACCCTTAAAATTTAGAACTTTTAGAATAGAGCGTTGAGCTCTTTCTATTTTAATAAGGTTAGTTTTACCTGCGGAGCCCCAAGCGGTAATACCGTAGCTAATGACGGATTGACATAAGGTTTGATAGACAGTTTTGTTAGTGTAATCGTCTCGCAAATTCCTAATTTTCTTAAATACGTGTATTAGCTTACGAACTTTCGCTTTTAGGTGATCAATATGAGATGTCCAGTTTAAATTTTGGTCTATTACTATCCCTAGATATTTTATACATTTAACAGCACTTATATTAGTACAGTCGCAAAAAGCACTGTTCAAGGGGCATGTATGTACTTTTAGGGTAAAATCATTTTTTGGTTGTTTATTTTTATATATAGAAAATGTTATATACTTGGTTTTTGATAAATTTAGTGTAAGAAGGTTGTTATTTAGCCAGGAATTTACTGTGCGCAAACCAGTTTCGGCAGAGAGCTTTGTTTCTTCCCACGTTTTGCCTACAAAAGTCAAAACTGTATCATCAGCGAAGGTTATAATAGATGTATTGTCTAGCTGAGTTAAACAGAGAGAGTTTATATATATTAAGAAGAGCGTTGGTCCCAGCACTGATCCCTGCGGGACACCGTAGTGAATCGTGGACTTATTACTATAAGTCTCTCCAATTTTAACAGTCTGGGTGCGTCCGTTCAAATAGTCTGTCATCAATTTCAGTGGGATTCCCCTTATGCCAATGGACTCTAGCTTGCACAAGAGCAAAGGTACCGACACGGTGTCAAAAGCCTTGGCCAAATCGAGGAATACACCAATACATTTCTTACGGTTGTCTAAGCTATTCGTGATTTGATGAACAAGGCCTTCGACAGCGTCAACAGTTGATCTCTTATTTCTGAATCATTTCGATCTCTTATTTCAATAATCATTCTGATTATTGAATCATTTCATCATTTCTACAAAATATCATTCCATTAGTTTAATTTTACTGTTTACATTTTTTATACTATTATGTAAAGGGTAAAATATTTCGCAAATCTAGACCGCACCTACTAAGGCTCAAGAATTATAAATGAAACTATCTCGTAACATTTATATCTAATTATGATGTTAATTATTAACGAAATTTGACTTGCCAATTGGATTCACTAATCGTAAGCGTACCTACCTCATAATAAATAATCGCGTTAGAAGTGCTCTAATACTTTTCATTAGATACAAAAATTTTATGCAAAATATATTACTAACTAACAAAGAAAATTATAATTAAGTTACCAAATTAGAACTACATACATAGTATTAACAATCGAATCAATTGAGCTAACTGCAGTCTGTTGCAAACAAACTACAGGTAGCTCAACTGATCCATATCAATATCAGTTGGAAGTGTACCATGTATTGAACAGAAATACAAAGGTTGTGCGACATGTGAAACAGATAGCAAATAGAAAGAGTAACAAAAGTTAAAACAAACCGGATCAGGAATATTGAAAGAGATAGGCTCGCGCTGCTACTGACCAGCGGTACTCAATATTTTCGCTTGAATTCTGTCAGTTTGATGTTTCGTGAGTTATTTCATCTCCATGGGAGAAGGTTAGCTTTTTTCGCGGTATTTGTCTTTGTTTTATACTAAAACTACAAACTATGATACTCTAGCCAATTTTCGGCTAAGGTTCACTCTCATAATCCGATGAGAAGGCAGATGGTCACGTTGTTCAAAGACTATGTTGATAGCACCAGTGAATCTGATAATTTGTAAAATCTAATTATCTCTCGATTATTTTCCAAACGAAGTGTATATCGTGAATTAAAATTTGTACTTTTTTCAATTATATACTCACACGTTGTTATGTACCTAAAATAGAAAATAAGATTCCAAGTTTGAGTACCCGTGTACAACCAATCAACGTCCGCCCGCCCGTGGCATATGAACCGCGGCCGATGGACGGAACCAAACGTTTTTTACCCCTCGCACGGTACCCAGAACGGATTACTATTTTAAACTTTTTTATTTCTGCTGACGGGGAAATATTGCATTTCTGTATGGGGATATTGTTGATTGAAGGCTTAGAGGCTTGCTTTGTAGGATATTTTAGTTGCTTTTGGAATTAAAATAAGATTATCTTCTATGGTTATATATCAAACTCACAAAATGTATGAAGAACATGTTTTATAATTTAAAGAGCAGGTTTCACGTTTAATCTAATAAAACTGGAGGTTGGACATTCCATTATCTTAGATGAATTCGACGAAATTGAAGTTGAAGAATTATGTATGTAGTCGACGAAAATCGAGTAAATCAGTTTTCTGGCGACCACTTTTTTATTTTATTTGAATTAAATCGTAAGTTGAACTTTAATCACGTTATAAATGGATCAATTTTTATCGGGTTTGAATCGTTTTTATTGGATTGCGATTTATTAGGTTTGAGGCATTTTTATGTTATATTAATATAACAAAAACACCCCCCGCTCTAAAGGTGTCGCCATCTTGAACAAGTTTTGCTGAAAGCTAGGATATTCTATCCACGAAGTTTACATAGAAAATGTAGAAGTCAGTCGTTTTTAAGCAAATTATCCGTTATCTACAAAGACAAGCTCGGGATCCGCAGTTCTATTATCCAGTTATCTGTAGGGACAAGATGAGGATTCGCAGTTCTTAGCTGGGACCTAAGAAATCTGTGACTAGCTTAGTGTGCGGAATATTTTAGATCAGGGATTTCAAAGACAGTAAAACTTATTATAATAAGTTTCATAATAACTGAATATATTATTAGTTCACAGCGAGACATGCCTTCAGCCCAAAATGCCCAAATAGGGAGAAGTACTACGCATAGAACATCACAGTACATCACCAGCCTATAATAGTCCACTGCTGGACATAGGACTCCCCTAATGAGCGCCATAGACGGCATTATTCATCAATTGGGGGTTATTGCCCATAATCTCCACGCGCTGGGCCTGCAGGCTAAGGATCGCAGTTCGGTGGAGTTGTTCTGCAGAGGACGCTGCTGCTCGGCCTCCGGTGTGTTTCCCTTAGTCACACTCTTACGACCACGGGAAACCCAAGGGAAACCCATGGAAAGACTTGGGGTGATGAAAGTCTATGCCGGCACTACACGGCGGTACGCACGCATAGAACGCGGTTTGGTTATCTCCGAGGGGATGTTCAAATACACAGATATTGCAAAATTTAAATCAATAGAATCAATGGATCAGAAATTTTTTCTTCCGTAGATATGGGTACAATTATAATGTATTACATAGAGAGATTCTAATTGTAATGAACAGCTGTCCTAATGATTTAAAAAACACGCAAAGCTTTACCTTTTATACGGAAAAAAAGTTTCATTGGATAGCTAGAGAAGATACGAAACAATCTTTTGATACCTATGCTTTTAAGAACTATTCCCGACCGCCCTTTTCCAATGATTGCAACCTATTCTAGCTTCTTTTTTTGAAATGCACAAATTTACAAAATGTTGAATAAAAAAGTATTATAAAATTAATTAAGTAACTACTAAAAGAAATAACAATTATGTGCCGGAACGCGCCTAATTAAAACCGCTTCCTGCGGGGAGAGTGGGACAAAAAGATAAAATGAGAAAAAAGATAAAATGGGACAGTAATGTTGGAAGACAAGTTTTTTATGCGGGAGACTTGCATTCTCAGAGTTAAAGCGGTTAGGTTTTAAACTGATTTTACTATCGTTTTCGATGTTCTTATTCATGGTTTAGTTTAAGTGTTTTCTAATTATAGCTCATTATGGAGTGCGCCTTCACTTAAATTACTATTTATCATTACTTAGACCTGCATTATGCAAATAAAAGTATAAAAATATCAAAAAATTCTGGATACACAGTATCATCTAGCCCCAAGCACTACACACATTTAAGGGTTAAGCATTATAGTTCTTATATTACACTAGCGGTCCGCCCCAGCTTCGCTCGGGGATTTAACAAAAATTAAATTTTTATGCGAAAATCTATAATTTCAATTAATTAAATCTATAATTTTTGAAAATTGTCTATAGCCTTCTTCATCACGGAAAGCTTAGGATTCTAATGGAGAAAGTATTTTTCAAATCGGTTTAGTAGTTTCGGAGCCTATTCAATTCAATCAAGAAACAAATATTTCCTCTTTATAATTAGTATAGATAATTTTATATTTTACATAAGAAATGGTTAAATGTTTTACGGTTACATTGCAGGCCTGAGGGAAGGACTGGCAGACTGAAATCGCATTATAACAGGATTGTAACATTGATTGTAAGCATCCATTGGTGCACGCAGATAACCCCCAAAACTGACAAGACACCTTAAAACGAATAGAATTTAAGTTCTGTTGTCTATTGTTTTATGTATACGTTCGAAACTTAAAAGGTTTCATAAACAATTCTCAAAGCATTATAACAGTTATTCAAAAAGCCGGCGTCGTAAGAATGTTTATAACATTCGTTAGCTAATATCGTGAGCGCAAAATTCTTTTATAAACGCTTTTCACAGAAATGTTTTGAATACCGAACATTTTTCAGTGCTGACACGGTACTTTGGTATTTTGCGTTTTTCGAGTCAACAGAAACGTAGATTATTATTGTATTATTGTTGACGGAAGATTATTATTGTATTATTGTTGGGAATATGCATTTGTTTGTTTTGGTAAGAAATTAATAACAATGAAAATTTAAATCCAACAACATTATTTACAGCAAGGCAATGGAACCAGCGTCTGGGTGACGCTTCCGACTGGTATGTCGATCAGTTGAGCTACCTGCACTTTGTTTCTAACAGTTTGCTGTTAGCTCAATTGTTTTTTTATGATTTAACTGTAATTGTCTTTGTTAATAAAGGTTTTACTTTATCAAATATGAGAAATAAATAAGAACAAGTATATACAATTGTTAGAGTTCTGTTTGTAAGGTTCCGTAACCGAAGGGTGAAAATAGACCCTATTAATAAGCCTCTGTTGTCTGTGCGTCCGTCAGTTCGTCCTGTCATAGGACATCTTCTGTGTCTCTGTGTAATCTTATGAGCAGTATATAGTAGATATTTGAAGTATTCACAAGAATGTGTATTTTTTACAATGCACCGCAATGAGGAAATAGAGCGATCACGGGAAGTCCTTTGCCCAAAAGTGGGCTGTAACAGTCTAATAGTAATTTAGACAATACATTAACATATACTATAAACCATTAATTCAACTCATCCCCTGATCCCCTAGATACAAAACAATTCTATCCCCCGCAAGCATTCGCTCGACCGCCTGCCACGCCGTCACGCCGGCGTCACGTCTACGTCACGCCACGTGAACGTAAATCAAACGCGACGTTTACGCTGCGTGGACGAGACGTGACAGTGATGTGCTACTGTGCGGTTATTATTTGACAGTTGTATCGCTGTGTAATAGATGGAGGCTTAATGCAAACCTCTGTGGTTTACTTAGTTTTATATTGTAAGTTATGTAATACAATTTAAAGTTCGTAAATAAATTTAAAGTAAATCAGTTATATTCTACCCATTGCAGGATAGCGTACATATTACAATATATTACATAGATAGATATTTTTTAAGGCATAGGTATAAAACGCCCAATACGCCAGGAAAAAATAATTGCAGGTGACGGAACAATGCCAAATAATATTGCAAAATTCAATTAAATTAATATTGAAAATGGTTAGAATTTAAAATTTTGATGATTTTTAAACAAATAAATAAATCATATAATATGACAATTTAAATTTTTTTTACACTACGCATTGAGTATTATTATATTCTGCACTACGCATCGAGTTGTAATTCACATGCGTCTAGTTCCAGTCTCAAGGGACATCCACAAAATTAAATTCACTACAAGCTACGTTAAATTTTCCCGACGATCCACAAATTACCTCAAGTTACGTCAAAAACACCGCCATAGACAGTCTCGGCCTACGTTTGACCCACTACGTAACGGTCTACGTGTACGTGGCACGTAGGTACGTAACCCTACTAAAATTCATGCGTCGTTTTGCTCTCACAGCTCCATCTACCGTTATTTTCTGTAAGTCTGTATGAATGCATGCTCTTACTAGAAGGGTGGACCACTGGACGACTATTTACAATTTTACAGTCACTAGGAAATTATGACCATTACTGAATAGTCGATAGATACGGTTACCGTCTTGGAGGTAGGATTTGGTCAACCTTTAAGTAATGTAATCAAGTTTTTTTTTTCATCAGCGGGCACGACTTCGTAATTAAGAAGACGACAAAGAATTTTAAATAACTTTTTTCTTAGAAATAATTAAGCAGTATATTCATGTAGCATTTTATATTCTAGGATTGCATTAAACGGAAGGTTCAGAAAGTTTCGATATTTGTTCCTTTAATTGTTAGACATTTTTGATTCTAGGATAGGCTACCTTCGTCTTCATTGCTTGCTATCGTTATATTTATCTATCACATAAAATTTTCATCTTCAAAATTACAAAACGTATCTAACCCCTTCTCAATCTGATTTAACTAGTCCCTAGGTTAAACATATATTTACAACGTTATTTTCGCGTCCAGACCCTACCCCCTCCCTAACCCTCAGGTAATATATCAGCTCAGAGTGAGGCCTGCATACTAAACTCACGATAGAGGTATCCGCACAGGTGTTAAGCAGTGCCGCGGCGGTGGCAGCACTCGCTATTGATTCGTGAATGACTTTATTTTACTTACCCGTTTGATCTTTAGTAACTTCGACGTAGAAGATCTTGACCATCGACAAATACTTCTCACTCCTAAAACCATCCTAAAACACTACTACGACCTTAACTACAACCTTTATGGAACCTTACGAAGTTGAAACTTTTTCGTTCTAAACCTCTTGTGTTTTTGCAGCGAACACAGTGGCAAAGGTTTGGATGAGTGCGAACAAAGTAGGTCATTCCTGCGAGTTCCTGCGACAGTGACGAAATTACTTTTGAATTTGGAACACTATTTCATTAAAAAGTTTGAACGCAATTCGCTTTCATGAAATCCTGGCCGGTAGTTAAAATAGCGCGCGTGCCGACGCGGAAAGTGTGATAAACAAAAATTGGCTTAATAATATAAAATCTACACTTAACATTTATATCTATATAATATTCTCGCATGATATTTTTTTATATTTTCTCATAGTTTCGGATCTCATACGATGAAACGCAGAGTGTGCCCCGCTGTACCAAAATTATCTAACGTTCAGCGACTTTGAATCTCATCGCGAAAAATTCGGATTCAGGATGTTAAAGTAGATATCAAATATGATCTTTTTTTCGGTTCGCTCTCAAAAATCACTCACCCTAAATACATTGTTTTATTCCCTTGTGACACAATCTACCATTACCACAGCATAAACTTTACATTGACGTAATCCTGGCTCTGTATTACCATGTAGACCTTCGAATTTTGCGTGCGAACCCGCAGGCTAAGCTTAGTTTTACAATATCTTCCATCCCTTGCTTACTGTCCCCAATCTTAGTCCACATACTTGAACATTCATCCCCAACGACCGCAGAACAAACGTTTAAAACATCCCTCTAGTATTTATTGTTTGGGCGCGCGGGGTGAATGCTGATACGCAGGGTTAGATGGGACAATTTCGTGAGAAATAAATGTATATATAATATATATATAAAAGAACTAGCGGTCCGCACCGGCTCCGCACGGATTTTTAATAAGAAAATAATTTTTCATGCAGGTCCCTAAATTTTTTGAAAATATCTTATTTTATAGCCTATGTTCATCAGGGAAAATTTAAGGATTGTAAAATTATTTTTCGAACCGATTCAGTAGTTTCGGAGCTTCAATTCAAACATACAAACAAACAATACATTTTTTCCTCTTTATAATTATTAGTATAGATGTCGTGTTAGTTATACTATTTATAACTCAAGAAAGGCTGAACTGATTTGGCTCAAGATAGAGATAGCTCAGAACCAGGAAACGGACATCGGATTTTTTATCCCAGTATCAGTGACAGTCGTAACAAAACTTTGCAACGCACCGGTGTATCTCTTTATGTACTAAAACATGGTGTGCGGCTCAGATTACCTAATTGATTAATAAATCTAAAGTCTATAAAACAGTGGTTTGGTGTTAATATATTACCTACGAACTTAACTATAACTGGAGTGCCCTCAACGAGGAGATAACCCCAACAACTTTCCCGGTGTCACCCGGACCAATTTGTTTACTTTATTTACGTATGACTTGTAACTTAGTGTTATAATTATAAATAAAGAATAGTAATAAATATCCTAAGGGAACCTATCAGAGGAGGAGCAACTACTTCCTTTATGCGGGCGCCTCACATGGGCTTATGACTTGGTTCCAACGCTGGCTACGATTAGAATGGCCAATAATTGCAACCAAGATTGCGGCCTCATATGGGCTCCAATATAATTGGGCAAACACTCATGCCAAGAGCATTGGAAGGCTGGACGTTCGAGCAGGTATCATTTATTCATCAAATTTATTGCTAGCAAGTCATGTCGGACGGGACACTTTTCGCTCTGGCTACTTACGCCCACGCATTGAGCACATATTATTATTATTTAATTAGTCAAAGGAAAAAGAAGCCAAGGAAAAGGCGATTCTGGATGATAAAAATGCGCGTACTGATGCAACCAATGTGTGGATGGAGAAGTGACGTTGGACCCAAGTTGCCCCCCCGCCTACACACTTCACTCCCCTCGCCTTTGAACTTGTACAAAAAACCGACACAAGTCGGGTTGACATTGGCTATTGAACGCAATGTTCCGTTTTTATCCAATAATGTTCCAAGATCGATCCTCACATTGGTGTGTTGGATCCAACAGTATAACTTGGAGCCAACATAGCCCATGTGAGGCGCCGGCATTACTGCGGTCACCAATCCTGCCAAGTGTGGTGGTTATGGCCAACCCCCCCTTGGTAAGTTTATATCCAGCAGTAGATAATGCGTGCAGATGATAAAGTATCTCCATTAAATAAATAAATAATGCCGGACAATCCACACAGCATCATCTAGCCCCAAGCTAAGCAGAACTTGTGTTATGGGTACTAGATGACTGATATACATAATACAATATTATTAAATAGATAGATATTTTTTATTATACATAGAAAACGACCAGAACCCCTGAACAAATATCTGCAGATCGTACAAATATTTGTCCTGAGGCGGGAATCGAACCCGCAAACTCCTGCGTCGCAGGCGGACCTTCGCCCACCGCGCCACAGTGGTCGTCAAAAGTATTATATAACAGTGTTACTATTCTATTAAGGTGTTACTATTCCAGTACAGTGTTACTATTCTATTACAGTGTTTCTTTTATAGTACAGTGTTACTATTCTATTACAGTGTTTCTTTTATATTACAGTGTTACTATTCTATAACAGTGTTTCTTTTATATTACAGTGTTACTATTCTAGTACAGTGTTACTATTCTATAACAGTGTTTCTTTTATATTACAGTGTTACTATTCCAGTACATTGTTACTATTCCAGTACAGTATTACTATTCTATTACAGTGTTTCTTTTATAGTACAGTGTTACTATTCTATTACAGTGTTTCTTTTATATTACAGTGTTACTATTCTATAACAGTGTTTCTTTTATATTACAGTGTTACTATTCTATAACAGTGTTTCTTTTATATTACAGTGTTACTATTCTAGTACAGTGTTACTATTCTATAACAGTGTTTTGTTTTATATTACAGTGTTACTATTCTAGTACAGTGTTACTATTCTATAACAGTGTTTTGTTTTATATTACAGTGTTACTATTCCAGTACAGTGTTACTATTCTATTACAGTGTTACGTATCCAGTGCCTGTGAAGCCAGGAGCTGACACTAGCAAGACATAATGGACCGTACATTCATGTATCCCATCAATATCCATCATCCCCATCATTCGCTATCCTTTAACCCCTTCAATGACACAGGACATAAGTCAGGGGAATATAACGTAATACCACAGTTCGGATAATCACAAATTACCTATCGATTGCGGTCTAATACTGTCCCGGGTGAGGATATGTTGATAGGCAGAGCGATATGCGGAGCGGGTGGAATTGCGCAAATTAGATTGACCTTATTTCCTAACTACTTTTGGCTTGGATTGTCTCGAATTGACTCTTCCAATTTATTATAACGACTAGTTGATTTATTCGAAGTTCAACTCGAAATAAAAATGGCAACTGGTCATTTGTCAGGACCTGCATGCCAAATAACTCGTAGAAACTAGAAAATTTATTAATTTTGAGTGTGTCTGAATTCGTTAATATTTGATATTTTTTTAAACCATATTAAAAAAATACTTTGTATGCGGAAAATTAAATTAAAATAAACTAAAAACTATACCGTTTTGACTGTGTAGAGAATTAATTGAAAAATTGTCTAATTCCGTAATAACAGAAAATCAAAATAAAAAAATAGATCATAATAATAAAAATAGGTATCACTGAATATTATAAAAATGACATTATTAAATTAGAAATGCATGCTAGTTAAACAACTTAATATAAGCTACGGTAGTCAGTTACGAAGTTCCAGACACTACCCATTACAAACATACTTACAAACTTTACCTCTTTAAAGCATAGAGATTTTATTACCTAACTTTCAGAGGAATACCGAATTATTAAAGTTTTCGTTAGTAATTTTGATTAACTTCAAGTACCAACTTTTCAGCCAACTTTCATTATTCTATGACCTATGGAAATAGTTTGTATGACTTGAAACTTAAGGCACATTCTAGACTCATACTAGTGGCGCTACCTATTATTGGAGTTGCGAAACCAGAAATTCTCAAATCTCATTAAATATATATAAACAAAATAAAGTAAACAAGGACGACCTCGGGACAAATGTTAGTACGATCTGCAGATATTTGTCCAGGGTGTTCTGGTCGTTTTCTGTATTTTATCAAAAATATCTATCTATTTAATGTATTGTATTATGTATATCAGTCATCTAGTACCCAATACACAAATCTGTGCTTAGACTGTACAGCATTATTTGTTTAAAAAGGCATTTAAGAAGCTCATAGGTATCACAAAAATATTACTGAATCATTCTCAAAAAGGCATAGGTAGATAAGGAGCCAACCCGCTTATCGCTCCGCTCATGACTAAATCCTAAACAAATCAGCGTATGTTTAATGGCACTGCATCGTAGATAATTGCAATACTACGTGAAACGGAATTCTGTAGCGCCCGCCATTTTGAATTGCTTAGAATCAAACTTAACATTTAATTATACGGTTTTGGAATCGTCAAATGAATTCGAATTTAAGAGTTTTAAAACGTTTTCGGATTATATTCTTGATTGTTTTTTAATATGGGCAAACTTTTAATTATTTCATTGCCTGAGAGGGAACAATGTCGGGGCATTTTTTGCAGATTTTCTTCGGATAGCACATGCAGCCGTTTATCATTACCATAATATAACCACGATCCATCAAGACGTGACCCCTTAGAAGCGTACCCTTATGCCATAAACAATTTCTAGCATTGGATGGAAAAACAATTTATATGTCCAAGAGTCCTGTAAGGTCTTAAAGAAATAAAGCATTATTTATTTATTTATATTATTGATTACGGTAGCTCCAATATGACGTCCCTTTGGTTTCTGAGAGTGAAGAATTCGACAGTGCACCTGTTTTAGTGCACATTTTATAGTGCACAAGGACTATGAGGGCATCACCATTGATATACACTAATATTATAAGTAGGAAAGATTTGATTGTTTGTTTGAACTGTGTAGGCTTCGAAACTACTGAAAATTCTAACTAAAAAATCTTTCACCATTAGAATCATAAATTTTCCTTCTGAAGAAACATTTTCAAAAAAAATTGAGATCGCATAAAAATTTTAATTTTTTTAAATACCCGTGCAGCCAGGGTGGACCCGCTAGTTACCAATATAGAATAAAATAAAATTAACCAATGAAGAGTACAAAATAGTATGTGTAATACAGCTGTATAGACCAGCTGACTTTGGAGCTATACGATACTCTTAGAGAGCAATTTTTTATTTTAAATTTGGTTTTTAATAATAATAATAACAATTAGGCCTTTTATTTCCAACCTCCTTATTATAACAATATTAGGTTAGTAATTAACTATCGATTACGTTAGTAGGTGCCTAAAAAATTGGATAGTCGCTCGATAGAAGTCGTGGATGAAGATACCCAAGAAGAGATCAAAATCTCGAATGTAAATATATATATATAATTTTTTTTAAGTTACTTACCTTATTTTAAGGAACTATATTCCATCATAGACCATTTCTAAATAAAGGACCCTGGACAGCTAGATGAATGTGTAAGTGTAAGTTGGATCGCTATCAACACAAAATGACGTTTCAATTCCGCCAGAAGGAAGGGCGGGAATCAATTTATTTCCCGCCGTTTTCACTCGCAGATACAAATGGGTGACGTATTTTAAAATTGTGAGTTGTTTTTCGTGTAACAATGGCGCGATGCATGTATTCAAATTAGTTAACGGTTTTTAGTTTCAATTGTTCGTTATTTGCTGAATCCAAAATGTTTTTTGTAAAAAAAAATATATATACATCTATGTAATATTTATAAATTATTTGGAAATAAAAACCTTCGTGAACAACCGTCCGGTCTATTATGACTAAATGTGAAAATGTACATATTTCAGACAAAACAATTTTCAAAACGTACTTTTCCTATAATGTCTGAAAACCAAAAGACTGATTTGTCTATTTTTAAAACGTAGTTATATTTATTTAAATTCTTTAACGTGTAAGTACCTAATATATTATAATCGATACCTTAATTTGCAGACCTAATAACTCCACTTTTTCACGAAAATGACATTTTGATACCGGCAGAAACTAGATTTTTTGCTCTATTTTTTCAAATACTAATAACTCCATGGTTCTCAACGGTATTGGTGTAAAAACGCTATTTGAAAATCAAACAACTCCGCGTAAAACGAAACGCATCGATTTTGACAAAATAATCGAATATCTCCCGCGCAGTCGCCCATTTTGTTCTACGTCGCACAAGCGTACGCAAGCTCCCGCTCAAGCTCTTAGGAGTGGAAGATCCTCAATCAAAGAAAAACCCCAGTTGTCCCCGTGAAGGTGGATGACCTAAAAAACTTATATGACCAAAGAAGAAAAATAACGAAAAAAAAATTTTCTGATTTACAACAACTTAAGTCATCTATGCCCCGTGATTATCACGCCTATTACGATGCATTGCCACACGAAAATTAGTTATTATCATTTCCCTTCGGGTGGCAGATTATTTAGTTTATATTATTAGTTTAGAATAAAATCAAACAACTCCACTTTTAGTTTCAAGTATTGCTTAAACCAAATCGAACAACTCCTTTTTTCACTGTAAAACCTAAAGGTTATAAGAAAACATAGATGTTTAAGTGTTTTTAGATTAATAAAAAGCATAATTTCTAACGGGACTTTTGTTTTTATTTATTTCCTTAAATAAAATTTATTATAACGTTTTAAGTCGCTCCTGTAAAATTTGCTCCAGAGGAGTTATTAGGTCTGCAAATTAAGGTATAAGTAAAAACAATGACTACTGAAATGACAGTGGGCCGGCCATATTTCGCGAAGAACCGATAACCGCTGGGGTAAACGTGTTCTTGAGTGGAGACCGCGATCGGTAAACGTAGTGTAGGACGCCCTCCGGCCAGGTGGGATGACGATCTGCGAAAGACTGCTGGCAGATGCTGGATGCGACAAGCTGAAGATAGGGCGCTATGGCGCTCATAAGTGGAGGTCTATGTCCAGCAGTGGACTAACATAGGCTGATGATGATGATGATGATAAAAAATATACCTAGGTATTATAAATTTACATAATATAAGTAACACAAGTTAAAAATACTTTTTTAAACATGAAAAAAAAAACTGATTAAAACAAGAAATCAAAAAAATTTACTAGAACTAAGTATGGTTGGTCTCAGCCTTTGTTTGACCTAAATTAAGTTTGACCTCTAAATATTCAAATTATCTACAAATACAACTAGATGGCGCAACGTATAATGTCCTTCATTATTTATTTACAGAACCTTGCTAAGATGACCGCAAAATACCCTAACCTTTAATCCCTGATATTCAAATAACATTACCCTTTTCAATTAAACCCCTCAGATGGGCTAATAACAGTAAAATGTGTGGAATTACCATACATATGGGTGTAACGTCATATTTAATAGGGCCATTCAAGCTCCACGCCGTGTGGTGCCGGCATAGAATTTCACCACCCCAACTCTTCCCGTGGGTGTCGTAAGAGGCGACTAAGGGACACACACCGGGGGGCGGGCAGCAGCGCCCTCTGCAGAACAACTCCACCGAACTGCGATCCTCAACCCGCATGTCCAGCGTGGGGATTATGGGCAATAACCCCCAAATGATAAGCCATCTATGGCGCACATTAGGGGAGGCCTATGTCCAGCAGTGGACTATTATATGCTGGTGATGTTGATGTTGATTAAAGCTCGAGCGACGGATTAATTTCCCATATAAACGTAGTACCAAAATTATTTGTAATTTGAGTTTTTTTTCATTGTTTTCTATTATTTGTATAAGAGAAGAGGAATAGTATTTATCTAGGCTACCACGACAAGTTTTTTTGAAAATACTAATCAACACAAATACTAAGAAAAGGTCTCTCTCTCGTCTCGTCACAAATCATTTTGGTACTTCGTTTGTATGGGAATTCACCGGTCTCTGTGGTAAAATTCGAATCGCCCCGTATGTAATTTAGGTTTATTTTTAAATATCCTCATAGTTGAATGTCAGGTAGCGATCGTATACGTAGGTTAGTTTTAAAGTTTTTGAAAATAAAATGGTTACAAGTTTTGATCATTATTTCTACTGACCAAAACGGACATTGCATTTAGAAATTACCAGCACTATAATGCATTGCTCTTTTATGACTGCAACAATTTTTTCCATGAAATATTTACTTTACCTGTAGTTTTGTCCTCCAAATACATACGAGTATTTTGATCCCGCTTTGTAGTAATAATTTTGTTGTATTTTCTATAGTAAATAAAATATTTTTTAACAAGACGTATGAATAAATGAAGTGGAATAATACTACCTAATAAATCGTTTATTTCAAGCAACATAAGAACAGTAAAGGATGGTAAAAAACTTATTCTAGGGCCCATATCAACAAATATCTTACAGAAAAACTTACCATCGAGTCTCTCCCGCCCATCGAAGTACCAGACCACCTTCGGCTGCGGTTTCCCCTCGCGCACGATGCAGCTCACGTTGATCTTGGCTCGTTCCAGCAGTGGGCCGAGAGTGGCGCCATCTTGTAGCGACAATCCGTCGCCGGTTATCACTTCTACTGACTTTGGTTTGACTGTGGACAAGGAGAATAATTATTAGTTTTGTCTGTGTAACAAATAGTTTTAAGATTTAAATAGGTTAACTTTTATGTTTGAAATTTTTATTTTATGGTGTTGATTTATCTTTAACGGGGAAGATGTTGAGGCTAGTTCTATGTAACGAGGTACCGATCTACCCTCTAGACGTGAATACAACATCAACATCACCAGCCTATAATAGTCCACTGCTGGACATAGACCTCCCCTAATGAGCGCCATAGATGGCATTGATCATTTGGGGGTTAATGCCCATAATCCCCACGCTGGGCATGCGGGTTGGGGATCGCAGTTCGGTGGAGTTGTTCTGCAGAGGGCGCTGCTGCCCGCCCCCCGGTGTGTTTCCATTAGTCGCCTCTTACGATACCCACAGGAAGAGATGGGGTGGTGAAATTCTATGCGGGTACCACACGGCAACGTCAGACAAAGCAGACGTGAATAAAGTAGTTGATATCGAAGCTCGGTCGTTTTATTACACAACACGTGTAATAAAACGACGCTACGTCTTAACGTAGCCAGTGTTTTAGTTAGCCAGGTAAAACTTTACTCTTTCGCAAGGGTCTATAGCCGGAACCTACATAAATTCTATATTAATACAAATAATAGCAGACCATGGTGAAAATATGCTCAAATCACAAATCATTTTGGTACTACATTTGTATGGAAAATTCATCGAGCGCTGGAGCTTTTAACACGACCACTTGACTCAAGTTGACTGTTTACCAACAAAATTTGAATTCGTGTAAGTAAATGCGTCCCAAGAAATGGATGTGAATAAAACTAATTCCAATTTGAAAGTTCCATTAGATAAATAATATCTTGTGTGGACAGTTCCGAATCAACTCTCAGTTGGAATCGAACTTCCATCTGTGGAGCTCGGCTATTAATTGATAGTGTTGGGACTACTGTTACATTATCGATATAAACAATTTGGATAGAGAGGGCGAGAGCACCACCCTATCAATAGAAGTGTCTTATATGATTTTCGTGTAAGCTAGATGCCGCGTATCAGACGTTTAAATCTTCATTCAAAGTTCAGAAAGAGCGCAAAGTAAGCAAAAACCACTAACTTAAGATAGGTAATATATTTTTTATTTGTAGTTTAAATATAAATAACTTAAGTTAAGCTAACACTCCAACAATTCTCTAACCATACAAACCTTAGATGGGTGACGTTTATCACTTAGTCAGAAGTAACGTCACGATTGCTTATAAGGACATCATAAGATAGAATAACGCGAAAAGGATATCCGATAGGATCATTGGTCAAAAATCATTATATTAACTTAAATAATTTTATGAAAATATGCAGATGCACTTCACCTTTTAGCTACAAAATCCAATCCGCGTCTATCCCGATAAGAATCTTTTCATCGACATCGATAATCCGTTCCATTAATTTTATCCAACACTATCACCGATAAGTATCTGATGCACAAAGTTAATTA
The DNA here is from genome assembly GCA_963931895.1 of Eupithecia pulchellata. Classification (NCBI taxonomy): domain Eukaryota; kingdom Metazoa; phylum Arthropoda; class Insecta; order Lepidoptera; family Geometridae; genus Eupithecia; species Eupithecia pulchellata. The sequence continues at coordinate 490,213 of OZ007546.1, read as the reverse complement.
AGAGCCAGTGAAGCGTATTTTAAATTAATTAGAAACGGGATATATATTTTTTTATTTGTCTCTTTTGATAGAGAAAATGTCGTTTTGTTGGTTTTCGTGGTTTTCATTTCAAATGGGTTTAAAAGCTTTGTTGGAAATAGGATTTCTAGAATGCAAGCACCCATTTTATTTGACTTCTTATGACTTCATAACTCTAACGGCACACGAACTATGATTAAATTTTTAGAAGTTATGTTTATGACACATAATATAGATAACATTACTTACAGTTATGTCGTTTTAGTTGTCGAATACTTCGGCACAGTTGCAACCGCCACGATCACGGATTAACTAAAGTCATTTCGAGTGACAAAAATACCGATCTACCCTCAAACTTTGTCTTTAAAACTACGAGTGTTCATTAGCTTTTCATTCGTCCCTCGTACGTTTTGAGCAAATTTTTTTTTTAAATTTGGTTTTTATTTATTACTTTATTGACAATTGTTACATAATTATTTTATTATATTCAGTTTTTGTTGAGTTTTCATCCATAATTTATTTATTTTATATGTCTATGTCCATGTACTTGTTTTCATAAAATCTCTTGGATTCTAGAATAGAGTATTGATAGTTGAATTAAAAATAGATCTACTTAAGTAAATTACATTAAAAAGTAATTATAAAAATATGAACAAGATGTTTAATAGGGCAAAATGCCTTTATTAACAAATAAAATTACAAAGATCTAACTAAATAAAAAACTAGTATTTACAATTGAAACAATTGAGCTAACTGCAGACTGTTGCGAACAAACTACAGGTAGCTCAACTGATCCATATCAATACCAGTTGGAAGTGTACCCAAGATGCTGGCTGCATTGCCACGTTGTATGGCAATGCTGATGCGCTGCGCCAGATATTGACCAGCTCTTGGGTCACACGTCGCTTCGACCAGACGCTCAGATAATTTTTTGAAGATGTTTAATACAAACTGAATATATAGGTACTATTTAACGAGTATGTGTACACTACTTTTATGCTATGGCTATAGTGTCTAGTTTGCCTTGTAACTTCTCTGCTTGAATCCATCTTATGGAAATTTTATTTGTAATTTGTAATATAATATAAAATGGGCTCCTTCGTGAAAATTATAGATAAAAAATAAAACTGTCACAATTTGACAGTTTCAGAATTAAGTGAAAGATTTGATAGTTCGCAATATAACCTGTCATTTTAACTTTTGGGGTTCCGTTGATTTGGAAAGAAATCTGGGGTTTGTTGTGGTTTTTGTTTTGGGGATATCTTTGTGTAAAGACTTTTCGGGTTAAGTTTTTAAGAGTACGAAGTAACTTTATTTCTGCATTATTAAAATTTACTAGGATGGCATCAATAAATTTAGTTGTTTTAATTTATTAGTAACACCGAAAATGTAAAGAACAATATACCTATAGGTACCATAAAAATGTAAAGAACTCATTGATCTATTTAGCATTTACACATAATCGTGTTTCAACAAAAAAGTCAACATTTGTTTTATTTATTGATAAGTTTCCAGATTCTTCAACCTTAACTCAACTATGCTATTACAGGTAAACTATACGGAACCCACAGACCACTCTCTTGCTTGTCTATTTTCGTTCCTACGCGCCGTTGGATTTTCGGCTTTTGAACGTGAATTGAGTTAGATTCGGGTTCAGCGGAGAATATCTCGCTCAGCGAAACTTCTGATTTGATTTGATTCTGTTTATTTTATTTGAAATATTCCAAGTTTTAAACGTATTTTGAATATTGATGCGCTGCAGTTGGGTGCAGTATTTGGGAGGTAGGTAAAGGAAACCTTATATAGATAGGTACTTACTGGTATTTGTTCAGGGTTTTCTATGATGTATAATGAGAATATCTATTTAATATATATTGCATTAGGTATGTATGTATACCTATCAGTCATCTAGTACCCATAACACAAGCTCTGTTTAGCTTGGGGCTAGTTGATGCTGTGTGGATGGTCAACCGTTATTTATTTATTTATTTATTAAGTCTGTTAAAAATGCATAGGATAACCTAACTGTTTGACTGTTTGAATTCGATTGAACGGCCAAAGAAATCTTACTGAAACATAGCTAGGCGAATTAGTGTTATTTCGAACAAAGTGTCCCAATTTATTCTGTCCGAAACGACAGCAAGCCTGTATTTTCTGGGAAGGTCCCAGAAAATCCTAAAAATATTTCTCCTATACCTGTAGACCGGTAACAAATAAGATAATCCCACCATCAATGTTAAGTTGCGAACTAAACTAGTTCCCAGGTAATGTTAAGTCCCGCCTGTGGCTATCCGAAGACTACTGTGGCACGGTGGGCGAAGGTCTGCGCAGGAGGTTGCGGGTTCGATTCCCGTCTAGGGACTATAATTATGTTCAGGGTGTTCTAGTCGTATTCTATGTATAATAAAAAATATGTATCTATGTACTCGTATATTATTATGTATATCTGTTATCTAGTAAAATTAAAAACACACAAACCGCATTTAAACCTGTTGCGTAGTTTTAAAGACCTAGCATACATAGGGACATACAGACAGACAGCGGGAAGCGACTGTGTATTATAGTATGTAGTGATTAAATTTACATCTTCAATTACATTATTAAAATAATCAGTTTAACGCTTCAAAATCATTCTCTTCTAGGCAACCTTTTACTTTATTTATTTATTTTATTTATTTATTGAGATGCACAAAACATAACATAGTCACAAAATACACTAAATTTAAATGTTTTAGATCTAAAGCTTGATTATTTTACAACTTATGTGCATACAGAGAATCCATATGAACTAGTAGAACATGTAGAGCCAACAACTGAAAATATTAATTTTACAAGGTTCACAGATCGACTTTTTATAAATATAATGGTGTTTGTGCTGTTTAGAATACACGGTGACTCAGATTTTTGGACTGGGTAGAAAGGAGCGGGGAAAAATAATATTGGGTAGAAAAGTTGTGGGTTGAATGGGTAAGCACTCCACAAAAAGACGACGCAAAGAATAGGTACACTGTTTATTCTAGAACATTGAATATCACGGAGTAACACTCCAAACCCAACCTCTGCCAACTTTCAGAACGATTACACATCACAACTTTGTTTGACGAAAAACTTTGCCAATCTGAAATACACTTTAAACTCTACCCAACAGAGTGAGAATTTGCATGATGATTCGTTGTTTATTTCACGCGGTAAAACGATTCAAAACTAGGCTTTCTTGCTATGGCAATAAAGGTGTTGTTATTGGAACTGCTTTCCATGCACTATAAATCAATGCGGACTTGAGAAGTTGAAATTTTATCGAAATTCGAAATATTATGGTTTATCGAAACTTGAGTGATATATTGTAAAAGTTTGGAATATAAATGAGTGAGTCTGTACAGTTGACAGCTCAAATATTGCTCGGTGTTTTTACGATTTCGAAATAGCTTAATGTTTTATGAATTTTAAAGCAAAGCTTTGCCCATCGGTAACATTTTCGTACATCTACTACAATTCAAAAATGTTTAATTGCGAAGACCATAACAGACTTAAATATTTAAACAAAATAAAACCAAGTAGTAATAATTAAATTCTGTTCGTTTCAAAATGAGTTTGTTTCCAAAAAATAATAATAATAAATTTATTTAAACGAAGAACTCAAAAGATGGCAAGGATTTTTCGAGGAAGATTAGAGACGGTCATTTCAAACCATGCACGGTCTTATTTAATTTTATGCTTAAAGTAAATCAGCGCCATCTTTTCATTTATTGACTTAGAACCTCAGCCTCATTGTAGAAACTCTTGAATCAGCGTGGGCTTACACGCTGATGGATATCTTCTACTCTATTGAAATCCTCCTTGTCACTACTTGTCACCACTTTCAAATAAATGACGCCGGTTCATTCACTAGATTAAACGCACCGCATTCCAACTGAGATTCCAACAAAACAATTAGACATTGTGACACAACGACGCCATGACACCTGCTTGACAGCTGTCAACGACGTCAGTTTTCGCGCCAATTTCGCACGTCAGCGACTTGACTCGCGTACCTATTTAAGATTGAAAGGATGCCATCGTTTTGCTGTCAAATTATTATAGTTTAGTTTTGGTGACATTAGAATTGACAGCTTATCTGGTGTACCTACTTTGTAACTATTTGAGGAATATTTTTTCACTAGCTACCGACCGCGGCATCACACTTATTTTACAAACACATAATTAAAATAATACCTACCTATTAGTGTAGATAAGTATCTGTGTTTATTTTGGTCTGCTGGCCCAACTACTTCGTTATTTCATTATGTCATTTATCTGAATTTAAACAGTAATATAGTATTTTGTAATAAGTACTTGTGGGAAGAGAGGGGTAGGTACTCAAATCAAATGTTTTGGGTCGAACGGAGCAAAATACCTATTGCGTAGACAAAGTCTTGGATTGAACGGGACATCACTCATTTTCCCGCGATAACAAACTGCATGGGAAGGCCCGTTGTCTGGGATGCTGCATGCGTCGACCCACAAGCGCCCTCCCATCTTCCGAAGACATCCGTGAGGGCTGGTGCGGCGGCTGATTTGGCCGAGGATTTCAAGGCGCTATTATGTAGATGCAGGTCACGTCAGAGCCTATTTGTATTGCACCTCTTGGAATCGGAGTCGAGACCCGAGGTTTACGAGGTACTCTGGCTATCTAGGTTAAAAAAAAATATCTTAGCGTCTGGTCGAAGCGACGTGTGACACGAGAGCTGGTCAGTATCTGGCGCAGCGCCTCAGAACTGAAGCCAGGGGTTGGTGCTCTTCGGTATGGTATTGATATGGATCAGTTTAGCCTGGGTACCTGTAGTTGGTGTGCAACAGTCAGCACAATTGTTTCAATCGTAAATACTAGTTCTATTTAGGTAATGAAATTGTAATTTTTATTATTACTTAAGATTTACCTTGGTAGCCTATGTGTTATTCCAGGTCTAGAAGTACCTCTATGCAAGCATTTCAGCTCTTTCGTTTTGGTGTAATGCGGCAACAAACATCCAAACTTTCGGTAGTAACAATGTGATTGTGATTGTTTAATAGCTTAACAATTTGTTATTTTAAGTCTATTATATTAACCTTCTGTTTTAGGATGCATTAGAATAAAATAATTTTCTTCACTTAACTGAATCTAATATTAGAGACACGAGCACATTACTCACTCTTTTAAGCCTATTTGTAGGTTTTTAAGGAAATGTCATCATGTTTTACCACTGCACCACTACGCCTCAAGAGTGGCCGCCACTAATAGAAGTAGCCAAGTTCTCGAACCATCTCGGGCAAATAATAATTTGCACGAAGGCGGCCAAAGTCCACTTGATGAAAACTGAAGTTTGGAGGCCATTATATACGCGATAAATGTTATGTTATGAATATGACTCATAGATTATATTTGCACGTCGTGTTATGAGTAGTATAAGACATTGTATAATAATTATATATCCTTGCAAAAATTATAAATGATTGATTGAATTTTTGATATATAATTATTAAATGCCTTTTTTCTATGCCAGAGGCCTGGATATTAACGTCAACGTATTATAGATAATTGCATGGAAAAAAATAGAGAATCACGTCAATAGCTTTAAAGAATTTAAATACTACAATGAAAATAAAAAATGTACTCAAACTGACGGAATTTCGGTCATCTGGTTACATAGTGGAAGCTATGCTCACTATTTTGGGTTTTGTGAAATACATATATTCTATGTTAAATTTATTTCATCGAATGGGCATACTGAGGTAAAACCAGAATAAAATGTCGCCCAGAATAAAACAGTAAAATCGGTTTATCAACCCGTTGCAAACAATCAAGCGGTAGCTCGACTGTTTCAAACAGTAAATATATAAGTAATACAAAAGAAAATCAAATCGCTAGTTCTTTAGCCACACACTAGTTGAAGACGAAACTCGCTGCAATGTTATTGCGCGACTCACCCTTGCCCAATATTCCAGCTTTAATTAAGAGCAGTTATGTTATACTACAGCAACTCCCCGACTTCGTTCGTTAAGATTTCAGCTATTCTCATAGCACCGTTCGCGTAGTGACCTCAATTCAAAAATATCCAAAATAACAGAGATAAACCTATGACTACGGCGTAACTTCCATAAGAAGAATTTAAGATATTTATTATTATATATTTAACATAAGATTTTTTTTTTTTCATAGAAGCGACGTGTGACCCGAGAGCTGGTCAATATCTGGCGCAGTGCATCAGCATTGCCATACAACGAGGCAATGCAGCCAGCGTCTTGGAGACACGTCCGACTGGTGATATGGATATGGGGATATGCGGTTTTTTGCAACAGTCTGCAGTTAGCTCAATTGTTTCAATTGTTGTGATACTAGTTCTAATTCGGTTATTTAATTATAATTTTCTGTGATAATAAAGGTTTTAACTTTTAAATTTAATATAAAGAATATAATGTATTTGCATGTATATTAAAGTATAAGTAACATGAATGATTTGTCTCTCTCTTTCAGTTTTTATGTTTACTAAAATAGTACATACCGAATGTATGTATTATGTTAGTATACTACTAAGTTTTTACCTTTTTAATAAACCCAGGTTTCTAAACAATTAATGTAGAAAACTAAAATAAATGATTTGAAATTTACGGTGAAAACTGAAATAATTGATTTATTATGAAACCAATACCCGCATGTTATGCGCGTGTTATGTAATATAATAGGGCATGGTAACATACAATATACTATGGCATGGTAACATACAATATAATAGGGCATGGTAACATACAATAACGTACATATTGAATCGGGGTAAGGTTGTACGTCACGCGACTGTAAGTTTGTTCCCAGTAATTATAACTAGTTAGGAGCAGCTGGCGCCTGATTTATATTATGTACAGTGCGCGTCAGAATTAAGTACCCCCCTTGTCTACATAATATTTACGACTACTTCGAATTCCCTTGTAACTTATCACACAAATTTTCACATGCAAAAATTTATCTCGCCGCCGCTCAGGATCGAATCACCCACCATAATATTCAAAGTCTAAAATTCCCAACAATAACAACTATTGTGCCCTATTGTGCCCCACATAGAAATGAGATAGGGGGGTACTTATATGTGACGCGCACTGTACATACGCTGTACTGCATTTTTAATGTTATAGCTTGAAGATATTTTGAGACATACTATAGTTTTTAAGGATAGGATAAATAATGGAACTTAGAATATTTTAAACGGATGCAATCTGAACACATACTGATTAATACTATTTAAACGGGTATTTATAGCGTTTATTTATCTATTTTACCCGACGTTTCAACAGGTTTACACACTGTCTAACACTGTGGTGCTTAACACGTTAAAATAGTACTTATAATTAATAGAGCTTTGGCCTTGACGTAAATATGTATTTTAAAGATAGCTTAGGCAAAAATCAGTCGGAAAATATTAGTTTCTTTTCAACGAAATTTGTTTGTAAAAGTGGTTCAGTTGAATTTCTCTTAACATCATGTGACGTGTCCAAGAGTCTTGTAAGGTCTAAAGGAAGCACTTTGATTTTGATTTTGATTTCATCAAGACACAAGAACACAAGAAGCACCTACAAACGAGAGCTTCGACATAATCACCACGCTTAGCAGGCGAGTTGGTGATGTTGACGATGTTGACTGATACACAAAAGAAAGCTGCTGCCTTCCGTCACTATATAGTTATTCTGTGCTTCTATCTAGTAGGTTTCCTTTAGGCTCGTACATCGACGGTCTGAGTCAATTCTTCCACTGCCACGACAAGATAATAACTTTGTTTGATAAAATCGCGATGGAAGAAAACCTAACAATATTTCTTACAATGCGCCTTCCAAAGCCAAACTTTAACAAACAAATTCAGGATTCCGCCCACGGAATCCAAAGTGGTAAGCCGAGGAACAATATTTTTAACAACTTAAGTAGCCTGAACTCGGCCGAAGCTTAAAGGATTACCTACGTACCGGAGGTAAAGACCTTTAAGAGTTGGTTAGGGAGTAAAATAATAATGAATTGGATAAAGCGCGTTGTTATTAAGTTTCGTCGGGATTTGAAATGACTTGCTTTTGGGTGCTTTTGTCGATTGGCTTATGAAGTTTGAAGTTTATTGCAACGCGTTTTGCGTGCATAATTGAACAGGTTTTCAGACAAAGGTTTAATTATTTTTTTACTTGCGTTCTAAACTAGGTTGGTATTGTATTTGTTCAGTAAGCTATGATTTTAACCAACCAATTATACTAATAATGGATCTATATCTCAAAAGTCAAGTGTAGGTACTGTGTGAGATGAATTTATTAATTTTAAGTATAATTATTTAGATTCATTCTCGTCATCCATACCGCAATGTTTGAAAACGAAAGTTTTTAATCAGTGCGTCCTACCAGTCATGACCTACGGAGCTGAGACGTGGACACTCACGATAGGGTTGGTCCACCAGTTCAAAGTCGCTCAGCGCGCTATGGAAAGAGCTATGCTCGGAGTTTCTCTGAAGGATAGGATTCGTAACGAATACATCCGACAGAGAACTAAAGTCATCGACATAGCTCAGAGAATTAGCCAACTGAAGTGGCAGTGGGCCGGCCATATTTCGCGAAGAACCGATAACCGCTGGGGTAAACGTGTTCTTGAGTGGAGACCGCGACTCGGTAAACGTAGTGTAGGACGCCCTCCGACCAGGTGGGATGACGATCTGCGAAAGACTGCTGGCAGATGCTGGATGCGACAAGCCGAAGACAGGGCGCTATGGCGCTCATTAGGGGAGGCCTATGTCCAACAGTGGACTAACATAGGCTGATGATGATGATGATGATAATTATTTACTATGTTTTGTCTGTAATTGTTAATTGACTGTCTCATAGTCCATATTCTTAATTACCTATTTGATTATTTTTCCGTATTTGATTCAATGCTATTTGAACACCTGCTTGCGAGTTGAATATATTGACACTACTCTAAATAAATGATTTGTTTTGATTCGATTTGTGATCCCAATTTTTTCACAATGTCTAGTCACAAAGACCTTGTTCAATCAACTGTTTTTGGATAAAGTTCTTTGTAAATCACTCATCACTAACGTCATAAGGCCTCCATAATACTGATGCATTTGAAATTCCCGTAAGTCTACTAATACTACGTCAAAATATGATGCATTTTACATTTCCATAGTCCATCAATACTACGTCAAAATATGGTGTAAATCTTGTAGGGAGTCATAAAATAAAGTGTCCTTATCTCGGCAGCTGTAAGCGGAGTTTGATCCATCATAAGTTCAGTAAGTCGATCGAACGTCGGGCAATATCTCATGAGGATACATTGTGATGCAATCTGAGTAGGGAGCGGAGTGGTGCCGGCCGATCTCCGGCTTTAGTTTTTATTTTCAGAGCGAATTTTTAGTGACAATATAATTTTGTTTGTTTCAAGTTGACATGATCCTGTAGTATACAAGTACAAAAAAAGCGCTGAGATTCTATAAAATATGACTTGGAAATTATAAAATACAAATTCCTTCAAATTAAGTCAACTTCAAAGTAACGCCTTAGGCATTGGTTGTTGCCATTTTTAGTTTTTTATGTGGTTTTGCGGACATAGTACATGATTTTTTTCATTATTTCAAAATTTTTACGTGTATAAAATTTTTAGCCTGTACTCATTCTTATAATGTAATCTACATTATTCAATTAGACCTATAAGAATGATAGTTCAGGCTAAATAAATAATAATAATAAAATAAGTAATCAAAATTTAAATTTAATATACGTTAAAATTGTCGTGTAATTCATCAAATTTATACCTATAAGTTGACAATATTTTATTCCAATACATTTTACGGTTTCGAATTTAGTTTTTTAATGTCCGGGTTTTTGCTACATATCCCTATTTGTTAAAAGCAACTTATAACAACCTCGAATTTAAATTAATAACAAAACCTAGGGCCGAATTCACCATCAGGCCTTTTCCCCTCCCTACACATTGTATGTTTTAGATGCAGGCTTAGTGCCAGCCTTGTGTAGGTGTAAATTACTAGTACATACTGTTGTAAAGTTTGTCAACGAGATTATGCAACTAGCTTGAACACCCGCCTTTGTTTATGGGCAGGGAAGTTCGGATTTATGCTGTGGTAATGGATTTTCGGCGAAGTCGTGTTTTGGTTTGACGACTGCTGGTCGGTTGAGATGTATTCCTGAGTGTATCATTCATTTTGTTATCGTCGATTTGTTTCTTTATATAATAAATAAATAACGAAAGAAATTGAGCGATAGGCTGCTGAAGTAGCTAAAGATAAATTAATAAAATAAAAGTAGTTATTATAATATTGATACAGTTTTATGATAGAATACTTTATTGCTTTCCTTATAATTTTTGATGTTGGCGTTATCAAAAAAAAATTTATGATTTGATACATAGTATGAACATGATTTGTAATTAATATTTCCCTCAATATTTAAGTACTACTTACTAAATCATTGGTTTCATAACATATTTCCCGTACGTTACGAAACACCAAGTATAAGCTCACTTTTGGCCCTCTCGTATGTAATTAATAGCAAATTATCATTTCCGTCTGTAGGCTTATCCCGACGTAACGCGTTAATAAATTACGTTTATTTTACGTATGTTTACGTAGTACGTGATGTGAAACCTTTACCCGACTGTTGGGACTGTAAATAATGTTTCTTATTTACCATCATCAACAACAACATCAACATCACCAGCCTATAATAGTCCACTGCTGGACATAGGCCTCCCCTAATAAGCGCCATAGATGGCATCATTATTTGGGGGTTATTGCCCATAATCCCCACCCTGGGCATGCGGGTTGGGGATCGCAGTTCGGTAGTTGTTCTGCAGAAGGCGCTGCTGCCCGTCCCCCGCTGTGTTTCCCTTAGTCGCCTCTTACGACACCCACGGGAAGAGTTGGGGTGGTGAAATTCTATGCCGGCACCACACGGTATTTACCATCAGTACATTTATTAAGAATATTATATTAAATGTTAAAGTCACTCAAAAAAGTTCTTGTATTAGAAGAAAAAATTAATCCAGGTATGTGTGAATTGACAAGTTTTAGTATAATCTTTATCTATACTAATATTATAAAGAGGAAATATTTGATTGACTTGATTTGAATCACTTCAGCTAATTTGATGCGTCAAGGCAATAACAAGTATCAGATAACACAGAAAAACACAAAAAATAACCCATGGTTAAAAAAACGGTCTTTTCTTTTGATTTTTCGAATAAATTTGCAATTATGGCCGTTTAGAAAGCGGCCGTAAAATTTATTATTGCATTAAATTAGTATTTTCACATTCAAGCGGCAATTTTCTCAATTTTGTAGCATCAATAACAAATCTTATAAATCGCAGGTAGTATTTTATTTTCTCTCGTAAATTCAAAAACTAATTTGGCCCAAAATTATAACGTTGTCCTTAAATTGGGTTTTCTCCCTTGGGCCTATAATTTTGGATGGTCGTATCTTTGAGGCTCTCAGTAAAATTATTCTTTTCCTTTTACACTGAGATTTTATCAATTAGGAAGTTAATTTATTGGACTAAGAGGGAATTATGGGAGCGCGACGAATTACTGCTTTTTGTTTAATTTCAACCATAGGGTAAATAAACCTAATATCTCTGTGGATACTTCCAGTCAAGAACCCTGGACTTCCAGTCTCGACCCAGGTTTGTTTGTATGTTGGACGTGCTATTCAATTCTATTCAATATTTATTATATATGTATGTCAAATTTCGCTGAATTTGTCTAGTAAAAAGATGATGTCTCTTAAAAACATTGAAATGAACAATGAACGCTTTATTTCCCATTTTATTACTTATTTAACTAGTATTTTGTGACGTGTGCAAGAGTCCTGCAAGTTCTAAAGGAAATAAAGTACTTTGATTTTGATTTTGATTTTTAAGTAGTGTTGACGTGAACTATTGATTAAAATCTTATCTATCATCCTTTTCATAATCTTATATAACACATATCGGTTAACTAATCAGTTCATCTTAAATTAAGTACCCTACGTTCTTTTTCAATTATATATTTATTTATTGACACTATAAACAAAAGAAACTATATATATATATATATACCCAAATGAAAGTGTTGCAACAGCAAAACACAAAACAGTCACTGAATGCTGATGATGATAGATAAAAATAAACTGTAACCAAATGAGACAGTGTTGCAATTGCAATGATAGCAAAGCACGGAACAGCGAGCTAATTAAACCAGTTAAATCTGAACATAATCAGGGATGGACCATTCGTTGCAGTTACAGGGACGTGGTTACTGTGGAAGTACGCGATTTATTTTAAAAACAATCACTAGCTTTTGTGCGTGGCTTCGGACACATCTTTCTGGCATGATAATGATGCTTCCAGCCGAATTTACCATGGCGGCGGCCAGTCTGGAACCAAGCAAAGTGCACTGTGTCTACACAAACACAGGTGCACTCTCTGTTCGCTCACTTCGTTATCCCTAGAAATAGGAGACTTATTTGATGTCACTCTATGTATCAGTTCTTTTTACAATGTTATACAATGTTGGTATACAGTCAAAAATTATTCAATTGAGAAACATTAATTACTAAGGCAATTTAAAAACAAGCCACATCTAGAAAAACTATCACCGTATTCAAATGCGATGCTATCTGTGGCAACCACTCGCGAACAGTATTTATACCCACGCAATAAATACATTGCGGCACATGTATGCAGGCAAATATATACATGTAGAATGAACGCCTCAATGCTCTTTTGGAACATTATTATTCCCATTTCTAGGAATTCTGTTCGGTTTTGGAGTGTACTGTTTGTATGACCGTAGGAGGCAGTTAACGCTTTCGTGGCATAAAGCAGAACTATACATGTACTTGCCGTGTGGTCGGCATAGAATTTCACTCAATCTTCCCGTGGGTGACGTAAGAGGCGAATAAGGGAGACACACCGGGTGAGCGGGCAGCAGCGCCCTCTGCAGAACAACTCAACAGAAGTGCGTTATCCAACCCGCATGCCCAGCGTGGGGATTATGGACAATAACCCCCAAATGATAAATAATGCCATCTATGGGCTCATTAGGGGAGGCCTATGTCCAGCAGTGGACTATACTGTAAGGAAAAAGGGCACATCTAATTTTTTTTCAGATTTGAGTTAGATACATATTCGGAATCGGAAAAAAAAGGCGCATCTGCCTGAATTTAAAAGAAAAATCTATAAGAGCAAAAGACAAGCCTAAAAGAGTCCATTGCTGGATATAAGCCTCCCTATTAATAACCGATTATATTATATAGTTATATTGCCGTATCCACCATCTGCAAGCACCGGGTCCCGGTAGATGATGTCACTTGCTGAACGGGACTCCCGTAAAAGGGGGGAGTTTTCCAAATGCACCACGCTTGGTGCTGATTACATTTATGATGTTAATGCTTGGCCGGATGTCGCTCCATTCCACACCGAAAATAGAATGTAAGAAACTGAATGTCGTGCTTAGCTTTTGGTATAGGTACCAATTTACATAATAATTGACATTGTATATAAATCACATTAAACTTAGATTTAGATAGGCAAAACAAAAATTGTATTAGACATCTAAGTTATATAATATGAAAGTACTAGTGGTTTCTTTTTCACTTCTTCAACTTTTAGACATAAAATTTAAGTAAAGAGAAATCAATAAGAAATGTTTTTTTTATAATAATTATCTGTATGAAATTTGACTTGTCTAAGTGCTTATTTTGTAAGCTAAAATAAATAAATTTATTGAATCTGAATCTTGACATGCGGATTGATAACTGCATTAGAGGTGTTATAAAATTCTCAGAAGAAAGCACTGTACCCTGGATCTACCAGGGATGAATGTGACTAATTAATTATTCCATTGAAAGGTTTAAATAAAACCTGTTTCTGGAAGCAAGCAATTTAATTGAATGTCATCCGTACTGTCTGAATCTTGGGGAGTTCATTATTTATGAAAATGATTCGATTCGAGCTCCACCCGTTTACAAAGTTTTGAGGACTTTTACATCATACTACTTTTATATGATTGTTTTGTATCTTTGCGATATCCTTGAATAGGATTTTTTTTATGTGTACTTTGTAATTAATTGGGTACCGTGTATACTGTGTGTAGGATTCGTAGTAGAACGAGAAATATATATGTTAATAGTTTAAATAGGTATACGTACAAATACATAAATTAAATACAATCGCTATGTTTGGCTTTTAGGTGGAAATGAGGGTTTTAGGTACGGGCTGGTAGTTTTTTTTATAACGATCATTATAACCAACGCCCTCGTTTGAGTCCATTCATATTTGATTTTTTAAATAGAAAATTCCACGTTTAAATAGAAACTTATCTCAAATTCTTACAGTAAGTTTAAACTAAGTGATGTCGTGTCGTAAATACTGCAAAGCCTCGCCCTATAATGAGATGCCCACACTCAAGTTTTCAAAGCCTTGCATAATTGCGACTGCGTTTCAAGCCCCTCCGAGACTTGCGTTTGTCGGCAGAAATACCGATACTTGCAGCTTAGCGTTAATTCTGTATCTAATATCTAGATATCGGGATATCTTGTATTGAATATCTCATGAATGAAGATTGAATTTATTTGTTGTTTTTTTTAAATTGACACTAAAGTACAAAAATCTATGAAAATTTGGGAAAAAACAAACTGTGGTGTACCTAATTGTAAGGTAAAAAGTCTTTAAAGCTAAAAAGGTGAGCAAACTGTTTTTTGTAGACATGATGACATAGACATAGATGGTGACCTTAGTGACAAATACCACCGGTAGGTAAACTTTGACTGCATGTATTCTCAGTAGTCATGGCAGTGTGAAATTGATACAGGCAGTCTTATGTTAGGAAAATTATCCTTAATAGCAAGGCTCCTGAGTGGTAAACTTGTACCGGAAGATGCAGTAAAGGTATGTGCCGACGACTGCAGATTGATTGAGATTGATTGATTGCTAATTCATTGAGTCGTGGTTATTGTGGAGATCTTTAGGGGTCATCTTTGAGTGATCCATAAAGCCTAAACGCCTAATCTAAAAGCCTAACGATGTTCACGGTTGGACAAATCCAGCAGTGAACGTCGCGTCGTCCGGTTGATATGATGAATGTAAAATATAATTAGTATAACTACAGCTTTCTTAAACCAGTAGAGAATAGTTATATATCTACATACTAAGAAAGAAAAACAGTACATTTTATTTCTTCGTAATTTGGCTGCAAAACTTTAAACACCTATAAACAGATTGGGTATATGCTAAAGTCAAAGATTTAAAACTCGAATTCCGCCATCTTGAACGATGCATCAGAGTGCCAATGACATGTCTGTTTAGTGGTGCGAAAACAATTTATGGAAGATATTTATCGATAGTTTGTTAAAACATCGACATATTTTATAGTATTGTGGCGGCTGGGCTTGGCGCAGGCTGTCACATAAATTGAGAGCTGGTTTATTTGTTTGCTTGTATCTTTGTTTGATAATCATTTTGATTGTTTGACCATTGCGGGTGATTGAGTTCGATTTTTGGTGGTTTTGTAGTGAATACTGTTATCTGTTGCTAACCATTAACAGTGATGTTTTAAATTGTTGTTGTTTGCAAAATACACTCAGTTAATTGACATGATTTATTTGAACCGCCTATGTCACTAGAAAAATATATATTATGTAAAAACAATATAGTCAATGAGGCGCTCATCAGTGAAGACCTATGTGGAAACATCCTTTGCCCAACATTGAGTTAAGTAACTTATATATTAACAAAAGTTATTTCTACCTATTATACTAAAACAGAGGAGTTACAGCCCAACCCTTAAAACAGTGAAAACAACTCAGCTTACAACCACATTCAAACTCTTTATGCGACAAATAAATCCCAACCTCCCGCGTCGATACTTTATCGAGTTTATCGATAAACAGTCGCATTAGTCGATGTGGCGATAGGCCAAGTCGATAGCACGACGTTATTGATGGCACAACACTAGCGGCTTGAGATTCGCATTGTTGAACGGATGTGTTGAAATGTTTTATGTAGCTGCAGAGATGCAGCTCCAAGGCTTTTAAACTTTGGCAGATTTTTCAAAAATCTTATCTTAAAATACCGCCTTTCCGCTGGAGTTTATATTTTTTCTGCGCACAGGATCCCATGGGCTGGGCATAGATTATCTTTACCAAAACCTACTGAATTGATGTGAGTTGACAGTAGGTTTACTTAAGCGCACTTGTGAAAGTATTTTCGTCGGCCATTGAATCATTTTCTTTTTTTATTCCTTATCAATGCAGCCAAAAATAATGTACGAATAAATGTGAATTGACCAGCTGACTCAGATTACGTAATATTTACTAGTAACGAATCGTCTTATCTGTAAAATTTATTTAGAAGATATTCAAAACTAAATAAACAACTTTCTCAGACGTCTTAAACTCAAACTTTAGTCAAATATGAACTAAGGCTTAGCAAATAATAAAATATTAAATTCTCAAAGATTCGCAATACTTGCGCTAAATTACCTTTGAAATCGTTTTATATTGGATCTAATATTTACACATAGCTGTAAATTATTTGTGCGAATGAACTTCAAAATAATCATGTTTAATGAAGCTGAAAATTATTTCACATTACTCACTTAATCCTTAGTGAAAGGTAATTTATGATTGACAATAGTTTTGCTTATTTAATTTAAATTTATGATTGACAATAGTTTTGCTTATTTAATTTAAATTTTTGTACTAAAACCTTTACGAACAACGAAAATTACAATTAAATAATAAATATTTTTTGGACTATTTTAATAAAAACCTGTTAAGTAGACTGAAACAATTTTAATCAATTCTGTAGTTATTGCTCAAAAAAGTTGTAAATCTAGAATTTACATTTGAGCTAACTGCTTCTAATTAGGTATTTTTTTGTAGATTATTAATGTTAGTGAGACCGAGTAAGCTGACTTGTCCCGGAGAGGCCTACTAAGCAGTGGATGATGATGAATTGTACTAACCAAGCTCCCACTTCACCACATCCTCATCATAATCATCATCAGTCTATAATAGTCCACTGATGGACATAACCCTAATGAGCGCCATAGATGGCATTATTTATCATTTGGGGTTTATAATTGGGGTTATATTAATTCCCACGCTGGAGATCGCAGTTTGTTGGAGTTATTCTGCAGAAGGCGCTGCTGTCCGCCCCCCGGTGTGTCCCCTAGACGCCTCTTACGACACCCACGGGAGGAGTGGGGGTGGTTCTATGCCGGCACCACAAGGCGCTTCACCACTCAAAGCGATTATTAGCTAAATTCCCAGTATTAAGGTGAAACAGTTAGCCAGTATCTCATCTGTCGCCGACACACGCTTGGCTCGCTCCCAGTCCTCGGTTCGACTATAATCACAGTTTTCAGAATAAATCTTGGCAAGCCTGTATCTGAAGACTTTTGTATCTTTAAATCTTGAGCTGATTTGGGTCGTAATGCAGTGATTTTCTTTATTTAGATTTATCGAATGCACCATTATATTTGAAAGATAAGGGAATCTGATTATTTGTTGTCACGAGTATAAAAACGGACCGTTTAGCAGATGAGTTTAAAGAAAATTTTAAGAATGTATTCTACTTTCTTCTCAGAATTATGTTAAAGCTGTTACTTAATCTATATTCAGATTTTAAATTTTCATCTCTCATATTTGTACAAGCAACCATAAAACAAAAATACATAGTTTTTTGCAAAAGTATGAGGTTCACCCGTTCATGATTTTGAGAGAAACTAGACTCTCCAGGTCCTGCCAATTTCTGATCAAGTTATTATCATCACCAGCCTTTATACCAGTCCACCGCTGTATAGCCCCCCCCCCCCCCCCCCTAATAAGCGCCGTAGCGGTCTATCACATTTGCCGGCTGTCCATCGCGGTATGTCATGCCACCTGAACGGAGGGCGTCCTAAGTCACGATTATTATTATTTATTGTTTATTTATTTTATAATTAATTACTTATATTTCTAATAGGTATTTTCTTACATAGAACTGCTCTTTGAACATGCTGTCTACACATATTTAGGAATACAGTTGGGATCGCGTCCTTC
This sequence comes from Eupithecia pulchellata, assembly GCA_963931895.1. NCBI lineage: Eukaryota > Metazoa > Arthropoda > Insecta > Lepidoptera > Geometridae > Eupithecia > Eupithecia pulchellata. Next base: position 472,118 of record OZ007546.1, on the reverse strand, counting down.
TTTTTGTATATTATTTGATTGTTTTCTATGTTGGGTGCCAAATTAAAATAAATAAATAAACAGATTAGCGTTATCGAGTTCCACTCAAGAACATTTTTCGCCAGCCGTGGTCAGTGCTTCTCAGATATACTAGCCCACTGCTAATTCAGCAGCCTTATTGTCTAACTTGAAATCCATTACCATACCATTAGTGAACTTCAAACCGATTACCAGTTGTAGACCCAGTCAGAATGTTCTCGGTATTGTATTAAGTATTCAACTGGTCTTCGGTTTCAGCTATTTACACAATACGTGAGAGACAATCGAAGTCCAGGCTAGGTTTGAAATTCCAAACAAGTCGATTACGATTACCAGTTGAGTAAGACAATACAGCTGGCAGCTTGCTCATAAAATTCTTTGAACCAATTTATATTGTAGCTCAATGCTACGAAATGTCTTTTAAACATCTACGAAATAGCTACGAAGCTACAGCGTCTACGAAGCGGTTACGAATTTGCTACGAAATTATCTGCGAATACGCTACGTCGTCGCTATTCGTTTACAGAAACGGTCATAGAGCGGTGCGACAGCAAATGCTGGGGGCTGGGAATCTGCGAGATTGAGCTACCAATATAAATAATAGGGATCCTAGAACCTTGTCTCATTCAATGAACGAAACTTGACGATAGTTTACAACCAATGTGTGTGCTGGCAGTGACGACGTATGGATTCGATAAGCTTAAAGTAACTCAGCTAGCTATGGAGAGAGCTATCCTTGGAGTTGATATGATTATTTATACAAATATATTTTATGTAGTAGAACCATTTCAAACTGATATAAAACCGGTTGGCCATTTACATGTGCAATCCCATGTGACAACGGGTTAATTGTATGAGAAATTCCTTTTTTTTTTTGCGGCTTTGTACGCTATGCTTCTATTTTCATCCAATGGAGATTGATTTATAGCATCATTTTTATTTATATTAAAAAGTAGTCCATGTGCAATATTCAGTTCAATTCGTTCATTATTCACTTTGACAATGTTCCATACCATTCTGATCGCGCACATGCATACCTCTACGAATTCACTACGAATGACGAATATGTTAGGTTACTAAGTATCACATATTCTGTGTTGGCATGTGGCCCGGATATGACGTATTTACATCCGGAATTATGCTAAGTTGCAGCTTTGAATATAGTTTGCGTAAGAAATGAGGGTGGGAACAGTTTTCGCAAGCTTCGCGAGATGGCGAGTGAAATGAGATAGTGTTGGGTTTAGAGTAAACTGTTTTCGTTAAGAGAAATTCTAAACGAAAGGGCTTGGTAACATTTTCATGCGCATTCGTGCATTTATTGGGAACTTAGATGCTGCCTGGCTTCGCACGCTTTGTTTCTATGGAAAATTTTATTTCTATACTATAGAAACTAATTTATGGGTTAAAAGTATGTTTGCTTATGTTTTATCTCAGGCCTAGAACTGTATGCAACATTTAAACTCAAACGTTCTGTAGTTTCGACGTGAAGAAGTAAAAGTAACAAACCTCCATCCATCCATCTATGTATTCAAAATTTCGCTTATATAATATTGGTGTTTTGTAATATTAATATACAATTTATATAGTATACAACTCGTTATTTAAAGAAGTGCTGTCTAAAAGTACTGTTTGTATTCGAGGCCCTTAAATTAACACGAAGGGGTTAAACTCTTTCGCAGATAAGTTTTTGAGATGGCGAGATATTCTTTAGCCTGATAAAAAGACGATGGATACGCTTTTTTATTAGTTTATTAATCGAGTCAGATCAAAAACAATGTCGTTGTCATGTATAAAGAAGTAAAATTCTATGCAATATTAAAAGACAGAGTTAATTTACGATAATTTTAAAGTTTTAAACATTGTACGTTATAAGCAAAGATCGGCGATTGGGTGCTATTTTAGACGTTGTCACTAACATGGATATGACATTCCGGAAATGGAAATTCCAGAATCCCGATATTTGAGTGTTTCCCCGTTCGACCCCAAATTTGTTTCTTTATTGAACATTGTTTCGCAGCTGCTTAAACCATAGATAGGAGGATATGAAACCGTATAGAATACATCTACATTCATTTAGGATGGTTCCAAATCTTAACTACGGGTAAAGCAGCTAAAAAGCTATGTACTATAAAAATCATACTTCGCGTCCAAATACGTCACCATTTTTTTAAGTTTTGTTATGTAAACTATTCAGCTCACTGGACATCTCCAGAAGTACAACAAGGTGGATAGTGCGTTGTGGACTTAGCAAAGCCTGAAATAGAACAACTGTTCAAATGTTGTGACTTATAAAAATCTACTTCCCATTTTTACGGTCAATCTGTAAGAAAAGTAGATTTTTGCTTTATTTTCTTAGCGTTCATTCCATATCCAGAGAACATTTTTGCATTTAGTTGTAAAATTTCAGATTTCAAGCTTTGCTGGATTGTCTATACCATAATGTTGTAAGGAGAATACTCACCGGGAAAAATGTGTTTGCGTGACAAGTATTTAAATATTTTTTTTTTCTAGAAATATGCTTTTCGTGAGTACTATTTTATTCCGATATATTTTATATAACTATAAGATTTTATAATTCTTTTTTTGTATTTTAAATTAAAAAATATACTCTGTTAATTTATATGATTGTTTTATTTAGTAAACAATTATCGTAATCTCATAATTAATATTTTTACGTCTATTACTTACATCGCAGTGTGTTAACCGCGTTAATACCACATTCACTTTGAAGATATTTTTTTTAGTATGTTTTCTTTACGTCATTGTCGTATTTGTGATTCCGTCATTCATCCATATTCGATATCGCAGTGATATAGTAATTCATTTTTTCCCGGAATTTTTTTGGTCATATCCATACTTTGGATGACATCTTTTGGTAATAGCACCCAAAAGTCCGATCTCTAGTTATAAGTAAGTAACGTATAGTAAAAGTAAGCAAATTATTAGACTGTATCTGTAATAGAAGTTTACGCTAAATCAGTTTAGTTAAGGGTCTAAAGAAGTTGAGAATCGAGAATTTCCGAATCTTGCTTCAGTTAGAATAAAGTAGATTTCTAACAATCCAATACTTTAAATAAATATAAAGCTGGGTGTTCGCGCCAATATCGTTGTTTTGGTGCTTTATACATGGTGTTGCTGTTCTTGTAACAAAATATCAAATTATTATGTAACGGAACCTACTCCAAAAATGATAGGGTCTTACCTTTATTGCCTATTTTAAGTTTTTAAATTCAATTTAGATATAAAATTGTATAACAATTTTTCATGTAAGTATCAATAAAGTGTTCATTCATTCATTTATTTATTTTCGCCATTTTTAATTTGATCCTTTTACATAATCCTTGCAAAACTTTTTCTATTTTGACAGAATCTATCATCTATTCCCACGCGAGGCCAAGTTTGTGTTTGTGTTATCTTAAATGAAAGATGACTAAAATGGGTACCAATTACAATTGGATGACTGACAAATTTATATGTGCCTAATAGCACATACTACATAGATAGAATTTTTTTTTATAGTAAATGACCAGAACACCCGTAAAAAAATATCTGTAGACCGTACAAACCACTGTCCCGAGGCAGGAATTGAAACCGCAACCTCCTGCGTCGCAGTGACCTTCACCCACCGCGCATTCAAGAAACTTAGCACTAAAGAATATAAGTAGCTAAGTTTTATAGAATGATGCAACCGAGCAGTTTTTAAATACGGGATAATGGTTTTTTTTTATCCCGGAATAACTTAAAACAATAGTCACCATACGCATACTTGCGAATAATTGGGAGGGTGCTGATTCTAAGAGAGCATCAGACGGTCATACCCAGCCACAGAGCAACACGGGCCCCCGACGGTGTTGCTTTATGTACCCAGCATAATAAAATATGGCTGTAGTTTTCATTAACAACTAGCAGTCCGCCCCGGCTTCGCATGGATTCTAATGGTGAAAGAATTTTTCAAATCGGTCTAGTAGTTTCAGAGCCTATTCAATTAAAACAAACAAACAATCAAATCTTTCCTCTTTATAATATTAGTATAGATAGTTACCATATTGGGAATGGAAAACTGCACCAGACGGCCATAGACTACCAGCAGGAAATAAAATATGAATGTAGTTCTACCTATAGATGACAAAATATCTAGTCAAACCACAATACCTCACCCTGTACCCTGTACCCATACGTTTTGTGCAACGCCTCGACTGGACGGGCGCCAACTTTAGCATTTGATAAATAAATATCAAAGACCTTGCGTTTTGTCCAAAATACTAACAAAATCTCTGCCTTTCCGTTATCCATGTCTGCACAAACATTTGTTGAGAAATATTTTTAGAGTATATAAAGTCTGTTAGCTTTTTGATTTACAAACTGAATACTGGATTTTCGCAGGACACTTTTCCCGTCACGAAAGGTTTGTTATGTTCCCGTGGTTCGGCAAATAATAGCGAGAGAGGGTCACTGGAGAGGTTTTAGTTTGTATTACGTCCTTCTTCAGATGTTAAGTCCCACATAATTCTAATCCCCCCAGAATCAGTTTATTCGTAAATGAATTTCATTGCCAAAAAAGTAAAAAAAGCATACTTTTCCCACTAAGAGACATCATAGTGCAACAGACTCTTGGAGTGGAAAAGGATGACATCATAGAGAACTTCAACAAGTATTTTTATTTATAAAAAAAATGTACTTCTATTCTTACAGGCGTACCCAAAGCAGTACTGAACATTATGTAACTTAATAACAAATTAAAAATTTGTCAAAGAAAAAAATTAAAAAAAAAATGCTGGACAATCCACACAGAAGAGCTTGTGTTATGAGTACTAAATGACTGATAATATCAAATATTTTTTATTATACATAGAAAACAATATTTATTTCATTTTTCTTGTGGTTCCGAAAATCTTTTAACGGTTTTTTGCAATTATAATCTGAATGAATTCTCAAGTTTATGTGACATGAATGAATTAATTTAATTTTTTATGGTTACTAACATAGTACCTACAGGTAGATTTACTAACAATGTATGGTAAAAAAACAGAAATAAATGATTTTGATGCATTGATTTAGGTCAAACTAAAACCAGATTAAATCTAGTAATAACTCAACAGACCAAACCTCTGACCCAATCAGGCCTTATGTCCTTTAACTAACTTCAAACTGTACTACAGCATAACGACTCCTAACGGCCGCGTAGATTGCACACCGTTACGTACGTTACGTAGATTACGTTACAGGTAGGTGGTAGATGGTCGCTTGGATGACGTCATCAGGCCGCGGTTGAGGAATTTCATGCCACATTACTTGTAGGGTTGGGTGGTTGTCGATTAATTGATATTGAAATCGACACTTCAGTATTCATTAATTATTTTATGTAGAAAGATAAAAACCTTATTCCGGAAATGGTCTTTTTATCCTATCATATTTCATAACTTTGTTTAGTCGTAACAAGAATCGTATAAATTTAGCTTTTTACGGTAATTTACTGACTGAGGCGTAGGTAAAACATACATCTTCATGTCTGTCAAGTTTTTTGACTGTACAAGATGAAGTATAAAATGTAAGACAATCTTATTCTCCCGCGTTAATACAAAGTTTAATCTGGGGGCCTACTCAGAAAAATATTAGGTTTCAGAACTTTTTTAGTGCAAAATCAACTCTCATTAGCGATTACACGAAAATGAATCAGAAACAACTAGGTACTATTTCGTTGTATTCATAGTTCGAGCCCATAAATTACCGAAATAAGTAATGTTGACGTAAATGTACACACGAAAAATAAATTGATTAGGATAAGTTGGTGGCAAAGGCATTTTCAAAATGATAAATAAAAGAAAAAACGCTAGTCTCTCAATCGATCTTGTGGTCTAGTGGAATTTCTAGCATTATTTATAATTCCATCGACACCACCCCTTCCCTACAGCACATCACTAGTGAATGGAAGGTCCGGCGCTCATTTCACGTGACATTACTCGAGTTGACCCACGCTATGGACGCTCCATCACTTAGCTTGAGGTACACGGGATGAGTAGTAGCGATTTAAGTATCTACCCACTTTATTATTTATAGCTACACACCTTCTAATTTATAGATAACGAGCGGTCCGCCGCCCGCACATCGCACGGGTAATTAACAAAAATGTTAAAATTTAATTGAAGTTTTCCTAAGGAACTCTAACTTTTTTGGCAATATCTTAGCTAATGTTCATCAAGGATAATGTAGGATCATGGTGGAATAATTTTTCAAGTCGGTCCAGTATTTTCAGAGCATATTCAATTCAAACAAATAAATCAAACAAAAACAACAATCAAACAAAAAATCTTTCCTCTTTATCATCATCATCATCATCATCATCATCAACAGCCTATGATAGTCCACTGCTGGACATAGGCCTCCCCTAATGAGCGCCATAGAATGCATTACTCATCATTTTCCTCTTTATAATATAAGTATATAAATATGAATTTAAAGTTTGTTCTAACTGAGCTTGCATGTTATTTTAAGCACGATTCGCTCATTGGCTATTTGTCTGCAAATATTGGAATATTTAATAATAATACATAAATTATTATTTATTTATAATTATTATATTTTTATTATTGAATTTTTACTCTACCTATCTAAAAAAAATAATCTCAAATCCACACCCCGCTTCCGCTTATATCTTGGACCATTACCCCATATAATCGGTACAATCGCACAGAGCGGAGTCGTGTAGCGATCCACAAAAACGGCTATTTGATCGCTAAATCACTCCGCGCCGTTCTCCCTTCAGCCCTAATGCCTCATCGTAGGCGAAGGAATTTGTAAAGGTACAGAAATAAGAAGAATCCCTGAATTCAGTACTGTGTTTGGTTTCTCGGTTGTCAAAGGTATAATTTTGAAGGTCCGTTATCAATCTATCTTTGGACTGAATTCCTTGTGTATTATATGTGTGGGTTTAAGTGCTCATAGAAAATAAAGTTAAAATAAGATTTTGCGAATTCATTTTAGATTGCTGACTTTTCACGATTCTATTTTTTAACGAAAATAGATTTTGGTGGCCACCAAGGGCAACTTCGTATCTCTTCCTAAACTAAATAGAATAAAACTATTACAGAGGCATTAAAAAAAAGCTTATGATAGGTATAACAAACTGGACGATGGATTTTTGAAAATTCCTTTGTTAAACAGAATAATAACATAAAGTAGGTGGTGGCGCTAGTTTAGGTGCTGTATGCGCCTTAATGACTGACTTTCAAGACAGGTATTTGTCTCATATAATAAATATCTCATATATATCTGGTCACTTTGAGCCAATCTCCGAAGACACCAGTAAATTCCGTCGCCAGCCGGTACCGGTTGCAACACGAATGTAGAAAAAGAAATGGCATCGTATCTAATACAATAACCTTAAAAAAATTCTGAGCATCTGGTCGAAACTACGTTGGACCCGAGAGGTCAGTATTTGGTGGAACGTATCAGCATTGCCATATAGCGTGGCAATGCAGCCAGCTTCTTGGGGACACTTCCGACTGGTATTGATATGGATCAGTTGAGCTATCTATTGTTTATTTACAACAGTCTGCAGCTAGCTCAATTTTTTCAATTGTACATACTTGCTTTAATTTAGTTATGTGATTGTTATTTTCTTTGTTCATAAAGGTCTTATCCTATTACTTCAATATTAGTTCTTCAATCCAGAAAGTCTTTCCCTTTTCTGTGCAATAATAATAAATTTCTCGCAAAGACATAAAAAAGTAGATTATACGTTAGTAACCGCATAAGAACCCACTTAACAAAAATACAGTAACTTATGGTCTAACAGCCTTAAGAACCCTGTCTTGAACCACGTTTTACCTTAAAACCGCACTATTTTACCCCTCGTGCAATGAATCTAAACGGAATTGCATAGCTAAGTGCAATTTACATGCACCTTTGCCCACATTAGTTGAATTTACGACACAGACTCCAGGCGTCAAAACGGCACGAACTGGGGTCTGCAAGATGTAGAGGGCTCTACTGTGAAACAGCAAATGTTCGGGTCGCGTATCGCGCCGTAAGATACGACCTAAGCTTCGTCGGTGGATGTCGTAACAGCCGAGTCATGAAACCTCCCAAAAAGGAGGATCCTGCGATAAAACTTTTTAAGAGAGAGATATAATAATTTATTCATTTTAGATACCTTACATTACTTTGTTAACAGTTAAGGCTTATGTTAGGTTTGTCTAAATACCGGGTTCTCAAATATTTTATTTAAAATGTATCCCTATGAACGAAATAAGTTGAATTACATGTTTAATAATAATAATAAAATTTTTGTTTATTCAGATTTAGTCGTTAAAAATTATAATTCACTTAGTATATAAAAATAAAACTTAAAATCTAAATATTCCACATTAAACGTCAGATAATGTTCTGAATTTATTTATTTCGTGAATTTCTTACTAGACATGAGTACAGGGTTTCACAGTACACCCCCGTACAGCATAGAATATGTTATGCGACAAAACGCTGTCGTCTTGCAACAAGAATTTATGCAAAATGACATCACTGTTGCAAAGCTATCCGACGGCGGATAGCTAAAATGAAGGTTATATTTCTAGCAGATTTGTTCAGGAGAGTCTTGTTAGCCGCTATGTAAAATAGACAGACAGTGGAGACCGCGACTCGGTAAACGTAGTGTAGGACGCCCTCCGGCAAGGTGGGATGACGATCTGCGAAAGACTGCTGGCAGATGCTGGATGCGACAAGCTGAAGACAGGCGCTATGGCGCTCATTAGGGGAGGCCTATGTCCAGCAGTGGACAAATGAGTACTGGTTGATATTATAGTACCACCCCATGGCGATATTATCGCAATAAATATTTTTAAACTTACGCGATCTGAACACGTAATGATTAGTGAATAAATTAATGATTACCATTTTAAAGGCTATTTATCGCGTAATTTTTTTTTCTCGACGTTTCAACAGGTTTGCACTCTGTCGTGGTCACGAGATGACTGCGAGAAAAAAAAAACGCGATAAATACCCGTTAAAATAGTAATTATTATCGCAATACATATTAGTAACTTTATTATATTTCTATCAGTGGATTTCTATCAATAGTCCATAAATTATCTACTGTATTATCAACATTATTATTATGTATAGTGTGCTGATGGTTTCCCTAAAAATAAATAAATAAATTTCTATCGACTTACAAAATACTCGTCTAACGAGTTGGTCCTTACGAAAACAATCAAATTCACGACCAGACAGACAAAACAACACAAAGTCAAGAGTACGTCTGTGGTTTATACAGACAGACGTTCAATTATTGTGTCGTTATATTTCCACCCCGCGATCGATTCGGCTTGTTGGGCAGAGGGAGATATGCTGAGATGTGAATTTGAGATTTAAACACATACAATGTAGATCGTAACAACGAAAATTAAATTTTCTGATGAGATTTTGCGCAAACCCTTTAGGTACTTATTATGTAGGTGACATAAGAGTAGATTTTTCTTAAAAAGGAATTCGAAACATCGATATTTGTTTTTCGAGTAGACCCTCTGATTTAGTATATCTCCGATACTAGATATAGTTTGCTAGATATTTTTTTTTATAAATTTGTACTCTAGTTATTGACACAGAATGATTGTGATTATAAATCAGTTAATAAATATACTAATATTATAAAGAGGAAAGATTTGATTGTTTGTATGTTTGTTTGTTTGTTTGTTTGTTTGTTTGTTTGAATTGAATAGGCTCCGAAACTACTGGACCGATTTGAAAAATTCTTTCACCATTAGAATCCTAAATTTTCCGTGATGAACATAGGCTATATAATATTTTCAAAAAAGTTAGAGATCCGCATGAAAAATTCAATAATTGAACCGTGCGCTGTATATTCAACCTCTTTTTCTATTATGGCGCGTCAGAATAGAAAAGGAGGTTGAATAGGTGCTTGCTTTTTCTCTACGGCCAGTGTCAGTTATGGAGTGTCAAGTCAATGTCAAAAACCCCAATGCTGTTAAAAAAAGTAAGGGATCCGTATGAAAACTTTGAAACCCATCGTTTTAGTGTGTATAATTTCTGAAATTTTTGTTTAATACCCGTGCGAAGCCGGGGCGGACCGCTAGTCAGTTAATAAATAGTGAGCATTACTTATTTCAAGAAAACATTTAATATAATATAATATATTATATTTTTTACTGTAACAAAATCTATGTCTATATAACGAATTAAATTCTATTTGTAGTGGAATGACAAAAGTCATTTAAATTAGATATAATGAAAACAGACAGAACAGAATCTACGTGCAAAATTTGTATTTCCTAAGATTTTTTACACTCACACATTAGAAGACTTCTAATGTGTGAGTGTAAAAAATCTTAGGAAATACAAATTTTGCACGTAGATTCTGTTCTGTCTGTTTTCATTATATCTAATTTAAATGACTTTTGTCATTCCACTACAAATAGAATTTAATTCGTTATATAGACATAGATTTTAAGTAGGTCTTTTCTTTCTAGATATTCTTCTGACAAAATGGTTTTCCTACAAAAATAAAAACTATATCGCATCTCTCAGTGAGCTCAACCTTTATCTATTGCTAAATCAATCGCCATTTGTAATTATAAGCAGGTGTATACACCGTCGCCATATTGCATTGTTGTTTCATTTCGATACCGTTTTAATACCGGTATTATCATTCCCGCCACCTCTTTTATTTGCGACGTTTATTTATTTTTGTCTGGATAGACCGTTTTAAGAGAAACAATGGGAAGAAAATGTTATTTTGTACAAACTGCACAAATCTTAAGCTTTGGAAAGGACAACTATTTTTAATTATGAAGATTTCTGCGAAGATGAAATAAGTGTTAAGTATCATAAATTTTCATAACCATCAGCCATCTTTTCTATGGTTGGGAAAAGGGTATTTTATTTGGAATGGTTGGTATGTACTTTCTATCTCTCCCTGTAGGGGGCGGTACTTTAATAATATCTTAAATTTGATAACTAGCGACTCGCCCCGGCTTCGCACTGGTGCAATGCTGATACCTACTAATGCATGTTATGCCTTCCTCTTGAATTAATATGTAAGTAACAACATCCATTGCGTAGTTTTTAAGATCTAAGCTTACATAGGTAGATATTTATAAGCTTACATAGGTAGATATAAGCTTACATAGGTAGATATAGACAGCGGGAAGCGACTTTGTTTTATACTTTAAAGTGATATCCAGTTTCAATGGGATGTACATATATAACTTTAAAACGTTGTCGTGTAAAGCCGCGGGCACAATCTAGTTACAAATAATCTTTCTATTATTTTCCAATAAACATTCTCTTAGTGTTTATAACCAAGATAGATTAAAAAAGCTTCGCCACTGAAAATTTTACGATTAAAATAACAGTTTTAAAACTTGCACCATCTCATTACTTACAAAGTTCCTCGTATTTCACAAAGGAAGGATACGTCATACAATTCATAAAAATGACGTTTTCGCACGCGGTCGGTACATAGCTGGTTTTGTTCTTGCGGAAGCAGCAAACGCGGAAGTGGAAGCACAATGGGCGTGATACATTGCTCTCACACGATAACACTAAAGTGATGAACGCTGTGAACCAGATTTATGCTCTATGAGTTACGGGATAAAAATCAAAATACAACAGCCTGTTATTTACTGAGGCCTGTTAATTCCGCTAACCAATCGCTATGGCAGTGCTATCGTGTGCTATCGTCGCGTAATTATCACGAGATTAAAAACAAGCACAAGAGATAGGTAGATTAAATTAACTAAGTTTTTTTATTTGTATTTCGCTAGAAATGTACGATTTTGACAGAACTTGAGCCCGCAATCTTCCACTCAATCATCGAGGATTTTTTGGGATACTAATGTAGGTACTTATTAAATTCTTTTTTAATCAACCGAAGTATGAATATGCAATAATATGTATAAACAAAAACCTTTTGTTTCGGTTCGGTTTTGTATTTTGTAGAGTTTCTTTAAGTGTTAAAATAAATATAGACAAGCTGTCGGAGCAGCTCTGATAATATTGACTCACAAATCGATATTCCATATATATTTCTTTGTAGAAAATATTTTATTATTTTAAACGTTCAAACAAAGAGTAGACTACAAATTCATATCATCAAAAGACATGACACCTCATAAATAAAACATGAGCTTTACAATTTCAAATGAAATGTCTCGTACAAATTCTTATTCACGTTTGCAAAGGAATGTTATATTATAAGTTCTATTCTAACAGATGGTATGAGCTGTTGGCTTAGTGGTGAGTTATTGCCGAGGGAAGTTGGTTCAAACCGCATTTGAAAGTTTTTAGTGCCGATTATTGTTTTAGCTTTTTACTAAGTTTGATCAAATTATGACATCAAAGACTATATTTGGATGTTTGGATTCAGAATGCTGCCAATAAACCATTACAATACAAAATACTCTCTATTGTGTGCAATATGTGTTATTTGTTGTTCAACAAATAACACAAACACAGTAATAGTTGCACAATGCGTGCCGATATAGCTAAGAGCGATTTCGTCGGACACCTTAACCTACACCGTCAAACAATCTGTCCGCCCAACTTACATTATCCCTTTATCTTTTGAACATTTGAATAAATCCTTTAAGTATAGCGAACTGTAAAAAGAATAAAAAAGAAAAGAAAGAAAGAAAGATCAATTTATTTGGCCAAATCAGGTAGCTATTAAAAATTTAACATAGAAAGAAGCTGAAGACAGGGCGCTTTGGCGCTCATTAGGGGAGGCCTATGCCCAGCAGTGGACTAATGTAGGCTGATGATGATGATGATGAAAGAAAGAAGAAAAAAAAATAAGAATACAGCAAAAAAGTAAAAGTAAAACTATTTGAAATTAGTCTAAAAGTACCGTAAAGTATGAAGTTCGCAACCAATGCTTATATTAGTTTTATCTTAAATAATTTCAGCTGTTCCGAACCGCTTTGAAGTTGAATACAGATTAAATATTACCCCACACAAATAATTTAGGCGCCTAATTCAGCGAAACGATATAGAAATAATTAACCCGAGCCCATTCAAACTAAATAAATGTATTTTCATTTGCGAAAGAAGGTATTAATCTAGACGTGTTCGGATGAAAGCACTAACTCTGCTATAATTATAGCTAAATTACTACATTTGTCTGTCTGACATTGCGTACGTTAGCCACGTTAGGTTATAAATTAATGTGGCGAAGGGTGATTCGAGCTTTAATATTAGTGTGGGCTGTGCGCATAACCTTACGATAAACGTTTTCGTGAACCTTCGACTTTTAAGGCTCCGGCCACAGCTGAATCTCCCATACAAACGTAGTACCAAAAGAATTTTGTAACTTGAGATCTTGAGACCTCTAGGGCGAAGGTCCTGCGACGCCGGAGGTTGCGGGTTCGATTCCCGCCTTGGGACAAATGTTTTTAAGATCTGCAGGTATTTGTTCAGGGTGTTCTGGTCGTTTTCTATGTATAATAAAAAATATCTATCTATGTAATTTATTTAATCATGTATATCAGTCATATAATAGCCATTATACAACCTCTGCTTGCTTAGCTTAGGGCTGGATGATGTTATTTATATTTATTTATTTTAATTATTTTTATTGTCATTAGCAATGACAGTGAAAATAGTGCTAGTAGAGCACCAAAGAGACAAAGTTTTACTTTGTCGCTAAAAAAATTACAAGATACTAATTACATATTCCTATGTGTCCTGTCCAAAAAATTTAATACCGCATACTTATATTAGAAACCTACTTGAAGCCAGCTATACCAAATCCTCGGTAAACACCTATCCCAGGGGAGTAGATATGACAGCTGTACTGTGTGCTTATTTTCATACGCACAATGGTAAGTTGCTCCCTTTTTATTGTAAATAATTTTGGTGTATTATAAATTAGTTTAGGTTAAGTAAGATATGGACAATAAATGTTTTTCTATTTTTAGTTTTTTACTAGGCTTAGTGCCTAAGAAGCCGATGTTATTTTAAATTTTATCGTTTGCAAACTTTCCTTGAACTTCAATACAACTACCAACCATCATTATTTTACCAATGAATACCTCAAAGATGTCACTGTAAGGGAACAGCGCACACTCAATAATAATATAGCTATACCCCGCAAAAATTCGATACAATGGGTTATATAATGTATGTATACAATTTAATATAATACCATGGGGTGCATTTTCAGTATAGTAGATTTCACCGCACAATCAGAAATAGTATTAACATCAAAATTAATAATACCATTGGGTGCTATCATGTTTCACTCGCTAAATTACATACCCACTTTGACACAGTGATTATGGCGGCGCGGCGGCGGCGGCGCGGGCGATATCAAACGCAGTGCGCGCTTTGATGTAGCCGCCTGTTGGCTTTCTGATCAAAGTTAGCTTAATTGGTGGTTAGTTTTGTGATTTAGGTACCTTTGCGAATAGGTCGTGGATGCTGATACCTAATACTGAACTATAATAAATGATAAATGAATAAATAATGCTGGACAATCCACCAAATTATGTGTTCAGATCGCGTAAGCTTAAAAATATTTAATCCACACAGCATCACCTAGTCCCAGAGAAAGTATAAGCAAAGCTTTTGTTACGGATAGGTACTAGATGATTGATATATATTATACAATACATTTTACAGAAAGACATACCTCTTTTCTTTTTATTATTATACAGAAAATACGCAAAATACCCGAAAGAATATTTTTTGATCGAGCAAACTTCTGTCCCACGACGTGATTAGAACCCGCAACCTCCTGCGTCGCAGGAGTACCTACAACATTGTTACTAAATGAGGATCGTGACTTAATTGAGTTAAGTATCATCATAATACTCCTTTACTAGTATATCCCACTAACAAACACTATATTGAATTTTACTATTTCTTAGCTTTGGCCAGATGAGTAAATGAATGATTTCATTATTTTTTATTTAAAAATTCTGTAATGCTATTAATTAAACGACACGACAACGTTTAAAATAATATCATTTGATAATACGTCGTGTCGTCAAGTTGATTTTGACGTTGCAACAGTCTGCAGTTAGCTTAATTATTTCAATTGTAAATACTAGTTCTAATTTGTTTATTTAAAAGTAATTTTCTTGGTTTATGAATATTTTCTGAAGTTAATCCTTAGAATGTAAAATCTTTATGAATAAGGATGATTATTCATTGTTTAAAAATATATTAATAATCATCTCATAATAATTAGAAATGGATTCATGTAACCTTAAAAGTTCGTACCTAAGATCGCAGAATCTAAAAACTTCCCTAGTCCCAAAGGCGTGGCCAAAGGCATAAAAACTTTCATTCAGAGAGAATTTGAATTAAAAAGCTGCTTTTTGGTGAAAATTTGTCTTTTAAACTTTCAAGTTCAGTCCTTTGAGGTTTTAGTCGATCAAGAGAGCGGACTAATTAGATGTTATTAATAATTAGAACGCAAATAATTACATTGACCTATTTTTGGTACTTCAATAAATAAATAATGCAGGACAATCCACACAGCACCATCTCGCCCCAAAGCAAGCAGAGCATGTTTTATGAGTACTAGTACTGAGTACTACTAAATACAATATATTACATAGATAAATATTTATTATTAAAAATAGAAAACGACAAGATCAACTTGACGACCTCTGTGGCGCGGTGGGCGAAGGTCCGCCTGCGACGCATGAGGTTGCGGGTTCGATTCCCGCCTCGGGACAAATATTTGTACGATCTGCAGATATTTGTTCAGGCGTTCTGGTCGTTTACTATGTATAATAAAAAATATCTATCTATGTAATAATATTGTATTATGTATATCAGTCATCTAGTACCCATAACACAAGCTCTGCTTAGCTTGGGGCTAGATGATGCTGTGTGAATTGTCCGGCATTATTTATTTATTTATTTATTTTTTATGAATCTGCAGTTCGTACAAACATTAACAAATGTTTCGGGACAAGTCCCGAGGCGGGAATCGAACCCACAATCTCCTACGCTGGCGGACCTTCGCAAACAACAGAGGTCGTTAATATAACAGCTGATTTGATCTTAAAACAAAATGGCCTCATAATCCAAAACAAATTGATTTCTAAATCCTCCCCAACTCCTTCAATATTGGATAACAAACAGCCTGATGTAATAACGAGAATAATAAAATCAGCTCAGATTGAGTGACTTTAACAAGCTAAAATCGTTTTTCAATAGTATATTAAAATTTACATATAAATGTAAGGCTCGAGGCCAAAAGGGTGAGAATAAAGAATTTAAGCTCAATGGGTGCCCTCGCCAACTCTCCGCCGATAGCTGCTAGAAGGTTCGAATAATTGGGCAATGTAATAATCTATTCAGATATTTCGAACATGCAAAAAGTATGTAGTTTGTTTATAATAGGGTACTAATTAATTTATTTTAATGTTCCAATTGGTTTTTAATGTGCCAATAAGCCACTAATAACATAATAAAAAAACAATTATTCAATCGGTGAGATAAAAATTATTATTAAATTTTCCAATTTCGAGTGTAATTTTACGTAAACGTTGGACGCAGTGGACGCCATATTGCTTTGTGATTATGACGTCAATTGGCTGTGTAAGAAACCCTATTTAAGATGACCGTTGCCAATTAACTTTTTTAGTTTACTAAAAATTCTATATGACGTAATCACATGACGGCATGATTTTTAAACAGATATAAAACTGAAAACTTTGCATTGATTTGTATATAAATCTATACTAATATTATAAAGAGGAAAGATTTGATTGTTTGTATGTTTGTTTGTTTGTTTGTTTGTTTGTTTGAATTGAATAGGCTCCGAAAGTACTGGACCGAGTTGAAAAATTCTTTCACCATTAGAATCCTTAATTTTCCGTGATGAACATAGGCTATATAATATTTTCAAAAAAGTTAGGGATCCGCATGAAAAATTCAATAATTGTACCGTGGGCTGTATATTCAACCTCTTTTTCTATTATGGCGCGTCAGAATAGAAAAAGAGGTTGTATAGCGCACGGTGCTTGCTTATTCTCTACGGCCAGTGTCAGTTTTGGAATGTTGAGTCAATGTCAAAAACCCTAATGCTGTTAAAAAAGACAGAAAAGAAAGATCCGTATGAAAACTGTGAAACCTATCGTTTTAGTGTGTATAATTTCTGAAATTTTTGTTTAATACCCGTGCGAAGCCGGGGCGGGCTGCTAGTATACAATAAATTAAAATGTAAATGTTAATTTATGACTTAAAATTTTCGACTGCTTTTAACAATATATCTATAGATTTTTTCTTATATTGCGTAAATGAGGTATCCCATTGTTCAATTCCGAAATAGAAATACTCCAGGGGCAGATGTATTCCTAAGTAATCAAACTATTTGGGTCCATTGGTGAATACTCTTTTGTTTGTTTTTTTCTTCTATATATTAATCAAATAGCCGTCTATGTAATGTATTGTATTATGTATATCAGTCATCTAGTCTCTACCCATAACACTAGCTCTGCTTAACTTGGAGCTTAATGATGCTGTGTTGATTGTCCATCATTAATTTATGAAATAAATATATTATGCTGGAAAATCCAAAAATCATTCATTAATTTGTAAACTTTGTACACTCGCACACTTCTTACTTTAACCGTAAAGCAACTACGGGATTACATTAAATACCTATTGAATCATAATGTTATTTATTTGATTTGCTAAGCTTTGATCTTCTCTCATATTAAACATAACAAGTGTGTTTCTCCCTTTGGCTTTAGGAATTGAACAATACAATGAAATACCGTGGTTTAGTATTGTGAAACTAATTTCAGTTCTAATCACTTCTAATCATAGACAAATAATAGACAAATAACATTGTTATTGTATAATGTGTAATACATCAAATTTTAGATTATCTAGACGACAAAAAAGTTTGGGACGCGTTTTGCTCCAACTCTAAAACTAACAGCTAACAAGGTAAAGGTTTCTTGTTCGCTTCTTTACTTTACCTTGAAAAGATTGAAGTGAACAATGAATCAAAGTGATCTTTTTATTTCCCACTTTTATTACGAGTACTTATGTAACTTGTATTTTGTGACATGTCCAAGAGTCCTTAAGGTCTAAAGGAAATAAAGCACTTTGATTTTGATTCTCTATTTTTAAATTTTATGTTTCGCAAAAAATTATTTAGTTTTGTCAGATGTTTAATTAAAAACTAAATTATTATACACACAGCATCAAGTTAAGCCCGAGCTTGTGTTATTAGGTGGTAGTAGGATATTTTGGTGACGAGTATGCAAAAAAAAATTCAGAACACACATGTTGGGTTACATTACTGAAGTTTCATACGGAACCCTAACTTTCAGAAAATATTCTATAGTCCATGTTGATCATGGATATAAAGGATTCTTGGTGAAAGAATTTTTCAAATCGCTTCAGTAGTTTCGAAGCCTAATCAATCCAAACAAACAATCAAATCTTTCCTCATAATAGCATTAGTAGGTATTCATCTATAGTTTCCGTATAATAAGCTCTGCTATAGTACGTATGGGGTACTATTGTATATTATTTCGACTTCGACAGTAATTACATAATTATATAATAGAATGTTCTTAAGGTTTGTATAATGAATGGTGTATATTTAGGCTTCTGGCGCAAGCTTTTTCAAAAATACTTCTCAACTTAAATACTAAGAAAACATGTCTATTATGTAAAAATATAATTTGATTTAATTTCATTTCAGGAAAGTATTTTGAAAAAACATTTTACAGGAACCTAGACAAATAATAGCACCCTGGGTGAAAATACGCTTAGATTACAAATCATTTTGGTACTAATTTTGTACGGGAAGTTTATCCGACACCGGAGCCTTAATAAGCATCCTTTGTTATGTTTGAACCCAGTATTTACATTGAGGGTATTGAAAAACAAATTAACAACTTTACACGAATCACTGAAATTTTCCGAAACTGCTGAGTAGATGTTACTCAGAATTCGGAATAAATTAAATAGTTTGCTCAGATTATACCAACAGTTCCTGGGAATTTTACCAAATTTGCTTTGCTTGTATTTTGCTTTTGGCAAAATATTGTAAAACTTTATTTTGTAGGCCTAGATAAAATCTGCGATAGCAAAATTTTATTGCCGACCCGGTTTCCTCTGAAATTACCACTTCTACAATGTTCCCATTTTGTCCCAAATGCGGCTCTAGTAATCCTTTGGATAATAAAACGCTGAGTCGTTTTTATTCCTTGTATGTGTATGCGTGTATGGAGGTATACCACGCCCTGCGAATGTTCGGCGACCGACGGGGCGTTTGCTCTAAGTCTCAACGGAGGCTGTTCGTGTATGTACCGCCTATAATTATTATAGGTAGGTTAGTAGGCAGTGTTCGCATGAATAAAATAATACACATTCATAGAAAACCTCGTATTTATAATTTATAATTCATATGAAGTGACGCGTAATCCGAGAGCTGGTCAGTATCTGGCGCAGCGCATCAGCATTGTCATACAGCGAGGCAATGCAGCCAGCGTCTTGGAGACGCTTCCGACTGGTATTGATAGTAAGGAGCTACCTACCTGTAGATAGCAAGAGTCTGCAGTTAGCTCAATTGTTTAACTATTTTATTATTATTCGTTATATTTCTTAGTTAGCTGAATAACATTACTATGTAAGTGATATCTCTGTAAGTGGTATCTAAGTATGATTTTAATTTCCAAGTGGCAAGATATAACCACCGGCCTCTATATTTGTTTACGTGCGTATTTGTACATCGGCCTATTTTCGTCTACATGAT
This sequence comes from Eupithecia pulchellata, assembly GCA_963931895.1. Classification (NCBI taxonomy): domain Eukaryota; kingdom Metazoa; phylum Arthropoda; class Insecta; order Lepidoptera; family Geometridae; genus Eupithecia; species Eupithecia pulchellata. The sequence continues at coordinate 452,353 of OZ007546.1, read as the reverse complement.
ACAATATAGCGAAGGCACTGTCACTCCAGGTAAAAGCCACTCATGTGCACTGGCTACAGAACGAGGTAAATCAATTTGGAAACTAGAAAAAATACCACCGCAACGGCAGGATTTTCCTTCGATAGCATCCGCTGAGTGTTGACTCATTGTTTTTGCAGCGTGGACGAATATATTTAATTTTAAACCAACAAGACATTTTTCATTTAGTTTCCAAAACCTTGATTTGGACTAGGTAGGTAATAATTTTATTCACACACCAGACGATAATTTCTGGTAGTACCTATTGCATTGATAACTCCGATACATAAACACCATTGTAATATTTGACATGTTTTCCGTGAATAAATGATTATGATTATGATCGGCCATTTTTGTTTTAACTGTTATTGATTTGACCTTTATCCTAGTGTTTGAATTGTGCCACAAAATAAATAAGTTTTTACATTACCTTTCCTCACCTTAGAAATATACCTACATTTCCCGTGTACGGTATACGGTAGGTTTTTTCATAACATTCATAACAATTTTGTTATTTTATACGACGCTCGTTCAGAATTCAAATCAATTGTTCTTAGTTCCAAAGGACTGACTTACGGACGGACTATCAAATTGTTTGCAGCAGAGGGCGCGTTCTGCTTACGCTAAGTTCACAGTATTTTTTTATATTTTTGTACTTTTTAATCACATTATCATCATCATCATCATCAACCTATGTTAGTCCACTGCTGGACATAGGTTTCCCCTAATGAGCGCCATAGCGCCCTGTCTTCATATACCACATTGGGTTAAAAAGTACCAGGCGCCTATAAATAACCAAGAGGTAAAACTCACTGTAAGTATGAAAGTCGGTCGTCTGCACAGTGTTGCAGTCCTCTACACGATAGGTTTTTTCATAACTATTTTGTTATTTTAGACGATTGTTTAGAATTCAAATCAATCAGTCAAATCAGTTCCAAAGGATTGACATACGAAAGGACTATCAAATTGTTTGCTAGGACGCGCGTTCTTCTTACCACAGTTCATAGCAATTGTATGTTTTTGTACTATTAACACACTTTGGATTAAAAAGTACCAGGCGCCTATAAATAACTAAGAGGTAGCTACTCACTGTAAGTATGGAAGTCGGTGGTCTGCACGGTGTTGCAGTCCTCGCCGACCTGGAGGTAGGTGATCTCGCAGCGGTACACTCCCTCGTCCTCAGCGCGCGCCGAGCTGATCACCAGCTCAGCAAACGTCGCGTTCGGCTCGTGGGAGATCGTTATCCTGGAACAAGGGACATAGTTAAAATAATTAAAATAATAAAAAATAATATAATTAACACAGAGCCTACAAATTTGCTCCCCTTGGAGTCGAGACCCTAGGTCCTGGGGTACCGATGCTCTCCGGGTCTTCAAAAAATTATCTCAGCGTCTGGTCGAAGCGACGTGTGACCCGAGAGCTGGTCAATATTCTGGCGCAGCGCATCAGCATTGCCATACAGCGTGGCAAAGCAGCCAGCATGTCAGCCAGCTTGGGTACACTTCCAGCTGGTATTGATATGGATCAGTTGAGCTACCTGTAGTTTGTTCGAAACAGTCTGCAGTTAGCTCAATTGTTTCAATTTTAAAATGGTTGGTTTCAACTATAATAGAGGTCCACACTGGCTACGCACGGATATTAAAAAAATTCAAATAATACAGTATTGACACGCACATATACAACTTAGGCTGTATTATTGAAGTTTTCATAGGGATCCCTATCTTTTTAAAAATATAATAAACATAGTCTATGTTGCCAGTACAATCCAATCAAACAAACAATCAAATCTTTCTCCTCTTATATCATGAGAATAGATAAATACATATTTTATGAAATGTTTGTACGACCAAGTGGCAGAATCCAGTGATCTAAAAATATAAGAACTGTCTGTAATATTCATTAAATGGATTAAATTTTAAAAAATCTTTTTTCACATTAAAAAATATCAAGAATCCAATTAAGAAATTTTAAAAGGTCTACTTGAGCGTTTTAAAAATATACAGCCAAATCCAATCCAATTGAGCTTCCTATTTATGAAGTGTTATAGAAATCTAAGTTCATGTAATCATTCGCTAACAGAACACAAAAAACTTTCCATTAAACCTGAAGAGTCAGAAAATCAGACTGAAGGGTTCCGCAAAATCCACAATTCGGAAAACACTTAACCGAACCCAATTAAGCCACGCGCAGAGCTATCAATCTATTAGACTCTCCATCATTTTAGACTCGGTCAGTTTGTGTTCTCGCACTTTGTAATTAACCTTCCCAACAATAGCAAAATAATCAAATTTAGAATTGCTGACAAATACCGTATTTTTTATGTAAAAAAAAACTTGTCAGTACCTGATCGTATTTTGCTAACGTTCAGAAATGGCCGGTTACATGCCTTCGAATTGTTACTAACTCTTAATAAACGTCATGTTTGTAATTATTAATATATCCCAGTCAAAACAAAAAAAAGATAACTAATGTTCCCGACTTTTTTTTATTTTATTTGGTAAACTAACAGTTATTAACTTAATCAAAAACTACATATATAACACTAAAACCAGCTGCTTAAAGCTATCAATAAGGCGGCAGTCAAGTTAATTTCCAAATTTGTAATAATACCATTATAACCTTACTCATTGGCCACAGCGGACATACAGATGGAAATGAAAAATAACGGCTCTAACTCCTTACCCTTTTCATTATCATCAAGTTAGTTACCTGATTACAAAAAAAATTTCAAAATCTTTGTTTAGTATTTAAAATGAGTATTAAAGTCTTGAACTTAAAAGATTAGTCTCATTATTAATAAGACGGAAGTGTTTTGCCGATGCCGAATAAAAAATAATTTTGTTTATTTATTTATTGTTACAAAGCTACTACAGATAGCCTAATCAAATCACATACTTTTTCAATTTCTTACGTAATGATTCCCGTCGAACCTGATCGCGGTATTAAATATACCACAAATAGACTAACAGAAATTAGAATTTTATTTCTTACATAATTCATCACCAGCCTATAACAGTCCACTGCCGGACACAGGCCTCCCCCAATGAGCGCCATAGATGGCATCATTATTTGGGGGTTATTGCCCATAATCCCCACGCTGGGCATGCGGGTTGGGGATCGCAGTTTGGTGTAGTTTTTCTGCAGAAGGCGCTGCTGCCCGCCCCCCGCTGTGTTTCCCTTAGTCGCCTCTTACGACACCCACGGGAAGAGTTGGGGTCTTGTTGGGGTGGTGAAATTCTATGCCGGCACCACACGGACTTGCCAGCACCACACGGACTACGTACGTCTTACGTAATTAGCTCAAGAAAATAGTATAAGACTATCGACCAACTAATCTGAAGCAAGACATAAACTTCATGTTTATGTCTTACGTCAAAATATGACAAACCATCATAGAAATATCCGCTAAATAGTCATTATGGCGCTGTCACTTCATAGAACAGAGCTTTTATTCTAATAGACTGCAACATTGTAATACTTAGAACTGCTGACAAGCATTCAATTAGAATCATTAGCGCCACAGAGCTAGCAATCTGATAGACCGGGCAACAATGTAGACTGGCTTTTATGCGCTATTAAGCATTGTTTGCGTATGCAGAATGGACATTTAGAAATTGCAATTTCAAATAGTGCTAATCGATTAATGGTTGTTTAATCACAGATTAAATCACTTCTGATGTTGTTTTTGTTGTAGTTTGAAAACGATAAAATTTTACCTATTCTTGTTGATGTACAATAAAGTATCATCGTCATCATTAGCCTATAATAGTCCAGTGCTGGACATAGGCCTCCTCTAATGAACGCCATAGATTGCATTATTTATCATTTTGGAGTTATTGCCCATAAATCCCATAATCTCCATGCTGGGCCTGTTGGGGATTGCAGTTCGGTGGAGTTGTATTGCAGAGGGCGCTGTTGTTGTTTTCCTTAGTCACCTGCGACACCCACGGGAAGAGTTGAGGTGGTAAATTCTATGCCGGCACCACACGGCAATACAATAAAGCATACCATGTATTATATTTCATAACGTTTCATAAAATATTGTAAATAAACTGGTAATTAATAAGTAATTAATTCGGTTAAACTGGTAAGAGTTTAATAATAATCTTAAAGCTATGACAGTTATATCATATAAAACACATCGAAGCAAAAAGATTCACGAAATAATTTACCCGAAAACTGTTTCTTTATTTTTCAGGAAGTTTTTTCAGCCAATCTTCCAAATTGAAGGACTATCAATCTATTAGAGCCGGCTACTTAATTGTTTTAGGGATTTTGCGACTCACTGTCTATCTATTAGGTTAGATTGGAACGTGCTGATTTCATTCGTTAGGGGAGACATTGATTTTCCCTGTGCTTCGGACTTGATGTTATCGATCACCAAGTTCCGTTATTGTTAACGTCTCTATGTTCTACGATTTCATAATGAACTTATTAAATCTTCATCTTCATCAAAAACATATTTATTGCTACGATATCACACAGAAATACTAGGTATTGGACACGTTAGCATACTTTTTTTCAGAAAATTAATAAATAAATAAATAACCTATCTAGTGTAGTCGCCTTGGTGCATCGGAAGGTTACAGATGCCTAGTAATTCATCGTCGTCATTATGGTTGAAACTCTAGTCTACTTATTTATACCACACTTGCAGTCCGGCCTGGCTTCACATGGGTGTTAGCAAAAAAATATTTGGATGGAATCATATGGAACCCTATTTTTTTTGAAAATATATATCTTATGTTCATCACGGAAAATTTAGAAAGAATTGAAAATGGTGAAAGAATTTTTCAAATTGGTTCAGTAGTTTCGTAGCTTATTCAATTCAAACAAACAAACAAAAAACTTTCCTCTTTATTATATTAGTATAGACAAACACAAAACAAATATTTTCACACTAATAAATACCTAATACATTGTAAAGCTCATGTAAATGAACTCCATTGCAATATTCGAAACAAATTGTCGCACAAAACAAAACAAAAAGTAAAGCCTTTCTTCTGGTGGCAGTTAATTTGTCCACGACAACTGCAATCCTCGGCGGCCATTTTAATTATCGAGTCGTAGAGTTTTAGCGTTCCGCACTGAGTTGGAATAGAGTAAATATTTCACAATAGGTAGGTAATATGAGAATTTTTGTATTTTTTTCAATATTATGATCTAAACCAACGTTAAAATAATACAAAGATGGTGAGATGGTGGGTGACAATACATAATAGCTTAATTCGTTTTCTGGTTATAGAAAGTCGATGACAGTTTTCAGATTTTGAACTGTATCACCATTGACAAAAGGTGGCTAAGGGGTTGTTCGTGGCTAAGCCAGCCAGACAACCTAGCTATAGTGCGACACATATGAATTGTACAGAACCCAATAAAATCAACCTTATTCACACTTCTCCTTTGTATATTTCACATGTCATGTCTATCGAGTTGTTGGTAATTAGTTCTTTGGTCCACGTATGCGCTTTGGATTTAGTAGGTTTTTCGCAAAGTTTAATTGAAATTGGTTTTGCAACTGTCAATGAGAACAAGCGGGTTTTAAGAGAGATTTTATTGAACGGAAAATTGTGTAACTCACAAGTTTTCAAGGGTGTCTGGTATCGATTTCGCACATGAATTCCAACAAACAAATAGACATAATGAATGACAGAATCATGTCTAAATATTTATAAGAACTTGTTGTACGCTCATACGAATATCAATCGGTCCCCTAAAAATGGCAATAAACCTATGTAATCTACTAACTGGAAATAGAAATACTTGGCGTACCCGTACAAGGTTATTTTGTATCTTTGGGTGAACTGCGGCACAACGAACGCTATCCTGACAAACAACAAGAAATGAATATAAGTTTAGTTAGCCATGAAAAAAAAAAACAGAGTTAACGTCAAAAAACAAATTCAAAGACATTGTCAAACATATTATTTGTAAAGAGGTGTAGTACAAATTATCAGATTATCTATATATATACTGCTATACGATAAAAAGCTTGGAACGAGTTTTCCTCCAACTTGAAGCTAAGCTTAAATTCCCGCATTTCTTTTAATGTCGGACTGGCTATGACACAAATTAAATAATGAAAGAACTTAACAAATTAGGATAAGGAACTGCTGTGGAACTTGGATCACAGGTCTTTTATCGTCTAAGCCACTAACTGCACAAACTTGGATCACAGGTCTTTTATCGTCTAAGCCACTAACTGCACAAACTTGGCTTTTCACATTTTTGTATTTCATTCGATTTCATTATTTTTTGAAAAGTTTAAATAGGTCACTATTTAATTAATTATTTTTCAATCCAAAACCAGCAGCATTCATTTGAAATCATTCGAATTCCTACAATTATATTATAGTATAATACGCGCTTTTCTTAGGCTGTTTTCAGTATAAAATATGTCTTATTATATTTTATACAATCAGTTGAACTACAATATCCATAAAAAATACCGATGGATGTTGTTGAAGCCTAGGCGTTCTCGTCAGGGTAATCTAGAGCCTAAAGCTCGTACACCTTTACTAGCGACATCTAGTTATTATTTATGGAATTAATGTAACGATTGGATCTTTCATTGAGTCCAGTCCTGAGGTCTTTGCCCGGAGTTTGTTTACACGATCGTCCACATATTTTTATTGGTAACTCCAAAACGAATTATGCAGAAGCGTTCAATTTGATACCAAACATGACTTGGACGAGGACTGCTAAAAAAATTCCGCTTTCCGTCTTTTCTTTATAACATGAATTATTATTTATTTTATTATTTCCAGGATTCGGTCACATGAATTATTTATTAATTTTTATAACTATTATTTCCAGTTTTGAGTCATCAAGTCATGTGTGAAATTTAATACAACCGATCCATAATTCAATTAAAAGCTATTTACAAATCACCCCAGAAGACCGTTTGATTATGTACTTTCATGATAACAACTTCTTAGGTTATCTAGATGTGTATGTAGATTTTGCTGAGTCATTAAAAGTAGCATTATTTGGACCATCAATAACTCTAGAAGCTTGTATTATTTAGGTATAGAATTTGGTATTCTAGTGTTTACATAGTTCTTACTAGACATGCGACATTGCAAGCCTGTAAGTTATATAAGGCTAACAACCGTGTCCAATGGTTTGTGTAAAGATGCTCACTGATAATAGCGACGCTTGTTTCATCCAAACATGGCGTCCACGCTGTGAATCATTCATACATAGACTAGACTAGACTGTAGATAAAAATGCGTTTATAGAAGACAATGCACGAAGACAGCACAAGGTATTTAATATGATTAATCGTAGGTACTATAATAAGAAAAGACTTATCACATTAGTGACAAAACTGAAGTATGCCCTCTCCTATAGCACGCCAGAAGTGGCATAACATGAAGGTCTATCATCAATTGTAACAATTCATGCTCACACCATGTTTATACTGATGTTTTAAGCAAATAAATGATTCTTATTCTTATTCTTTAGGTTTTTTTGGGTAGGATATAGTTTTTTTGTGAGGTTTCAAAGAAAATATCGGGATTATACCAAAATTTAAAACTTCTTCGGAAATCCGTCCCCGCTCGCAAAGACAATGTCAAACTATCAGTTTTACAATCTACATACTCTACTTAGTTGGTTATAGAAAGTGGATTTATGTAGGCAGTTGTATAACAGGTTGTAATTTATTTTTATGGTACTCTCATTTCTGCTGTTCAGTTCATAGAGTGTGTCCAAGAGTCCTGTAAGGTCTAAAGGAAATAAAGCACTTTGATTTTGATTTCATAGCTGCAATACAAGTCTACAATAAAAGAAAATACTGAACAGCATCATGTAGCCCCAAGCTAAGCAGAGATATAGGTAGAGTTATAGATGACTGATACTTAATACAATATACTACATATTTTTTTTATATAAATACATTTCATTGAAAACGACCAATGACAAATGTGCAATGCGTTCAAAGGCGTACAATATTTGTACGACACGTACAAAAAAGCGCCTTGGGACAATGGTCCCAAGGCTGGAATCAAACCCGAAACCTCCTACGTCGCAGGCAGTGCTTCACCCAACTCAGAGGTCATCCTATCAATGCTTTTTAATTTGACTATTAATATTTTTTTATACTAGAATTCTACCTGCATAAAGTACCTATCCAAACTTCAGCCTTCAGCGATGAATATAGGTAAAGTAGCAGTTTTTGATAAAGTTCAAAAGTAGTTAGTTACTCCAGTTAGCGGATAGTTCTCTCGGTATTAAAGTGAACTATAAAACTGAGGCAAAAACTATGAACGGCAATGGCCTCAGTCACACCGAAGTCCTTAATAAAATTTAAAACGAAGGAATTCTATTAAACCTGATTTATTAAGTCCTAACGCTGTATATGATCATTGTTATAACATTTCATTGGACTTGAATACTGTATTGACGAGATGTTGCAATCAACTCCGTTGGAATCAGATATATAGGTAAACTTTTACTCTAATTATTAGCATAGACTGAGATCGAAACCTATTTAAATCGAATGTAAACGTTCCGTTACACGCTAGTGCAAATGCGTAGCTCTATTAAAACGGAGGGTAGCACAATAAACGCTTGTGAAACTCACCACTCGAATTGCCGCAATGTAAGCTTTACAACATAACTTATTTACAGGCAACACTGTTAACTAGGGCGTAGTAGGGCTATAGATGTTATGTAATTGGTTAATTGAAGGGTGATCGTTTCATGATGGCGCCTGATTTCTACTAGGATTTAAATTAATGGATAAATTATTTGCCGAGATTCGTAACCATTTTCTATGATCTCATAATAACAATTTAATAACCAAAATAAAACTAGTTTTCCCAATTGAGACAATTGAGCTAACTGTAGACTGTTGCAAACGTACTGGCAGCTCAACTGATCCATAGCAATACCAGTCTGAAACATTTACAAGACGCAGCTACATTGCCTCGCTGTGTGGCAAGTTTCACCTTTAAATAGTTCATCCAAATCGACCTTAATCGAACACGAGCTTAAAGAATTCAAGATTGTCAAATTCTACAAATCCAATCGGGGATTGAAGAATTGGAATCGTTTTAAAGTTTAATTAATTTTAAGCCTCAAGATTCACACGCAATTTTATCCAAGCACTTATTGAAAAGTAGAATAGTGAGAGAAAATGACCGTTCATAATCCCACTGGGATTCTTTTGTGGTGGGAAATAGCACATCCGTACATAACCAGTTATATAGTTTTTATTTATATACTTTTAGTTTATATATCGAAGTTCTGTTCGTTAAAAGCCTTCATAAAATAAGCTTTTTATGCAGCTACTCGCGAAGTTTGTAACAGCTAAGATAACTAACAGCTAGATCATTTTAAACTACTTATACATCATTTAATGTTTTTATGCTGTGAAACCTCAATTTTTTTATACCACCATTGTGGCAAACATGCGTGCGGCCCGCCTCATGATGAAGTGGTTTTTCCAGGTCCAGAACAACCTGTTATATTTTATTTATATTCAGCGGTTCAATAGTTTCTGCGTAAAGGACATTTATCCATCCAACTGCTAAAAATGCTTGAAAATATCAAAAATTTAGAAAACAAAAATAGATTTAAATTGGAAATAGTAACTTTAGATTACTCATTTAATTGTAATAACTACTCATAGAGTCCACAGGTGATCGGAATGCTGGCTTGTATTTCGGTCAACGAATCAGCATCGCCATCCAACGTGGCAATGCTGACAGCATTCTGGGCACTCTGCTTTCTGGTGACGACTTAGACTTTTAAATACATATAAGTGTAAATGTATTCATTTATTTATCTTTTGGTGGCTTTAGTATCGCTGCGGCCATAGATGAGGCCTATTGTGATCGCCACAAGTGTACATAATATGTATACTAGTGTAATTATTTTATTCAGTTAAATAATTTTCTTTGTTGATAAAACTTAGCGCTATTGTCATTTTGTAATGACAATAGCGCTAAGTTGGAATATATTATGTACATCTGTAAGATTTACATAATAATATTCCATGCTTTGCCAGTCTCAGCCCAGCCACCTATTAATTTCTAAAGTAAATTGGGTTTTATTGTTTTAAAACTCCTTTCTGTAGTAAACCAGCCAACACTAGCCTTAGCTATAAAGTTTGATGTACTCGCTCAATAAAGAAGTTGTAGTTCTCAAGTTTGTAGCGCACTAAAGATGCTTTAGTTGCTATTAGCTTTATATAGGTTTGTGTTTTTCTTTATAGTGCGGTTGAGTAACTGTGTCGTTGTTTTTTGTTTTCTGCTCCCTATATTCATACTTCCTCCATTTTTGACTATTTGTAAGTAATTGTACCTACTTATATTTAATTTCTGTTAATTAATGTAATTTAAGTTTTTAATAACGGTTTTAATTCAATAAATAAAAAAAATGTTAAATGTTTTCTTTACAGATAGCGCAGTTAAATTACTTCTTGTCTGAGAATCGAATAGAAGGCTGGGGACAGAAGCTGAAGTCTTAAGATGTGTCCTAGACAGACACTGTTTGTATAATTATACAAATAATATAAAAACTAGCAGTTCGCCTCAAATTAGCGCAAATAATAGAAAATAATAAAAAATAGAAAAAATTAAAATTTTTTCACAGATTTGGTCACGTTATTGAAGTTAATCAATTCAAATAAAAAATCAATCAAATCTTTTCTTTTATAATATCAGTTTAGATAAAGGCAAACAAAATAAAATCTTGAATTAAGAAGGAACGTTCTGTTTCTGTTCTCCAACGAATTTCTTTTGCCGAACCGCGGCGAGAGCCATCTACGTTTCCGTAAACAACATTTTGTTTTTTACTTGTTCTGAAGAAAGAAAATATTGTCCAAGACAGCTTTGTTCAAAGAAGAATAAATTACTCTTATTACGTATCTTAAATAAATCTAAACATGAGCTTCGGGAAGATATTTCTAGAATAGTTGAATGGAAATGGTTATATGCCAATAGTTTTTACCTTATGTCATCATCATCATCCGCCTTTGTCCACTGCTGGACAAAGGCTTTCCCTAATGAGGACCGCTATGGCGCTGAACCATTTCAAAATTATTTGGAAACATTATAGAGAAAAGATGAGTAATGCATTCTATGGCGCTCATTAGGGGAGGCCTATGTCCAGCAGTGGACTATCATAGGCTGTTGATGATGATGATGATGATGATAGAGAAAAGCTGATCCGGCAAACATAACGTTTACGTACACTAGATGCAGGTAGGTAGGTACAGTACCTACACCAAACAGAATGTAATATAAGGAACACCTCCAGAATGTATACCCATCGGCAATCCTTCAGGACAGGGACGTATTGAGGATCGGGGCACTAGTGATAATTACTTTGACGAAAACAATTAATAGATATTGCGAAACGATGTTGGTCATAAAATTTTAAATCCGGAGATCCAAAAACCCAAGTTTGGTACCTAACATAAAAAGAAAATTTTATGTACTTACTGTACATAACATTTCTATTCTGTCACACTTATTCACGGTTTTGGCAAAATATGTAAATGATTATGTTTCTAAGCACGTAGCATGGCATACCCGAATTCGATAATCTAAAGGTATACGACATTATCGAAAACGTAGACTTGTTTTATCATGAACTCGGAGTATTTTACCACCCTTGCTTTCTACGCTCGTCAGATCGGCCTATGGGGGGAACTCAACAGCTATCTCGTGAGAACTATAGATAGATTCATAAAAGCCCCGTCTATAAGTCCTGAATCCTGCCCAGGAAAGTACATAGGTAAGACGTCGGCAGGTTACAAACTATTCTGTCTGGGTTACTAATGGCTGCGGTTTGAGACGGATGTATCTCCGTCCCGCTCCTGCTAATATTTACTCAAATTGTTTCGCAACGTGGGAAGTCATGGCACTGCTTTGAATATTGGAGTTATTTTAAGTAAAGTTTACTAAGAACTTAGTTATTATAGCCTGCCCACTGGTAAGCGAAGGATTATAATTATTTTACAGACAACGCCTTTACTAAGAAGACAATTATTAGCAAGGGCTGCCCAATGCTGAGCGAATGATTTTAACTGTTTTACAACTAAGTACGCGTTTTCAAAATTTGAAGGGTCAAAAAACACATATTATCTCATCGCTACCCCTCGTGTTGAAGACGCACCCCGGGGGGATGCAGTGAATCAAGAAACGATCCAAATGTTTGCTTTTGACAGTAAAATTAATTTACATTAATTTACTTCCTTGATCTGAGTTCTAGTCTGGTTAGGCAACTATAAATTTATAACTTTATTTTTTCAAATAGGGGTTGGATTTTTTATGATGACAAATATGCCTATGAAAATGAAAACTAATTTAAGCCTCATTCAACCTTCGACAATAAATCCCATTTCTGAAACTCAACCCTAACAGCATTAGAATAGAAATCATCCGGATAATAACGCACCAATTACAGAGACCACAAAGACCGATAAAAACAAAAGCATAAATATACTTTCTAGAAAATTCTAAACAATACAGTTTTCAACGACAGGGCGGTAGAAGTAGTGCTAATGCATCTATTGTAATGTACCGGACTAATGGCGAACTTTTGTGGGCTATTGTGTGCACGATATGTCATTGAGGGGGTAAATGTGGGTCATAGCGATACTTCAACGGAGAAAGGGGAACATTATATAAATAGGTAGGACGTGGGTATTAGGTTTATAAGATAAAAGTGCTTACCCTATAATGGGAGCGAAGAACAAAATTATAAACGCCATATCCGTATCAAGAATTAAAGGAAGGCCAGAGGCCCTATTTATCGTAATATTCTTCTATTTCAATCCTCCAAAATACGCAATCGATTGTTTCGTTTCGTTTTTTTGTGCAAATTGGTACTCTAATTCTGTGTATTAGAGTTCGCCAATTGGCCGAAACGAAACACGAAATGTTGTATGAAGATTATAGACATATTAATAGACCTTCAGCGCTATATGGATCCAGAAGATGAAATCAGTAACTACTTTTATCCAGATTAAAGTGAATATTGGTATGAAGAATTTCGTTAGAAGACCACTCTTCTTACTAAATTCGTCATACCAATATTGGTTAGTAGCTGTAGTATAAACTATACCAGAATATAGTTTGTACTACAGCTACCCTACTAGCGGTCCGCCCCGACTTTGCGCGGGTATTTGCTAAAAGATTACACACCAAGAACTATAAACCTTATGTTTATTCGATAGAATAAATACGATATCTATTGACGACAACAAGCTATAAAATAAAACAACGTAAGGATGGTACAGACGCGGCGATACGAGAGAAAACAAACGGTGGCCGCAGGCGGTTTCATGCGCCGTTGAAGCTTCGGTCTGTACAGACGACCTGACTTACTATTTTAACTAAATATCAACTACTAGCGGCACGTCCCTGCTTCGCACGGGTGGTTATTGTGACATAACGATAATAGTTGGACTTATAATATCCCGAAGTTTTTGGTGGTTATTGATACGTTCTATAATATTGTAGAACATACTTTTGTTCTATCATCAATAGTTTCCGCAGCGCATGCGATAAATAAAAAATGTTTTTATGGCATTTTTTACACCATACGCTACGTTACTAAAGTTTTAGTAAGGATCACTAATCTTTTCTAGCAATAAATATAGCCTATGTTACTCAGGGTGAAAGTAGCTTTATAATAGTAAAATAATTTTTGATACCGGCACAGTAGTTTTTGAGTTTATTCATTACAAACCTACACACAAAAATACAAATCCTTCCTCTTTATAATATGAGTATAGATAAACAAACCCAGCAACACAATAAGTAGACATAATATGTAACTGATATAGGTACGAAAGACAAGCAGCAGAATACGCAGAATACTTCTTTATCCTTTTCCATCTTTATCCGCGGCTTTCTGTCGCGCTAGATAATTTGATGCAATAAATAATAGGCCTGGTAGACTTAATCATAGAGGAAAGTAGATATACTGGACAATCATCTAGCCCCAAGCAAAGCAGAGCTTGTGTTATGGGTACTAAATGACCGATATATATAATACAATATATTACATGCAGCCTCATGCGGCGGAGGCGTGCCTTCGCCCATCGCGCCCCAGAGGTCGTCAATACTACACATTGCACGATAGTAGCGTGGCTCTATCTTTAATCGCAGCAAAACGGTTATAAGAAGTCTGCTCAAACGTTTTGAGCAAACAAAATCAGTCAGTCTGCATCAAAACCGTCGTTTATGTATGCAACGGCCTTCCCTAACGGCCGTCGGATAAATATTACAAATAGATATAACAAGACCTTTTATAACAAAGCTTTCATGCTAAGGCAGGAGATTTCAAATTCCTCGCCTTAAAATACAGTTTCTTTCCTAGCAATATATAACTATAAATAAACTAATACGATGAACTTACTAATATTAAATACTAGCGATCTGCCCAGACTTCATACGGGTATGAAACAAACAAGTGGCAGGGGTCGATTCTTACGGCACTATTTACTATTTATTAAAGTTCATAAAGAAAGAGCCTTTTATTTTCACAGGAAAAAAGCTACAAAGCAAAAAATATAAGCAAAGCACTCTAACGTTAAGAAAATTACTCGCTTTTAATATTATAAAATGAAAACAATTTTTTTCCCTCATGCATATTTTCAATAACTTCTTACTCATTCCTGATAAATATTTTACAACACATGCAAAATCGTTAAACATTTTAAATAACGGCGCCCAAGTAAAACCATTTAACGCCGCTACTGCCCAGTCAACGACCCTTATATTTTTACGGACACGAGTATTTTACTTCAGTGTAGAGTTGGCCTAACATTGTTTTTTATAGATACAAAAATCACACTTATATTATATGTGCCATGATTAGATTGAGATATGTAAAATAATAATTGTATAATGTGGAATAATTATGTAGGTTTTGGTATGGAATGAAATATAACTTACTTTATTTAGATTATTAGCTACTTACTTTATGTCCGTGCTAATATAAATAAATAACATGATTTTCAGACAAAAACCAAACTTTTATAAATTTGTCTGGAATGAAAATGAAAAATGAAAATGAAATATATAATAATAATTACAAAACAATACATAATTAGTATGTACCTCTATATAGAATTAATATTGATGAAAATACTGAGAGCCTATATGTTCTATTGCACGGCTATGTTTGAAAGGTGCGATCCAAGAAAGGGAGAGAGTAAACATTAACGAATAAATATTATTTAGGTTTAATTTTAAACTATATAAGCAAAGATTTTTGTTTATTTAACAAAGAAAATAATATAAAACTTTACAAGCGTACATTTTAGTTTTAATACTTTTGTACGGCTATTATAATTTTCTTTTTTAAAACTTAACACAAAAATCATTATGGGGAGTATTTTTACGTTCAATGGTTCGAAAATTAAAATCTCACTACCAGGAGGACAGCGAATTTCTACTCGGACATGTCAGACATGCAAGTGTGCAGAAGACGAGTAATATTCTCCGCTGAAAGTGCTAATTCCGGACATGTCCGATTTTCCGGAATTCAGAATATGTCACAACTCTAGCCCACGCTCTGACGCCCGACGATATAAAAAACATTAACAACACATCGCCATTAGAGTGCGACGTGATTCTAGATTATTCCATTACCTACGTTTCCTGCGCGAACCCTATGCATTTGCTAATAGAAACCTGCTGTCAAATGAGCCTTTTTAGCTGTTTTAGGAATGGAAGTGGATAGCAACGGCTTTTCAAGATCCGGTAGTAATTTTCTTTTTCAGTTGTCAGTATTTTTGGTCAATTTGTATTATCATACGGATGCGATGTGTTATGAATTAAATAATAAAATATTTAGGAATAGAATTTAAAGTAGCATTTTTACCTCTGTGACGCGACGGGTCATCGGAAATCATCATCATCATTCATCATCATCAGCCCATGTTAGTCCACAGCTGGACATAGTTGAAAGTTGTTAAAAGTTGTTGTATTGCTGTCGCGGCATCAAATTTGCCAACTTCAATTAAATTGAAATACCTCTATTAATTAAAAAAAAATATTAGATATTTCCATCGATGTCGGAAGATCTGCGTTTTGGAACTACCGGAGAGAAAGAGTCTTAGGCATATTCCGCAAAAACACTTGCGCGAAGGACATTTTCGCGAAGGACATTTTGCGCGAGTGGACGCGAAAAAGACTAAAGTCCTAATATTTCTCGAAATAGTTGAAGAGAGTTGCGGATTTCACCACTGTTTAAGGAATTTTTTCTAGTAACATAATTATCTCTCCTTACCCTTCCCACTTCCACTTCCTTCCACATAACCAGAAACAGTTTAACATAGACCTTCGTAGCATGTGCTACGAAGGACTACATTTATTGTTATTTCGTAGACCTTCGGGGTGCTACGGGGAATGACGTCACGGCTCACTAGGTTTGACGGCTCATGCATTCATCATCATCATCATCACCAGCCTATAACAGTCCACTGCTGGACATAGGCCTCCCCTAATGAGCGCCAAAGATGGCACTATCATTTGGGGGTTAATGCCCATAATCCCCACGCTGGGCATGCGGGTTGGGGATCGCAGTTCGGTGGAGTTGTTCTGCAGAGGGCGCTGCTGCCCGCCCTCCGGTGTGTTTCCCTTAGTCGCCTCTTACGACACCCACGGGAAGAGATGGGGTGGTGAAATTCTATGCCGGCACCACACGGCTCATGCATTATAGTTTATGAATATTCTGTGTTTTTGTGAACAGCTGTCAGTAGAATGTATACATTAACTGTCGACAGAGCATCAGTTTCCTACAGTGTATTTCAACACCCACACTGCGTTCACCAATCAACGTCTTGATTGTGGTAAAAGACCTAGGACTAAGACTTGAAGATAAAGATAAAGATAAAGATAAAGATAAAGATAAAGATAAAGATAAAGATAAAGATAAAGATAAAGATAAAGATAAAGATAAAGATAAAGATAAAGATAAAGATAAAGATAAAGATAAAGATAAAGATAAAGATAAAGATAAAGATAAAGATAAAGATAAAGATAAAGATAAAGATACATTTATTTAGCTACAAAGGAACAGCACAGTATTACATTAAGATAGACATCGACTTAAATAGGGGGGCAGGTCCAGCATCAGTGGACGTATGTACACATATATGAGGGATGGTAGTTTACTATACTAGAGCTAGATATCTCTAACATTGTGAAGGATGAATGGCTGGAAAACCTACATTTGTCTGGAAGGCCTCGTAAAGACCGACATAGCCCCACTCTGAACTTGCCTCTTTCACTCCTTGTCATGTAAAATTTGCCGATTGACCTATGTATATACTAATATTATAAAGAGGAAAGATTTGATTGTTCTCCGAAACTTCTGGACCGATTAGGAAAATTCTATCACCATTAGAATCCTAAATTTTCGTTCATGAACATAGGCTATATAGAATATTTTCAAGAAAGTTAAGGATCTGTATGAAAACTTCAGTTATGTAACCCAAATGTATGTAAACTTTTATATTTTTTTAAATCTTTGTTATTGTGGTGAGAAGCTAGGGTAGACAACTAGCGATAGTAATTTTTTTTTTATAATTACTATTATGATAAATTCCTTTACAGTGAAAGTTAAAGACGAATGACCTATATTCTCTTCTACGTACTAATCTAGGTCTAGATTTAGGCGCTTACTCAAAATTCAACCTTACTACAACAATTCCTAAAATGACTTGACGAGCTGAAACGAGCCTTAACCCATCTTATTACGTCATGAAGTGCTTTGTCTTAGACGTGATTTTATTTAAGAGTTAAAAGATTATACGGTATACTATATCATCATCATCATCATCATCATCATCAGCCCATGTTAGTCCACTGTTGGACATAGGCCTCCCCTAATGAGCGCCATAGCGCCCTGTCTTCGGCTTGTCGCATCCAGCATCTGCCAGCAGTCTTTCGCAGATCGTCATCCCACCTGGTCGGAGGGCGTCCTACACTACGTTTACCGAGTCGCGGTCTCCACTCAAGAACACGTTTACCCCAGCGGTTATCGGTTCTTCGCGAAATATGGCCGGCCCACTGCCACTTCAGTTGGCTAACTCTCTGAGCTATGTCGATGACTTTAGTTCTCTGTCGGATGTATTCGTTACGAATCCTATCCTTCAGAGAAACTCCGAGCATAGCTCTTTCCATAGCGCGCTGAGCGACTTTGAACTGGTGGACCAACCCTATCGTGAGTGTCCACGTCTCAGCTCCGTAGGTCATGACTGGTAGGACGCACTGATTAAAAACTTTCGTTTTCAAACATTGCGGTATGGATGACGAGAAGACTCGATGTAGTTTTCCGAACGCTGCCCAGCCTAGCTGGATCCTCCTCTTGGCTTCCTTCTCGAAATTGTTTTTACCCAACTGCAAAATCTGCCCGAGGTAAGTGTACTCAGAAACAATTTCGAGAAGGTGGCCATGTACGATCACCGGTCTTGGATCAATGTGGGCATTGATCATGACTTTGGTTTTATCCAAATTCATGCCAAGACCGATACATCGGGAGGCTGAAGCTAGACTGTCCAGCATCCGGTTCAGCTCCTCTAGCGACTCCGCCATTAAGACTATGTCATCAGCGAATCGCAGGTGTGAGATGTAGTCGCCGTTTATGTTGATGCCCTTGTCTTTCCAGTCCAGCGTCTTAAACATATCTTCCAACGCACTCGTGAACAGTTTCGGGGATATGACATCCCCCTGCCTCACTCCTCTGCGCAGTTGGATCGGTTTAGTCTGCTGGTCCTGTACTCGGACACTCATCGTAGCGGCTTCGTAGAGACATCTCAGCACCTCGATATAACGATAGTCTACTTGGCATCGCTGTAAGGATTGTAGAACAGCCCAGGTTTCAACGGAGTCAAAGGCCTTCTCATAGTCCACAAAAGCCAGACACAGGGGCTGATTATACTCTTCGGACTTCTGTATAATCTGCCTCACTGTGTGAATGTGGTCTATGGTACCATATCCTCCGCGAAACCCAGCCTGCTCCGGTGGCTGAAACTCGTCGAGTCTCCTGGCGAGACGGTTCGATATAACTCGTGAGAAAAGCTTATAGACGTGACTTAGGAGCGAGATGGGTCTATAATTTTTAAGAAGGGTTTTATCTCCCTTCTTAAAAAAGAGCACCACCAAACTCCCACTCCACGCCTTTGGAGTTCTCCCACTGTGAAGGACGGCGTTGAAGAGGCTCTGTAACTCCTGTATAACAGGGTATCCTCCAGCTTTCAAAAGCTCTGATGTTATTCCGTCCTCACCGGGGGCTTTTCCATTTTTAAGCTGCCTCAGAGCTAACACGATCTCGTCTTGACTGATGTCTGGCAGTTCGTCGGTATAGTGGCGTATCAAGGTGGCTCTAGAATCGTGGTCGTCTCGTTGGGAACGGGGAGCATGTGCAGCGTATAAACGGCCATAAAAGTCCTCTATCTCGGCCGATATCTCCGGCTTCGACAAAACGGTCCTTCCGTCGTGCGTTGAAAGCTTCGTCAGGTGGCTCCTTCCAAGCTGCTGAGTGAATACTTTGGACCCTCGGTTTCGCTCTATCGCCTCTTCAATGAGGCGTGTATTAGAGCTCCGAAGGTCGCGTCGTACCATCTTCGCAATTCGCTTGTTCAGGTCTGACCTCTCTGACGAAGTCGCTTGGGTGGTTTCCCGTCTTTTTGTCATCAGCCCAAGAGTCTCATCCGAGAGTTTGGACTTCTTACCAGTACGCTGCTTTTTGCAAAACTTGATGCCCTCGTCCCTCAGCGTTTCTACCAGATTGTGTAGGGTCTCGTCAGCGTCATCAGTGGGTTCCAAGGCAGCGAATCTATCCCCGAGAAGCTGCTGAAACTTCTCGGTGCCCGCCATGATTTGGATTGGGTTCGGTCGGAGCGTGGACTTCACCAGACGGTTTCTTTCAAGCTTCAAATTTATATTCAGAGAGCCTCGAAGGAGTCGGTGATCAGATCCGGTATTGAACCTGTTGATCACTGAGACATCTCTGAATATATGCTTGCTATCCGTCATGATGAAGTCGATCTCATTTTTAGTCACAGAATCAGGACTCCGCCATGTCCACTTCCTTTGGGGCTGTTTCTTAAAGAAAGAGTTCATTAAGAACAGCCCCTCTTTCTCAAGGAAGTTGACGAGCATTTGTCCCCTGTGATTTCGAACACCAAAACCATGCGGGCCTATTCGGGATTCGTTGCCAGTCTGGGTTCCCACCTTGCCGTTAAAGTCCCCCATAACAACGTTGAAGTGAGCCTTGGTGGTGTGATGTAAGGCTTTGGATATGTCTTCGTACATATCCTCCACTTCATCATCCGAGTGTGTCGAGGTCGGTGCGTAAACCTGAATGACCTTCAAGCTGTAGCGCTTAGACAGCCGAAGGATCAGGTACGCTACCCTGGTCGACACACTGGAGATTTCTTCGACGTTGTTAGAGAGGGCCTTATTGACGAGGAAACCTACGCCACCCTGGGATGTTTTATCACCCTCACGAAAGTAGAGAAGATGGCCCGAGTCTAGGGTTACGGTGTCCTCCCCCTCTCTACGGACTTCACATAACCCTAGAACATGCCATTTAATGTTCTCTAACTCCACTTCCAACTGCGCTAGATGGTGATCAAGCCTCAGAGTGCGTCCGTTAAACGTTGCCAGGGTCAGTGTGTGTGGGGTGTGGTAGCCTAATGTAGCCCGGTGATTCCTAGCACCCCCTGCCCCGCCGTTACCGTGGCCGCTACCATGGCCAGGAATAGCGAGGCGGCCGGGAACTGGGGGCCATTTTGTGGCGGTTCTTGTCATTTGGGGGTATTGCCCATAATCCCCACGCTGGGCATGCGGGTTGGGGATCGCAGTTTAGTGGAGTAGTTCTGCAGAGGGCGCTGCTGCCCGCCCCCCGGTGTGTTTCCCTTAGTCGCCTCTTACGACACCCACGGGATGAGTTGGGGTGGTGAAATTCTTTATTATGCCGTCACCACACGGCACATATACTATATATACTATGTATACTATATATTTTTGTGGATTTACTCGTGTTTTTCTCAATTTAGTTGTTTTTATAGGTTTTATTATATAATTAAATAAAGGGTGAGTTTTTTTGAGGGTTAAGGGGAAATCTGGAATCATGAGTGCTATAGAAGAGTCATGAAAAGAAAAACCTAAAAATTGCTGCATATTTATTAATGCAGACCTTATTTGTTACATGACTCCATTGACATATGAACTCCTTACATGACTTTTCGATAACTCTCACGGTTCCAGACTTCCCATTGTTAGCCCTGAAAAAAAATCTCATTCTGTAATGCATAAAACAATGATGACTTACTCCCTAACTAATAAAGATCTGACATCTCAAAGCATTGCTGCCTTTATGGCGCCGCAGTAGAGGCAACGTCTCTATTTTCTGGACCATTTTCATCACATCTTCAACTCAATCCATGGATAATAAATAAATAAATAATGTAAGACAATCCACACAGCGTCATCTAGCCCCTAGCTAAGCAGTTTGTGCTATGGGTACTAGATGAGTGATAAACATAATACAATATTATTACATGTATAGATATTTTTTTACTATACATAGAAAACACCCGGAACAAATATCTGCAGATCGTAAAAATATTTGTCCCGAAGCGGGAATCGAACCTGTGTCCTCCTGCGTCGCAGGCGGACGTTTACCGCGACACAGAAGATATCGTCAGAGCCCAGTAAAAGACCTACCAAAGCGAAGTCAGGAGCCTTTCTCTGTGTATATTAACCCCTCTACTGCGATCTCTAATCTTGCTAACATCATCACCAGCTTATAACAGTCCACTGCTGGACATAGGTCTCCCGTAACGAACGCCATAGATGACTTGGGGGTTATTGCCCATAATCTTGCTAAACATGGTGATAATATCCCCCCCCCCCTTGTGGAGAAGACTTGTTCAGCAGAGCACTCTGATGATGTAGTAAAGAATGAATAATGTTTACCAGTTGATAAATATCCCGCACTTCATCCCACACTGTTAATGCTCAAATCTGGAACATGAGATGTGTGACACGGGTGGAACTACAATATACACTCATACACACCGTGCACAAAAATTGCATGGAATTTTTTGAGTTTCTTATGATTGTGGCGTGTAAAATACGTACTTGTAACAGAAATGACAACTCACTCTAAAAAAAACACATTGATAAGGCTTATTGTTTGAAAATTAAATTGTTTGGCAGTGTATTTTTTCAACATTCACTGCAGAAAAACTGCTAGTGATTAAAATTTATTGGTATTTCTAAGTATATTATGTCAGAGAAAATTGTTAACGAATTCATACGATCAACAGAAGTATTTTAAGATAGTTTTTTCCTACGCCAATAGAAATTGGTTTACAAATAAATTTTTGCAAATACATTAATTATCGTTTTGTCTTGTTTTATTTTTGTTTTGCTTTATTGCTGAAAATTTAAAAACCACAAAAAAAATCTCGCATCAATACGTAACGATAAAACTTAATTGTTTATAGATTGATGCATAAACAGGTGTTATCCAAATAGCGCATATTTTCGATATAATCCATCACATATGTAGGTATAATATTAGCATTATCAGCAGACCTAAGTAGGTGTGTCGTGCCGCGAGCGCGGGCCGGCCGCCTGCGAGTCAGTGCATCAGCAGCAGCCATACAAACCGCACTCAATAACATCATTAGTCGTAGTTTTATACAATACTATTGTACAGTAAACTCGAATTTTATAAGTTAAAGTCTGTCCAAGAGTCCTGTAAGGTCAAAAGGAAATAAAGCACTTTGATTTTGATTTTTGATTATAGCATCCCGGGAAGAGCTAGCCGCGATTCCTCATATCCACCAAAAGTATGGTTAATACTGTCAACAGATGTGGTCCAGCCGTAATCCCCCGGCAGGCGGCTTATCCAACACTCGCACATTTGTTCTCAACGTCCGGATTTAACCCGAATACAAACTGAAATACACACTTTGTTTACCTAGGAAGTTTACTAACTTGCTAGGTAAACAAGGTGTGTATGTCAGTTTGAACCTCGTCAAAATAATGATTTTGACGAAGTTGGACGAACGTACGCAAATTCTGCCTTGGGACGAAGACTTGTTCCATCAAGCTGGTGGGATTCGATTCGGATAGCTTTGATTCAAAAGGTTTATGATTCCGTCCGAACCAGCGCCTATGAAAGTTGGTTCATAATTAATATTGTATTTTTTCAATACCCAATAATTACAATAGACACTTCTGAATACTAAAAACAATAATAAATTATTACATGATCGTAATCATCAGTACACATAATGAAAAATTATAGACCATTTTCTCACATAATTAAGGGGCTGCCCAAAGACAGACACCGTAAAACGTCTACTTTTTCGTCTCACAGTTAGGCGTACTGCGACATATTACAAGCCCAAAAATACAGTATATAGTCAAGTTTATGGAAAAAAGACTTATACAAAAATATTTCATAAAAACCATCTAGGAACTTGAAAAAAATATCGCAAGAAAGAACACGAAAATACTTTTTCGTCTCGAAATGCTCAATATTTTGAGTGATAACATTTAATAATTTTGTAACTGTAAGAAAGGTTATTTTATCATCTAGAGAAATATGTATAAATATTTTAACTTACTTGTGTATTTCTTTTTAAAATCAATTAAAATCGATAAATAATGTTGACATTGTCGAACAAGAGATTCAACTAAATCAAACGCATCTCCATTTTCAACTTTATTTGTCAAGCGCTACGAACTACTAAATAATACTACTAATACCTAAATATTGTCTATACACAGCACCTTAATAATACTATCAAGGGGCATTTATCGCGTTTATTTACGCGATTTTATAAACTATTAAATAGACGCGGTAAATACCCGTTAATAGTACTAATAATAATGTGTTCAGATCGCGTTACTTTTAAATTATTTTTATTTAGGTATTGAATTTTTTTTTTAATATTATTTTTCTCACAAACAATGTTTTGCAGCCTTACGTCACTTGACATAATACTCGTTGCTGTCATCGCGGCAAATGACACCAGTGTGTGTCAGAGGTCATTAAAATGTTGTAAGTCATTGGGATAAGCAAAGAATCATTTGAACGCGGTCAAAAATAGTAAATAAAATCAGCTAAAAAAACCCAGAAAATCAGGCAATTTTTCGCTGGTTTTTTCCGAAATCAAGAACATCCCATTTCATTCACTACCATTGAATGGAAAATCCTAGATGCCTACTGCGTTAACGTCTCTCATAAGATCACAACATAAATAAAACAATTCCAATCCAAGATTCTCCATTTAATTCAAAACAGCATCTAAAATATTACAGAATCCGTAATCCGAATGTTTATGTCAAAGAGCGTAAACGTTTTATGTTAAATTTCCCTCGAAAATATTACGTCACGTAGTTACGTCACTGACGAATGTCTGTACAGAATATTCAGCTTTATTGTTAAGAGCATTGAGCTAAAAATAAGAATAAATATTCATAGGTAAGTTTTAAACTATATACGCCAAAGCAGACCTGTAAAACCGACCGCTGTATATTTGGTTCGATCGCTATATTTTACTGAATACGGAATACTGTCACAATGTGTGAACTCGCCTATAGGTACAACTACATACGCCATCGCTGAATAAAACGTATGCGATAAAACGGGCTTGTGAAGTGGTCTGGTGTGTGAACGTACCCTAAGATAGCCCTTCGGTAAAAGTGGAACATCCAAGGCCTTATATTCGTCCTGCCCCATGTTTACACTCAATTTGAATGATCGTGACACTCGGAGATATTGCGTTTTAAGGAATTTATGGATCATCACAAGATGGCGTCGTACGCAATAAATGTAATGGTTTGGTGTAAAATACGGGAGATGGCGTTTACGGAAGGCTTTTATTGCGTCTATGTGATGTCTATTGTGGAGATATTTCAAGGAATGTTGAATAGAAAGATAAATCTGCACAAATTTGTTTCGACTTTTCTTTCACAAAACCTCCGCCACAGATTCGTAAAATGTAACTTGGCAAGGAGATAAATTGTGTCCTGTTGAAGGACAATGGTTATGGATTTTGCCAGCCAATTTTGTCCCACTGCTGGGATAAAACCGCTTGCAATTTTTTCCACTCTATTTTTTTAATGTTAGTTTTTGAATCCCAGGGCCGAAGCTAAGAGGTATCTAGATTTAAAAGTTTGTTACGGTTTTCACATAAACGGCTTAACGGACCTTATTGAAATTTGAAGTCGAGATAGAAGGTAGGTATTCTGTAAAACAATATTATATTCTTAACAAGGAAAATCGCGTGTGATAACTCTTACAGATGCTAAGTATAAAAATTTAAGATGCCGATGATGTATTAAAAATAGAATATGACTTTTACATATTTAGGCAGTCATTTTACAGCTAGGAGCTATTTCTAAAAATAAGTCCGTCTTTTATTACGACACTAAACTGTACTATGCCGTGACCGAGCAGGAAAATTTTATGGCGACTCGAAATTGCCTTTAGTATCAAGTGTAGGTGAAACGCTGAAAACGCGGAATTACATGCACCTGAGGACGTTTCGAGAGTTTGCTTAGTGGTACGTTTTGGAATGACTAAGGAAAGTGTCGTCAATATTTGGTAAAAAGACGTATGCATGTTTGTAATATGTTAACAAAAACACTTTACCAAACGTTAGGATATTATCACTCGCCAAAAAATAGCAAAATATTATTGACATACATACAACACGGTAAAAGTATAATATATTATTATCACAGGATACATACGGTGAAGAAAGTAATAAACGAATAAGTAACTATGTTAAACAATGTGTTCTGCAGTAGCAAATGGATCCAGGCTCAGCGTAATGCCAACTGTTATAATCAAAGGGGCCTACAAAACGAATTGATAATAGCGAACCCCTCCACTATTAACCTAACATATTATAACTGCCTTGAGTAAAAGAGCAAATACACTTTTAGTGTTAAATATTTTAAAACTTACGCAATCTGAACAGATAATTATTAGTACAACGCGATGAATATCCGTTTTAACGGGTATTAATTGCGTTATTGATCAATTTTTCCGACGTTTTTTCACAGGTTTACACACCTTTCAGTGTTAGTAGTAGATTACACTACGCTCGAATCTGATCGATTTCACACGCTAGCATAACATTTGGAAGACTTATATTCAATAATGTTGAGTTTAAGAGCCTTGCGCATATAATCTAGACTAAGCTCAACTATTCCCACTACCAGTTGGAAGCGTCCCCAAGACGCAGGCCTCGCTGTTAAGATAATACCCACCAGTTCTTGGGTCAAGCAAATATAAAACTTACTTAGAAATGATTTTTGGAGGAAATTTACCAATCCTACCAAAACTGCGAACAGCAAACTCATTGCCTTGAAAAAATCTAAAATACTTTTAAAATCTTTCCCAACTTTGCGCTAACTTCCAAAAGACTAGCATAATCTTATTTCCTCAATAAATCACGGAAGGCGTCGCAACGCAACTAATGACCGTTTATTAAAACGACCCTCACGCAAAACCTCCAAGAAAAAGTGGCCAAGTATGAGTACAGCATATAGGTTAGGGTTTTGTAAGTGCCTATGAAAAACCTACAAAAAACGAAATATTGGCCAAAACACACATCTAGCCCCAAAAGTAAGCAAAGCTTGTGTTATGGGTATCAAATATAGGTACCAAATACTTAATAATTTAAATAAATAATTAATTCTGGACAATATATGTACCTACACAACATCATCTAGCATCAGGCTAAGCAGAGCTTGTGGTATAGGAAGTAGATATACTTAAATACTACTTATTGCATAGATAAACCTTTTTTAATAAAGATAGAAACGACCAGAACGCCCAGAACAAATATCTGCAGATCTAACAAACATTTTTCCCGAGTCACCTTTTGCCTGCCGCACCACATCGATCATCTAATACGCATACACACACCCACACACACACGAATAGTATGAATCACAAAGCCCAACGAAACCACCTTTGATCATGACTCCTGTGTTCCAAATTCTCAAACCAGCCTAAAGCCGCAACTATGCAAAACGGGACCCTAAAACCGCAAAAATTCATTTCCCTCATGATACGACAGAACCGCGCGGCGACGTAATTTTTAAGGATTTGCAGCGTTTTGGAGACGAGCACTTATCTGGCTGAGAGATTAACTTAATAGTGCTGGAGGTGGGGGGTGACTGGTCTGTCATCTCCTATGGATACCTAAATAAATAAATAATTATAATGAAAATGATTGATGGTTTTGAAAAAATTCTAAACTCTCTATAAAACCTTTAGTTTTAAACGGTTCTTAAGAATAAGAATAATAAATATTTATGCCCATAAATTTTATGTACTTAGCCTAAACTAAACAAAAAATTTCGTTCAGAAATTTTGCGGATAAGTACTAATTCCTCGGCAATATGATTTTTATGGGACTTCTTTGGGATCCGTTTTTATACAACCGCAAAAAAATCCAAATCGGCTCTTTAAGGACAAAAAAATCGACAAATACTATCAAAGTCGAACATTGAACCAGCTTTATAGACGCCGGTCGTTTTAATTTAAAACTAAATAGTAATAATTACTTCTCTGACATGACAAGCACGCTAATATAGAAGAAAACGTCGAGTCGAGATACTTTCTATAGTAGTCATCAGATAAGCTACCTATAAATTGTCTGCAGTTATCTCAATTTTTTCAACTGTAAATACTAGTTCTAA
The DNA here is from genome assembly GCA_963931895.1 of Eupithecia pulchellata. Classification (NCBI taxonomy): domain Eukaryota; kingdom Metazoa; phylum Arthropoda; class Insecta; order Lepidoptera; family Geometridae; genus Eupithecia; species Eupithecia pulchellata. The sequence continues at coordinate 424,619 of OZ007546.1, read as the reverse complement.
TTTGTTTTTATAACTAGATTCAATATTTCTTTGTCAGTAGAGATTCTTCACTTCAGCTCCTAGTCTATAAAAGCTATGCAAAAAATTGTGCTGTAAGAGATTTGGTCCACCGCTTGGCGACACCTATGCATAGTGCACTTTATGAACTACTAACTTAAGCCAATTTCAACCATGTAGACCAAGCACGTGATTATTCTCTATTTCATCATACATTGCGTGTATTATTTATGTTGACGGAATGAGTTTCAAGGAATTTACGCATTAGATGACAAAGTGAGGTAATATTTCTTTACCCTAAACATCAATCTCCGTGCTTGCCTACTGGAAGGGGATAATTCAGGTCTGTGCCTATGTTAGGTATAACTATACACAGAAAATCTCACTTGATCTAATAAGAGGTCATTACAGGCATTATTATAAAACTTTTAAATACAACCCTAGTTACAAAGGGTAATTTAATTAGTTATATACCCTACATGCTGTGTCGGCCAGTAAGAAGTTGGTACACTTGGCTTCATTTTAAAAATTATCTTTGTATCGTGTAGTTTTCGTATTCTAGATAAAGGCTAACTTAACTGTCAAATAAAATAAGAAAAACATAAAATTATAATTATGATAATAAATACATTATTGCACACTTAACAGTAATTTAGAAAAGTGATAAACTAAGAATAAGTGACAATTGGCGGTCTTATCGCTCAAGAGCTATCTCTCCCAGACAACCTTGTTATCTGTTATAGGCACTAATTATCTCGCCTAATCTACCTAACTAATTACTAACTTAATTATCATAGGCATATACGGATCACATATTTAATCCCCACACATTTAACGAGTATTAGCAGATCAAACAAACATTTTAGGTTTTGAGGTATCGAACCCGCGACCTATTTCCCCAGACGGACCTACAACCATTACGCCCAGGAGTGCCCACTGATAAAGAACTCAAATATAACCTTTGTTCTGTTATCATTTCTTTTTGTTATTTTTTATCCACTGTTGGATGTCGGATTACAATAGTCGCCATGTTGTGTGGGTGACAAAACGTCGTGAGGTGGGCTCCATTCGGCGCTGGGGTGTGAAATGTGGGGTACATTTGAGGATTGTAACCTTCTAGGCGGATTAGGGGTGGAGCGAACGAGCGACTAAAGTTGCCTTGTATAGGAGCAATGCAGTTCTGACGCTTTTATCTGCGAACTAGCTTCCTGCAGTTTTTCTCGCGTAGTACGTGGGTAAACATTGTATAAAATATTGCGACGGTAATGTCTGTAATTAATCTAGTATAGGTACCTATAGTGAGATACCTAAATCCCATTAAGTAGCTAGAATTAAAGTACCTGTATATATAGCTTTTTCAGGAATTATCTACATGTCAAATGATAATAATTAAGTAGGAATCCTGATTTAGGTCCTATACCTATAAGTTGCCTACCTAATTAATTAGGTACCTTACTTTATCTACTTATTACATTTCTCTCTAATTAGGTAGTCGGTTGTCGGTTCCGAAACCAAACCAAAACAAAAGTCGTCGAAAAGTTGCCCGTTCACAGCCGTTTTATATCCCTGTAGATAAATAAGGGCACTTTATCTTTGGATTATCTCTTTAAGAATAACGTGTGCAGTCTACGCTTAGGCAAATAGGAGGTTTGTGGAATACAAGGGCTTTAGGGTACCGTGGTGTGGAGGTAAAACGATAACCAGTCAAGGTACTACCTGAGGAATATAAATTCTAAAGAGGCAGCAATTGGAAAATTTACTGACGATTTTTTTTGTCGCGTTTTTTTTTGCAAATATTACTGACAAATATTCAAAAAAATACTGGTAGGTACTCAGTTACTTTATTCGTACCTACAGCACTTTAAATTTTGTTTAATCTGTGTATATACATATTATATATACTTTTACCTTTCCAATCATAAACGACTAAACCGATCTCAGTGAAATGTGATACAAATAGATTGTTTTTCGGTACAGACATAGTGCTCCTTTTTACAGGGGAAAAGCGCGAGCATGGTTGTTAGCAAAAGCTAAAAGCATAAAATTTTACTATTGCATTTATTACATTATTAGATAATTAGTATATAAAAAAAAAATGAGCTCTTGACGACGTTTAAGCTATAAAGGTAAAAAAACGTACCGTAAACGACGCCAACAATAAGACAGTACAGACAGTAGGGTTGAAATTTTTCATGTATGTATGAAAAATTGAGTATGTATACTCGAAGTATAATAATAAACGTGCAATAGCGAAGGAACTGCTATTATATTATGAATATTATTATTTTTGATTCGGAAAATGTCATAAACGTGTGCGTGACGCCACTCTAACTCAAGTTAACCATGTCCCGACCGCGTGTGCAGAACGACATAACTCACGTTTTCACGTCTACTAAGCGACAATGGCGGGTGCTGAATAAATTACAACCTGATTCCCGACTTTCAGTTCTTACTCGATTATCTAAAAAGGAGTGTTTTGTTTTCAGGTTTCTTTTATGTAAGTATGTGATTTTCACCAAAACTTTTTGTCGTTAATATAGATTTTTTTTAAGAACTCGTGTTTTAATTTTTTTTACTAATGTTCTGAAGTCTGGACGGTACAGAATTTTTATTGACCTTTATTGATTCACGTTTGACGATCATATTTTAAAAGTTCTTGACTTTTTCCATTTGTATAATTATTAATCACTTATCGGGTATTTATCACTTAACTTTTCTATTCATTTTGTTTTTAAAACATAGGTGATAAATACCCTATTCATAGTCTTAAATGTGTTATATTTTATTTATCACAATAATTATTTACTTTGTTATTGATTTACTCACGAGCACAGTGAAACTAGAATAGTCTTTTGACGTACTTTTACAATGATATAATCGATTAGATAACGAACAAAATAATGAAACTGAGTGAGTACTCGTAATAATAACACCGCGTGCGTGACGTAAGATATCCGGCGTCGAGCGTGAAACGACATAACTCACGTTTTTCCCGTTTACTAAGCGACAATGGCGGGAGCTGAATAAATTATAACCTGATTCCTGACTTTGAGTGCTTTCGAGATTATGGAATATTGCTTTTTGAATGGCAAATGAGATTCATATGGTTTTCTATTACTTTTAATCCAGATGTCTTGAGTCTTTGCAGAAGCAGACTGGAGCAGTGGGCAGCAGCTAGTGGATTGTTGTCCATTTTTTATAGAACTATTACTATTTATAATCATGGACCTATAAAATCTTTATTCATAAAGAATATCAAAATTAATTACTAATATATCTTAAATTACACAGATGTCCTTGTAGGTATTACTATTGCAAGTATATAAAGTTAATTCAAATATAAGCGGGTTAACTACGAACCCATTTGTGTCGGAAGAACACCATCTTTGCATACCAGCTTGAGGTTCCACTCTGATAAAATAAACTTAATTGATCAACTGCTAAACAGAATGGATCTCTACGGTGTTTTTTGTTGATCGAACCAACTAATTTGATGAAATATGGACAACCTGTATTTTGACGCATTATAAAAGAGCATGATCAAGCAAACTTTTCATAGTTTTATACTCTAACAAATAATGTTGGACAATCCACATCATCTAGCCCCAAGTTAAGCAGAGCCCGTGTTATGAGCGGGATAACTAAGATACTTATTACAATACACTATCATAGATATACAATTTTTTTTAAGTAAGTTTGTATGAGTTCAAAATCGTCAATAGTTAGGTATACTTTTGTAAAACACGTAACCCTAAAAAAGTAGCAACAGTAAAACTTAAGTCACCAATCGAACAAAAAAATTTTATAAAAATTCTTGGCACGAAAAGAAAATCTTTAAACCAATTATTGAAAGGAACATAAATCTAGAATAGGGGACAGCGGGCCAAAGGAGAGCAGCGAGTGCGGTTTGAAAATATAAAAAAAATCTTTGATTCTGCTAAAACGCCCGTCACAGACCGGTGGCGGTCTAAGCTTTATGCTGAAAAGATAATAACATTTTCACAAAATTAAATCTGCATTGGTAGAAATGTTGCTATTCTGACAGTACAAAAACATCTAGAGAAGCTAATAAACATATTCACTGCCCAGACGTTTTTCACAGTTTTTCTAATAAATTATGTGGTTGGAAAAACTTGATAGATTATTTTTTTACAGAGTGTAAAAATGATAAGGGTCAATGTTTCCAGGGTAGTTAAGATTCGATAGAACACAGAAAATATAAAAACTCCGTCAAAATTATTTAGGCAAACCATATAAAATAAATACAATATCTCTAAAAAATATGCATGTGTAATGTCAGGCAAAATCGCTTGAGTTCATGACAAAAACCATCCTGCACCACCAAGAGTAGACGGGGCATAAATCAACCCATACTTACCAAAACTTCGTATGTAAATCCTCCGTGAGTTATTGTCAGATATCTTATTGTGGAGGTGAGCTTCTATACGATAATTTGGAATTTGATTTATTTGATGCAGTTTCGGATATTTGCGTACTATTTTTAGATATGGGTATTCCGCGGTTCCCATTGAAAGGTTTGGATGTTCGGAAGAAAATTTGGATATATTTTTACTAATATCTGAAAGATTTGGCGTGATTTACTGATAGAGGGGATACTGTAAATTACCTTAAACGTTTTTTGTGACAAATATGGGCGCTGAAAAGTCATAAAAGATTTAACTTTGGACAGATTTGACAAGATTCGTTTATGAAATTGGTTTTACTTTCTTTCTCCCTCGCAATTTATTATTCCCATCTGATGGTGAGTCTGATTATTTCGTCTCTTTCAATTTGATATTGAGACTTAATTTTGAATCTAATCCGGTTGATATACTTTTATATACTTTTATATCACTACATAATAAAAAAGAAAGTCGCTTCCCGCTGTCTGTCCCTATGTATTGCTTAGATATTTAAATCAACGCAAATGATTTTGATGCGGTTACTGTAAAATATAGATTCAAGAGATAGTTTTATAATTGTATCATGCATTAGTGCCAGTATTGCACCCGTGCGAAGCCTGGCCGGGTCACTAGTTAATAACTAAACCACAGATTTCCTAACAGTCAGGTTTTTCGCTTTTCGAAACAACTCCAAACTAGCCATCACAACACATCCGTTATTTTCATTCTTCGAAACCTATATTTCTCATTTTCCCATAATAACATCAAAACATTAACTTTATTTTCTTTTCATCATAAAAATAGGCCAACGGAAAATAATTCGATAAACTACCCCGGTCTCCCCTAGCATTTCCGGTCTAATAGAACATGTATTGTATAAAAGTCATTTTATTATTACCTATATCAATCTACCTAACTTCACCCTACCAGAACAACTTGAACTGCGTCAGTTCATACAAAAGTTGCATTTGTGCGGGTTTTCAAACTAGAGAATATGGTACAAGGGTCTTCGTACACTAGTTATGCAAGTTAGGCATTGTGCTTGGCAAAGTTAAGGTATGCGGCCAATAACGTCGTATTACAACGAGATAAGGTGAAAATTGAGTGAGAAATTTCAGGGTAACATTGTTTAAGAGTCACGTTGCCTTTATCGTCACGATTAAAGTTGGTTAAAGGGAGAGGGGGTAATTGTGACGTCATCCTTAGCATATTGATGCGAGTATTTTAGATATTAAATTACCTGCTAGTGTCTGGTTTTGGAGTTTGTTGAGGGCTTATTGGTGTAGTGAGATGTATAGCACCTTATGATTTGAGGTTCTTTATTTAAATTCTGTCCAAGGAATAATAATAACATATCTCAGTTTTAAGAAAAAAAAAAATAAAATGTTTTTACTATAAACAAGAGTGAAAAGAAAAAAGCAAATTTTGATAGCTTGGAAAACACATTGATCCAAAAAATAATTAACAGATACTGAAAAAAAATTCTCGCGCCGGGAGTCGAACCCACATCTTTCTGAAGAACTTCCCACTTTGATAATTTAGGCTCGCCAAGGCGACTAACCAAGTAACCAAAACATTTTTCTTGTTCCCTGTTTTCCCAAATTTCCAAGCCCATTGAAAAGTAAATAACAGATCTTTCGTGGGATTATAATAAAAGTCTCCGACTTAATTAAGTCCTTATCAGTAGCTGATAAGGCGGTCCCGAATTAAATTTCTTAAATTTCAAGAAATTCGAGAGAACTTTTGCGAATTTTAAATTAACTTCTGTAACAAGAAGGGTGTGTATTCTTTTATAAAATAAAAATGTTGCTTGCGGCTTTACGCGTGTTTTTGTATTGGTTATTTTACTTACTGCATTGGTTTCTTTCGAAAAGATTCATTACATACCTGAAAAAAAAACATTAACATGAATTACTTTGTAATTTAAATGCAAAAAAACATTATTAATTCACTACCCCACAAGCCCACTACTGGACATAATTACATAAAAATTGAACATAGAGAATAAACATACCTAATAATTTGATCTGAACACATAATCATAAGTACTTTATAACGGTTATTTTATCGCGTTAATAAAAAAATATAGTTCAATAAACGATAAATACCCTTTAAAATAGTACTTATAATTAAGAGTGATGGTCCCTTGGTTAACGTGAAATTTATTCGAATATATCGCATATAATACTTTTGCGTCTTCGTTCCATAACAGGTACCTTCAACGTAGTCGAAACGTAGAGTTTTGGTCAGTCGGGATTATCGAAAGAATTTCCTTTGTTACAAACTCAATTTGCTGAGCTATTCGATACCTTATTCCAAGGTGATAAAGTTGCTGGTAACAGTGGTTAGGTAAGCCTTTCGAGGTAGAACTTTGTTACGAGGTGATAGAGTGTTAAATTGAAGGAGTTTGTTCAATTGTGTGGTTTGGGTAGTTTAGTTGGGAAGTGATTTAGTTTTGTTGTTCAATATAGACTGTGAAGTACTTAGTTGTAATATTATATGGTTAGAAATTAAACAACGATTATAGTTAGCGGTGTTGCCCACAATCCCACAGTTGAGGATATCCTGGATGAAAGATAGAGAATGAATATATTGGATAAAATGTCTAAAGGTATTAAGATCACTAGATTGTCATAGATACCTATATATGTACTTGTATAGACAGAGCAACGAAAAAAAATTTAGCAACAAATTGTTTTAATGGACCAAAAATCATCGCTATAAACAAAAATCTTGATCCAATCTTACAATCATTTATTTAAAAAAATCCAATAAAAATAATATAGGAAATGAACCCGCCAAACTCAAGTCCCATTGCACTAACCATTTGCACCATAGTCGTCATTTTGTTTTCAATAAGTGCACTATAGCATTAGGTGTGCCTGTAATGATAGCTGTACAATATTTTCAATAAATAAATAACAAAACCAATCGCCATTACTTTACAACAAAAACAATAACCTTATCGTAAAACTTCAGCCACGTAATAGCGTGAAAACAACGTAACACTACGTGCCGTGACAACGCTCACGTAGTGCGGCAGAACTCCATCAAACTGAGCTTAGCCGGATTTGCAGTGCCTGCGACTTTTATATGTCGCTGTCCCTAGGTACATACTTAATGAGGAAAGTTGGGGGAAGTTGCTAGTGTTGATTGATTTACTACCTACTTAGGAGGTGATAGAGTTGGCTTTCTATTATAGGTAAGAACAAGAGTCTTTGAGAAACATGATACGGATTAATTATCTTACACCAAATAAAACTGCCGCGTGTGAATTTTTCATATTTTTTGGCATTTGAACAAGTTATTTCCTTTTCCAAGTCTATATCTATATTAATATTATAAAGAGGAAAGATTTGATTGTTTGTTTGATTTAATTGAATAGGCTCCGAAACTACTGGACCGATTTGAAAATTCATTCACCATTAGAATCCTAAATTTTCCCTGATGAACATAGATTATAGAATATTTTCATAAATTTAGGGATCCGCATGAAAAGTTCAAATTTTGTTATATACCCGAGTGAAGCCGAAGCGGACCGCTAGTAGATAAATAAACTCACTTCTAGGAGTAAAATAAGTAACAAAATGCATCTATTGACAGCAGACATAAACTTTAAACTTAACTCAAGTGCTATTCAAGTGTATTCTGAAGTACGGGTTCTATTCTTAAGCCCAGACTGTCTGTATCGGAAACAGCCTACAAAAGCTATAAAAGTGCTAAAACTAAAAGTAGAGCTTCAACCTATTCATAGTTAATTGGATAGAGTCGAACATTGTAACGTTACGTAATTGACTAACCGATGTCTAGCAGTAGATGCATTTTATACTACACGACACGACTTCCGATTTCAGCGGATAGATATATTCGCTATGGAGTCACGGCGAAGGACCTTATGCGTATTAGGATACATAATTTATACAATGCGTAACTTTTATAAATTACGGTCTGTACCTACATATATATATAACTAGCGAAACACTTTGGCTTTGCACGGGTCTAGTGCTGATACAAAAACCATTATCTTGAATTACTCTATCTATTGAAAAAATTTGCATCAAAATCGGTTGCGTAGTTTTAAAGATCTAAACATTATAGGGACAAACAGACAGACAGCGGGAAGCGACTTTGTTTCATAATAATGTAGTGAAGAAAGAGCCTGTGTTCTATTGGATTTTGTTATTTTGTTTACTATCAGCAATATTTTTGCCTGAAAAACAGGTTTTCCCTGGTTCAGGCACGTGCAATAACTTATCCCATAAAAAATAATATTAAGATTATTTTTAATACGTCTGCAAGTGCAAGTTATTTGGCCAAAACAGCGCTAGAGTTAAAATTGGCGTCTGAATTTTAACTCTAGCGCTGTTTTGGCCAAATAAATTAATATTTTTTCTTTTTCCTTTACCAATACCAAGCGTAGTGATTATGGCACAATTGGTGGTTATAAAGAAACTCAAAAAGTTATTGAGTAAAAAGAGTTGTTAAGTAAAATAGATGTTTATTTGGTTTACATGTTTCATGACGGATCGTTAGAAGTAAACGACTCGGTCAGTAGAGTGGTCAATTCTTTAGTTGCTTTTTACTGTCTCGAGTTTACGGGCCTCGTTTCTGTATTTATGCATTTGCGTTGGGAATTTAAATATTTTTGAATTTTCTACCTCCTTGGTAAGTACAAGTGCCGAGGTACAGACCGCGTCACATATAATTCCCCCCCCCCCCTTATCTCAATGTATGTGGGACACAATAGTTGTTATTGTTGGGAATTTCAGACTTTGAGTATTATAGTGGGTGGTTCGATCCTAAGCGGCGGCGTGATTAATGTTTGCATGTGAAAATATGTATAACAAGTTACAGGGGAATTATAAGTAGTCGAAAATATTTGTAGACAAGGGGGTACTTGATTCTGACGCGCATTGTACATTACTAAGTAACTTTATTACGATGATTTCAACTAATTTTTAACCTAGGGTGATCCCTAACCTAATTTATGGGACCATAATAAAATTACTGTATGGTTTCAGCTCCGTGGTTGCATTTGAGATAGTCTCGAGAGTATCAGAGTCCTGTAAGGACTAAAGGAAATAAAGCACTTTGATTTTGAATTTGATGGACCCAAAAACCGGTCTTTAATTTCAAATACCTATAATTAAATTAAACTCAAAATACGAGTATACCCTTACATATGATCAGACAGAAGACTTATTTTGCAGAATATCATAAAATACCACATATTTGTTTTAATTGTTCCATGTAATAATAAATATAAGTACTTAGTAACTTACGTGTTAGCACAAATCTTTTTCCACTTATGCAATAATGGTATTTTTGTATAAATAAGTTTTCGTTGTGTTACTTAGAAAACTTTGTAAGTATATTTTGTTAACATTCCATTACTATATACTATACTAGCGGTCCGCCCCGGATTCGCACGGGTATAAAAGAAAAAAATCAGAAATTATACACTCTAACACGATGGGTTTCACAGTTTTCATACGGATCCCTTACTTTTTTTAACAGCATTGGGGTTTTTGACTTTGACTCGACACTCCTTATCTGACACTGGCCGTAGAGAAAAAGCAAGCACCGTGCGCTATATATTCAACCTCTTTTTTATATTAGGACGCGCCATAATAGAAAAAGAGGTTGAATATACAGCGCACGGTTCAATTATTGAATTTTTCCTGCGGATCCCTAACTTTTTTGAAAATATTATATAGCCTATGTTCATCACGGAAAATTTAGGATTCTAATGGTAAAAGAATTTTTCAAATTGGTCCAGTAGTTTCGGAACCTATTCAATTCAAACAAACAAACAATCAAATCTTTCCTCTTTATAATATTAGTATAGACTATATCATCATCATCAGCCCATTATTAGTCCACTGCTGGACGTAGGCCTCCCCTAATGAGCGCCATAGATTGCATTACTTATCGGCAATAACCCCCGAATGATAAATACCTATACTATGTATACAGTATAAAAACTATAGACTAGTATAAAAAAAAAACTTAAGTTAGCCAGAGCAGGACCTCCCCATACCAAGTTTCAACTCAGCAAGTGTGAAGAACTCGTTAGGCCTGAAAATTAGACTTTTTTACACATGACACATCTTTAAACTTCATATTTAGTATTGTTGATGTCTATACTAATATTATAAAGAGGAAAGATTTGATTGTTTGTATGTTTGTTTGTTTGTTTGTTTGTTTGTTTGTTTGTTTGTTTGTTTGTTTGTTTGTTTGTTTGTTTGTTTGTTTGTTTGTTTGTTTGAATTGAATAGGCTCCGAAACTACTGGACCGAGTTAAAAAATTCTTTCACCATTAGAATCCTTAATTTTCCGTGATGAACATAGGCTATATAATATTTTCAAAAAAGTTAGGGATCCGCATGAAAAATTCAATAATTGAACCGTGGGCTGTATATTCAACCTCTTTTTCTATTATGGCGCGTCAGAATAGAAAAAGAGGTTGTATAGCGCACGGTGCTTGCTTTTTCTCTAGGGCCAGTGTCAGTTTTGGAATGTCGAGTCAATGTCAAAAACCCTAATGCTGTTAAAAAAAGTAAAGATCCGTATGAAAACTGTGAAACCCATCGTTTTAGTGTGTATAATTTCTGAAATTTTTGTTTAATACCCGTGCGAAGCCGGGGCGGGCCGCTAGTTATATATAAAAAGAAATAAACATTCTCTCGCCATTGAAGTAATACAAAACAAAATAAACATTTCTCGGGCTGAGTTGAAGGGGTCAATTCTTACGCCACCACAGTCACGTTGAATAACAATAATTCAAAACCTTTACGTATACGGAGGTAGTTAAATGTGGTCTAAGTAGTTAAGGTGGAGCACGGATTCCCTGAATGAGCAACATTACAAAGTAACTCCTATTCCAAGGACTTTATAGAGTCCTGAGGTTATCGGCTGGCTTTTTTTTTCGTCAATGAATTAGTATCGCCATGCAATGTGGCAATGCTGCCAGTATTTGGGCACTCTGCCTTCTGGTGATGGCTTAAATTTTTAGGAATTCGATAAATTAAATATTTTTCTATGTCTGATTTGTAAAAGAATAAGAACTGCATAATAAGTCGACAAGCAAAAAAACTTTGTACACCCAAAAAGTAGATTGTGTAGAATGAAAATAAATTTAAGATCTTACGTGTACCACATGTAGTAATGAAATAAGGTTTCAATGAAAATAAATATAAGTGTTAATAATAGTTGTAAATTTAATTTTATTATGTGTACTGTAATCTTTTTTGTTCTAAAATCTCCCTCCGATTTTAATATTGAAATATTTTTCATCCTACAACAGCTATGCGTTATTTAAATACGAAACGTTTACATAAAATGTGGCTTTCCATAGAACAATTAAAGGAAACCTTCGCAAATAAAACAGAACCACCCTTTATAGGTCAATAGGAACCACAAAAGGTCCTAAAACAATACCTCCTATTTATGTTAAAAAATATTTGATCCTAAACCAATACAGAGATCTTACTTACGAACAATGGATGTGCTTTTAGAAGCCTCTGTTTTTTAAAGAAATAAACCTTCTAATGGCCTTGGACCCAGTCCCTATCACGGAATAGTGACGACCTATTTGTCACAGGGAATAATAAATTATGCCGGACAATTCACACAGCATCTAGAACAAAGCTGAGCTTGTGTTGTGAGTACTTGATTAAAAAAAATATATAAAAAGAAACTCGAAATAGGCAGAACGTAAATGAACTAAGTACATAAATATAGCTAGGTATAACAATTAGGCCTGAACGAAATAATCCTGTGTTTCAGGCGACAATATAATAATCACATACTTAAAGAATGGTATGATGAATGATTTATGATTATCATTTGACCTAAATACATTGTGTCAGTAAACGATTATTTTAATGACCGCATTGATGGACATTCGAACTTAAACTTAATTTTTACTCGATCTTTCTTTTGTATCCAATTTATAAACTTTTATTCATAATTTTTTTCTTTTTATTGCTAATTTTAGATAAAAATAGATATAGTTGTAAATTAATAGATTATTTGCATGTTTCTAATCTTCGTCTTCTTAAACGTTTAATGTTAATGTAAGATTCATATTTATTTTAAACGTATAATGAGATGTTGTACGCCCAAATCACCGAATCCAGAAATATACATAACTATGAACTGACTGTAATATACCTAATTCACAACAATATTATTACACTTATGTTACAACAAAACCCGCAGATCCCTTGACTTACTGCTAGTACCGTGGCCTGCCTCTACCTATTGTCCGTAGACTACGTGGTCACGTACCATTTTTATGTACATCCGGTCAGGTACTTACGGAAACCGTAAATATATAGATGTCTCTACCTTTAGATGTTTCGTCGGTTTTGGGTCAGCATAAGACGTTTTCAGAATTACCACTACTCTATCAATGACAATTTTCGCTTTTATGGTGCTACTAGTTTCTGCTCGCGGGTTGCACTGGCTTTTCTGGCTTCTGGTTTTTAATAGTACAAAACAGTCAACTGTATTCTAATTCAACTTTTTGTCGTAAAGAAGTAATCGTATCAAACCATTTAGCTTTGCCTATAACTACAAATTTCTTCAAACAAACATTCAAACGCAATATTGTTACAATTAGGAATGCGAAAGGAATTTTAATAGTAATGACTGTTGGGAGAACTCCCTATCTCACAAAAAGTCTAATTTCTAACGTAACTAATCTACATAATTTAATCAAAGTGTCGTCTGGTCAAAGTGACGCGTGACCCGAGGCCGTAGACTGAGTTGTGCGCATTGACTTCGTTAAATAAATAGGCATGGAGTGTCAGTAGACACTAACGAGGTGAAGCCTAAAAATGCGACAAGTACCTACGTTTCATGTTCCTATTCGAATCCGGTGCGTATGTTGTGTGTTTGTAGTAAGTTTCGAATTTTAGCTGTAAGACTTCTTAAATGCCCGTAGCGTCTTATGGAAATGAAGATGTTGTAACGTGTTATACAAACAACTTATAAATAAAATAATAATAAATAATGTTGGACAATCCACACATCATCATCTAGCCCCAAGCTAAGCAGAGCTTGTGTTATGTATGTATATGAATTTGTATGAGAGCTCTGAAACTACCCATACTAATTTTATGCTTGTCATGTCAACTCTATATAGATTCATTTCTATATAGAAATTTGTTAAGTGCCGCTGTCCCCAAGGTGTAATAGCAACGTTTTTTTCTATGATTTACGTGTGATCGGGTAGACTTGGTGCGTTTGTAGATCTGGCGCAGCGCATCAGCATTGCCATACAGCGAGGCAATGCAGCCAGCGTCTTGGGGACGCTTCCGACTGGTGTACACTCGGAAAGCATTAATTATATGATTAGCTTTATCACATTATATTATATTTTGCTTGCATTTTTTTTACCTGACTGTTCTCAACAGCTTCAATAATTAGATGGCGTCCGAACCGACAGTAAAAAAAATATTAAAATCAAACGTGTGAATTGGGACACTTGTGTCCTAACAAATTTTGTCCGAATCGACAGCAAGTCGTATTGTTGATCGTATGGTTGATCTACAGTATGCAGTTAGTTCCACTATTATTGTAAATACTAGTTCTAACTTGTGTAGTAAAGTATTATAGTAAAGTATTTTTAATAATATGAAAAAAAAACGCGAATGAAAAATGAAATGCGAAATTAAAAACAATTTCTACATACCTTCACAAAACGACATTACAAAAACCTTATTTAAACAAAATAATATTTAAACAGAAAAGGGTTGCTCAGATAACCCTATAAATCTTCATACGCTGATATTAGATCTCTCCCGAGGGTTCCGCAGCAATCCGGGTTCCACGTAATGCATACCGGACCCTAACAAGATTAACAGGTTAGTAATAAAAATATAAACCTCTGTAATTCCTGGTTTTTAAAGAAAAGTACTTACCTGAAGAGTAAAGTTAAGAGGATTAAAGAGTTATGTTACTGCGAACAATTAGTATTTTAAATTTTTAATATTTATGTTACAATGATAATCATTTATTATTGAAGAAAATTCCTATCAAATAAAAGAAACAAATAAAAACTAAAAACACCTACAGTAGGTATTTACAATTGAAACAGATGAGTTAACGACTTTTACAAATAATCCACGGGATCGTGTCTGTTAAGTTGTGAGTCTGTTAATTTGACTTGTCTAAGTGCTTATTTTGTAAGCCTAAAGAAATAAAGTTATTGAATCTGAATCTGAATCTAAGATTTTTTTCGGTTCTATATCAATAAATAAATAAAAAATAAAGACCTACCTCGAGATAGTGCCCTAATCTTTTGCCTCCACCTATCGAGACCTCACAAATCCCTAATAAACCACCACATCTTCTATTCCAAGCACACAGCAGAAGGCAATATTTATAGCGAGTAATAACCCCGATATCAATGGGGTGGTTTGAATACGGACACCGGCCGAAACGCTATTTGTGTAGGGGTCGTGGACCAAGGGAGGGCGGACAGCGGGTTAATACTGTCACTGCCAAGCATCAGTCATCATCATCAGCCCATGTTAGTCCACTGCTGGACATAGGCCTCCCTTAATAAGCGCCATAGCGCCCAATCTTCAGCTTGCCGTATACAGCATCTGCCAGCAGTCTTTTGCAGATCGTCATCCTAACTGGCAGGAGGCGTCTTACACTATGTTTACCGAGTCGTGGTCTCCATTCAAAAACACGTAGCATCAATCATCAATCACCAATAAATCTATTGTACTACATGGGTCACCCCCTCAAAGTGCAATGGCATGGTTTGTGATGGTAAACCCTCTTACCAGGCGGGTTGCTAAACGAAGTATTGGTGATTTAACTGAACGCAGTAATTAGCGATTTGAATATTTTTTTAATTGTATTTTATTTTCTTTTTATTTGTATTTGTATTTGAATAACCTTTGATTTCTTTGTTAATCTGATATAAATAATTTTTTTTTATTTCTTTTTGCTGCCCATTACTTGCTGTTATCTTGGTAAGACGCGGTTAAGACACAGAGTTACAAACGTTGCAAGAAGCTCTTACGAAGTTAACGAGGGACAGCGTTGTATATTTTCTGATGGAGTCTCCTAGGCTATAAGTAAACGTTATTACGTTTACTAATAGGCGACGACGTTGTCTATGAAGACTATCGACAGATATACTACCATAGACGACAAGATATTGTTTGGGGTGTTCTGGTCATTTTCTGTGTATAGTAAAAATATCTATCTTTTTACTCGTATAATATTATCAGTTATCTAGTACTCATAACATAAGCTCTGCTTTACTTGGGGCTAGATAATGCTGTGTAAATTGCCCAGAATTATTATTTATATTTTTTAATTTACTCTGAAATCTTGTAACTGCACAATGATGACAATAGTTTAGCAATGCAAAGGGAAAACCAAATAAAATAAATAGATAGATAATTATTTTATTGGGTTCACAAACACACAGCGTACAAACAAACTTAGAAAATAAAGTTAACTAATACAATAAATACGGTAGGTTTCGCAAGTAACAATATTACATTAGGTCACATAGGTACTATACATAGGTTCTCAGTACCTACAGCAAGCCCTTTAGTACAATTGCCTATCTACCCTCACAAGTCCCATTTCTCCTATGTATTGGGCTTCAGAATATATTTAGGGCCGCG
This sequence comes from Eupithecia pulchellata, assembly GCA_963931895.1. Lineage (NCBI taxonomy): Eukaryota > Metazoa > Arthropoda > Insecta > Lepidoptera > Geometridae > Eupithecia > Eupithecia pulchellata. Next base: position 408,559 of record OZ007546.1, on the reverse strand, counting down.
GGCGACAATAAACAGGGTTCTGTCCAAACGTTTGACTAACGCGCTTCGAATACATTTGTTTAGTGCCGACTCTAACTGATGTTTTTATATCTATGTACGTACTGTTATAAACCAGCTTCAATTCGAAGTAAAGCACTCGCTTTTTCTGGATATAAAATAACATAAGAGTGTTCTGGTTGTTTTCTATATATATTATAAAAATATCTATCTATGTAATGTATTGTATTAACTGTATCAGACAATCCCGTAACAAGAAACTTCAAACATTCTTCTACTAGGTTTCCTTATTTTGAACTTACAATATCCACGGGCTGAGGAGAAGAGGTCTTTCTATTATTTTGATTATAATATAGACTAGCAGTCCGTGGCGTCGCTCGGGTATTTAGCAAAAAATCAATTTAAGGAAGGAAAACTAATGTTTTAGAAAATATTCTTCAGCACGTAAAAATTTAGGATTCTAATGGTGAAAGAATTTTTCACTTCGGTCCAGTAGTTTCGGAGCCTATTCAATTCAAACAAACAATCAAATCTTTCCTCATTATAACATTAGTTAGTTTAGATAAGAAGGAAGTCAGAAATCTTCAGAATAGTTTTCAATAAAAACTGAAAATACAAGCGCATGAGGCTTCAAATAAAATTTATAGCTCAAGAATCTGCAGATGCAATGATATTTGCAATAAAATATTTCGCATTTTTATTGCTATAAAATTGAGGACATTTTGTAAAGGTACAATTTGACGTTATGTAGGTCGCCATCTTGCCATATTTGCCGCGCAAACTGATATCTCGATATTGCTGCCTCATATTTACGGAGAAAGCAATATGTCATTGTTTGTTGGCCCTTTACTGATATTTCCAGTTGTTTTGCAGCTCTATGTTATGCCTCTTCTAACTAAAAATATTTAAAAATTTTATGGAACCTTCAAAAGGCTTAGTTGACTTTAAGTTATAAATAAATAAATAATGCTGGACATTTCACAAAACATTATCTAGACCAAGCTAAGCAGAGCTTATGTTATGGGTACTAGATAACTGATATACATCATAATAATATCATCATCATCACCAGCCTATAATAGTCCACTGCTGGACGTAGGCCTCCCCTAATGAACGCCATAGATGGCGATAATAATATACGAGTTAACAAATAGATATTATTTATTATACATAGAAAACGACCAGAAAACCCTGTACAAATATTTGCAGATCCTACAAATATGTTCTGAGGCGGGAATTGAACCCATGCGTCGCAGGCGGACCTTCGCCAATCACGCCGCAGAGTTCGTCAAATTATTCCAATGACGTTTTTGGCACCAAAAAAAATGTTGAATTAAATAATAACAAATTACAATTCAACCTTAATTTTCACGAAATTTCGTCCCACATCAAACATCAGAGAATATAAATGTTTTCATCCTTTTGTAGTAAATAACATTTGGTCGACTAACCACGATCAAAGGGACGGAAAATGGAAAAGGAAAGTCGGACTTTTCTGATGTTAGCTACCGACGCAAGTAGCGGCTCATTATGAATGTGAGCGGGCTAGCAACGAGTCTAGTTTGTGTCGGAGGAACACCTAAGTTTCTTGCCTCAATCAGGGACTTTTTCAGGGTGAGAGTGATGTGTGATGTAGACGATCTGTGTTGCGCGGTGGGCGAAGGTCCGCCTGCGACGCAGGAGGCTGCGGGTTCGATTCCCGCCTCGGGATAAATATTTGTACGATCTGCAGATATTTGTTCAGGGTGTTCTGGTCGTTTTCTATGAATAATAAAACATAAAAAAGTATCTATCAATGTAATAATATTGTAATATGTACGAGTATGTATGTATATCAGTCAAAATGTGACTGCGCAGTCAAGACGGTTGCGCGTGGCCGGCTATGAGGCTCCTAATAATCTTGTTTCTTTCACTTTTAAGTATATTTTAACCGGAAAAACCTTGCGCGGACAACCCCACCAAAATGCTTTCCAATTTCCCCAGCCCTACGCTTCAGGCATGCCAGCGAACCGGAAAATACTGGTTTTAACCAGAAATGTCCGGTTGAAACCAGTTCACGAGATGGATGCGAGTTGCTAATAGAATGGCATACTGTTACCTTGATTAGTTGCTTGTGAATGAATGAATTTAGTTTCCATTGAAATTGCGTACAAACTGGGCTTTAGTTCTTGACCGCTATTTTAAACCGACTTCACGACGCAAGGGAGGGTTATGTGGAATACTGCGTTTGGCTATACACCGTTGAATGGTGTCGTACAAAATATTTGGCTAGGAAATGTGGCTTCATTCAGCTTAAATGAATGTGAAATACATTGAAGCTAGATGATGCTGTTTAAGGATGATTTACTTTTATTTATTTATTACAAACAGTCAGCCACGATGTCGCAAGGGTATTTCACAAAAAAATCTATAATTAACCCTAAGTTTTTGGAAAATATTTTATAGTCAATGTTGATCCGGAATAATGGACTTCAATGGTGAAAGAATTTCTAATCGGTCTTTGTAAGTTAAAGATTTGTCGCTCTAAGTTTTGTAGCCTATTCAATGCAAACCAACCGACAATCAAATCTTTTCTCTTTATAATATTAGTGTAGATATAGATTTGTTGCCAGACTTCGTGAGCGATCCCGCGTGCGGGAAGCTAGCGTCTAGTGTTGTTTAGTGAGTAGTACCTTATGAAGTATGTACTTGAACAAATGCCAAGTGAAGCCGTTCCGGGCGCTAGTTTTGTTCTTGTTGTAGGGAGGTACCGGACATGCGGAAACTGAATGGATTTCGAAGGATTTTATTGCAAGTGATTTATTTACGTTTGGAAAGGCTGGCTTTTGATGGAATGAGCTTACTTACATCACAATGGTGTCCATTAATGTCGCTAAATATAAATAAATAAATAATGCCGGACAATCCACACAGCATCATATAGCCCTAAGCTAAGCAGAGCTTGTGTTATGGCTACTAAGTCTACTCTAGTCATATTCAATCAAATTAGCTTTTCGGATGGATATAGCTTGCAACAAAACTTAGTATCACACTTTTAACATTTAAATAACTTACTATATATTCGAAGGACACTACCTATCCATCGTAGTAAAAATTTGATAAGAATGCATTCAGTCATTGAGAAAGAAACAGACAGCCAGACAGATAAAGAATTCTACTTACAAGCACTCAACGAATTCAGAAACCTAAAAATACCGCTACAAACACTCAAATTAGTTGTTACTTCTCCGTGAAACTTTTCAATTGCTAAAGTTGTCGAAAACAATCAAAATATAGACAGGAAACTTCCCACTCAGCGTTTGAACTACAAATTCAAGCGGCGCCCGCGAGCCTACAGTACAACTAGTCTGGGAGACAGACACTGAATTATTATTTGATCGTGTACCTTGCAATGTCAAAGCAAAAATGTTTTTCTCATCTCATAAAATCCATTACTGTACAGTTGATGATTTTATGATGTGAATAGCTAATGTATAAAGCAAAGTATAAAGCCTACTATTTCGCCGTTTGCTGACTGAATATTTGCAGTATTTACGGTGAAAATTGAGTGATTTTTAAGTTTAAATTTTGTTTTAATTAGCTAAGAGCTACAATAATTTCTTACATCAACCTTGAACTTTGAACAAGCTTTACAAGAAAAGCTTTAATTTGAGATTTGTAATGAAGGTTGGAAGGGAGTAATTAACAATTACAATAACGCTTTGTCTCATACTCAGTTTTGTTATTTTAGGACCACGATAACGTTACGAGTATATCATTCCCCACCAACTCTCGCCCTACACACAAAACTACACTTTACTCAGTTATATTTTAGGAACACGATAACGTTTACTACTTCCCTACCATCTCTCGCCCTACACACAAAACGGATGGCACTAATTGACCACTCCGCGAATACCGGTACAAACCGGTACGTTTTAGGATTTCGAGTTAATTGCACCGGACCGCACTACTCGCTAGAAAATGTCGACTTAATTTCGTTAGGAGTGCCGCGGTACGTGCGCTACGATTTAACCGCAGGTTTTAACCCCGCACTGTAAATTAAACCGTCAATTGATATTAATTATAAGTTAATTATTTACCCTGCTTACTACTTACTTACTCCCTTCTTCATAATAAGCTAAGTTAAAACAGTTGCTAAAAACAAGTGCTAAGAGTTTCCAATAGAACAAGACAAAGTGAAAAACATTTTCAAACTTACGCGATCTGAACACATAATTATTAGTATTATTTTAACGGGTATTTATCGCGTTTATTTACCTATTTTTCCCGATATCACAACAGGTTTACATAAAATAGGTAAATAAATGCGATAAATACCCATTAAAATAGTAGCTAATAACTAGAGTGAAAAACAGCAATGCTATAAGTAGAATATTGTGAATGCGAGGGTTAAACATTAGGCCTTCCCGACCAGTAACGACCGATATCTATTTTCTGTTCATATTTTGCCTCGGGACAAATATTTGTACGATCTGCAGATATTTGTCCAGGGCGTTTCGGTCGTTTTCTATGTATAGTAAAAAAATATCTATATATGTAATAATATTGTTTTATGTATATCAGTCATCTAGTACCCATAACACAAGCCCTGCTTAGCTTGGGGCTAGATGATGCTGTGTATGATGTCCGGCATTATTTTATTATCAAGTATTATTTTAGAGGTCGAAAGGATTAGATCTGAATCTACTGTAATTGAAAATTTTAGCTTTACTTCTAATATTTTATAAGTTTTGGCGTAACAACATCAACAACATCAACATCACCAGCCTATAATAGTCCACTGCTGGACATAGGCCTCCTCTAATCAGCGCCATAGATGGCATTATCATTTGGGGGTTATTGCCCATAAACCCCACGCTGGGCATGCGGGTTGGGGATCGCAGTTCGGTGGAGTTATTTTGCAGAGGGCGCTGCTGCCCGCCCCCCGGTGTGATTCCTTTAGTCGCCTCTTACGACACCCACGGGAAGAGTTGGGGTGGTGACATTCTATGCCGGCACTACACGGCCCGATTGAGTATGTCTTGACAGGAAGTAAGTAAAATACATTTGTAAATACATTATAGGTTGCTGGTGCACCTACAAATGTTATTGTTAATACTAATTAGGGATTTTGTACCATTATTATTATTTTAATTGAAAAACCTCAACTAATTGTATTAACAGTGTGCATGTTATAAGTATCACAAAAGTTTGGATGTCTTGGAACAAGGTATCGACATGGATTGATATAGGCATTCAGGCTACTTTTGAAATCTTTTACCGAGTGAAAAAAATAATATTATATATTTTTGATTATAACAAGATTTTTTTGACCCGAACCCTGGGAGAAAGCGTTAAAATAAAATTTTGAATCAAACAACTTGAAATCAATCATGCACAACATTGTTTTCGTATAGCAAATATAATCATAACCTGAATCGGGCGCAAGCCATTAAGCTAAATGATTGCACAAAAATCGGATACCAAATAGAATGCGATACCGGTATCGACCAGCGCTTTGGAATAGCGATACCGGTACCGGCCAGGCGCTTTGGACTAGTACTTCTCATTATTTACGAGGTCATAAACTGTGAAATAAAAATGGCATTTATGCAGTTTTTATGCATTATACTCGACGTCTAGTTAGGGATCCGCGGGCGAATAAAGGAACCGTTTTATGGTATCGTAAAAGTTATGGAATAATGCAGTTTTTGATGTTTATTGTTGGAGTATGATGGCGTTGACCTATTATAGAGAGCATACGCTGGTTATTGAATAAACCAGTTTTATCTGTCTGACAGCATTTTTATTATAGTTTTCCTTCAATGATTTTATTCTATATTACTTGCCTTTGTAGGAAAGTACGGGCTTATTATTTAGTGAATTAAAACTTTTGTCTGCATTTTTGTACCAAGCAAAATTTTATGTATTTTATTTTATTTTTAAATAGAAAAGAGATGGGTAAAACGCTTATTAAGAAAAAAAAACTATTAATGTAAGTAATAATTATCATTACCAAAATAGTAATAGTATTTACAATTGAAACAATTAAGCTAACTGAAGACTGTTCCAAACGATCTAAAAGTAGCTCAACTGATCCAGTAAGAAGCGAATAGATATTGATAATAAATTTTAAATTAACTTATATGTAGCTTAATTTTAGTACCTATTTAACTGTGATCACTTTAAAAACTTACTACGGAACACCTTATTAAATCCACTCGCAATATTCCGTGCAGAAAGTCTCGGCTAGTTATAAACAATAAATTCACGGCAACCTAACTGCCGCCTTTACAGGAGTCAGGTGTGTCACCAATTATACTGCACGGAAGTGTAAATAAATATTTTTAATCTGCGGTCGGGAAATACAGCTTACACTGTCGGCCGAGTTTATAAGGTTACTTTACTGTATTGTACTACTTTGAGACAGAATAAAATTGAGCATGCAGAAAAGGTTTCATAACATTAAAATCGTACACTAATTAGCTAGCTCCTGCCTGCAACTTTGTATGCGTTTTGAATAGACAAAAGTATAATGTTGTTCTAAGGTTAGAATTACATGAAACCAAATTATCAACGCAGTCGAGTAGTTGTTTGAGCGTACAGAGGTAACAGACAACCGAATACATCCAACTTAACCTGTAGATTGTTTGCAACAGTCTGCGTTGGCTCAATTATTCCAATTGTAAATACTAGTTATAATTTGGTTATTGAATTGTTATGTATTTATATGATATTTGTCAATAACACACGCACACACGTTTCACTTCAATTTAACTAGCAACTAGACACAACCTAAGATGTATATATTTTTTAAAACAGAAACCATTTAAATTTTCTCTTTTTTATATAAAAGAATATTACTTGTATAATATCCACTTGTTATTTTGTTATTCCTTTACCCTGCCTTTACTTATCAGAATAAATGTATTTTATTTCTTTTTTCGTTTCTTTCTTACACTATTTTTGAAGCAAGAATGGAAATCCTGCGCATTTCCGAGTTATCTGGACATATTGAAAATTGTCTCAAAAGCTCACGAGAGCTTAGCTTTTCAGTTTCATAGTTTTCTGCAAGCGTATCCGAATGTATTCAATAAAATCACAGTCAACGACATTCAGATTACTAAGTGTAGGGATAAACTGGTTTAGATAAACACTTTCATAGCCCACGACACATGGCTATATTATATGTCAAGCAAACTGCAAGGTCCTATCACACAAGCATAGACATAGACATTCATTTATTTGCTGGTCACACAGTACAAAAAAATATAATATATAAAAGCATTTTGTGAAAAAACAAACAACATAAACATTTAACTTATAAGTTATAATACGAGGAAACAAAAAAAAGAGATAAAATAAACACTAACTTATAATACAAAGACTACAAAAGCACAAAATATTTTCAAAAAAGAGAGCTCTGTGTAACAGCAGCAAAAACGTCTCGGCTGATAATATTATATATATTATAGAGGTATATAATATTCCGCACTAGTAACGGAAAAACCTGAATCGACGGTATAGATTTTTAAGACCTTTTCAGAAACATGAAAAAAAGTGTCCAACGCCCCATTTCCCTAAAAATACATTTTAAATCTGATTAGTGTAAAACTGGTAACCGGTATCTAGCTAGCTCGAACCGGTACAAACCGGTATCTGGGACATAACTCAACGTAATCCCCACTGTATCTGAATGGAACCATTACAGTCGACTTTGATTTGTATTGGTAGTTACCGTTTTTAGGTTAATACCCGAATTCGGGTCCCTTTTTGATGGCAGTGCTTTACCTTTATCTGCAATGCTGTTTGGGTGTTAAAGAATTTATTCTTGTTACCTGTATAATTTGTTTAATATGTGTCAACTTGAGCGGTGCGTGATTGTGGCGTGAGAATGGACCCTTTCAACTCAGCTCGTGGATATAGAAATAGCCGACCGATTTAGAGATCCAGAGACTTAGAGATTGACTTAGCGAAAGGAACTTTTTTGCGTCTAGAACACTTCTTTGATTGATATAATAAATCCACCTTCCAAACGTGGTTGTGGATACAACCTCTCTTCCCCCTTGTTTGGAGTTTGTTGGTCAGTAGTGTTTTTGTTAGTATATAATTTGTAAAAAATATAGTGTGTAAAAAATAATTATTATTTTTAATAGAATTGCTTATAATGGAAGGACCCAGGTAGTTTCTACGAAATTTAATATGATCCGAAAGCTGTCCAGCTGTGGACTAGGATAAGCCAACGGCGATGTAAGTAGTAATTACACTCGTTGTATGGGGGGTAGGTGTTTCAAAACGCGAGTGAATCATAATCTGACGCGAGCTTATAGGTACAGAAGAAAACATCAAAGTACTTTATTTCTGTTAGATTACTTAAGTAATACTGGGAAATAAAGCGATCACTTTGATTTCTTGTTCCCTTCAAACTTTTTAAGGTAAAGTAAAGATGCGGACAAGAAACCTTTCCCTTGTCTATTGTTAGTTTTCGAGTTGGAGCACAACTCTTCTCAAGCGCGCGATTGAGTATTGCGTGCCGATGATCGTATCGTACCAGACGGCTTTAAAACGTAAGTTTAATAAAGCGCGTGCTTTAAAAAGCCTTTAAGATAGATAGATAGAAAATTCTTTATTGCACACAACAAAAACAATCAATAAACAAAATAAAAATTATTGTGACAATTGGCGATCTTATCGCTCAAGAGCGATGGGGATCTGTGCGCATCACTGTGTTTATATAAAATTCTAATAAATTATTAATATATTACATACATATACCTACTTTTATAATATAAATATCTAAATACATAAACATACATATATAAATACATAGATCATCATCATCATCACCAGCGTATAATAGTCCACTGCTGGACATAGGCCTCCCCTAATGAGCGCCATAGATGGCATTATCATAGATAGTATCTATATATAGATATATAGATATACATAGATAATATCTACATTTTATAAAAGGAAACCAAAGGTGTATTTAGTGACAGCAGCAAAATAGTGTTCCTTTACCATATTCTTGAATATTGGTAGTGACTTCGCTCGCCTTACTGAGAAGTAGGTAGGTAAGTAGTTATGTAGGTCTAGAAAAGTAAGTAGTTATGTAGGTAATGAACGTATCTACTTACATAGGATTACTATTATTTTATTCTAGTTTCGTATGCCGAAGGAGAAGGGTTTATGTGCTTTGTGCTGTCGGGTAAGGAAGATTATTTCTTATGCAGACACTCTACCGACCTACTCTTAGTCGATTTGTTTATTTTCTGTGTGTCGGCCATGTTTTTCTTTCTTTTAGCGACACAAATGAAAAATTGCGAGTTTTCACGCTGTGCTAAAATTCTTTGTTTGTCCATTCCTTTGATAAATTTTCTATGGCCTCGTTTTCGTGCATTAATGTTGGATTTTCAGTGAATGCTTTTTTGAGCTATTTTTATACTTTTGGCGATAGTGTACCGGATAATGGGACCCCATTATCCGGTACACTATCGCCAAAAGCTTACGGAAAAAACTTAATAAGGCTAAGGCTTTCGTTTTAATATTTAGACTTCTACCTTAAAACCTTTTCTCTTAACATATTACACGAACACATTTTTGAGTGATTCTGAAGTTGAAAACGATTCTTCATAAAATTAAAAGTTCTTCCAAAATTTAAGAAAACCATTTTTAATGAAATAGTAAAATTCATTCCTCGTATAGGAATGAATTCACTTCATAATAATATTTAACGCTACGAAATGTTATTTAAGACCTATTGGATTGAAAATATCTTATAATATAATATTAAAATCATTCTCAGTTATATTGTATTTTCGCAGATAGAAGCAAAAAGGAGAGGAGCCAAAGAAAGATAATTACTTATTCGATGTCGTAAATATAACATGTTGCTATAAATTTTAAAACTTGTCTAGACATATTTAGATAATGGATAAACTTTTATTAAAATGTATATTATAACTGAGTAATAAAGTTCAGAATTGCTTGTGAAGTAGTTAGAGTTAATAGAATTGTCAATGAGATGGGTATGCGTGAAATTAACCCCTTCGAAACCACTAAAAAAGTTAAAATATGGGCTGGGTCCCTCTTGATTTTTTAGTTTAGGTTTAGTTCGTTGAGAAATTGATTTAATGGACTTCATACAGTTCTGAGTTACAAACAAATAATACCTTACAAAATCAATTAGCGCGGCAAGCGACCTGCCGAATATAGAACCACGTCACGACTTGTCGCGTAATAAAAACGCGTACAAAAATCATCTATCGCGGAGGTTTTGCCAAAGTTTAACACTTATTTACGAAAACGATGACTTACCTAATAATTAAAAATATACTTTTAAGTTTTTTCAAATCAAATCCATTGAAAAACAAACGGACACGAATGCTGCTCTAAATAAAGGTTCTTTTTGTTCAACGTACGTCCATAACCCTAAAAATTAAAAGATGAAAATTCAAAATAGTATATAATATATATATAATAAGCTATTCCGTCAATCCGATTCCCGCAATAACTAATTGGTGTGGATTTATCTTCGTCAATCAAGGCAATATGAATTAATTCGCATCAGTTCTCGTAATCCCACAATCCTTTCAATCTTCCGAGAAATGGATTATCAAAATGGCTTCTTTCGATAAAATCAATAAAATACCCGATTCTGGAAAATGCACACAGCATCTAATCCCAAGGGCTTGTGTTCACTTTAATAAGATACATAAAATATGTAAATAGATATTTTTATCATATGTACATAGAAAACACATAAAGCACCCAGAAAAAATTACTAAATGAAAAAATAATAAAATGTTGTTTCTTTTTTCTTACTTCTTCCACTAGTGGACAAAAAATTTAAGTGAATTCAAATTCCATTCAGATATATTGGATAAATGTTGAAATAAATCAATAAAAAACTTAACTCACAAAGAATTATCAAAACCTCTCTTGCACCTACTTTTGTGAAACTACTCAAAAACAAACAAATTTTTAAGAAATATATAATAAAGTGAAAAAATATTCCAGTTCATCTTTACCAATTGGAAATTGACCCTTATATCAATATCTCTCGGTTCAATTTAAACTGACACCTGCCACTAAGGCTTTGATTTTATAGGGGTGTAATTATTAAGTGACATTTCCGAACGAAAATGACACTTATTGGATTTCACTTATGACTGGGTATTTTTGTGACATTTTGAAATAATGGGTTTCTGAATAAGTTAACAGTTTAACATATAGAAAAACTGCTGCAACTACCGAATTATTTTGGGAATAATAAAAAAGCTTTTGTTAGTGGCTTCAAACGAAAACTATAGTGAAAATTTCAATTTCAATTCAGATTCAATAACTTTATTTCTTTAGGCTTACAAAATAAGCACTTAGACAAGTCAAAATTACTACAAGTCAATAATACTTATTTCAGTTTTTCACCATAAATTATTAGTAAGGTACCCTATGTTTTAGTACAATATTATTTTTGTAACCATAATAACATCATTTTAATATTTTTTCGGTCAAAAAGAGTCCATTCTATTATAGAATGGACTTCTTTTAATAATAAGTAATAATTACTAACCGAACTTTAAAATTTCAAAATTTAGTTCTAATTAATTCTGTGATTTTTTTGTTCTGTGAATATCAAATATTCTAACTCGTGCACTTTAAAACTTGAACTATGTATATTTTGACGTGCGCTAGGATTACGGCACGATAACCTAACTTGGTAAATGATTCATAATAAAATTAAAGTAGGATTTCAGAATTTCCTCGTCAGTACATAAGCTCAGATATTAAAAGCGGCGCCACGTCAACAGTCCGTTGCACCAGACCTAACCTTTAAGGTTCTTTACTCCCTGAAAATATAATGCTCCTTTGGTTATCTTACAAAGGCTTTTACAATGCTTCAGTTTTTAGAAGGTTTTCTTTTTGTTCCACCTCCCGAAACCTCCCCTTAAGTGCATTAAAATTGCAAAAACATGTTCGTAGCCTTAATAAGGGGTATTAAAGGGTTTCTTATAAAGCAGAACACGTCATACCTTTCGCGTTACGATTTACGAAAGCCGGAAAATCGAAATTGTAAACATGTTGTATAATATCACGTGATCACGATTGTCCACGCCGAGTCGGACGAAACGTCAGAATTCTTCTGATTGAATTAGATTTGTTGTTTTACGATGGTGTTATGATATTCGAAGATTAATAACATCGAACCCGCAACCTTCTGCGTCAGCCATTTGCTCACTGCGCCTCTGAGGTCGATAAAACTTATCTTCAGGTTAACAAATTCAAAGAAATATTGTACGGAACTATAATAATGTATTTTATTTAAAAAATAAAATAATCTCCCCCCCCCCCCCGTTGTCGCTTTACCACAAGGGTGTAAATTCGTAATCACGTCACGTATAATATTGCGTCGATGTATTGGGTGACGTCGCCGACTAGTGCTTGCTACAGGGTTCGTTTGCATTTGTGTGACATTTCGGCATATTAGTCAACTATTTAGTAAAGACCTGACTTTGTATACCTACTAATTATTGTATTATTGCAAAAGAGCGATTGATTTGAATTCTGACAAATATTATGATATATTTAAAAATATTAACCTTCTTCGAACCTGTTTTTGTGACTAAACCTAATATATTTATGAGATCACCTTATCATCCTATACAACTGTAAAAAAATCATCCACATTGGTCCATAGACCTACGAATAAACATAAAATACTTACATACAGCCGTTTATAGAACCCCCTCGTTTTTTTCTAGTAATAAATATATGAATAATGCTAGAAAATCCACACAGAATCAGCTAACCCCAAGCTAAGCAGAGCTTGTGTTATGGGTACTAGATGACTGATATACATAATAAATTGATAGATATTTTTATTATAAAACGAACAGAACATCCTGAACAAATATCAGCAGATCATACAAATAATTGCCCCGAAACGGGAATCGAACCCGCAACCTACGCGTCGCAGGCGGACCTTCGCCCACCGCACCACAGGTATCGTCAAATTGGGTACATATAGGTATTGGGTACTCAAAAACCCTACTACCTACTTTGTAGGTACCCACGTCTAAATTCTCGGTCGCGGGTAACCGATAATTTCAACTGCCGAAATTACAGGTAAACTGCCGAATGTACGGGTAAACTGCCGACCGGCATACCTAATTAAGGCAACTTGACTCGTAACTGCTAACTGCCGTAATGCTTGCGCTAACGGCCGCCGGTGCAGATAGCACTAGCTATTGCGAGCAGGTTCCCTTGGATTATCACTGAGGTGGTAATCCATGTGGATGTAATGGAAAAATTATAAATATATAGAGCCTTTTTGGTGTAGGTACAAAGAAGGCGTTACAAAGAAGGCGTTGATTTAGGTAAATCAAGATGGCGCAATAATGAAGTGATTACAAAATGTCACGTTTGGCTCTATTTGTGGGTTCGTGGCTTAGGCCCCCAGTGGTCGACGCACCTGTGGTTGACGCCCCCGATTCTATTAATTGTATTATTATTATTATTTGCACTTTTGCACTTAGTACAGTAAATGCCAAAAGTGTATCTTACATACCGTTTTAGAGATTTTTTTTTAGATAGTTTTAAGTAATTGTACTTTACCAATAAAATACTTCTGTCTTTAATCCTACTAATGTTATAACTGCAAAAGTTTGAAAGTAGGGATAGATGTAGAGATGAAAGATGAGATGAATGTTTGTTACTCTTTCACGTAAAAACTACTGAATGGATTTTTGCGATTGGTCTGTTGCGTGACGTTGGTAAACGGCCTGACGGTTACTTGTCCTTTAGACATTTAGATATTTTATTTATTGAAGATTAACAACGTACTGGCCTCTAAAACAGAATTTGAACAGAAGGCTACGTTCCAAACATCCTGACATGACATTATATTTATTGGTAAAATAATGCAACTATTATAGATAATATCTTATTTCAGACTGAAAGCTAAAAACATTCCTGTTAGCAGGCGAAAAAACGCGTCAAGAAAGAATGCAAAAATGATTGCCAATTTGACTGAGCAGTATAAAAATAAAAAAATTACTACGATCATGTTTTTAGAACAAATCTGCCCATATGTGGAAATCCGAGCAAAAAAGTAATAGCTACCCAACTAGCAAGGGAATCCTATAATAGAATACAATAGGTGAAATTAGACTTATAAAGCTTAAATTAGACTTATAAAGCTTTTAATGGCTTTTCTCAAGTATACTTTGCTTATAATAGCAAGCATTCTTACTCTCCAGAGCAAATTTACTAATAAAACTGCCTTGTAGTTTACTACTATACTATATTATAGGATAATTACAAGACATATAATCTCATAAGTGTATTGACAAAGTCTTAATAGTCCTGCGAAAATTATAGTCTTATAAAAGCTTTGTGTAAGATTTCCAAGACTTATAAAATACTTAGCTGAGATCATTATAGGTATGAGGCGATGTAGTCTTATTAAAGACGCTTATAAGATTTTTTTGAGAGTAAATAATCTTTTAAAGAAAAAAAAAACAGTTTAACAAGTCGTTCGATTTGAGATACTTACTGTAAATTATTATTTATCATAGATTAGAAGCGTTTTAAACAAAATGGAGGTTACTGAAGAACTGTACATAAAAGACAGGCAGAATCGGTAACGCAAAAGCGATCGTCTCAAGCAAGTTCTGAAAAAGCAGAAACCAGTAATTTATTAGAATGTTCCGTACATTCCGAATGTGGTATCCTTATTACCCTAATTGCATACCTACGTTGTGAAATAAAACAGATCATTATCCTGTACTGTATTTTTTGTACAAGAATCTCTTTCTTTAATCATACTTACATAACTATAAGTTGCACATACACATATTTACGTCAAAAATGTGTAGCTATTGCAGGTTTTCAAATATTAATCGAGGAACTCTAATTTGATTCAACATGGTGGTTAGGTAATCTTAACTAAGAGTAAATCAAGCGTAGTTTTACCTATTACAGTCTTATAAATGTCTTGATAAAGAGCTATTTTTGAAACATGGCGAATGATCAAAAAACAATTATGAAGTGCTTGATAATATTGTTTCACTAACAGGCTTGACATTCAATTTATGTAAGCGCGTAAGAAAATTAGCGCAAACACTGTACACTTATACATTAAAAATAGATTTGCCATACAAAATTGCATTCGTACTTAATTCTAGATAAGCATTTTTCATTCAAATATTATCAAAGAAAATAATGATAAAATAAATTAGTGTTTATTAAACACTGCAAATACATATTAACAAAACGAACTAGAAGTAGATAACAAAAGGAATACTGCTACCAGTAGTAATCTTCTCTAAGGCAATTATAGGGAGTTCAAGTCCCTCCAAATACTAGCGCAAGGCAATAATTAGACTTAGCATGCTGTAAGCTCATAACAAGAACTTGTGCTCCAATAAATGCGCCCAAATCCAGCTTTGTAGTTTACTACTAGAATGTTATAGGAGTGTTGAAATGTAGTCTTGAAGACTGTTATAGGATCTATTTTGCTACTTGGGTAATTATTAACGAAGTAAATAAGATGATTTTGGTTGTTTTCTGTTGTTAGTAGACAATTTTAGTTCATGTGTCTTTATTTATATTTTTCATAGTAGATTATTTTTAATAATTATTATTAAAAAGTTTAAAATTACAAGTTTGTTTGTTTAGATGTTTGTCCGTCTAAAACTACTGAACGGATTTTGATGAAATTTGGTATACAGACAGGGTATGAGCTGACTTGGGCTGAATGCTCCCTTGGGAATATTCCACGCGGGCAAAACCGCGGGTACAAGCTAGTACAAAATAAAAACATTTCTAATAAAAATAGTTATGGTTATGATATAATATATTAAAAGCTTATGCCTTTTATGCCTGCAAGTACATTTGATAAAAAAAATATTCGGATTAAAATAAACTGACCGGGGGCGTCGACCACAGGTGCGTCCACCACTGGGGGCCTAAGCCACGAACCCCTATTTGTAGGTTCACAAAACAAATTATTTGCAGTTGTTTCTTAAATACTGCATGAGTCAATCAATGTCTTCATGTAACACTAATTTAAAAGTTAATTTTATTTAAAATTAATTGTTCTATTTTTTTAAACACGTTACCAAGACACAACACTCTACTTGTTGGTGGGTATCTCGTTCTTCTGGGTCACTTCTTGAGGGTAATACTGAAAATCAATGTTTGCGCTGTGAGCAAAAATATTCCCTGACTTTTTGTCAAGCTGCAGCACATACTGCTTTTTACTTTACATATTATCATAATTAATGCTATCCGTTTTATTATGGTGTCATATTTTTTTACCTATACAACCCATGTACTTACTACCGCGTGTTGCAGAAGCAAATAAAATCTTTATCTATCTACAACAGCACAAAGTTTTCCCTTTATGAGTGCAAATGTATAAGTAGGATAAAAGGATACTGTGCAAGCAAAACCGCAGAATAAACATCTATATTCTTAAACCCATCTGCCAACCAGTTAAGGCGCAGTTAGTTTTAACTGCTCATTAGCTAAGTTTGATAATTCCACGTTAAAACTTAGCTCTTCGTTAAGAGTGTCACTGGCTATGCAATATCTATCTGGGTGCGCAGAACGTTGATAAGACCGCCATTTGTTTTGCTGATGTTTACCTATATATTCAGGTGATGGTCTAGATGTTTGGGAAATAGATATATGAGTAACACAAGTAGTTTCGGAGCCAATTCTATTCAAACAAACAAACAATCAAACCTTTCCAATCTTTTTATAATAGATAAGAATAGATATAGATTAAGTAGGTATAATTATCATCTAGTAACCATAACACTCTGCTGGCTTGGAGCTAGATGATGATGTGAGGATTGTCCAGCATTATTTTTTAAATAATAAGTGTACAGCGTAGGCACCTACAAAAACCTTACTCAATAATTTATAATCACCACTTATACGATTGCAGAGCTTGCTGTAGTCATTGTGTCAATAAAAATATATCTAAAATCACGACGCAATCTTATATTTCAATGCTTTGTTTTATACTGTGCGGTAGCGGTGTTGAATGCAGTGCATCCAGCATTTCCTTTAAACCTTGCTTCTTCAAGCTATCTCGTACCATTTTATTATTTTTACCTCAGAATTACTTAAAGTGCGGGTATCATTCTCTAGTCACTAATGTCCTGGACTCGGAAGCTGTAAAACGGCCACGTTCTGGAGGTGATTGCGAGGGATGATGCAGCTCATGTGGAAACAGCTGGACCAGAAAAATACTCTGAAAGGTATCAATAGACTGTTATTATTGCTTTTTCTTTACTTACAGTATAGCTGGGTAAAGCTAGGTACTTAAGCGTTAAAAAAAACCTAATTTGAGTACTTATAGTGTATTAAATCACTGAAACGAATGATAGAAGAGAATCGAAATCCTAATTTGGTATTTTAACAATAGCTCATTTGCTTGTAAAAAAAATTAATCGGATCGGATAAACATACTGCCGAAACCGTCACCTGCTATATCGCAGCCGGACTTTCGCCCGCTGCGCAACTGAAGTCACTTCAACACTGAAGGAATTTCACAAATTATTTTAATCATTCGTGTACTATTTAGTTTTTGTGTAGTTGTTGTTTGTCAGCTTGCGAAAATAATAAATACACGTAGATATATTAGTTAGGAACCGAATATCGTTTGCAGAACTTTGATAGAGTATCTAAATATTTTTTATGAGTATTTATCTGAATTATGACGTTATTTTATGAGGCGCGCGAAGGGGGCGTTTGTAATTAGATACGCACATACAGGGTGTTTGGCACATGGACCGACATGATTTTTTGGGGGGTGGGGGGAAACAATTATTTAGAGTTTCTTCAAAATGATATACTTTACTGGTACTACCAGTATTAGAGGAAGATGTGCCAATTGTATTTCAAAATGATGGCTGTCCGGCACATTACCAACGAACGGTACGAGAGCATTTAGACAATGCATTTCCAAACTCGTGGATTGGTAGAGCTGGCCCCATTCCATGGCCAGCACGGTCCCCAGATCTGACACCCCTAGATTTCTACGTATGGAGACGTGCAAAAGAGTTAGTGTACGCAACAGAGAAAACATCCTGTATAAGCGACCTCTTTTTTGCCGATGTGTGAAGTGATGTAGCTATTTGATACATTCTGTGCCGGATAGCCGACGTCCATTGAATCCTACTCGTAATTGGGCCAAAGCGGGTCCTACCCTCATCCACAATTTTGACGCATATTTCTCGAAGCAAATTCTGCAGCAAAAGTGGCATAACCTAGATTTTCTTTTTCTGAAATTTCCAACGAATTTTTCGTGTACATTGGTCAGAAAGGTATTTCAATTTAGTACTACATAGGTATTTATTAGTTTTTTTTTTTTGGATATTCGAAAACTCAAAACTCTAATCATGGTAAATATCCCGTTATAAATGACTTTGGTATTTATTAGGTTTTTATTTCTTGATACCAGATATTATCAAGCTTTGAAATAAAGTTTTTTGTATTTATAGTGCTTACTCACGGAGCGGGTTCAAGTCTCGTCGACGTCGTAAATTTTTGGGATAATAATTACTTACTTTGTTTTTTTTAATTCTAGTACTTTTGGCCTATTTATAGTATACAAATATACAAAATGTGAGTGTATATAATGATTTTGCCATACCATTGAATTTTGAAACATAAATAAATAATAATGCTGCCGGGTTGTCCAGAATTATTATTTACTATACACAATATCATCTAGCCCAAGCTAAAAAAAACTTATTTACTACCATATAAATTAAATGACTAGAATTTTGCACTGTTTTAAGACATACAAGTCCATATCTCCTTTGACCTACTAACCCAGTTATCAAAGATCTTACAAAACTTCTCGAGTCCACGGGTGATCGGAATGCTGGCTTGTATTTCGGTCAACGAATTAGCATCGCCATTCACCGTGGCAATACTGACAGCATTCTGGACACTGCCTACTGGTGACGGCTCAGCGTTTTAGGAAATAGACATTTAGTGTTTATACTAGCTTGAATTGAATTATTTGTCTCTTAGTTATTGAATTATTTCTCTTTTGATTGATTAATTGTTTTGCTCGTGAATATATAGAATGTGGACTTCTCTATTGTATTAGGTTATATCCTGTAAGAATAGTTGTAAGTGTTCAATAAATACAATACAAAAATACAAAAGCTGTGGGTAATTGATTTATTTTGTATTTTTCTCTCTTTATACTAACTGAATCATTTTATTACCAAACTAACGACCCGCTCCAGCTTCGCTCGGGTGCAATGCTTATACAAAAACCTTCCTCTTGAATTCCTCTGTCTATTAAAACTGCATCATAATCCATTGCGTAGTTTTAAAGATCTAAGCATACATAGGTACATAAAGACAGTGAGAAGCCACTTTTTATATTATGTAGTGAAACGACAAAATACAAAACTATTTCAGTCTTCCAATTCATTTCGTCACGCTTGTACGCCTCGGAAACGCAAGAGGAAAAAGGGCAAAATTATACCAATAACCCAGTTTAGAGTTTCCTCGCAAAAAATACAGAAATAAGACAAAAAATGCGTCGTTTTCCTTGTTCTTATCTAGTGTTTCAGTTCTCTGAACGCTTAACCCGCGGATAAATAGCCGTCGTTTTAAAGATTGCCTCCGTAGAACTAGTGCTATCTCTTACACATGACTTAATCGTTGCGACTGTGCCACGGGATGGCGAGATACAGAAGGAATACTTTCTTGAATTTACAAAGAGACTTTGACAAGGATATTTCGAGATAATTTTTAAAGTATGGTTGTTTAGGGTGGATGTCAACACTTTAAAATAAGTAATGGTTAGAATTAATAGACGTATCGCACATCATTGTAAATTTTGAGATGCTTAAGTGTATCGTCCATAGAGTTACAAATAAGTTAAATGAATGTTGAACTATAATTTATTTATGTATTATGTTGCAGTAAGTATATCATCTAGTGCCCATAACACAAGCTCTGCTTTACTTGGAGATAGTCAGATGATGCTGAGTGGATTGTCCATTATTATTTATCGTAAAAATCTTATACATTTATAAGCAGTGTTGAATAAAGCTGTTGATGTAAGACCAAATTTAGTACTTTAATTGTGGCTTCTAATTATAATGCGTAATAATCTTTAACGTCGGGCCTTTATACAAGTATATACGTACCTACGTATCCCGCGGTAACTGGGATCAAAGCATTAACCGTACACTAAACAAGCAACCCAAATCAAAAGCGAAACAATCCCGTCCCAGTAAATGCAAATCAGCATCACAACCGACTAACTAAAACTAATTACGAACCTGTCACTCTGTTTGCGCTACACTGTGACAGGACAACGACGCTATTAATCTCCACCGGTACGCTACCGGTATTTATCTAACCGGTACTTTACCGATTTGTACCGGTATCTATTGTGGGCTAGAATCCTTTGATATGGATATGGGTAAGATAATAATAGGTGGTTGTGATTGTTATCAAAGTAGGGTTGTATCTATTAATGATCGTGTTTTGTTCGGAAGAGCGATAGATAGGTAGCTGAAAGGACTATGTCTCTAGGGTCAAAATTATGGCGATTGCTGCCATAGAAATAATATAAATTGTTACATAATTTTGTGTTTTGGGCTATACAATAGGGTGGGCCCGTTCATGTATGAGATTATTTTTTTCGTCCGATTTCTTTCGGGCTTATTGCAAAAAGGGTGCATAATGATGACTTAAGTTGACGTGTAAAATATGGGCCTGAAAGAACTTCATCTTCAGCCTCCGGATTGGGTTTGAAATTATAAAATTATGAAAAAAACATGATAGTTCTCAATTATTGCTACTATGTAACTTAAGATATTATCTATAGGTAATTATAAATAAAACACGTTTAAATCACATATTTAAAAGCTTTGGTTATATATTATAAGAAAAGACATACACAATTATAATAGAAATTTAAAAAAAAAACATGTTTTAATTATTTATTTATTTATTTATTTATTTATTTTACAATTTTAGGAAAACTAACAGCTAGGTAAATATATAAACAAAACAATGTATAACATAAGGCTAATTATAAGTTTCCACAGATAATAACATTATAATTAGCCTGAACATCTTGCTTGCTTTCGAATTTTGGCATAGCTCTTCGAGACTCTATTTGAGATTTTATATAGCCTTCTCTAGCAGCTGTTGAGCCCAGCTTGGCTGAAGCTTCAGTGACAGTCTTCACAGCCCTTTCGACTGCTTGAGAGTGGCACGGGAGACGCAGAAGAGGCAAATTGCCTTCTCCCTTCTGTGCGACAAACTCTTGTATTTCCTCATTGGATATCAGTTTTAATAGTGGTGGGTCTGTGATTTGATCCTGCCACTGAATAAGTTCAATGTAGGACGATGCATTAAAGTTCAGAGAAGGAAGTTTAAAGAGTCGAAGTGAATTTCTTGGATTACTTCTTGCTTTTAATATGCGACGTGCCCCTAGTTCTCGGATGTGCTGTTGCGAATCGGTCAACATTGCCAACAGTATATTTTCAAGATGCGCAAAGTAGCCGTTTCTTTCAATAACCGAATCTACTACTGTTTTCAGTTCATTGGCAAATATCTAGTGGCAGGTATAAGTTGGTACAGGTGTCGTGTCATCTTCTTGTCGTGTCTCTCTTCGCCCATCTTTACAGGAAGGATGAGTTTTGATTGCAAACCAAGTCGGAGCGTAGGCTTTCACAATGTATGTTGCAAGGTTTTGGGAAGGAGACTTCATAGAAACATACAAACGCATACCTAACTCTGTTAGCCTGGGTGAGCCACCTGGCATGGGACATTTTCCCAGGGGATTTGTCTGCTAAGTCAGCAGGGAAGTCTCCAGTAGTTACAGCCAAAACAATTCGGTACAAATATTTTTGATCAGCAGTTATATCTACTGCAGACACATTTGGCAAAACACCCCGGGAATCGATTGATATTGGATAACTGGTCTCTTCTCACAGTTTTCCAGATTCTTTCCGATTGGCCCTGAAAATGTTTGAGGCCCTGAAGTTTTCCCATCTAAGTGCTCAAACAAATGCCGGAAAGGCAGTTCGTTCATGTGAAGAAGACAGATTATCCACTGTAGCGGTCTACTTACTTGCTTTTCGAGCAGACGAATAATACCTCCTTGCTTACCAACGTTTACATTAGTTCCATCACACCCTACCGCTAGCAAATTGTCCATAGAAATATTACTCTCACGAGAAGCCGCAGCGCTAAAGAAATACGCGTACGATGCACCGATTCAAACGTCCCTCCCCTCAACCCCCGCGAGGTGAAGTACGTAAAATGTACGTAAAATTTACTATATGGACTATAATATAAATGTGATTTAATTAAAAAATAGACTTTAGAGTTGATTTTTACTATATAACTTAATTACAGAAAAACACCCTAAAACGAAAAAAAAATTAATCTTTGACTACGATCCGGAGGCAGAAGACCTAATCAAAATGAAATAATATTTTGCATGCCTTTATTTGAGGCTATTTGACATCCTTTTAGCAAAAAGCCCCACAGAAAAGTCGAAAAAAGTAAAAACGGCCCAGCCTACTATACAACCGAGCAGAGAGTGCTCGGTAGCGACCTGCGGAGGTCGGTACTCCATATTATGTTGTCCAACATGGACGTGTGGATATGTCGTAAGCACTTCATGTAATGTTACCACCTAATAAAGTAATTTATCAGCTTTGCAACTTTTGTCAGTAATAATTTATTTTCCAAGCATTAATTCACTGATACTCAGGTTACAACCTAAGACGTTTCTTAGACTTCGACCTAGAGCTAACCTGATTCGAGGAACTCCATTCTGTTGGTAAACCTATCTTATACCTACCACCTGAATTCTGTTATTACGCATTGCGTCTATTGCGTTATGTATGCCCAAACCAATTACTAGGTAGACGTAGTGAGCATAACCCAGGATCAGTAACAAAAGGCTGACAGAGCCAAGCTGGTAGAAATCATAGAGGTCAACTGATATGAACAAATCAATTATGGAAGTAGTAAGATATTGAGAGTTCTAGACCACTTGATGTCTGATAGAACACACTATCATCGTTCGCTTCGCTCACTCCGATGTGCCGTGTGTTCTATCAGACATCAAGTGGTCTAGAACTCTCAATACCTTATTTGAAAAATCTTGAAGACTGGAAGAACTCATTTGTAGTAATAAACCCATCATTAAGTTTGTTTTGCCACAGTTTGATGGTCCACATATTAAACAGCGTATTGTATTTGGTAATAGTCCACTATGGCGGAAACTTTGCTTCTTAGATTCAAAATTAATGTTTTCAAGATTTAGTGATATCGGCTGTTTAACGAACTTCATTGTGTGAGCGTTTTACAGAAAATAATACCCGTTTAATCATTCATCCCGTTTTATATACATACTGGGTGTTATTGGAGGGTTTTGGAGGGAAGTTGTGATGTAGCACTCCCAATAACCTACTAATCATTTATTGGGATTGTAGATCACCATTAATGAACATTATATTGAACGAACCACGAACAGAGCGAACGAAATGAGTTCTTCCAGTCTTCAAGATTTTTCAAATAAGGTATTGAGAGTTCTAGACCACTTGATGTCTGATAGAACACACGGCACATCGGAGTGAGCGAAGCGAACGATGATAGTGTGTTCTATCAGACATCAAGTGGTCTAGAACTCTCAATATCTTACTACTTATGGATGTTTGTAAGAAAAGCTTTGTTCGTAAAAGCCGGATCTCGATACGAAAACCACACGACCGGACTGGAAGGAATTAAAGGAAGCTAAACCACCCAGCAGTGGGATCCACTGAGGTCTTTTATGCTTTGCTTTCGGCCATGACCGACTATTATCGTGAAATGATCTTTTTTTATGTATAAATCACGAAATTTGATACGTCACAAAATCAAATTACATAACGGGAAATAAAGTGATCATTTTGATTAATTTTTCACTTCAATCTTTATAGGGTAAGGTAACGAAGCGAAAGAGAAATCTTTACCTTGTTTGGTTGTTGTAGATTACGTTATACGAGCGTACAATATCAATTTATCATCATCATCATCACCAGCCTATAATAGTCCACTGCTGGACATAGGCCTCCCCTAATGAGCGCCATAGATGGCATCATTATTTGGGGGTTATTGCCCATAATCCCCACGCTGGGCATGCGGGTTGGGGATCGCAGTTCGGTGTAGTTGTTCTGCAGAAGGCGCTGCTGCCCACCCCCCGGTGTGTTTCCTTTAGTCGCCTCTCACGACTCCCACGGGAAGAGTTGGGGTGGTGAAATTCTATGCCGGCACCACACGGCACTATAAATTTAATGACACGTAACCACTTTTATCAAATTTTCGTGCCATTCTTTACGACACCCGACACATAGTCTAATAGTATGTACTGACCTGTCCATCATATCCCCCTCGGGGCGGGTGATGGCGGGGCTGCCGGCTCTGGGCGCGGAGTACACGTACACCCTGGCGTCCCCCTTGTACCACTTGATGGAGTGCATCTCGCCGCAGGAGGCGCCGTCCATGCGGCAGCGGAGGCGCGCCGTGCTGCCCACCAGGGCGGACGCGTGCTCTGGAACAGAGGAAGAGGGTCAATTACACTAATAATAACATTGGTCACCAAAATAATTTGTAATTGGAAAATATTTTCACCATGATCTGCGATTACTTGTATTAGAATAGTATTTATAGGTTCCACAATCAGTATTTATTTATTTGTTGAGGTAATCCACAGCGTTACAGTAAATATTAGCATAATTAAAAATTAGAAGAGGAAGAGTATGCTAATAAAAATTAAACATTCAAAAAACATATTTCATTTAAAAGTAAGATATGATCTAAGGCATAAATAGATATGACTTAGACTATCGTTAAATATGTCGACATGTTGGAACTCCTGTACAAAACCATTGAGTAGTATGAGAGCTCTAGGTGTGGGTGCGTTGTTGGCGTGTCTCGTGCGTGCCGGCGGCTGCGCAAATAGCCGGTGAAACCTGCGTCCGGCTCTGCAGTACTTGTTAGGGACATATAAGGTAACTGTACTCAGTATCACCGGGTTGTCAACTCTGTTACGAAGAAGTAAACAGTAGTGCATGGCTAATTGCAACTTGCGTCTCAACTCTAAGGTGTCTAATCCCACCATACCGGTCACAAACAGAGAGGGAAAAAGATACGGGTAGTATCCATACATCCTTTTGTATAAATACCTTGCAAACTTCCGTTGTAGTCTTTCGATCATTACAGTATATTTCACCTCGCGTGGATCCCAGGTGATTGCACTGAACTCAAGTTTACTTCTAACGAAGGCGTTATACAGCATTATTGCTATGCCTATATTATTGAAATGCGAAGCTGTCCTCATTATGAAACCTAGAGTTCTATTAGCAGCCTTACATATAGCGACGATATGTTGACGGAAGTTAAGTTGCGGATCCTCAATCAATCCCAGATCACGAATGGAATCCACTCTTTCCAGTAAACTGGCACCGAGAGAGTAGTTGTGAATTCTGGGGTCTTGGAGTCTGGTGAAAGTTATTACCTTGCACTTCGATGCATTAAACGCCAGTTTATTTCGCTGGCTCCAGCTATCTAACGAGTCGATGTCTCGCTGAAGCTCCACACAATCAGACAGATCGACGACTGATGTGTATAATTTCAGGTCATCGGCGAACATCAGACACCTAGAACTTCGCAGAACTGCAGGGAGATCATTTATCATGACTAAGAACAGGGTCGGACTGAGCGTACTACCTTGGACAACTCCTGACCTAGTGTAGAACTCTTGGGATCTGAAGTTATTGAGTTGAACATATTGTTTCCGTTCATTCAGATAGTCTGCGAAAAACCTCAACAAACGAGGAGAACATCCTATTGCAGAGAGTTTGACCAGTAGGATATCATTATGTACAGTATCAAATGCACGCCGAAAGTCAAGATACACAGCATCAACTTGTCTACCATGATCCATTTCCTTGGCAATAAAGTCAACGTATACCGTGTGATTAGTAGACGTGGATCTAGCGGTACGAAAGCCATGCTGTGAGTCATCTAATGAGCAATTTATTTGACGAGTCATGTGTGAGTTCAAAATTGACTCGAACACCTTAGCAAATACAGACAGGACAGCTATCGGCCTGAAATTGCTCACTTCAGTGGAATCGCTGGTCTTCGGGACAGGTGTTACTCTTGACATTTTCCAGTGTGCCGGATAGCGGCAACTGGTCAAGGAGATATTGTAAAGATAGAGCAGCGGTTCCGCTAAAGCGCGCAAACAATCCTTAACCACAAAAGGAGGGATACCATCCGGTCCTGCCGCTGACGATGCCTTTAGGCGACGTATTGCTCGATGCACGTCTGTTTCGGTCACGGAGTCCATGGAAATTAGGCTAACGTTACTGGTGTATTGAAGTGCCTTTTTCTCCGCCTCGTCTGCATCTAGCTTTGGAATATCGGCGAGGAACACGGAGCTAAAATATCCAGCAAACGCAGCGACGGCCTCTTGTCCTGAAACTTCTTCACCATTAGCATAGAAGGTACTGCAATTATTTCTGTTAGTACGTCTGTCTCTTACGTAGCGCCAGAACTGAGCAGGATCACGACTAATATTGTCCCCTATTTCACCAATGTATTGGGAATACGCTTCATTAATAAGATATTTGATGTGGCTTCGGTAGTACCTATACACCTCAAAGTTAAAAGCGAGTCCCAATTCCTTGTACTTACGAAGATGGAAATACTTAATTTTCAGCTTGTCAATAATTTCTGGTGTAAACCAGGGAGGGTATTTACGATTTTGTTGAGAGGGCGGTTTTCGCACCGGTACATGATCGTGTATTACGTCGGACAGCTTGTTATAGAACAGATCAGTTGCAAGATTAATATCTGGTTCAACAAGTACGTTACTCCAGTCAATAGCGAATATAGCCGAATACAGACCGTTAAAATCAGCTTTTCGAAAGTTCCACTCTTTACTTGATGGACTTTTGTGAACCTGTGGCAGGCGACAACTATCTGAAATTCTATCACTACGAGATAAGGATAATATAATCTCTAACGGGGGGTGGTATTTTTCAGCCTTAACCAGAGGGACAACATCACCACAAACGGACAAGCCATTGTTACCAAATTCAGTAGATAAAACAAGATCCAACATGCGACTGTCACAATTTAATATAACATTATGTTGTTTCAACTTGCAGAACTCAAGAAAAGAGTCAAAGTGCAATCTAAAATTTAAGCTAAATGAGTTAAGATTAAAATCTCCAACGATTATAATATCTAATAATGAAAATTTACAAATAGTGTTTTCAAGGCACTCTAGTACATTCATGAATTCATCATCTTTATAGCTAGGCGGTATATAAACAACACATAGGATAAATTTTATGTTTTTCCAAACAATTTTTGCTAGAAGTATCTCTTTATCGTTAGTCAAACCATCAACATCTGTAATTAACGTGGGAGTCATATAATCACGCACTGCTATCAAAGTTCCACCGTAACCAACATCACCAGCTCGGTCCCTGCGTAGCACCACGTAGCCCGGGGGAAACAGCTCAGCGTCAAACACCGAGCTGTTCAAGAAAGTCTCAGTGAGGGTTATCACATCCAAAGAGCAGGCAGAGGATGTGTTATTAAAAAACTCTACTGTTTTTGATCTTAGGCCACGTACGTTTTGGTAATAAATTTTGATATCCTTACTATTCCTTTGCTTCCTGGCCTTCTTTGGTTTTTGAACGAAAGGGCTGCTTCCAAGGTTTGATACATATACCCTCAGGCCAGCTCTCCGCTGACAGAATAATATCTGCATACCTCGAAGAAACATCCAATTTAAAAGACGCATAATTACCACGCGCCTTTAGTTCTTCGACCGCGCAGGTATCGTTGCCGCAGATGGAGTGCAAGTGGTCCTGTACGTTAGCCACGCTCGTGCCAACCCTTAGGTAGTAAAGATGTATCTGCCTTCGCCTTTCAGCTGCCTCCAACCTACTGGAGCCAGGTGTAGCGACGCCCCTGATAACCCCGACAGGAGCCTTGCGAGGCTTCTTCGATATTTCATTCCAACCAGCAGCACTAGAAGTAGATTGGTTCGCATTTGTAGTGTTAAGTGAAGGCTCATCAAGAGGTATCTTAATTGGATCGCGTGTATCTGGCTGCACACGGGTGGTTTTCGGTCTCAGAGGACTCTGTATGGAAGCCGCGGGAAGTGACTGTGAGCTCGGCGTTGGTGTATTGGGCACTAAGTACTCGTGCGGCCCCGTAGACAATAACTTCAGCTTCCTCTCTAACGCAGAAACCCTGTCCGTGAGTTCGGCAATGACTTTGTAGATGGGTAGAGTTACCTGTTCAGTGACTAGTTTTGAGATAAGTATAGTCACCCGCTCGTCCATGACGCGTTCCATTTCATCCCGAATGACAGTACGCATGTTCTCTAGATAATAGGTGTCATCATCGTATGAATGGTCCAAGACACGCCTCGCAGTGTTGCCACTACTGCCGCGCTTCATGTTGACATTCCCCGAATCACTGCAGGGAGAGCCAGGGCTCGAGCGTCGCTGAGAGCCATGCGCGGCACCAACTGGGGTATTGGTATTATCAGCCTTGGGGATCTTGTTTACACACTCTGGGCATTTCCAAGAGCTTTTATTATCCTTAGTCATTTTACTAAAGCGCGCCTCAGTAATATTAGCGCAAAGAAGGTCATATTTGTGCGCGCATAAACTGCAACACAGGTAAAGCTTCCCAGTTATAGCGCTTCGGCATCCATGACACATTGCGCTCTTGCTCGACATCATAAGTAGGTACACAACTTTGTATCGTAGACAACAAACGTATGTAGGTAGACGTGCAGTTAGTTGTACTGACTATGTCTGTATCTACGGCAGTTAGCGCCACAGATTGCGGAACAGTACTGCGGAGACTTGCGTTCAAGAGATTGTATGAGTGCAGCGCCACAGATTAGAACACAGTACTGCAGCGACTCTCGTTTCAAACAGACTGGCTGCGGAATGACTCACTGCATAGAACACCGACGGTAGTTAGAGTATAATTTTACGTTTGCTCGCTAGTTAGAAAGATAGTTTTTCCAATAACTCTTCGAAACAGAAGTTAATCAAAGTACGGTTTTCACTGGCACATGAGTAACAAGAAATTGAAACTATATTACATCACAGAGTGCTTCGGAACTAGTTTTAAACATTTATTTCAAATTATTTTCCGTACGGGGAGTGGTATAGCGTCTCTCCGAAACTATGCCGCGACGGGACTTGCCACTTTTTGTTCAGTATTAGGGAACAAAACTTTAAATAAAATAGATTTGGTTTTGACTGGGTTTAATTATGGAAGAATTACAATAAATTACAAGTGTTTTAGAACTTTTACATGGAAACTTTTGGGAGGGACGTCTTAGTGTACTTAGTATTTTGTACGTCAGAAAGGATTTACAAGTTCTCCAGCTTGTTACAAAGTAGAAGAATTATGGCAATTTTATCTTTTGAAAAGTTTTATTGCCTTTTTGTAGACTTTTTAAAAGCTTTCAGTTATTCGAGAACATTAAGATGGTACAATAAGTACCTATTTAGGTACATTGAAATTAATTCGGGATCCAATGCTTATGCAAAAGTAAGCCCATACTTTATTATGTAATTAAGTTACATCCAACTACAAAGCTTTTTGATATTGATAACTGCTTGCCTAGATGAAGTGATTTTATTGCGTACCATAATAGGTATTGTCTAAATAATTATCGTTAATAGTTTATTTAAGTAGGCTCCTCGCTAGTTACTTTTGACAAAATAGAAAAAGACAAACAGAACAGTAGACTATTGAGTTATATAAATACGGGGGTTAAACTGTGGTTAAACTCTAACAATCCATTCTCATGCAATTCGCCGAAATCATCCACTAAAAAATTCGATCCGCCATTTTACAATAGCTCGCATAAAATGGCTACCTACTTTATTGGCTGAATAACGGTTGATCCTATTATCTTAATTAGGTATTAAATATAAGCCGAAAGCCGATGTCGTAATCAGAGCATAAAATTTTACTCTTGTTAATGTAACAGAAAATATTGGAAGATAACAAAGAGGCCTTTCGACGAAATTGTTCGATTCATTGGCGTTATTGGCTTTTTTGTTAAGCTGCCTATTATAAGTAATAAGTTGGTATTATTGTTATAATAACAAAGTCTATAACAAATTCCTACACTTTTTTTTTTTTTTGGATTAAAAAAGCATAAACGCTGTTTAGCCCTATAACTGCAATTTTTCGTTTATTCCATCGAGTCCTACAATATGTTTGACTATCTAACTGTTTGGACAGAAAATTTTTAAATTTTTAGTTTGACATCGAACTTTTAAGATAGGAGCAGTTTTTGTTTCGAATAGAACTACTGCTCACTAGCAGTATACTATAATTCACTAAGTACAGTCTAAAAAAACTAAATAATCATATTTTACTCGTATTTTGGTGAACAGGTCAGTTGCTATCTTCAAAAAGAATGTATCTGCGATATTTGTAAGTTTATCTCTCATAGTATTTTTGCCGCTCACTGGCTTATTTTTCGATAGTCGATATTAAATTATTTATTGCTTTCTATATGTATGAAAAGGTTTAATACATAATATATGAAGTTAATTATTATCACTATAGAATGTGCTGGGCACAAAATTATATACATAAGGAGAAAAAGGATGTCATTGTCACTGAATATATTTCACTAAATTTGTGGGATAAGTTCTAACAAAGGTCTTACAAAATAACCGCATTTACATAAATTACGAATTCACTATTAAGTAGGTACTATGATTTTATGTTGGTAGTGTCTTCCCATCTTCTTGACGAGTAGGCACCTACCTAATTACTAAGTTTCGATTTAAAAACTAGGGACTATTATGGTATAACGAGTCTTATATTTTTTTTTCACATTTATGTTACGAATTCCCTAGTAGGTTGGCACTTTGGTTATTATTGTTTATTGGTTATTATTATTGCGGGTTCGATTCCCGCCTCGGGACAAATATTTGTACGATCTGCAGATATTATTCTGGTCGTTTTCTATGTATAATAAAAATATCTATCTATGTAATAATATTGTATTATGTATATCAGTCATCTAGTACCCATAACACAAGCTCTGCTTAGCTTGGGGCTAGATGATGCTGTGTGGATTATCCGGCATTATTTATTTATTTGGTCCTTGTGAATTTTTTCATAAAACTCAACTAGCATACAGCCTCGATTATTATGAGAACATGAAAAAAATTATTTAATATCTTTACAAAAACAGAGACATCAACTGTTTACGATCGAAGGAACTCGCATTACTTTCTAAATGGTGATAAAAGTTATAAGCTAAGGGCTTTGCTACATGATGCGGAAGATAAGGGCTGCGTGCGGTGCGTATATTTAATGGACTACGCGTTTAGTATAGTGAAATGTTTATCTATTAACGAAGTAAATTAATAGAACTCTCATCATGAGAATAAAGATATAACCTTTATTACTTTTATTAAATACCTTTATCTTATCGTAAACTTTTATCTATATTCGAGTGTTCTGGTAATTTTCTATGATAAATGTAATAAAATCTATGCCGAATTTACTTGAATTCTGCAAACTTACAAATCTTTTGCACTGCAAATCACAAAATACTATGTCTAAAGTGGCTTACGTAGCACATTTTTTTAAAATCTGTATAATCAATATCAATATTTGTATGCACTACATTCAGGAGTGACTAAATAAAAAATAAGGGTTATTTATGGTCATTTAAATAGATTGAGTAGCGGGTAACAGGTACACTTCATTGTTTTTAAATAGTCGCACGATTCCATCGCATGGTCTAGTAAAGCCCTAACAATTTTTCCCGCAATAAACCCGTCCTAAGTTACAAGGGCCAGAACCCAGTAAATAACACATCCACCTTTAAACTAAAGCAATAAAAAAGAAATATTTTCCGAAAGTTCTCGAATAAACCAATGTAATTGGCCCACAATTTATGTGGCAGACAAACTTCTGCGAGTTAAAGGTCTTCGGATTTTGTCTTTCGAAATCACGAATGTTCGGGTAATTTGAGAAATTAACACATTAGTGAATTTTTTGACTTGCTTTAGGCTGGCTCTTGCTTTTTTTTAGTGATGTATCAAAAAAATATAACGTAGGTAATCAGATTGCGATACCATTTGTTTTAGGACTTACAAAACATTGAAGTACTATTACTAGCGTAAAAATAAGCAATTTAAATTGAACTAGTCAAATTTTATACTGTAAACCGGTATTCATTATTAATAATAATGAGTTACCTACCTACAGAATCTAGTTTGTGATGGAAGAAGTTTTTATCTCTATCTCTACTAATAATATAAAGAGGAAAGATTTGATTGTTTGTTTGTTTGGATTGAATAGGCTCCAAAACTACTGGACAGGAAAAACTCTTTCAGGATTAATATCCTACATTATCACTGATGAATATTTTCAAAAAAGTTAGGGATCTGTATGAAAACTTCAATAATGTAACGCAACTTGCAAGCATGTAAAAAAAATAAATAGGCCGTGGCGGACTGCTACTATGTAATATAAATATTCAGTGAGTAACTCTAGGTAAAGTCGTTTTGAAAATAACTTGTCAGTTCCCAAATACTAAACCCGATTACAACGGAACGGGTTGAACAAATTCACCGAAAACGACAAAATTGCTGCGCACATAATGATAAAACTTTGTCAATTTGAAATAATTAAGATAAATTTGAACTGATGGTGTAAAGTTGTACGAAATATCTTCGTTTTGTTTTTGCCGGTGGAAATGATCTTGGGACTACATGCATACGGATTTATTTAGAGTTGTCTTTGCTTTTGGTTCCCTACTTTTTAACATAGTGTAGTGTAGAGCCGACCGCAGCATCAGTTTGTATTTTCAACACCTTCACTGCGATTATCAATCTGCCAAGCTTGGTGATTAAGGCAAAGCGTTTGGGTAAGGCATGTTCAGCTGTGGACGTAGTGTACTGATGACTGGTTCTCATCTCGTAGCGAGACGTTCTGTAGAGAATACCAGTGTATTTAAATTCCACTGTCACTGCTAAAGCCTCTTCCAAACAAAAGAATACTCAGGGCATACTGGGAAAACAAAACTCTTATGTTGATTGTGTAAGATTAGGGTTTGCATGAAGAAGAATCCGAATTTTAATTTCGTTTTTACGAGTACGGGCCCCAGTCTTAAAACTTCGCATGACGAAAACCGGAAGCGTGTAGACCAGACTAGAAATGCTATTTTAAATTGTTTTGAGAAACGAATAAAGTTATTTAGTTTCGTGTTTGAGAGTTTAATGTGTCTACGAGTGTCGACAGACTATGTTTGTTTGAACTGATTTTGGACTCTATCTTCATTGACATAAGGCGGAAAAGGTCTTATAGAAAGTAATCAAATGTTATGATGGAGCTTTTATTCATTAATGTATTGAAAAAGCAATTTATAACATTTACAAGGAATCCATCTTCAATTAATATAATTGAGCAAGTAATTTGAGGTTTAACTCATGTGCCTGTAATTTTGACTTCAGTGACGTAGCGAGCGATGGTCTGCCTGAGATGAAGAAAGTTGCGGGTTCGATCTACCATCTGTAAATATTTCTTTCAGGTAGAACACCTCCATGGTCTGTTTCTATGCAAATTAAAAGAATATCTATCTACATCCTAAAACATAAGCTCTACTAGCTTGGAGCTAGAGGGTGTGGATTTTTTATTTATTTATAAAGGGAAAACCAGCAGCACAAACAAAAAATTTAAGACTCAGAAACTAGAAACAGTAGGCTATTATTATCTCTTATTTATTTAATGTTAAGAGATAGTACTCTGTTAACCTTTAGAAACCGTTTTTTGAAAATGAATACTTTTTATCATTATTATTATTTATTCTTTATTAATATGTGACTTTTAAACAGTCGTAACAGTAAAACCAGAAATAATATTTAGCTCTAGTGAATCAAAGAAACTCAGACATAAAGTACTCACATTGCTCTAGCAGTTTTTAAATAAGAAAATATTTTCAGATGGAATTGAATCCGCAAGGCAGGTTATTTGGAATTTCGTCTCGTTCGGTTCAATAGCGAGATGAAATGATTCATTTATTTCATTCACTCACTCAGCTGTTTCACTGGGACAGTCAGCGACATATTTTGAGAAATTTTTTAACGATAGCTTACAAATATTTTTTTCTGCATCAGGATAATGACGCAGAAGATTAAACAAGATTTGTTTTAGTTTTTTGTGATACTTCAACGTTTCCAATATTGTCTATACTTTATATAGAGGATTATATAGAGGGAAGCCCAACTCTTCCCGTGGGTGTCGTAAGAGGCGACTAAGGGAATCACACCGGGGGCCGGGCAGCAGCGCCTTCTGCAGAACAACTCCACCGAACTGCGATCCCCAACCCGCATGCCCAGCGTGGGGATTATGGGCAATAACCCCCAAATGATAATGCCATCTATGGCGCTCATTAGGGGAGGCCTATGTCCAGCAGTGGACTATTATAGGCTGGTGATGTTGTTGATGATTATGTTGATAGAGGGAAGATATTTTGATTGTTCGTTTGTTTGAATTGAAGAATCCTAAATTATCCCAGAACAACAAAGAATATTTCAGAAAGTTTAGGGATCCGTATAAAAACTTCAATAATGTAACCCAACGTGTGTAATGGTTTAAAAAGAGAATTTGAGAGATGAGTTTTAAGGACTTTCACATATTTTTGTAATCCAACTTCACCAATTCCCCAATTTGTAAATTATTCACCAATTTGTAAGTCTTTTTTTTTTTTTGTAAAAGTCTTCTTACACTAGTGGATAAAAATTTAAGTGAAGAGAAAATAAATTCCTATTTCTATCTCACATATATATTTGGCTGACTGTACCTGTGGAGCTCTCACTCAGCTCAGATGAATTGGGAACGTGCTTTCAGATGTTGGTGTTTTAAAATTTTGCTGTTAAATTCAAAATGTTTTTTATATTTTGAAAATAAATTCTTACAAGTTGGTTTCTGAAACGCTAAGAGATTAACCTCTGCGGTTTGCATTACTTCAAACATTAATATCTCTTAAAGAAAACTAAGTTTTTACCAAGGTTTTGTTTATCTGGTAGGTACCAGGATAAACTTTATGTAAGTACTTCGCTACTTAAATGACGTCATCGCTCATGTCGTCCTGCGGCTCTATTGTCTAACTCAACTGGTAATCGTAATCGGCTTCAGTTTGGCATTTCAAACCCAGCCTGGACGTCGATTGTCACTTTCGTATTGTGTTATATAGCTAAAATCCGAAGACCAGTTGAATACCTTAGACAATGCCGACAACATTCTGACTGGGTCTACAAGTGGTAATCGGTTTGAAGTTCACTGGTGATGGATTTCACGTTAGACAATAAGGCTGCAGGATAAACTTTATGTAGGTTCTTAGCTACATAAATGACGTCATCGATCATGTGGTCCTGCTCTGTTTCACGGCATGAGAGATGAAGATATTATCTGTCCCTTTCTTTGAATAGGTTATATACCTACTTAGAAAGTAATCTAGCAAACGTAATATCCCAGTGAAAATAATTTTACCTGAAAAAATATAAAATTACATGCAGGCCCACAAAAGTTAGATATTAGAAAAGTTGGTCGCATCTCGTATGTTCATTACAAGTTGTGGACGAGTTGGGACGAGTTGGGACGAGTTAGGACGAGTTGGGACGAGTTCGTTTGTAAACGAGATATTTTATAAACGCTAATAAGCTTGGAACAAGTATCTTGTTACTGTGAAACTTGTAAAGTAAATAATGCTGCGATCATCAAAAGTTTCAAATAATTAGATAAGTACAGTTTACGATAAAAATCAGTGAACGTTTCCAAGTATTTCTCACTTCTTTCACTAATGGATATAAAATAAGTGAAAAGAAAATCAATAAATAACTTACGACTCATCCGTAGAATAAAGTCCGATCTGTAGAGTTGATAGTTTTCAGTAGACGCCATAGAAGTTGTTGACTTGTGTAACTCTTAAACGGTGAGACTTGTCATTGAGACTTTTTGGTATGTTGTTACAATGTTCCAGCCTAGTTCAACGCTTTATGATGTATATTTATTATCCTTTTATTTCTGGAGATAGTGGGTTCCATATTTATATAGGACGTTTTATAAAGGAACAGCGGCGGTCCGTTGTGAACATTATACGTTGTTTTAAGGAAATGTCATAACTAAGTGACGTTCTATATTAACGTGGGTCGTTTTTTGTTAGAATTACATATCCCGTGGGAGTCCTATGTGAGTAATTACCTTATGAAATGTTCGTGAAATTAAGACTACCCTCCAATATTATAGAATAAAAAATGAAGTTATTATTTAAAATCGTTTATTTACTTAAAATTTTCTCAAAATTAGTAACAAAACCATTAAATGGCATCAATTGTTGTTAAAACTTAAAATACTAATTGAATGGCATATCTTATCACAGCATGATAACTAGGTCACCAACAGGTAACAAGTCTACAACATGGACTTAAATTATCAGTCTTAAACTTATAAATCTACGAAAATATTTATCAAAACAGGAAGATATTGAAACTTAGTTACTTAAGTACGTCACAGTAAATCACATAAAAAACAGTCTTCACAATGTATCACTTAATAATAATTAAATAGCAAAACTTAGTTGAGTGCTTATAACTAATAATTATTTCCCTAAATCAGTGTGATGAATTCAGATCTAAAATAAAAAAAAGAAACATAGTATTTCTTATTCCGATAGGTCATCATCTGATTCTTCTGAAGCATTAACAGTGATGTGATGTGGCAAAGAGTTAAAGTATGGATGATACTCTATGGGAATAACTTCTGAGCGGCACATATCCATTAAATCTTTATATTTAGCACCAGGAACCATAATAGGTTCAGAATATGCAGCTTTTAGTTCAGCTTGTACCGAGTTCCTCGTGTTACCTCGAATCACTAAAATATCATAATCAGGTTGAGTCAGGTCATATTTAAAAAACAATTTGTTTGGGTCACTACCGTCTGCATGAACTTCTCGAATGTTACTCCAGTTAATCTTCTTGCCCTTAATGTCTTTCATCCAAACCTTATTATTTACAAGACATTTAAAGTCAAACACGTCATTCTGGGTTACGCTGCGAACAACATAGGGTTCTCCTTCATTCTTGGCCCATCTTACTAATAAACGCCATTCATGAGGGGTATAGATAGTTTTGGTTTGAGAAGCTCTCTCAATGACAGAATGGACGCTGTCCCCCTCATTTTGGGTGTATCCCTTCTGTAAAAACCGATGTGTTAGGCGTATGTTGAACTTTTTTGCGGCATAAACGTATAACGAAAACACAAAGCGATTACGATTTTGGCCAGCACAATTGTCCGACCAAAAACGAAACTCTTTGGCACCTTGCTCAACATTAGCCTGGATAAAATTTAAGAGGCAACTACTTACCTCATTTGCGCCGCGTTTTGCCACAGATTCATCCCACATATAGCAAACGGCCTTCCTTTTACCCATGTCAAATACTGTAAAGTTAAAAGAAGATAGTTTTCTCTTATAGTAAAATACATTTATATTGCCATGAGGACACTGCAATACTTTTTCGAAATCAAACACAGCAGTAACCATTTTTCCATTTGATTCCTCTGCGCATTTTTTATCTTGGCTTTTCAAATCCCTTGCAACCTTCTTATTAGTCAGGTGTTGTTGAAAAGATTCTTTTTCTTGGTCCGTTGGATTCTTTTTCAACCGGAAAACGTGACATTCGTCGCACTGGTCTTTTTTGGGAATATGGAAACCCAGATTAAAGTTTGAGTTGACAATGTCACGATACTGGCGTTCTTTTGTAGCCTTGGAGGTGTATTTCTGGGGATCGAACCATTCTAGATACAATTTGAACATTTTGGCAATACTTAAGTCTCCTTGCAGGTAGAGCTTTTGGCTATTTTTGCGTATATAGTGCGATTCAACAGGAACAAAAGCCCGAACATGGTCACATACACTTTGTTTCATAGCGTCATCTATAACAATCTTATGATTGTCGTGGCGACCCCGTCTGTCCTCCTCTAAAATAGCACTTCCATCGTACTTTTTCCATGCAGTCTTTAAGATACGAGTTGAAACGGCAAGAGTATTAATGAACATAGTTTGGCAAACCTCAGTTTTATTACAGTGAGTTTCGCTGGAACCTGTAATCAGCGGCAAATAATACTTAAAAGTATATTTCCTATTATTAGGAGTATCTTGATTCAGGCATCTTTTTTTCTTCATTTTATCCGAATATTTGATGATAAAATTCCACTGCATGGCTCGATCTCCTAGTTGCCAAAATTTTGTGAAACAGTCCAACCGCTGTTGGTAATATATATTATCAGGGCATTTGTAACGGCATTTGCATGATGGCCCCATAGTTTTTTCGTCTACGGCTTTTCCCTTTTTCGTTACATATTTCTTACCTAAGTTCTTAAGGCATTTGCGTTTAACGTCTGTCCATTCTTTTGGGCGTCTCTGTCGTTTTCTAGTCGTTTTAGGAGTCGCGGTGCGATCACTTGAAAGCGAAGAAGCAGGCGAATTTGTGGTGCAAAAATCTGGCGAAGAAGTCACATAGAAATTGTCCACATGATTAGGGCAGAATACGCTATTGCAGATCGAGTGGGCATTGGTAGGAGACGGCATAGGAGTTGGCACTGATAGTTCCAAATTAACCGGGGTAGATCTGTGGTGAGAAAATTCTAACTCTTCTAGCTGTATTAATGGTGAATTTTCATAACTAGAAGGCATTTCCAAAGATAATATACTATTTTGATTGCTGTAAACGTCCACGGCCAACGGATCAGACATGACATTTGGTATTGAGCTGTCGCAGGTAATTTCCTTAGTCCCACCATCTTGCAGAATTTCTTCCCATACATCAGCAAGTTCCTGACTGATTTCTTCTGCACCAGGAGGCAAAGGTGATGTTTGTGGTGACATGTGGTTATATTCAACATTCAGGTCTGAAATTGAAAAAAAATATAGCTGTTTAAAATACTTTTTATAGTTATGAGTAGTGCGAAACAATGTAAGAACCTAGCAATTTATTTAACATATTTTAAAC
This sequence comes from Eupithecia pulchellata, assembly GCA_963931895.1. NCBI lineage: Eukaryota > Metazoa > Arthropoda > Insecta > Lepidoptera > Geometridae > Eupithecia > Eupithecia pulchellata. The sequence goes on along the minus strand of OZ007546.1, from coordinate 369,431 downwards.
AAAACAATTACTATATTTAACGATGTTTTATAATGAACAACGTCCTATATGAATTCGTTATCCCAGTAACAACGTCCTATCTTAACATCGAACCCAGAAATCGTATGACAGATTCCTCAAAAAAACGTCCTATATTCACATGAAACCCTAAAAAGTTCAATAGTGTTCGCTTAAAATGGTCCTAATATTTCATATGACCCATTCTTTTTACTGTAAATTATTACAGAAAAAATGATTGTCCTCTAAATATGCACTACGCTTATCGTATTTTCGTACTAAAAATGCGATTCACTAGCTCTCCGTCATAAAACGTCTTATATAAACATCGGTCGCCCGCAACTATTTACTCACATATAAAAGCAATATTATCGTCAATTTTAATGTTTATTTATTTTAGAATTCACTAACATGTCATCACGTAATAATACAACCGAAAAATTTACAACTTACCAGCATTTACACTTTTCTTCCTAGTAACAGCGGGAACGTTGGAAAATGATGAACCAAACTCAGGCTCTTCTGCATCTTTTTTAAGCATTTCCAACATCTTCCGTGATCGCGACATCTTTAAAAATAAGTTTTGTTCATGCACAGCACTTGATACATAATTTTTCTTCAAAATCGACAAAAAGCTAAGCGCAAGACATAAACACGCCCTCCCTCCAACAAACAGCGGCCGAACTGCCGAACGGACCGCGCGCTCGCGCCGCCCCCACTCCCCGCGCGCCGTTGCTTGATCACTGCGTGCGTTGTTTTACGGAGCTAATGTCAGATAGAACGTTATTCGATTTTATATTTCCGAAACTAAAAAAGATACAAAAATTCTAAAGACGTACTTCTGTTGAGTTTGTACCCCTTATCTCGTCTAGCTATTTAACTCATTTTTGCTCTATGATCACATCGGACTCTGTTCTATGGATAAGTCGAGTCTTATATGTTCCTATAAAGTTTGACTCGTCTAACTACTTATTTTATAAGCCTAAGGAAATACCTAAAATCTAGTACAAAAATACCGATTAGAAATCAACAAACAATAAATTAATGATAATCACGCCTTTGCCCAGCAGTGGGCGTGGGCTGCGATGACGATGGCGATGCCAGTCGACCAAACTTATTCTTAAAGCTACACATGTTTTTGCCATATTAACCCATCAATAAGTAACTTCATAGCCCACAAATCATTCGCAACATTCGGCTAACTTCGGGAATTGCCCGCGAATTTATGTAGCGGTGGAAGTGTAATGTTGCGAGTAATAATACTTTCTGGGTGAGTTTAGGAATGGCTTCATGTGGAGAAATCTGTTCCTGGTTTGTGCCGTTATAATAAAGGCGACAAATAGGAAGTAAGAAATGTTGAAGGAGGAGTAATATCTTAATCGTGCCTTTATAATTTGTTTTCTTAGTAATTAGCTAACCTAATTTTTCGAAGGTATATGACGTGGAAAAACTAAAATACAATTTATTAGTAAGAAGTTATTAAAAGAAAAACTTAACCTATACTTAAAATGTTTAAAACTATTTGTTCGAAGGTGTAGGTTCAATTTTCTCAACGCAGCGGGATAAATATTTGAACGAAAATGGATTTGATTCAATTTTAGGAAAATATATGACTAGGTATATAATACCTACCACTCGTTTTATTTTGTTAATGAGATACTGTTAATTTCTTTCATAAAAAAATTATAGTGTTTGCTCCAGGGTTTTTTGATAATAACCAAATTGAAACCATAGCTGCAGCTGAAGGCTGATATTTTGTCAATTTCCTCCAACTAAAAGAGTTCAAATGATTACCTTACGAGTTTCCTATGATTACATTAAAATTCTATTTATTTCGCCTCACACAACACGTTTATCAATTTAAACTCACACGCACATATTCAAACATACATAATTCCTTCGTAAAATCCTTCATAATTTTAATCGCTGAAAGGTAAAACCATAAACCACTCGCATTTTGCAGCTTAATACGAAAAATGGCGTCAATAAAACAAAACATTTCTCTCCAGGGCCTCTCGTACCGTTACGTCCTTAGGTACCTATAAATATAAAACACATGTCATACATTTTTGTCTGTTTGTTTGTCGTGGGTCTAATTGGAGAGCAAACAACGCAGGGTACTTCTAATCTGAGCAGGGATGGGCTGAGCTCGGTGCTTTTGTAGATTAATTCAAATATTTTTATGGACTGACTGTTACCATTTTAATTTTATACAAAATATCGATATGACCCCTAAGGAACTCGATTTTCTATAATTAATACATGTATGTGAACACATTCACTGCCCAGTAACATGTTACTGGGCACATGTTCGTCATGGGCACCAAAGCCTTAGGTTATATTTGTATTATGTATATTTATGGTAAAATTAATTTTGATCAAACTTTTACTTCCATGCGCTTGATTTTCTAGGTGTGTAAATGTCTAAAATCTAAAATTAGCATTTTAGATTTAATCGATACAATCATGCGTAAATAGCAAATATTGATCCTAAATAGACGGCGTGTCAGTAAACATGTCAATAAAATCAGTAGCGCAATTTTACATTTCCCAAACAATTGTCCATATTATTTTGAATACAATACAACAATGTTCCAAGCGAACTTATTGGGCTTAAGTTGACAGAATGCATTCCGTAGCTTTCACATTAAAACTGGAAGCTGATCCCAATTGAAACTCCAATTTGAGGTATTTACATTTCGAATTTACATTTTGGAATATCATAAGGATTTCCACAAAATCACAGCAACCTTTAAGCGATATTCAGGTCAAACCGTCAACTCCCGTGAGACTCGACCGACGCGGGGAACTGTTGTACCTACTGGTTGTTTACACTATGTCACACGTCCATATTTCAGTTCAAATATCGAATTAATCATGGCGGACGTTCTATTTACAAAATCTCTAGTGTCCGACTATTTATCAGAAGTGGCTGCTCAACTGTTTGAATTGAATTTGAAAATAGAAATAGTAGACAATTTTTAGAACGTTTGATTTTCAACTGTGCAGCTTTAGGAATTTGAATTGAGAAGAGTTTATTTTACTCTGTAACTACTCAAAAACTGTAGATAATTTTCATTTAAACATTTTTATTTATTCGCGATATTGAACTTGGAACGTTTTATTCGTTACGTTTCAGATTTATTGATAAAACTTTGGAATTTATGTGATACATTAAGCATAAACCAAATTAATGTAATTTATTTATCTCACGTCTCCGAAAGTTATCGAACTCATTTCACAACTTACAAATGTGTTTTAATGGTTTTGTACAAAATAATAATCTATGCATCTGTTTGGAAATTAAATTACGGGCATATGTATATTTGTTCTCAATATTTGATCGGAATAGTTTTTAGTGTTAACATTAAATAATCATTACGATGAATCAAAGTGTTCACCAATTATTACACATGCATTGTTTAGCTGCTTCTGATATTCAGACCATGTTTTATGGATAGTGCGGAGAAATAAATTATAGCAAAGTATCGAGTAAATGCTTTATCCGCTAGTGATTGAACGCCATCTGTTGGCTGAAATTAGACGCCATTTGCATCGACGGGTATTGGAAGAGCTGAGTGATTTAAATGGCTGCCATTTTGTAAAGTTTAAAACTGTTAAGACGACGTGCTTGTGCTATCTTTAGCACATAGGTACTAAGTTGGCATATTAAGAAAGACGTGAGAACTGAACTTCGAATTTCGTCATATTTATTTATAGTGGGTATTTCTAATTTCATTAAAAGTACATAACTAATGTAAATAAATAGTATATGAAAATAAATAATATCCTGTCCTCGCCTAGTATATTAAGCAAACCTTTGTCCTTCTCCTCACCGCCGGCGTGCTTGTCCCGTCGTGTCCACCGGTGGATCTTCTGACGGTTGGATGGATTCTTTTGATTCCACAGTCACAAAATACGCAAAGTTCTATAAATTTTAAAGGCATTCGATCGCGTCGCGGTTTATTCGATGCCTTTTATGGAGCCGAAGTATGTAAGTTGTTGTTTTTCTGACGCAAGAGGCGCTGATGGCGGTGGTGCATCCAGCAGCACACGTCGCACACTCGGATTGACCAATCACAGCGCTGCTGAATGCACCACCGCCATCAGCGCCGTGATTGGTCAATCCGAGTGTGCAACGCGCGGCATTTGAAAAAGGCAGGCTTTGCTTTTCTAACTAAACTAGACACCCTTTAATTTATCTGTGATACAGTGGTAACATTATCCTTAAAAAATAAAATAACAAGTAAATAACTGAACTAGAACTAGTATATACAATTGTACTGTAATATTTTGTAAATAATTAATTTCGGAGAAAATAACTTAAAAAATAAATTTAATAAACAAAAATATCCTTTTTGAAGTCCATTGGCAAAAACTAAAATTCCAGCAATAGGTATCACTTCGGAAACGATGTATGACAAAATATCCACTAAAGAAGCAATTCCCCACCGACATGATGTCATACAAATCTCCTTATATTAAAATGTACCTATGTAATTTCGCGCATTTTGACGTCATACAGCGATAATGTCGACGTGACACAGTGCGACTTAAACAGTACAGCAACTGAAAGAAATACAATATTACTTAGTTGTTGAAACTAGCTTCTGACCATGGTTCTGCACGTTTTTCGGGATAAAAACTAGCCGTTATATGAATCACAGTCTAGAACTTTATTTTGTTATTTTACTGTGATTTTGAATAAGTAACAAACATGCATTCAAACAAATAAATATTATTATTATTTTAGTTTTCTTTAGATAAAGATTTTCTTAGTACTTTGCCTATATTTTATTTTTTACTCACATAATCTAATAATGCCATTATTAGATTATGTTACATAGGTAGGTTAATATTCATTGTTTGATATACATACCATAGAGACTGAAGCTTTCGCACAAACCGTCACATGGTTTAAGTTAGTTAAAGATTAAAGAAAATATACTATAAAACTTAAAAAAACATAAGTACTCATTGTGTGCCCTAAAATCAGAACCGCCTTCAAAAGTTGTGCTAGCTTTTGTTAATTCATTTTAATTCATCCAAAAGAAAAGAAATATCAGTTAAAAGTCAAAGAAACACCAATTTCAACGATTTTTTTAATATAATATTCGTCTGCTGACAAAAAGGGAAAACTTAATGTGTAATTTTAGAGCTTGGTTCAGAGCCATTATCCTAAAGCTAAAGCAGTCCAAATATGACTTTCCACACATTTTTCATGTCTCTCAATAAAATAGTTTAGCTAAGAGCTTTAAGTCCTTCTGTTTATTTATTTACACTGCGCCACAGATGACGGCACGGCTACCCTCATTTGACTTTTTCTGATATTAATAATATAACGTGCGACACAGCCAAGCATCATCACGTATAAGGAAATATCCGGAATCCGCCCTGTCCTGACTTTCCGGTGGATTCTCGCAGCTTCCAAGATGTTGGCGTTTTGTCCGAGGAAATGAATAAATAAGGATATTTGTCACTAAACCTGATGCAAAGTACTTACAAGTAAATATTATATTTTGTAATCGTTATTTTGACATACAGAAAACTGACTAAAATTTTTAATTTATACTAATATTTGAAAGAGATGATTGCTTTTTTGATTTGAGCGAGATTTGAAAAAAAATCAAAAAGTTACAGATTCTTACACTTCCAATAATGCTAGGCAACGTGTTAAAATCAATTGTGCGAAGCCGCTAGTATTAGCTAATACATATAAATATTTGTATCACAATAGTAGCTTTGCAACCTATAGTTGTCTTCTTTGTTCTAGTAAATTGGATAAAAATCACTTTGATTAACCTTTCAAAAAAGTGTTACTCAAAAAGTGTTAATAAATTTCTACTACGGTATTTCTTTAAATTGAAAAAGTCCAGCACTAATATAATCATTTTCTGAATCATAAAATTTATATCGATATCTTAGTGAATTGGTTATAAAGTAGGAATAAAATGTACCTTGTACATTTTATTAGTCTAAAAAATAAAAGTAAAAGATAATAAAAAAGTGTACTCTTAACAGTCCAGTGGGACTGATGGATTGATGGACTGAGATCGACCAAACAAACAAAACAGCGAAATTGAAAAAGCTTAAGTTTCTAAACACACAGCATTATGTATTCAAATATATTGACCAAACAGATGCTGCCTTTAGACGGATTTGAATTTAACCCGAAGCAGGTTCTTTTGAGCTATTTTATGCAAAAAACTTCGTGGAAACATACAAGTATGTTACCGCTAGATGTACCCTTTGTGGCATGTTGATTGTTGAATCAGGCGGTTTGTGAAACGGCAGTTTAAATTATATACCTAATACAAGTGCGAGTGTAACACGCCGATGGTTTCGAAATTTTGTTGATTAAATACTAGTTGTACCAGTTACTTCCGAGATTAGGGAGTAAGTAGGTACCTACTGAGTTTTTTTTACTCTTTTCAACGCCTAGGCCAATTATTAAACGATAGCCGACAAAGTTAAAGGAAAAATGCTAAGAAGTAAATTAATAATTATTCAAACCTAATTCCAAGCTCTGTTAATCACTGTTATTAATTATTTTTCGATTTTTTTGATTTAGTAGTTACTAAACCGTAATCACAAGTGCAGTCTAAACACTCCAAAGCCGCAAACACACAAAAACACTTTATCCGAACCGCGCAGTTTCATCCAAAACACACTTTTGCGCGAAACACGAAGTTTTTCACTTCCCCAGCCCGAGCCCAAACTTTTTAATTCGCGCTAATCTACGGACATAAATCTGGAGTTAGCATCTTTGCGTACACGCCCTAGGGACGGACTAAGGACTAGGTACATAAGTATCATGCTACGAATAACAGAGTGTTGTTGTGACAAAAAAGTTGGCAACAAAATGTAAAGATTTATCTCTAAACTTTTATCATGATTAGTACTATTTTAACGGGTATTTATCGCGTTTAAAAAACAACATTACCCGTTAAAATAGTACTAATCATTATGTGTGCAGATCGCGTAAGTTTAAAAATACTCAAGGGACATGGCGTGAAAGTCACTCATATTTCATAAAATTAATGTAAAATAATCTCAGATGTTGTTATTTTAGAAGAATTGAAGGTAATAATCAAAGTCTTAGTGACTAGAGTAGAGTAATTTTGATTCCGGTAGGTATTTTGAACTGAATGAAATCGCTTCTTTCGGATAAGGCTACCTTTTGCTTGGTTTCAAAAACAGCTAAAAACTTAAGAAAAGTTATAGGTATCTACGAAATACGGTGTAATTCAGCCGTCAAAGCTAGGTATACCGTCCTCTTATCTAAACAACCCCATAAAGCTAGGATCGGTAATAACTTACTATAATGACGCTGTTTATTGGCATTTGGCGCCAGATTATCACAAATCATTGAGTTAGATGTAAATGCCGCTACACAGATAGATAGATCAGGTATTCCTTCTTAGGCTAGTCTCAGGCCGTCTCTTTGTAAGAGTTTGTACCTTCAAGTCAATTCATGACAAAAACTTGTTTCTTTTGTCATGAATTTTTATCTTTTCATATTTTTTACAAGCTGTGATGCTAACAAACATCGCATCCTTGGTCTTTTTTTCGTATATAGGTACATATAAATAATTACCCAGTTAAAAGCTAGTTAAAATCGAGAAAGATATTTCTTGAAGTACCTAATTACTAAAAATATTTATAAAACAATTTATCCATGAGAGGTCATTAAGTCATTAAGCGACTTCATATAACTATAATTTTGATCGCGCGCGAGTATTACTAACTCAATTAAAAAGGTCATGTAACTTTGCCCCCAGCAGCGCCCTAAGTACGCCCATCTCCCTAATAAATAGAAAGAGACAGCCATATTTTTGATTAATACGAGTTGTTGTTTAGTTTTCAGAAGACGTACTAAAGTGAAAATTTTAAAATATCCTGAAATCTCATCGTTTGATTGATGTCGCCGTTTTAATGGTATTTAGCTGAGATTAATTGGAAAGATAACACGAACATTTCAATTAATATTAATATGAGACCAAGCTTATTAATTGATAACGAGTAAATCGTAAAAGTTGTGGGTTCATGTCCACGCCTCAGACATAAATTTTACTAAACGCTACAATTAGTTATAACTAGTGATTTTAACCCTCCCAAAACATGTAACACAACACAAAACATTCATAAAATGGCCACCGATTTCAAGATGGCGGACGTTTGACAAATCGTCGAGAAAATAGTCTATTACTGTAGAGGGCGCTACGAGCGTATCACTCTCTGAAATGTGAGAGCTACTTGTATAGAAAATGGATGTGGTAAGTATTTTTACTGTTTCTTTTAACCGAAAACCGCTGGGTGATTGTGAGCTGAAGTGGAGCCTCGACTTGATAAACGTATTGTACACCCTGTGATTATAATACCTAGTAGAATCAGAATTCGTGAGTGTATCAATTCTTCTTCGTCGATGATTGGCTGCGCTTTGATGACGTACTTATTAAAAATAAAATAAAATTAACCAATGAGCGAATATAGTATGAATGATACACTCACCCCTACGGCTGAAAACACTTACTAGGGGAGGTCGCAGTTTAGGGTACTCCAGCATTGGACTAGCATGAAGAAAGGAATACATAAATAAGTACCTCGTGGTTATGATAAAACCTTCAAAGACCAGGTTTTTATTATATAAAAATACCTGAAACTTAATAATGTCCATTTTATAGTTTCATAACTCTATGCACCGCGTATGGGTTAACAAGATAGAGTTACGAAAGAATAGAAAGAGCGTTATATATAAAGTTTCTCCATTATTGTCGCAGTAAATCATAGTATCGGGTGGTAGAACGTATTGCAACCATTTGTTTGAAATCGTATCTTTCTGTAGCATTACAATGGTTTCACACTTGCGGCACACGGGTCTTACGTCTTACATTTTTTTGCCATAATCACCTTGCATTAAAGGTGGTGTCGAAATACAAGAAAGTTACTCGTAGATTCTCATAGTGTTATCTTATTTTTCGCTGAGCTAGAGGGGGTCGATTCTTACGCTGCGACTATGCACATTGTACGCACACAGAATCACTGTCATCATTATCAGCAAACGTTAGTCCTATGCTGAACGTAGCCTCCCATAATGAGCGCCATGGAGCCTTGTCTTAACTTGTCGTATTCATTTATCTTCAGTCTGCATTCTGTCTGCTTGCAGTCTTTCGCAGATCGTCACACCACCTAGCCCGAGAGCGTCCTACACTACGTTTGCTGAGTCGCGATCTCCACTCAAAGACACGTTTACCCCAGCAGTGGTCGGTTCTTCGCGAGATACGGTCACATCTCGACCACCGAGTGTCGTGTCAAGAACCGACCCACTGGTATTTCATTTTGCTAATTGTTTAAGCTATGTCGATAACTTTGATTATCAGTCAGATGTATTCCTTACATCTGAATAAACACTAAGTTTAAAACTAATTACTGCCTGTAGAGACCATACTAAAACATCTTTTTCATACAGAGTATCGACGCAAATCGAGGAATTAATTTCCATGCCCAAATGCACTTTGTGTGGATTAAGTCCCTCTAAACCGATTGGATTCATTCCTCATTTGGGCTTAGCATTCCCAACTGAATTGACAGCTTAGTTAATTATAGAATCAGCATAAGTGCTGGTCACAATTATCGTAAAAGGTATGGTAAGAGGGGTACATCCCTTCCTATCTTCAAAGGTATGGTAAGAGGGGTACATCCCTTCCTATCTTCAAAGGTTTGGTTCATCAACATTATCTGTCCACTCTTGATAAACCTTCCTGATATTTTTTGTTAATTATTCCTGTTTTTTGTGTTTTATTGCAATAAGAATCATTTATTTTAGTTCAGAAGTTCTGGTTGTTTTCTATGTATAATAAAAAATATCTATCTATTTAATAATATTGTATTATGTATATCAGTCATCTAGTACCCATAACACAAGCTCTGCTTAGCTTGGGGCTAGATGATGCTGTGTGGATTGTCCGGCATTATTTATTTATTTATTTATTTGAGTAATAATGTTAACATAGATGAACGTTCATGTTTTCCCATAATTGGCATGCGAATAGATTTTGTCTTTGCTTTATTTATACATTAGTACCTATAGAATCAATCATTATGATGAGTCTGTTGAGTTACCTGTAGTTTGTTTGCAACAGTCTGCAGTTAGCTCAATTGTTTTAACTGTAAATACTAGTTTTGATGAATACTAGTTGCTGTTAAGTGTTTTACTTGTGTGTGCTTATTTTTAGAGCCTTAAGATATAAAGTTATTGAAATCTTACACTTGATTTATAAGCTCTATTAAAGTAGAACCAAGCAAAACGATAATTTTCGATTATAAATGATCTTTAGTGAGTACATAATACAGTCCACAATAAATCACACCAAAAGGCCGATATAGAAATGATATCGTATAAATAATACCCGTTTTTGCGGGGTCTAATGGCCATAGGGAGAAAGGGGGTCTAACAGGAAAAGGGGGATAATATACTTTTTTTATCTAGCCGATAAGGAAGTAAAGTGATTGAGATGGATTATAATGTCACGTAGATGTATGGGATAGACAGAGGAAAGTATTTTTTATGAAGACTATCTGTATAACAGCCCGTACGTGGGCGACGTGAGAATATCGACCCTTCCAACAGAATTGACCTCTCTAACTCAGGCCGTGGATTTCGTAAGAGCCGAAGATACCTTCGCAGAGAAAGGGCAGCAACTTCCACGTTTGGCAGGTGGATTGGTGCAATCACCAATTAACTATACTATGCTTCAATAAGTATAGATGAAAATGTAATATTCTAAAAAAATGAAAGAATTTTTCAAATCGGTCCAGTAGTTTCGGAGCCTATTCAATTCAAACAAACAAACAAACAAATCTTTTCTCTACAAAATATTAGATACACACAGTTATACTTATAAGCAATAAGTTATTAGTACCTACCTACTCTAATATTTATTGTAAGTATTCATTTAATATTGTTATTTTGCTATACTTAAGTACCACCTTCTAAATTGTTCATGTCCAGTCAATCCCAAGGTTGCCTGGAAGTGATCGCTCAAAGCGATAACGCCGCCCTTTATGCAAGTTTGTTCCAAGTTTGTTTGGTTCCATTAGTTAGTGCTTATGCAATATGTCAAAAGTCGCTACACAAGTGTATCTCACATAGCCTAGTGTTCAGCAATTTACGTCAGTTTAAGCGAAGCGGCCGCCGAGATTAGTTTCATAATAAAAACAAAGGCAGTTTCAAACTAAGGCGTCCTAATGCTCTTAGTGAAGCGTGTTACACGTGTAAATCTACGGAGGATCCCAAATTATATTTTCTCAAGCGTCTAGGATACAGAGTAATAAATCATGGACATAGAGGTGAAACTTAAGACTTCAAAGTGACACGTTGGAAAAAAAATATTACTTACAACTGTTATAGCTTCGGCAAATTATAGGTGGTTCTTCAGTTTCATTCTGCAATTTTTTTCTTATGACACCTGTTTATTTTAGCTTGAGATTATTTTATAGTCCCACATCTTCTGATGTTATGTGATGATGGCTGACAAAGCCCAAACCCCATAGTGATTCTTATCTTGAAAAAATACAGCAGCGCATTTTGAAACTAATTGCTGTTTGATACATAGTGATTAAATTAAAAAAAAGTGTGTAATAATACCTATATATAAAAGATTTCCTATAAAATGTTTAGTAAGATGTGTTTTGTTTTTTAATCTCTAGCGTTTGAATCATCAATTAATCAAAGATTTGGTAGTAACGTGAAGGGCACGCTAGTAACGGGAGGATATTTTTTGATTTCTTAAAAAGCATAGCCGAGTACAGATTTCCACTCTTTTATTTAGACTCGGGCGTTTCTGTCACACTATTATTATCTAATTAACTACCTGGATATTATTTCAAAAAGTTTCCAAGATACTATGCCGTGAGTTTCACATCTATCAACCACTATAATAGGCTAGCATCTGCCAAGGGGCCTACATTATGCAAATCCAAGGGGGTTAAGTCCAAGTATGTTTTAAGTTCGCCGTTTGAACTAAGTTGTGCTTATGTTAGCCCAAGTTATGGGTAATAGGGACTGAAGTTTGTTTTAGAGACATCTAGCGGATTATGGTGGCACTTGCATAACGAGTGGCTTGAGTAATGGGTGGGATGGCTTATTTTGGTTTTTGGGTGTTTCTAATTAGAGACACTCATTAGGGGTAGAGTCGTCGTCAAGGATAGCTAAACAGGGTCAGTCAAGCATGGCTAATCAGGGGCAATCTTCCGGAAGAATTCTAGATATAGGTAGGTAGGTGTATAGGTGTTCATATTTTTAAAACAGCTTTCGTTCAGCGATTTCTGGCCTTGATGGTTTCTGTTATCTGTTAATATCATTTTGGAAACATTGTACTATTTTTTATTGTAAAATATTTATTCAACTGTAGGTAGGTATAGCTGCAACCCTGTGAGTTGGCGAGATTTATATATTTAGCATTCTGCGCTGGTTTTACATTCTCTTTTATAAGGTTCTTCTTTAATATATTTTTTCTGAGAAACCAATAAACCATCTCAGCGCCGAAATTACTATGAAACCAAGTACCAATCGAACCTACATCTCACACTGTTTGCGACTAATATTTTATGTTATTTGCTATAACCACCCTGAAATATCATGTCCCATAACCGTCCCATAAAAAGTAACCATTCGTCACGATAGCTACGTAAGGGTCTTATTACACGAGGTGAGTGGAAGAACTGGACTCGCCCGAGTGCTGCCTCCCCCTTGTGTCAAGTGTGTTCTTAGAATAGGGAGCCCAACAAATATCAACTGATATCTCACTCTTAATTAAACCTATTTAGGTTTAATTAAATTTATTTATTATATTATTTTTTCACTTCTTCCACAAGTGGACAATAAATTAAACGAAATAGGTAAAACTATGAATAGAAATTTGAAACAAGAAGGGTTTTGGTACAATCACCACGACAAGCTCTCCCATCTTTTTTAATCAGAGTGCAAGTGTTTCAGGGTTTTTGTCTCAATTGTACTGCGACTTTTACGCCGAAAAGTGCTTTGAAGAAAATTCCCTTTCTCTAGTAGATTTCCAACGACACGTGCGAGCGTTAAATCGCAAAAGCTACGACACTAAGACTGCGCAACTAGGGGGATTTGTATTTTCAGAGTATAAAGTTTAAAAAACTGTACATCTTTTATTTCTGAGCCAGCAGCCAGAAGCAAGTAGGTTACAAGCCAGTACTTGTTCCAGTAACTTATGACCCTACCGGCAACTTGCATGGTATCCGTCCAATACTAACTACTGGTTAGTCTGTGCCAGCATACATCTCGGTCCTGCGTCGCAGCAATCTTGAAGAAAAATGGACCTTTTGGGATCTTTCTCAAGGGTACTTGCGGCCACAGGGGCGAGGGTAGAGCTGGGACTGTGGGTAAAGGCAGACGTAGTATTCGTTGGGAGCAGCTGTATCTCTTACAAATCGTCATGTTCCTTTAAGATATAGGAAACGAAAATGTAAGTAATACATAACCTTTCAAGTTAAGAGGAACGCGACTAGCTCCATGGTGCATTTTAAATGTTTGTTATTATAGAGGTAGTGTGTTTCCCCTGTGGGTGAAGCTAACGGCGCTATAGCCAAAGCTTTCGATTAGTCGAGGGAAGGTCGCGGTTTCAAGTCCCGACAAAATCGTAATTTTTTTGAACAATTAAAAATGCCTAGAAAATTAAATAAATTAATTTTCTAGGCATTTTTAATTGTTCAAAAAACTAAAGAACCCTTGAGCGGTTCAAATAGTATGAGTGAACTCACGAGAACGCCTGAATGGATCAACGGTGTGACTAAGCCTGCGGCTGAGTGGTGATTTGTCCATTTTTTCCAAGTCCTCCCGCCGCGGCGGAAATAAATCACCGACAACCTAATACTAACGTCCTAGGTGTGATTTCGCAGAGATTTGTGTATTATAGCCCTAAAGCACTTAGGGATACGATACATTGTTGGTTATAAATGTTGGTGGACTGAGTTATGGGAGAGGACTTGATGATGTGGTTTGAATGGGGTTCAAGGCAATTATATGATCCTTCGATGTATACAATGACCACTTTGACAAAGTTTGTTTAAGAAAAGCCTTGAGTTTAGTTTGACGATGGTATCAAGACGTCATGACTCGCTGTAGATATACACGGCTTAAAAATGCTTTGATATCAAAATCTAAATCAAAATGATTTATTTTCTATAGAACTTAAAGGACTCTTGGACATGCCACAAAATACAAATTACATAAGTACCTAAATACAGGAAAATAAAGAGAACACTTTGCTTCATTGCTCACTTCAATATTTTTAAACAAGCGAACAAGAAACCTTTATCTTGTTAGATTGTTAATTTTCGAGTTGGAGCTAAAATCGTCCTAAACTTTTTTGCCATCCAGATAATATTTGTTTTTATAATATGATTACCATTTTTGTAAAGAATAGTTTTGACAAACCGTTTCAATATTTAATTGGCCCATTTAGATAAGCACAGCTATCGACAATTTAATTCAACACCGAGCATACCTTTTTATCATCATTACCATCATCATCAGCTCATGTTAGTCCTGTAGGCCTGGTCATATGAGTGCCATAGCCGCTATTCCTGGTCATGATAACAGTCATGACCAGGACGGGGCGGGGGCTAGGAATCACTACTACCCCAGACTATGTTTCACAACACAAATACCTTATATTTCCTTTCAATCTAAATCAATTCCTATTCCATCCACTTAAATAAAAACCAATCAAAACTTGTCTAACAACAACTCCAACTAGCATCCTAAAATGGCGGCTACATCTAAAATGGCGGCCTTAGAGCTAGACGAGTTAAAAATATAGGCGTTTGGGCACGTTCTGCTGTCAATTAGGTACCAATAGTTAGAGTTGACGAACTGGCGTAGTTTCCGTCAATTTTAATTGCTTTTGTTTCGTATATACGTTATATTTATAGAAAGAACAGTTAATAGGTTCATCAAAGTTGCGACCACATTGTGTAAAATATATAGGTTTTGTGAAGCGTTTAGAAAAGTTAAATTTGATTTGAGACCACTTTATTTACAGCTGCTTCGAAAACGTGGTCAAACAAAGCGTCGCAGTTTGTATAATTACCGCGTTGAATAGAAGTATGTACCAACTTATTTAGCTACAGTACCTACCTACCTATGTACCTAGGTACAGTACCTACTGTCTACTGTTGAATAGTTTAAAGGCATGACTTGAATTCTTTCATTGTCTTTGCAATACAACTTTAATTTTAAAATATATAGTTGTTCAATATTCAATGGTAGGGAAAGAACCTTGTTATAATTATCCCTCGGCAGCCATGTTGCATACATTATAAAAAAATTAAAAAAATTGTTGGTTTTCGAATTGGTTTCAAACTCGTCCCAAACTTTTTTGTCATCTAAATAATAAAAGACAAATATTTGTACGATTTGCAGATTCAGGGTGTTTTGGTCGTTTTCTATGTATGTGTATAATAAAATGTCTATATATGTAATAATATTGTATTATGTATATCAGTCATCTAGTACCCATAACACAAGCTCTGCTTAGCTAGATGATGCTGTTTGGATTGTCCGACATTATTTATTTATTTATTATCCCTTCTACGGTGGCAGCCATGTTATATACATTATATTCTACAACAATAAATGGTATCTAATATGAAAACAATCTAGAGCAGATGCAAAACGCCTTGTACCTCCTATCAATTCCACTTAATGCATGCAATTGGAGTAACAGCCTGTTACGGCACACCATTTGAGATGCAGATAAGGCTGCTGGGCGATAATAGCCCTTGATTGGAGGGGATAGGGTGGATAGTGGAGTAACAGGCAGTTTAGGTTATAATTTGGCTGCTAAAGGCGAATGGTTGTGCTTTTGTGACGTGGAAGTAGATGTTGCAGTGACGCACGTTATGTGACGTCATAGTATCTATCTTTGGTTTGCAACACATTTATAGGGTTCTACGTCATTCACAAGCACTACCTCAAATATTCTTTAGGTGAAATTATTCAAAAGACTTCAAAAAAGGTATTTCTTTTTCTATACTTCTATACTAATATTATAAAGAGGAAAGATTTGATTGTTTGTTTGTTTGAATTGAATAGGCTCCGAAACTACTGGACCGAGTTAAAAAATCCTTTCACCATTAGAATCCTTAATTTTCCGTGATGAACATAGGCTATATAATATTTTCAAAAAAGTTAGGGATCCGCATGAAAAATTCAATAATTGAACCGTGGGCTGTATATTCAACCTCTTTTTCTATTATGGCGCGTCAGAATAGAAAAAAAGGTTGTATAGCGCACGGTGCTTGCTTTTTCTCTACGGCCAGTGTCAGTTTTGGAATGTCGAGTCAATGTCAAAAATCCCAATGCTGTTAGAAAAAGTAAGGGATCCGTATGAAAACTGTGAAACACATCGTGTCAGTGTGTATAATTTCTGAAATTTTTGTTTAATACCCGTGCGAAGCCGGGGCGGGCCGCTAGTATACTATAATGAGAAAACATTTGATTGAATAGGCACCGAAACTACAGGACCGATTTGAAAAATTCTTTCACCATTAGAATCCAAAATTTTCCTTGATGAACATAGGTTATACAATATTTTCAAAAAAGTTAGGGATCCGTATGAAAAAATCTAATGTAACCCAACGTGGAATAAATTATATTATATAGTTTTTACATTTTTGTTAAATACACGTGCGAAGTCTGGGCGGACGGCTAGTCTTTAATTAAGTTTTCGAAGGCAGTTTACAGTTTTCAAAACCATCAAATAATTTATTTGAAATTTAGATGGAATCAACTTCATAAACCAAGGACATTATAATTATGTAAGTATATAGAAGTCACAGATAGTCGCTTAGATTATTCTAACTAGGATGTGGCTCAGAAAGCTATTAAATGTTCTAGAATATGCCTCAGCAAACTAAACTAGACTAAAAGACAACGTCGTCTGTAAACCTTGTGAGATCTGCTAACTTGAGTAAACTAATTATGAAGTTCTGTTTGCGAACATAATTATATCAGAGGCGGTTATATGCTTGCCCACATGTGGACTATTGTAGGCTGATGACTATGACATAAATATGCCGCGGTCGTTGTACCATTTATTTGGGGTCTATATAAGGACAATGCCTTTTTGTCAATTGCGCACGATTTTGTGCAGTTTTACTGTTGAGTTGTACTTCTAATTTGTTTTTTCTAATGTAATTTTTTTTGTTAATAAAAGTTTGGCACGTTTACTTTTTTTGTCCAGAGAGCAACAACCCCGGACCAGTGTAACATGTAGATCTTTATAGAGTGCAGTTTATTTAAGTGTCGTGTATTTATTGCCCATCATTCTGGATCTAAAGAGAACTGAGGCCGAAAATGAATTTATGTGTGAGTTAACATGTCTAGCATAATAATTTAAATAACTTCATAGTATTTTCTTGCATTCGCATACTATACAAACAGGAAAACGAGACGTACAGACAGAAGCATTAATTGGTAACCCCCTCACAGAATATGTCATAGTTATCATTCAGTAGCATGTAGGTTCAAACCCGTGAAGATTTATACATTCATTTTAATTTACATTATTTTTTATTTTTGTTTTTTTATAAAGTTTGTTTAATTGTTTAAATAAAAAACAAATGTTTTTTTCAACACCTACATTTCTTTTATAAGGAGTAACGATACTGGAATTTCGGGCCTGTATCACATGTAACTATGGTGTAGTGGTTAGTGTATCCGAAATTCTGTCACCGCACATCGTAATGACCGTCATCGAATCCTTGCAGTGGATGTTTTTGTTTTTTAACTACTACTTAATTTTAGTAATGTAATGACATTTATTTATGTGTAATACTGAAGTTTTTGTCTATTAGTATGAATTTAAAGTAATTGATAAAATAAAACAATAATAATAATTTCAGGTAAACAATTACGTTTATTTTTTTCAAAAATTTGCCTACACAAACAACAACACAAAAAATTTAATTAATGTTTTATTTTATTATTTAGCCTACTTACAAATAGCTTCCTATCCTGAAAAATAATATTCCATTTTCGATTTAGTGCTCGAGAATACACATGTTTTCATTAGATTTTCGTTTACTTTGCTAATCTAATGAATTAAACAATTTGGATCTCGTGTAAATCATGGAATACTAAATAATCAGGTAGTTTTGAAAATAAATGAGGTCAAATGGAGTTTTTCTGACAATGTTAATAGGTAAAATTACATTAGGGTTTAGTAGGTAGTGATATTTATCATCCTTTATATTTAGTGATACTTATCGCTTAATAGCTTAAGGGCTAACGGATCGGATCTCAATTTAAAACCATTTGACCCCACATATTTTCTATCGGATTTAGGTCCGAACTTTTAGATGTCCAAGAAATAACAGTAATGCCTTGTAGAGATGAACAACCCTTGAGAAACCATCCGCGTACGATGCACTGCACAATTTATCATGGACAAAATAAATTTGGGCTTCTGGATACGCGATCCGCGTAGTAACCTTCAACACTTTCAAGCTCGTCATTCATGCGCCCAGTTATTTTTACTATTTCTCCAGGACCCATAGAGGATATCCATCTCCAAAACCTAAAAAGAAAAAAAAGTCAACTGTTATATATAATGTTAATTTAGTTCGTGTAAATACTAACTTGTTAAAAATATCATTATTATGATGAAATAATCATAGACAAAGGTGTTCGAATTTGTTGAGAATTATCAGTATTATCACTTACCTAAAGTTATTCATGCCCTACGATGGAGTTCAGCAGACAAGTCCTATTTTTGCTGCTCGATAATTGTGTAAGTATATCAGCTGCATGCAAATGCCTTCTGTTGATGTTGATATCAAATATTGTTGAGCAGTAGAACGAGTGGATGCAAAAGGCGAACTAGTCTGAATGTCAACAATATTATTGTGGCGACTTCACTGATTTGTAATATACACTCCTGTTGTTTATCTGCCATTGCTTCTTACATTCACATCCCCACATTACACTTAAGCGCACTGTTTTTATCTGTAAGACAACAAATCAATACTTAAATGAAGTTGAAGATAACAAGGTTTTACTAAAAAAATATGTATTTGTTTCGTAATGATTATGACACAAGAATAATAAGTTGATAACTTACCGTATTTCAAAGCTAACGAGCAATCTCCTGATTACTCATTTGCTGTTCGAATAGCACCGCGATCTTAGTTCTCACAAAATTCTTAATTTGCATAATTTCCTTCAATATTCTTCAATTTATATATGATTCAAACAAGTAAGTCAAGACTAAGTAGAATTGAGTATGGCTAGTGACCTTTTGATTATTCACCAAGATTATATTTAAATCTACCCTCAAATACTTCTATTTTTTCTTATCCAGTGTAAAGAGATCTCATAAATAAAAATCCGCTGTCGAACACTAATAACATAAAATTTCGACGCTCTGATAACTGGTTCGTTGGTTTAGTTGGTTGGTGCGTGCATTACTTGTCATGTGAGCGATTGGATGTCTGGTTCGATTCCCACTGGGTGTTACGTTTTTGTTTCGTAATATTTGAGTAAAAGATTTGTAAATCGTACAGTGATTTGCAATGTAAACTTTAGCTATTAGGGGGGTTACCAATTAATGCTTCTGTCTGTACATATTTGTCGCACTTTTAGGCTACATTTCGTTAGTGTCTTCTGTCATTCTATGTCTTTTTCTTTTATGAATTCAATGGTTCTCAAAAACGTATTTCTGAAGCTTATGTGCTTACAGCCCATATTTTGGTGTGGCCTTACATCAGGCTGATGATTTTGATGTGTGTTAAGTTAAAAACGTATAAACATCACACATGACACAACTAAACTAAGCTCCGACTAAAGTTTAGTACTTTATGTTCAGTTTCAGCTTCGTCTAAAATTTAATAAAGCCACGTTCGAGTCCAAAGTATGTTGTGAGCTTTTTGGAGCTAAAGGAAGGGGGTATTTATTGAATGTTTGGAATATTTGATGCTCAGTGTGCGTGAACTAGCTTAGTTTTTGCATATGACTTAGCTCGTTTAGTTTGTGTCAGTAAACAATGTATAGAACGAGGTTTATAATATTAATCTCTGGGAATATTTGACAGTCTGGTCGAAGTGACGTGTGACCCGAGACAAGAGCTGGTCGGTCTGGTAAAACGCATCAGCATTGAACCTACTTTACAACTTAATTTTAAGATTGCTGTGTATATTATTGTGCTGTTTGATTAAGGTAAATAAAAAATATTTTATTTCTTTCTTTCATTGCCATACAGAGAGGCGAGCCAGCGTCTTGGGGACATGACTGGTATTAATCTGGATCAGTTGAGCTGTAGTTTTTTTGCAACAGTCTTCAGTTAGCTGAATTGTTTCAACTGTAAATACTAGTTCTTATGTGGTTTTCTGATTGTAATTTTCTTTGATAGTAAACATGTGAAACGTTCTTTAGATTTCAACTTAGTTTTAAAATTATACAATATTTTACTATAAAACCATCATTGTTTGACAAAAACCTCGCCAAACTACTTGTATTTCTCGTTAGGGGAATAGGAAACGTTGGTGGTTCTTACAAAACTAACAAGGTTCGTTACCCGCTTACATTCATAGATATTTGATGGATATTTGTTCTAGATTATCAGATAGATATCGCTCTACACCAAGAGAACCGCAATATCCAAAATGTTATAGTAAGCAAATAGAATTTCGAGTTTTACGACGCACTATGATTATTTTTTACTGCTTAAACCTCTCTCATTTTATCCAATACAAATTCAGTAAACCACCCTTTACACTCACAACTTGAAGCACCCTGTAAGTGCTTCTTTCCAAGTGGTTTCTGAAGCTGACATCGGCCACCACTCACCACATTTCAGCCATGGAGTGGTACTCATAGTTAAGAACCAGTTTGACAGTTGAATTGTCAAAATAAAGGTGACAGCTGAAATGTCAAGAAGTTTTGAGAGTTCGGAGTATTGGTTTGGATTGTTATAACGTCAGATTGGGGCTTAATTTTGATGTCTGCTGAAAGTTTATTCAGTCTTCATTAGATTTAATTTAACTATGTGAACAATGATTTTAAATAAAATTAAAATAATAATTAAAATAATATTGTATACTTTTTTAACTTTCGTGGATGTATGTGTGTGTAGTACTCTACCGAGGGACCTAAACGTGATCATAATCTAATAGAAAAGAAAGTTGTGTTAGTTACACAATTTATAACCCAAGAATGGCTGAACCAATTTGACTGAGAATAGGGGGGAGTAGCTTAGAACCAGTTGACTACTTTGGCGCGACATAGGATACTTTGGCGCGGCCACGTGATCAAAACCGATGACGAAAGCTTACTAAATCTCAACACGTTTTCCCATCTAGACTTCACACTCAAAAAGTTAACCGAACAGTTTCTCGGGACACATTTTAAGTTGAAACTACCAGGTCGTCTCTAAGAATGTCGAATAACCATAACTTCCTGCGGCGTCTATAGAAATGTTAAAACACGTACAAAGTTGCCTCGATGCAAATTCCACTGAGTGCTGGTACATTATGCAACTGCTTTATTGAAAAAAGCTAAAACTGGGCAAGGGTGAGTGAGATTTGCGCTTCGGTTCCGTGGATATCTTTTTATGTACAATTTTTTTTATATGGATTTTACTTTAGTAATTAGAATAATTAGATATAATGAAAATTAAAACTTAATTTATATCTAATGGTGCTTTGAAGGTTCTTAAAGGTATGTATTTTGACGTCTTTTAATCGGTAAAATGGTAATTATATTTTAAGATGGAACATACCTAATTACTTTGTTTACGGAGAAAGGCGCTGGCTTCTTCTTAATAGAGATTTGTCGATTTATTTTATGCATTATTTTATTATTAATATCAATATTTTACTAGGTATATTGTTGACAATATTTTAATAAATATAATTATTTCACGAATGCCTCGATTGAGATACACCTATTACAGTAGATACATAGCTTTTACACCGTTGAACGGGACTCTCATTTTAACACAATCTAGGCACGACGGTCAGACTAGCGTGCTGCGGGTTCCGTGTTATATAAGGAACCCTAAAACAAAACCTAAAGGAAAAAGGATAGGCACTTTAAGCGTAGGCTCAAGGCTTTAAAGGTCTTTGAGTGCCTTGTGGCATAGTGCAGCTTTAAACTAAATGTTTGAACAACAAAATGGATGTACATACGACATTTTATGTTCTTGTATGTTGCTATTTAGCAATGGGTCATATAGCAAGTCAATCATATAGCAAGGATTGAACTTTATTAAGGCTTTCACTGACTAAGGTAAGCGCCTTCTTCGACATTCATGGGCATCATAAGTGTTAATAATAATAATAATAAGAGACGTGTGGAATGATCTAACTCGACCACGTACCGTTCTAAAATACTGCGATTGTTTCTGGCCCTTGAAGCGATTTTAAATTTTTGCTAATAAGCCTTATATATTTGCAAGAATATATACCTACTGATAGATCGGTTATAACGTCGACGGTGCTCACTGATGTCACCATACCACATGCTACTCGTAACTTCTATTAAGCTTAGAAAGATTAACTTATTAAATTATGTTGACTTGGCTAACAACTTTACAAGGTTGTCAGCATTGACATCATACATGTTGGTTCAACAACCTTAGTTGTTTCGTTTAACGGTGTAATAGCGAAGAGTCTCGATCAACATTTCAAGGATCAAGGGCAAGACTTTTAGAGCGGTACTCTTGGATATGGTAGGTATCATCAGGAAGTTTTACTCTTTGGAGCTCTGGTTACGGAGCCTACCTTTGTGATCAGTTCTAAAACGGTGGCATTCCCTGAAATGGAACCCCTCATCTTTGCTATGTAGGTGTTTCTCAGGATAAAATTTTTGTTAGTGACTCCAAGTACCTGCAACAAAAAAACATATGTTTAGTTTAAAGTATATGTATTCTACCCATAGGTATAAAATAGCGGCTTTCAAAGGTTTCAATATCAGGCAACGAAGTGTTGGAACAATATACCTTCACCCATACGTAATCTTAACACTAACGCACTTTGACGACCTCTGTGGCGAAAATACCTTCCCTTATACATTACTTATACATTTTTATTTGCACTAAACACTGCAAGTCAGTCAGTCAGACAAGCATTCATCATGATTTAAATACAAAAAATATACAATCACGCATTATTTTTTTCTAAGTGTTTCGTTCTCCTGTAGGGCAAGCACGGGCTTTCTTGTCTAAGGTAGAATAGACAAAAATGACGTCACTTTGTCATCGAATGCGTAAATTATTTGAAATTAATTTCTTCAACTTCAATAATGTACGCAATGTATGGCAATGCGATGTCATTATTGTCTATTCTACCCTAGAGAACAATCCCCGTGCTTGGCCTACTGAGTAATACTAAAAATCTGGATTTTACTTTTCGAGTATTTGTGCGCTGAGTTTAGGTATCGCTATATAATTTTGTAAATCATGAATAGAATTGGATTAAAACAAAAGGTGAAAACTCCAATTTTCAGAGCAATGGAGCAGAAAAATCTAATTTAAAGGCATAAAAGAACCCATTAAACATAATTTCAGACCTAATTGTGTACCTAATTTGACTCTAAATTGTATTAATTCTCTTTTTTCACGCCATTTTGTATTAACCTCTCGTAAAAGCGTCTGTGTCTGAACACGCAAATTATAATAAAGTAATAACTGTAAAATTACTATTATTGCTTTAATTAAGATAAGCTTAAGACGACCTCTGTGGCGCGGTGGGCGAAGGTCAGCCTGCAGGAGTTTAAGTACCCATAACACAAGCTCTGCTTAGCTTGGGGCTAGATGATGCTGTGTGGATTGTCCAGCATTATTTATTTATTTATTTAATAGCCAAAACACAAGCCTTGCTTTGGGCTAGATGATCCTGTGTGGATTGTCCAATATTATTATAACTTTTTATTCTAAACAACTATCTCGATAGCGCAGTGAGTGATGATAATTCAACAGTGCCGCAGAGGGTTGCGGGATCGATTCCCGCCTCGGGACAAATGTCTGAAACAAGATCTGCACATCTTACATCTGCAGCCTGTAAACTATTACGTACCTACTCGTATCTACCTATCTATACTAATAATATAAAGAGGAAAGATTTGATTGTTTGTATGTTTGTTTGTTTGTTTGTTTGTTTGAATTGAATAGGCTCCGAAACTACTGGACCGAGTAAAAAATTCTTTAACCATTAGAATCCTTAATTTTCCGTGATGAACATAGGCTATATAATATTTTCAAAAAAGTTAGGGACCCGCATGAAAAATTCAATAATTGAACCGTGGGCTGTATATTCAACCTCTTTTTCTATTACGGCGCGTTAGAATACAAAAAGAGGTTGTATAGCGCACGGTGCTTGCTTTTTCTCTACGGCCAGTGTCAGTTTTGGAATGTCGAGTCAATGTCAAAAACCCCAATGCTGTTAAAAAAAGTAAACATCCGTATGAAAACTGTGAAACCCATCGTTTTAATGTGTATAATTTCTGAAATTTTTGTTTAATACCCGTGCGAAGCCGGGGCGGGCCGCTAGTATGATATAAAAATGTGAGGTAACTAAATAAATAAGAGATTTATATTGCTCAGTGTGGTTCATCTTAACTCTAGTATAGTCTAGGACGTGTCCTTGACAATAACATTTTGATTGTCAACCTTTATTCGTTCCTTCAGCCCTTTGGGATTCCTATCGTGATTCTGCTGTGAGATACGCCATTTGAAATTGTGAGTTTTTCTAGAAATGTGGCGATACATTTAAAATGATATTTTTAATGTATAGAGAACAATATATTTATTTTAAGTGTATGCATCAGATAAAGTGAGACTGTAAGGATACTGTAAATTAGTTATTTTGAAATAATTGAGATTATTTTATTTTATATTGGCGTTATTTTATGTGAAATATTGATCAGAATAATTAAAAAGGTCTGAAAAGGGTGAGGCCTTTTCCCAGCTGGTGAATTTCCTCTTAGTTTAAGATATTTTTATAACTATCTTTTTCTCTTTATGTTCTGATGAAATAAATATATTTTTACTTCCTTAGTATCGCCGTTAGATTATTATAAGCAAATAAACAACTAGTATCCGACCATCCTAATCTTTGTCTTACTGGCCTATAATGTTTATTATTTTAAATTGTTGATTATTTAAATGTGTTAAATTAAATCCTACTAACATTAAATCCTACTGGCATCCTTTTCACAAAATTGCGGGCAACGTGCCCTTTCAATCTATTTTGAAAGAAAAGTTGTTACTTATTTTTATTGGTAATATAAGAACTATTGACCTTTCACTACATTTAATCGAGTAGGTACCAACATAGGTCGAGATAAGCAGTCACCCTATTGATAACAGACTTTAGGATAACGGTAATAAGGTGCATAATCCCTCTCGTGTTGTTATCAAATCGGAAGAGGGTAGGTAGCTATAATTCTTCAATTAACCAAGCCCTTAGTGGGCTGAGGTTGGTTAAGGGACAAGCGATAGCGATTTATTAGAACTAAATGACTTTTACATGGACATGTTGTGAATAGGTACAGATTCAAACAAAATCGATGGTTTAGATGTCAGCATTTTTAAACAACTCTGAGGAAACTAATAGTTATAGTAATAATAAGCCATTTATTCCCATTTCTTAAATTTTAAGGCTATATTTAAAATTATAATAATGAATAATTAGGTAGATACTTATTGCATGCATTAATTTAATCGATTTTATCTTTAATTTTCTTTGTGGGCCGTCCATTTATAAACGTGGGCCTACCTTATACGAGTAGTTATAAACAGGTATTTATGTATTTTTGTCTTTTGTATACTATTTTACGTAGAAACTAAGAATAACTTATCAGAAAAGTTAGATTAGATTCAACTGAAATAAAATTGTATTGCCACATTGCTCCAAAATATTAGAATACTTATCTAATATTCAGAAATCCCTTTGTATTACAAAAGGTATTTTTGGACATCAAAGCTCATTAATACGTCAATTTGAATGCAAAACCTAGTCTAATAATTTTTCGTAGTGTACTGATAGTGATACAGTGTTTGAACCCGTTTCTTTCGTGTTTATATTCTTATCTTTCCACTTCGTCAAAGTATTTTTTTTTCGTTCAGAAACCTAATCATACAAGCACTTGATAAAAACTTGTCTGCACCTTTTCTGAACTCGTGCCCGTCATTGCCGTACTGGCTTTGGCTGAAAACCAGCGCCCTTTTACAATAGTGCTACTATTTGTGTTAGGGCATTACGCTTAAAACCTGTTAGACATTTAATGATTAGTAATTAACGGGTATTTATCGCGTTTCTTCTTCCTCCTTTCTTCTTCTTCTTTTCTCGACGTTTCAACAGGTTTGCACTCTGTCGTGGTCACGAGATGACTAAGAAAGGAGGAAGAAGAAACGCGATAAATACCCGTTAATTACTAATCATTATGTGTTCAGATCGCGTAAGTTTCAAAACATTAACTGTTAGACATTGCCTACGTACATACTCTTTGTCTTCATGTCCACAGATGAGCTGCTTAGTACCATTATTCTTAGTTTCTTAATTGTGTTTATTGTACCTATCTAGTTCACAGTTCGTACTTAAGTAGCCTCTCTGTGTTTGCCTTATTGTATTGTTTTATTTTGCAATAGTATCGTACTAACTTTCTATGTGTGTCTTTTGTAGGTTTTTTCCAATAAACTATTCCTTTCTTTATTTCACTTAATAAAATCGCTACTGCCCATACCCCGCCCAAACCGCAAGAGCGGAAACTCGCAAATCAGTCCCAAGGTACGATTTATCGCCTCCCTCACCCCTCCCCTTACACCTCCTTAAATTAAGTCGTGTTTAGGCATCAATACTAAACAAGGTCTAAGTGTAGCCTGAGTTTACCTGATGTGGTAAATTAAGGGTTAGTGGTAACGATTGAAGGTTGAAATTTAATTACTTGGGTGATTAAAGACGTATTATGAATGCTTGCTCAGTCATACCTACGCTTGAGTGATGTGTATGCTTAGAAGAACGCTCAAGCATACGTAGACTGAGTAACCTTTTATAATACGATGGAAGTGGGTTGTAAAGAAATTAGGAAAGGATCCTGTTTTTGAGCCTTGGTTTGTTGGTTTGAATACAGGCTACAGGGTCCATGTTTGAGAATGACAAAGTGAGGTCACAGCCACGCGATGAAGGAATTAACAACTAGTTTTAGATACCTAACTTAACAATTTGACGACCACTGTGGCGCGGTAGGCGATAGTACGCCTGCGGCACAGGAGGTTGCGGGTTCGATTCCCGGCTCGGGACATATATTTTTATGATCTGCAGATATTATTTATTTGATAAGGGAGTTTCCTATTTATAATAAACAATATGTAATAATATTGTATTATGTATATCAGTCATCTAGTACTCATAACACAAGTTCTGCTTAGCTTGGGGCTAAATGATGCTGTGTGGATTGTACAGCAAAGAGACTGCTCGCTGTGGGCTAAATCCGGCTAGGAAGGTATCGACGTATGTATGTAACATTAAATTATATTTAATAAAAAAAAATATGTCTTTCTTGACAAAGAAAATATAATTCAACAAGCAGTTTGCCCAGGCTTTGCAAGGGTATTTATAAAAAAAATGTATTTTTGTGTATTTCCAACGTTGGATCATATTATAATTTTAAATGGATCCCTGACTTTTTGAATACGATTATATTCTATAAAAAACATTTTTTTTTCTTTTTTATAATGTAAAGTTTGAGTTTGTTTGAAGTTCTAACTGCAGACAATTTACAGGTAGCTTAACTCAAACATATCACAATGCTGATGCGCTGTGCCAGATCTTGTGTCGTCGCCTCGATCAAATGCATCTTATTTGTGTGTTTTTCAAAGGTCATGCGTTGAAACCACCGGATACAAAACTTTACATCAGTGCCATACGGAACGGTCGGTTGGTTGGCAACTATCTTTATGTGGTGTGGTTATGATTTGGCAGACAATTTGTTTGTTGAACTGAGTTTTGTTCGGCAGCATTAACCACTGAATATCGGCCTGTCATTAAAAAATCTCATAAATAACATTTAGGCATACATGCATTAGTGTTGAGACTCCACGACGTTAGAATCGTCCCCTTCAACGCAGCCCGTGAATGTCGTAAAACTCAAGGACTAAAAGAACCTATTAGCCTAGCAAGGGCAGCTTCCACCTGAGTCTTTTAACACCTCTACTGCGATCACCAATCACCTTGACAAATGTGGTTATTCTGGCAAAAACGTTGTTCCACGTTCAGGCGTACAAATGTTGATGAAGACATTATAACAATCAAAAAGATTATAGCCTATAAAATAAATAAATAGCATTTGTACAAACATTTGTCCCGGGAATCAAACCCGCAACCTCCTATGTCCAAGAAAATCAGCCGATTATTACTCGACCTTTGAAGTACCATCTCATCAGGCGGCTGCAAGTAACCACGAACTACCTCAAAGCAAAATTTCACCGGAATCCATTTAATAGTTCCGGCAAACGTTACAGACATAACAAATAGTTTTCATTACAAATTCAATTTCTTTTCTACGAAACTTTATTACGGGCTAGGTTTAAGGGCGCTCTTATAACTCTTGTACCACATAAAATAGCGATTTTGTTACAAAAATATGAGAAATTAAGTAACTTAATTCCGAGCTCCACAATAAGACAAGAAACATTTTATTCGTACTCCGGTATGGTTTGTTTACTGCAGGAGTGATGCTCTTTTAATATCATCCTGTATAGCAATAAGGGTGTTCTAGAAATAACAGAACACCCTTTATTGCTGTGCAGGGCTGTTTCTTGCTACGGTACATTTATTTTCGCGAGTTTTTAGGGTTTTGTTCTGGTAAGTGGGGTTTGGTATGCTAAGGTGGAGAATGTTCTTTGAGTGAAATGATTCAACTGAGGAAGAATCTACAACTTAATTTATGCCGCCAAATGGCATTGTTTTGGTGTTTGATCACAAAGGTCGGAGTAGGTGGAGCGATTTTATGTACTTGCATCATGGTTGCATAACATGGATATGGCTTTTTCCGAAAAGTTACGAAATTACCGGATTCAGTTAAATTAATTAATTCTTTCGATCGTTATTACAATTAAAGTAGTAATTTAGTAACTACTACATTTGAAATTTAAAGGAAGCGATTGTTAAACGTTTATATTATTATTATTCATTTATTTCAGATTATCAAAATCCATATAGAAACTATTACATAAAACAACTTAATCACTATACACAATAAAACTAACTTAATAAAATGTCACAGCAAAATTTAAAATTGAATAAATTTATAATTACGAAATTAAAATATCAAATTAAATTAAATTAATATTTGGATCAGATGAAACATATACACTATACACAATAAAACTAACTTAATAAAATGTCACAGCAAATTTAAAATTGAATAAAATTATAATTACAAAATTAAAATAACAAATTAAATTAAATTAAAATTTGGATTAGATGAAACCCATTATCACCTGCATCCACCTGTTTTGAATAGGGCAGTCTGTCCGCGCTACAATCATCTGCAGGATTCTGTTGCCGCTGCCTCGCGCACGCTGGAGTAAGGAAGCGACTTTTTTGCGAATGATCGCGCGAAAGCCGTCCGTGCGCGCCTCCGCTAACATCCTCGATGCGCTGCAAAAGCGAGGCAGCCGCAACAGCATCCTAAAGATATTGTTGTATTGGACTCTCAAAGAGCTGACAGCCCGCCGGGTGTGGTTTATCCAGAGACTGCTCGAGTAGAAGGACTGGCAGTAAGCCTTAAAGAGAGAGATTTTCACTTCTCTCGAGCAGCGAGCGAACCTGCGTGCGAGCATGTTACCCCGGACTGCCAGCGCTCGGCGCTCCCTTTCAATGTCCTCATCATCTTTTAAATCTTCTGTGACAATGTGCCCTAGATATCTAAAACTCCTTACTACTTTTAGAGCCGTACCATTGAGCATAATAGGTGGAACATGGATTGGCCGAGCTCTACCACTCTTAAACACGAGAACTTCGCTCTTTTTAGAGTTATACCTTAGTCCATGTTCAGCCGCATATACCTCACAGATTCCTACCAGTTGGCGAACAGAGCCCACCGACGGTCCCAGCAGCACCATGTCATCTGCGTAACTTAGATTATTTACCGCGACTCCGTCTACAAAACAACCGGTGTGGGTGCTGCTGAGCTCGCCGATGAGATCGTCAATGTACAGGTTGAACAGCAGACTAGAAGTTATTCCGCCCTGCCGCACTCCACACTCCATGCTGTACGCGTCGGACAACGCACCCAACCGCCTCACCTGGTTTCGCTGACAGAGATACCAGTTTTTTAGTATGGAGACGATATCAGCCGGCACCCCCAACGCCCCCAGCCTGCACCAAAGCTTATCGTACAGGACCGTATCAAAAGCCTTGGACAGGTCGAGAAAGCAGGCGTACACCGGCGTCTTCCTCTCCGTGTAGTACCTGACAGCCTGCTTAAGACATAAGATCGCGCTCTCCGTGGAGAGCCCAGCTCTAAAACCGAACTGGGCATCGTTTAGGTGGACGTGTCGCAGCATTACGTCATTAAGCAAGCTGTCAAGGATCTTTGCTATTATGGTCGCTAGTGAGATAGGCCGATAGTTGTTTTTGTCCGACGCATCTCCCGTTTTGCATTTTACAATCGGTACTACAATAGTTTTAGTCAACTTTTCGGGTAAGTACCCATGACACAAACACAGATTGTAAAACATAGAGAGCACGTGCGGCAGGTGAACACCCATCATACCCAGGAGATTTGCCGCGTTGCATAGACAGAATAGTTTTTTGTACTTCCTTGGCATTAAAACTTGTAGTTCTCTGGTGCATGACAGTCTCAACATCGATCGACCCGGGTGCGGTAGATTCCTTCGACGGTTTTACTCGAAAGTGATCTTTGAAGAGATTAGCGATCATGCGATGGTCATTAACATCATTAACACTCACAGGCAGGCCAGGCTTAGCATTCATTTTGTTAGTTTGTTTCCAAAATTGCTTGAAATCCTTGGCCGTGTGGTGAGAGGCAAGAATGTCCATCTTAATCTGTTCTTGTCGGTCTTGACACCACTTAAGTTGTTTTTTAAAGGACTTTCTGCTCTCACACATTTCATTATAAACTCTACCACTAGTTGGTTTACCAGCTTCAGTCCAGACCAAAAACTTCAGTCTGGCCTCCCTGTGGAAACCCTCTACATGTTTGTTCCATCCCGCAACATATCCACCTCTCCTTCGCGCTCTCCCTCGCTCATAAGAAGATACTGCAGCTTCTGTTAAGGTATTAACTATCTTAGAATACATATTATCTAATATAGATCTATGCTCTAGGTCACTGCAAAGACCGTCACAACAATGGGAGAGCTCTGCTGGAAAATCTATTCCTTTCAGTTGACTGTTACATAACTGATGGTAATGATCAATCTGACTCAGGTTGCGCTCTCCCCATACAACTTTATTAACATCCGATGTCAAGTTTAAATCTATCTTATCATATAACTTACCTAAGTTACATTCAACAAAGAGTGGGAAATGGTCAGACCACTGCACTCCGTGCTCTACCCACACGCGACCGATAGAGGGCAGCGCAGCGCCCGTCACGACGCAGTGGTCCAACCACCTCGCACACCCGTGAGCCTCACTGACAAAAGTATATGTGTTAGAATTAGTACCTAACATATTCACATCTGCACATGTCCAGTTTTGCTCTGTACAAAAGTCTAGTAACTCATTATAAAAGCGTTCTTTTGGGTGTGCATTAAAGTCACCCAATATGTAGATAGCGTCCGTGTCTCTAGCATCCTCAATGATTGAACTTATTTTACTTAAACACTGCGTAAAGTCTGGTAAGTTCTCGTAACAGTCAGTAGGCATGTAAACACTAAATATGATCAGAGATCTATCTCCTAATCTGACTTTTATCGCTGTCAAGCGGACATCATCGCACTCTACTACACTCACTGACCGAAATACACTTTTTCTCCAAAGTAAGGCGACCCCGCCATGGGGCCGTCCTCGTAGTAGACCGGCAGACGTGTCGACCGCAGAAGTCCCGGTGCACTCGAACTCGTCAGCTACAGTTGTCAACATAGACAAATCATGCGGCAGCAACCAAGTCTCCTGCAGCGCGATAACATCCGCCTGCCTGCAGAGACTTCGAACACCATCTATAGATCGCTTGAGCGATTTACAGTTAAATGAGACGAACTTTTTGTAAGGTGTGCTATCCATTATGAGCCTTATGAAGATTGCCTCTCTCCAGAAGTCACCTGCTGGCGGTATTCGTTCGTCAGGTTTACAAAACGCCTGAACGAAATTCCTAGGGGCCATAAACTAGCATCGAGAAATACTTGCACGTTATGCTTGCTTACAAAAAATTTGTAGGCGTTGTAATTTCTCTCCTTAGCCATTTTTATTTTGATAGGAGACACAGTTTCTTGTGTTTTTGTCAAAATATATTCTACAATGTCAGCCTCCGAGACGTCTTTGTGTACATTGGTGATAAAGAGCGGGATTTTAGTGTCAGCAGCTTTAAATTTACTATTTTGCTCCATACTGGCCTTGCCCTTACTCGTAGTAAATCTATTTTTTAAACGCCTTCTCTGCACTACTTTCCATTCTTGATCCCTTTCCGGTACATGCCATAAACCTCTTGCTCTTCCAACCTCAGCAAAAGAGGATTTATTTTTAAAAGATGATTCCTCTTTCTGACTCTCATTTTTACATTGTGTCCCACTCGGTGATGCAGGCCCTGTCTGCAACGAAGTTGACTTAAGCACAACATCATCCGTAGCGGCGGCGGCGCCGCCGCCTGTTGAGCCTGGGTGACTCACACACGGCTGTACGCACTCGCGCATAGTTACTGTGTCACATGCTGTGGCGCTAGCGAGAGAGCTCGCCGAGCCGACCCGACTTATACGCGATGGTACCGGGCACGCTCGGGTCGGGATGGGTTCAACGACCGGCGGCGGAGACAATGTTTGCGGCATCGGGCTGGTTGACTCTGTCATGGAGGTGATTGCCATCGGCCCACTATTTAATAAATTTGCGCCGCGTGCGCGGGTAGAGACGAAACGATCGTAGCGATGCTGAATAGGAGTTTCAACAATAGAGTCGTATCTATTAGAATGTAGCTTGATTTCCAAATTATGTAGTTGTTCAGCAGTGACGTACGTGTTTTTGATATTCTCCATCTGCGCTTTCAATAGAGTTATGTCCTTCAATAGCACCGAGCAATCCAAATGATCAAAGAGCACAGGAGGCAAACGGTGCAGTTCTTTAGCCACAAAAATCGGTATCGACTCGGGATCTAGACTTTTAATAAGTGTAATAATATCTTCTAAGTCTCTCTGTGTTTTTCCCTCGCTTTTCTTCTTCCTCGTTATCTTCCGTATGTTTGTGGTAATGGAGTCAAACAAAAGATTTTTCGACTTCTCCACCTCTTCCATTTTGAAAGCCGACACACAAATGCGCACCAAACTTTCTTCATCCATAACATCAATTTTATTGGTAATAAATGCTAAAACTTCGTCAATAACAACATTGCAACTTGCACATTTAACTGTGCTCGACGACATAATTACGATCGAAAAGTACGCGATCGAGAGTACGCGCGTTATAGGTAAATTGATTTTTACTTTTGATACAGACGATTTCTTTGTTTTTTTTATTTCCCTTATGCGTTTCTATAAAATTCATATAAAATTCATCCAATTGATTAGAAGCTCATCATCCATCGCGGGAAACACGTTTCCCACGAGAAAGTGCTAAGTAAAGTTGACAGTTCGCTTTAGATACTATTATTTATTTCACTTTACGCCTTCATCTATGAAATTACGGAAAAAATGTCTTGATAATTTTAAAATTTCGGAATTCTGGAGGGATATCCATACTAACTTATCATTTGAGGTCATTGATCCTAAATAACTCTACCTACTCCGACCTATGTAATGATCACAGAGTACAGAAAATCATTTATTTTCTGCTCATAGCACAAAACAGGCTCTAAAACGCATTTTGAGTAAAAATCTATAGTAAAAACATAAAACTAGGAATAACGAAACAATGCTTGTAAATCCACAGCATCTTAAAGCCCCAAGCTAAACAGAGCTCTTGTTTTTTTGGGTACACTGGCCTGCAAAACTTAGTATCGCACTTATATTTTTATTAACCTATAGAATTTTGAGATTTGAAAAAACTTTTCATAGTAAATTTCATTAGATTTCTTTTAAACTAACATTAGTAGCATTTTCATTTAAATTAAATTGCTGCTATACTTAATACGTTAAAAAATTATTTTAAATAAAGCCCATGGCTCATTGGTTTTCTTTATGATAGGTAAAGTATGCAACCTGTAATAAACTGAAACTCTTACACCTCCAAGTCTCAGAATGAAACTGCAAGCCAGGACTTGCAGAATCTAATTCAAGTTTATATTGAAAACTGCTGGAATATAAGAATTCAGCGTCTTCGAGTTTCCCCTATCCTACCTGTTATAAGGCTCGGAATACACTATTGTGACTATTTATAGTCAGTGCAAGAGGAAGTCTTTTCTATACTAATATTATAAAGAGGGAATATTTGATTGTTTGTTTGTTTGTATGAATTGAATAGGCTCCGAAACAATTAGACCGATTTGAAAAATTATTTCACCATTAGAATCCTAAATTTTCCGTGATCAATTCCGCGTATGGCTATACAAAATTAAAAAAAAAATTAGGGTTCCGCATGAATATTGTTTTTTTTTAAAGTAATCGTGCGAAGCCAGGGCGAACCGGTAGTTGTAATATAAGAGAGGCGAGGTGGAAGCCTAGTACTACTTCCCGGGTCAAGTCCAGAAAGAACTACTTCAAATAGGATTTTTCTTTGTCTAAGTCACGGGTTCAAATCCCGCTCAAATTGAAAATTTTGGGATTGTATTGAATTTCTTTCTTCATTACTGTAGTCGTAGTTGATCTCATCTGGAAGTCATCAGTATATCGTGTGATGTAGGTCTTTACTGGAATAGTCCGTCTATTCAGGGCCTTAGGGGAACTTTATGAAATTAAATTAAAATTTACGCTACGTACTTTGAAGTTACGTTTGCGTTGGTGTCGAAGAAAATCCGCGGAATGTTATTTTAGTAGTAGAAATAATACAGAAAAACTAGTATAAATTTATTTAAAACTAGCAGTCCACCCCGGCTTCCCACGGGTATTTACCCAAAAATTAATTTTTCATGCGGATCCCTAACTTTCTCCCATCACGGATAATTTTGGATTCTAATGGTGAAATAATTTTTAAATTGGTCCAGTAGTTTCGGAGAAATTCAAACAAACAAAAAATCAAATCTTTCCTCTTTATCATATTAGTATAGATAACATTTGAAAACTTATATAGCACATGACAAGCAGCGAGAAAACTAGAAAACCCAACATATTACGACATCGTAAGTAAGTTCATATAAAAGTGGTATGTAGGTGACTTCTCGATCCGGGATCGATTTAAACTTCCAAACTTTCCAAAGTTCATGTTACCTTTCTCTGGAAACGGTTACAGCTTTACAGCTCAATTCGATACAGCTGGTACACTTTAAAATAAAATGACGATCGTGTTTATGCGGGCTTTATTTTTTTATTGTATTGCGGTCGAAAGGTCCTCATACATAAGAACTTTCTATGCTTCACTGACAATAACTAAATCAAATAAAGTAAAACAAAGTGATAACCTATTTTGAAGAAATAGTTAATAAGTATTTGACAAAACCAGCTCGCATAAGTTTCTGGTCGTTTGACATATCTCCCATAGTATCCAGTCCCATTTAATTAAGCGCTGCCGACTGGGTTTAAAACCGGTAGGAAAACTTAGGAAACAAAATCTTTACATTCAAAACTTTACAAGCAAAGATAATTACACTCTTATAGAATAGAAATAAACTTAAACAATTATTATATTACACAAAGAACTTATTATTGTACGACGTAATTTTCACATAATGAACTAGCTATTCTCTATTTACACTGCGACAAAACTTTGTAAATTCTTCTGATAGAAACTGCTTCGAATCGGTCCTTTAATTCAAACATAAATTAAGTGAAGAAAGTAACTTACCAACTTAAAATATAAGGAAGTTAAAATTGGAACTTAAGTTTCTTTTCCGTATTTAATTTCAAAGTTAGAGAGCGTGAAATGATTTATAGCGAGTCAACAGCCTTTGACATAGGCTTCTATAGTTATCACTCTTACTTGTATAATGGTATAAATACGAAAGTAAGTCGGTCCGTCTGTCCGTCTTTTACGCCTAAAATACTGAAATTTTAGGCGTAAAAGACGGACAGACGGACGATTGATGAAATTTGGCACAGACGTTATCTACAACGAGACAGGACATATAATGTTATCACGGTGTCATGTTCCCGTACAAGGACATGCAATATTACGGAATCCTATTTTTTATATACCTATATGTTATTTATATGTAATAAGAAAATTAATAACGTTAACAAATTAAAAATACTATTCCGACCAGTTTCGTTCTTCTTTTCGTCTTTAATAAATAACAAAGTTTTCAAAAACCATGGACATCTAAAACGTATCCTATGCTAAGATCATATTTGATACAAAAGGTCTAAATCTTAACCGGCGATACAATCTATCACCTCGCAAAACTTCATAACCATTCAACCAGCAACAGACAGACAGACCGTCTGTGTACGACTAGCAGAGTTGGTATTTTAAGATTCGTCAGCAGAAAATATTTCACGAATTGTTTTGTAATCGTAACCCTTTATAAGCAGAAGTATTTACAGAATAACGACAAAATATTAGCACAAGCTAATCTGAAACCACAAACAGACGCCGATCTCTTTGAACTAAACCGACAGGGGTCGGCCTCTTGAACCCCCTGGAACCCCCTGGAACCCCCTTGAACCCCCGGGGTAAATATTATAAATCTCTGTGTAAATTGTAATTATTTGAGTTTAACTTTGCTACGAGGCATTGCGTTTGCTCATCTGTAAGATAAATAATTATCTTTGTTGCTTTGATAAAGATTTATAGGATATAAGACCACAGATCAAAATTTTTAAAAACTGAATTTTTAATATTTTACCGATAAATCGATTGTATGAAACATCTAAATATTGTATATTGTATAAATGTATATTGTATTATGTATATCAGTCATCCAGTACCCATAACACAAGCTCTGCTTAGCTTGGGGCTAGAAGATGATGATTGTCCGGCATTATTTATATATTTATTTATTTATATTGCTTTATATGTATTTATTATTTCCGCTTTTCTTAGCTTGGGCTAGATGATGCTCCCAATTCTCCATTAGTTTATCATAACTTTTTTATTTATTTTATCAATAAAAGTAAAATACTCGCACAAATCAATTATCAGTTATTGTGGACGTATGTATGTATGTATGGTTTGCATATGAACGGTATAATTGATTACTTAAGCTAATAAGTAATTCTATACCCGATGGAATAGATATTAGCTTCTTCATTCATAACGTTACACCTGAGTTTTCAATACAAAATTTGTACCAACAATATATAAAAATGAATATCAAAGTGCTTTATTTCCTTAAAACCTCACAGAACTATAGGGCGTGTAACAAAATACAAATAAAATAGGTTCAACTGCCATATAAAGTGATAATTCATATAATGATTCTTTTTTTTTAAACACAAAAACGAACCACCTTAGTAGTTTGTTTGTTTTTATGTTAGAGCAAGACTCATCCCAAACCGTTGCTTATCGTCTAAATAATCTGATATGATATACTAAGCCTTTTTTGTAACACGATATTTTCTCAGGTGAATACCCTTTATCTATACTAATATTATAAAGAGGAAAGATTTGATTGTTTGTATGTTTGTTTGTTTGTTTGTTTGTTTGAATTGAATAGGCTCCGAAACTACTGGACCGATTTGAATAATTCTTTCACCATTATAATCCTAAATTTTCCGTGATGAACACAGGCTATATAATATTTTCAAAAAAGTTAGGGATCCGCATGAAAAATTCAATAATTGAACCGTGCGCTGTATATTCAACCTCTTTTTCTATTATGGCGCGTCAGAATAGAAAAAGAGGTTGCACATTGTACTTGCTTTTTCTCTACGGCCAGTGTTAGTTACGGATCGTTTTTCTGAGGTTATGAAGTGTCGAGTCAATGTCAAAAATCCCAATGCTGTTAGAAAAAGTAAGGAATCCGTATGAAAACTGTGAAACCCATCGTGTTATTGTGTATGATTTCTGAAATTTTTGTTTAATACCCGTGCGAAGCCGGGGCGGGCTGCTAGTTTATTATATTTATCTACGAGAGTAATTATATGGTAAATGTACCAGACATGATATAAATCATCTCAAACACAAATAAAGCTAAATTTCTCAATAATGATAAAGCAATATCACGTAAACGTTAACGTGAATTGACGTTTCACGAGCGAAGCTGATTTATCACGTTTCTTATTACGTTTGTAACGATGATGCATTATTCTCAGATTATATGTATTCAGATCGGGTTCCGTAGGATTAGATTGGAGGTCATTTCTTTGGAATGAGATCAATGAACGAAAGGAATCTCAATTATTCCGATACGAACAATCTTGATGAAATTGTCTCTTGTATAAAAGAATTGTTAGATATGCCTTAAACGCATTTGTAACTTCAAGTTAAAGATAATTTTTATTTCTCTTATGTACTAATTTCACTTATAGCGGAATTACCTTATTTGTAAATAGTTTTTAAGGCTAATAATAGTCACTGAGCACCTTACAATATTAGTTTGAAGGGCACTTAAAATAAGTTTTTAGAATATTCGGCGGCTATTTCTTACAAATCCTTTTAGTTAAGAGCACTAAAAGTCGTTTTAGGTTTTGTTGACACATGTTTTTAGTGTAATAAATTTTTGAAGGGGTATAATTACCTAAACGATTTGTTGTCTACGACACAAAATACTTAATTTCTTGATTTTTCCCAATGTCTGGTCTTATTTCGACGTATGGACTACACAATAACACCGATGACTACGCCGTAGCTCGGTGTACCGCTACGCCGTAGCTCGGTGTACCGCGACGCCGCCGTAGCTCGGTGTACTGCTACGCCGTAGCACAGTGTACCGCTACGCCGTAGCGCTGCTACAGGAAGGTCTACGGCGTAGTGCCAACTGGAACGTTTACTATACTAGTTTCTGTCCACAGCTTTGCACATATTATTGCGGTTCAAAAAGTAGCTTAAATGTTGTTCATTGTGGCAGGTTGCCTGGTAGTTTTAAGCAATAAGGCCTATTGTACGTTTCTTATTTTAAATTAGATATAATGCTTAATATCATCTTAATATTATGTTCACTAAATTTTGAATCGTTTATTCAATTTTAAGGTTTAGGTAAAGGTAATTTTAAGAACATCATCAATACATCTATGCTAAATTTTAGCCCGATCAGTTCAGTAGTTTGGCGACTAGAGGTAACAAATATGCAAACTACGCATGATTGTAAAATCATAGCTATAACTACTGTGATATATTTACAAAAATATGTCACTTTTAATCAAATAGTATATCACCAGTAACACAGGCTTTGCTTACATTAAGAATATTTGAAAGTTTGTGAAATTCCAGTTTTATTTATTCAATTCAAACACCGAACGTGCAGATAAGACCGCAAAATCCAAATTTAATTTGAAATAATGTGATGTGATGTGATGTGACAAAGGCTTATCAACATAGCTGGGGATAAACCTATACTAAAATTAATACATAAAAACTATGTGGATCGTAAAACACTTTTATCGTATAAATTCAAGATGGCCGCTATAAAATGAGAACACGTCCAAGTTTGGAAATGCTTTTAAATTTTAATGTTATGTAAGCTAAAGAGTTGATTATAGTCGAAGTAGGTTGTTTTCATATAGCTGGCCAAATAAAACAATTTATAACTTAAATAGTGAGAAAAATTGATTACTTTAATTTTCTATAAAACATTTTATCCATCTAATCATAACTTGTGGTATGGGAACTGCTTAAATGTAGTATTTTAGAGTTTTGACATAGGTTCCAAAACCCATTTAAATAAATAAATAATGCCAGACAATCCACACAGCATCATCTAGCCCCAAGCTAAGCAGAGAGCTTGTGTTATGGGTACTAGATGACTGATATACATAATATAATATTATTACATACATAGATATTTTTTATTTTACATAAAAAACGTCCAGAAAGTCCTGAACAAATATCTGCAGATCGTACAAATATTTATCTCAGCAACTTCTGCAGCTATTGGTTTGAAGCTATTAATTATTATATGAATTGGATTATTTTTTTCGGAAACCAGGTCCCAGTAGTTCTTAATGTCTACCGAAAAAAATCTTCCCATTTATTTCAAGATAAAATAGAAAGGCCATAGATGGGAAAGTCCAAAACAAATAATAAAATATCGGATAAGCTTGATTGCACACTTGCGTTCTATGCTCCTTTATAATACAGTCGCCTTTATAATACGGTTTATTACTTTAACGTTATACATTTTGCAGACGGAACTGAAACTCGAAGCCGAACATACAAAAAACTAGTTAGTATTTACCATGTACGCATATTTTATTTATTTTATTTTTTCCCTATAGATAGATCATAGCGATGCGTAAATATTCAATAGAAATGACTACTTATCAGAATTTGAATAATCTTAATAACGGTTCTTGAAGAGAACTATGGACTATGGCACATAACCGAATACCTCGTAACAGATGTCCAACAGTAGCTGCTGCTTAGGGTCAAAATTTCCTCTACGTAACACTTTAATTTGCTGTTATAACCTCATCACCGGAAGGTAATCTGTCACACTGGTGTGATGATAAGCAACAAACCTCAGACCTAAGTTCCGTTTGATCATATTATCGAAACGCCATCATCGTGACGTCACACTTTTCTATGTCATTTACGTAGTTCCATGTCCTCACGATAGAGGCGTTGTAAAATTCCATAGATAATTATGACGTTTCTATACATCGTCACTAGTATACGATACCAGGTGGGTAGATTAGAAACAGACGCATTATTAAATTCACTTCTATACACCATTGTGCTTATTTTATGACTTTCTCTGCAATTTATAGCTAACGTAATGACGCGTTAAACTTTCTGAAGGAGCCCTAAAACGGTGTTATGTGAAT
This sequence comes from Eupithecia pulchellata, assembly GCA_963931895.1. Classification (NCBI taxonomy): domain Eukaryota; kingdom Metazoa; phylum Arthropoda; class Insecta; order Lepidoptera; family Geometridae; genus Eupithecia; species Eupithecia pulchellata. The sequence goes on along the minus strand of OZ007546.1, from coordinate 328,215 downwards.
ATTATCTTTATCTTTATGTAGATAAGGGTGGTATTTGTGAATAGTGTTAGTGGATAAGGCTTAGTTTAGATAAAAGTTTTTGTTGTTAAATTGAAGACAAGGTAGGTTTTTGTATTGCATAATACTATATACGATACTATTGCATAAATATCGATACAATAAATTCGGTTCAAAAAGCAATTAACTTTTTAATTATTGATCACATTAATCACTTTATGTTTAAGACGAATGTGACACACAAACCTTCTTAGGTTTAATGGTGCAATATTGTTAAACTTTGAGTAAACTAAATAAATACATATATATTCTATTCTTATATGTCTAAATAATAAGGCGATAGTTAGCACCGAATGCACCAATACAGAGTGTATTGGTGCATTCGGTGCTAACTATCCCTCGTCACGGCAAAACTTCAAACTATGTAGGTACTGTACAATTTTTGTACTCTAATTACAAAAGTTTGTGAAAAACTTCTATAATGGCATAATTATACTATTACTTTGTTAGTACCAACTTTGTACTCATACTGGTAGAATACTAACATCTACTTATCTAAAGCGGAAGCTCGTATGTATAAAATATTACCAGAAAATAATATTTTATCATTATTTTATGTAGCACAAAAAAATGGAAGACCATTTCTTTATGAATAAGTATCGACTTTTATTAAAATACATTTGATTTACGAACTTAATACTTACGAGCACGCATACAGTGATAAAATAAGAAAAATAAAAATAAATGGGAAATAAAATAAACGGTTTCGGAAAGGGGCTCTTTGGCAACCGGTATTCTACATATTTGTAGGGCGAGAGCAAGTCGTTATATTTATGCGTCATGCCATGGAATAAAAAAGGGTAATTATGTCGTTGAGGTTTAAATATATAAAAAAATGTCTGGGCACTCCTAGACGACAAAAGACTAGTTCTTTTGACGTTCAGGTGTGCCCATAGGGGTTTGTATCCAGAAAGGTCATGACATGACTTTTCTTATATCGAAAAATCTTTGCATTATTCTCACCTTTTTATCATTTGTATCGACATTTTAAATAACATTTGCCGAAATTCTTTGTATAGTTAAAAGCCAAAACACCTGATCCCATTCACCTCATTTTCTTATCATTATATCAGTAATTCATCCACCAATTCACATTTCTATAACTGCCCCATCAAAATACGTTCATTTCCTGATGACGTCACAAAAGACCCACTCGCCCCTAGACTATGTATTCCGTAGGTTATGACTACTGTTCGGCATTATAAATTGTTGCTTTTAGTCAAATTAAGTCCTATACTGAGGTGCGAGCGAGATAAAAGTATACGGATCCTGAAAGAAGAACGGAGATAACAATCTGACCTTTCACATTTTGGGGTTTATCAGCTATCTGGAAATTGGAGAATATTTTAAGGAGATGAAGAGTCGGGATCCTTTCTTTTGAAATAAAGTTACCAATGGTGAAAAGTATTTTGATTAAAATAATTTTGTAGAAGATGTCGGGGTGTTTAGAAATTTTGAAGACCTTTGTAACACAATAGGCAAAGATCTATGACAAAAAAGGTTTCTGGCTTAAAAGTGTCTGATTTATTTTAACAAATTTGTTAGCTTCTCTCCCAAATGATTATGCAATCGACATTAAATACACGAAGACACGAAAAAAAAAACGACTTTAACAGTATCAAGATTGTCATGAAAGAAACTTTGTAGATACAGTCGTGCATAAAACTCTGTTTACGGCGAGAGATAACTTCTTTGTTGTCAACTGTACACTGCACTATAAACACTATCTCTGACACAATTATGTACAGCTGCAGAGAGAATACAGGAAAAGTACCGAATTTTGTTACAAATGAAAATCGATTTTTACGATTTTAAGCAAGTTCATCTCCGTAACTGACGCCAACGTATTTTTAACAGAATCCCAAGCTACACCATTCGATGCTCTTGTATTGTAATCGTACTTTACAACATGCGACAAGTAGGTAATGACAAGAATTGGAGACTGAGACTCGGTAAACGTAGTGTGCCTGCCAGGTGGGATGATGTTCTACGAAAAACTGGCTGATGCTGGATGTGACAAGCTGAACAAAAGGCGCTATAGCGCTCCAGCAGTTGACTAACATGCGCTGATGATGATGATGATACCTAAGTTAAGTATATCGAGTTCGAACAGAGCAAGATAGTAATAGAGATGACATCATTCTCAATGCCATTTTATAAGTATAACTTTACTCGTTTGAATTAGAACTAACTAGGCTTGCCAGCGTAAGCCTAGTTAGATCTAATTCAAACGAGTAAAGTTTTCCATAAAAGACTGCTTTTTACGGAGACTCATAAATGTATTTTATGCCGTTCTCGTATAATGCCTGTTAATTATTAATTAATAAACTAAGATCCCTTTGTCCAGTCAATAACTGCATCGAAACTTCACTTCCAGACAATCAGAACTTGCGGACTCAAAGCCGGTCTACAACGGCATAGATGAGGCATCTTCAGGTGGTAATAACAGAAGGAACACTTCACTTTCATCTGTAGGGAAACTAGAAGACGTGCCTTTGGATATTGCGTTTGTGGTTTCCAATTCTGTTTTTATTGTCTTGGTGGAGTGGTTTTGTAAATAAACTAGAAACAGTCTGCCCGTCTGTCTGTTAAAAAGCTACGACTATAATTAAAAAAATATATAATGAATTAGGAATTTTTACACACTTTGGATTTTATTATTAAAGTTTTTATACAGAATCCTAACTTTTTGAAAATATTATATAGCCTATGTTCATCAGAAATAATGTAGGATTAAAATGGTGAACGAATTTTCCAACTTGGTCTGTAGTTCATTGAATTGAAACAAATAAACATTCCAATCTTTCCGCGTTATAATATTAGTATAGACATTTGGTTTCTGAACTGGATCATAACTTGTTGGCTCAGTTGCATGAAATCCAAGGTTTTAATAACTAATATCAATAGTGTCCTTTGCTTGTTACGATACTGTTTTACTTCATAAAATCTGTGTATGTGATGAAAAATACATTAATTTTTGTTGATAAACCAATAAATTGTAACTATTTCTTATATTTTATTCAGAGATGACATGGCGTCGCATCAAGATGCCTAAATACCTACAAAATCATAATGGAACTTACAGGGTAAAGTCCTTTGATCATTAAATATCTGTAAATATATTTACTATTTACCTAGTCATGGATTAAAACCTGTTCCTGTGAAAAATATTTAACACGTGCGGTGCGATGCGTTGGTAAAAATAATAGATTGGTTTGAATCCCAAGCGAAGCTGCCCAACTGTACCCACGCTGCTGCGACACAGCTCTGTGGCACCGACTTTCAATACCCTTAAACTGTCGGAGATTCCAGAACAAAAACTGCTTTCTATGCATACAAAGTGTTGGGAATTTGTTGAGAGTTTTAACTGCTTTTGATTAAGATGAGAAACGGTTTTCTTTTCAACATCTTTTGCGCTGTTTAGCGAGGATTTCATTTGAAGATAAAATGTTTTGTTTATGATTTGTTCGGAAAAAGTAGGAATAAATTGCCAATGTGAAAAAATTAGACAATCCAATGAGTTCATAATTAAATTTATTTCTCTGTATCAAGATCATCTATCTATCTATCTAAATAAATTAGTAAAATAAATGTCGACCACTTAAGGACCACCTAAGTTATAAAATTCACCAATAACCGTTTAACTAGACTGATTCTTTGTACTTATGTATTTAGATTATATACTTTTTGTACTTATTTCAGTCAAGCTATGGATCCACAGTTATTTCTTTAACACAATTAATAATACAATCAAATAATTATAAATAAAATATACCAAAAGATCTACTACAAATTATAAATTTGCGCAATATTTCGACTTCCCCTATAAAAGAGGACCTAACTGTTTGGAGTGCGCCATCCACAATGAACAACTAATTGGACACCCTACACGCATGAAGCATTAAAACAAAACATTACACCCCTACAACACTTTAACTCATGCAAAAACGACTCAATAAAATATGCCTCTTTTGCACGAACCTACGTCGGACGGGTTAAAACGGCGTAAGACACAGTACAATATAAATTGAGCTATATAACCGTGTAAATAGGCTTAAAGTTAATGGAAGTGGTTGTAGGAATACATTTATATATAGATCCTATGTGCTGTAAGCGCTTGTTACTTCCAGATGAAAATATCCGCTTTTTGTGAATGTTTTATCTTTATTCTAACTGATTATGAAAGTCATAAAATCAAAATAAGAAAACATCTTTTCAAAAAAGTGCGTCAATTATTTTTTGAGCCACGGCGGTGACTCACAGCTTTGTATATATGGAAAACACTCATCCTCAAACGTACCTCCAAACAAAGAGGTTTATGCCATAATCACCACGTTTTTCAGACAGATGTCTCGCAGTAGAGGTGCTAATAACTCGCAAAAGGTAGCTACTGCCCTTCTGCTAGTCCCTTTAGTCGTTTTCGCCGCTAAATTCCCGACTCTTTATAAACATGCCATAAAATTTTCTTCCATCCGAAACATATTAAAACTTATTTGTTTCAACTGCCTAGTTCATCAAAGATGCGATTTGAAACTTTATTGCATGTTCTTTTTTCATTGCATAATATCACGCATATTTAGCTCCCGCACTGCACCAAACGCGTCAAATCGTGCTGAACGTACTGTCAGCACGAAGACAGATAGCAGCTAACTTGCTGTCCACTACCGGCAAAAAGCCTTATGATGAAGCCACTTCAAGTCAGCGTTTCGCCCCCTTTCTTACATTTCCTTCCTCTATTCATAATCGTCTGTGGAGACCACAAAGTACATGTATATATTCCTACTAAAAACCCGGCTTTCTTGTTGCTTCACCAAGTTGAATTTTAGTAAAATATTTTCCAACAATAACAGCATTTGTATTGTATTAAAAATACAGTTTGCACGAATGTTTGGTGTTTAAGTGCTGGGAATCGAATCGAAGCGTTTAGTTTTTGTAGGTTTTGTTACTATAACGGTATTCTGTGAGCGTTTTGTTGTAAACTGGTGTTTTGTTGTATACTTTTTGTATGAAACTGTTTTTAAATCACTACATAGTATACAAAGTCACTTCCCGCGGTCTATCTGTTTGTCGCTATGTATGCATGCTTATATCTTTAAAACTACGCAACGAATTTTAATGCGGTTTGTTTCACTAGACAGAGTGATTCAAGAGGAAAGTATCAGCACTGTACCCGTGCGAATCCGCACGGGCGCGCATCTCTAGTTTTATGATAAATAAAAAAAATTAGCATATTTTGCTTAACTACTCATACACTGTGACAATATTATCGTTACAAACACAATTTGGTAGACGAAAGAAATTTCAATTCTTTTTAATATTATAAATGCGAAAGTAAGTCTGTCTTTCTGTCCGTCTTTTACCCACCGCGCCACAGAGCTCTTCAATAAAATAACTTTGTTAAGGTACGGAACTAATATTTTCTTAGTTAATTTTAACTGGTTTACTAAGAAATAAAAAATGCTGGACAATCCACATAACATCACCTAGCCCCAAGCTAAGCAAAGCTTGTGTTATGGGTACGATAACTGATATAGATAAATTATTTCTATTTCAAAGCGTAGTAGCAAAAACCGATTCACAAATGAAGTGGAATATTCATAGAAATATAACAGTTTGTAAGCGAGGGGTAAAAAGGAAAAATTCCCAAAATCCCGTCGCGTCCAGCGATCTATTGTCAACACATCCGGCACTAGTTAAGAATTCTGGACACATCGCTGCTAAATAATTGTTTTAGAATCGCGGGTTCCGTATAAAGTAACACTTTGGAAAATAAGTGTTAGAATTTATCCGTCATTTTATTGCAATGTTCCATGGTTTATACATGATTTTTGGCTCTATGCTCCTAAAGGAAAAAAAAATTCGCGTATCCGTATATCTTCAAACAAAAGCAAGTGATTATAAACCCCGGTCGGTCAACTGACAAAGGTGAATGTTTTACCATATCCTTACAAAGCGAATGAGATCTCTCAGTTCGAGTCTCCTTGGTCTATATTTCCATAAGTACATATGTATTTTATATAATAACCCGCATGCCCAGCGTGGGGATTATGGGCAATAACCCCCAAATGATGAGTAATGCATTCTATGGCGCTCATTAGGGGAGGCCTATGCCCAGCAGTGGACTATCATAGGCTGTTGATGATGATTATGTATTTTGAGGTTCCAAATTCAAACCCATTACTCCCTTGGGACTATTAAACATAACTAACAATTGAATAGTGAAATTGATTTTGGAACATCGAACTATGACTGAGATTCTGTCCAAGAACAACCATACAATAAGATTCCAATTCAATATCGGAATTTTATTTCCAATGGAGTTTGAACCTTCTTCAAAATTCAAACAAACCTTTGTTTAGAAAGTGAAAAAAATCACTTCTTTACATAAATAATCTACTATTAGGGGGAAGTGGGGTACATTGATACACAAAAATTCAAAGATCCATAAAATGTGTCTAAACATAGAAATTTTCATTTATTTTGCATTACACGTTTAGCTAAATAATTAAATATTATAATGACATAGTTTAAGATTGTTTAAATCATCAAAGAAAAGAAATAATTAACGTTTAGTAAAAAATGGCTTTTGTATCAATCTGCCCCATTAGCGGGGTAGTTTGATACACCACGTGGGGCACTTTCATACAGGGTGGAATAGCTATGAAAATGGTCAAATTAAAAAACTTTTACATTGTTTCTTCTTGTTTATTGTGATGAGATCATAATCAGCCTTCTAATATAAGTTACTCATGTAATTATTATATCAAAGCTAATTCACAGCCAGGCTCAAATAATCAATAAATCAAACTACGAATCTTAGTGTTTTTGAAAAAGCTATATCAATATTTTTCTTCTCTTATTGCACTCAAATTAATATAAAGAGATTCATAGATGGTTCGAGTTGAGCCTTTCGTAAAATTTCGTGTACTAAGGACAACTTCTCTAATATCGACACTTCCACATCTGGAGGGGCAGAAATGTAAAACATGGTCAATTTGTTTTCTCAATTATAAGACCTCATACTCAGTCAAGTTGTATTTAGAAATGACTTTAGACATATAATGTGGTACCGATGTTTTTTTTTGTACAGAAATGGAGCATCTTAAAACAGAGACGGGGCACAGTGAAACACATCGACATTTTTGAATATTTGAATTATCATTCTAAAACGCACTTTTATTTTAAGTTATATTAACAAAAATCATAATTATTGATAGTTTATCTTACCTTTGGTATATGAAAATCCTCGTAAGATGTTATCGAAGAGCATCGATACACTTTCATATATTGTGTCAAAATTTACTTATGAATGCTCAAAACACATCTCGGCATGCCCTAGGCCGCCCGTTGACAGACAGTCGGTGCGGTTACACTGGATGCTTTCGGACCTTTTTGTGAACGTTTTAGTGACGGCGCCACTCAAATCCATTCAGTCAATTATTAGATAAGGCTAGTGTATCAATGTGCCCCTTGTATCAATGCACCCCACTTCCCCCTAACGTCGTTGTATATTTAACTATTTTAAGCGTGACTGTGATAAATAATGACATCTTTGGCGCTCATTAGGGGAGGCCGAAAGTTTGGTTATGGTACACAATTGACAACTTACTAAGATAACTTTAGTTTTACATAAACTTAGTTTTCTCAAAAAATAAATAGATGGTATACTTTTTGGGCAAATTTCGGAAATAGAAAGGTACTCTGCGAGTCTTGACTCGGTCGAAAGATTATTCCGAATATCTGTTTTCAAGAATATTATTCCTATCAAATTATAATACGAAATTGTCGAGGAGAATACAGCAATAACTTTTTAACTTACATATACCTGTTCTTTATTTGAGTTTAAACTAAATGTTTACCTTTTCTAAATATTTATTCAACGTAGAGTCAAACTCTGGTCTCCCACGTTCAATAGCCTCAATATTATAAACTTAAAAAAAAAAACAATCTGTTAAGTAATCCTCGGATCTTACGGAACCCTAAAAGGTCAAATAAACGTTACAATTCTAAAAAGGCGACAAACAATGCGTGAGTCTATGTGCCGACCGGAGTTCGGAGCTCTGCTAAAGGGAGGGCACACAATCCAATCTAGATGAGGGAATCCAGTTTAATGGAAAATCAAACATTTTCTTTATACAGTAAGTAAAAATACTAACTTCTGTCCGTGGTTTCGCTCTAACGTAGCTTGATAGAACTCATTACATTAGATAGAACTCATTTGATTTATATACATTTAAGACTTGTCAGGCAAGCGTGAGGCTTGCTAGACCGCAGCAGGTGAAAAATTTACTTCGTTGCCAGAAAGAGATCACTCAAAGCTTTGAGGGCGCTTTCCTCTATCCTAAATCTTTCTGTCTGTTTTTGTTTGTAGTTCCTGTCTTTCTACGGTCTAATAATCTCTTTTCTATTCGAAAATATTGGAGACTTTCTACGGTGCGGTCCAAACATCGTTTGCTTCATCTGGAGAGAATAGTACGGAAATCAAACCCGCAACCTCCTGCATCGCAGGCGCACGTTCAGGGCTTAAGAAAAAATTTTAAAGAAAAAACATTTTTATGCCTTACAGATTTTATTTATTTATTGCATTCATGTCCTTTACAAGATGTTACATTCTTATAGGTAGAAATTACATGAACCCTGTAAGGGCGTGGCATAATTCTGAGTTCTTAGTTTTACAATTTGATACATTTATTCCTTCATATTATTAAAACTTAAAAGTTAAGATCGGTATAATACGCACAATTTGTAAGCTTATCATAGTTAATATGTCAAAAAAAAATATTTATAGGTATTATTAAGTATTCAATTAAATATAATTATAGAAGCAATTCAATGTATGTCCAGAAATTTAAATACTATGTATACGTATATATATATACTGTCAATGGAAAAAATATTTTAAATGTCATATGAAGCATGCCCACCCTTGTCAAACATTTTATGCTAGAATAGAGTTTATGTTCTTAGTAGATAATTGTCTTAATCTAACATAATAATAATCAAACCTACTTGGCTCCTGTACAGGTTTTGTCATTAAGGAATTCAATCACAGTGTAAAATGAAAAAAAAAACAGTAACATTTTCGTACAAGTAATAATTTTAATCTTGACTTAAAAATGTTGTCATGTTTTTTGTTTTAGATTCCGGATTACAGATATTAGTTATTTCTAATTTTCCAATAAATACCTGATTAGCTGCAGGCGAACATACCTGTAACAATAATAAATATTTGAGCAATGGCAATGTAAACTGTTATAATCATACAAATATTTGGATATATCCTGCATGCAACGGAGCGCGGCTGTTGGTATGGCACATGGCTAAGTTGAAAGGCTTGTACATATCCACTATCTACTCCCCGGCGGAGCGGCGCGATACCCGGCAGGGTATCGCGCCGCTCATGTGCGATACATATGTATCTGCAACTCAACACGGTTTTTTGACACAATTATTTTCAATTTGTATTTGAATTTGAATTACTATTTAGTTAACTTTAAATAACATTAACACTTTAAATAGCATTCTTCTAGGCTAACAAAATACATACACTTAATACATAATACACACACAAACATACAAACATATATTAAAATATTAATGAATGCGGATGTTATTTCTTGAAAAACAAAGTAAATTTTCCTAAACCATGAACCTTCTTTATAAAAACGGAAGTTCTCTTAAATGACGTAACATTTTATCTCACCTGGAACCTTAGAATAAGTCTTATTACTCTAAGCCTGGAACATTCAGCCATGCCACCGTCCGCTGACTGTAACGTACCAAACGTTTTGCACGTATCTGAATTTAAATGTTCCATTTTGCATTCAAATTAGAACAAATTCGGAACATGGACTCGGAATATTTCATCATTTGTACGTTCGTTTTAGTATTCTTAATGGTATTGAGTTTTGATTTCGTTCAATGGCTTTTAGGATTCCGTAGCGGATTAGAAAACATAAAATAATTATAAGTATGATTTATAAAATGTGTTTCTCAAAAGTAAAAGTAAATTTGCAAAACGAGTAAAAAGGTGATAAATAGTTATTTTTGACCAATATACGTTGGTGTGCAATATGTCTGACCAATATACATGTAGGTAGGTACTCGTACATACATTGGTGTGCCAATAATTATGATAATTTAATTTGTCTTATTATTCCCTTTGGCCAATTAAACTATTTAAGTTCCCCATGAGTATCCTTTATCTTCAAAACAATTTTCCTAATATTATTTCACAAATCACGAAAACCAACATTATTATCTCAAATCCCCTTATAAAGCTCTCGGTTAACCAACACTTACTTGCGCATGTGTGCGTCCTAAAGCACACTCACACAGACAGCACTGAGAGGATCTCATGTTTTCATTTTAAAAACATTTAATTTTTATAAAGTTTTCAAGTACGCTTGAGATTCTTCATGATTTAAGGTTATGTTGGATCCAAGATGGCGCTGTATTATTATTATAATAGAAGGATTGTACTGTAGAAACTGAAGATTAATACTTTTTAATGATTTTTTTTTAATTTATGATAAGCAAGAATTGAAAATAAATCATTGATCCAAACAAAAAAATTAAAAAAAATCATTTATCAGAAAAAACGATGAGTGCGCCCTCTATCGGTGCAGCGACTCCTCAGAGAAATATTTAGCCAATCTCATCCATCACAGGTTAGAGTGGCACGAGGAAGAGGCCGAATGACGGTTGATTTGGGCGAAACCGAATGGTATTCGGCATTAATTTGAATAGTGCGAAATGGACTAGGTTGTCTTTATTCTTCTATCAGTTTAATCGTCTTGTTTATGCCTATAATACCTAGCCACGTTTGCACACACGTGTGTTTGTCTAATACAGCTATTAAACTTAAATAACCAAATATTTGATAACATTATAACAAAGAAAACATTTTCATAAAACTAGAATTAAAGGTAAGAAACTGAAGATTAGTATAATTTATGAGATTATTTTGATTAATCTTCATAAACTATCTAGAGGTTATTATTTGTTCCTGTAGACAAATAATAAACCTCTAGATAGTTTATGAAGATTACGAAGACACTGCCAAAACAAACAAATTTTAATTGGTGTTCATTTATAAATTGTAAGTTATGGCAATGTTTACTTTTCGGACTTTCTTTTAAATGCCCGAATCCAACATGGCTGCCCTCCCTAAACTCAACTAAAGGAATATTCCTAGGTCTTCAATAGAAGATTGATTGTACAAAGATACAGCTAGGTAGATTTATGTTCCGCATTGAAAGGAGGGTTTCTTATGAATCGGCTTCCCTGCGGTAATTTATTATTTTAATAAAATATTATTCTACAATGGTTGTGGGATATAGGTAATCATGTATGAAAATGCTAATGGAATATTAATAGAATCCGGTAGTAATCCTTAATTTCCTGAGAAATGATTGTGAAGTAAAACTATGTTTGGTAAGAAGTTATAATAGTTCATAAATAAATAAATAATGCCAGCATCATCTAGCCCCAAGCTAAGCAGGGCTTGTGTTATGGGTTCTAGATGACTGATATACATAATACAATATTAGTATATCGATAAATATGTTTTATTGTATAGAAAACGACCCGAACATCGTGAACAAACATCTGCAGATGGTACAAATATTTGTCCCTGGAACCTCCTGCGTTGCAGGCGGACCTTCGCCCACCGCGCCACAGTGTTCGTCATAGTTCAATAAATGACATCATCCGTCGGGATTTCGGCAGCGTCAATGTGGCAGTTACTCTCGAACCACTTGGCCTTTTACGAGATGTTGTTTAAAGGCTTTACGGTCTTCGAGCATGTTTACGATATAACTCTGATACCTAAATCTGTAGATACCAACTCATCCACCTTCTCATCTTTATGGGACATCAGCGGCCGGCTCCGTAGCAACATCAACGGAGTTAAACGGTAAAAATAATATTGACAGAGGTTACTTATTTGATCCGTTTGGGGTAAGAGCTCTAGGTTTTTGGGGTTGTACGGCACACACAATATTATAAAAACCTCACCAAGCTATATTATAGAGTCCGCAGGTGATCAAAATGATGGCTTTTATTTCGGTCTACGAATTAGCATCGCCATCCAACGGGCCAATGCTGCTAAGATTGTGGGCAGTCTGCCTTCTGGTGTCGGCTTAGATCTTGTGGAAATGGATGTTTTCTAAATATCAGTCTTTATACTAGTTGTAATTGTTTTATTCAGTTAAAGAGTCTTACTGTTTATATTTATCAACAAAGAAAAATAAGAGTTAAGAGGCCCCTTAACTGCATTTTTTTTTTGTTATTGAATGTAAGCAGTTAATCAATCCTTCGGGCCCATTCAAAAATAACTTTTACAAGATTAATTTTCTTTTCGTGATGGCGTATGTAGTTGTAGGAGCATGTTTATATCCGATAGTATTCCGGATACATCCGGATACAGTAAACGTTGGTTCCTGTTGCAAAGGATCCGTTAGAAACGGTCCTGTAAAAACTTATCCTCTGTGTAAATGCGAACATTCCCGCAGTACCTACCTATATACATATGTACGTCGTGGAGTGCACTTCTAGCGTGTGTACCCTGTGCTCGGCGTTCATTATAAGTATTGAAGTAATATATTTACTTTCTTGGTGAGATAGTTTTTAACAACTTTTTATTTAAAAGTTCAATGATTTGCTCATTTACTGAACATTGCAGGAGCCATTCCCGGCTTGAAACTAATGTTTTTACGGAGTTTTTTTTCCTGGAGTTATTATTTGATAAGTTATAATATAAAGAGGAAAGATTTGATTGTTTATTTGTTTGTTTGACTTGAATAGGCCCGAAATTACTTGACCGATTCGAAAAATTCCTTCACCATTAGGATCCTAAATTTTTCGTGATGAACATAGATACTGACTAAATGAGGCTAAATGATGCTCTGAAAATTGCTTAACGGTTTTTTTATTATTAAATAGAGCTGTTTGTTTAGAGAAACTACATGAATTTGCGTTTAGTAGAAAATAGGTAACTAGCTTCACCTAAGAATTTCTAATTCTAACCGAGTTTTATTTAAATAAGTTTACGCTAGTTCCGCATAAGATTCCGCGATATCAGCTGAAGCAACATCAAGCTCCGGGTTTATTCTGAAGTTCTGCAGGAAACATAACATGTTTTCTGAGAAAACAGTGCCACGGTACCCCTGCAGCTGGCCAGAAGGTTTACTCTAGTGTAATGGAGTCTCCGTTAGAATTTAGAGTAAACCTTCTGCTATTAATATCGGCACATTATTGTCATTGACCCGCTGATAAGGTCGGCGGATTACTTCCTTAGCGCACCAAGTACCTCTGGATATCTTCCACTGGGATTATTTTTAATATTTTTATAGTAAGAGTTATTAGTAACTGTGACGATGTTAAATAAGCACTGTCTAAGTGCTTATTTTGTAAGCATAAAGAAATACAGTTATTGAATCTGAATCTGATAAATTAACCTCCTCGATATACATACATATACATTACAGTAGCACTGTATTACAGTATTGAATGTGACTGTAATGTGTTTTGTACGTTAAATAAATAAAATCGGTAACAATAAACAGTAACTAAAGCCTGAAGCTATTTGTATCGCTTTGTACAACAAACATGCGCTCGAGAATTGTTCAATAATAAGGAATTTTCGGAACAAAGTAACAACTATTTCAATGTAAGACGAATAGTGACGCTTCTGTAAAACAAAATGGTGGCCATGTTGTGCGGTTATGTTGGTACGTTTCCGGATACGGAAGCAGTCACGGAGATCTGGAATTTGATTCGGTGTCTGTCATGCACACGAAATGATTTTGCACCGGTAATAAAATGTTTTGAACTTGTACACAGTTACGGTAGGTTTCGTGGACGAAATAGCTAAATATTTTGATCCAATTTTCGCACTTTTAGTTAATGACGAGAAGTCTTCCTTGTCGTCAGAGGTGATGGATGGTGTCCCTTCCAAAAACAATTCATAAAGGTTAACGTAATTTGCACAGACGATAAAATTATTTTTCGTTCACTTGCCCCTTCGTTCGAAGTTTTATTTATCCATTTTTATACAAAGGTAATTAAATATTTTGTTTGTTTTTACAAAATTTGCTCAGTAGGTTTTGCCGCCAGTCCTCTATAATGAATTGAAAGAAAAGAAAGAAAGAAAGAAAATCATTTATTTGGTTCATAAGAAAAAAAAAAAAACTTAAGTAGGTACAAAAAAAATAAAATTAAAATAAGTAAAAATAGTCCTAAAGTTCTTTAATATCCTACCAATAGCTTATGAACCAAAAAGGTTCTACCTCAGCATAATGTTGCTTGACAGGAGTCGAGCAACGCTGGTTTTCTGGTAGGACCTTTAGTGCGAGCGTGTCTACACGGCTGACATTCTACAACAATTTAAAACAAAAAAATTAAAATAACATAGGATATAAAATTAATTACAATTTTAATCAGGGCTAAAATACTGTTCAACACGGGATCCCCAAACAAACAAAACAAGCAAACCGTCGTCGTCCGTCCGGACCAGACCAACCACTGACGTGACTAGTTACCGAACGAAACCATTCAAATGCGCGTCCTGGCGCGTATTTGAAAAGGTTTCGCACGTCCAAGCCTAAAGTGACAGTTCGTTCTGAAATGATTTGACACTTGTCAGATGACTGCCAAGAATGTTATGTGAAGTGCTGAATTGAAAATTTTGGCTAAAAACGCTAAAACATGAAATCTCAGATGAAATCATAAAATTACGAGAGGTTTGTGTGCTGTTATGCTAAAATAAATAGCAAAGTCAAGTGAAATCAATCCGTCTCACTGTAAAACATGCATATAACCCGGTAAGTGTTACATTTCCTGACGTAGGCTACATTACGCAAAAATACCTCTTTTTTGCATTGCAAGAAGTTCCTTTTTCACGTAGATCCTAAACGTTTTAACTGTTTTCAGGGCGCGGAGAGGTGGGGGCAGGTCGTTCCAACACCGGGACGAAGAGAACTTAAAAGATCCACGAAATGCCATTGTCCTATGTCCCGGTGTGATAAACACATTAGTGCAAGCCCTACTGGGGTACCTAGATTGGGTATAGTGCCAAACAAGCTTGTCGTACAAATACCTTGGAGTTTTACTGTTGATAATACCAAATAAAAGAACTGAAAGGTGTAACTTCCTCCTTGCTGACATCTTCAACAAATTGGAAGAATTCAAAAAGGGTGTAATATGTGATCTTGGTGGAACATGGAAACAATAACGGCCACAAGCGTTCTGAACTCGCTGTATGAGCTTCTTGGTTCTACCCAAAAGACAAGGGCCATACACCACATCTGAATAGTTAAGCCTGGAAAGGACAAGAGACTCGCAGAGCATAATTCTCATCTCTTCGCTTAGGTACTGCCGTATTTTGTATAGTAACTTTAGTCTATAGAGAGAGTTCCGCACACACTCTGAAACATGCTTTTCAAATCTTAGGTTACTGTCCAAATAGAGTCCCAGATTCCTTGCATCAGTTGTGTACTCAACGGCAACCCCGTCAACAATAATCTTAATATTCTCTTTTAGATTAATTTTATTTACTTTATTACGTGAACCTACCAACAGATATTTTGACTTTTTAGGGTTTATAAGAAGTGAGTTACTATGGGACCAGTGGGATATTTTTTCTAAATCATGGTTTAATTTATTTACAGAATCTACTAACATGGATGGGCTAAAAGAGATATACAGCTGCAAATCATCGGCATAGAGATGATATTGGCAGTGTGAGATGCACTTGATTATATCTGCACTGTACAGTACGAAGAGAATAGGACCTAAAATAGAACCCTGCGGCACTCCTCGAGGGACTGGCTGCAGGGTTGATCTCAGCTTGGTTCCATCAGCCTTAGACAGTTCAACAAGTTGTTGTCTATGATCAAGGTAACTGTTAAACCATCGTACCGTTTGAGGGTCAAAACCATAGTAAACAAGCTTTGAACACAACAAAGACAAATTGATTGAATCAAATGCTCTGGAGAAGTCTAGCAGAACAAGCAAACTGACTAGCCCTTTATCCTGAGCATCAAGTAGGTTATCCACTACATCAAGTAGAGCAGTAGCCGTGCTGTGCCCTTTTCGGAAGCCAGATTGCTGTTGAGGGAGGATGCCATTATCTTCCAGGAATTTGGTCATCTGTATGCACACTGCCCGCTCAAGTACTTTAGAAACGCAAGGTAGGATACTGATTGGACGCAAATCCTGTGTAGAGAGAGGGTTATTAGTTTTGGGTAAAGGTTTAACAACAGCAACCTTCCATGCGTCAGGGAATACTCCGCTCGTTATAGATCTATTTACCATGGCAGTAATTGCGTCTATAGTTTGTGGCATAGTCAGTTGTAACATGGTTAGTGATATGCCATCAATACCTTGCGCATTCGACTTAAGTCCACGCAGTATCGTCAAAACAGTGTCCCTACTCACAGTGTGCAATGAAAAGACCTCCTCACCAAACCTTTGGTACTCAAAATATGTTAATTGCGATATAGTTACGTTATTTACTCCAGGAACTGCCAGAAAGTGTGAATTTATTAAGTCAGGATTATCAAATTGCTGTGGAAGCTCTTCTTCACTTTTTGCTGGCACAATCGTTCTTTTTAAGCTCTTCCAAAGTTTATTTGGTTCTCTGATGCTATTATTGATATGCTGAGTAAAAAACGCTTTTTTATCACTCTGTATCGCTGCTATGACAGTGTGTTTTAGTTCCTTGTAACATAGTTTTATGGATGATGCTTGAGGTGATCGAATTTTACTAAGCAATTTATATTTCCTGAAGTATTCATCACGAGTTTTAATAATGTCCTTTATGGTGTCTGTTATCCAAGGGTGAGGAGAATCTTTAAATTTCACAGTTTTAAGTGGTGCATGAAGATCAAAAAGCAGCAACATAGTGCTATTAAAATAGTTTACAAGTTTGTTTATATCAGTTTCTCTTTCAAAGTATCCCCAAGGCACACTATTAACATCATTTAAAAATAAGTCCATTAATATATTTTTTAACGGTCTGAATGTGACAAGACGGGGTGAGACTTTGTCTTTTTTAATATTAAATTCTGCCAATAGCATGGCATGGCCTCCCAAATCAGGCGTGTGTTTAACAGTTACCTTTCGTACGCGTGCATCGGTGCATATCACATCGATGAGTGACTGGCTACTATCAGTGAAATGTGTTGGTTCAGTAATTATCTGCTTTAGGCTAAGACTTCCCAGAAACTCAGCAAGTAATTTTGCTTTATTGCTGCTTGGGCAGAGCAAGTCAATATTTAAATCACCCACGAATATTAGCTTATCACACCTAGAGAAGAAAACAATTGATTCTGTGATTGCATCAAGGAAAAGATTTACATCTTGCCATGGTGGCCTGTAGGCCGTCCCAACGATAACCTCCAGACCACTGACTTTCAACCGCAACCACATTTGCTCTACAGAGGGAGCAGGGGGATGAGCACTCAAACGTGCTGTTATACCTTTACGAATATAAAAACCTGTACCCCCTCCCCTCCCACCACGAATACTGACAGGTCTTGGAGTATGTAGAAGACGGTATCCATTTAGCTTTGGAGCCTTATCATCCTCCTTAGCCCTCAACCAAGTTTCGTTAATTGCCATTATGTCTGGGCCTAGTTCCTCCACTGCCACAATAAACTCCTCATGTCCCGTATTGAGCGATCCCGCATTGAACAGACCAATCCTGAGGTGGCTAGCTCTACTCATGAGTACACCACGTAGAAACCAAGGCAAAGAAAGTCTGCAAAACACTTGACTACCTGCTCAACAAAGGTATTAAGTGTCTATATCTATATGGTGTATAATTACAGAATATTACAAATATAAAATTACAGATTCAAAAAGCTACTTGTGTCTTACTAGTCGTTAAATTTAAAATTTCTACAAAACATAATGTGATTCAAGTTAGCTTGAGATACATACACAGAAAAATATAACATTAAAGGCTAATTATTAATACTAAATGATGGAAATAATAATGGTGAATAGTTTGGTAACTGTGCTCTAATGCACCATACTATACCTTAACTATACTATAATAACCTAAGTAAAAAAAAGGAAATAGTTTGGTAACTGTGCTCTAATGCACCATACTATACCTTAACTATACTATAATAACCTAAGTAAAAAAAAGGAAATAGTTTGGTAACTGTGCTCTAATGCACCATACTATACCTTAACTATAATATAATGCATGTAACTTGACTTTCAACGGAATATATGTTTGACATGAGTTTTAGCAATAAAACCAGTGTTAAATTATAATAAATTCCTTATGCCTTAATTATTATGTATTTATATTAAGTAGTGTATAAGTATGTTAAGTAGTGTATAAGTATGTTAAGTAGTGTATAAGATAAAAAATATAAAAGGTGCCAATATTTATCTACTTGTTTATTTTACCTAAGACTTTTAATGACAGGTTAAAAAGTGACTAATTATGAAATGTTTATTTTAGAAAACACATGAGCGATATCTGCGTCCGATCTTATCTGCTGGGCAGGCGCTCCATCAGCGTGTCGAATGAAAATACGGCCGCGTTTGGTCCAAGAGAAGC